>OU342661.1:14358000-15746000 GCA_910589605.1 Chrysoteuchia culmella
TAATACTGTTGTCGCAAGTGAACAAACATTTAGTTCAAATGAAATGCAGCCCCGCCATTGTTTTTTTACAATAAAAAGTTATCTTATCATTTTATGTAAAAAAAATGTTTGACCAAGAAGTTTTGCATAGCTTGAACTGAAATGAAATGCCGCCATTTTCATAGATTTTTTTTTCAGTAAAAGTTTCGTCATTTTATAAGAAAAGAGATTGGGTCATCAAGAAGTTTTACATAGCTTGAATGGTAAAGTGTACTTTACAATTAAAGCATTCACCCTATGCTTGAATTGTATAGTGATTTGAAAATGGAACGTTCTATCTAAACAATAACTGTGTTGCACATGCCGACTTACACAGCCTCTTACCATACTAGTAAATCCTAGTTACCGAGCAGTATGATGTAAAGGTTTACTTACCCCTATTGGAAATAGGGAATTGAAGTTTTTAGTTAATATGGCTGAACTAAGTACACGCATACAACGCTTCATCGCACATACGCGTGCTTCATCTGTATTCTAATCTAATAGAAATGAAGGTTATTTTTGACGGTGCCAATCTCTAGAACTTTCAGCAAGAATTGAAAAATATTTTGTATTTAATAACGTTATTCATGGCGAAGGTATAATCCATGCAAACAATGTCAGGCTAGCAGGTAGTCAAGCTATAAAAATAATCGACAACATAAATAAAAAAGAAGAAACTTAAAACAAAACACTGTCACAAAATCTTTTATAGCACGAAACAGTATTGGTACAAATTGCGCACGTAAACTTTTACTACGAATCAAACCAGCGTAGACCTACCTCCGTTTATTTATTTCCCATTCCGTTTATTAGCGTTTGACAGCCATTTAGTGGGTTGGCCCGTCCGTACCCATAAACTGCTTTACGTCCAAGGAAAGTGATAAACCAACAAACTTATATTTACAGCTCGTAAAGACAACTTTGTCGGACTTTTATGGCATTACCAACTTTAAGAAGGTGGAGCAAAGATTTTAGCAAAACGTGAATTGAAAGTCTGCAGTTTTTGATACGCTGGTTTCGTTTGGAAGTGATGGTACATGCAGTCTTTCACTACCTTGATACGGTCAATTGAATTAGAAAGACGTTTTCAAAAACACTTTTTTGGTTACTGAAACATGCATCAAATTGGTTGGGTCACTTTAGGCGTGACGGACAGATAAACAGTTAAACGCCACGTTTTCATACAGTGTCATTAATACACGAACGTACCGATCACAAAGCACCTATTGTTTGTGATTACTGGGGGATTAAGTTATTATTAGATTTAGATTAAATTAGAAATTTAATTTTTAATTGAATCTAAATTAATTTTATCTAATTAAGTTATTTTCACGTTTTTAATATTAGTATTATATAGTAGCAGCCGCTTTCGGTTTCATCCGCGTGGTTCCAATTCCCGTAGGAGTATCAAAATAAAAAATTGTCTTTGTTACGCTCCGTCCTTTCAACTAACAATATGCCAAAAATCATGTCGATTGGTTGCTTAGTTAGAGCGTCAAGAAAGGACAAACAAAAACACTTCCACATTTATATTATTTAAGATTAGGGTTAAGTTAATATATTTTTTCTCAAACATGCATGGAAATGTTGTCATTATTTTCGAAAAAAGAACACGCGAAGTATCGAATTTACGGACAAAGAAAATCAAATCCATTGCAGGAGCGTTTTTTAAATTTGGAACATTACAAAGAGTATTTAAGGCGCTACTCGGAAAAAGTATGGACTTTTTTACATAAAACTATAGCATGGTTACAGTTGTTACAAATCTGGTAATAAATAACATATATATTTCTTCATACCTTTATCTAGATTCGTATAGTTTCAAAAACACGATTTTATGATTTTGCCTCGACACTTTTTCTTTTCGAAAAGACCTCAAAAAAATTCGAGAATTTAAGATTATTGTTAAATGGGGTTACTTACACTATTGGAAATTGGTTTAAAAAGTGAACACCAATATATTTAGGATCGTATAGAAGCATTTTTTTTAAAATCGCTGTAGTTTTTTAATACGAAGTGATTTTGTGTTCTTTTTGCCTAATCTGCAAAATCGGTCTCGCTCCCGTGCGCGTCGTTTTCTCATTGCTATCTCGCTTCAGCATATTTTTTTTGAATATCGCCTTAACAACTCCAGCACGCCGTTTCATACAACATTGCTGGGGCGCTGTAATGTTCCAAATTCAAAAAGACGCTCCTGCAATGAATTTGATTTTCTTTTAGTAATTATTAAATGTATAATATAAAAAGTATGTTTTATTTCCCTGCTTCTTTTGAGAAAAGCACTATAAATGGCAATTGCCTGTCTCGTATTAGTAAAATCCTCGCCGACGGCTCGGCCTTCAAACTCATACTCGACCTGCAATTGCCTATTTCACGGCCTTTGCAATAATGTACTATTAAACTAACACGCATTTGACGTTGTGTATATGTTCGATTTTTATTGCTAAAAAAATGATTTTCTTTTTATCCTTCACTAGAGGCCGGGCGCGGTTTCACCCGCGTGGTTCCCGTTCCCGTGGGAATTTTGGGATCATTTATAGCCTATGTTACTACTTGAGGTCTAAGGATTCTCTATACCAAATTTCGTCAAAATCGGTCCAGTAGTTTTTGAGTTTATTCGTTACATACAAAAATACAAATCTTTCCTATTTATAATATTATTAGTATATTAGAATTAGTATAGATTAATACTTAAAAGATCTGCCTTATAGCAACGTTGTCATTTTAATTGACAGTAAAAGCGCGCTACAGCATGTAGCTGGGTGCGCCTCTGGCCGAAGAGGTACTCCCTTAGCTTATGCTATACTGCAGCAAACTGAAATACTGAATCAAAGAGGCAGGAATTGAGGTTACAATGGATCTCATCACATATCGGGCTTTCAGGCAATGAAGAGGCTGACAGATTGGCAAAACTTGGAGTGTCCGAAGGACAACAGTTACAGGTTATACCTAGATATGATGAACATTTGAATAAATTAAAATAAGATTGTCATACTCAATGTAAAGCACACTTTGAGGAAAAGTCTCAGACTACAGTTGTTTGGTATAGTGATGCAATCACAGCCTCCACACACTCCTTGGTTCTGCAATATTGATTTAAGTAGAAACTTTATTGTTATTGCGCATAGACTTCGATCGGCGCTCATGCCACTTAACAAGTTTGGACATCTGATGAAGAAAGTTAGCTCCCCCAATTGTAATTTATGCGGTAAAATCGAGGATGTCCAGCACTTGCTGGTGGAATGTTCCCGGAATCGAACATTGCGAGAAAACTTGGTTGCGAAGCTGAAAATCAACAACCTTGATATCGGTGTGTTCCTGAGTATTCTTTCCAACCCCTGGTCTGAAGAAGCATTGTTGATTTACAGTTTCGCAGCCCAAAGTATTAAAGTAAGATTAGATATAAATAATTAGTTAACACATGTATAGTCACGATGGGGCTGGCATGTACAAGGTACAAAAGCCCCTATAAATAAATAAAGAGAGAAAAAAAACTTTCATTAAAATCATAATTAAACTTAGCTGAAAGCTGGTCAATGATAAAAGGTCGACTTTCCACCCTCATAGTACAGCTATTTCCCTTTATTTTTATGTAATTCACGATTGAATTCCGCTGCCGAGAATTCCAATTTACAGCTGTCGGCATCGTTCTTAAGATTCAATTAAAATAGAGTTAAGGCAGATACCACGTTGCTTCGCCAGTTTTCCAAGATGTTGGCAAACTTATTGCAACTTTATCAACTGAAATATTCAGAAAACTGTGATTTATAGATTTTCATTTAATTAACTATAGACCGGGCCCAATTCTGATCATTTTTAGTCATAATCGTATTTTAATTGTGTTTCAATTTCAATTTTACATAGTTCTTGTTTCTACAATGTAAAAATTAGCAGATTTGGGCCCCAAGAGCTTATACATACATTTTTTGAAGACTAACAAAATTTAAGTATCTTAAAACTTAAGTAGCCACAATAACGAAACTTCCCGGTCGACCAGTAGAGTTTGGAAAACGTGTTTTCGAAAAATAATAAGTTTAGAGCTGTAATTAATAATTCAATTCAATAACGGTGTGTGAATATTTAAAAAAAAAATGCTAAGGATTTAGTTCAAACGACAACGACAAAACCAGAGTTGACCAACTGACACGCTCCCACCATATTTGGTATTCCGCCCATTGACGTTTGAAATATTTATGCCGTCATAATTTATGGAATGACAGCACGCACCACTATTGCGCCGGTATTGAAGATCCATGTAGAACTGGATCCGTTTTAATGTTATTTTGAGTCGAAATGTGTTTCCTTTTTAATCGCTTATTCTACCAAACCTCTAGTTCACCTTGTCTAGGCAAAGGTGCAAAATGTACCGCAGGTAATATCTAACAAAATATCACCTAGCAACCAGTTTCGTCGCTGCCATGGCCGTCATATTTTCATACTGTATGACAGCCATGACTTACACTTGACCATTTTTAATGTCCCCATGCTGGGGCACTGGCCTTCCTTATGGTTGGATGAGGAGAACAGGCTATGACCCACCACGCGTGCCCAATGCGGATTGGTGGATTTTAACGACTGCAATGCAGCCGGGACCAACGGCTAAACGTGCCTTCCGAAGCACGGAGGAGCTCGAGATAGTAAAATTTTGGTCACCGATCCCGTGACCGACCATTGCGAAAGTTGCTTAACCTCAACAATCGCAGGCCGAGCGCGCGAACCACTGCGCTACGGGCTCCTCACACTTGACACTAATTTGGCCCTATTTGCGGAGAAAAAGATTTATCTAGATAGTAGCATCCGCCTGATGATGCCTTATTATATCATAAAAAAGTAGGTATATTCAGTTTTGCGATATCAAAAGGGCTCCGATACCAAATCACACATGAAAACCTAGTTACCCCCGCAAAAGGTCTATTTATAAACTGTACCTACAACGTTCACTGAATACAAAGTCTAACTCAGTAATGGAGTTACTCCAAGTCTTTGACCTAAACCAACACTTTATTTCAATAGCGAGCAAACAGTTCTAAAGTCATTACCAAAGTCACAAACTTTGTAAAGCTTTATAGGTTCAGTTAATTTAAATTTGTTGGACAGTAAATTTAACGTTTTAGGTCTACTAAACAAGTTATTTGTCGGAAAACTACAGAATGTCTTTTTTATTAACAAAGTGAAAACGCTTAGCTTTCAAAACTATAATGTAGGTAGGATACTGCACCTGCATACTAGCCAAAAACGGTATTATTTGTAAGGAATTAGTATACAAAAAAATATGTCATGCAAAAAAAGGTTTTGAATGTTGTGGCATTGAAATTACAGCAAGCAGGTTAATCATCATTTGTTTGTATCGAATACCAAAATCAGCCCCCTGATTATGTAACTTGTTTCTATCAACGTTTGATTGAAAGTGCAGCCACATTACTGCTTTAGTAAAAGTTAATGTGACAACTATCTTACTAAAGCAGCAATGTAACTGCACTTTAAATCAATTTCAATCAAAATGTGTTAGTAACAGAGTTAGATAATCAACTAACGGATCCTTACTTTTTCTTAACTAATCTTGACAATTTTATTAAAGGAGATATTTAACAAATATAAATATAAAATAAAAATAGTGTGGTGATATAAAGGTAGTATAAATAAATTGATTAAAAATAAAGTGACCCAAGATTTAACTGACTTAGTCCAGAACAACAATTTGAAATTGCATATTAATAATGAATAATAATGAAAGCAGTAATGTATAGATCATATCGCGAGCTTTGTTCCAGCAATAAGGAAAATTCTTCCGCTTTAGTCTTACCACTACCAGCATGCGTAGCATGAGCACCTCGACAAAGCTTTCTCGACAGTTTTTCTCGCGCGAGCGTATTGTCAGTCCCACTCACACCGTACGGGGGGTCAATTCTGCATTTTTTTTGTCATAATCGTCTCTCAGTGGTGTCTCAATAGTATTGTTTATTTACACTGTTGTAACAAGAACTGTGTAAAACAGCACTACCATTGAAACACCACTGGAATACGATTGTGACTAAGCATTAGCAGAATTGGGCCCCTGATATGAAGACAGACATCCCGAGATAAGCGTCGACAGCGAGTCGCGGTGCGCATGCTACGCTGGCTGGCCTGTTTCAATCCCCGTGTAGGTTCGAAAACATACCTACTCCGGCTTGCTAATCTAGCAGGGACGCACGCGCGAGCAGTAGCGCACGCGCGAGTTTTGTTCGTCACCCTACTTTACCGATTTTAAAACGAAGAAACAAAAAAAAGCAAATAAATATTGTGCGGTATTTAATTTTTTCAAATTTAACTTTTTATTTAGTATTCTGTGCCACTACACCTCTCTGACCATGAAACTGCACATCATTTTAGACCTCACACAAAATGAACAATCAGACATTTTAGTCATCGTTTGTATATTTGCATGCTATGTAAAATGGCTAAATAGGTTAAGCTTCATTTTGATTTCACAATTGTACTTAACACCATTACTGTAACCCTATTTAGAGCAAACAAATAAAATTTGTATTTGTATTTGTATTTGAAAGAGAAGGGAGTCAATGAAGAGATGACTGTTCTCCGAAAGTCTTATTTATCTCTATGCGTAATTAGCAACCAACTGACAAACTACTGAAGTAGTGGTTTGGCGTAAAACAGTGTGACCAATTGTGGCAGATTTCTGCCATTTAGCACCTGAATTTTAAGTGTGGCAGATTATGTCGACGATTTCGAAAAGTGGCAGAATTTGGCAGATTTGAAAGAAATCTTTAAATAACTTAAAATTCTTTAAAATACTTAAAAAACTTAAGATTCACCGTTCCTGAGATGGTCACAATGGCGTAAAACTACCAGACGTGTAGTCACGGGAGTTCCCAGTCATTCGCATGTGCTCGAGTTCCCGTAGGAATATCGGGATAAAAAGTATTCTATGTAGATAACCAGGCCATATACTATGTGTTTACCAAATTTCATCCAAATCCCGATGGTCCAGTGAAGTTTTATTTGAGAAACGTGTTTTGGAAAAGTTTTTTGGAAAAAAAAATATCCATACAAAAAACTGAGGTGTTTTCTATGATTTGTGATATAGGTAAACGTTTTATAAGTCTAATACTTTTTCAAAGAACGCTCTCTATAAAAGCTCTACTGACTGTACATACATACAGAGTTCTTTCGCATTTCATAATTGAGTAAATAGTCAGGTAACTGTCAAAAGCAAACAAAATATTCTGCTTGTTCTCCTTGGTTCAAAGATTGCGCATACATGCCTCACTAACTCTTTGGAACAGTATTAAGTAAACGTGAGCACGAACTGACAGAAATTCGATGATTGCAGCTGGATCATATTGGCTGTGTCCTCTACCAAAGGCCTAGTATTGGCTATCATTTAGTGAATAAAATAAATACAAGTAAATCATGAAAATCACTTTGACAAAAGTTTCGTTTCAAATCAAATCAATAATTTGACGGTCGTTTAGACGGTATTTGTCAGAACATCCTCGAAATTTTTTATTTTCTTCTGGGAAGTGGTGATCACGCACTCACGACCCAGCGACTCGGCGACAATACGGTGAGGAATACGAGACGCGAACAGTTATGCATTTGTTTGTTGTCGATACATTTCGTGCAGAATTAAACTTTAACTTGAAAAATATTTCCACTGAATACGTTTTTATAGAATCACGAGAACTTTTTGACGTTCTTTGTATTTGTGGTTGCCCTAGAAACTTCAGGGGGTAAAACCCGTCAAAGCCTACAATTTTCACTAGCGGCTAGCCCCGGAAAAATATTAGCTACTTCATAGGATAGGTACGTCATGTTTTACACTGGCACTGCAAAACCGCCGCTATTACGAGCGCCATATGAGCGGTCTCGGAGTTAAACTGTAAAATTAAGCTGATGTGCTATCGTATGTATCATACTCGTAATGTACATTTCACAGCAGGACTCCGAAGTCCGCCTGCCAGTCCGACTATATGGCTATTTATATTATCTAGTTTCATTATCTCAAAAAAAATCGACCTCTAAGTGTAGCTTTTCAAACCTTCTCAACAGATGACGCTATATATAAAATTTCAATAAAGTCGTAAGTATTAGCGTTGCGGTCCGAACTAATCTAACTTTGAGATTTTCTGGTAACCACATCAACCGAGACCCGCCTTTGTAAATAATTAGCTTTGTCCGACATTATAGGAAATTCCGATAAACGCGTGTAACAGTATCTGTACAAAACTCTTGTTACTTATAGAGCAAGGCAAATCTACTTTAGGTATGTGTTCGTTTTGGCAAAGAAGAAAACTAGATGAACATAATAACGTAACATAACATAATTATGCCTCAGACACAGTCGGTCGTCTCTATTTCCTTATTATGAAAAGGTTCGCTCTTGATTCCACGGTGGAGCGAGCTAACACAGAAGGTTACTTATTCACCCTTGCTTTGAAGATGGACATGTTATAAATTCGGAAATACAGACGCAGGGAGGGAGCTCCACTCTTTTGCTGTGCGCAATATAAAAGATGTTAAGTAACGTTTGGTTCGACATTTCGAAATAGCAACCAAAGAAAGGGTGGTAGCCCGCAGTGCGTCTAGACGTCCGCTGGAAGAAGGGGATGGCGTTCTGACCTCATGCAGCCCCTAAGCGTACTCTTCAAGGTATAGTCTGTAAAAGACAGACAGGCAACTTTGCGGCGATGAGTTAATGTGTGAAGCTTGTTCTTCGCCAATTAGCCTGTCAGCTCTGCGTTGGATCATGCCCACTGCAGCAGGTTGGTATTTCGCGCGAGTCCAGAGGATACTGCAATATTCCATGCAGGATCGGATTGAGCTATGAGCTAACTATACAAAATTCGTGAACAATGGTTCACTAGTAATAGGTCTATAGTTTATTGTCATCTAATAAATATTACTGAAATTTTGCAATGACATCTAAAGACCAGACTAAAGAAGTCATGTAACGGCTATTCATATTTATGATATAAGTACGGATTCTACGAATACTAATGTAGGTACGAGTCTACTAAAATTCTAAAAGAACAGTATACCATTTCAGCTTACCCCATATTATTTCAACTCAGACTTAAAGCAGTAATTGCTACTCAGAATCGCCTAATCTTCATAATTAAATTTTTGTAAATAATTTTATACATCCGGACCCGGTTTACCCGTATTTCACCCGGGTTGAGCACGTGTTACGCGTGCTTATCCTGGTGGCTATCCCGTTTTGCATAATTACTGTCTAATCGCCAAATACCGGTGTGTGTTCGTAAATCCGTTAAGCAGTTGGTTTGGGTTTGAACTTTATTGACGTCAGCTTAATTTTACAAACAGTAAATTGACGTCATGCTTTCTGACTAATTACGAGCGATATAAATCTTTCCTATATTTTTTTACTTCATGTAAGGAAATGAAAAATATGAAATAAAATCACCATACGACATTTTGATGCCTCACGCTTGTAGGCAGGTAAATCTACGGGCGGTTTGAACGCCGTTATTGTCCTCGACATATAAAGTGTCATGCATAAGTGCGAAAATAATAAAGGTTATGCTGATAAACGCTTCTCGTCTGGGACTTATATTCGTAACTGGACACGAGGACAGAATTTTATTACTCTAACAATATGAAAATATGTTGAGGACAATGACGGCGTTCAAACCGCCCGTAGATTTACCCAGGCCTATCATGAAAAACTTCGAGTACCTGAGTATTGTCAAAAAATGTATGATATATTGAGCAGCGTTCCTACCGGACGTAAACGGTACTAAATTTTCCTTTATATTTTCTGAAGATACGTCTTCGATACTACCTATTTCGAAAGTTTTCGTGCTTACTGCTATATTTTTAAAGATCTCTGTGATTTATGGAGATTTTTTAAACTATAATATTCACTTTTTATTTTAACAAATTCAGATATTTCCTCTCATAGAAACCAATCTAGATCCAATCTTAAAATAAAATAGGTACTTACTTAGTATTTTGTTATAAGCATTGATCCTTTAAGACACTGAAGTGAGTCAACCAGCACCGTTAGTAAGTATTATTTTATAATTTCTTGATTTTAAGCAACAATTGTGCAAAGAAGGTAATCCCTCCTTTCCAACAGCAATAACTCAAAGCAAGTGTACCGTTGAATTGCGAATCAAAATTGCAACGTAGGTAAGAGCTCTTACACACTGTCGGTAACATTTGCTTTTCATTTCGTTTTATTTATAAATTCAGTGCTTTGAATGTAAAGTATACACATCAAAAGTGTAGGGACCAAGTACTTTTTAATGATAAACAAATATCCAAGTAACATTACCAAATGTAGTCTTTTAGACTGGCTGTTTACTTTTATTCCTTCTTAATACAAACAGGGAAGTTTAAAAAACAGAATTATTAACGATCCAAAAAAAAGTAAACTTCTAAAGCGGCAATACTCTAAAACGTACTTGATCCCTAGACTTTTGATATGTGTAATATAGACAGAGTTGTATTATATAGGCTCCGCGTTAACGCAATTTTATAATTAACACAATTAGTTTAAATTTGATTGTTTTTTTTTATTATTTTTCCCGAAATTTTGACATCTTTCTAGATCTACTTTATACATCATCCTGTGACCGAGGCTCATTTAAACATAAAATAAAACACAATTTATTACTCAATGTGTTAATAAAAAGCGCGATTTAGTTCGTAAAATTTGTATAACACAAATCATTGTAAACCGTATTAGTTATACAACAATTTATTCATTATCATTATTAGAAAAAACGGGATTTATGCCTTTTGTATGCATTTGCTTGCGAGACCCCGTGATCATGGCGCATGCAACAGCGCTGAAATATCGGGGACGCGCAAGCAAATATAAGGTAAATAAAAACCGTTTTTCCCAATAATGATAGTGATAATGATCATTAAAGTTTAAAGTGTAATTTTGTCATGTTAAAAAGTTGGATAAATTGGCATGGTGGCAGATTATGTCGACGATTTCGAAAAGTGGCAGAATTTGGCAGATTTGAAAGAAATCTTTAAATAACTTAAAATTCTTTAAAATACTTAAAAAACTTAAGATTCACCGTTCCTGAGATGGTCACAATGGCGTAAAACTACCAGACGTGTAGTCACGGGAGTTCCCAGTCATTCGCATGTGCTCGAGTTCCCGTAGGAATATCGGGATAAAAAGTATTCTATGTAGATAACCAGGCCATATACTATCTGTGTACCAAATTTCATCCAAATCCCGATGGTCCAGTGAAGTTTTATTTGAGAAACGTGTTTTGGAAAAGTTTTTTGGAAAAAAAAATATCCATACAAAAAACTGAGGTGTTTTCTATGATTTGTGATATAGGTAAACGTTTTATAAGTCTAATACTTTTTCAAAGAACGCTCTCTATAAAAGCTCTACTGACTGTACATACATACAGAGTTCTTTCGCATTTCATAATTGAGTAAATAGTCAGGTAACTGTCAAAAGCAAACAAAATATTCTGCTTGTTCTCCTTGGTTCAAAGATTGCGCATACATGCCTCACTAACTCTTTGGAACAGTATTAAGTAAACGTGAGCACGAACTGACAGAAATTCGATGATTGCAGCTGGATCATATTGGCTGTGTCCTCTACCAAAGGCCTAGTATTGGCTATCATTTAGTGAATAAAATAAATACAAGTAAATCATGAAAATCACTTTGACAAAAGTTTCGTTTCAAATCAAATCAATAATTTGACGGTCGTTTAGACGGTATTTGTCAGAACATCCTCGAAATTTTTTATTTTCTTCTGGGAAGTGGTGATCACGCACTCACGACCCAGCGACTCGGCGACAATACGGTGAGGAATACGAGACGCGAACAGTTATGCATTTGTTTGTTGTCGATACATTTCGTGCAGAATTAAACTTTAACTTGAAAAATATTTCCACTGAATACGTTTTTATAGAATCACGAGAACTTTTTGACGTTCTTTGTATTTGTGGTTGCCCTAGAAACTTCAGGGGGTAAAACCCGTCAAAGCCTACAATTTTCACTAGCGGCTAGCCCCGGAAAAATATTAGCTACTTCATAGGATAGGTACGTCATGTTTTACACTGGCACTGCAAAACCGCCGCTATTACGAGCGCCATATGAGCGGTCTCGGAGTTAAACTGTAAAATTAAGCTGATGTGCTATCGTATGTATCATACTCGTAATGTACATTTCACAGCAGGACTCCGAAGTCCGCCTGCCAGTCCGACTATATGGCTATTTATATTATCTAGTTTCATTATCTCAAAAAAAATCGACCTCTAAGTGTAGCTTTTCAAACCTTCTCAACAGATGACGCTATATATAAAATTTCAATAAAGTCGTAAGTATTAGCGTTGCGGTCCGAACTAATCTAACTTTGAGATTTTCTGGTAACCACATCAACCGAGACCCGCCTTTGTAAATAATTAGCTTTGTCCGACATTATAGGAAATTCCGATAAACGCGTGTAACAGTATCTGTACAAAACTCTTGTTACTTATAGAGCAAGGCAAATCTACTTTAGGTATGTGTTCGTTTTGGCAAAGAAGAAAACTAGATGAACATAATAACGTAACATAACATAATTATGCCTCAGACACAGTCGGTCGTCTCTATTTCCTTATTATGAAAAGGTTCGCTCTTGATTCCACGGTGGAGCGAGCTAACACAGAAGGTTACTTATTCACCCTTGCTTTGAAGATGGACATGTTATAAATTCGGAAATACAGACGCAGGGAGGGAGCTCCACTCTTTTGCTGTGCGCAATATAAAAGATGTTAAGTAACGTTTGGTTCGACATTTCGAAATAGCAACCAAAGAAAGGGTGGTAGCCCGCAGTGCGTCTAGACGTCCGCTGGAAGAAGGGGATGGCGTTCTGACCTCATGCAGCCCCTAAGCGTACTCTTCAAGGTATAGTCTGTAAAAGACAGACAGGCAACTTTGCGGCGATGAGTTAATGTGTGAAGCTTGTTCTTCGCCAATTAGCCTGTCAGCTCTGCGTTGGATCATGCCCACTGCAGCAGGTTGGTATTTCGCGCGAGTCCAGAGGATACTGCAATATTCCATGCAGGATCGGATTGAGCTATGAGCTAACTATACAAAATTCGTGAACAATGGTTCACTAGTAATAGGTCTATAGTTTATTGTCATCTAATAAATATTACTGAAATTTTGCAATGACATCTAAAGACCAGACTAAAGAAGTCATGTAACGGCTATTCATATTTATGATATAAGTACGGATTCTACGAATACTAATGTAGGTACGAGTCTACTAAAATTCTAAAAGAACAGTATACCATTTCAGCTTACCCCATATTATTTCAACTCAGACTTAAAGCAGTAATTGCTACTCAGAATCGCCTAATCTTCATAATTAAATTTTTGTAAATAATTTTATACATCCGGACCCGGTTTACCCGTATTTCACCCGGGTTGAGCACGTGTTACGCGTGCTTATCCTGGTGGCTATCCCGTTTTGCATAATTACTGTCTAATCGCCAAATACCGGTGTGTGTTCGTAAATCCGTTAAGCAGTTGGTTTGGGTTTGAACTTTATTGACGTCAGCTTAATTTTACAAACAGTAAATTGACGTCATGCTTTCTGACTAATTACGAGCGATATAAATCTTTCCTATATTTTTTTACTTCATGTAAGGAAATGAAAAATATGAAATAAAATCACCATACGACATTTTGATGCCTCACGCTTGTAGGCAGGTAAATCTACGGGCGGTTTGAACGCCGTTATTGTCCTCGACATATAAAGTGTCATGCATAAGTGCGAAAATAATAAAGGTTATGCTGATAAACGCTTCTCGTCTGGGACTTATATTCGTAACTGGACACGAGGACAGAATTTTATTACTCTAACAATATGAAAATATGTTGAGGACAATGACGGCGTTCAAACCGCCCGTAGATTTACCCAGGCCTATCATGAAAAACTTCGAGTACCTGAGTATTGTCAAAAAATGTATGATATATTGAGCAGCGTTCCTACCGGACGTAAACGGTACTAAATTTTCCTTTATATTTTCTGAAGATACGTCTTCGATACTACCTATTTCGAAAGTTTTCGTGCTTACTGCTATATTTTTAAAGATCTCTGTGATTTATGGAGATTTTTTAAACTATAATATTCACTTTTTATTTTAACAAATTCAGATATTTCCTCTCATAGAAACCAATCTAGATCCAATCTTAAAATAAAATAGGTACTTACTTAGTATTTTGTTATAAGCATTGATCCTTTAAGACACTGAAGTGAGTCAACCAGCACCGTTAGTAAGTATTATTTTATAATTTCTTGATTTTAAGCAACAATTGTGCAAAGAAGGTAATCCCTCCTTTCCAACAGCAATAACTCAAAGCAAGTGTACCGTTGAATTGCGAATCGAAATTGCAACGTAGGTAAGAGCTCTTACACACTGTCGGTAACATTTGCTTTTCATTTCGTTTTATTTATAAATTCAGTGCTTTGAATGTAAAGTATACACATCAAAAGTGTAGGGACCAAGTACTTTTTAATGATAAACAAATATCCAAGTAACATTACCAAATGTAGTCTTTTAGACTGGCTGTTTACTTTTATTCCTTCTTAATACAAACAGGGAAGTTTAAAAAACAGAATTATTAACGATCCAAAAAAAAGTAAACTTCTAAAGCGGCAATACTCTAAAACGTACTTGATCCCTAGACTTTTGATATGTGTAATATAGACAGAGTTGTATTATATAGGCTCCGCGTTAACGCAATTTTATAATTAACACAATTAGTTTAAATTTGATTGTTTTTTTTTATTATTTTTCCCGAAATTTTGACATCTTTCTAGATCTACTTTATACATCATCCTGTGACCGAGGCTCATTTAAACATAAAATAAAACACAATTTATTACTCAATGTGTTAATAAAAAGCGCGATTTAGTTCGTAAAATTTGTATAACACAAATCATTGTAAACCGTATTAGTTATACAACAATTTATTCATTATCATTATTAGAAAAAACGGGATTTATGCCTTTTGTATGCATTTGCTTGCGAGACCCCGTGATCATGGCGCATGCAACAGCGCTGAAATATCGGGGACGCGCAAGCAAATATAAGGTAAATAAAAACCGTTTTTCCCAATAATGATAGTGATAATGATCATTAAAGTTTAAAGTGTAATTTTGTCATGTTAAAAAGTTGGATAAATTGGCATGGTGAGATTGCTTAGTAGTTATTCTACACAAGCAGTTACAACTGCAATTTATGAAGACGTCAACTAGTCTATTATTTATTCTGTAACGTCAGTGTAAAAGCTATCTTACTTTAACCTTTCAAGCAGGAAAATAAATAAGAATTTGTTCGTATCGCGAACTCGCAGCTCTCACGGTAGATGCAAGATCTTGATTTATTGCGACCGCGAAGATGTACTGAGCCTGCTTAGATAATAAGTTAATGAGAAACTTTCAGAATTCAAGTTCATACTTTATTCCATAGATGGCGTTGAATGGTTCTGAGGCTAGCCGCTTATTTTCTTTGAGCCGAAGTTGAGGAACCCTAGATTTTTTTGTTTAGATTTCTTTATATTTGAACACTAGCGGATCCTTGCGGTTTTACCCGCGTGGTGCCCGTTCCCATATAAATATCGAGATAAAATATAGCCTATGTTACTCGGGAGAAATTTAGCTTTCTAATGGTCGAAGAATTTTCTAAATCGGTCCAGTAGTTCCTGAGATTAGCGCGTTCAAACAAACAAACTCTTTAGCTTTTTTATTTTTCTATTGAAATAAAATTACAAAATATCACGACCTTTCATAAATTGTTTTCTGTTCTTATGAAAATCAGTATTGTAACAGTGAAATAAATGTGAAACCTAGTATAGTATTATATAATCTGTTATGAAACTTTGGTTTGGATGGTTTTTTGGTCGGTACTTTTTGCTAATCACGCAAAAACGGCTCAACGGATTTTATTTGGCACCGACATCGTGATAATTTGTAACCTGAATTAAAATATATGATAGTTTTTATCACGGTCAAATGATCTCTAGTGATTTTTCGAATGTCCACGCATACAAAGACATCGGCGCTGGCAGAAGCTTGTTTATGTTTCTTTTGTATGAATACTTTAAAATTAGCCAAAGTTTCGAACTCCAGTCCTTAGGTATTTGTTCAGATAGCTTTAAAACCACAGGCCAGCAATTAGCAGATGGCTGTTCGATCAGCCGACCTCCCAGCCACAAGTTAGGACTCTAAGCAAATTGGATCGCCGCAGAATAGATACTTTAAAAGCTTTGAGAAAAATCAACTTTATACTGGTTAGACTATAATTAGATACCTACCTTTTACATTTTACACAGTTTATCAGTTGGGATATTAAGAACAGCAAGCACAGTTTGAGATGAAGGCGATAATGTATGATTATAAAATAAATAATTATTAAAACATCATAAAACCTTGAAGTTCGATCATATAAAAGAAACAACAATCAAAAGTATTCAATATAAAAATAAATGTGTAAATAGGACAAATTTCCAAGCTTCTTTTCTTACAGCGTACTCAAAGATTTTAGTGCTTTACAACATAATTTTGATAACGCAACAACATTAGGTTGAAAGTGGGGGTAAAAAGCATCCTTACCGGCGGGATCTTCAAGAAGATTTCTATTTCATTACGTAACTTCCTTAAAAAACCTTTCAAATATGTAAACAATGCGAATGTCGAATAGTTAAATAATGAATTATTCGCCCCCACTCTTCTTCTTCTTCATACAATACGGGTGGTTTCCATAACTCGACGACTTTTTGCGCCTATTTTGCGTCCGGAGGGTGTCGGGCCGGATCACTCCAGCCATTCCAGCTCAACCAGGAATGCTCCCAGTGCCTTCACGTCAGAGGCGGCTTCCCGGAGACTGCCTGGTGAGCCGAGGTACTTCGCCCGGTAAGGGGCTACTCCTTCACAGTCCAACAGGACGTGAGCAGCTGTCTCTTCTTCCTCCATGCTTCCTCTGCATAGTGGGCTGTCAGTGACACCTAAATTGAAAAGGTGCTCGTTAAAGTTGCCGTGGCCAGTGATTGTCACAGTGATTCACCCCCACATAAAGGTCTAATTATACCAAATATAATGTAACAAATACTATAGCAAAGGTTTTTTTTAAAATCTACAACGAGGAAACCCTTGCGTACTCATTACTCAGCCAACTCCGAAGTTGCGAAAAAAACCAGCTGTTCCAAAAGTACCAATAGGTATCTAGTGGTTGAAAATGTATGGAGCAGCTGTGTTTTATTGTGATTTCGTTGTTGGCAAATAGTAAAAGTTGTTCGGGTAGATGGATACTACTACCACCTAAAATGAATACTTAAAGAATTTTTATTATCCTAAAGTATTGTTGATTACTAACTATAGAAACTTTTAATGTTCAATAGCCTCCATCTCCGTATCCCGGTGTATTTCAAGATTGTTGTCATAGTATGAAATGAAGTACTTAAGCTTTCATTTAGCATACATTTTGATTCTGTTGGATTTACGCCCATAGAGGAAACACTATGGACGAGAGAATCGACAAATTTCTATGAAAAATAGACAAAATCACCGAATCGTAGTCGCCTGATTCCTTCTCCATAACTTAACCGATTTAAATACTTTTTTCATTAAAAATGTTTGTTTGTTTTTAAGGTTTGTTCTTATGTGTTTTATTTTATTTATAAACTAATCAAAATTATTTCTGGATGTTTGAACACAGCAAAAAACCTGGGTTTTTTTTTGGTTTTTGAAAGATCATATCTCTTTTTAACCCCCGACGCAGCGCAAAGAGGGGTGTTATAAGTTTGAAGCCTATGTCTGTCTGTCTGTCTGTACGTACGTATATTCGTAGAGCCTAAACGAATCAAGCGATTTCAATGCGGTTTTTTTTAACTGAAAGCTAAATTAATGCAGATGGTTCTTAGCCACGTTTGATGAAAAGCCATCCGGCCATTTATGTAGATGGTCAACTGCCTGCCGAAACGGTAAAAGATACAAAGGTGGCGCTTTGACTAAAATAATGTACACCCTGGGCAAATTTACATACAGCAAAAAAATACCAAAATGGCGGCAATAAAATGTTTGTCTTTCTGTACATAAATATTCGTAGTGCCTAAACGAATTAAGCGAGTGCAATGCGGTTTTTTTTTATTTATTTTATGTGTAATTTAAAAAGAATGAAATAAAAATTAAATTTTAACATTTTAAAAACCCCCGACCCAAAAAAAAACTTTAAAAAAATCAAATTTCTCTCTCGGTCGGGGGACCCCCAACGTATAATATACATAATACCCTTTAAGTACTTCTCTTTTTGTGGTCCCCCGACCGAGAGAGAAATTTGATTTTTTTTAAGTTTTTTTTTGGGTCGGGGGTTTTTAAAATGTTAAAATTTAATTTTTATTTCATTCTTTTTAAATTACACAGAAAATAAATTAAAAAAAACCGCATTGCACTCGCTTAATTCGTTTAGGCGTAATTAAATTTAATTTTTTTGAAGTTTTTTTGTGTCGGGGGGTTTTAATAATGTTTTTTTTTATAATAATTAATTTAAAACAGAAGAAAAACAGAAGATCATAGGAACACAGCTGAAGCCTTTTTTATTTTTAATGAAAAAAGTATTTAGATCGGTTAAGTTTTGGAGAAGGAATCGGGGGACTACGAATCGGTGATTTTGTATACTTTTCATAGGAATTTATAGATTCTTCCTTTTGTTCTTATCAGTGTTCCGAGAAATTGATGAGATTGCGATAATATTAATTAGTACTATAGTACGTCGTTAATAACAATCTATTGTAAGTAGATTACGTACGTAATGAGGTAGAACCTAAATCGATTCATTAATTTACCTGTTTGTGGTACGCACACTAAGTTGTAACTGGAACGGAGGCTCTCGAACTACACTCACCGGCAGATCTAACCGCCCACCCCGTTATTTTCATACTTTCATAAAAACTTTGCGACTTTATACTTAAAAATGACAGTATATTTCTGAAAAGATCTGTATGCTAATGTTTGGGTTAAGCGTTCGAATGTCCAATGAGCACTTTAAACAGTATTCAAAATCTCTTCCCCTTTCCAACCTAATGTTTAAGCAAAGCATTACTTTATAGCCATATCACATTGCATGGAATGTGATGAAGCATTCATTGAAATAAAACAAATTTACGGATTTAAGTACACTATCCTGTATAGTGTAAAATAGTGGAAATTTCAAACTGGACACGAGGGGCAGGTACCTTAACCATTAATTGAGAAATATTGAACTGCATTCACGGATTTTGATAAAAATGTACAGCCAGCAGGAAAATGGTCAGTTTTCAAAAATATTTCTTTTATGTCATTCGATCCTGATTTTCATGAGGATCAAAACACTCTTAAGACATTAACTGAGGCATGAGTACTAGAAAAGTCAGAAATCGCGAAAAACGCAAAAAACACATTTCCCGCGCTCGCGCCATACACCGGCGTATCCGCATCACCGAGTACCTTTGTTGACGGAACTTATTTTCTTAGTGAATATGTGGAAATACATAGGATGGTTTCCTAAGAACGTTTTCATGTAGCTACAACGATTAAGGTACCCTTCGTTAAGGGGCCCTTGGTGCCCCGTTTTAAATGTCCACCCTGTATAGTGCATTATTTAGTTCAGTGATCCCCTTATATATATATATATGGTTGATATACCCAAGTGTCGCACTAAGCGTTTTGACTCGACATTCATCATCCGCACCGCTAAAGAGTGGAACTCCTTGCCTCAGTCTGTGTTTCCTGACACCTACAATGTGGGGGTCTTCAAGGCACGAGTGAATAGGTATCTTCTAGGCAAGCGCGTTACATCCTAGATCGCATCTTCGCTTTCCATCAGGCAAGATTGCGGTCAAGCGCTTTACCTATCTAATAATAAATAAAAAAAAACAAAAAAAGTGATGAGTGTGTGAAGAAACTTAAGATGTGCTTATGAAGCATTAATTGGTGCCTCTATGGTCAAACGCTTAACCTAAATATTAACATACAGATGTTTACAGACAAATTTACTGTCACATTATAAAAATCAGGCGAAGATAAAGCAAACAACGTTTATTTTATAACGAAAATGATTTATTTCTTGTTCGATAATGTTAGTGTATTGTATTAACAACTTTCCTTGATGGCTGCCCGAACAGAACTGTCCTCCATTACTAAAAATCCCCGTGGCGCCACGTGTCAGCCGGAAGTCCAACCATTTGTCAAAAGAATGTTCATTTCACTACTTTAGACAAATTTTTGGCGCCAATCGGAAATAAGTGTTTTCTTCGCAACTTTTAACATTTTGTGGCACCACACGCCAACCGGGACCGGAAGTAAAATTATAAATGTTTGTTTTACTGCTTTTGACTTATTTAGCGCCACACGCTCGCCGGAAGTAGAACTATTTGTCACAAGAATGTTCTTTTCACATTTTATAATAAATTCTTAATAAATTGACTTTTACACTGTTATTTATAAAATATAATTATTATAAAGCCATAATAAACTCTAAATTAAAGGAAATCTAACATTCGGCCTTTCCTGACACTAAGTTTGTCCTCAAACTTTGAAATAACAAAAACAACTCAAAATATTTCCAGTGGATCCATCAATATTGTTCACCAACGGTGGGTTCCGTTTTTGATAGCCGATATATCAATACTAATCACTAAGGCAAGAATTAATAGTCAACGGTCTGTTAACATTAGCAATCAATTCAAAACTTTTTATCAAGCCTTGGCAATAGGTACTAATACCCTTACACAGCTTACCATTCATCAACAATGGGTACTACTACCCTTTCACATCTTAGCATTTATTAACAATGGGTACTACTACCCTTTTACTGCTTAGTAATTATCAACAATGGGTACTACTACCCTTTCACAACTTAGCATTCATCAACAGTGGGTACTACTACCCTTTCACAGCTTAGCATTCATCAACAATGGGTACTACTACCCTTTCACAGCTTAGCATTCATCAACATTGGGTACTACTACCCTTTTACAGCTTAGTAATTATCAACAATGGGTACTACTACCCTTTCACAACGTAGCATTCATCAACAGTGGGTACTACTACCCTTTCACAGCTTAGCATTCATCAACAATGGGTACTACTACCCTTTTACAATCGTAACTATTCTTCGTGATCGTGGACCTATCAACACTGATCACAAAGAAAGGATTCCCCAGCTAAAAGTCAATCAACACTGACAAACAACAATCGAATTCAAAGTGTTAATAAAACAATCGTTTTGTTATACTCAGATCAATTACATACTTTAATCTTAATATATATACTTACATCAAAACCTTACATAATACGATTTGTGAAATAATGTTTGACAAGTTTTTGTTCAATTGTGTACGGTCAAGATAAAATTTCATAAATCATTTACTGTGTATCATTTCATACCCAATTCAAATATTTCCTTATAAAAATTTACATTGTGTATATATTATTTCATAATCAATTACAATAAATAAATATAATATGCGATTAATCAGCTTTTCTAATTCAAGGTTTGTGCTTGATTTTATTATAAAATAATTTAGTGCTCTTTGAATAATCAAAAATAAATAAGTACATTTGATAATTCAATTAACCATATTCTATTGCAAAATAAAAGTAAAAAAAAACTATATAATTTATAAAAAAGAAAAAAAAAACAAAACTTATAATTTTCTTATACTAAGCATTCGGATCCTTGCACAAATAAACCAAACTAGGTAATTATCATTCCTCGTTCTGATCACTAGAATCTGAATCACTAGATTTATCATCGTCATCATCATTTTTGCCTATATTCAGCCATGGTTTAATACGATCCGCTGCCCAAACGTTGCAGTAGTCTTTTTGTGTTACACTAGACCCAGGTATGCTAGAAACTTGATACCTATCGTTCTCCAAAACTTTCGTGATCCTATAAGGACCCGAAAATTTAGGGAGAAGTTTTTTACTTTTACCGTCATTGCCTGAAACTGGTTTTAATATTTTAACTAAGTCACCTTCTTTGTAAACACGAGCCTTGATTTTATTTTTATCATATCTTAGTTTTTGTGATTTCTGGTCTTTATCTATATATTCGCTTATTTTAGAACGTAAGTTTTCGATAACGCATGATTTACGGGTTTCTTTTAGAATTTCAGCAAAAATATTTTCCCCTTTGCTTACCATTTGAATTCCAAATAAGGCTTCCGATGGAGTTTTGCCTATTCCTTTGTTTAGCGTATTATTAAGGCCCCATTGGAGCTTACCTAGTACCGAATCCCAATATTTTTCACCGATCTTATCAGAGTATGCCGTAAGTGCATCGAGTACAGTCCTATTGTATCTCTCCACCTGCCCATTGGCACGTGGAGATGCGACTGCATTCAAAATATGACGAAATTTAGACTCTTCACTAAAACGTTTAAATTCTTTGGATGTGAATGACGAACCTTGATCGGAGATAAGCCTATTAGGATACCCAAAAGTAGTGAATACTTCTTCAAGTGCCCTAATCGTGAGAGTAGATTTTAGATTTCTTAGGGGTTTTAAAATGCAGAATTTTGTGAAACCATCCACTAGAACTAAAAGATAAGAATAGCCTCGTGTACTCTTTACAAATGGTCCTAGATGGTCGATGTGCACCGTATCAAATGGCCTATCAATCTTATGAATGGGATGTAACAAACCTTCTTTAGCTCCTGCTGGTTCTTTGCTATAAGCACACTCTATACATGACCGTACGTATTTTTTAATAAACTTTTTCATTTTTGGGAACCAGAAGTCTTTACTTATTTTGTCAAAAGTCTTTTCCGTACTAAAATGACCAATGTCATCGTGGTTGAGTTTACATATTTGAAAGCGAGCTCCTTTCGGCACTACCCATTTTAGATCTTCCCCTATTTTACGATATAATTTGTTTCTTTTAAGTACATAATTCTTTTTAATATCCGAATATTCTCCATCTTCCAAAATTTTACTAATTCGTTGTATTTCTATATCTCCTAACTGTTGGCTCAATAGCCAATCTTCCTGCGTAATATGCATAATATTAGGAATATTCTCTGTTAGATCCTTAGATTCATGAGCTTGCGGTCCCCTACTAAGAGCATCGACATGAGCCATTGAAGAGCCAGGTTTATATTGAATATCAAAGTCATATTCCTGCATTGTAATCCACCAACGTGCAATCCTTGGTATAAGATCACGCTTGGCAAACGTTGCTCTTAAAGCACTACAGTCTGTCACCAAGGTAAATTTAATACCTATGAGATAGACACGAAATCGTTGTAATGACGCCAACGCAGCTAAAGTTTCCAGCTCGTACGCATGATAATTTTGCTCGTCTTGGGACGTTTTCCGGCTAAAGTATGCTATAGGTTTTAAGCTACCTGATGTATCGTCTATTTGCATTAAAATCCCGCCTAATCCATATTTGCTAGCGTCTGTGTGAACAACCGTTTCACTATGTGGGTTATAGAGTCCTAGTAAGGGTCGTTGCGTCAACGCTTCTTTAAGTTGGTTAAAAGATTCTTCGTGTTCAGTATTCCAACCCCAAGTACAATTCTTTTTTGTTAAATCTGTGAGGGGTCTTGCAATAGTTGCAAAATCTTTTATGAATTTTCTAAAATAACTTGCAAGACCCATGAATTGTCTGATCTCGTGAACGTTACGGGGTCTTGGAAACTGTTCTACAGCAGAAATCTTTGCCTTGCCCGGCCTAATACCACTCTCACTTATTTCATGGCCAAGGTATTCAAGGTTTTCTTGAAAAAAATTACATTTGTAAATGTTTAGAGTGAGTCCTGCATCTTGCATCAATTTGAACGCCTCTTCCAAACGATCTAATTCTTCTTGAAAATCTTTACCAGGTATTAAAATATCATCCATGTAAGCGAGAGTGGTTTTATGTCGTGCATTACCTAAAACATGATTTATGGTTCGCTGAAAAACTGCAGGAGAATTAACTAGACCAAACGGCATTTTTTTGAATTGGTACAAGCCATCCGGTGTTATAAAAGCTGTGAGGTGTCTACAATCAGCCCTAATTGGTATCTGATAATAGCCGCTCGCAAGATCTAGGCTGGTATAGTATTTATTTCCATTAAGTAAATCTAGCTGATCATCGATTCTAGGCATAGGAAAATGGTCTTTCTTAGTTTTCCGATTTAGAGCTCTAAAATCTACACATAACCGAAACCCTCCAGTTTTCTTTTTGACCAAAATTATGGGGCTTGCATAAGGAGAATTAGACTCTTCAGCAATATCATGGTCTTCTAACTCTTTTACCATGTCGCGTACTATACCTCTTTCAGTATAACTCATGCGATATGGTCTGTATACAACAGGAGACTGATCCTCTAATTCGATACACATTTCAGCCTTATCCGTACAACCTAATTCAGACAAATTCAAAGCAAAACAAGATCTGTACTTATTAATTAGTTCTACAACCGCATTTATTTCCTGAGGTGTAAGATTAGGATTAATATTAATTTCAGATTTGCTTATGGAGGAAAGAGTTGAGGGATCTATTATTCTATTACAATTCGTAATTGTTTCGGTTGGTGTTACTGTTGAAATAACCTGACCACGAACTAATACTACATCGCGTCTTAATATTAATGGTCTGTCACCTAAGCTACATATTGCTATTTTACAAATACCGTCATGCAAACTGTAGACACCTCCGAGAACTCTGTAATCAATTTGGTCAACATTCCGAAAACTGTTTTGTACAATAAACTCACAATTTTTGTTTTCTCTATCGTTAGCAGTAGCACAATCTACGAGATCAATACCTGTTAACGTTATGTCTGATACTATTCTTAAAACGATTTTACTACTTGCGTCGTGTTCAATCGGTAAATTTCTCAGTTCTTGTGGTACCTTTTGTTTCAAGATATCTAGCTTATCACTAGTTTTAACTATAAGAACTTCTGGTAACTCCGTGAAATTTTGACCAACAAGTAAAGGTTGTGTTAATAACTCCGAATCAACAATTAATGCTTCTATTTCAGCTGAGACTTCCCCTAGAGTTAAGACAAATCTGGTTTTTCCTAATGGTGAGCAAGAAACATTTCCAAAACCGCGTATCCTAGGTAAATTATGCGTGGTATCATTTGGCAGAGAGTGAAGCTGAACAAAATCGTCTCTAATAAGGGTGCAATCGCTTCCAAAATCGACATAACACTGTATTGCAATTTTCCCATTAATCATGCCATTTTTGTTGTATTTAGAATCCGATGTCACAGTTTGTGTAAGCAAAGTTTTCTTATCAGAATTTTTATTGTTGTTCTGTTGATTTGCTATATTTGTTTTGTTCTTATTTGAAAAGCAATCAACAGATTTATGACCAAATCGATTGCAAATATCGCATTTATTACTTGGTTTTGGACATGTGTTCGCAAAGTGTCCCTTTTCTTTACAGTTAAAACAGTTAATATCTGTCTTAGGGGCCCGACATTGATTACTGCGATGTCCATGTTTATGACATCTAAAACAAGTAATGTCGATATTGGAAGTGCCCGCACCAAAACGAGGTTTTAAAGTTTTACTATTAGACTCCCTACAAAGATCCTTTAGAAACTTTAGTAGATCTTCGGGATCACTAAACCTGCCTGAAGAGGCGCTTGACCTAATAATTCTTTCATCGATGCCGTGGATGAGACAGTCCACGGCTTTCTTTCCCTTAATATCACACGCATTCAAAAGTGTAATCTTATTATAGTAATAATCATCAACGGTCTCGCCTATTCTCATTCTCCGTTCCAACATTTCAGTAAGTAAGGTGCCGTAATTTGTTTCAGATGGAAAAGCCCTAATCAACCTTTCTTGCCACTCTACCCAACTAAGCAAAATTGTTTGTTGTCCTTCATACCATTTTTTGGCATGTCCTATTAACTTAGGTAATGCAAAATGTCTAGTCTGTTCATCTGTCCAATTATATATCTGAGCGCATTCGTTAACTTTCCCTATCCACGTTTCTATTATTTGATTTTTTTGTGCAGGGTCGAATTCAGGTATAATATTCTTATCATAAGAGATACTCTGAGTATTACGTCTAATGAAACTTTGCATTAGAGATGAGAAATCATCTACATTCATCACCATTTGACCAGGAGCATTATGATTATTCATAAAGTTACTCGCTAAAGTTGGTTCTGCACTAGTCTCTGAAGTATTTTTGTGTACCTGAGCCGTAGATCTGCTCTCGTGGTGCTCGGTAGTTGCCGACGTATATGCTCCTTCACAGCGATCATCCGCACGTTCTATTGCAGATTCTGCTCTCTTGTCTCCCAAAACCTGGAAAAGCCAGCATTGCACAGCATCATTATCAAATAAACAACAGCACTCAGGTCTAGTTGATAAAAAATACACATTTTATTATATTATAAAAAAAAGAGAGAGGTAAGAAAATAAAATAACCTCAGATATATAGATAACTTATAAGGATGACGACACAATACATTATTTTAATGTAGGTAAGTAAAAAAAGATAAAATATATTATTAGAGTAATGGTCCAAGAGGTGTTTATATCATACAAGTTCTTATGTAATTAAGTACATTCTAAAGAGAGAGAGAAAGAAAAGATATTTTAGAAGGAAAATCATATTTTAGAAGGAAAAAAAAAAAGACACCTTGTCTTGATATAGACGTAAGCTTAATAAGGCTTTAAAATATAATGCTTTCCTTAGTAAAGCCATTTGAAATAAAGTAAATGATTAACCATATTCTTATTTTTTTTTTCTTTACCCCCGTTTCTTTGTGTCTTTATTCATCTATTTTTTCATTTTAACCACTATAATTGCAAGTTAATAGTATAGTCAATAGTCATCATTTGAAAGAATAGAAAAAAAAATCAAGCAGCACAAGCAGGGAACAATAAAAATTAAAAAAAAACGAGGGCAAAAAAAAACGAACTAAACACAAGCAATGACTCGTCAGTAAAAAGAAAGCAATACTCCAGCTTAATTTTTGACCTTTTCAACATTACTTGCAATGTAATTGTTATTTATTGATACCAAGTTGCGAAATTCTTCCGATAAATCGAACCCGGGAGAAAGTAAAAGAAGAAATAATTTTATAAAGCACTTGTACTTGCCTGTGAATTCTGTGATCCGGGATTTGTTTCACACTCCTTACTGCGTTTGGCACGGAGAAGCTCTTCTGATGGGGTACGCGATCTTGACCTCTGCCTTTTTCCACATTGTCGGATAGACCGTGAACGAGTCTGGTCTCGTTCACACCGCGCGTGCTGAGCGTCAAACGAGTCCCTTGAGCTCGACCGTCGCTGGTCCATGCTTGAACCACTGTTCCTACGGTGCCTTTGTTTACGATGCCTACTATGACGGCCCTTTTTTCGGTGTTTTCCCATTTTGAGGGCGTTTGACTTTATCCCACTTCTGATATAAAAATCAGGCGAAGATAAAGCAAACAACGTTTATTTTATAACGAAAATGATTTATTTCTTGTTCGATAATGTTAGTGTATTGTATTAACAACTTTCCTTGATGGCTGCCCGAACAGAACTGTCCTCCATTACTAAAAATCCCCGTGGCGCCACGTGTCAGCCGGAAGTCCAACCATTTGTCAAAAGAATGTTCATTTCACTACTTTAGACAAATTTTTGGCGCCAATCGGAAATAAGTGTTTTCTTCGCAACTTTTAACATTTTGTGGCACCACACGCCAACCGGGACCGGAAGTAAAATTATAAATGTTTGTTTTACTGCTTTTGACTTATTTAGCGCCACACGCTCGCCGGAAGTAGAACTATTTGTCACAAGAATGTTCTTTTCACATTTTATAATAAATTCTTAATAAATTGACTTTTACACTGTTATTTATAAAATATAATTATTATAAAGCCATAATAAACTCTAAATTAAAGGAAATCTAACAACATTAATGTATAGAGTCGCAAATTGAGCATGTTTTTCTGAAAATAACGGGTTGGGCGGTAAGATGTGCCGGTGTTTTTTTGTTACCGGCCCTCGTTGAGATTATTTATTTTTCTTTTATCGAATATTTTCTTTTACTCTAGGACGCTGAGGATGCTGGGAAGTCTAGTCCATCAGTTTCAAAAATAGTGGCGATATAGTGAGGAATGTGAATCCGCACAAATCTTGTGGTTTAAAACTTGTTGGTACAGGTAAATTCCTCAAAGACATCTCTCTGGAACCTTTCTGATTTTTATAACCACTATAAGAAACATTGAAGTAGATCATACGTGTTAATTAAAGCGATAATATATCGCACCAAAACTTCTAAACATAGAATTAAGAGGTTGCTTTTCTGTGTGATCAATATTATGTTATAAAAAAAAATGCTACATGTAGATTATATTTATTGGATTTTATGCATGAATAGATCAATAGCGTTATCTGTTAACTATTTTTATCCCTAGTATTATAATTTTCTAACTATTGGGTTCTTATCAAACATAATTGAAAAAAATATTGATCGGAAGATTTCTTTTGCTTCGCTCAGTCTCAATAAAACTTCGAAAATTCCTTGAGAAAAAGGCGACAATCCTAAACGAATGCCCTTAGTTAAAATTTTACAATCCACCCGTGGACCCCATAAATTGTTTCGATGTGGCAACATTCGTCTTGTGGAATGACAATGAGTGTTGCCCGCCTTTCGCATTGTCTACGTGAATAACGAAGCACATGCGAGATTTGACATCGGGCAGTGAGCCAAGGTATTTTTTCTCTTTTTGTTAGCAGCTGGAAGCAGGGAATGAAGATGGATGTTCCAACCCGTGGTTTAAAACTAGTTAAATTCTTTGTTGGATTTGTAATTGCCTTTTATTCCGCTTTCCTCCTCTTCTTCAGAGATATTCGCTCGAAACTTATTATTTTAATGTGATTTCAAATGTTTGCTTTCATAACTCATGAACTTTTGATTCATTGTGTTACATTTATAATAACGTAGCTCCAAAGCCTTTTTTACAGTCTACGATTTGTCATTTAATTCTGGGTTAATACGAGTACAAACCGAGACCATTGTCTGCAAATTAGTAATGTAAATGAAATTATCCGGCAGTGAAATGTTTAGTGTACCCGAACCTTCGATTGTGGCGGGTAAGCAACTTTCGCAATAGTCCGTCACGTGATAGATGGGTGACCAAATTTATTATATAATTTGGAAATTCTCGAGCAGCTTAAGCCGTTGATCCCAGTTGCATTTGGTTCGTTACAGGGAAAGTAATAAATCTTCGACACGGAAGAAGAAGTAGAATCAATACGCATTAAATTTAGGCTCGCGTAGTGGGTCTAGGCACATTATCTTTATCCAATTTTTTAACCGCCTCTGTGGTCTAGTGGTATTAACCAACGGTATCAGACCCTGTGGTCTAGTAGTATTAACCAACAGATTCAGACCCTGGGGTCTAGTAGTATTAACCAACAGTATCAGACCCTGGGTCTAGTGGTATTAACAACGGTATCAGACCCTGTGGTCTAGTGGTATTAACAACGGTATCAGACCCTGTGGTCTAGTGGTATTAACCAACGGTATCAGACCCTGTGTTCTAGTAGTATTAACCAACGCTATCAGACCCTGTGGTCTAGTGGCATTTACCAACGGTATCAGACCCTGTGTTCTAGTAGTATTAACCAACGGTATCAGACCCTGTGGTCTAGTGGTATTAACCAACGGTATCAGATCCTATGGTCTAGTAGTATTAACCAACGGTATCAGACCCTGGGGTCCCGAGTTCGATTCCCAGCGAAGGTACATATTGTAAATAAATCCAAACCAAATAGTTTGGTTGGTGGTGGGACTTTTTTGGCATATTCTCGCTAGAAGAAATGTCTAAATTTTAGGCATTAATCTTTTTTTCGGTTAGTAGTAGGATTAACATTGCATAATTTATTGTATGTCAATAGGTACTCAAATAAAGCCCGGAATAAAATAATTTAGTTACACAAATTCGAGCTAATCAATCAATCAATCAAAAGTGGACCCTTTTCAGATAAAGTTAACAAACACTGAAAGAATATTTTCATTGGGCAACCCTTTGTTATGTTAATTCATATGTCCGATATTTGTATTGCCACTGACGGGACTACAAAGTACACCTAAGTCTGAAATGAAAAAGAATGATTAATGTCCTATTGTGTGGTTTCAACGTTTCAAAGCATATTCAGAATGTGAGATGTTTAAAATTAAGTACCAACTCGTTTTGTTGGTCTATTTTTATTATAAAACCTTTTAACAAAAACCCTACTTTGTGATATAAATCCTATCCTGTCGTATCATACTAATATTATAAATGTGAAAGTTTGTAAGGTACTCTTTCACAAAAAACAACTGAACCGATTTGGATGAAATTGGGCACACAGATAGAAGATAGCCTGGATTAAAACATAGGCTAATTTTAACCCTGATGTTCCCATGGGAACCACGTGGGTGAAGCCTCGGGCGGCTGCAGCTGTTTCCTAAAAATCTATTGCTTTTTGAAATAACCATCCCTAAAAAAGCTCTACTGGACTCCTGAAAAATCACATACTTCAAAAATCTTACGGTGGAAGACCTTGCAACAAGCCTGGGAAAAGTCTATATTTATTTCGTACAAAGCCTATAAGTATAGCCTATAGGCTATACTTGGGAGAAAATGTATAGGAAAATGTAGTTCCGTTTATGTCCGGTAGGATCGGTGCTCAATATCTTTTTCTTTTTACTATACATCTTCTATACTTACTTGAAAGTTATTCGTGCTAGTCCTAACTCCGTGCCGTGACCCCTCGTTCTCACGGAGACATGTCGGATTCGACTTTGCCGGATCCGATTTTAGTCGGTTCTCAAAATCGGATGCACGTTTGAACTCATTCATATAAATTATATTGTCAATAAAACCGGATCCGACATGTCTCTGTACGAAATAAACAAAGACTTTTACTAGGCTTTGTACGAAATAAATATAGACTTTTCCCAGGCTTTGTTGCAAGGTCTTCCGCCGTAAGATTTTTGAACAGATGGCGTAGCTATGTCGTTTACAAGTGCTTTTAATAGCCTAGACTGAATAAATTAAATTGATTTTGAATCAGTGCGTGAAGGGAAACTTTAAAATATACGAAAGTAAAGTCACGAAATATAACACGCAATAACATGTATCTACTTTATAACTTATCGCATTGACATACACGCAACAAAGATTTATCTGTTCACAAATGTCATTGACTGTAATGTGCCAAGCTTGTTTAGTATTTCTATGTCAATGCACGTGACTGTACTTGACCTATGGTATTTAAATTAATTAGGTAAATAAACCGGTTATAATAATAGGACTACACATTGGATGGAATTTCAGATTTATAATCTATACTAATATTATAAAGCTGAAGAGTTTGTTTGTTTGAACGCGCTAATCTCAGGAACTACTGGACCGATTTATAATTATAATCATAATCATTTATTGCAAAAATATGGTACAAGAGATGTTACATAATATGGAAAATAACCTCATATTTTACCATTGGAGGCATGCAATTTTAAAAAGTACAAAATTATTAATTAAAAATAAAAACCCAATAAGTACGTTGACATTACAAAAACAAATTTTACCTACGATTATTTAAAATTGGTAGGAAAAGGACAAATACATCATTACAACATTACAATATTAATAAATTATAAAAATGTTAAACAATAAAAGTCATTATACAATTATTATTATTACTAAAATTTATAAAAATACTTTAATCATTTTATAAACATGTCACTGACTTTATAAAAATTCTTGTCCATAAGCCATGTCAATAATTTGGTTTTAAATAATTTACTAGGTAGCCCTTTTAAAGCATTAGGTAAAGCATTATATATTTTTACAGTCATACAATTACATTGCATTGGTACAACTCAAATTTTGGAATACTATTATATATTAGCCTATCAGGGTTACGTAAATCTCTATTATTATTAATATTACGGGTTTTAAAAAGTTCTAAATTATTTTTTACGAAATTTGCCACTTCAAAAATATATAAACATGGTAGAGGCAGTATTCCTAGTGATTTAAATAAAGGTCTGCAAGACTCGCGGGGTGATAAGCCACATATTGCCCTTACACATTTCTTTTGTGTTCTAAAAAGTTTATCAATGTCTGTTGAGTTTCCCCAGATTAAAATCGCGTAGGACGAAACATAGCCATGATATGCTGCGAGAGTTGTCGAAATTCTCTCTAAGCCTATTTTAGAAAATTCTTAGCCCATTAGAAAGCTACATTTCTCCCGAGTGACATAGGCTATATTTTATCCCGATATTCCCACGGGAACGGGCACCACGCTGGTAAAACCGCGAGGATCCGCTAGTAATTAATATAACTTTAATTTAATTAGGAATCTCGCCCACGCTTATTATTTACACCAACTATTATAAGCTCCGCTAACCACAGCAAGTTTCAGCTTATTGAAATCTGAACTAGGTAATGTGGTCGTCAAAAATAAAACATTATTGGCCATATGCGGTTTTTCCCGCTAGGTTTCCGTTCTTGAGGAATATCGGGAAAAAATGTATGAAAATACACAGGGCATACAAGTGGCACCCGTTTACGAGTGACAAACAAACAAACTTACATTTTCTCATTTATAATATTGTGGAACTAGTAGTAGATTATGCGTGTCTAAAAAAAAAGTAATCAAAGCTCTAATTTAAATGATTAAAATGTTTTAAAACTAGAGAAATCTAATAAGTAAAAGCGAGCAAAATCACATTTCAATAAATACCTCGCCACCTTAAACACTAAACAATTGACAGGCAGCTAGTTTCCAAAACTAGAGGAAACCGATAACTAAGTACCTATGCTAGTAAAATCACATTTCAGTAAGTACCTCGGTTGTAGATTAAACAGCCCACACGCTTTACTTATCTGATTAAGTTCTTCAAACTTCAGGGTGACTTAAGTTAGATTGGACGAGGATTGAGACAACATTGTTCCGTGTTGACTTTGTTCCACACCTGATGACGTAGGATATAAGTAAGCTATGCTCATGAATGACTTTGCATCAATGACTTTTATATAACTATTAGTACGAAAAATGGGATTTTGTGTATAATGATGAAAGTTTTAAAATGTCTTTTCTATGAAAATTTTCCAAAGACTGGTTAAGGTCGATATTCATTACCCTCCCCAAAAAGAAGAACTCCAGAAAATGCAAGGAATAACGTACAATCATTCTGATGAGTCCTTTATAAATAATTCTGATGAGTCCTTTATAAATAATTCTGATGATTCTCTTGAGTCCTTTATAAAGGGGGGGGGGGTTGCCATAATCGCCACGCTTGGCAGGCGGGTTGGCTGAGTAAGGCTGAGTCGCCTTCAGTCGCCTTTTACGACACCCACGGGATGAGAAGGGGTAGTGATATTCTAAACCGACACTACACAGCTTCGCTCTATACTTACTCGATACTATTTCGACAGTACTAACCCTATAGAATCTTTCTGCCCCATCGGCCATCAGTTCTGCTCGCTATTTGTCCCGCCCACTGACACTTCAACTCAGCTATCCTTTGAGCTACCCAGCAGTGGGTGTCGTGCGTCTGAAATTATGATGGTTAAGAATGAATAACGTCACATAGCCTACAAATAAATACGAGTATTAAAACCGGTTTACTGCAGTGACGTGAATCTCTAACTCGTAATTTAACTTGCCAAACCACTCAGTGTCCTGATTAATCGTTCACCAACTTCACTGAAGGGATTAAACTTGAAGCAGTTTGCGAGCCCTGGATGCAGTTCGGTGACAGTCGCAATCTAGTTAAAATATTCTGGCCGCGTCACTTTGCATGTTACATCGCAATTATTCCGTGACATAGTCATAATATTCAGATGACAATGACATTGCATAAACCTTGAAAATTAGACTCCCACCAATCCACAATAGGCACGCGTGGTGGGTCATGGCCTTGGACGAAGTGGTTAATTCGTCCAAGGTCATGGTCCATTCTCCTTATCCATCCATATGGAATGCCAGTGTCCCAGCAGTGCGAACATTAAAATGGACGATGATAAAAATTAGGAAAAAAACAAATAAGTCGTCTATGTAGTCAATAACGAACAAATTAAACTAAAATAAAATAGAACGACGATTTGACATAAACCTTTGGCTTACCTCCGTATTCAATATTATTATTCCTTGAATACCTAGTCAAATAATAGAGCTCTAAAGATTGGTTCATTTGTGTGTTACCGTGGTATTACTGAGACAAGTATTGTTGGTCAATAATTATTTATAGCTATTTTAAATTATTTTCAAAAATTATCAAGGCTAGAAAAATAAAAGAATAGGAGCTCAAAGTAGAATGCCTTGGCTAGCACCGACTCCAAAAGGCTTATTTTTTGCTTTTTAGTTTTTGAAATCGGTTTTTTTAACGCATTTTTTTTTTTTTTTTTTAGTGTTTGTATTAGGTTGTTTTGTAAACTACACAAGATTTTTTCTAGATTAGTTTCATGTACATTATAAACAAAAGTATCGGGAAAATAAAATCGTTCATGTTGACAAAAACTCTTAAAATAAAAACTACTAAGTCAAACTGAACCAACTTTTTATGGGACCAAATGGCAACTATTCCGCAACGAACAATAAAAGAATCACGTCAATCCGCGTAATCGTTTCATACATAAAAAACATATCAACCCAATTATGAGCCTCCTCCTTTTTGGAAGTTGGTCAAAGGCTAATTTTCACGATAGAATATACTATTAACACTAGACTGTGCTATAAAAGCATAGGGAGAGAGATATAGAGACTGTACTATTATGATGAAAGAATGTAAACCAAGAGACTATGAAATAAAATCCCGTTTGAGCGATATGAGATAAGTTGATATTTCTAGTATTTTTCTTATTAAGGTAAATTCAATTCTAAAGATCCCAGCTTTGAAAGAAAATCCGAAAGCCCTCAACAAAATCAGGTATCCTATTTTCATACTATGTACAATTTACATAGAAAGGATCTCAATAAATCCATTTCGTTTCCTCTTTAAAGCCGCTTTGAAAATGGACGCTGTTTCTCAGTAAATCCACAATACAAGGTATTACTGTCTAGCTCTTTCGCAAAGTCCACTGTTATCTAGAAATCTTACGTTACTACGTTCCTATTGAAAACTTTCTTTCACAACACCTCTGTTACAAACGAAAGGTGGAACATTTCCTAGCAATAGTGAAACGGAACATTTCCAAATAAATAAAATACCGAATCAAAGTACCCCTTTGTGATGGTGCGGTTATAAATTGAAAGCAAAACCGGTGCATTCGAAGAAAATGTATTTGCCACTGCAATTTTACAGAAGAAAGCGGAAAGCAATAAAAATGACACAAGAGCGATATTACTACATTTATGCGCTTCTTCCTTTGATCACTGCATGTAATGTTTGATGTTATGTAAAGACGACCTGTTTGGCGCAGGGGTACTAAGCCCGCCTTCTGCGCCAGAGTTCCCGGGTTCGTTCCCCGGACAAGTGTTTGTGTGCATGGACATGTCTATTTGTCTTGGTCTGGGTGTTTAATATATATTAAGTATGTATTTACAAAAAGAAAGTATATTAGTATGTTAATCCGTTATCTAGTATCCATAACACAAGTTCTGCATGAAACTTAACGTAGGCTAGATAATTGTTGTGTTTGTATGCATTTATTATTTTGTTTTGAGAAGTCTGGTGTTTTATTTTATTGTGCTGAGTAAGGATTACTCAGCACAATAAAATAAACACACAAATAAAGTTATCTCTCTGTGCATGAAAGAAGTAGTATAGTATGGGTTTTTCAGTGCCCCCTGGAGTTGACATATGGCATTTTTTGCTGTTTTTCTGTAAAAAATATATATGTATATAATATTAATATAGTAAGTATGAATTTGTATATTTATGTATGTATAAAAGTGATGTTCGTTTATATGTCAAGGTTAATGCATTTTGTACCGCTTTCGCTGCCCTCTGTTTCCCCAAAGGTTCACTGGTAGAGAATACTCTTAATATTAACTCCGCGTTCTGTACCTAACTTTGTGTTTATTGTAATACAGATTTAAATAAAAAAAACTAAATTTCGCATATTATGTTTGTGTAAGATCGTAGTTACTGAAAAATCACTTACAAACTTAAGGAAACTACAGGATACTTAATCCCCTCAGCAATAGCATTTAACCCCGTGATACATACATGTCACTCCGTGCATATCCGCCTCTGTGGTCTAGTGGTAACAACCTGGTATCAGACCCAGGGGTCCCGGGTTCGATTCCCAGCGGGGGTACATATTGTGTTCAGCTTGGTTGGTGGTAGGACTTGTTGTGAGTCCGCCTGGCTAGCTACCACATCTTGTATAAGTCTAACGCCATAACAACAATGTTTTCAGCATTGTTGTGTTCCGGCAGTTAGAGATAAGATAGAGGGTTCCTCAGCGGTTGAGGATACCAGGAGAAGCACGCTTCCATCTTCAGCCTTATCAATACTTAACATCAGGTATGATGTTAAGTATTGATGTCTCCCCGTCGTCGGTCGTGAATAAAAAGAAATATATAAAAAGATATATACTATACATGGTATTCCATAAAACCCCATTGAGTGCAAATCCAACACTGATAAGCTTCATATCCCAAGCCTTCTTTGTACGTTAAACCCGGAATTATCGCCGAAGAACCCATATTAACATGAACGTAACCTAATACGCAGGCCACACTAGCAGCGGACGGGCGGACTGACTGCCGGGCGAGTCGTTAGTTTCGTAGTCGCGGTCTTTGAGCATCGTTTCACATTTTTAAGGCGATACATGACTGAAGCGAGATAGCAATGAGAAAACGACCCGCGCGGAAAGGAGACCGATTTGTCTGACGACCTGTTTGGCGCAGGGGTCCTAACCCCACCTTCTGCGCCAGATCCCCGGACAAGACAAATATTTGTGTGCATGAACATGTCTATTTGTCTTGGTCTGGGTGTTTAATATGTATATTATGTATGTATTTACAAAAAGTATATAAGTATGTTTATCCGTTATCTAGTATCCATAACACAAGTTCTTCATGATACTTAACGTGGGCTAGATAATTGGTGTGATTGTATGAAAATATTTATTTATTTATTTTGCACTAAGTCTATACTAATATTATAAAGAGGAAAGATTTGATTGTTTGTTTGTTTGCATTGAATAGGCTCCGAAACTACTGAACGAATTTGGATGAAATTTGGTACACAGATAGCAGATAGCCTGGTTATGAACAAAGGATACTTTTTATCCCGATATTCCCATAGGAACGGGAAGCACGCGGGTGAAACCGCGAGCGTCCGCTAGTAGTAAATTACTATAGCCATTAAAGGGAAAATTATACTATACGATGCTATTTATCATTGGTGTCCACTAATTGAACTAATCTCCAATAGTATATGTTGATTTTTTCATTTTCTGATTTTTTTTTCATATTCATTTGAGAATAATCTTGGGTCTTTTCGTGTCTCTGTGTTCATCGTGTTTCTTTAACTTTACAAATCTAGATAAAGAAACATATATCTTAATACCAGATTTGTAACTTCTTATTACTATTTTTTTTTTTATGATTTTGTATTTTTTGCATTTTTCAATGCAATTTTTATACTTATGGTAAATTTTAAATAGAAAAATATTGGAAAAAATTAACTCGGCCACAAGTGAATTCTCAGACGGGAATCGAATCTTAAGTCTCGGTAGCTCAGCGGTTAGAGCATTGGACCGGATTTCCAAAGGTCGCGGGTTCGATTCCCGTCTGAGAATTCACTTGTGGCCGAGTAAATTTTTTCCAATATTTTTCTTATTACCAGTCTATCTAACCCAGGGATGGGGAAACTACGGCCCGAGGGCCATCTCCGGCCCGCGGAGCGTTGAAATCCGGCCCGCGACCAAAGAATACTATAATATTACTCGCGACCATCAAACAAAAATCAAGTACTTATGAAGTTTTCGTATTGTTAGAAATTTTATTCTCATTGGCAATGTGCGGCTCACATAAAGAATAATAAATAAATAAATAAATAATAAATATTTCCATACAATCACACCAATTATCTAGCCCACGTTAAGTATCATGAAGAACTTGTGTTATGGATACTAGATTACGGATAAACATACTTATATACTTTTTTTTTGTAAATTCATACATATTAAACATCCAGACCATGACAAATACACGTGTTCATGCACACAAAAATTTGTCTTGTCCGGGGATCGAACCCGGGACCTCTGGCGCAGAAGGTAGGGTTAGTACTCCTGCGCCAAACAGGTCGTCAAATAAAACAATTACAAGAGAAAAATGAACTAATTCATTTTCCCAAATTGAGCAGTATATCACCTGTCTCAAACGACAATTTAAATAGGTTCGCTCAGGAACTGAAGAAACTGCACGAGGAATTTGAGAAGAGATTTTAAGATTTTAAAGGAATTGAGCCGTCTCTAAATATTTTTTTGATGCCTTTTAATGTCAACGTCGATGAAACACCCGCTAACCTCCAACTTGAACTAATTGAGATGCAATGCAATACCCATTTGAAGCAACTGTTTCTTAACACCAGCAAATTGGAATCTTATAAGTCCATATCTAGGACACAATACCCAAATATAGTTGCCCACGCTCAAAAAATAATGGCTATGTTTGGTACTAGCTATTTGTGTGAACAAACGTTTTCAATATGGAAACTAAGAAAAAATTGTCTTCGTAATAGGCTTTCGGATGACCACCTTTTTTCACTGCTTAAAATTGCCGCAACACAAATGGAGCCGGCTTATGATGAAATTATGCAGAACCAAAAACAGTTCCACATGTCACATGTTCCCACAAAGACCAGCGCTCCTCAACCTTCTACTTCGCAGCTAACCTAAAAATTTAATTCAATTGCAAATTCTTTAATATTTAATAGTTATTTTATAAAATTGCACAATAAATTTGCGTTTCTGAAAATACATACAAATATTTTAATTTTAGTAATTCTATACTTAGTCAAAAATGCAACAACTTGGCCCGCCATTATAATTCTTTAACAAATATTGGCACGCGACCGAAAAAGTTTCCCCATCCCTGATCTAACCGTACTATAGTTTTATAACCAAAAGTACGTAGGTACTTTTCCGAATAGCATCTTAAGTTTTTCCATTTTCAATAGGTATAGCAGTAGGCCGGATACCCAAAGATCGCGGGTTCGAGTCACGTCTGAGTATAACCTGTGAGCCGAGTCGATTTTTTCTAATATTTTTCTATTAAAAATCTTTTTAGCTCTTTTCAGACACCGCAAACTACCGACCTAAGCTATGATAGCGATTTAAAATAAGTTACTGAAATCAAGAACCAGGATCAAGTCGCTAGCTATCTAGCTGGCTAACTCGTTCATCTCTCAAGTCACTAGCGTGCCTCCAAAGAAACTGTTTTGACACAATACGGTAGTTTCTCGTGTGAGCTTAGTATAAAAAGAGGTGAAAGGGTGGTCGAAGGGCCACCCGCTCTCTCTCTTATTTTTCGGTGTGAAGGTTTGCTTGCGAAAATTTCGCAGTCCGCTAGCCTTGCCAGCCCGCCCGCTGTTTGTGTGGCCGGCGCTTAATGTTCCGATTATGCCTAAAGGTATATGTTACAAGGTAGGGAAACAAAGAAATGGAGATCCAACCACACATTAATGTATTTTGGATACCTCGATCGGTCCATTTTGGAGAGTTATAGAGCTGTTAGTGGTATCCATTTTGAATTAGATAGGTACGAAGAACATATGACGGAAAGAGAAGATATGGGGAAAAATCTTTGCCTTAATTTATTAAAATTAAAATTAAAACTCATCACTCGTTGAACAAAGACAAATAAATATTAAACAAGAAAATATGCTAGAAGTAGCAACTTGCTATTTCTAGTGTATTTTCTTAAAAAGTTATAAAAAGACGAATAATTTATTTCAGCGGCAGATCACGAATGAACTGATTGACTGACTCAGTTAAAGAGGGTGTGAATCCTCATGGATACTATTGTAATACTAGGAAGGCTTTGAGAAACTGATTTTATTGTATATTATATAGAACTAAACATTCTATTGGCTGGAAACTTAGCTATTACGTGCAGATCTGCACCGTATGACAGCATATGCACCGAAACTAGAGTCGCTATCATTATTTGTTTACATAGTACCAACAAGCATTGACAGCTAACGCATATGCATTTGATTGTAGACAACTCTTTCTTTATGGCCACCATCCATAAAAAACCTCTTTTACAGATACTCCACAGGCAGTGAGAGTTAATGTCACTTATTACTACTAAAGTACTAAACACAACTGAATATGATAGCGCCATCTTTTTTTGAACATTACTTCAACAGTGCCCTGAGTAGATGTAGAACATTCTACCAAATACTATAGACACTAGCGAATAATTTTGCTTATTTCTTGCCGAAAATCTGTGAGACTGAGAGACAAGTTGCTTATTATTAATTTGAGACAAAAGAATTGTGAGGGTGAATATCTACAACCCAAAGAAAGGATTCTTATACGTCTTTTTTATTTTCACAATAATCTGTTTACACATGTTTTGTTGGTTATGTATTGTGTCAACGAGTGTACATATCTTTTTGCTTTCTTTCATGTTGGTTCTTGGAGATAAGCCTCAATTTTATTGCTTATATTTATTAACAAGCACGTACTCAGACTGCATACATGATATCGTAAAATATGGTAGTAAATTTTATGAGAGTAATCTTCAATTTATGTTCAGGAAAATAAGAGTTTAGAATAAAAATCCACAAAGGAGGTTTAGTATCTGTTACATACTTCTTTATTACTTAAAAAAAAGTTGCAGCAAAAATAACAACTCTTTCTATTACGATAAACGGGATTTTTAACATGTTTGTATTTGTTGTCGAGTCCCCGATATGTCGGAACAGTTGCATGCGCCATGTTCACGGAGACTGAAGTTGATGCGAGTGGATGAATGTTAAGAACAGACGAATCGGTCAACCCTCTTTATTGTTTGTTTACTGCGCGCACCGCCTGTACCACTGTTTTCGAACGCACACTCAACTCGAAAATGTGCACGACACACACAACTCACAGTATATTCCCGAGACACACTTTAAACCATCTTCTCGATTTAAATTATTGTGATACTTTTTTATTTCAATTGCTTTTCTGGCCAGTCTTGGTACGTAGTGGCGTTCTGTCGAAATAATCTGGAGGTTATGAAACTCGATCCAGTGATTCGGCGCCGAGTGAATTTGGTGTTCTTCAATGGCTGATTCTGGGTGTCATTATTTTTGACGGCCTTTATGTGCTCCTTGACACGACAAACTACTGTGCGTTTTTTTTGGCCTATATAAAAGCTACCACAACTGCAATCAATTTTGTATACGCCAGGCTTCTCTAGGGGAAAATTGTCTTTAGGTGAACGTAGACATTGGGCCACTTTCTTTAAACGAGTAAAGATAGAATTAATAGAGTACTTATTTAGTATATTTGAGACCTTATCCGTCACTCCTTTTATAAAAGGCAAGAACACTGGTTATCTTTCTACTTTGCACTTGTAACTTTTCGCTGTGTGTCTGGGTGGTAACCTCTTTCGTACCCGTTCACCTGTAGGACATGGCGCACATGATCCAACTCTGTGTGAAGGTGTTCGTCATCGCACAGATCATATGCTCTATTTGTCAAGGATGTCACTACAGTTTCGAGGTGTCTTGTGTGGTGATGTGACGTCGCGTTTAGGTATCGGTGTTTGGGTTTCCTGTAAACTGAATAGCTGATTGAACCGTCATTACGTACTTGTACTCTGACATCGAGGAAGGAGGATGAATTTAACTTTTGGATGGGTGCCGTTTAAATGTGCCAAATTAACTTCAGTGTCATGTTGCATCTGCATTTATTTGCGGGCGCGGTGCATCTTGCATATAAGTTTTTCTTGCGGAATTATGCTACATATTTTTCGTTTTCTACTTTAATATATTTCTTTCTAATATCCTATATTTTTTTGGAATGCTACTGATAAAATATAGTACATACATGCTGCCATATATCAGAAAGTTTTTAACAATTTTTTAAGCTCAATATGTCTAACCGATGTCTTTTTTTTCAAGTAAACACGCATGGAATCGTTTATAAAATTGATAGATGAGCCCTTCGAAAGAAAATCCATTAAGGAATCATTTTGCACCTCCATGTTAGGGTAAAAGATTGATTTGAATTTTATGACACACGCGTGCACGCACACACGTACACAAACAAACACACACACACACACACACAGCAAACTTACCAAATGCGACAGATATTAGTACAATGATAATAATGAATAAGAAATTGTTTCTAGCTCTGATTTCAGTAACTTATTAATACTTTATGGACCTAACTTAGTTCATGTAACTGTTTTGTTTCGCTGTTTGTTCACTGAATATTGCTTACAAAGATAAATTAAGTTAGCATCTGTGCCAAGCTTCAATATTATGACAGCGTCAATAAGTCTGAGATTTAGCCGACAACAAGTGCCTTAGTCAACTTAGTCTAAGTTACAGCTAAGTTTCATTTAACAAACACAGATCATTGACTTATAACTTTTTAATTTTGCATTTTACAATGCTATTTTTATGTGATAATTTATAATCAAGTAAATATACTAGAAAAAAAAAGTTTCATCTTAATCGATAGTCAAACATCTGTAAAGATGTTTCTTTCGAATGCGAGGATATTTCTCTCATTGATGAAACGACGGTGGCCAACACCGTAGAAAAGGTGAATATACTAGAGAATTTCAACGTGTTCTCTTAGGTCTCTGTAGCATAATTGGTCAGTGCATTGGGCCGGATTCCCAAGGATGCGGGTTCGAGTCCCGTCAGGGCGACATGAGACAAGTTGCTTTTTTCTAGTATATTTACTTGATTATAAATTATCACAGATGATTGATTTTCTGGAATACTAAATTCATAATGAAACAAAAGATAAATCTTTAATTAAGTGGCTGTTTGCAACTTAAGTTAAAACAAGTTAGATATTTCCATATCAAGTAACGCTTTTCTTTAATTTAGGGAAGGGACTGACCATTACAGAAATAACTACACTAACCATGATGCAACTTTTACTATAAGCGTTATTATAATAGTTCTTTGGCTATCATGAAGATTAAGTTGAATGAATTTATCGACGCCATTTTGGTTGCGAACTATCGATCTGGCATTATAGTTTGAGAGCCACTTTCATACCAAATGAACTGTGAACTATGATAGGGATTCTTGTGCCTGAAAAATGAGCGTTCAGTGTTTGGATTAGCCAAAGACTTGGAAAGTTGGAACCGCGCGGCTATTACCTAAGCAATCATCATGCAGTGATCGCGCGATCGACGCGGAGATTTGTTCCCCGTTTGTCCCAGTAAGTTTCGCACCACATAAAAAAAATCTCGATTCACCCTAAAACAGAAATTTTAGATTTTTATATTACCGATTCGCCCCACATGTTATTATACTGCCAACTTACTTTTTCGTAGGTACAATCAGCAAACAAGGCTTCGTATTAAATAATATAATTAATTTATTATTTATTATAATATGTATTTAAAATCAATCAATAAATTACTTACTTAACCCTTTCGGGGACACTCAACGGCTATAGCAGTCATAACAATAAAAATTCTATTGTGTCTCGTTCGCTGTCCGCGAAAGTGTTGATTACTTAGTAAATTAAAAAATATTTTAAGTTAAAAGTACCAGAGTCGCATAGCTCACCAAGAGGCTATATTAGATGTATTGAGAAGTTATTTTAGATGTACTGAGAAGTTCTGAATTTTTATTTGTTTTATATTAAGATTTTTTTATAAATGGGTGAGTGGCAGCCATTGACTTATATATTACTAGCGTAAGGACCCGGCCAACGGTGCTAAAACGCGTGCCAAATCGTTGGCCCTAAAATATCAGTTTAGGGCCAACGGCGATGCAGTTGTCTACAGGAGACTGAAGTTGAAAGACGTTAGCTGTCATTTCATAAAAATGCCGAATTTGTGTAGTAAAATGATGCAAAAATTATGACCCAATAGTTACAAGATCCATGGAATATCGTATCATCCGTAAATAGCTTTACATGATTTTTATTGCACGTCTAACAATTTTATTTAAACTATATTAACTGTTACAAGAATTGTTCGAAGACAGTCTTAACCCTAGAGTGGTCGCGTACTAAAATTACCTGATTGGTCGCGACGTCGTCGCGAGGAATAAAGGTGTCTGCAAAATATATATGATAAAAGAAAAAATATGTTATTTTACCGGAGGATAATTATGTCATAATTTTTTTTTTTTCTCTTTATTTTGACACATACAGTCAGTAGTACAAATTACTATTAAATTAAAACTTACATTATAGACAATGAGTGTCCACTATTACTATTAATGTTAAGTAGGTACTTGCTAGAATTTACAGATATTTTTTGCAAACTTAAAAAATATACTTAATAATAAAATACTTGATACAGTTTTTTTGCTAAAACTTAGAAAAACAAACATATATTGTGTGGTAGAAGATTACTTTACTATTTTAGATAGGTATTCAATTAATTTAATGAGAAGTGATAACGAAACATAGAAATTATTACATAAGTTGATTTATCAGATCTTTTTTCAACGTGTTCAATGAGCTCTTGAAAAGATCCATAATAAGAAATTATTTATTGTACATGCGAAGACAACGTGGAAAATAACTATTGGAGGTATACTTTTTCTTGGTTCGAGGTGGAACAAAGGCATGAATAGTGCGTGAGGAGCGTGCGGGAAGTCGGACTTTTGTTATGAAATTGACTTTTGATAAGAGTGCAGGGCAACTAATGAGATCATTTAACAATTTAAAAAGAAAGGCTATGTCAAACTGCTTACGACGATTTTCAAAAGTCAGAATTTTGTATTTATTTAAAGCTTCTTCGTATGTTAAACCTTGATTGTAATTTCTATAGTTAAATATTTTTATAAATTTCTTTTGCACATTTTCAATTCTTTCGATGTTGGTTTTATAGTGTGGATTCCAAACTACAGAGCCAAAGTCCAATACTGATCTTACAAAACTAAAGTAAAGAATTTTTAATGTATAAGAATTTTTGAATGGTTTGGTTATTCTATTTATGAACCCAAGGTTACGAAAAGCTTTTTGAATCATAGCATTGTAATGCAAGGTAAAGGATAATTCATTATCAACTATAATGCCCAAATCTCTCACCTGTTGAACTCTTTCAATAACTACATCATTTAATTTATAATCAAACAAAACGGGTGAGGATTTTCGGGTTAATGTAATGACTTTACATTTATCAATATTCAAGAATAGTTGGTTTTGAAGACAATATTTACAAAGGGAATCTAAATCTGCTTGTATTTTGTGACAGTCCTCAGAATTACTTATAGCCTTAAAAATTTTAGTGTCGTCAGCGTATTGAAGATAATTGCAACTCTGGAGGGCTTCATTTATGTCGTTAATATAAATGGAAAACAGAACTGGGCCAAGATGTGACCCCTGAGGAACTCCAGAAGGTATAGGAAGGAAGCTTGAACAATAGCCTTTTAAAGAAACAGCCTGACTACGATTTCGAATATAAGAGCTTAGCCACCGTAGCAAATTGCCATGCACACCAAACTTCTCCAACTTCAACAATAACAAACTGTGATTTATTTTGTCGAAAGCCTTGGAGAAATCCGTGTACACCACATCCACCTGAGTGTTTTGGTCCATTGCATTGAGCACAAAGTCAGTGAAGGCAACCATATTTGTGTCAACACTACGAGATTTTATAAAACCATGTTGCATTTCTGTTATGTGGTTTTTAATGGCATACGATAATTGTGATGTGACAATTTTTTCCAGTAATTTGCCAAAGATACATAGTTTTGAGATGGGACGGTATAATATTATAGAGTCTTTTTTATTAGTTTTCGGTATGGGAGTAATCAGTGCTCTCTTCCATAAATCAGGGAACACACCAGAGCTTAGTGATAATGAATAGATCATAAATATGGGTTGTATTAAGCTTTCTGCACATTTTGATATTAGTACAGGATGTATACCATCAGCTCCGGCGCCCTTATATACATCGACAGTTTTTAAACATTAAAGTTCCTGCTCTCGTTCCAAATTAATCTGTTCAAGGTGTATTAAAGGTGCGGTATTGCTATTTAGGTTAAAATCAGAATGGGAAGCATTAATAAAAACTGAATGAAAATATTCGTTGAATGCGTTACAGATCTCACCACCATTACTTAGTGTAGTGCCATTATAGGACATGTTTTGTGGCAAGTTACCTGTTTGATTTTTTGATTTGACATATGACCAAAAGAATCGAGGGTTTTCTCTAATCCTATCTTCTGCGAAAGTTATGTGATTGTTGTAAGTTTCTGATTCCAACTTTCGTAATCGAGTTCGTAGTAAGGAAAAAGTATGATAGTCACTTGCGCTTCCATATGCTTTCCATTTTCTATGGTATTTACGTTTTTCATTACTTAATTTCACTAAATTGCGAGTATACCAGTGTTGGAATTACCAACATTTACATACACAAATAGCTGGCAACATTATTGTAAACTTTAATGTTTTTTTCTGTGATGTCAACTCTGTGTCTCTTTGCCTCCATTGGGGAATAAACTGTGCGTGAGTTCAAGACCATTTTTTATTTATTTACCGGCCAAATTAACTAAGCATTACAGTCCGCTTACTATCTTATTCATGGTCCTTCGCGGTAAAGGTCTTAGAACTGTTTTTCGTGCGAAAAGTATTGTGTAGGAGTTGTGCAGTGATTTGCATTCGCGTGTGTATTGTTTCGCGCCGCGTGAATGAACTACGCCAACAACCACCAAGCTTCGAATGCCGAACGTACCAAAAGTATTGAAATTCTCTCATCAATTTTGGACGCAACATTGGACTGAAAAAAGAACATATCAAGTCTGAAGCGTGCATATTTTTTTTTGTAGCATTTCCAACATATCGAAATATCGACCGCCATATTTGTCGATTCGATCTATCAAATTTTTCGTCCATCATAACACCAAGTTTCCGCTACTGCCCGCCTGTGGTGCTGGTGCGCTTCCCGTTTTCGCCGCTTCGCTTGGAGATAATCTCATGATAATCTAGGCGCTCATGGCGCTGGGGAGCCGCGTCAGCTTCCTGTGTCGGTAAAGCAGTCATCAAGTGAGCTTCAATTACCGCTATTGCCCGCAAGTGGCGCTGGCGTGCTATAATTTCAAGTTTCTCCTGCTCACCGATAGGGGATAAATCAAGGCGCTTGTGGCGCTAGCGATCGGCCTCATCTACTGGATCGGCGTCAGCAACTTCAATAATTTAATATAATTTTTTGGTCGCCATTTTATTTGTACGTGTTACTGCGGTAGACACAACGACCATATTATTAAATTTAATTTGATTGTTTTAGTTAGTGTTGTCTGTTGTCTATTATTGAGTGCTTTGTAATTATCAATTTTAAGGAATCATGTCAGATTCCAGTGATGAAAGTGTTGTTGAAAAATCTGTGCCTGAGCTGCCCGCTCTCAAAAGAAAGCGCGCGGCAATCAAGGGCGTGCTAACAAAGCATTACAACTATTTAAAAGATTTAGAAAATGTCCATCATCTTGATCAGCACATCCTTGAATCAAAAAAAGAACGGATATGTTCTGCGTTCAATAAATTTGAAAAATTAAATTTGGATATCTGTGCCCTCGATCCATCGGCGGACGATGATGGCGTCGTTGAAAATAACTATGTTGAAGCTATAGCCATGATTTCAAAAATGTTAGCTGATGTCAAGGTCGGTGTGATGTCTTCGCAGCAGTCGCAACACTCAAAAAATGTCAATATCACACATAAGTTACCAGAAATTTCTGTACCAATATTTACCGGTAAGTACTCGGAGTATAGATCTTTCTGTGACTTATTTGATGCTCTAGTTCATAATAATGTACAATTAGAGAATGTCCAAAAACTAGTCTATCTAAGAAACTTTGTTCGTAACGAACCCCTAGATTTAATTAGAAATTTACCTTTGATTGGCGATAGTTATGAAGAAGCTAGGAAACAGTTACGGGATCGTTACGACAATATATATAAAATCACCAACGAGCACATAAATATATTGTTAGACCTTGCTCCAATGTCAAAATCTACTGCTTGTAACATAAGATCTTTTGTTTCTACTGTAAAACAGCAAATAGCAGCATTAAATAACTTAAATCATAATGTAAAACAATGGGATCCAATAGTACTTTGCATTTTGAGCAGAAAATTAGACATTTTATGTAATAGAGAGTTCCAACTCACTAGGTCCATGGAACCCTCAGTCAATAATTTAATTGATTTTTTAGAGAAGAGGGCATTAGCGCTCGAGAATGCTGAGAAGGCAATTTTGCCTCTCGGTGTTGGAGTTCCCAAGGCTCATACACATTTAGCAACAAACGCCCGAGATGGAACCAAGGAGCAAGTGCAGTCACCTTCATCATCCTGCAAATTATGTAAGTCCCCACACAAATTGTTTGTTTGTCCAAAGTTCAAACTTATGTCCGCAGAAGATAGAATAATATTTGTAAATAAGAATAATTTGTGTAAGATTTGTCTTAACAATCATATTAGAAAATGTAAATACTTTTTTAAATGTGAAGTATGCAAAGAAAAACACAACACCTTACTTCACCAAGATAAATCACAGTCTCCTGTAACATTATTCATGGATGCTAGCACAAATCAGGTACTGTTGCCTACAGCTCGAGTTAAGCTCATAGCGAGCAACGGTACAGAGGTCCATGTCAAGGCTCTCCTTGATAGTGGATCCCAAGTATCTTTTGTTACCCAAGAGCTTGCTGACCTTTTAAGGTTACAGCCAAAGCCAATGAATACTCCAGTGGTTGGTATAGGTAATGCCAAGAGTAATTTGACTCAAAGTGATGTTGTGTGGACATACAATTATTTTCACTTACAAATAACTTCAATATAAATGTAACATGTTTCATTATGGACAAAATTACATCTAAGCTGCCACAAACCTATTTTTCTTTAAAGGATTTAGTGTTGCCTCCAACTATCACACTGGCAGATAAAAACTTTAACGAGCCAAGCGTGATACATATTTTATTGGGTGTTGATGTATTTTTCCAGGTCCTGCTACAGCCTGAGCCTGAGTATATAACAACCAACCAGCAGCAGTCGCTCAAGGGAGCCAGTAATTCTACACTGCCTATTCTACATACACAATTTGGTTGTGTCTTAGCAGGTTCTGTGCCAAACACAAAACATGTACAGCAGGTAACATCTTTGTTTTGTAAAACTTGTGACAACACCTTAAATGATACACTGTCTTTATTTTGGAAAACTGAAAGTATTCCTGAGATTTTTCCAGAACAGTTACCTGAACAAAAGGCATGTGAACAAATATTTTGTGAGACAGTTAAATTAGATAGTGAAAATAACAAATTTCAAGTTGCATTACCACTTAAATTACCATTGGAGTCAATTAATCAAACACTTGGGCATTCATTTAATTTAGCTTATAAAAGATTTATTAATTTAGAAAGTCGCTTGCAAAAAGATGCCAACCTTTATGCACTTTATAGAGACTTTATTCATGATTACATTCAACAAGGGCATGGTTCTGTCATTGATATCAGTCAATATGACCTTGACAAAGATCCTGTGTTTTTTTTTGGACACCATCCAGTAGTAAGATTAGATAAAAGAACTACAAAGTGTAGAGTAGTTTTTGATGGGTCTATGAAAGGCAGCAAAAAGGTTTCACTGAATAATTTATTGTTGAATGGGCCAGTAGTCCAAAAAGAATTAGTTGATGTTTTGTTATTATTTAGAATAGATGAATATATTTTCATAACTGACATAAAAAGTATGTTCAGACAAATTTTGGTGGATCCTCAATATAGGCCATTACAAAATATCCTTTGGAGGGATGCCCCCAAGGACAATATTCAATGCATACAGCTAAACACCGTTACTTACGGTCTTAAGAGTTCTTCATACTTAGCTACTCGTAGTTTAAAAGAACTAGCTATTAGGTATGGTAAAGATTTTCCTTTAGCTGCATTTGTTGTAGAAAATTCTTTGTATGTCGATGACGCTCTTGTGTCTCAAAGTAGTCCAGAGCTATTAATACAAACTAAAGATCAATTTAGCAAACTTTTAGCAATTGGAGGGTTTGAACTACATAAGTGGGTTTCTAATTGTTCTGAATTATTAAATGAAATCCCAAAGTCACAACATCACTTTGATGATGTAGAATTAGAAAAAGATAATGTGTTTGTTAAAACCTTAGGTGTAAATTATAATGTAAAAAAGGATGCCTTTGTGATTTCAAGTCCTATGACTAACAATAACATACCTTCTACTAAGCGTCACATTTTAAGCTTTATTGGAAAATTCTATGATCCGCTTGGTTTAGCTGGACCCATAATTTTAAGTGCTAAGGTCATAATGCAACGGCTTTGGCAGGAAAAAAGTGGCTGGGATGAGCAGCCTAGTAAGGAGGTGTTAAAAGCATGGTTTGAGTTTTGTAATAGCTTGTATGTAATGGCACCAATTTCAATACCACGCTATGTTAGTTATGGCGATGTGCACCTTGTTCAAATATTAGGATTTGCTGATGCGTCAAGCACCGCCTACGGCTGTTGCGTTTATTTACGTGTTGTTGATGCAACGGGTAAAGTCACAATATCTTTGCTTTGTTCTAAGTCGCGTGTCAATCCACTACGACAACAACTTACCGTTCCGAGGCTTGAACTAAATGCCGCGCTTCTCCTTGCAAAGCTTGTTAACAGAGTTTATAATACTTTGCAAATGAAAATAAATATTAATGACGTCATTTTATATTCCGATTCGCAAATTGTTCTAGCATGGATTAAGACCAATATTAACACGATGAATACCTATGTTGCAAATAGGGTTAAGGTTATTTTAGAGCTTTCGCACCAATTTTGCTGGTCTTATATTGTTTCTGAAAGTAATCCTGCAGATTGTCTAAGTCGAGGCGTTTTACCGATCGAGCTGGAGAACCATCCTTTATGGTGGACAGGTCCGAGTATCCTCCATAGTAGTGAGTATGAAGTAAGTAGTTTACCTGTTTTACCAGTTCCTGATGAATTACCAGAGGTAAAAGCTAACTCAGCATTTCCGAGATCTATGGTCTGTACTGCTTCTAATGAACAATTGTTATGTTTAGATTTTCTTGATAAGCATTCAGACTTAAATAAAATACAGCGCATATTAGCTTATATTTTGCGTTTTGTTCATAATGCAAAGTCTAAAGGTACCAAAAATAAATTAAGTTATATTAGTAGCAAAGAATTAGAAGACTCATTATTATTAATTGTTAAATATGAGCAACAAAAATACTTAAGAGATGATATTCATCATATTAAATGTAATAATATTGTTAAGAGCAATCTAAAATCATTGAGCCCATTTATTGATGACAGAGGTCTAGTTCGAGTAGGTGGTCGTTTAGAACATGCTAAAATTTCTTTTTCTCAGAAACATCCGGTTATATTGCCCCGAGATTCCCGTATTACTCAATTGATAATTCAAAGAGAACATATAAGAAGTCTTCACGCTGGGCAAAGACTAGTCCTGTCAACAATAAATCAAAGATTTTGGATAGTAAAAGGTATGCAACAAGTGAAAAAGGTTATACATAAGTGTATTATTTGTTTCAAATTAAAAGCTAATACAGCTAAGCAACTTATGGGTCAGTTACCGCCTGATAGAGTAAATGTTCCCTGTAGGCCTTTTAAAAATATTGGTTTAGATTTTGCTGGGCCAATAATGATAAAACAATCTAGAATAAGAAAGTCTGTAGAAACCAAAGCTTATGTGTGTGTCTTTGTCTGCTTTGCCACAAAAGCAATACACTTAGAATTAGCTTCAGATCTTAAAACAGAAACCTTTTTGGCATGTTTAAAGAGGTTTATTGCACGAAGAGGTTTGCCTCTTAATATTTATTGTGATAACGCATCAACATTTAGGTGTGCGAGTAGTACTTTAAATGAATTGTATAAGTTACAAAATTCAGTGTCGCATCAAAGGGAAATTTATAACTTTTCTGCACAAAATGGCATAAATTTTAAGTTTTTACCTTGCTATTCACCTACATTTGCAGGTTTAGCTGAAGCCAGTGTGAAAAGTATGAAATTCCATTTGAAGAGAGTAATTCAAAAAACTGTACTGACTTATGAAGAACTTAATACTGTTTTGTGTCAAATTGAGTCCATTTTGAATAGTAGACCACTCATGCCATTGTCAAATGATATAGAAGATTATGCTTGTCTTACACCTGGTCATTTTCTCATAGGCTCTGCTTTAAATACTTACCCTGAACCTGATGTGCCTCTCACTAATAATTTAAAATTTTGGAGAATTTGTACTCATATTAAAAACTCATTTTGGAAGGTATGGAATAAACAATACCTAAATATCTTGCAAACACGTCTCAAGTGGAGGATTGCTTATCCAAATGTTAAAGTAGGTTCATTAGTTATATTAAAAGAGCAAGACACTCCACCTATGTATTGGCCCATGGCCAGAATTATTCAAGTTTTCCCTGGCAAGGACAACAAGGTGAGAGTTGTTGAAGTAAAGACTTCCAATGGAAGGACTCATAAACGGTCTATTGTAAAAATATGTGTTTTGCCTATAGACGATTGTTTGTAGTTTTAAGTTGATTTTTGAGTTACAGCATAGTTTATGTATCTGCTAAAGTCTGCTCAGTATTTATGTTTGTTACATATTTGTTTAAGTAAAATTTAAGTATAGTTAAAGTTGTTTATGAGTGTTTCTCATTCAAGTTGTAAAACAAAAATATTAAATGTTAACAGTAAATGTAATTATTTGCTGATAGTTAAAGTTATGAAACAAGTTTGAAACATATATGTCTAGAAGTGAACAAAAATTTAATAAATTATAAAGTAATTAATTGATACTTGCTATTTGCCTTGTATAAATTATTCAAAGGAATTGTGTAGTAGCTAATATTGTTTTCTTAAGTGGGCAATATGTTGGAATTACCAACATTTACATACACAAATAGCTGGCAACATTATTGTAAACTTTAATGTTTTTTTCTGTGATGTCAACTCTGTGTCTCTTTGCCTCCATTGGGGAATAAACTGTGCGTGAGTTCAAGACCATTTTTTATTTATTTACCGGCCAAATTAACTAAGCATTACAGTCCGCTTACTATCTTATTCAACCAGTGTGGATATTTTTGATGGTTAATTTTAGAGCTAACTGGCACAAATTCGTCGATCAAAGAATTTAAAATATTTTAAAAAATCGATACCATAGCATTCACATCACTACAAGTCGAAAAAGTATCTATCCAGTCAATAGAATCAAGTTTTTGTTTAATATCATTGAAGTTTGCTTTAAAAAACATTTTTCTTTTTGAATTATTATCCTTTAGGGGGATAGGTAACTTAACTGTTAGATTAATTTCCAAAGCCTTGTGATGCGAATCTTCTGGAACAAGTGGTAATTCGCTAGAAATAATTTTACACGATTCATTACAAAAAATTAGGTCTAATAATCGATTATTTTTATTGCGTTCGCTATTGTATTGATTAAGTAAGGCTAAGTTCATAAATTCAGATGTCAAACAAATTAAGGAATCGTTAGTTGGTGTTAAACTCATAACATTAAGTTCACTATTGAAGTGCCAAACCGCGCCCGATATATTGAAATCTCCCAAAATCAAAAAAGTATCATTAGGGTACATATGAGAAATATCAGTGGTTTTATTATAAAATGAAGATAATAAACTTTCCTGTCGACTCCCGGGTGGTATATAGGTACATGCTATGTGTAAGAAATGAGACTCGTAACCACGACCGCTATAGTTGTTGGTGCGGCTGCGCAGTGGAATGCTCACCCACAGCTCGTCCGCGGGCGGTAGCGAGCACCAGGCAGGTCGCGCTATAGGGCCCAGCTCGCGTCGCACGGCTATAACTGTGCCCCCCCCCACGGAGACAACCGGTTGAAATGACATCTCGATCACACCTATAGACATCATATCGGCTGTCGAAAAATTCGGAATCGTAAAATGAGTCATTTAGCCAAGATTCGGTGATGCAAATTATATCAAAATTATTATGAAGAACATTCTGAGAGAACTCCACCGACTTCGTACTGTTATGGGGTCCCAAGAGAAAGGCTTTTTAAAAAAACTAATTTATTTAATTTGAAGGAATTTTGGGACCCAATGGCAACCGCACTCGAAAAAGTTGTGAAGCAGACTGAGCTCGCGGCGGCGCGAGCTCGGGAACATCGGGGACTGCTGATGCAGCCCTCTCTGGGTGTCAGCAATTGACCCAGCAGAGGCAAGGTATAACACCTCCCCCCATAAGAAAGAAACTTCTAGAAGAGAAGGAAGTTTCTGATTCTATACTCTAGTACGTATTGTAGGTAATGGAATGATTTCGGAATTAGAGTCTTCTGGAAGGTCATTGTCAGGACTGTTTGTCTGAGTTTTCTGGTGCGGAGGTCTTTTCTTATTAAATTTTAGAATGTTGCAAATATTAAAAAGGTTGCCAAAAGGTCTACTTTTTAAGATTCTAAAGATAACATATAAAATAATTATAATAGCTAACAATACAATGATAATGGAATAATGTGTCCCGTACTGAATTATATGTGGTTTATTGATAATTTTATCCAATTCTTTAGGAGATTTCAAGTAATGATTATCTAATTTAATTTCATCCAAATCTATATTTAGTAGTTCAGCATGGGGCATATTTTCCTTGATACTTATAAACTTATTTAAGTTACAACAGGTGTCATTGATAATATTGAAGTCGGGGACTTTAATTGGCAAAGTTATGTTTACAATATTAGCTTTTGGTAGTAACATAGTACTTTTACAGAAACCTGTACATCCACTAGGGACAGTAATGATCCCTGTACCAGAGATACTATTTTCATATAATTTAGAATTTATACAGTCTATAGACATTTTAGTAGGTTCCGTTTGCACGTAAAGCCACTTATTATTGTTGATTGATTTCCATATATCCAATTTTCCATAAATAAACTTTGTATTACACTGCGACGGTGTTTCACTTATAACTTTCGTCATTAGTTCACTCGCGCAACTAGATCGGGCATCTGAAGCATACACATTGGTGACGTCACACACGAAATTGTTATTCAAGGTAGTTTTACAATCTACCAGGCTATCCAAATTACAGTAATGACGTTTGTCTTTGGTTATTGCTACATATTTAGTATCAGGTAAGATCAAACTAAAGGAGTTAGGATTACTGGAATTGTGCGGTGTAGGCAAAGCGATATTATGAAATAACATAAAATCCATGACGGATACTGTTGGGATTTGAAGTACAAATATGATTTTGTTGTTTACATAATAACAGATTATTTTAGAAATATTAATAATAAGGTGAACAGAACTTAAATCTAAAACAATAGGTAACTTCATACTTTCTGGTAAATGTCTATAACTAGTGGCCAGTTCATCATATAATTGCTGTGGGCTTAGGATCGATGGGTGCAAAATGTTCTGACTACTAAATAAAACAGCACTTACTATATCTTCTATATGGAATGACAAAACTAATATGGCAGTTTCTAGTTTGTTAAGTAATCCAGTTTCGTAGAAACGGAATAACATCTTGTCAGTTCTAATTGAAACATTTTTAACATTGTTTGTAAGATTTTCTATGACATCATTTAAATTGGCTTCATTAATTTTTATCTTGTTTAATGTTTTATTATAACTAGAAATTACGGATGTTGTAACTAGGATATTTTCCTTCATTAACGTAGCCAACTTCTTCTGGTCACTTTGCACCTCTTCTATTGCAGTATTATACCTAATACCATCATCTTCATCTAATGTGCCAAATACCGTTTTAAATGCAGTGCCCATACCTCCTATCCAAGCACTACGTCTATTTCTTTTTTCGAGTAGATGAGAGATGGATGCAAATTCCTGTTTGACATCACGATACAACACTATTAGCGGCTCTAAAACAGAGAAACATTCAGAGGCTTCTATTGCTTCCGGGTGTTTACATAATTTTTCTGCAGTGTTCAGTACGGAGTCTATGTTTACTAAGTGGTGTTTTAAATGTGAAATATCAAGGGGAACTAAAACATCTAATTGACCATTTTTTATCTTGAGTTTGCCCAGGTAATCAAAGTACAGCCCCGGGCCTGATTCAATTCGCTGTACGAATTCTTGTAGGCATTGTATTCTCAGCCAAATACTGAAAATAATTAAGGTAAGTTTAATTTCTAATCTATGATTCCTGTATAACTACTTTACTTATTTTATTAAATTTAAGTACTTATGTGTATATATATATATCTATTTATATCTAATTAATTTTATATTTAAGTATGTAATTTCTCTTATAATATTTAAAGAGCATCTTAACTTATTAACTTATTACCTATTTTATGTAAGTATGGTGTATCCATATTGGTGTACTTATATATTATTCTATTCTATTTCTAAGTTATAATATTTCACCTATAAGGTTAGATGTTTTCTTAACCTTAATTTATATTAAAACTTTTTTGATATCAGGTTATATGAAATCGTATTACATATATTATATATATAATATGTAGTAATAGTATGTGATGTAAGATGTGGAAATATGAACTTATTTACTAAATAATAATTATTTATTTTATAATTTACAGGTTTTCCTGAATTTCTGCAGGTTTTACCTGGTCGTAATGATGTCGAACATGACGACGATTAATAAGCAGGGATAGTGTATTATTTCCGTGTATCTTTACGATTTTATACGGGCCTTTCCAGATGGGAGACAACGCTTTCCGTAATCTAAGATGATTTTTTAAGTACACGTAATCACCGGCTTTGTATTGAACGGTGCGAGTATGAGAGTCATAATAAGTTTTAGATACAGCTTTGGATTGCTGTATGTGTTCAATAGCTTTTTCGCGAGAATATTTCAAACGATTCTGTAGCATTCGCACATATTCTGGGTAAGTAACACCTGCACTTTCTTCAAAGATAGAATTTGGAATGAAAGGTTTATTGCCGAACATTAATTCGTAAGGGGTGTACTTGGTGGTGGAATGGACTGCTGTATTGTAAGCCAGCATGGCAGTGTACACATATCGAGGCCAATTATCTTGACCCTCATTTGTGTAGGATTTGAGGTACTCTTTCAAGGTTGAGTGGCTTCTTTCCAGGGCACCTTGAGTCTGTGGGTGATAAGGAGACGACCAGAGTTGTTTGATCTTGAGGAAATCGCATGTTCTTTTGAAGAGTTCTGACGTGAAGTTAGTACCTTGATCCGTGAGAATCATTTTCGGAATTCCAAATATAGAGATATAATGGATCAGACACTCACTCGTTTCTTCGGCTGTGGTGCTACGAATGGGGTATGCTGATGAAAATTTGGTCAAGTCATCTTGAATAGTCAATATGAACCTTAGTTTAGCGGGACCTGATTCGGGGAGAGGCCCAACGATGTCCAAGGCTATGCGCTGGCAAGGAGCGGTAGAAGTGGAAGTGATTTGCATTGGAGCACGATTTGTCTTTCTCAATGCTTTGTTTTCCTGACATAATTTACATTGTTTGACGTAATTTTCAATATCAGTGCGCATGCCCTTCCAGTAATATTGCTCTTTTACTCTACTATACATTCGGGTTGAGCCCAGATGACCAGCTACAGGGATATCATGATTGTCTTGTAAGATTTTCTTTATTTCTGTTGGTAGAGGATACGAAATATTGTTATGAAAAATATTTACAGTTATATTTGTGTTATGGAATAGATACAATAGGATATTATATATTTTGACAAAAGAGTGTACTTCAAAGGAGTTTCTGAAGTCTGGGATACCTATGTCAGTCACACTTTCCATGGAAACAATAACATCGCGAATACGTTTGAGGGTATTAAAAATTTCAGGATATAATGCTACGTCAAAATGATTCACTCTCGTAAACAGAAGGAAATAGGTTTTATTATCGACTTCAATACGGTGATAAGAGTAGAGTTCTTTTTCAGCTTCTAGAACTTCGTTACGATTTTCCAGGTTACCCAAAATCTCCTGAAGGTAAGGATTCGATTCATCGAGGTCAATAGAAGTGGGTATAAGGATGACCTTAGATTTACTTTTGGTGAGGTCTTCATTATATTCAAAGATTTTAGTATTAAGAGGTTCTTTCTTCTCTAAAGTTTTCAGGAGTGCGGAATAGTCGTTACTGAGGAGACGAATATTGTGACGAGGAGAAGGAACAGGTAAGGGATCATTTTCAGGTAAGTTATTTGGTTCTTCCACAGGGGATCTGGATTCTGGAGGATCAATTGTAGCTGGACTGTACAACGTCGAAGGTAAGTTGCTGTCTTCAAGAAGCCCAACAGAAGGTAAGTCATTACTATCTATATTAATAGGGCTGAAAGGAAGCCTGACGTCAAGATCATCTAGCGTTATAGGACTGAACGGTGTCGATGTTTCCGGATTAATAGGATCGAGATTGGGCATGTCAGGTGTAATATCTTGTGATGAAGGTGCTGTTAATACAGCGTCTGTTTCAGGATGAATTACGTCTGGAACGGTGGATGGACCCGGGATAGGGTCTTGGTAAGGATCTTGGGTTGGTTGAATAGGGTTGATAGGATAGCGAGAAAGAGCGTCAGCATTGGTATTTATTTTTCCTTTTTTGTAGTGTATGTCATAATCAAACTCTTCGAGTTTGAGACGCCAGCGTACAAGTCTTGATCCTGGATCTTTAGAATTAAACAGCCATTGTAACGGCTTATGGTCGGAAAGGATCATGAATTTATTGCCATAAAGATATGGACGGAACATCTTTGTTCCAAAGACTATAGCCAGGCATTCCTTTTCAGTAACGCTATAGTTAATCTCAGCCTTGTTTAGGGTGCGTGATGCGTAGGCTATAGGCCGATCGAGGCCAATTTTGCCTTGAGATAGGATAGCTGAAATGGCGAGATTCGATGCATCGCATGTCAAAAGGAAAGGTTGGCTGAAGTCAGGATAGGCAAGGACTGGAGCAGTGACCAGTTTGGTTTTGAGGGTCTCAAAGGCAACTTGTTGTTCATTATTCCAAATGAAAGGAGTGTCTTTCTTTAGTAAAGTCGTTAAAGATTTGGCTAATTTCGAGAAATTTTCTATGAAACGTCTATAATATGAGACCAATCCAAGGAAAGATTTTATGTCTTTAGGAGACCTGGGTACTGGAAATTCAGTAACTGCTCTGACCTTTTCGGGGTTCGGCTGTACACCCTTCTCATTTATAATGTGACCTAAGTATGCCACTTCCTTGCGGAGGAACTCGCATTTTTCTGGCTGGAGTTTAAGATTGAAATCTCTTAGCCTTCCGAAAACCTTTTCCAGATTATTTATGTGAGAGGGAAGGTCGTAACTATATATGACTATGTCATCTAAATAAACATAGCATCTATTTCCTTGAAGTCCCGAAAGGCAATTGTTCATTAGTTTCTGGAAGGTAGAGGGTGCATTCTTGAGTCCAAATGGCATTCTATTAAACTGAAAGTGCCCTTGAGGGACAGAGAATGCTGTTTTGATTGCATCTTTAGGATTCATTAAGATTTGGTGAAAACCGGAAGTGAGGTCGAGAGTGCTAAAATATTTGCTTTTGCCTAACTGGTCAAGTATTTCGGAAATCTGAGGGATAGGATACGTTTCTCCTACAGTTATATTATTTAGCTTACGGTAGTCAATGACTATTCGCCATTTTCTTTGGCCACTCGAATCTAATTTTTTAGGGACAACCCAAATTGGGGAACTCCATGGAGAAGAAGAAGGTTCTATGACCTTTTGGTCTAACATCTTTTGAATTTGAGTTTCCACTTCTTTTTTGTGGCATTCTGGGAATCGATACGATTTAGTATGAATGGGATTGTCTGTCGTCGTGTTAATCTTATGATCTAAGGCGGTAGTGTAAGTCAATTGGTCATTAGGGAGGTGGAAAATATCTGCATATTGGGAACAAAGTTCTATAATCGCTGCAGATTCCTCGAAATTTAAATGAGAGAGCCGTAATGAATCTATTAATTCTTTTACTCGATCAGACGCGTTTTCTGAATTTAAATATGTTTGGATAGCAAAAGGGCTTAAAGGTGTTAATTTTAAGTTTTGATTTGCGTCTATTTTTACAGGTGATTCGGAAATATTGGCTACAGTAATATTGACCCGTTTATTATCTTTGATCTTGACTATACAGTTGGCAACTAGCAGAGACTCGGATAAGTGTTGGTCAAGGATCATACCTTCTTTCATAGATGTGGGATTGCGAACAGTACACTCGATAACTGTCTCGGAACGAGGTGGAATTATATAAGTTGGGTTATAGAAATGGAGTTTAATAATGTTATCCTTAATTTTGAGGACATCCTTCATATAATCAATACTACATCCGAAGGCTGTGAAGAAGTCGGTTCCTATTATTCCGTCGTAGGGAAGGTTTATGTCTTTAATGACGTGGAATTTATGTTTAATGCTTTTGTTGCGGGAAAGTTGAAGCTTTAATTGGAAATGACCTAGGGTTGGAGTAGTTTCATCTCCAGGGTCGATACCTTTTAGGTTGATGGATTCCTTTGTAAGGACGGGACATTTGTGAAGAGAAGATTTCTTTACCAGTGATATGGCAGATCCCGAGTCTACGAGCAGTGTTATTGGTATATCTGAAGTTTGTGTATTGACTACTATATGAGGTAATAACCTTTTTGATGTATCTATGTCAATTTCGTACACCTCGAGACTGGCTTTGTTATGGATTGTGTGTCCGTGGACGCGTGTCCGGGGCTGGTTACCCGCGTGGTCCCTTGAAGTGGATGGAAGGGCGCTTGCTTGGGGCTGGTTACCCGTGTGGTCCCTTGGAGTGAATGGGAGGACGCTTGCTTGGGGCTGGTTACCCGTGTGGTCCCTTGAAGTGGATGGAAGGGCGCTTGCTTGGGGCTGGTTACCCGTGTGGTCCCTTGGAGTGAATGGTAGGACGCTTGCTTGGGGCTGGTTACCCGTGTGGTCCCTTTGAGTAATTGGACGTGTGTTTGATTGGGTGTCTTTGAATAGTAAGGATGTAATGGATTGTTTGGGTCTCACGCGACACCTACGCGAGCCCTCTATTCGTTTAAAGAGTCCACTGTATCATATCCTAATTCACCTTCCTCCTGTGTGGTAGGGGAATCTTGGTCTTGGGCATGGTCGTTAACATAGTTGACGCGCCTAGGAGGTGAGTTGTTATGGAAATTCTGACTCAGCGGCCCTCGGGATTGCTGTTGGTCTCGGTTCCTACTGTTATAATACTCCCTCTTTTTGCAGTCTTTGATGTCATGCCCGGGTGTCTTGCAATACCTGCAGAACAATGGAGCAGCACCTTGTGAATGTGTGCTTGCGGTTGGTTGAGGTTGCAAATGAGCCCTAGGTTTCGAAGGAATGAAACGTCGGTTAGGATTGTTATTAGGCTTAAAATCTACTGTTGGCCCCTTTTTGTAGAGAGATAATTGAATTCTTTCTTCGGACACTGCGAGATTGATGGCTTCGTTAAGGGTTCTCGGGGCGCGACATCTAATTATATTCGATAATCTAGGGTGAAGCCCCATAAGAAAATGATGAAGAGCTAGATCTTCCATTGCGGCCGTGCGGCCTGGGAGTTCCTTCTGTTTTGTGGTAGAAAGTGAAATCTCCGTGAGAAGTTGTGATAGGCAAGTTTCTACTTTCAGGGCATATTGGGTAACATTTTCGCCAATACCCTGTTTGCTTTCTTGTAGATCCATGAGAATGTGAGCATAATGTTTACGCTCACTGAATTGTGTTTTTAGGAAATCTTTCAGCTGTTCCCAGTTGCCAAATTCTTTAATCGAGCAGGCTGTTTCTGCTCGTCCTTGTAGTTGAGAAAGAATATATTTGAACAGAATGTCCTTTTGGCCATCAGCGGCCAGTTCGAAGGCATTGTTGGCATTTAGAATGAATGAGTTTAATGTTTCTCTGTTTCCGTCATACGGCTTTATGAACTTTAATAAAATATTTAAATCCATCTCTACTGATTTTGATCTAGTACGGGCTTTAGATTGGGGTTTAGGAGAAGCTAGTGGCGAGGATATAGGTTCGCCGCACTGGATATCTGTGTCTACGTTGAGGTTGTCTTGGTTTTTAATATTTGGCATAATAGCTGAGATAAGATTAGATGATATTTCGTTTTGTCATTCGTACAACCTTAATAACAGAATAAGTATACACACTGTAACCACATAAAGATTCGACACTGAATAAGGATATACACTATGTTCACAATAGTCAAAACAATAACCAAAGACTTACATGGAAAATATAATCGTTATTGGGAGCACGGCTGCGGGCAGACGCATTCCGGAGCGATAAGGCGGCGTCCGGGCTCGTAGCTTAGCGTCGTTGTTGACTAGTCACTACAATGTTGTAGTGACTCGTGGTTCGGTGGTTTGGAGACATTTTCTGTTTCAGGATACCACCGTGATGGCGAGAAGACATACAGGTAAGTTGGATGAATAGGTGAGTGTTTCCTGTTGTAGGATTTTGGACACAGTACTTGAATCTGTATTTCACCAATATGGTAATTATGACACTTGGGTACGGCACAAACGGAGTCTGCACTTTAAACACTTAAGACACTGGGGATTTTCGTATCCCACCGCTGCCACCAAATGTTATGGGGTCCCAAGAGAAAGGCTTTTTAAAAAAACGAATTTATTTAATTTGAAGGAATTTTGGGACCCAATGGCAACCGCACTCGAAAAAGTTGTGAAGCAGACTGAGCTCGCGGCGGCGCGAGCTCGGGAACATCGGGGACTGCTGATGCAGCCCTCTCTGGGTGTCAGCAATTGACCCAGCAGAGGCAAGGTATAACAGTACGCAGGCCCCTCGCGTTTTGGTAGTAAATAGATAAAGTGTTTAATTCAATCATAATAAATAAATATAAATAAATAAATCATAATATTGACCGTCATACTAAAGTACGAAGTTCAAATATCGATGTACTGAATTCAAAAAGTATAAAAGTTTGAATAACGGGACCTGCCGTTTCCACTGCCGAAACAATTTCAAGAAAATATGATTTAAACGTATTATAATGCGGCGACTGAGAGAATGCAATATTTGATAGCTCCTATCGAGACAAGACAGGCGCAACAGCACTGACGTGCTGTCCAGCTGAGACTACTGCCCAATCTTGTCTACACGTACCCATTTGCTGGGTCCTTAATTCTGAAAAACTAAGTCCAGTCACTCGCGTAAATAACGCATTAATTTGAAGAAGTATATAAGGGGTCACGCACATTATTTCCATAAGTATAAGTTGACTTCGAGGAATAAACATCTTCAGAATATTATAAACATCACAGATTAGCACTATACAATGTTTTCGATTGATAGGATTTGAAGCTATTGTAGATGAAACAATTTCAAGAACTTAATCCCTTTTCCCGTATATTGAGCAGGTAGGTAATGCAAAAAATGTGATATTGTTCTGTTATTCTACCGGAATTAGCAAATATGTAATCCGTGCGACCACTTGCAGGGTTAATGGCAAAATATCAAAGCACTAGAGATGGGACATTATTATGAACGATTCATAAAAACTGAACGAATGAATCATTAGTCTAGTATGAAAGGAGAAGGTTCGAAATTCCCTAGATAAGCAGCTGGCATAATGAGATTAATTGGCGAAGCTTAAAAATCCGAATGTCCTCACGTAATTATTAAAATTCTAAAGCTAGCCAATTTTTTATATTTTTTTAAAATATAAATATATACTTTTAGAGATATATATCTTAAACTCTCACCCACAGACATAGTTTAGATCTATGTCTGTGCTCTCACCTATTTACCTATTACCCCATAGTAGGTACTGTAAGGCTTGTGTTATGTTATGGAATACTAAGGTATCGGATATAAATACATGTAATTATACATATATAATATTATGAATTAGAAATATAATATAAACGTCCATGACTCAGGTACAGATGCTCGTATTCATCATACAAACATTTGCCCCTACCGGGATTCGAACTCAGGTCCTCACAGGTAGGCGACACCTTGAAACGGTATACATACGTACCGCTCGTCATGAAACGAACTATGAAACGAACGTATTCTTGACATAACGACAGTGGAAACACTTGTAGGCTGTCATTGTCAAAGGAACTAAAACCAATGAAGTAAGGCCAAAATGTAACGAAACTATGAAAACTCAGTCGCTATCACCGATTACCAGGTGCCGGTTTTTATAGAAATAGTACCTTCATAGCGACAAAGAGTTACTTTTTTTCAGTTGCTCGCACCGTTCTACCAATGGCGCTAGTTTCTATGGAAATATTTTCATAGCCAAAGAGCCAATAGAGTAAAACTTAAAGTATGTTTTGTGATGCTATTTTAAACATATTGTGAAGAATCGGCTAGACTTAGAGGATTTTTTCAACTCATACAGTTTTTTTTTCTTTCACTTATCAGCTGCATTTTAGTGAAGTCTTTCTATGGAAAGCTGGACCTTTAGTTCCATAGTTAATTAACTCAAAGAACGATAGTTAATCGAAAATAAAGGTAGGTTACGAACACCGCGTATGGAAGCGAGACAATTGCACGGGTTACGGTGTTATTACCTACGTCTAATTTTGCATCAAAGTTTTTTGGAAAATATTGAGAAGTTACTCAATAGTCCCTCTATGAAATAATAATATTATTTTTAAATAAACATATATTTCGTTTATTTCTATATAAAATTGCAGTGTTGTCAGATCGAGGAGAAAAGATAATTTGAATTTGAAACATACGTTTTTATTTTGAATTAGTTAAACAATATTAAAACATTTAAAAATAGTATTAGCTCCCCAAATAAACAGATGAGTGATAGATAAGATAGCTCCAATTGAACGAAATCGTTCACTTCTATAATCTTTTTTGCCCACCTCTAATACACCTATGCGATGCGAAAAGTTCGAGAGAGTTGCTCACAGATGGCTCTGATTTTAGTGGTATGAGACAGTTTTATGTCAAATGTTCAGATGGGCGCATCCTTCCTTTTGAAATCATTGGTGGCAGCATATTTTTAAGTTTAATAACTCCTGGTTGGTTATACTGCCCTGGTACTTTTGGTTCATTATTTGACTTATTTCGTTTGTGAGTTGAAAACAGTATTTTAAAAACAACTTTCCTTATCCCAACTATAACTTGATTTATTTGTTGGCAGTACTTTTATACTGTAGTAGTCTCACTACGCTACAGTGGGTCTACGGGTAATAGAAACGACAATACCGCATTTACCCGTGGTCCCGTCGCTTCGTCCTCCTGGACCTCTATTTTTGAATCACTCGTCGCGCTAGTGGCGATGCGAAGGAGGAGTCGATCATGCGATTAGCGACCTTGCAAGCGTTGACATAGCATGCTTTTCACTTTGCCCCTCGCGCGCTCGCATTGGGAGGCGGTACTACAGGCGAAAAGCGAAGCTATGTATATAAGTGCAAGGTCGCTTTTACGGAATACGGAAACTCAAACGTCGCACGAAAATCAGTAGAATCCTCGAGACGAGTGAATAAAAAATAGAGCGCCTGATGGATCCACAAGTAATAACGCTCTTAACCTTGGACCCACTGCTTGGTATACAAAAAATTGTAATATATTGAACGAAAATTTCCAGTGCAGCATTACCCACTAGAAGTTATTTAAAGATGCTGTATAAAAAAATCTCGAAACATTTTAAAATAACTCCTGGTTAGCTATGTAATCCTGAAACTTTTACAATATTTTTTACAATATTTTGAACGACGCGCGACGTGGAGACTCTTAGCCTTCATCATACCTGATGTTAAGTATTGATAAGGCTGAAGATGGAAGCGAGCCTCTCCCGGAATCCTCAATCACTGAGGAACTGGCTATCTTATCTCTAACTGCCGGAACACAACAATGCTGAAAACATTGTTGTTATGGCGTCAGACTTAAATAAGATGATGGTAGCTAGGCAGGCGGACTTACAACAAGTCCTACCACCAACCAAACCGAATACAATATGTACCCCCGCTGGGGACATATTGTATTCGGTTAGGACCTCCCTGGGATACCCCTGAGTCTGATACCGGTGGTTGTACCACTAGACCACAGAGGCGGTTATGGTTATTATTCGAACGGTCGAGTACATTTCTTGTGCAGTGGGTCTACGGGGATGAAAACTATTTGTTATGTTACCCGTGGTCGCACTGGCCTGGCCGTTGCCAAAAACTTCAAGGCACGTTATTTTGCACAAACACATTCGAGCCAGGTGCCAAAGTTAACTTGACTCGCGCTCCTACCTAGAGTGCGAAAGTGAGACGTCGCGATGAATGCACTTATAGTTCATCGGTTGTTTGGTAGAGGCTGCACTGTACAGTGCGGTTGCTATGGTGATACGTGACGTAAAGCAATTATCACGCAATTTCTGTTATCGCATTGCTGTTGCCAAGATAAGTAATATAATAACCCCGCCGGGCGATTGCGTTCCAATCATGGCGCTAATCCTACTTCCTACTAATATTATGAATGTGAAATTTTGAATGTTTTGTTTCATAATTACGCCAAAACGGCTGAGATGAGTGGTTTTGCATGTATGAAATTTGGCACACAGCCTGGAATTGGATTGAATCAAGGATAGTTTTGATATAATAAATATATATAGGTATGTAAGTCCGCCTGGCTAGCTACCACCATCTTATCTAAGTCTGACGCCTTAACAACAACTCAAGTTCCTCAGTGATTGAGGATTCCGGGAGAGGATTGCTTCCAACTTCAGTCTTATCAATACATAACATCAATGAAGGCTAAGAGTATTTCCGTTGTTCATAAAAAAAAATCCTATGGATTTTCCAAATAGCAATGGCTTAAGAGAGTAAAATTTTGGTCACCCATCCCGTGACCGACCATTGCGAATGTTGCTTAACCTCAAGAATCACAGGCTGAGCGTGCGAACTACTGCGCCACAGATTACTCTCATTGGAATAACTATAGGATATTTTTAATTATTTCCTAGGGATTTTCCAAATAGCCACGCGGAGGACACAGGCGGAAACTAGTTCAGTTTGATTAACTAGTTTTATAAAAAAAACTACATCGTCGAGGATTTTTTTGTGCTTACAGAAAAAAATTGTTTATAATTTATAATAGTTTTTTTTTCTTCATAAAGCTATTCTTGAGCAGTTTAATACTACAAAACAATTTGTGTAGATAATTATCATTGAATAATTACACAAAAAGTAACAGAACGAATCAAAATATTTACTTACTAGAAACATTGAAGTAAGAAAACATTGAATTGCGTAGAAATGGGAAGAAAAGTTTCTCCCATGGTTTTTGTTTTTAGCTACAAAGCATTCAATCTGATAAAAAGATTCACGCACTTTTCGAAGTAATTTGTAAAAGTTAAGAGTTGTCGACCATTACAGGAGCGTCACTTAATAAATTAACCTTGTTTTTTCGGATTATTTTTTCTAATGCTGATTTTTGGTCAGAAAATATTAGATGGTTTTCGTTTCATATCAACCTACAAAATCAAAATTAGTTATACAATAAACACATACTAACACAGTTTGTAAGGCAAATTGTTACTAACGATAAATGGATATTTGGCGAGTACAAAGAATTACACATAATATACACATGAACAATGTCTAGGGATATTATATTACATTCATCATAACTCAAAAACTATCTACAGTACAGTAAAATTTTGTATGGGGGAAAACCCTCCTGGAGTCCTTCTTTAAAATAAAAATAAAAAATGTAAAACAAAAGAATGCATGATAAATTAAAAAGGTATATCTTTCGCAAAAGTTAGTTTTTCTTATAATCAAACCGGAGCTATTTTGGATATTAAAGGCGTTTCAATATTTTTTTTTTATTTTAATTGAAAGATTGTTTTGTTTTTTTCATGCCAAGTCGACATTTATTCAGTTAAGAACAAATTAGAGCTGCAGGCATCTTGAAACCTGGCGCTATCCAACGCATGGTTTTTGACTGACTTGAACTGACCCTTCGAACTCACCAAAACGTGATCTCTTGATTATGTCACGATAGATGTTGCGGAACGGCATTCTGGCAGAAAACGCGTTACCACTCTTAGACATGACCGTTTTCTAGGAAATATCGACAGGAGACAACCTAATAAAATGGCTATGGAAATGGTTCAAAGACTCATCTGACAACCAATTATTGTTAGTGAGTGACCAAACTGGGAAGAGAAGTAAACATAAAGCCGGTCTTCACTCTCGCACACCACTTAAAGTTCTAGCTTTGCAGCGTGGCAATCGTAGACCAAGACTTTTATTGACTCGAGAATTTCTGGCATGGAGCGACGGGCAGTTGTCAACGATGCGCTTTTATGTTGAGTCTGGAGACGGCTCTATCTACCAGCTATAATGTTATTTTGATCTTTTCATGCTCTAATTTTGATTTTAGATAGTATGTTACTTTAACTAAATTGATCATTATGATTAACACTATCGATCGGTATCCATAAAAGTACAGGTGATATTTTTTAAAATTTAGACTGGTTCGATTCTCGGTTCAGGCATGTTTAAAATAAAGCATCTTTGAATGCAGTTAAATTTGTTTTTGTAAATAAAGGAATGTTTGAATAGTCAAAGTAAGTCAATACCATTTATTTTAGTCTAGGCTGTTACAAACACTTATGAACGTCAAAGAAACTACGCAATCGGTTCACAAACCCTACGGGGCGGGAGACCTTGTAACGAGAAGAAACGGCAAGAAACTCTTCAAGGGCTGTTTTATTTAATACAGAGCAAATTGAAAAGTGAGTCGGTAAGGACAATTTCCATCACAAAAAGAAAATACTAATTATAATATTACATTTTATGGTTATTGTCATCGTAAACAATTTTCAACTGGCAAAGAAAAACTTATCTATCACACATTACTACATTTTTCCCATTACAAGATTACTGTACTGCAAGTTGTGAGGTACATACAGGTCAGTATCAATTTATTTTAGATAAAAATATATAAACTTTAAGCACAAAATTAAGATAACCAGACTGAAGTAAACCCATTTCCGCTGGCGGCATCCGTTCACGAGCATGACGCATGAACCAGCCATCCCGAGACCCGCCTCACACGACACCGCAAAAGAAACGTTTGAGTGAGTATGACGTACTTCAGGTACTTCAGGTACATGTTAAGCTGTATAAATATATAAAATACAATGGCAACAGCAAAAAAGAAAGATAAAAGGGCATTAATGTAATGTAAGACACAACTTACAATGTTACTAGAAGACGCATCAGCTTGGTCATAATCACAAAGAGTAACTAAAGAAAGTTAACAAAAGAAATTGTATATATAACTTTAAATAACTTTGCGTTACTGACTCTGACTTATATATTGAAAATAAACGGAATATTAAATCTTAAGACAAGCATATAAATTATGCGCTAAATATCCGGAAAATTTGCTTTAATCAATTAATTAATATGTACTATAATGTAAGATTCTGGCTTTAATTACCACCAGTAAATTATCCATATCGTTAAACGTTTTCATCCCTCTGGATTCTTTCGAACAATTTTCACGCATTGAACTAATTAACTGTCGCCCGAGATGACTTCTAAATGTGACTTTCAAAGTACATTCCACAGAACGTCAGGCGTCACATTGCTCTACGAAGACAGCCGTAATTATAAGCGACATGGGTGCTACCGCTATCTTTTAGTGCAGTATTGTTTCAATCTTACTATGCTACTTTGTACTACGAATCTCGTAAAGTAAGCTTGTTTTTTGACGGAAGTTTTGTTATGTCTTCGCTCAATCATCTACTTCAAAGTGTGAAGTGTGACAAAATGTGAAAACTTCAATAAAAACAAAACGCAAACAAAACATTCTTATGACTTCAAAAAAACAAAAATATTTATTTACTTTCAAATAATTTACAACAACAGCAAGTGGCCAGAGTCTTCTTTTAAGCATTAAAATACTTGTATCAGAAGACTCCGCTCTTCATATAGCATAAAGTTTGGTATTTGTCTAAAATTAAAATAAAAATAATTTAAGAAACAAACTTAACAGAAAGGTTACTAATAGATAATTCTTCAAGGCAAGAGTGAATAGAATTGCTGGGCAAGCATGTTACACCTTAGACCACATCCTGTTTACTAGGCACGATGGTGGTCAAATGCCTGCCCAGTTACTTGTAAAAAAAAATGGTAGGCCCGAAGGACACTCAAGATTTATCTGTAAAGGTTGATGTGCTGTTGTATGTACAGTCAATGACAACTTCGGTTTATATAAAACTAGGGCCCCCCCGAAGTTTCAACCGCGAGGTTCCCGTTCCCGTGGGAATATCGGGATAAAAAGTAACCTACTTATAGTCCCTATATACCAAATTTCATCCAAATCCGTTTAGTAGTTTTTGCGTGAAAGAGGAACGCGAGAGGAACAAACAAACAAACTGACATACTTTCGTATTTATAATATTAATAGGATGTCTTCAGACAAATCTGAACTCAACGGCATATGTGTTAAAGTTCTAAGTCAATTGGAGAACTTTGTCAGATATGTAAAGCCGTAGCAGCTGTTAATTGTACATCCGAAGTTGATCGCTTAATTAGAACCAAAGTTCAATTCTCGGCTTAAATCATAATGAAACAAGAAAAGTCGAAATGAATCGGCGTATTATTTCAGAAGGTTTTAAAGGTTTTTTTTTTGTAAAATATACTTTCAGCTTTTTGCAGAAGGTGGTGTAGACAATTTATGATAAGATTGGGTAAAATGAAGAAGTTGAATGTGATTAAGTACTATATATTTTTTTTTAAGCGCGATTAATACAAAAATAAAAACAAATATACTCAAGTATCTTTATACTATTTTTTACTAATTTTTACTTTTTACTAATTTATTCCTTTGTGCCGAGATAGACGTTGTTTGGTATTAGGCAAATGGTTTTAAAATGCAAATTTCTTCAAGCCTAATACTTAATTGAAAAATAGTTACTTATTCAAGTCACAAATTTGGAATTATTTTAAAAGTAAACTAAGCTTAGTGTCACGTAAAAAACACAACTCAACAGACAAAGCTTATGATGAGCCTGTATTACCATTGCAAATAAGCGTTGAAATTTCCAAGGAATTTTAAACTCGGAATCCATTATTTAAAAAATACATTAAACAAGCACGAATGTAATACCAAACGCCAGTGCCGTGAAGAAAAAAAGAAATACGCTGCATATAGTTTCTTCTCCAAAGAGGATTTTGTTTCCTGAATAGATCCGGTATGCAGAAGTTTAGACAAATGCTGAGTTGAAGATGCCAAGTTTCAAGTACAAGTGCAGTTCCATGGCATACTCGTAAAGGTTTTGAAACTACTATTGTCGGGGAAAGTTTGGTTGCGTATGTTTATTTACTTGTACTTGAGTTTCGGGAATGTTTGTTCGCTATGTTTCTACTATGTAATATCCGCATAATATTATAAATGCGAAAGTATATAAGTTTTTTGTTTGTTACTCGTTCAGGCAAAGACTACTAAAGGTGGCTACTAAGTCAGTCTGGCTAGCTACCACCATCTTATCTAAGACTGATGGCATAACAACAATGTTTTCAGCATTGTTGTGTTCCGGCAGTTAGAGATAAGATAGCCAGTTCCTCAGTGATTGAGGATTCCGGGAGAGGCTCGCTTCCATAACAATAGCTTGCACAATGGGAGTGCCGGCAGAAGTGACAACCGCTTAAACGAAAAAATCGATCAAAATCCACTATATCTTGCCACAACTTCATAAAAAAGTTGATGGAAACGGGGACCAACTTGATTTGGCAGGTAAATCCATTAAAACCTGGCATCAGTGTGATTGTCGGTAGTAATGAGAGATCTTTATATAACGGTTGTTATTAACTAATATACGTAGATCATTGAAGTGGTAAATGGTCTTACGAATTTTCGATCAGGGTCACGTGTCCTGACGCGACTTTAACATTTTTTACCTATCCCAAAAATTTAAAACTCTGATGTGCACAACGCCGCTAAAGAAGCTTTCACTTCAAAAACTCGACACGCTAGGTTCTCATACAGTTTGTAGTGCTCTTTTCGTCTATCTCGATATAGGTCTGTGGTCTAACGTACTGTTGACTCTACATTCTAATCCTAACTTATATTATAAATGCGAAAGTGTGTTTTTTTTTGTCCTACTTTCATGCCTAAACTAAGCAACCAATAATTTCGTAAATTTAAGCTGTTGACGGTACATTGTATATACATACGGGAATGTTGTTTGTTCGTAAAAAAACACCCAGAACTCTTTGCTAAATGGTCTGAACACTGTAATTTTAACACAAAGAACACTGATAGGCTACTAGGTCCTAAGATTAAAACAGCTTTATTCTCAAATAACTGTTACCCCATGATAATAAGAATATTAACTGGAAAATGCTATTATGCGACAAATGCCTTTCTCAAAGACGAAATCATAAGTTCGGTACTCCATTCATAATATACTAATTTTAATTCAATTTAGAGACTGGTTATGTTATTAATATTATAATAACATTTTGCATGCTAAATAAGCAAGGTATGTTAAGCAACATTATTGATAAGTTTCCCATTATGTCAACCATATCTTATGCAAATAAATTCTATTCTATTCTACATCTTATGTTTTGGCGCGCACTGTTCATTGAAATAAAACAACTTTTAATGCCGTAAAATCCGTGTAATAAAATACGGAAAATTACAACTTAGTTCGTGGAAATATAGCGCGTTTGATATCCGTAAAAGTTGTTTTATTTCTATTCTATTCTATTCTAATAGACTTGATTTTTGGCATAGAGTTAGTTGAAAGGACGCAGAGTTACATAGGCTACTTTTTATCCCGATATTTCTACGGGAACGGGAACTATACGGGTGAAACCGCGGGCGGAAGCTAGTAAAACATATAATAGTGCCTCAAATACAAAAAAGTTGCTTAAAACCTTCGTTTTCTGTTATTTTTGGGCTTAAAGTATCACAAACAAAACCGTGGAGTTCGTGGTAAGCTTAATTTGGTTAAAGCCGAACAGATTTAAATCCTTTGCATAAGTGTAGTGGGGAAAAACAATGTCGGCCTGTCCCTAAACCTGTCTCTTTTTATAGCCATAAATTACACAGATTAGAGTGGGTTAGAGGATACAGTTAATATTGGGATGGTATCGCATACTAAGATTATACCGTTGATTTTTTTAAACGTGAAACAAGCGGGTAAAAGTCATTACTTACTCAATATGTTTTTAAGTTTTTACATTCTCTAAGTTTAATTTTCTATGAGATATTAATCGTAATCTGGATATGGGAAAATTTGCTTCCAAAATAAACGTTACACAGACACAAGAAAAGAAAAACGATTTTTAATTGTTTCTATCAGTGCAAACCGTAAAACTTATTTAAGATATACTAATTATAAGATGCTTCCTTCTTTAGTACAATGTAATAAAGACATTTTTGTTCAATTAATTTTGTTTGGTTCAATTTGATACTGACATATTTTCTAGCAGTTTCTTGTTAGCTGCATGAATTAGTTATATTACTAAAAAACGAGAACGTACATAATACTTGCAAAATAAGACATAAATCTAATTTAAAAAAATAATCTATGCTATTAATTATATAAGTTTATGTATTAATTAAAAAGTTATGTATTAACTACAAAAGTCGTCAAGGTAATAAAAAAAGTACTTATGACTTTACCAAGTGTTTCTTACGCAAACAATGTACTTACTTACCATAGCTATTCCAAAGTTGGAACCCAAACCTTAATCTGAGACCTTGGAAATTGCGAGCAAAAACTTCCACCACTCCAAACCCGAATAAAGAAAATAAAAAATACACCAGAGATTTTTCTTCAGCAAAAATGTGAACGGTGGCCATAATGAAAAATAAATCAGTACAACATTTTTTTTGTAAATTCGTGAGTCAATATTGTACGAATCATACAAAGAAAAATTTAATAGTTAAAATAAAATTATAGGCTTGTTTTTGGTAACTACCGATCTATTCTACTAATTATTTAATATGAACGGTTGAACCAATGCAGTAGCGCTTATATGAAAATTATAACATGAAATACACTTAAGAAAAATTATATTTAACAACATTATTTATGTTTACTCAAAACCTCACAACCATTTAAATTTTCAGTATTCATCATTACTAAAATCTTTCTAAGACCACGAAAAAATCCAGCTGTTTCATACATTGAACACAGTTCGAATAAACTGAAAATGAAACAGCTTTTTCACACATTTTGGGGCGGCACTAGTCTTTTTGTTTTTTGTTCGTGTAATAGTTATCAGAAATACCTCTTCTCATTTCATATACGATAAAACAAGTGCAATCTTCCTTTACTGCCCACGTTTCACTATGCATAAGCCGCTATTCGGCCAAGTGCAGACTATGTAAGCGTTAATAAAAACAAACGGGCCGCGAACCCGTATGGTGAAGCGTACGATTTATATTCGTACGCTTCGGATCTGGGGGGCCTACCGCCAACTCTTAGCGCAGTATTGTTTCAATCTTAACATGCTATTTCGTACCCTCAAGTAAGCTTTTTTTTTTACTTAAGCTAAATCACGTCTTCGCTCAATCATCACCTTTAAAGTGTGAAAAATTGCACAATTCAAATTTGTTCAGTAGCAGGAATAACAAAAATTTTACTTTGTGGAGGTCATGGTCCAAATTTGAACAGTATTGAAAACAAAACGTTCTTATGACGTAATCGTTTCTATAAGATGATGGTAGGCCCCTGATGCTCGCGAGGGAGTTTTTGCAGATGAATATGCAGATGCTGGATTAGATGGGTAATCTTATGCTAATTTGAACCGTTTTCCTCAAAAAATAGTTCGTAGTTTTGCCTGCTTCCTGATGAGCGGTCATTCTTGGGTGTAATTTGGGAAGCTCTACAGCTCCATATAGGATATCTACCCTGTTATGTATGGGAACAAGGTAAAAGGATGCGATACGACCAACCAAACACGTAGCTAGTTGCACACTGGTTTAATCAAAAACAGGTGGGGACGCAGCCGCGCACCGATCTTAGGATTACCCACTTTATACATAACATACCCCAAAAGAATGTAGTTATATAGATGGATATTTACCTAGCTCACGCCTATTGTGTGTTCATAGGAGGTTATTAGCCTACACTGCTACCACGCTGGCCAGACGGGTTGGTAGAGGGTTCTTTTCAAGTTTTCCTTCTCTCGCACAGGTGTTCAATGCGTCGAGCCTCTTAGTCGACTCTTACGACATCCCAGGCATGTAAGGGAGTGGTGTCACTTGTATTCTTAGCCCGTTACTACACGGCCGGTTTTTGATTTTAATGAAGTCTATACTTATGATAATTTTAAACAGAAAAATATTGGAAAATATCAACTCGGCCACAAGTGAAGTCTCGGTAGTTCAGTGGTTAGAGCAGTGGGCCGGATTGACAAAGGTCGTGGGTTTGAGTCCCATCTAAGAATTCACTTGTGGCCGAGTTTATTTTTTCCAATATTTTTCGGTTCAAAATGTATCATATAAACATAGAAATATAATTGAGAAATGCAAAATTTAAAAAATCATTAAATTAACCTTCAAGCGGGCGCAGTAAAATATTGCAACGATCTTAGTAATTCTCTGACAATTTGCAACAAGCCTAACTAATCTAATCCTTCTTGAATTTATTAATTTATTTATTTTCGCAAGCGCAATAGCGTTCAAAAAACAAAATATTATTTTATATAAAAAAACTGTAATTCCTAAAAGATATATGACCAATCATAAAGTATGTTTTCACGTTTAGAAGATACAATTTAATTTGAAAGGAGACTGGCGAACTTCTATGTATTTTCAGACCTCGATTTAGAGGTCCCGTTTATGGCAAAAATCCATTGAAAATCCAAAGAAAATTGTGGACAAAAAAAAGAATATTTGAATATTCGTAGAATTAATAACTAATTCTCAACTACTAACATTAAATAAACTAATGTTAAAAAGAAACTAAGTGAAGTTACTTACACCACTTATTATTACTTCCTGTTCAGGGAGTTCGTAAAAAATGCATTTTAAATGGAAAACTTGGGACTTGGAGAAAATAAGTAATGGATAATATTTAAGTCGGGGCACAGTTGGTGCGCAGAGAAATAACCTACCCGGTTCTTTTTCATACTTGGTTATTTTGTTTTACATTAATAATTAAAATTTTGTTTAAAAAAGCTTCACCCAGTTCTATATATAAAATAATAACTAAATTAAATTCTAATAAAGCACCTGGTCTGGATAAAATCAGATCCTCCGATATCAAACTTATTGGGAGAAATATATCTACTGCGTTAGCTAATTTGATTAACCGTAGTGTTGAAACGGGTAGGTAACGGGTAGGATGAACTAAAGTAGGGTTGCGTGAGACCTGTTTACAAAAAAAGCAAGCATAATGATTTTTCAAATTACCGACCTATTACACTACTCCCAACAATTGATAAAATAATAGAAAAATACACATGTAAGCAAATTTACAGTTTTTACAGATCACGCGACGTCCTTCACATTCTAATCAATTCGGGTTCCAAAATGGAAAAAGTACGGCTGATCTCCTGTTTAAATATACAGACAATGTGAACAAACAAGACTGGTGCTATTTATAGATTTCGATACCCTTAACCACAAACACCTTATTACCAAGCTTGACCAATGCGGCGTACGTGGACCCCTACTGAAATGGTGCAACGATTATTTGCAGCGTCGAAAGTATGTTGTCAAGGTCCAGGATACTTATTATATAGTAACCCCAACACGTCCACAGAAGGCACAGCCCAGCAGGGCTAACATGCACGTCACGAGATAATTTTCTCACGCCATTTTCTCGTGGTGAGATGACATATCTCTACTTCTCGACTGTCGGTAACATTGCACTACATTTTGTCTTGTCGTTCTGTCACACGTAGACTTCGAGAAATTTTCTCTTTAAACTGCAACATACGCGCCATATTTTCTCATAAATAATCGAGTTTTGACATTTAGTTTCGATTTATTTGTCGTCGATCATTCTGTTCGAAGAGATAGCTGGAGAAACGTAAAAAGTGTTGCGAAAAGTGGCAGTGCCGTATTACAATTATTTATTTACTATATATGAAGAGAGGTGGAATAGGCGGATCGAAAGGAAGCGCATACGAGACGTCTGCGACCCTTTCGATCTTTGCGACAGCGAGTTCCAGTCGCTGTGGCGGATCACAAAGCCTATGGCCTATGTTCTGCCATATACTGGCACAGATACGTTATCTGTGCCAGTATACTGGCACAAATACCACTACCATACTACTATCAAGAACTAACGAATATAATTATATACTTACTTACGTTTTCTTTTGAAATGCCATTTCAAAGTAAATATAACTACCTAATACGTACATCTTATGTTTTGGCGCGCACTGTTCATTGAAATAAAACAACTTTTACGGATATCAAACGCGCTATATTTCCACGAACTAAGTTGTAATTGTCCGTATTTTTAGGTTTTTTAGGGGTTTTTTTTTTATTTTCCCGGGATGATGATTTTTTTTGATGCTCTTCAGACAAAGAGAAGCATAGGGACCCGCGTTAGAGAACATGTAGCTGACGTGAAAAATAGGCGCGATAACAAGTCTGCAGTGTGTGAACATGCTTTTGAGGGACCCACCCACTACATCAGGTTTGATAAGCCACAGATGTCTTGCCAGGGAACAAAAATTTGTCCCCAGAATGCTGCGTGAGGCTATTGAAATCACCAAATACCCAAACTTCAATAGAGATGATGGGTGGAAGATTCCACCAGCTTAGGACCCTATTATCCATAAATTAAAGTCTCAACCCAAATCACGCACTGCAAGACCCAAAGATACGGTTAGCTCTTTTTGTAGATAAATAAATATAAAAAAGTAAAGGTGGAGACAACATTCTTAATTTCTTTATAAAGGTGGAGGTCGACCCGCTTTCGAAGTTTTCTTGGCAGCTTCTTTCTTTGAAGGTCCTCCCAATTTGTGAACTGCCAGTAGTCTTTAGTTTTCTCTTTTCTTAATAATAAAGAATTAAAATAACAATTAAATCAAAATATCAAATCAATAATAATTTGTGCCATAGTAAATGTCTGTATCCGAACGAAAATAAATTAACTTTTCGAGGGTAGACTTATAAGTAGCCAGTCATCCCGTAACCACGGCAGCTGTAAAGGTGCCGAAACGTCGGGAAAATCAAAAAACCCTAAAAAACCTAAAAATACGGACAATTACAACTTAGTTCGTGGAAATATAACAACTACCTAAATCAAAATAAACCAAAACCACAGCCGGACCGGACTTCAGACAAGAATGACCACATGTGAATGTGACGTTTCGGTGAAGAAACCGGTTTAAAATTTGACAATAGTGCTATCTTTGTCATTATTAATAATCGCAAAAGAGAAGAAACATTTTTATTTTTTAATTTAATTAACTTGACAACAAGACTATTGGCCTTGCTTAACATTTCATTCGTTCAATTTGTTGTGTGTGGGTGGTTTTAGTCACCATAGACACAAATAATTATCAGTGTTTTCATTTAAAAATAAAACTTGACGTTTCGTCATGAAAGGGATATCTCACGACGTGATGATTCTCTCTCGTGGCGCGTATGTTGCGAATTGCGAGAAAATTATCGAGATTGACAATTTTTCTCATCCCATCTCGAATTTTCTCATGGTCGCGCATGTTAGCCCTGCAGGGGTCGGTGCTTGGACCTTTGCATTTTTTATCATATATAAATGATATGAATGATACGTTCATAAGTGCTTGTAACAGCCTAGACTGAATAAATGATATTCATTTATGAACAGCTATGTTAAATACACAACTTGCTATCCGCAGACGACACTTGTCTTGTTGCTGTCGATAAGGATCCTTTGAAGGCCCGTGAATTGCTGCAACGTGACGACGCTGGCATAGTACTGAATCCGGCTAAAACAAATTTACTACATATCAAGGCACCATTCATCCAGTATGACCAATCTATTGAAATAATAGCTCTCAACCACACATGCCTACATAGTAAAAACTCTGGTTCATCATGCGGATGCCCGCTCATAAAAAATGTCGAGTCTCAATTATATTTAGGTTTAAATATTGAAAGCAAATTTCACTGGAATTTACACATAGATCAGGTTTGCAATAAATTACGCTAATTTCTAGCAAATATGGTAATAATAGACGCATTCCTTTTAAAGATAAGCTCATGCTGTATAACTCATTGGCAGAATCCTAGATCCAGTATGGACTTGGTAGTTATGGACGAACATAAAAAAGGTATATAAAAAAATATCAATAAAAAAATTAAAACTATAGTGTTACCAAAATTCAAAGCTGAATATCAAAACGACCTGTTTGGCGCAGGGGTATTAAACCAGCATTCTACGCCAGAGGTCCCGGGTTCGATCCCCGGACAAGACAAATATTTGTGTGCATGAACATGTCTAATTGTCATGGTCTGGGTGTTAAATATGTATAGTATGTATGTATTTACAAAAAAAAAGTATAGTATGTTTATCCGTTATAACACAAGTTCTTCATGAAACTTAACATGGGTGTGATTGTATGAAATACAACGAAGCGGGCCTCTTCAAACACTGTGGAGTATTACCAATTTATTCTCGCATGAAATTCGCAATTCTTAATACCTAAATACTTTTTTGAAAGTGATATCATAAGACAAAAGGAGCACTCCGTACACGCGCCATTGCTAATAACAGGCTTATAATCGAGCGCGCTAACAATGCGTACGGCAAGAGGACGGCCAGCTACATTGTCCCTAGATTAATAAATGAACTACCTCCCGGTTTGATTAAAAGTATCACACCTGACAATATAAAAAAAAAAACAACACCTTTTGAACAGTACGTATAATGTTAATGTTGAAAGATAAAATCATGCTTAGTTAAATTACTAAATAAGTTTAAGCTAAAATTCATATATTGTTTTGCAACACAAGTGCTTCTGATTTTTAATGTGCTATAAACATTTGTAAGTTAATATTGAATAACCTCGATTAAGAGTCCTGCCTCCTGACGCATATACAAACCTTCGTGGTTTTCTTTGTGTTAGCTATAGTAAATAAGCATTGTATAAATATTTTTTATGAGAAATAAATTATAAAAAAACACAAAATCTAAACTTTAGCTGCTAACCATTAAACTAAGAGTAAAAAAAGCATAACCCTTCCTTTGAGGTAGGGTAAAAAATAATTACCACAATCTGTTGTTAAACAATGTTCGATTGGATTTTGTTCACATCACTATAGGGGAACACCCCAATAATCCGAAAAACCTAATTCCGAATTTCAAAACTCTGAAAAATGAAAATTCTGAGTTTTGAAAATCGTTTTAAAACTCCTGCGTACTTAGCCTGAACAACGGTATTCGGAATACCATAATTCCGAAAGTTTAGATGAAGTGATTTTGAGTAATCGGGAATTTAATTCTTCGAAAAATTTAAAAGGCGGACTTTAAAATAACGTACTAATGAAATACGGAATTCAGAACGCGAACGGGAAGTGGCCCGCGTGCTCAGAAGCAGGTGACCATAAGACTTCAAGCTTGATTGTCGTCACAGATGGTCTGCGACCGGAGCCTCGCAGCGCCGAAGCCGTGACAGAAGACATGAATTGTCTTGCATACTAGTCAGTGACAGAACCCTAATATTGTCTTGCATACAAGACAGTGACAGAAACGAATCGCCTAAAAACCGACTACGCATTGTCTTGTTTGCCCTACCCTTAGAGTGTAATTAAAGCCCCCGCAGGCGTAGAGGGGCGAGGCGGCCCGCGTGCAGAGGAGCACTAGATATAGTATCACTGCGAAAATGGACCAGACAAATTATTATTACTTTCTGCTTATAAATAATTAGCGTTCTATTCGTATAAAGACGAGATCATTAAACCTCCGTTACGTAATGTTTACGCAACACAAGCGTTCCAATCTTGGATCCCATCAGATAAATATTTGGAGACGATACGCCTCCAGTCCCCGTTACCGACTCTAATGTTCGAGGCCTGTCACCTGCGGGACCCGGCGATCAATCAACCCTCATACATAGAAATCACTTACATTACACACGTAAACTGTAACAGTATAGTCGCGACAGAATGCGAATCTAAACACAATATCGAATAAGTACATCTGAAATTTTCAGTCATTCTGTTCATTGAAATAAAACGGCTTTTACGGTTTCAAACACGGTTTGAAAACTCGTGATAACAAAAAATGTGTACACTATAGTAAGACCAATTACAGGTTTCCTTATTTTTTTTTACCAATTACTCAATAAGAACAAAAGATAACGTCACAAAAATATCAGGCTAGTGCGTGCACGAGAGTGTGTGCGTGTGTGTGTATGTGTGTGTGTATGTGGGTGTGTGCGTGTGTGTTTGCGTGTGCATGTGTGTAAGTGTGTGTGCTTGTGTGTGTGTCTGGATGTATTACGTAATAGAGTTAAATTTTTAACGCAACATTGTTAATAGCATAATATTCATAATAGAATTAACATGATATCAAGCAAAATTATATCAAAACTTACGTGAAAAACCAACAAATATGAACGCAGTTGTTGTTTAAAGTTAAACGATGGCAGCGTAAATAATACAATATTTATTTCCTATTTCCAATTAATTAATTATAGTCAACTTATCATTGAAAAAATATTTAATTGTTACTATAATGTTCATTCATTTTAAAGAATTACCTGCTGTTTATAGTGGTAAAACTTACTGATGTGATTAGGACGATAAGAAAATAATAATTTATGTATACCACCAATACAATAAGTACTCTCTAAAAACCGCTTATAATAGCCGGAACAAAGGTGCAAAATCTACGGTAAAAACTACGTTGCGAATGCAATTAAAATATTGACGACCTCCGTTGTAGAGTGGTACGTACACCGGTTTCAAGATGTCGCTTACTCTGCGGTCCCGGGTTCCAATCCCGGTAGGGGCAAATGTATGTATGATGAATACGAGCATTTGTACCTGAGTCATGGACGTTTATATATATTTCTATACATAAATACTTATATATGTATAATTACCTAATACCCTAATATCCCATAACACAAGCCTTACAGTGCTTACTTTGGGGCTAGGTTAATTGATGTGAGTGTAAGAAGAGTATATTTTTTAAATTGAAACTTGGGTAGATATGTATATCGTGTTTAAAATGTCATATTTTGCTATTTGTCATGGTTGCCTACCCGAAGACATTCTTGGATTTGTGAGCTTATCAGAACTTTTTAATAATAGATTAGTAAATAGTAGCCTCTGTGGTCTAGTAGTACAATCACCGGTTTCAGGCCCAGGGGTCCAAGCGGGGGTACATATTATATTCGGTTTAGTTGGTGGTAGGACTTGTAGTTAGTCCGCCTGGCTAGCTACCACCATCTTATCCAAGTCTGACGCTATAACAACAATGTTTTCAGCATTGTTGTGTTCCGGCAGTTAGAGATAAGATAGCCAGTTCCTCAGTAATTAAGGATTCCGGGAGAGACTCGCTTCCATCTTCAGCCTTATGACATCAAGTATGATAAAGGTTGAGAGTCTCCCCGTCGTTCTAAAAAATAAATAAAAAAAAAAGAATTAAGTGGACCTAACTGCACTTTCGTTTGTCCTAAAATACGTGTATTTAATTTTCCATTTCCTTACTATTGGAAATCTTTCCGCGTCTATTCACATTATTAATGCCCAACAGTTTTACTTAGTCTACTGATCATTTTTACGTCATCTCTATAGAAACGAACTTTGATGGCAGCCACAAATTACCCTTTTGATGTTCGACGTGGCACGTGTATTTTTGCTTTTATCGTACGAACCAATATGTCTGATTCGTCACAACTGAACGCATGTGAGAATAAATATTTAGAATAATATATAATATAATAATAATTTATTTTCAATTATAAAAGAACGGAGAATATCAGTTTTTATCGAAATGATGTGTTTGAACTTGTATTTCTTACGGTGGACGAAATAACTGTAACGAAATTTTAAAGTTTCAGTTCAAATTATCCAACTTATTACAGTGACGAGGAATGAAAAAGTTCCACCCACAAACTAGACACTTCCCACACATAACCTAGCTTCATAAATTAAAAAGTATACGTTTTTAGTTGGTAATATTCGGATGCGCTGTTAAATGTACTTCAATATTGCAGACAGCGTCAGCAAGCTAGACTTTCCCGTCTAGGAGTAATTTGGTGCTATGTCACTGGAACTTTTTCATTGCTCGCGAGTGTATAAATGCGAAAGTATGTTTGTTTGTCCTTCCTTCACTCCATAACTAAGCAAGCAATCGACTTGAATTTTGGTGTAGAGCTAGTTGACAGGACGTAGTGTAAAATAGGCTACTTTTAATCCCAATATTACAACGGGAACGGGAACCACGCTGGTGAATCCGCGAGCGAAAGATAGTGTGACCAATGTGAAATATCTCTTAACGCTTATAGTGAAAGAATAGATATCGTCGTCATCAGCCATTTTTAAGGTCCCCACTGCTGGGGCACTGGCCTTCCTTATAGATGCATAAGGAGAACGGGCCATGACCCACCACGCGGGCCCAATGCGGATTGGTGGGTTTTAACGACTGCAAACGTAGCCGGGACCAACGGAGCACAGAGGAGCTCGAGATGGTAAATTTTTGGTCACCCATCCCGTGACCGACCATTGCAAAAGTTGCTTAACCTCAACAATCGCAGGCCGAGCGCGCGAACCACTGCGCTAGAATAGAGATATATAAAGTAAAATATAGGCACTTATGGCAAATAACAAAAGGGAAACCTCTGTAGGCGAACTATTTGCTGATTGATGTATTTTATGGAATTTAAGCATAATTTTAAAATTTACTAGCTTTCGCCCGCGGTTTACCCCGCGTGGTTCCCAGTCTCGTGGGAATATCAGGATAAAAAGTATGTCACTTTCCGTCGTTTGAACTACCTTTAAACCAAAAATGAAGTCGATTGGTTACTTACTTATGGCGTAAAGCAAACACAAACAAACACATTTTCACATTTATAATATTAGTTAGGATTTATCAAGTAAACTGGCATTTCCGAAATAAAGTTAAATATTTTTTTTTTACAAAAGTTCAGCAGGCCTACCGTCATCATGTTACAAAAACATTTTGTTTGCGTTCTGTTTTCATTGCAGTTGTCACATTTTGTCACACTTCACTTTGGAGGTGATGATTGAGCGAACACGACACAAAACTTCCGTCAAAAAACAAGCTTGCTTTAAAAGATTTGTAGTACGAAATAGCATGGTAAGATTGAAACAATACTGCGCTAAGACCTTTCAGCTCATAATGTCAACTTCTCATAATGTCAACCGGACAAAAAATGCACATTTCTTATAACGTCAACTTCTTAGAATGTCAACTTCGCAAAAAGACACCTTCTCGAAATGTCCACTTCTCACAATGACAACTTCGCTTTTGGTCAACTTCTCATAAAGTCGACTCTTAAATGATATATTCGCAAAATGACAACTCTTCCTAATTTGTACTTTAAATGGCTAATAAAAAGAAAACCATGGTTTTACATTACTTTCTTACTTATTTTGCTAATCGATTTTCTAAAAAATCGTGGTTAAAGTCGGGGGATATCATAGTATTATTTGGGTATTATTACTTCAAAATTTGTATAATCAACCAACTATCTATAATTATGTTAGTGCGATGTATCAATACATAATACATATAAATAATTCCAAAATAATTTCAAAAACCAAACTTCACTCCGTGCCCGTGCCGTAGCCAAAATTAAAATTTTTATTTAAACAAAAAAAGGCACAAAAAATGTTTTTATTTCCAAAAACTATGAAAAATGCAGATTTTCATTTTGCAGTGCAATTAAATAAATATTTCTTTTTATTGAAATAAAAAAAGTCGCAAAAATACAAGTTTTTAAAAAAAAAATGAAAGGTTGAGATTTTCATTCTGCAGTTCAATTAAATATTTCGTCGAAGACGTCGTGACATAATTTTTGATAGAAAATATAATAAATATTTAATTGAACTGCAGAATGAAAATCTCAACAATTTTTAAAATTTTATTTTTATCACCTACATATTAATAATACCTACATAATACTATGATATCCCCCGAATTTAACCACGATTTATTAGAAAATCTATTAGCAAAATAAGTAAGAAAGTAATGTAAAACCATGGTTTTCTTTTTTATTAGCCATTTAAAGTACAAATTACGAAGAGTTGTCATTTTGCGAATACATCATTTAAGAGTCGACTTTATGAGAAGTTGACCAAATGCGAAGTTGTCATTGTGAGAAGTGGACATTTCGAGAAGTTGTCTTTTTGCGAAGTTGACATTTTAAGAAGTTGACGTTATAAGAAATGTGCATTTTTTGTCCGGTTGACATTATGAGAAGTTGACATTATGAGCTGAAAGGCGCTAAGAGATGGTGGTCTTGTGTTTTTTTGTTTCATGTCCTCAACAATTCTGAAGCTGATAATACGCAATTTAGGAAATCTATATAAATTCATCGTAATCACAACTTATATACTTTTTTTTTATGAAAAGGACAGTTTACAAGACTCACACTTATACATAAGTGAAAAACATGATCGGGTACAAAAAACACGTAGTGTGGCCTTAGTTACAAACTGCCATGTTAGGTTCACAAAAAGCAGTATATGAAACAGTTCAAGAAAATCAAAAAGTTATATAAACAAAAAAAAGTTAAACCTATACATATATATATTAAAGTTTTAACTATATAACCCCTTCCTACACCGTTTGATTTGACCTTGTTTCCCAAGGAACTTTGCATACCTCAGCATGGCTCAGCATTATTGATATGGCATATTGAATAATATATGTTCCGGAACTGTGACTACTTAGCCCCAAATTAACCAGAGCATATAGTTCTACTGACGATGGTAGATCGGTTTGTAGCGCATAATCTGGAGTTAACTACCGAACTATTTAATGATACAAATACCGATCTAGATCAAGAGACCAATTTCAATAAACACGGTTTTAAAGACGGCACAAGAAGACGTTAGATATAGCATGTAACGCATTTAGTACTAAAAGAAGTGTTGCCTTGAAAACGGGGACGTGATAATGACATGAAGATATTTACTACTTAGTTTACCAACAAAAGGAAATTATGTCTGACTTCTATGTTTCACGCAAAAAGGCGGTGACGCGTGTCAGACAACTACTACATAATAACCTCTATATTGTAGCCTATAGGTCTAAAAGTATAACTATATAACTTCTTATATTTATTTTTGTACATCCATATATATGTCGCAGTATAATTAGATAAATCGTTTTTTTGCGAAAATCCTAGGAATATTGCGAAAACACGGATAATTAGACAATGGTCTTATCATTTCTCAATCCTACTGAAAATGATAGGATATTTGCGAAAAAAACTGGTTGCCTTAGTAAGATTACGAAAAGAATCCCTGGCTTTTATGAAATAAGAACACTGATTGGCTGGTCAAACCGTCGAAAACATCAGCTTCTCTGATTCGTTGACGACTTGACGTTTCAAATGTCAATCTATTCTCTTACGTGTAGTAAACTTTCTATGAACCAATCAGAATAAGAGTTAAGATAATGACAAAAACAAACGAGTCATAAGTATTGAAAATCGAAATATAATGAGAGTAAAGGAAGCAGAAGTAATATGTAAATGTGAGGACGGCGTTATTATGTATATGTCGTAGGAGGATTTGATAAATAGAATTTTCGCAAATATCCTAGAGATATTGCAAAACCACGGATAGTTAGACAATGGTGTCTTTAGTAACATTGGATATTCTTTACTTGTCTTAATTGCTTGTTAAACCCCTGTACTGGCAAGCAGACATATTACAACTTAAAACAATACAAATTCTATTGTATTCTATATGTCTTGTTCATTGGAAAGGTTTCAAAAATAATTTGAAATGTACATTATTTGTATTAGATTTTATTTAATACAGTATTTATAATAATTATTATTATTCTAATAAATGCATACAATCACACCAATTATCTAGCCCACGTTAAGTTTCACGAAGAACTTGTGTTATGGATACTAGATAACGGATAAACATACTTATATACTTTTTTTTGTAAATACATACATTTTAAACACCCAGACCAAGACAAATAGACATGTTCATGCACACAAATATTTGTCTTGTCCGGGGATCGAACCCGGGGCCTCTGGCGCAGAAGTCGGGATTAGTACCCCTGCGCCAAACAGGTCGTCAAAATTTGTGTGTATAGGTACAGTTTCGCCACTCGTCGCGTGAAACTTTAGTCACAAAAGATTTAGTTCGAAATTAGTTGTAAGTAAACTTTCTGCAAACTTCTTTTGTTTTTAAATTAATATTTTTATTCACAACATACTTGGGCAAATGTTTAATTTGTGCAAACAGCAAGACTCCACATTTAATAAAGTACAAAAAAACGCATTGTAAACGTTCTTAAGCAAAAACAAAATACAACCAACCGTCTCAGAGACAAAGACAATTTCAGAAGCACTCATGAAAGTCTCCAACAAGCGAACAAAAACCTCCATCACATTTTGCCGCCCGTTGAAACATGATAACTCCATCCTTTAGGCCATAAATTGTTTTTAGGAAAGCATAAATTAGCAAAGAAGAGTCACGGGCCACTCCTTGGCAAAATTCGTTTCCTTAAACTTTGGAGGGGAGTTTATTTATTTTCGTAGTACATTTGTAGGACAATTTTGCGGCTCGGTCGGACGCGCGGCAGAAATGGGTCGGATCTATTAAAGTGGAAAATTCTCGGGAACTTTTCCCACTGGAACTTCGGGCCGGGCTTTTGTAAGTATCAAGAAAATTTTGACTTGTCAGTTTTATTTGGGGACGTATTTTGTTGCTACTATGTTATGGGGTAATTTCTCTACAATTAGAAGACTATACATCTGTTACAATTTTATTATTATAAGGTGTCTTCTATTAGATGGATTTATTCCAATAAATACAAGTATATTGAAAGTCATTAGATAGTTGGACCTAGGACTATTATTATGAAAGCGTTGTTCAAAGGCAATCCTAAATCTGTCGCATAGTGTTAAGTCTAGGAAAACATTGCCCTAAGTATTGGAAATAATCCTATTTTAGCAATTAATGACATTAAAATGCTTGATGTCCTTTTGTCGTAGCCTGTCAAATCCTGCGGGCCTACCATCATCTATCTTTTAGAAAACATCATGTCTTAAGAAAGTTTTGTTTGCGTTTTGCTATTATTGAAGTTGTAACATTCTGTCACACTTCACACTTTGGAGGCGATGATTGAGCGAAGACATCACAAACCTTCCGTCAAAAAACAAGCTTACTTAAAGAGATTCGTAGTACGAAAGAGCATGGTAAGATTAAAACTACGCGCTAAGAGGTGGCTTTAGGCTGTCAGCTCAATTTATGAAAACCATTTTAAAATATTTATTTCTCATACAATTTACATGCATGTCTGTGCGACACATAGACTTCAATATACCTAATTTCAATCTCCATTAATACGAGCTTGCCTTCTACAGTGAATAGTACTGAACCGTAAGTCATCACTTACTACGTCATTAGTCTTAGTATTATGTCTTCATTAAGGTCTGCATTTCCCATTGGAATGGAAACCACGCAAGCAGTTAATTATTATATGACTAGTTGGTACATCTGAGGTTACTAATACGACATTTCTCTTTGTATATAGATAAACTGTTTATTGCTGCTTAGCACACACAGACACAAAATATTATTAAAAATATCCGGGGTACCAGAGGAGACAGACAATAAAATTAAAACATAAAGAAAACAAATAAAACACATTTAATTAACTTACTACCTAAACAACTTCTTCTTCTTTCTAAATTAATGGCGTGCTCGCGACAAAATTCGCGAATTTTGTCAATGTCAAGTAAATATATTTCGTAATATAAAGAAATTGTACAGTAGATTGAGTTAAAAATGGAGCCTCATAACACGTGTTATTACGAAAAGAACTCGGGTGAAACTCCCACCTAAACAACAACTACTTAATTTAGTAATGACAAATGTCAATGTGTGCAGCCATAAACGCTCGGTGTAAAAATTTCACCCTTCGCAGGAAAGATGAACCACAGATTTTCAGACACATAGCAAGACTGTCAGGTGTGTATACTATATGTTGAAAGAAGTAAAATTTATTAAAAAAAAAAGAAATTATATTCAAAGGGACAACAAATAACATAGCGATTATAAAATATATTTAAATACGTAAAAAGGACAGTAACAAATATATAGGTTATAATGTGGATAGTAACAACACACAGTCAGTAGAAACAATAACTCATCACGCCATAGTCCTTTGTAGGTCTGGCAGAGCATCAAAGATGCGTCTAGAGAGTTAAAAAGGACATCAGGCACTTTTCTGAGGAGAAAAACTCAAAATATATAGCTTTTCTGTTTAATTTAAAATAAAGGCGTATAATCAATCAGTCTTAGATAATGTTCACTGTCTTATGAAATCATTCATTTGGCGAGTTATTTATATTTAAAGAATACGGAAGCAGTCGTGCGTAACAAAACGCTTTTGGAAGTTGACAGTGACAGTTGAACTCTTTTTTTTCTTATGATAATTTTAAATAGAAAAAAATTGGAAAAAAAATAACTCGGCCGCAAGTCTTTTTTTTCCTTAATTAATGGCTTTTTCGCAATAAATCATTACGCATTTAGCCAATGTCGAGTGAATATATTTTTTTATACAAATATAAATTCTACGGTAGATTGAGTTAAAAATGGTGTCTTACAAAACGTGTTGATACGACAATAACTCGGGTGAAACTCCCGACAGTTGAACTCATTTTGGCTGTCAATAGTGTCAATGTCACGTCATTTATCATGACATTATACTTTTTAAAGTTCCTAAGGAATCATAATGGTGTCCGTTTCATCTATTTACTTCCGTTTTATCAAAAAATTATTAAGGCAGTTAAAAATTTAACTCACTATTGTTTTATGATTCTAATAACATGTAGTGTAAATAGGTAGCAGAATAATATTAATACACATTTGAGTCTATTAAGCCTGATGTCCTTTACAGCCAACGATGACATATTGCTGATTGGTTCTTAAGAACATATCCCATTATACTTGACACAATAATTACCTAGATTCATGAAGAAGAACATCTTCAAATGATTGACAAATTTTGTCTTACACTATAATTAACAGACTGATGACAAATTTAACATCTACGAATTCTAGGCAACTATAGAAAATAGTTATTAAAGCTGTCCTGCCTACAATATCGGCCCTGGATTTAATTTAGCATTAACAACGTTCTATAGAGAAACCAGTCTAAATCGAATTAAAAATGTTCTAAAAACTATTCATAGAATACGGGGAAACTATCTACAGAAAAATCAAAAAACAAGTTGTGAGACTGCCGTTTTACAAATGGCGAGCACCGCTTAACTTTTACAAATTACTTTGTGAACTACGTGGTAGTTTTTAACGGATCGAATGCCTTTCAGTATAGAGAACATCGTGACAGCGGAGACGGAAAACCTTTGAAAAATGCTTCAGATTAAATGTTTTATACGTTCTACAAAAGCAATACATTAACAGGTGGATTTCAATGACTTGACTTTAGCGATGTGTACAAATATGGAATTTGGAAAATTTGCAACAAGATTTTATAAGCATGGACTGCCTTCGAATATAAAAAGACAAAAGAATATCGAGATATATAAGAGTGCATTCTTCCTCTGTATATATAATGTATAAATAATATGGCTTATTATTACAATTTATTACTCTATAATAAACCATATTATTATTAGTGTAACCATCCTAATCCTAACTATATCCTATCCTATAAGCACATCTTACGTTTCTTCGAGCACTCATAATTGAAATAAAACAAATTTTGCGGAATATTTAGTGCGATTTATCTACCCAAAATATATATTTGGTACTATAATTTTTCGGTTTATTTGAGGTTTTTTGGTTTTCCGACGTTTCGGCACCTTTTCAGTTGCAGTGATCACGGGTTGACTAGCTACTTATAAGTCTACCTTCACAAAGTTGATTTATTATTGCGTTCGGAAACGGTTAGATAATGACTAATTATAAGTTAATAATTTTTACTATGGCAACAAATAAAAAATATTAACTTATAATTAGTAATTATTAACTTATAATTAGTCATTATCTAACCATTTCCGAGCAAAAAACTAAAAAACCTCAAATAAACCGAAAAATTATAGTACCCAATATATATTTCGGGTAAATAAATCGCACTAAATATTCCGCAAAAGTTGTTTTATTTCATATCCTATCCTAATTATAAGTATATAATATTATAAAAGCGGAAGTGTGTTTGTTTGTCCTTTCTTGACGCCTTATCGAAGCAACTAATCGACTTGATTTTTGACATAGAGTTACTTGGAAGGGCTGAGTTACATAGGCTACTTTTTATTCCGATATTCCCATGCGAACGGGAACCACGAGGGTGGAACTGCGGAAGGAAGCTAGTATTAAATAAGTTGTTTGTTATTCAATCACATAAAACTGTTTAGATTTGGATTTTTTAATGCACAGATAACTAAGATCCTGGATTAAAGAAAAATTGTTTTAACCCACGCAAATGTTCCCAAAAGATTTTCACGAATGTCCACGCAGGCATAATCGTAGGCGGAAGCTAGTTGAGGAGCTGGCGAACAAATGCTGACTTGTTCATATAATTTTTTTGGATACATCTGAAAGTAAACATCTGTACATCACGAAAAGATTATCAATCAATACCGACTGTTTCCTATATATAAACAACTTCTATATTTGCTTTTTCAAACAGAAACGGACTTGTCCAGTAGTCCGCATTTATTTGCCTTCTCCTCAATTTATTGTATTCCTTTGTTATAGCTGTATGCGTATCATTTTATTGAGAAGCACTTAGTCTGCTCTAAGCCTTATGTAAGCAAGAAACCACAACCCGAATTCTACATTACAGAAACGCCCGAGGGAACTTTATGATCTTTCTGCTCCAGACATGCCATTTGGGATGCTGCTTATAGAATTTCCGTATCACTTGAACAAAAAAATCTCTTTGAATTCCGCATCGGAATTTATAGAGAGTACGAAATGGAAGCAGTAAATGAGATATTATTTAACAACTTGTCACAAAATTGGTCATTTGGGACATCTTAATAATATAATTATTATTATTATCATTTAATACCAAATTCAGTTTTACAATATTACAATTCGAGCACTAGGCTCAGCCTGTCCTGTGGGGGAAGTACAGGATTAACAAAAAATGCAAACTGAACATCACATCTTATTACAAAACAAAAAATCTTTGGTAAAAACTTTATAATTTATTCAGTTTTTATCAGATAGCTTTGCTAAGCTTTACAGATAAACATTGGGTATTATTAAATCGATCAGCGAAAAAACTCCAAATTAACCTCACCATTAATTGATTGATCAGCAAAAAGCTATTTGATCGCAAGTACTAAATCTGCCAAAGAGATGTGCTGATTGCTGATCAAAAATTTATTCCTATAAACATCTGGGGCCTTACCAGAAGCGGTTGAACTATAATAAAGCAATATTGTAAGTGAGATAGAATAGAATATACATCTGTATACAATGAGATAAAGGTATTATAATGTATAACTATACATAATAATAAAGACTTAAATGACAAAAAGTGTGCTGTCATCATTTACTTCATTTTTTTTCTTTTTTTTTTTAGTAATAACTGGGCAGGCATTTGACCACCATTTTGCTTAACAAACAGGATGTGGTCTAAGGTGTTGCATGCTTGCCCAGGAAATGCCTATTCACTCTCGCCTTGAAGAGGCCAAGGTTGTAGGAATCGGGGAACACATGAGCAGGCAGCACATTCCATTCTTTAGCGGTTCGCATAAGAAATGTGTCAGCAAAGCGCTTGGTACGGATCGCTGGAATGTCTACGACGATGTACGGGTGATAAGCTAACCTGCGTCTGGTACCCCCGATGGTGGAAGGGGGCTGGCATTATTGCGATGATAGCCGATGGTATGGTAGGTATGGTCGTGGGACTGCAACTATGGGCCATGAAAGCGCCCAATAACACTCGTATTAGCGGCATGTGCAAATGTAAATCCTTTCGTCCTTTCGACAGTACATAACTTAAAACCTAATCTCAAATTCCCTATTTCATTCCTAAGAGTCGGATCAGGAATCACTACACCACAAATACAGGTGTCCCAAGGGCATGTTCTGATCTTTCAGAGTTCTCGGTCTAAAGAGTCTGGTGTTGCCACTTCGATGAGCAAGGGTCCTTTGCTTCAACTTCAGGAGAACTAATAAACTTTGCTCCTTTACAGTTTCGCTTTGAGATCGTCCAATTGATTATTGAATTGTGATAAAACAGCATTACTTAGGTAAAGTTTAGTTTCACTGTAATGTTAAAATTGATTTTCTTTTCAAAATAGAAACTCGACGTATCTAGATTCTCCAATTTCACGTTATAGGTACTATTTTTTGAAACATCACACTTGTGACCAATCAATCAACCAATCACAGAGCCAAATCATTTGAATAGGGTTCGTGATTGGTCCGTTTGTTACTGAGACAAGTATTGCTTGTGAATACAGGTGTAAGTTTTTAGTAGTAATAAAAATCAAAGTTTTATTTCTTTCTGCTGTTATGAAATTCTACTTCATAAAACGTGGAATGCATTTTGACGTTGTGAATATAAATCATAACTGCATATATTAAATTCCAACGGAGGTTCAACAAAGGAGCTGTGTCGCGCAGTATCAAAGAGACGGCAAAAATTATTAAGTTAGAAACGGCTCGCCTTCAATGGTGTTAAATTTATTATATTTCGTTGTTTGCCTTATCAACAGATGGCACGGTTAAAAGCTATTCGGAGGAAGCCTCTGGTATTAATTTCAAAAAATTTCTTATGAAGAACATTTCTTTAGGCCAGATTTCGTAAATATGAAGTACCTATTACCTGAATGAGTATGTAGTTTTGTCGAATTATTAATAATTATAAATATATATTAAAATATAAATTTAAATTATTAATAACATTATGGGTACATCTTGCCTGAAATAAATGATTTTTATTTTATTTATTTTTATTTTCAATAATATAAAAAATCTGCTGACTGTAATTTTTTTTCAAAACCCGTGCATGCAGTTCAATATTTCTCAAAAAATTAAAGATGGTTTCCTAAGAACGTTTTCATGTAGCAACAACGGTAAAGGTACCTGCCGTTACTGCACTGTCTTAAATTTCCACCCTGTATAATTAGATGGCTGTTTCATCTTAATCGATAGTCAAACATTTGTAAAAATGTTTCATTCGATTGCGCGGATATTTCTCTCATTGATGAAACGACGGTGGCGAACACCGTAGAAAAGTGAATATACTAGAATAATTCGACGTGTCCTCATAGATGTCTGTAGCATAATTGGTTTGTGCATTGGGCCGGATTCCCAAGGATGCGGGTTCGAATCCCGTCAGGGTGACATGAGACAAGTTGCTTTTTTCTAGTTTATTTTCGTATTTAATATTTATCAGAAAAGATGTTACTTAGAACTAGCCAATGATGATGTTTACAGGCAATATCAAAGCTTGCTCTGATTTCTTTACTACATAATTGTATGTAAATGTATCAATTAGTTTTTAAGTTGAAATTATTTTATTACTCTCTCATATATAATTTGACATTTTCTATTTTGTTTGACATTTATATTTTAACATCTTATTTTATAGCTGAATTCCATTAAGGAAACATAACTTTATTGTATTTGACATAATAAGATATATTCATGATTTTGACATTTTAAATATTATTACTAATTGCACGTTATTAATGAGCTATGCACATTTTATTTTCTTTACTTTACTCTACTGTACTATTAATTATATACCTATGTAAATTTGTAAGCCAGAAATGGTAAATGTGCGGAACTACCCTAAATGTGTCATCTATTGTTTACCACATTTATGCAAATAAAGAATTTGATTGATTTGATTGATTGATTATAATTCGTAACTCCTAGCACAAAAATTGCACCACACGCAGGTGTTTAAAATACATATTCCCATAAGTGTTTTCTCCCAAAAAATTTCAGTCACTCCAATATTGAATATATGAAGAATAACACCCTCAGGGCTAACTACATCAGACGATGTGTACACTTCATCACTTTGATGTAGACTCTTTGACACGCGCCCGCCGGCCAGCAAACACGGGTACACTTTCATCTATGCGGAGAAAAAGATTGTCAATGACTCGTGGTAGAAGGTTCCGTATGAGAAAAGCTTGTAGGTACTCAATTCAGGACTTACTCCAAAATATCGATGGACAATATTCGTTCATTCGATCAGGTGAAAACTAAATAGGTATATAACAGTGAAAACTACCAATTCTTTATGTAGAGGGGCGATTTTTTTTCAAATGTGGGCTTAAAATTATTGTAGTTGTGCCGTGTTTGCAGTAGTAGAGCAACAAAAAGATGGTAGAAGTCGATTGCTTGATACATAAGAGTGTATCAAAGCTATTTCACATAGTACTCAAATAAGCAAAGTACAGTCTACGACATAATACGGCTTATACAATATGTCACAGACAGTTACAAGCTCAACCGCTTACATCTCAAAGTACAAATTCGATTGAAAATCGTAAAGTTTGTTAAGTGTTGTACTGTTGAACGTACAATTAGTTTAAATAAGTAAGAACCCTTTTTCATAATTGTGAAATTTTTTAAATAGAAAAATATTGGAAAAAATCAGCTCGGCCATAAGTGAATTCTCAGATGGGACTCGAACCAGATTGACTGAGGTGAGAGCATTGGACCGGATTTCCAATGGTCGTGGGTTCGAGTCCCATCTGAGAATTCACTTGTGGCCGAGTTGATTTTTTCCGATATCTTTCTATTTAAAATTAATCTTGCGTTTAAAAATAGCATTGAAAATTTCAAAATTTCAAAATTCATAAACATTTTTCATGACCATGACTTTTTTAGTAAATATGTACAAATGTAATGTTCGTAATGAGTTTTTAGTAAATTAATTTTATCATGAAAATAAACGACACCTAAATAACTTCCTCTTAACTTTTTTCTTCTCTGTGTGGAATATGAGTAAATTAACTAGGCTCTTATGGCTCTACTTGCGAACCAAATTATATTTTCCCTAATTTTGATTATTTATCTTATTTATGTTTTGTATCACCTTGTATCTTGGACCTAGTAACATTAAAACCAAATGAAACATTTCACGACATTACACTTAAAATATAACATACTAGCTTATGATACATTTTAAATAGGAAAATATTGGAAAAAATCAACTCGGCCACAAGTGAATTCTCAGATGGGACTCGAACCCAAGACCTTAGGAAATCCGGTCCAATGCTCTAACCACTGAGCTATCGAGACTTTTACTATATTAGCCCTCCTCGCGCGACTTTGTCCGCGTGGAATTAGGTTACCCTTTTATTCACTATCCCGTGGGAATATAAAACAATCTTTCTTAGTGCTCGACTACATCGTTAAAGGAATTTCAGCTCATCCGGTTCAGCCCTTTATGCGGTGCGTTGTCTGTCAGTCAGTCATGGTATTGTTTTATTAGTATAAATTTTTGTGTAATACTTACCTAAATTATTTGATTTGTAGAAGCATTTACTAATTAAGTTTTTTGTGTCATCATATGGTTAGATGCCCTATTTAATGACTAGCGGCCGCCCGCGATTTCACACGCGTGGTTCGCGTTCCCGGGGGAACATCGGGATAAATTTAAGCCTATATGTTATTCTGATGTATGAGCTTTATTACTGAAAAGTTTCATCTTAATCCGTTCAGTAGTTTTTTACGTGAAAGAGCAACAAACATACATACATACACACATACATCTATCCAAACATCCTCACAAACCTTCGCACCTTTAATATTAGTAGGAAGAAAGTAGGGATACTTTTTCCTGCTAAAATTCCTCATGATGCGGTGCCCTAAGCCCGACTGTGGCGGAAGCTATTACGAGAGGAGGGAGGAATGCAATTTCTCTTCCATCGCAAATATCGTTCAGTAGTCATAGCCACACTGGCACTTGCCTGAAATTAGCTGTAGTTTTAGGAAATGAAACTGACATAGGATTCAGTTCAGGATGGAAGGAAATTTTAACTTATGGCAACTTGTTGAGATAAGTTAAAAACTTTTGATATCGATAAGGTAGTGTATTTTACAGAATCCATAGTTAATGATTTTTAAATTTTACATTTCCAATACTAGACTATACTGTGTATTGGAGTATTTCCAATACTCCAATACACAGATGGTTGTTAGTCGATTTTTACCCAGATTCTTAAGAAAATTAGAAGAATTAAATTTGTTTAACACAAACAAACACTGCAGAGGGCGCCACACACAATGAAACCACAGTTTCGAATAAAGAAAAGAACGTATATTGCTACTGCCGTAGCCAAAAACAAGCGAACGCAAATGCCTTTAGAGCCAAACACTAATACATTTCAGTATAACATGCCTATACCACGAACTAGAAAATAAACAGCGACATCTGTTATCAGCAGAGGGAACTAAACAATAATATGAGCTTCAACATACCACCCACCAAGGACTTGCCCTTCAAAACAAATAATTAACAACTTTACATAAATCACACGGAATTTTGTAACAATCGAAATTCCGCCCACCGTGAGAGAACATAACACAAATTAATTAACAAGATGTAAAAGATATATATAAAAACAAATTCATAAGGATTTAAACAATTACATAAGCTAATGTATGATTAACAATCGAAATTCCGCCCACCGTGAAAGAACATAACACAAACGAAATAACAAGATGTAAAAGATATGTATACACTTTACCAGTCCTTATATCACGTATACTTAACATAACAAGAAAAACTAAAATATAACAATCTTATTATCCCTTTGGTAAAATACAGAGTTTGTTTACAGGACGTTTCAACAATTTGTCGTTGCATTTTATAGTAACAACACGTGTGATGTTATCTTTGCCAGGATGCTTCTGAACAATTAAAAATCAAGTTTTCAAATTAATTTTACTTACCGCGATGGGTAAGTCCGTATTATTAATAAGTTTGATTATGTAAGCAGATACAAAAAATCTGTTTTTTAAGTAGTGCTAAAAATCGTCTTAACGGTGTAGAACAAAATATCAAAATACTGGATGTATTTTTTCTTTCAGGCTGTTTTCGTAATAAAGTCAAGCATGTACTGTACACAGGTTGAGGTACTATTAAAAACGATCGTGCAAGCTATTTAACTATATAATTAAGCTGGCTTTGTAATGTGAAATTGTAATGAACTTCAGTTGAGAGAGTGGGACAGGGTTTACTCTTGCCTTCTGAAGGAGTTTCTGAACTAAACAACGAATATCATTCAAACATTCCTAGCTGCGCTGCTTACTCGTTTACTTGTTTACGGTTTTTTAGTTAAGTAAAGGTACTTTAAATTAAGTTTTAAAGTTAAATGTTACATTAGAATTTGTCTTCTCAATCATGTTTATTACCTGTATTTCATTGGGCCCGCTATAGGCCAACGCAAATCAGATTGCTTTACATGATCGTCTGTAATATCAACATTAATGAAAAACTGAATTTCAAATTAAGATGCAGCAAACTACAGGACTAACACTAGTGACTATGTTACTCAAAAACACGAATGCGTAAAATTTTCTCGATAGAAAAAAATTGCGAAGTTGCCTCCAAATCACTATAATTAACACGATAAACTGCTAGTATTCAAGTAATACATTAAAATAAAGCTTGGAATTTTTTAGTATAATTACACTATAGATAAGGCAGGGCTTATGTTATATATTTGTTGTAAATAACCTTTAAATATCCTTTAAAAACAGAATTTCCTTCATTTCTTCATTCCGGACCGGCCGAATGGGGCCGGAGAATTATATAGTAAATGTTGCCTTATTTCTAACAGAAATAGGGCAGCATTTACTTTGCAGTTCGCCGTTGCAGTTATTACTTTTGCTTTTGGCCTAGAGCGCGCCCTTAATGGACGCCAAAGAAGCTACGCCTTGCATCGGTTTACAAATCCTACGACGGGAGACCATGGAACAAACTCGTTTAGGGTTGTTTTTTTCTTTTTTAAGTTGAAAAATTACCTTAACACATCAGTAAACTCTCCATCTCAAAAAAACAATTAAATTAAGTACCTTCATTTTACAGAAATCCTGACAGTAAAGTTTAAACCCTCCCCCACTCTTTCCACTTTCATCAAATCTTAATCATCAACGAGTAGGTACTTATTTATTTTAAACAAAAAACAATGAAAAACTACGTCCGCCTGACCGTTCGGATAATCCTTAGAGATCAATAATTTAACCATTATAAAAACTATACAATTTTTTAAACCTGGCTATAAATTATCAGTATGCCAAATTTCATCCATATCCGTTCAGCTGTTTTGCATGTTTGAATAACAATCAACATCAAAACAGTATTAGTGATATTCCATATTGGTTCAGTTCATACAGACTAACAATTCCCTTACAAGATTCCTGACCTCTTCCAACGAAGTATTCCGAAACACGATAATAAGAAATAAAACTGCAAAATCACAAAGTTTGTTTCCCGAAGCGCCGAATCGAATAAACGAATGATAATCGATTCAAACCGAGTCGAGTTGTCAATTGCATCGAGTACACTCACCGATCAAAGAGTCGGCAGCGAAGCCGGTATAATAGCCTCAGGCGATTTATAGACCTTTTATTTGATAGACATGGACACTTTTTTTAATCATTAGTAAAATTTAAGACGTGCAGTGATTGCGGAGCGTGGCAGGAGTTGGGCGGGTCTTGTAACTCGCATGTGTTTGACGCCTCTGTGGTCGAGTGGTATAACCACCGGTATCAGACTCCCCGGGTCACAGGTTCGATTCCTAGCGAGGGAACTTATTGTATTCGGTTTGGTTGGTGGTAGGACTCGTTGTAAGTCCGCCTGGCTAGCTACCATTACTTATTTAAGTCTGACGCCATAACAACAATATTTTCAGAATTCTTGTGTTCCGGCAGTTAGAGATAAGATCACTTAACATAAGGTATGATGAAGGCTAAGATCTTCCCGTCATTCATAAAAAAAATGTACTGGGGGCCTATCCCCAACTCTTGGCGCAGTATTGTTTCAATCTTACCATACTATTTCGTGCTACGAACCTCTTGAAAAAAGCTTGTTTTTTTAGGGTTTCGTAGCCTAAAGGCAAAAAACGAAACCCTTATAGATTCGGCCAAATCGATGTATGTCACAGCCACTTTATTCTAAAACTATGAGGATTACAAAGTTGAAACTTGGTAGGTAGATGTATTCTGTAAACCGCTTTACGGTTTTTACACAAAATAAAAAAATATATGAATTAAGGGGGGGCTCCCTATACATGGAACTAACACTGAATTTTTATTTTTCATCAAGCCTATACGTGTGGGGTATCTATAGATAGGTCTTTAAAAACTGCATTGAAGTTTCTAGGATTTTTTCTCAAAGTCAAGCGTTTGAAAGATGTACACTTCCAAAGTGGTAAAATGTGTCCCCCCCCCCCCCCCCTCTAACTTTTAAAATAAGAAAATGAAAAATCAAAAAAAATATAAACGCTGTTGACCTTTATAAAAACTTTCAACAAAAATTAGTTTGAACGAAATATATTGTGCAGTTTTTCCGAGCTATAGCACATTTGCCACAACCGCAAATATAACTTTGTCATACATACAGACACTATGAAAAACAAAGTTATTTTTGCAGGCAAAAAATTATAGTGGCATTTTGGGTAGGTGTATTTAATATAATAATAGAAACTTTATTGCACACGATACAAAAACAAACACATACAGAGAAAACACAAAATACGCGGTCTTATTGCTACATAGCAATCTCTTCCAGGCAACCTTGGGTGAGAGACGAAACCCTTCATGTGCGAGTTCGACTTGCACTTGGCCGATTTTTATTTATTTAAATCAAGCTTTGCGACTTCTTCGCTCAATCATTGCCTACAAAGTGTGAAGTGTGTCAAAATGTGACAATTTCAATAAAAACAAAACGCAAACAAAACGTTCGACATGATGGTTTCTAATAGATGATGGAAGGTCGGCTGAACGGAGGACGATGGGCGAGAAGGATCCTCGAATGGGCCAACAAAAGACCCCGAGGCGGCCCTCCAAAACGATGAGTCGACCTTATTAGATGATCTAATCGGACTCAGTGGAAGACTTTGGAGAGGTCTATGTCCAGCAAGAGGTTCATGACAATTATAATGATGATTAAAGAATTGACTAGTATGACAACGGACACAGAGAGACACACAATTCACGTTACGTTAACATGCGTTCTCGGGCACTTTCTGAAGTATTCAGCCACTTTTGTCAACATTAATAATCACTAGTATCTGGCATTCACATATTTAGTGATAGTTACAATTCTTTTAAGGAAAAGCTGCTGAAACATGTTTGATAAAATCATAGTTTTGGGAGACTAAGCTAACGGAATTTTTAGGAACCTTTAATTCAGTATTATTACTTATTTTAAACACATAAGTATTCAATCAATGTTGTGTATACATGAATGCCAATAATAATTGGCATTCATGTAAGAATTATACCACTAGCTATAATTTATTATAACAATTTATGTACATGTTATGCTGTTGGTGCGTACCTAAATAAATAAATCAATCACCAACAGACTTATATTATTGAAATTCTGTTGTACACAACACAACTAAGAAACAAAGAGTTTATCAGTGTTAACCTAAATTCCATAGTCTTTACTAATAAAACAAAACAATATCATGGATGATTGACAGACTACGTACGGCTGAACCGATTAAGCTGAAATTTTGCATACTACATGCAGGATCCTTTAACGATGTAGGCTATCACTAAGAAAAGATAAATGTTAACAAGAAAATATACTAGTAAATAGCAATTTGTCTCAAATTGCTTTTTTTTTGTATATTTTCTTGTTTAATATTTATCACATATAAATAGCATTGTAAAATGCAAAATTAAAAAGTTATAATAAGAAAAGATATTTGATATTCCCACGGGAACGGGAATCACGTGGGTAAAACCGCGTACGGCCGCTAGTATCATTAAGAAAACCTACAAGGGTTGCTACTGTATTGACTGTTACTGATAAATAATAGATTAGAGTTAATACAGCAGCAACCCTCGTGAGTCATGCATGTTTTTCGAGGTACAGTGTGATACAACTGCTTAGTTTAACCCGAAATAAAACTAGCAATGTTTTATATGAGTTTTACATACTTAACACTCAAATGGAAAAAATAATTCACGCATAATATCATGTAAAATTAAATTCTTAAAAATATTTAAAAAATATTTTTACCTAGACTGTGACTGTTTTTCAACACGCAATAAATAAATAAAATAAATAAATAATTGCATACTATCACACTAATTATCTAGCCCACTTGTGTTAAGGATATTAGATAACAGATAAACATACATAAATACTTTTTTTATAAATACATACATACATAATATACATAGTAAACACCTAGACCAAGACAAATAAACATGTTCATGCAAACAAATATTTTTCTTGTCCGGGGATCGCACCCGCGACCTCTGGCGCAGAAGGCGGGTTTAGTACCCCTCCCTGAGCCAAACAGGGCGTCAAAAACTCTTCAAAATATCAGACAATTTCACATACATTTGTCCGATTCCGAGATAAGAAGCTTAAGCGCTTTCTGCAATATCAGAACCAACTAGGATATATTTCAAATATAAACATAATGAGTTGTTAACACCCAGACACAGAATAAAACAAAAAATTCTCCGCGTAATTAATAAATAAAAATCTTTTTCTCTCTATTCTTCTTCTAAAAAAAATCTAGGATTTTCCGAGGATTGTCTTCAAATGCATTTTCAAACTTTCGTAAGTGCTTACGGAAATCCGCGAGTGATACGAACGGATATATCCGATTTTTCTAGCACTCTCAGGCTCAATCTTGCATTGCAAGTGATGCAATTCATTGCATTTTAAATGTAAACTTTTATTTTTATTGCTTTCAGCTATTTTAAGAGATTAATCTGTTATAAAGTTAGTTTTTCAAAATCAAATCAAATCAAATCATCTTTATTCACATAAAACAGAGTATAAGTTACAGATGGTCGTCTACAATGTTAATCTTCTGTTTTACCAAACAAAAGGCATGTGAAATGTCACTATAAAATAAAAGGAAATGATTATTAGGCCGCAAACTGGACGGCCGCGGGTGCGGGCGCGGGGGCAACTGCGGCTGGCGCGTGCCGCTTGTTGCCCGCCGCCCGCGCCGCGGCCCTTACAAACTTAAGCATAAATATCAAATTAAGCGATGCACCGCGGTCGCCCCCGCGCCCGCAACCGCGGCCGTCCAGTTTGCGGCCTTAAGGTAAACAATTGCAAATAAAATAAAATTGTATAGCAGTAATGTCATTAATAATGATAATAATTCATTTTATGCCAATTTTTAAATTAAAATTAAAAAAGAATCGAACCAATAGAAAATCACTTTCTATTAAGTCTCGTAAGTATTAACTAACTTCCATTTACATATATATTTTAAGGTTGTACATTTGTGTTTGGCAACGACATGTTCCTTTATAAATGTTGATGTTTCTGTTAAAGCTGATAAGTTTCTTGCGGCCGTTCTTCTTATCATTTAAAAGATGTCCTGAATGGCTGGAAGGAAGAAAAATTGGGACTATTCAAAAGCACTATAAGTCTATTTGAATAAAAATCTTTGACTTTGACTTTAGACTACAGAACAGCACTGTTAAAAAAAGGACAACTTTTAAAGACGGCTAAATGTTGCAAGCATGATCAAAATAAATGGAATAAACGGGGATTTACTAACAAATTATGCCATTTTGGTATATTATTGTATGATATAATATGACGTAACGGAATTCTACAAATCCACAATAATAATTTAATTCGACAATATTTAAGATTTAAGATAATCATCATACATTCACAAAATACAAAAAGCACGTAGACAAAAACGCAACGCGTTATAAAAATCTGTTCCGTCGTTTGTCTCTTAAGAAAATTTATTCAGTACCCCACCCTCGAATGTTCTCCGTCTTTTGTTTACCGGTGATATTTATTCAGGAGACCGTTCTCGTGGCCGCCAGTGCACGCGAGATCACCATGTCCGTGCTATCTGGCTGCAATATGCATTATTCACCTGGACGCCCAGATAGTAAGGCTAAGCCAGTTCGCACGCTGCCTTACATGTCTTATTCGCTATTTTCCTCTTTTGGTTCTGTTAAAGTGGTAGTGTACAGACTACTTACTTGACAGTACTACTAAGAACATAAAATAGGAAAGGTAAAAATATTAATATTTCCTGATTACATAGACAGCACATAAGCGCTTGCGGCGGCGGCTCCGGTTCGAAGGACCACAATGTTAAGTTGTGGCATGTCGCTCCCATTTAACCAACTCGCTGGAACTTGATAATTATTATATCTATTAAGTTGCTATACGTACAAGTCCACAATGGAAGTGATACGACAATAAAAACCATGATTGTATTCAATGAAATGACATGTGACACACTTTGTGTGGGGTTGTATCCGTAAACAGATTCTCACTTTGTGCTTTGAAATCTCGCCCGAACATGGGGACTTCTCCTATGACTCACTCTGTTTCCACATCGTTTATTTGTAGATATCGTATTGACGATTTACTTGTCTTTCTCTTGACCCTTCTATGGTTTCCATGCTTTATTAAATGGTGCGTGGCTGTAACACAAAAATTTAACTTTATGAAAGTAACAACGATAAACCATACCGATACAATCTTGTGTTGCAGCATCGCAGTACAGCGCAGTAACGTCAACATAAATCAGTTATTTTATATACTTAACCCACAGATAAAGTTAAATGTGGTCTTAAATTTCCCTTCAAAAATAAACACCACAACCTCAAACACAGAAGCCTCTCGAATTTCCCCATTCAGTTTTTCCATTCGATTTTTCACTAAAAACCGTCGAGTCTGGCAACCGGCCAGCCGTTCTGGCGTTAACTCGCATACACCATGATAAAATTGCGGGGTACAAAAATTCTTTGTGACAGTGTCACCACGCCCTAAGGATTGTGTTTTAATTTATGAGCGAAAGCTGTTGTAGATTGTGTTTTTTCAGTGTTGAAAATGATCATGTGGTTTTTCATTTAAGTAGTTTGAAAAGACACATACTGAATTGTATGGAATCGGCCAACTTAGGCTGCAAACGCATAGAAAGGTGGTTTTAGAGCCTTGTGAGTTGCCTAACGAGTAGCTATAGAAACGAACTAAATCAAATTTTAGCGACTGGCAGCACTGCGCGCATGGCGTCTAGCATGAGCGCTAGTCCCTAGGTGACTCGCTAGGCTCTATACGTTAGGCAAGGTGCTTGCCTATGCGTATGAATGAATGAATGAATGAATGAATAAGAGTTTATTTGGATACATACTTATGTTCAACCGTTTTTTGCGTGAGTAACAAACAGCCAAACTTTCACGTTTATAATATTAGGTGGGTTATTTAAATCTTACAAAACACTATTTATAAGACTGGTATATAACTATCGAACTTCAGTATCAGAAATCGTAAAATTTCGACATAACTGTAAATCAATAACTTGTCAGAAATGCTAAAACCATTCGTTGTGAGTTTCTATTTGATTTTCAGTACAAATCTTCGTATTGGCGCATTGCCAGTGGGAGACAAGCGTTAAACTTGCATACAACCGCTGATCAGACTGGTACATAAATCTCCCCTTACCGAGTGAGACATGCTGGTACTTGTTAACATGTTTGTAGGAAGTTAAAACGTGCATTTAGATGTAAACTGGCAAATGTCACATCTGTTAGTGTGCGAAAATAAGATGATTTTAATGCGACTTAATGGAAAGAGTAAGTAAAAGTAGCACCGGTTACAAGTTTTTTTCAATCAGCAACGTCAGCCATTTTAGTGTGGGGCATGTGTCTTTCTAAGTCTTATGCGGATTGGTGGGTGGCAATTAAAAGCAAATTCAATCGGGACCTGCTGAATTGGCTAAAGTAGCTTCTTAAACATGGAGGTGCTAAAGATAATAAAGTTTGGTCACCCATCCCGAGAGCGACCATAACGAAAGTTGCTTTACTGCTACAATCGTAGGTTGAACGTATTTACCACTGTTACACTTTTTATATATGTTCACCGATTACTCGAAGAAGGCTGAACCGATTTCAATGATTCAAACGTTTTAACATCAGGAGTGTTCTCAAATTAGTCCCATTTTTTGAAATTTTGAAATCGGTCAAGTATTTTTCAGAAAATCTTGAAAATACTGTTGTAACGTATTGCGTTGTAGTCCCTAATAAGAAATTAGATGGCGCACTTTACTGGGTGCGGTTAAATAAACATTAAATATCACATCGCATTGATTTGATTCCGAGATAGTATAAACACTTGCATATAATGAACGCTTTGGTACTACTGCAATTTGGGTCTGCTAGAATATAAATTTTAAAAGTTGTAATAAAGCCACCTTACTGGAAAAGCAGCCTATGGTTTAGAAATAAGGTTTTCTAAGTTCAAATCTCCTTTAATGAAACCTGTGTGATAAGACAACATACAACGTTATTACCCCCTTGTTGCCAAAGCATTGTTTATGACGTGACGTCCGCCGCACAAAATGGCCGATCGATGTTACCGGAAAGCTCTATCGACTGGTACCTTGCGGAATAAATTGATGACCAAGTTATAATAATTAATAATAGCCTCAGTTCATTACTTCCATATAATATTCAATAGGTTTATCACGGGTCTCATATGGCGCCTGCTGAGCTAGGTTTAAGGGTGATCTACTATAATTATAATTGAAACTCAATTATACTTAAATAGATAATACAATATTATTATTTTGGACTTATAAATTCACACACACACACAATTACGTTAGTTTTATTTACTACTTAATTTACCTGGCAGGTAAAACCAAATAAAACACGTTGTATTTTTTTTTATTAAGTAACAAACAGTGAAAAAACAGATTTAACCAATATTAAGTGCCTAAGGAGTTGCTCGGTGGCGGCGCTGCGAATAACGCGATCATCCTAAGATCGTAGTGGTGCAACTTGGTTGTTTATATATTAAATACACCTACCCAAAATGCCACTATAATTTTTCGTTTGCAAAAATAACTTTGTTTTTCATAGTATTTGTATGAATGACAAAGTTATATTTTTTGGAATAAGTGCTATAGCTCTGAAACTGTTAAATATATTTTAGTCAAAGCAATTTTCGTTAAAAGTTTTTATAAAGATCTACAGCATATATTTTTTTTTTATTTTTCACTTTCTTATTTTTAAAGTTAGAGGGGGGGGGGGGCACACATCTTACTACTTTGAAAGTGTATATCATTCAAACGGTTGACTTTCAGAAAAAACTGTTTTAGAAACCTCCATGTAATTTTTAAAGACCTGTCTATAGAAACCCCACACGTATAGATTAGACAAACGGTTGACTTTGAGAAAAAAATCGTTTTAGAAACCTCAATCTAATTTTATAATAATAAAGACCTATCTATATCTATAGATATTTTTTTTTCCTAACTTATACGTGTGGGGTATCTACCACACACGTATAGGTTAGATGAAAAAAAAATTTTATCAGTGTCAGTTCCATCTATGGGGAGCTTAATATATCAGTTCAATGTATAGTCTCAGTTTTATTTCAATTTAAAGTTATCCGCTTCTAAAAAAAACCCTTTATTAGGAAATTCTATGTAGCAGAGGGAACATTAAATGGCTGAAGACCAAGTATAGCAGAGTAGAGACTCAATGTCTAACGACGAAGTGCCTAAGGCTAGACCGAGAAACAAGCACTTAATGAAATAACAAGCTATAAACGTTACGCCCCAGCCTCATTCATTATGCAGACCGACCGACATCGACATCTCGAAGTCCAGATGTCACTTAAACGGAAATCCTTTAGATTTCCCTCGGATATATTTCAATGCAATAGATCTGGTATAAAATTTCTAGCTTCTACTGCGACTTTAATAATAATAACTTTATGTGTCGTAACTTTGTTTGCTTGAAAGTCAAAGTCAAAGATTTTTATTCAAATAGACTTATAGATAAGTGCTTTCGAATCGTCCAATTTTTTTTTCCTACCAGCCATTCAGGACATCTTTTAACTGATAAGAAGAACGGCCGCAAGAAACTTATCAACTTTAACAGAAGCAACAACATTTACAAAGGAACATGTCGTTGCCAAACACAAATCTACAATCTTGAAACATATTTAATATAAGAGGAAAATTTTCTTATACTCAGTTATTAGAATATTTTCCTTTTATACAATTATTATTGAATTATTGAAAGAATTATGTAACTAATAATCTGGATTGTGTAATGCATCTTCATTACACACCTACTGCCTAAAATAAGCTAAAACAGCCTGCCCCCTAATAGTCTAATTTAAAATCTATCACAATCCCTTTCAGAGGTTTTATGATTGTGATATTTTCGTATGTCATATTGCTTAGACAGTTCAATTTCGTTTATTCCATACCTTTTAAAACGCGTCCCTATCACAATCCCTTTCAAATGTCAAATAGTGACGGCCTGAATATCTTTCAAATTACGAATTGAAAGGGATTGCGATAGATTTAAAATTAGACAATTAGCCCCCTGGTTTTCCCTAACAGACAGGTATTTAAAAAACTCGACACTATTTTATTATCATTCAAGTAATCAAGATTTAATACATTTGGCGGACCCGATTGCGAAATTGTTTCTATCGAAAATTTGAAGGCAAATTTAAATAAGAACCTACCTACTCAATACATAAAAGCAACTTTTCACTTATTATAAACCAGCTTAGTCCTTGTAAAAGTTAGTATTCTTTGCCCAAATGCTGCTTTGCGTTTGTGGAATTGTTATAATTTGAATTTGGGTAAATTATTTCTACTAATCTACAAAACACCAGACATTCTAGACTTCATGTTTCACTTAACTAAATAGTTTTCTGCAACGAAAGGCCATCACTTCCTTCTCACCTTTACTGATATATTGACAATGACATATTGTTTAAAATTGAAATTAATTACCTCCTCGCTATACCCAAATACTACAGTAACTAGATAATAGCCACACAGCTCTTGTTCGTCTATGTCATAAGCATCCAGCACCGTCAGAATAAAGCGCTACTGGGGTCACTTTGCCCACCTGAAGTAACACAGTAGCAGGCATCACGCTGAGATGGGGTATTTGTAGGCCTGCGAACTTCTAGACAGCATGCGTAGCACACCTCGACAAAGCTTTGTCTACACTTTTCTCGAGGAAGCGCAGTGTCTGTCCCGCTTACACCGTACTAATGAGCAGGACAGATATCGCGAGATAAGGGTCGACTGCGAGTCGCGGTGCGCATGCTACTCTAGCTGGGGGGCTATCGCGTAAAAAATCTGGGTATGAATATGGGCTTCATTTGACAGTTGAAGCTCATAAAATTACCATATATGGTCATTTAACTGTCAAATGAAGCCCATGTCCATATCCATATTTTTTACGCGATTGCCCCCGGTGTGTTTCGATTCGATGTACTTTTGTTTATTTGTCGCATTATTTTTTTTTCTTTTCATTTGTTTCTTTCCTTTCGCAACTTATTGTGTGTGTATAATTATGTATTATCTTGTATGCATGGTCAATAAATGTTCTTTCTTTCTCTTGACGCTAAAGTCAATTACTAAAACTTTGTAACCTCTTAAACAGCACCATTTGTTAGCGTCCATTCAGCGTCATTCCAGCATAGGGTGACCATTTTGTTTTTGGTTCTTTATTAGCTTTCATTAACTAAAGTAGTGTAGCGCAGGACGCAACTCTTACAATTAATTAATATTAATATTATTAACTTACAATAATTAATATTTCAATTAATTAATACAATTTTAAAATATAATAAAATATATTATTATAACAAGGCGACTGTCTATCTGACTGACTGGCTCCCTTTAATTTTATTAAAAAAGAAACCAGCCAGCAATGGCGGTGTACCGGCTTGATTGCAGTGCGTAAACATATATACGATCTCCACAATAGCAACATCGTTCGCATCCTGCCCAAACTGATGTATTTGGATCTACGTTTCATAAAAGTACCATTGATTAGATTAAGAAAAAACCAGACGCACACACGCGGGTTTAAAATAAACACGGTGGACGCTTCACTTGCAACATTGCTGCCAAATCATCTAAATATTCAGAGAAGACGTAAACCACTCTCCATACAATTCTGTTCGTTTCAAACTATATTCGTGCAAAGGGAATGCTGTGCATAATGGAATTGAACGGGAGGACCAGATCCTAATGATCTTAGATGGCGCCACTGCAGGATTACAGGCACCAACTCTAAGAGCACCGCTACAACTACACCTACTTCCGACAGCGGTCACGTTAATGAGCGGAGCGATTAGGGAGCTTTCTAGTTTTTTTTCATTTAAATATTAGATGACGTTTTATCGGTAGATGTCAGTCGTATGAATGTTATATCTTTTAAATATGGTTTATTTATTTATTGAACAAAATATTTTTTTTATGTTTTATCTGATTAGAGTTGTATGAAAATATTTTTTTTATCATCATCATCTTCAGCCCTTTTAACTTACTCACTGCTGGGGCACAGGCCTTCCATAGCGATGGATAAGGAGGTAATATGTAGGCGAAAATACAATAACCAAAAGTAAAAAAAAATGAGCGTGAAACGAATTTAATCCTTGTTGATGTTTGGTAAACAGATGAAAAATGATATTTAAAGCCTCAAATAATGATAATAATAATAATAATAATATATTTATATATATATTTATTCCAGTTCCTCTATCAACATAATGCACTTCATAATACCAATATCTATAGAATAATTAAATTTAGAACTCTCGAAATTACTTTATACTTAAGTTTTGAGAGATAGCTGACTCTTCTTTCACCAATTACAACACAATTAAGAGAACAAGTGACGCAAAACCCGCGTTCTCCGGCACTGTGTCAGCACCTTAATCAACGATGCATTATCCCCGAACCACCCTCGAAATTGCTTTCCATTTATCCTGAATGTGTAATTTTGGCTACAATTCCTATAATTTTAATGTCACATGCCAACTAAGTGTTTCTTTGCAAGTATTAGCGTCGCTCAATTTCTATGGCGTTAAGAAGATTTTAGGAAGATCGGTCGAAGATCGGTTGTAGGAAGATCTTGAAGAGAAGATAGTTGTTTTTTTGTGAGCTTTTCAAAATAAATGTATAGTTGTTTGAGATGTTTGACTTGCCTTGTTATCACGAGCTTCCGAAGCACGTGTGCTTTTATACCGTGCACATTAGCTCATGATTTAAATTCTTAATTGACAGACAGATAATTACATTCGCATTTATGTTTTTCAGACCTGCCTGAAAATAATCGGCTCCAGTAAAAAAAAACTGGAGCACTAATCCTTTAAAGTAAAACGAGGATAGGCGCATAATTAAACTTCACTAGCGGCCGCCCGCGGTTTCACCCGCGTGGTTCCCGTTTTCGTGAGAAAATCTGAATAAAAAGTATCATATGTTTTAATCCAGGCTTTTCACTATCTGTCTGCCAAATTTCATCCAAATCTGTTCAGTAGTTTTTGCGTGAAAGAGTAACAAACAAACAGATAAACAAACAAACTGTCATACTTTCACATTTATAATATTAGGAAATTTTACCCCTAATATTATCCTCTACAACCTTTATTTGATGTTTCTCTATAAACTACTAAATAAAGTTGTAAACATACAAGTAATAACAATTACCTTACCTAAATTTACATAATTAATTGTATCCATAGGTAAAGGAAATGTTTTTATAAGCTTTATTATCTAGTTAAATTATGATTTTTGTATTTTTGCATTTTTCAATGCTAATTTTATACTTATGATAAATTTTAAATAGAAAATTATTGGAAAAAACAACTCGGTCACAAGTGAATTCTCAGATGAGACTCGAACCCACGACCTTTGGAAATCCGGTCCAATGCTCTAACCATTGAGTTAAATTAGTTCCAAAATTTTATTGGAATAAGACTAATGACAATAGTCAAGCCTAAGGTACAGAAATTTCACTCCCGAGTTTAGGTATGATAAACGCAAGCGTCCGGTGACCGGACTAGTCTCAATAGGCTGGCACTCGCTCGACTAAGCGAGACGGCAGACAGTTATTGTACTATGAACCCTATATGCAATGCAAGAGGTGGTAATTAGGTTGTTTCCCAGAATAGTAGGTAAATATCTCGGGGATTTTGCGCCGCTTGTATGGAAGTGAGACAGGCCTGCTAAAAGTGGTAATAAGGAATGTCTTTATTTAACCACTTTTCGCTGGCTCTAGTTTCCCTCTATTACAATTCGCAATCGAACTGCATATTTTGACGTGGTATTTACAAAGACTGGAGTATTTTGGCTGTTATGGTATACATCCTAATCCTAACTATAACTATATTCATTATTAACTTTAACTATAATTTACTATTAACTATATTTATTATAAATACGAAAGTGTGTTTGTTTGTCCTTCTGGACGCCTTAACTAAGCAACCAATCGACTCGATTTTTGGCATAGAAATAATAAATAAAAATAAATGATTGAATACAATCACACCAATTATGTAGCCCACGTTAAGTATCATGAAGTACTAGATGGATAAACATACATAAATACTTTTTTTTGTAAATTCATACATAAGATGCATAATAAACATCCAGATCAAGACAAATAGACATGTTCATGCAGACGAATATTTGTTTCGTCCAGGGATCGAACCCGGGAGCCTGGCCCAGGAGGCGGGATTAGTACCCCTGCGCCAAACAGGTCTACAGAGATAGTTGAAAGGACGGAGAGTAAAATAGGCTACTTTTTATCCCGATATTCCCACGGGAAAGGGAACCACGCGGGTAAACCCGCAGGCGGGAGCTATTCAGTTCTTAAACTAAAGAATATTATTTAGAACTGAATAGCTTTATTCACAGCAATTAAATACAAAGGACAAAAGCAGGATTCAAATTGAAGTTCATACTGAATATTTTTTTTAAATGTTTATAATGATGAGTTCTACTACAAAATGGTTTTGACTAAATATAAAACATAACCCTTCCTTTGCAGTCGGGTAAAAACAGAACAATATACATGTTATTCGTATAACATAATAAGCTAATCTCTCCACGGTCATACGGGTTCGACCTTAATTTGTTCACAAACAAAGGGACCGAATGTTGTTGGCAAAATCGTCAAACTTTGATAAAATTTTCACGCGAAATTAATTCGAAACATCTGTTTTAATTAAAAACCTCGCTCGACTTCTTTCCCTAGACGGCAATTACGCAGTATCCATTTCAATTGTTGTTCCAATTGTCAAACAAAAATCTTTGAAGCATTATTGGGGATTGCAGAGCAATGGGATTTCGTCGCCTCTCTGTTTCCAGGGAAAAGCGTTTGTAGTTCGACTGCCATATTGAATGCAATATCTTGCCGTATTGGTTTCTATTTCGATTTCTTATACTTCAAAGCCGTTTCACTTGGAAAATGATTTCATGGAATACCACTCCTTCGGTTTGACGAATCATAAAAAGTCGTTGTTAAGTAACCAATATAAAATGTGGGTCTATATTAACAAGTGTATGTAAACAATGTTCATTCCGCAATCAGTACCACAGTTTCCAAACCACGTTTCATCTGCCCCATTAATCCGTTTTTTTATCCGTAAAATACTAAAGTACTTACTTATAAAGAGACGTAAAATATTTTATTATTTAAAACTCAATTTATTAAACTGAAATGCCATCTTTTTGGCTTTAGTTTTAACGTAAAAATCATTGCCAACTTTTATTTTTTTAATTAAGGCAGTTGGCTACCCCAATCGATTCAAATCGAGCATCTTCTCCCTGAGGTGACGTTTAAAATCGACTTGATTGTCTTCGTTACTCAACATCTTGCTCTGAATTGTTAACATTCGTGCTATTCTGAGCTTGTGCGATTTCCCCCGTGACCTTCTTGTAATTGAACCCTGTTCGCATCTTTTTTATAAGGCACCGTAATCTTTCAGAGCGGCGCGTGAGATTTTTTATTTTCTCCAAAGCGTGTATGTATGCTAAATTTCATTTTTCCTTATATGTTGTCAGCGTAATGTGAGAAAGTAAGCGATGCGAGATAATACGTTTATGAATTGCTTCTTTATTTCATTTGTGTCCTATTTTGAGTTTCAATAATCTATCGCTGTGATTGTTTTATCGAACGAGTAATGAAGATCACTTGTTGCCTATCTGTCAAATTGGCTTGAAGTTTGAAGTAGCAATACCTACCGGCCTGAAATAGCACTACCCCATCTTGTCCCATTAGAGCCAACTAAGGGAACAGCCAGGTAGGAGCCCGTGGCGCAGTGGTTCGAGCGATCGTCCTGCGATTGTTGAGGTTTAAACAACTTTCGCAATGGTTGGTCACGGGATGGGTGACCAAACATTTACTATCTTGAGCTCCCCCTTGCTTCGGAAGGCAAGTTAAGGCAAGTTAAGCCCAGCTTCATTTGCAGTCGTTAAAACCCACCAATCCGTATTTGGCCCGCGTGGTGGATCATGGCCCATTCTGCTTATCCAGCCATAAGTAAGGCCAGTGCCCCAGCAGTGGGGACAATAAAAATGGTTGATGGCACAAGCGAACAGTCAAAAGAAGTCGGGCATCGGCTTCTTCTAGTCTTTTCTAAGGGACTGCGATCGCCCGCCCGCTTCCATAAGTGGTGACTGGTGTCTAGGCTTGAGACAAGTAGGATGTTCAACCAAAAATTATTTGATTACTTAAATGACGCTCCTATAAGATCGGGTTCCCCGTATCTGGCAGAATTTCGATGCTCCGAAACTTATTTGGCATAAGGCACTTGGCAGAATCTTTCTTAAATTAATATTTATAGGCATAAAAATTATTTAGCATAATTGTTGATTGGCAGAATGTTTATATGTCCGAATTTACAATGGCATACTGTTAAGATGGCATAATTTTATTTGGCATAATTACCTTTGGCCTTTTTTTGTATAATTATTATTACACGATTTTTTGCTATAATTTCACTTGGCATACTACAAAGACGTCAGAATTTCATTTGGAATAATTTCGTTAGGTTTAAACTTTAAGTATAGGTATTGTTAAAATAATATACTATAATATAATTTCATTTTATGTATTATAAATTATATATAAATATATAAAAATCCTATAATGTTGTGCTATACTAGCCAGTGACAGAACCGAATCGCTGTAAAACCGACTACACGCAGTCTTCTATGCCCTACCCCTAGAGTGTTATTCAAGCCCGCGTAGGCGCGGAGGGGCAAGGCGGCCAGCGACCATCTGCGACGATAGGCTCGCGTGGGACCGCCGCCGGAGCCGTGACTTCGGAGGTCACGGCTGCATGCCTGCTTGCTGCATGCCTGCTTGAAGCATGCATGCCTTTGAAATTGTTGACTAAAGTAATTTTATGTCTGAGATACAATGTTTTTAAGACGTTTTACACGCTGCAGATTTTAAATTATAACGATAAAAAAGTCCGCATTTTTTGCTTAGCAGTTTTTGGCAGTATTCATATGAATATCGTCTTAACTCAATACTGCCTAAAACTGAGTTAAAATGTTTTGGCTTGCAGGTGTCGAAATTATGACTTAAAAAGTTCTGCCAGAATGGATAGATCCTTCACCTAAACCGCGACGCGTTTAGCAGCACTTTGTCTAAGTTTTTAGGTTTCATGTACATAATTGTTTATGGCAAAAAAAATTGCTACACTGTCATGTCTTGACTTGGTGAGCTGAGCTTAGCGATTATTTAATCATCGTCATCAGCCATTTTTAATGTCCCCACTGCTGGGGCACTGGCCTTCCTTATGGATGGATAAGGAGAACGGGCCATAACCCACCACGCGGGCCCAATGCGGATTGGCGGGCTTTAACGACTGCAAATGCAGCCGGGACCAATGGCTTAACGTGCCTACCGAACCACGGAGGAGCTCGAAATATAAATTTTTTGGTCAACTATCCCGTGACCGACCATTGCGAAAGTTGCTTAACCTCAACAATCGCAGGCCGAGCGCGCGAACCACTGCGCCATGGGTTCCTCTGATAATTATTTAATCATAATTCATTATTAAAATTGGATACAAATCTGATTCTATTTCTTCTTGAGAGCTTTGGTGACCCAACATAAAAAATACAATCGAGCATTATTTGGTATTCGAGCGATTAATCCTCTGTGAAACTTTTCGTATCATACAGTTTTCTTTTAATTCAGAAACTACTGTGATACTCACGTACGGCGTCAGCCATTTTTATTACCTCCCATAAAACGGTCTGCGACGTTCCGCCAATAAACAAAAGCTATAAAATAATTTGTGATATATCCGTCTGATAAATTTGTTTCTTATTGAAGAATACTTCATTAAGTTTAACGGGGATATATTGAACTGTTCTTTTAAACGATTTTATCCCTTTTATCTTTGAGACCGATAAGTTTGTCTCAATTGAAAGTGGATCAACTACGATTGGGCTAGTGTTTCTTACTCTTATGGCCGGTTTTGGAAGCCTCACTCAACATGATATTGTATAAACATTTTGTTGAGTTTGAGAGACATTCCCAGTTCACAAACCAGCCATTCATAATCCGAGAGCCCAGAGGCTAGGGACCTAATCGATCTAACATACTCCAGCGGGCCTACCGTCATCTATTAGCAACCATCATGTCATAGGAACGTTTTGTTTGCGTTTTGTTTGTCACATTTTGACACACTTCACACTTTGGAGGCGATGATGGAGCGAAGACGTCACAAAACTTCCGTCAAAAAACAAGCTTACTTTAGGAGATTCGTAGTACGAAATAGCATAGTAAGATTGAAACAATACTGCGCTAAGAGATGGCGGTGTGCCCCCTAGAATGTATTTTTGTTTAGACGTAAAAATCGTTGCTCTTCGCAACATACTTAAATATATATATATGTCATAGCGCTCTGCATAATATTTAGCTGAAGGGGGCTTAGGTAGACTGACTTCACATCTGAACTGACCTTCTTCTTCTTATGGTGGCACTCCATTACTGGAGGTTTGCCGTCAGGTTGCTGAATTTGCCCTTGTCTCTCGCCATTAGGAACAGTTCTTCCGATTCTCGTATGTTTCTAAGCCAAGATTTCTTCCGTCTGCCAACGTGTCTTTTCCCTTCTATTTTGCCCATCATTATCAATTGGAGCGGTTGGTACCTACTATGTCTCAAAATGTGACCCAGATATCCAACTTTTCTCTTCTTGATGGTACGCAAAACCTGAACTGACCAGGGGGCTAATTGTCTAATTTAAAATCTATCGCAATCCCTTTCAATTCAAAATTTTAAAGATATTCAGGCCGTCACTATTTGACATTTGAAAGGGATTGTGATCGGGACGCGTTTTAAAAGGTATGGAATAAACAAAATTGAACTGTCTAAGCAATATGACAGACAAAAATATCACAATCACAATACCTCTGAAAGGGATTGTGATAGATTTTAAATTAGACAATTAGGGGGCAGGTACACCTAACTTATCGAACGTACAGCTAAAAAACCGTTTTTACGTGATTGAGTAAAAACATCGAAAGTAGCCGCCCGCGGTTTTACTAACGAGGTTCCCATCCCAGCCCCGGATCTGCGAAGTCAGTCACGTATAGCCCCTATCTGCGACCTGGTTTATGTCTAAAGAAATGCATTCTAGGAGTATGTTCGATCGATTAGGTCCTTGACCTCTCGGCTCCCGTATTATCACAATCATTGCAGTATTAGTTGAGTATTTAATGAGTCACCAAAGACATCGTTTTTGACCGTTTATCCTACTCCTTTATTTGTCTCGCCTATTAACAGATCTAACAAGCCTACGTAAATACAAGTAAAGGAACTAATATCTCGGCAAACTGTATTTTACACCTGTTCGCAGAAGATACAATACTTACTACGAGATTGAGCTACTTTGAAGTAATTCTCAACCAGCTGTCTTTAATTCTCAACCAGCTGTCTTTATTTCCAATTATTTGTCAGAAACCTCAATGTTTTAGGTACATTAAATAGTGGGCCTGTTAGTTCTAACTACTACTCATGCCTAATAAGCATGAGATCGGGGTATCGATTCCCACCCGCGACAGATACTATTAACATTATTACGAGTATGTACGATGGATATCAAATGTAAGTGTATTCTGATACTTTTTAAAAGTGGTATATAAAGGAAGGAAAGACAAAGATGTCGGTTTAGCCCCAATACTGCAGGTGCCCCAGGCTGCCAATTTCGGCTCTCTAATGCGAGACTAAAGGGACATTTACATGGACGGAGTTTATCGACATGAACAAAGAGCATGTAAATGTCTTCCGAGCGATTATCGACCTTCTGTAGCAGGGGTTCAAGTTGAATATTTAATGCATCCGTGTAAACAGAAGTTAAAGAAAACGTACTAGTTTTGTGCATTTAGAGAATTTAAAGTTAGTGAACAAACATGCATCAGAAAAACGGTGCAAGTAGAATAATAAGTCTTAGGCGGTAAACCCACAGGCGCAGATTTTAATATTTTTATGCAAATGGTATCTTTTTGTATAGAAAACCGCTTTGTCCAACCTCCTGAAACCGCGCTGCGGCGCGGCAGCGTGTTCCGCTAGCGGATCCCGTCCCTCCGCGCGGAGGCGCGGGCTATCTGTCAGAAAGAGTCGTATTATTGAAACAATTAATACAATTACGTATGCGATAAATAATTCGATCGATTCAAAAATACAACTCTTGCTTCTCTGTCGCCCCGCGCAGGATCCGCTGCTCCGGGCGCCGCAGCGGGGCGCGGTGCCAGTGGGTGAATCGCCTTAGCAATTCCTGGCAAGCAATTTTATTATTGAGATAAATAGAAATTCAGAGAGACGACATTTAAACATACAGAAAAAATTTTTTTTGCAGAAACAATCAAATAAATAAATACCAGATAACACATTTATTGATGACTAGCGACTCCGCGTGGTTTCACCTGCATAGTTCTTATTCCCGTGGGAATATCAGCATAAAAAGCTGCCTATGTGTTAGTCCACTACTTGAAATCCTTACATATCAAATTTCTTCCAAATCCGTTTATTTATTTATTTAAGGACAACCAACATAACAAACGATATTCACATTTACAATAATGCACATTCTATAAGCATTTCAAATCGTTGTCATACTTAAAGGCTGCCAATACATGCGCCAATTTTTACTATTAGAAAGCAAACAAAAAACAACTTAATTTAAACATTTTCCTATTTAAAAATTATCAAAAAAAAATATACAATAGATGCGTTCATACCTACGATTCCTAAACAACGACCTACGATTTCGGCACAATTATATATAACAACAATGATTTAAACTTGCGTGGTGAAAAGGACATGTCAATGTTAACTGGGGCTGCTAAAGACGAGCGTGACAAGCGACTATATTGTGATTGTAGTCTGTTAATAGCAGAAAAAATTACCAAGATTGGTCTTTGAGCTTCTCGCTTTAAATGGTAAGTACCTCGATAGACGAGCCAGTTTATATGGTACATTGAAATTTACTCGCTGCAATAAATCCGAACTATCTAGATGACCATTAACCAATTTATATAAAAATACGTGATCAAGCATCTGTCTTCTGGTGTCTAGACTGTGAAGTTTAAAATGTTTTAAACGTGAATTATAAAAGGGAAGTTGTATAGCCATTCCACATTGAAACGATAGGTGCCACAAAAATCTTTTTTGAATTGACTCAAGGCGACGTTTGTGAACATCATAGTAAGGAGTCCAGACTACGCTACAGTACTCTAAACTTGATCTCACCAATGAATTGAACAATGTTTAGTACTTTTTGCGTGAAAAGTACAAACAAACTTTCGAATTTATAATGTTAGTAAGATTTCGATGAGTGGCTTAAACACTGTTGTTACGGATATCATAACATAACTAACGAAAGTTAGTATCTATCAGTAGAACCGAACCTTTACCGGTATCCTAACAGAGCTCCTGCACTCGAATTTGGTCCAAATCCTTTCCGGTACACCAAATTGGCATTTCCAACTCAAATAACCTGTATTACCTAGGTAATAAGGCATTCCCGTTCGACCAGAAGCGGTAGGTAACTCGATGAAGAGCTTACCAATGTTGTGTCTAAACTAACTTGTAGATTTAATGCTGCGGTTACAAAAATACATCGGAAGTGAATACAGTCTGTCCGTTCAAATTGTTTGTTCAAATTAGACTCACAGACTATTATGTTAACTATGTAAAAATTAAAATAAATTACTTATGGCCCGTTTCATTAGACGGCTATATTAGTAACGCTCAGAAAATATTTTTATTTTGGCCGGTTTAACAAAAGAATTTATGCAGCAAAGCTCTATGGCATATATTTTACTGAGGATAGTTTACTGAAACCAATTGTTAATAATAATTAGTGCCTCTTTAACAAAAGTTACCAATAATATTGAAACAACGTAAAAACAAAATATATTGACGACCTGTTTGGCGCAGGGGTACTAAGCCCGCCTTCTGTGCCAGAGGTCCCGGGTTTGATCCTCGGACTTGACAAATATTTGTGTGCATGAACATGTCTATTTATCTGGGTGTTTAATATGTTTATTCTGTATGTATATAAGTATGTTATTCATCCATCCATTATCTAGTATCCATAACACAAGTTATTCATGAAACTTGACGTGGGCTAGATAATTGGTGTATTTGTTTGCAATTATTTATATATTTTTTAAGTTTGACACTGAAAGAATCTATTATTTGACAGGTCGTATCGAAAATCTGTCATATTAGTCATCCTCTTTCCGGCAGCATTGCAATATATGTTTTCCTATAAATGTTTGGACAGCGCAGACGCACGGTTAGACGATCATAACAAAAAAAGACCGTTTACAGGGCCCTTAATTATTAAGCAATAATTTAATTCAACGGTCGTTCAAAACCTCCTTTAAAAAAAATCCTTTAGATGTTACTTTGAAACACTAACGCCTTTCTGGAATCCTTTTCCAGCACATCCTTTACAGCTCAAGAGACCGATATTACTATTTAATTTCGATATAACAACCCACGCCATCCCACACCACTTAAGTCTCAGATACATTGAAGATGCGTAGTTACAAACAGATTCTGAATATAACATGAGGGGATGCCTCCCGAATTATTTACTAATTACTGACCCTTCGACTGTGTGGAATATTAAATCATTTGTTGTTCATAAAATATGGCTGGAGGCATAAATTGAGTTTGAGTTAAATGCTGTGATATTGAATGTTATTTGGTTGTAAGGTAGGTATTGACTGTCTTTACTTAGTTATTACTTTTGGCCGATTTTTCAATGTTCAGATTAAAATTACTTCACTGATACCAGCAAGTGTCAAGCCTATGCATGACAAATGCAATCTGTCACTAGAATATTGTTTTTGTATTGTTTGTTTATACTTAACTCGAACAAGTCGAATAAAAGTGTCTGATTTTGTAGTAAATCAGTTCAACTGCGTGCTATCAACAGCCGCATTTCCAATAGCTCTATAACTTAATCACACCCAACCAAGTTATTTACAATTACACGGACAGACTGTAAATAATTGTCATTCATGATATATGTGTTTGTGATTATCATTTACTAACTTCCGCCCGCGGTTTCACCCGCCTAGTTTCCGTTGCCGTGGGAATTTGGTGGTTAAATTATATATAAAAAAATAAATAAAAAAAAAATAAAAAAAAAAAAAAAATATTAAATTAAAAGTAACTTATGTTAATCTCCACCCTTTCAATTAACTCAATGCCAATAATAAAGTCGAATGGTTGCTTAGTTAAGGCGTGAAGGAAGGACAAACAAACACACTTTTGCATTTATATATTAATTATTTTACTCGTAGTAAGTCTTAAAATCTGCTCTTAGTTTAGTTGCTCTAATCTTATAAAAAAAAAAACAAAACAAAGATTAAAAACAAACCACGTGCACAAGCTCATATTTAAAATTTAGCTCTCGGAGCCCGTCATATAACTTATGTCATTTAATTAATAATAATAATAATAAATAATTGCATACAATCACATCAATTATCTAGCCCACGTTAAGTGTCATGAAGAACCTGTGTTATGGATACTAGATAACGGACAAACATACTTATATACTTAAAAACATACATATTATACAAATTAAACACCCAGACCAAGACAAATAGACATGTTCATGCACAAAAATATTTGTCTTGTCCGGGGATCGAACCCGGGAACTCTGGCACAGAAGGCGGGCTTAATACCCCTGCGCCAAACAGGTCGTCAATTACCTGTCTGTCTGCCCACGCCTAGTATGAACGACAGCTAAAAGTGTGGTCATGAAGGTAATATAAAATTAACTTCAAGTGTCCTCTTCTGTTTCAGGTAATGGGTCCAATTCGGCCGTTCGAGTACCGAAAAGGTAGATTGGTTCAAATATTTACACTGCACAGTGAACGTGAAAGTAGTATAGCAACGCCTTTCATATAAACGAAACGGGTATCGATCATTATCGCAAATAATTATTTAGAAAACGCGACTATCGATCTAAAGCGCCACGTACACGAGCAAATTTTCTATCAGATTTCGTGTCTTTTTTTTCAAATTTATATGACTGTCTGTGGCTATGTTTGATGCGTTTTAATATTAAATATTAAATCTTAATTTAATTTTTTAAAAATAATTAAATTTTTCTAGTATATTTTAGTTTTTTCTACCTTTCTACGGTGTTGGCCACCGTCGTTTCATCAATGATTCATTTCAGTCATTTTCTTGTTTAATATTTATCACACAAAACTAGCATTGTAAAATGCAAAATTAAAAATTTATAGTAAAAGGTTAACTTTAGTTTTTGAAGTCGGTTTTTTAACGTAGTTTTTTTCTATGACTTATTGATTACACGCCTTTTTTTTTAAACAAAACTGCTATACATTTAAGTTTTTTTTCATAGAAAACGCCTGATGTTCTTTGATCATTTACGGGCCTTTTATAGTTAGCGTGTTAGTGTTTATTTTGCATGAGTCGGAACCGGACATTTTTACTAACGTCTTAGCTCTTAAAAAAACAGTGCCTAAAATAATAGAAGAGTAAGTATCTACTACGTACGTGCCGTGTGGTGACGCCTAAGAATACAAGTGTCACCACTCCCTTACATGCTTGGGATGTCGTAAGAGTCGACTAAGAGGGTCGACGCATTAAACACCTGTGCGAGAGAAGGAAAACTTGAAACAAACCCTCTACCAACCCGTCTGGCCAGTGTGGTAGCTACAGGCTAACAGCCTCCTATAAACGCCACAATAGGCGTGAGGAGAGGCCTATGTTCAGCAGTGGACGTCCACGGGCTGATGATGGAAGGATGATGGAAGTATCTACTACTAGTAAGTTGACTCTGGTGGTATGCGTTTTCCTGTAAGATTTGATTACTTTCCCAATTAGGTATTTGAGTTGATAACTTACTACACTGCTCATCTTTCACTATACCAAAGTCTTCATTGGTTGTTTTGTTAGGTCGTTGGAGAACTCTCCTAATAAGCGAAATATAAATAAAAAAACGAAACAGACTGTGTTTTGGTACGTCTCAATAAATTCGTTAAGGATACAGACGTACTTTTGTGTGTTTAACTTACTTAGTGCTTCTCTGACAGTAAAAACTTTTATGTGGGTTGATTAGGTACTGGTACATGGTACAGCTCAATTACAAATTTTCTGTATCTTTTGTTTAGTTTCGTACTTTTGTCTCTTTTTAATAAATTGAGTTTATATCGAGATACAGAAATATTACAAGCGATTGTCTATGTTCACATCTGCGTGCTCGTAGATGTTTTTTTTCTTTTCTTAGCATTGTGTCTAGAACCCAATAATTTTTTTTTGAAACTGCAATATCATTTTGATTGATATTGAGATTTTTCATGGTGCGCATGAGTGTATTAATTGAACTATATTAACGTATTTTATGAACTACCACCGTTTTACAAAAAAAAAACCTTTTTTTTAGTTATGGCTTTTTCCGTTTTTTACAGATATTGTAGTGAAAGTGACACGGTTTATAGACAATTTGCCCGGTGAAAATAGCACGATTTCATGTTTCCACCTTGATTTTATTTGTGGTAGGTACCTACGGAAAACTAAAATATCAAAGACGGCACAAAACAATCTGATGTCTGCCACTCACAACTGCTTATATACTTAACTTTTTATTCTTAACCTGTCGTCGCCTTAATAATTTATCACACATTCTAAAGCTTAGCGAATCGTTTTAAATTTCTACCGTGCAGCAAGTATAGAACTTCAATTTAGTATATAATTTACAAAATTAATTAAAATACGTGTGTTTCATTCAAGTTAATAAGAATTTAGTGCTTTAGTTTAGAAAGAATGAGTTTGATTAACCTAGTTCTTCTAATTAACCTATTTCACATCCAAAGGAGTAAAACACCGTTTCGTTGAATTAAACCGGCTAAGTACTAACTTTATCTATATTAATATTATACAGAGGAAAGATTTGTGTTTTAAAGATTTGTTTGCATTGAATAGGCTCCGAAACTACTGAACGGTTTTGGATGAAATTTGGTACACAATAGTAATTTGGTACAGATAGCCTGGTTATGAACATAGAATACTTTTATCCCGATATTCCTACTGGAACAGAAAACACGCGGGTGAAACCGCGAGCAGCCGCTAGTTTGGTTAAATGTCAAAAGTCATTTTGGTTCTTTCAATGTAAAATAAATGTATCATTTAAAACTTAAATCGGTATAATAAATAAAAATCGCTACAGCATTATGGCGTAGCTACGGCGTAGCTCTACGTATGTCGTAGTCGTATCCGTAGCACGACCACACGCTACGCTTGGCGTAGCATGTGTCGAAGCTCGATCGACGTAATTTTGAACGATAGACCGAAACACAGTAATTTTGGTTGTGTCTTTGTGAAATTCTTCAATTATTGATCTTGATTATCTTCTTGAAATTCGCTGAGATTGGCATTATGTGCAATTGTTCTGAATTTCCAAAGATATTTGTTTAGTAAAAGTGAATATTTTCCATTTAATGTTTCTCGAGATTTTAACTTTTATATTTTAGTTTTATCAAAATAAGTGCGATCAGGCTCCTACATGACTTAAAAATATAATAAGAGTCTCGAATTAAAAGTCAATGTCTTTGGCCCTTTATAGTATTTTGGACAAATATTTTTCGTCCGCGACTGTGGGTATTTCAAGATAAAAATCGTTATTTATTATTTATTTGTTTATTTATTATGATAAAAACGACATAATATCAATTACATTTACCACACAAATACAATTCAAAAAGATATAAATTATTACATAATATAATTGATAAGTTAGTTTAATGGCCGATAGCCTAGATGAACTAACGTTATTAAAAAAAACTCTGTCCCTAACAGCGCCGCCGTACTAAACTCGACAGTTAAAATAACAACGGAACGGCGTAAAATCTGCACTTTATTTTCGCAAGCGACAGAATTCTGAGATCTTTGAAATTCTCGAACGAAATGAATTCAGCAGACAAGTTATATTATTTCTGAAAATAGTTCTGTGTTAGCATTGCTCGTTTCATGTTTCATTGTTTCATTCTTGTTTCTTTGTGTTAATAAATTATAAAATTGTTCGCAACTAGATACATAAAATAATACTCATCGGGTACGGGATTCTTTATTGATGGACTATTCCACCCGCGTGGTTCTCTTTCCCGTGGGAACATCGGGATACCCTATATTTTATTTCAGGCTATAAACTATCTGTATGCGTACGTCTGTACGATCTGTACGCATATTCCAGTCTATAACCTAAATAAATTATTCAATCGTTTGTAAATTTATTAGATTGAGTTCGATCTAGAAATTCGCTACAGTAACAAAGCAACCTAGAATTACGAATTGTAGCCAATTGAAATTCCTTTGAGTAAAATCTGACGATATTAAAACAGGCAGAATAATTACGTCAGACTCGCTTTCATTAGCAAAATAACTGAGTAGGTACTGAACAGTACAAATCTTGTATTTCCAAAGAGATTACTAATAGAAACATGACAGTGCTCTTGACAGAAATTTGGAATGTTTGTGGCTTTGAAAATTAATAGCTAGTTATAGCGACCGCCTGCGAATGAGTTCCCAGAAACTTTTGCTTTCGTGTACTGTATCATCTTGGTATTTCTTATGGAAATGTCAGACGTCATGACATGAGACCTAAATGGGTTGAAGTTCCACCGGAATGATAGCACAGTTGCACGAACCAAATTCTTCAGATAACTTAGGTACGGAAATGATAAAGTTTTATGGCACACCACTAATATTTGTTGTTCGATATAATTATGTTATTACGTTTTTATGGAATAACTACGAAAAATATACAAATTTCTTTTTTACAAATATTCCTTTCGTAAGTTGGTTGATACAGGACTATACATTTTTATCTTAGCTGTTAGCTGGCGTAACCTTTACAAGTCTCTTAGGAACTCCCAAGGAAATAAATTGGCGATTAATATTTTTCCAGTTATAAAATCAAGCGGCTGGCTCCCTATTCATGAATGAATAGTCATCAATATTTCAAAAGTTAAACAAATATTTTTTCTGTTTCTATCCAGTATCAATGATCTGTGTAAACTATTTCTTTAGTGGAGACCGCGTCAAAGTCAAAGATTTTTATTCAAATAGACTTATAGATAAGTGCTTTCGAATCTTCCAATTTTTTGTCCTACCAGCCATTCAGGACATCTTTTAACTGATAAGAAGAACGGCCGCAAGAAACTTATCAGCTTTAACAGAAGCAACAACATTTACAAAGGAACATGTCGTTGCCAAACACAAATCTACAATTTTGAAACATATTTAATATAAGAGGAAAATTTTCTTATACTCAGTTATTAGAATATTTTCTTTTTATACAATTACAATAGTCATGTTTTATGTTAGCATCACTTCAATGCATTTTGGTCTTTCAAATAATCATCTACCTTGTAATATCCTTTGCTTAGGAGCGTTTTTTTTTACATATATTTTAAAATTATGCAGAGGCAGCTCAATCACTTGTTGTGGAACTTTATTAAAAAAAGGCAATGCCTTTCCCCAAAAACGAGCGACTGCATTTTTCAAGGCGAAATCTTGGAACGGCTAGCTTATTCTTGTTTCCAGTATAAAAGTTATGAACATCGCTATGCTTAATAAATAAATCGTGATGTTTCCTTACATATAGTATATTATCTTAAATGTATTGTCCCGCCAAAGTTAGTATATTTAAACAAATCTTCTAGAGAATCTCTCCGTCGAAGGTTGTAAATGGCGTGTACCGCTCTTTTTTTAAGTATAAATACATTTTCTATATTGGTTGCCGAACCCCACAACAACAGACCATAGGACATTACACTATGAAAATAACTAAAGTAGACTAGTCTTGCCGTTTCCGTGTAATGATAATGAGATGAAATCCAATTTAATGATGTATGAAATTGTATTTTTTTATTATTAACTTAGCATGTCTTATGATTTATTTGACATTATTTGTAATAATATTATAATTTTTTAATTTTGCATTTTACAATGCTATTTTTATGTGATAAATATTAAACAAGAAAATATACTACAAAAAAGCAACTAGTCTCATGTCGCCCTGACGGGATTCGAACCCGCATCCTTGGGAGTCCGGCCCAATGCACTAACCAAAATTCGACGTGTCGTCATAGGTCTCTGTAGCATAATTGGTTAGTGCATTGGGCCGGACTCCCAAGGATGCGGGTTCGAATCCCGTCAGGGCGACATGAGACTAGTTGCTTTTTTGTAGTATATTTTCTTGTTTAATATTTATCACATTGTAATAATATTTCAAATTTTAGAGCTTTGTTAACATATATATAAATGCTTAACATCACATTCGTATGCCTAAATTGGTACATCATGGTGATACTTACTATAAATATCCTGTCAACTTAATGTGTACCTGTGATGACGAATAAACATATTTGTATCTGTATTTGTATTTCAATATCAGTTAGGAGTCTTATTTTCCTTATTGCGAAAGGAAAAAGTCTACTCGACAAGGGTTCAATATGTGGATCCTATTGTAGTTTTGAATGTAATGTAATGCCAAGAAATTTAGTACTCTAAACTAACTCTACTACATCCCCTTTGGTTGTTTAATTTAAGTATAATGTAAGTCCTTTTTGCCTGAAACACAGGGTATTCCTAGTTCAGGATAATTATATAATTATAGTTTTTGGTAAAATGTTTTTTGATTATTGAATAAATTATTTATTTATTATTATTATTATTATTATCCCCACTCAAATTGATATGCATGAGAGCACTATATACTTCGTCAGAACAACTGTTTCTTCTATCAATTTTAAAAATAAAAGCGTATCGGCAAACGTTGCGTAGGACGTCCTCAATCAGACTATACAGGTGGAGCGACGATCTTCGCTAGGTGGCTAGTAAGAGCTGCATGAGAGTAGCCGCGGATCGTGCTTTGGCGTGCATTTGGAGAGGCCTATGTCCAGCAGTGGCCGATAATGGGATAATGATGATCAATGGTCTAAGCTATAATGATTTAAATTACTCGTAGCACATCATTAACCTCCGACTCAAATCTATCCAGAACGTTCTTTAGTAAAAAGTTAAAGTGGGAGATGATTCTCAAATTCTATAGGCGAATAATGTTTAGTCATTAACATAGACAACATAAGGATTGTAAGACCGATCGACACACGGTGTTTTGTCTATGGCCAAAGAATTAAGGAATATTCAAGTTTGCAAAAACATAATAGATATACATAGAAAAATATGTAGATTTTTTCTATGTATAAATATAATATAAATACGTAGAACGGTGAATATACTAGAAAAATGTCGACGTGTCCTCATAGGTCTCTGTAGCATAATTGGTTGGTGCATTGGGCCGGATTCCCAAGGATGCGGGTTCGAATCCCGTCAGGGCGTCATGAGACTAGTTGCTTTTTTCTAGTATATTTTCTTGTTTAATATTTATCACATAAAAATAGCATTGTAAAATGCAAAATTAAAAAGTTATAAATATATATAAATAGTTAAATAGAAATAAATAATTTTTTGTAGTCTAATTTACTTGGCCGAAATACGAAATCTCCCGGCCGTGAAGTTAGCAATATCGAGGGTACGCAGGAATATTTTGTGAATTAACTACCATCGTGAAGTTTTCTCAAAACAAAATAAAGTAAACAAACAAGTTAGAATGGTGAAGTGAATGGTTTTAATTTAATTTAGTTAAAAGTAAGTACTAGATTAAGATTTTGGAGTGTGCGGTTTTTAGAACCGTTACATGATGATCAATATTTAAATAAGCACATTATTAACCTCTAACTAAGTAAAAAATGAGGCATTCGGTTGGCATTCCCACTCCCGCTGCAAAAGCAGGGACAAAACAAACAAAAAAAGTAATCGGAGTGGATTCTAAGTGTTCGAGAAAAAAGTGATGGAGGACGGTTAAATAACAGAGACTGATTTCATTGCAGTAGATTGAATTTAAAGACCCCCATTGGTTTGCATTGGTATTTGATAAATAAAACCTTAGAAGGGAATGACTGATGGATGATAATTTAGGCTGTGGGTGAATGAGGCGAGAGAATGAAGCGAGAGACTTAAAATTTACGCTGATTAAGGCGTATTTTCTAAGAGGAAATCTTCTGAAAGAACTGGGTAGGCGTCGCAAATAATTTATATAAAATACAGGCTGCCATCCTTAACTTCGTCTGTTTTTCGTCGCGTTTGTTTCTCGATAAACGCGTAAAGAAAAACCTCCCAATGATTACATCAAAGTGGTTCTGTGTGAAAAGTTGACATTCGTAAATATACAGGGTGGAATTTTAAAACGGGGCATGAAATTTTTTTTTCAAAATCCGTAAAAGCAGTTTAATATTTCGCAAAAAATTAAGGATGGTTTCCTAAGAACTTTTTCATGTAGCAACAAAGGTTAAGGTGCATGCCCTTACTTACTGTCCCGTTATAAATTTCCACCCTGTATACGTAATATTAGCAACGTAGACGTTAAATAGACTGTGATTAGTATGAATGGAAAAACTCGAAAATACACACTGACCATTCCCAAGTTGACCATCAATTGTATTTTGTGCATTGCAAAATTGAAATGTTCTGTTTTTATTTAACTTCTCTGAAGCAATATTAAACCCTTTTGAGGACATTTTTAACCATATAGGTACCTAAAGTTAGCAAAATGTCAAACTATGTGAGTTATTAAAAAAAGATTTCCAACGTAATTTCTTATGAATTTCTTTTTTCATTAAGGCTGTTTTTATTCCATGTCAAAATTTTAATACGCGAAACCAAAGTTCCAATAAATGCGCATGCGTAAACTAAAGTAGGACACAAATAAAGTTGATACTTTGATTATATTATAGTGTCCAAATTTTATACTATGCATTATTTCAATAGACATCCATATTAATATGTAACTCTTTTTGTCCGTCTGTCTGTAAATTTAAATTTTCCCACGTAAATTGGTAAACCGTAAATTAATGCAAGTTTGTGTGGAGATTAATGATAAATTGTGCTTTTACAAAAATATATAAGCTAATGTATGTTGATAGACTACGCATAGGTAATATTAATAAATAACGTATAGGTCGACGTCGTCGTCTTAGCCACATAACACCCACTGCTGGGTATAGGCCTCCCCCAAAAGGGGGGTTTGCCATAATCGCCACGCTTGGCAGGCGGGTTAGCGATCGCACGCTGCTGCCCGTCTCCTGAAGGCTGAGTCCCTCAGTCGCCTTCTACGACACCCACGGGATGAGAGGGGGTAGTGCTATTCTAAGCCGACACTACACAGCTTTAAATAAAACGTATAGGTACATTAATAAAAAGATCAATTTTTACCTTATATAAATTGTATTTATTAATTTAATAGCAATATGGTTAACTTACTTTGAAAGCTTAAATACCGATTATTATTTTGTTGGCATTTCAATGCTATCTTTTATGATATTTTTTTATAGAAAAATATTAGAAAAAATCGTCTAATCAAAAGTCTCGTAAGCACTATATCTATATATATATGAAAAATGTCATGTCTGTTTCCCGGCCCAGCTTCGAAACGGGGAACAGAATGATACGATTCAAAATTATATGAATAATCAGATTATAATGGCATGTAAAGTATTACTTAAATTTAAAATATATGAATAAAATTGATATTCTACGTCCTACGTGTACTTCATTAGGATACTGGGCTTAGCAGTAACTTTCATACAAAAAAGTATTGATTATATTATCAATCACCTTCTCCGAAAAATAACTAAATCGACGATTTTAGAAAATATGGGGTCGCCGCTCCTTTACCTAAAAAAGATAAATTCATTAAACAATATAAATATAAAACAATATATTTTTCACCTCACACGCTCTGAAAAGGAGGTTTTATCAATCAGTTTAGGCGTAGAAAATCGCTTTTTGCGGCCTAGGGCGGCAAAGTACTTTTTTAATTTAATGCCTAAAAATTTGTCATAATGCGTTCCGAATCGTACTATTGACTTTTTGTTATATTTGATTCTTATTTTAAATAGCTTTAAATTAATTATAATACTCCGTTTTAGTTTAATTATATTATTTTAGTTCATTGAATCATAAAAACAACAACAATAAGATTAAACTATTTATATAAATAGTAAGTATAAAAATAGCATTGAAAAATGCAAAAATTACAAAATCATAAATTAAACTATTTGTTATAAGAATTTTACATTAGGCTGGGTGAGATTTCACAACCTATAATAGATTTCGGACTGTGACATAATTTTTTATTTTTAAATTGTCTTTGTCTTGTACCTCATGTCAGTGTCAACATTTACGGAATCGTTTTTATTCCTATTAATAAGTAACAATATATTCCTATTTTAAAATAACTTTGAATTAACTATAATACTCCTTTTTTTTATTATTTTAGTTTTTTATATAATTAAAACAACGAGAATAAGGTATATTTCGATTAAACTTTATGTTTAACGAATTTTTTACCGGAAGTTGACCGCGGAAACAACCTTTAAATGTTCCTCGCTGTTGTGAGGTGAAAAATTGTGTGTTGCGCTCGGCAGAAAAGTTTTTAGCATCTTGTACCTTTGAAATCCTCGCTTCGCTCAGGATTCAATCTTTGAATCCTAGAATCCTTCACTTGCTCAGATCTCAATAGAGGGAACCCGCCGCTAAATAACCAACTTTCCAGCCTTGCATAACAAATAACTAAAAAACCTTTTATCTTACACATTAAAAAATATTTTTATGTTACATATTTGGGTGGATAAAAACTGTATAGTCATGTTTTGTCAAGTAAGATATTTTTGCTTAGGGCAATAAGGCAAATCAGCTAACTATAATCAGTATGCGTAAACAGCAGAAATTTTACAATTCCATCAATTATTTGATTTTAGTCAGGCTTTACCGAAATAAATTAAATACACAGTCATAAATCTCGAATTCGACTATGCAGGTTATTTCAAAATGTACTGTATTCTAAATGTAATACCTATCTAAATCCGGAAGCCTTACCATTCTTATTTTTTCACAAAAAGCAAGGTGAATCAAAGTTGTACAGACGTCACGTACGAGCACATCAATACAATCCATTCCTTGAAGGTCTCTCAAAGAACCTCCAAGACGTGTCTCTCTCTGAGAGGTCCAACTTTTGACGTACAGAATTACGAAACTCAAACGAATCTCTCAAAGACGACTACTATTAATTCTGGGGGTCTACTCGAAAAAAGCCAAAAACGATAATCGGACGAAGGTTCGTGTAGTTTCGAGGCTTTATGATACATAGAACTTCACCCATAAATTCCTCGCAAAGCAGCTAACGTACACTTTGAGAGTGAATATACGAGTATAATCATCACTCTCTTAGCCACACCTCAGCTAAGCCACATTCGACACAAGTCTATGATGTTTTCCACAAAGAATAGAGACAGGTTGCCAGCTCATCACCTACATTCGTTTTCGAATATACCCTGTCTTTTTTTTTTTATTAAATAGGATTACTTTTGGCTTAATTCTGAATCGTTAGATTAAGAAGAGGCCTAAGATAGAGCGAGCTTGCCTAGAAAAAGCCTATTCACTAGTCTAGAGATAGGCTAGTACTATCAGCATTGGAAATTTTATGTTATTTCACTCCCAGTCCAGTATGGGAGATATTTCAGAGAGACTTTCTCATCATCAAAATAAGGTTCATTTTTTATTTTATAAATTTAAAGTTTTTGCATTTGCAATGTTATTTTTATACTTTTTATAATTTTTTTATAGAAAAATATTGGAAAAAATCGACTTGGCCACAAGTTATTCTCAGACGGGACTCGAACCTGCGACTTTTGGGTACTGGCTCACTGCTCTAACCACTGAGCTACCGAGCCTTGCGACCGACCGTCGCAATTTTTTAATTCTTTTTATAATTTTAATACGCAGTAGGTCAGCGTCGTTATATCTATGCAAGAAATATCCTTGCATTCAAAAGAAAAACCCAAAGATCGCAGGTTCGAGTCCTTTCTAAGAATAACTTATGGCAGAGTCGTTTTTTTCCAATATTTTTCTCTTATATGATAAGTTCCTTTTCTACTTAATCGAAAGACGTCCGGCTATCACGATCTGTCTTTCATAGTAGACCCTTTGAGCTCAAAGTTAGTTTGAGAGCATAATATCAACATTCGCAATATCCGCAAGAGCTTCAGATAAAAAAACATACGCTACAAAGCGAAAACATATCCAAAATGGCTTCCTCCACATCTTGGGAAAAACAGGGACAAATAATCACTACAATGTTCCCGAAGGCAGTCAAGTAAATGGGATTGGAATAATCGAGTCCAAAGCGTCGAAGAATTGGATTAAGTAATCAATTCTTTCATTTCTCGCTGAACAAGACGATTGGAAAGGGAAACAAATTGCTTAGGGTTTGATGATACCATTTTGGTGGTACGGGACTTATAAATAAATTATGCAAGACAATTATTGGGTTGTCAACACGGATGAACGGAATATGCGTTTGATGAAAGTCAATGTCTTTGTCTATACTAATAAAATAATATCGTGACTGACTGGCTGAGTGCTTAGTGCGTGTTTTTTAACAGACTTCAAAAAAGAAGGAGGTTGTCGATTCGTCACGTATATTTATTTTTATGTGTGATCACCGATTACTCGACAACGCCTGAATCTATTGTAATTATTTAAACGTTATAACATCGGGTTTATTACCAAGTTGGTCCTATTTTGAAATCGGTTCGATAGTTTCGAGGATTTTTTTGAAAAACTGTCGTTTTTCCCGTAAAGCGGTTTGACACAAATGGTTTGACTCAAACTAGTAGTTGCCTACACTACTAATTTAAATCAGACCGAAGTGCGGGACTTATTCTAACTAAAAATTGTGAATGAAAACCTTTTTATAAAAATAAAAAAAAACCCGACTTCAAGTATCAAAAAGGAAAAAATGAACCATTTGGAGTCGGTGCCAGCCAAGGAATTCGACATTGCACTTCTATTACTTTTATTTTTCTTACCTTGGCTGGCACCGACTCCAAATGGTTTATTTTTTACTTTTTAATATTTGAAGTCGGTTTTTCTTTTTTCTTTTTTTTTTCTTTTTTTATTCTACTTACGGTCAATCGTGAACGCGTCGATTTTGTATGAAATTACTGGCCCGCCATCTAGCGGATTATGCCACAGACTTCACCAACGCCTTACAAAAACCTAATGCGCTCACTATCAATCGTGATACTAAACTAAGCACACTGACGAAAGACTCCCAAGACGAAGAAAAACTCCCACTAAGCACACTGACGACTTTTAGTTAGTAGTTTAGTCATTTTTAAATAAAATAGCGACCGCCCGTGGTTTTCCCGCATGGTTTCCGTTCCCGTAAACATATCAAATAAATTGACAAATTCGAAAGGTCTTGGGTTCGAGTCCCATCTGAGAATCCACTTGTGGCCGAGTTGATTTTTTCCAATATATTTCTATTTCAAATTTATCTTATGTATAAAATAGCATTGAAAAAAATAAAAAATCATAATTATTGGCTGTTGCATAAACATCTGAAAAAAAAGTTTCTTGCACGGATATTCCTATCTTAGCATTGATGTGACAGCGCTGGCCTACAGCGTATTAAAAATATATAAGTATTGGAGAATTCTTTCTTAGTGCTCACATACATCGTTAAAGGATCCTGTATGCAAAATTTCAGCTTAATCGGTTCAGCCGTTTGAGCTGTGCGTTGTCTGCCAGTCACGGTATTGTTTTATTATTTATTTATTATTATTTAGATATCGTTTCGCTATGAAGCGATGATACTTTGGTTAAGCTCCCTGGACCTGAACAGCCAATAAAAGCAAATGCAATGATTTACAGCGCACTAGTCAGAGGTTTGCAACGCTGCATCGCTGATTGTATAAAAGTACAGTTTGGCGGACGGCCAATGCGACTCCAATCTAGGACTGTGACAGAAATTGGAAGCGTTCATTTTGAAACAGGATATCAACGTTTGTTCCCAGCGAGTCACACCACAACAACGTGCCACACTGTTACTTGTTGGGGAAAAATCCCATCGAGTGTTACTCGTTTTGTGTTTGTTAAAACAATTTGAGAAAAAAGTCCTAATGAGTCACATCCTAAAGGTAGGATATTAGGCGTTAGGGGAAAAATCTTCTCAACCTCAAAAATAATTGTTTCAATGTAATCAGAATCAGAACATCTCAAAATATCTAAAATAATTCCTGGGTAACTATGCGACCCTGTTACCTTTAGCTTAAAATATTTAAAAAAATATAGTTATTCATGCTAACCCCACAGAACACTAGCACGACGACGTGACGAAAAACTTTCAAAATAGTATCGAGTAAATATTCCAATCGTCACGTCAAAAATTGTATATGAAAATGTAGTTCAGTATCTATAAGTCTGGTAGGAAAGCTGCTCAAAACGTCATAGATTTGTTCTCGGTATTTTTTGGATGCTTGCTCGAAAGTTTTTCGTGCTAGGTCTACAGAACGAATACAAGAAAGAGAAAAGAAAGACTATATTACGTGTCGCATCGAACGTAGAAATCCAAAATCGTAGATAGAGAAATCTATGAACTGCTTCTGCGTTTCGCGCAAAATGATATGGCGACGCCTGACAGACAATTTACTTCTACCCTCATTGTTGTGTTCTATGGTGAAACACACACTGCCCACATCCACTCAACCCCTGTCTTAAGCAGACAGTTTACTAACTCTTAGTAATTTCTTTGGGCATAACAGTTCCCAGATATTTGGATTCCAGCAGAACTTTGTAATGGATCTCGTCTCGCTATAATGTACTGAACATAATTTTCCAAAGAATTTCTCTTCACAAAAAACATTCGAACTTAAGAGATCTATTTTTGCTCAAGTTGTAATAGAGATATTAGTTGTTTATTTCTGCGAAGACAAAGACTCGTAATGGTCTAAACAATGTAAGTTAAAGCTGGGAGTAATGCAGTGACTTGGTATTTATCTTATACTAGCGGCTACCTGCGGTTTCACCCGCTTTGTTTCCGTTTCCATGGAAATATCGGGCTAAAAGTAGCCTATGTACAAAATACAAATACAAAATACAAATATTTTTATTTGCTCTAAATAGGGTACAGTAACGTTGTTAAGTACAATTGTGCAAACAAAATGGAGCTTAACCTATTTAGCCATTTACATGGCATGCAAATATACAAACAATGATCATAAAATTAAATCGAGAAAGTCATCAATAAATTAATAAAAAATAAAAAATGTACGATAATAAATGTCAAATAAGAAATAAAATAAATTAATGTCAATATACAATTAAATTCACATGTCAGTCTACAATTACAATAATGTCAATACAAATACATTTTGTGCATTTGAATGTCTCGATACCTTTGTCAATATACTGTGAAATAGCCGTCTGCAACCGGAAATTATTGAGCTGAGCCTATTAAAAATGTTCAAAAGTAAAATTTATAAAATAAATGATTCCCGACAATAAAATTGACATAGTTTGAGACTTGATTCGCACGTGCTAATGTATGTATGTGACGTGGCACGTAGCGTGGCCGACAGCACATGTTCAATGGACAATTCTGTTTGTTGAAGGTAGGTTTATTAATTATTATCACTCAAGAATTCTTTTACACTATGTTACTCTCCGCCCTTTCAACTAACTCTAATCAAGTCGATTAGTTCCTTAGTTAGGGCATGAGGGGAGGACAAACAAACACACTCTCTCATTTATAATATTAGTTAGTATTAGGGTTCCGTGTGTTATTATTAGTTATTTGGATATAATTGGATAAATAAGTTTTTGATTAACTTGACAAAAAAATCTATAACTAGATATTGACATGACATTAATTAATAAATGAACTATTATAATAAAATTGACTAGGTATTTAAGTTAAAAAAGCAACTTTTGGAATTAAAACGCATTTTTACTTGTTTTATTATATAGCCTTTTTCGATAGGCTATAAAAGTAAATATATATACAATTTTTTTTTGTTTATTTAGACAGTAGTAATATTTAAACACAATATCAGTTATTTAGTTTGGGCTGTTACAACTACTTGTGTGTGTCAGGGCTACGCTATCAGTTCACAAACCTTACGACGAGAGACCTTGTAACGAGAATAAGACTAAAATGTAAATGTTAGTGCTGGTTCATTGTAACTTACATAAAAACATAAATACAACAGTAACATTCACATTTGCACATGTTGCTCTCGGGCTACCATGTTCAGCTATTTTCATAAATATAAATATAATTTTTGCGCAATTTTGTAAGAATAAATTTTGCTTATGGTTTACATCGCCAAAAATCGTTTGTTACAAAATTATTGGTTTATTTAAGGGAAACCTGTTATTGACTTACTATAGATTTACATAAGTTATTATATAAGCATTGATAAAGCTGTTGGTTTTCTAAATAAAGATAAATAAAAAATAAAAAGATATTGACTTTTTATTTTAACAACAAGTGCTTCAAATAGAGAGCGACTTCTTCAAATCGGAAATTCCTTACTTTGCTGTGTGACTTGTTGTAAGCACAAGGTTTGTTTAAAAGATTTGTTTTTTTTTTTTATCGTCCGGAAAACTTTTTGGAATTCCACGCGAACGAAGTCGCGGATCGAAAGCTAGTAATTTATAAAATTAGTTGAAGAAATGTAAAGTAGTGGAAGTAAGTACCTAATAATTGTCATCGGCAGAATCCCCCATCCACTATGATAGATTTCAAATATCAAATGTCTGTAAACACCCTCCAGTCCTTTCCAATATTGTTTGCACTTACAACAGAATTCAATTTGATGGTTCCCTTTCGCAGAACCCTCAGATGAAATTAACTTCAAATTCGTTTCAAGAACTGGGTAAATATTCCAAAAGAGAATGACCGATAAATGTTTTTACTTTGTTTTTTTTATTTAATTTCGATGTTATCTTATATAAAAAAAAATACAAGAGAAAATCGACTAGTCTCACAAGTACCGCTTGAGAACAATTTGTGAAAGTTTTTTATGTTAATAAGTTCTTTGATGGTCTCTGGTGTTGGCTTATATTCGCTCGTATTCTGCTTCCAAAATGATCAGTTTATGTGTAGCGAATTTATATTTCTTAACAATAATTTAGTCATCAGAACAAATGATTTGATACAATTTAGGAATTCCTTAGGTGATTTCAAGCAACAGGTTCTCTCAATAACTTGTTGTAACTTGTAACAAAAAACTTTATTGTTAGTAGAAAATTTATGCATTCTTATCAGAGTAGCAGAAAACCTTCCCGAACCCCAGATACTGCCGTGTAAGTTATTGAGCATTAAAGTTTTATATTAAAATCCATTTGATCTTATTTCTACATACTAATTAAATCCATTTAAACTATATTTTCTTGCTAAAATCCCACTACTTGCGAAACTGCAAGTAGTAACCACAGCGCGATGCGCACTTGTTTCCAATTTAAATATGAATCTCGCATTAAAGTGCACTATTCGCAGACAGTGTGTTTGCACTATTCAGAGCAGACCGGTGTCACAGAATTGAAGAATTGCCAGAAGGACTGCTCCCGCCTTGCCATGCGTAAACTTGCCAGATTCACTAGGGTTTCTACTGTTTTGACTCTGTAGGTTTTATTTGTGTCTTTTTGAAAGATTATTGACACTGGAACTTTTTGCAAATAGTTTAAAATTTTCCTTTGTGTCACCGCTTATTCAATTGACAAACGCGACTAGTAACTGCGTGAAAATGGCTGTAAACGTAACGTCCGTGTGTGCGCCAATGCGTTTATGTCCCACCACCTGCAGTAGGTACAGTGCAATTGACCTAATGAAAACAACAGATGGTGCGTTCCATGTTTCTGCAAACGAATTTGAATCATCGACACGACGAAGCGGAATGTGTGCGTGCGAGAAATGGCTTATGGTTCTGAGCGGTCTCTCTGCTTCTTGCGTATTTTGTACCGGTGTTTGCACGGTGGCCAGCCTCGTTAGCGAACCGGAGCTCGCGGCGGAAATTACAGACAGCGGCTGAAAAACCGCCCAGTCTGACATACGGACGAATGGCGATATGCAAGTTTTATAGTTATTATGAGATTTTTATACTGGAAACAACTACTCTCCAAATCCTGTCAGAGGAACTATAATTTTGTCACTTTTGTTTAACCTTATGTTTAGCAAACTACATATTTTTGATAGTTTTGTGTTACAATACTATATCTATGAACGTTATATACTCCTTCTTTATAAATAGACACGGAAGCTCACATCATTGATACATGAATTCTCTAAGAAAACGTTATCTCCGGAAATAGAAAATTTCTCCTTATTCGTGACCTATTATATCGCTCGTATATTCACGCGAAATTACCCGACGTGAATCAGGAACCGCGTAGCTCCACATAAATCTATATTTGTATGCTGTGTGTGGTCGCTCAACAGTGATTTGGTATATGTTTGCAGGTCACTAGTGATGTAGTTAAGATATTGAATGGGTAGTTTCGTATTCTTTTGGATATCATGAAAGTAAAGGGGTTAAGTTAGGTAAATGATTGGAGCATACGCAATAAAATTTTAAATAATTTTATTGCGTTCGGAGGGGTTTAAAGACGAAGACTATTGGAGGAGCGAAGAGAGAGATATTGAGTGGAAAAGAAAATTTAAACGGTTCTTTTAGATGTAAAGGAACTTTAGGATTGAACGACTCTGAGAAGATATGTTAGAGAGGTTGAGCATGTCTCTGCGACGTCGTATGGGATGATACATAGTTGTTGGTGGTATTGGGAGTATCTTTGTATATATTTTTTAAATTACCTAAGTATTTATAACGATTCATACTTAACTGTATACCATAACTCACGCAACCCATCACTATTCCACATCAAATTCTATTTTTCACTCGCGGTCTTTCATTTTAGGTGCTATAAATGCAAAGAGGCGTCGCAATTCCGTCCCAGAACGCTCCGCACCATTATCGTGGCATCGGTTCATTTACTCCCGAATATAATTCCCTTCCCGTTATGCCCCTGAAGCTTTTTTGTCTTCAATTTCTTGTTCTGAAAAAGGGACTTTCCGATGAACCGTAAGCAAGCAATTGCGAAGTTATTTGCCGCGTTATTTGGAACAACAAAGCTTTTGTTTTTTTTTAGTGAAAAGAGTATTTGTCCACTTTGAGATGTAAAATTGTGTCTTTTGGTCGATTTATTTTAATAATGAGCGAAATACTAGACTTTGCGAATTAATCATCAAGTAGGTTGAATCTAATTTAAAATCAATCTATCTAAAATCACTGCTGAATCTAATCCAAGCTTGGCTCACTCTAAAATAAAAGTAATGTTTAATAAAAATTATCTATTTTCCGAATAAAAAACATAGTAAAACTTTTTTGAAGTGGGCTTTAAACAAAATTTTCTTTAGTTTTGAAGTCAACTCTTTCCAAGGAGATGTTTCATATTTGGGCCCTTCTTGTACGGTTCACCAAAAAACTAATGATTTCTTATACTTTTACAAAATGTGGTCGAGACTCCATACAAACTAGGAATGTCTGCTTTACAAAATATTAGTAGAATTAAAATCTCTTGAACCACAGCACACCTTCAAATCACATAAACTCTACAAACTAATTCTTATATTCTTTCTTTGTCCAATATTAATTTACGAGTTCCGTACATTCCGTTTCTCCGGGCTAAGTAATGCTGATCCCATTGGCCCGCACCCAGCTGGAGAAAAATGTCTGTTATTCGCACTCTACGATACTAGCTTGAATGCCTGTGAAATAGTATATATTAGCTGGCTGTTTAATTGGTATAAAATATGTCGAGAAATAATCTGGAACGGAGATTTTGGGTCTGTGGGGCTAACGCAAAAGTATTCGTCTCGTCACGTCAACAAAGTTTAATACATATAATATATGGAGTATTGAATATTCATGGAGTATTCATGTTCAGTTGTTAGTTGACCTGAATAAATAAAAAAAAGAATAGCGTCCCTACCGGACGTAAACGGAACTAAAATTCCTTATTATGTTCACGGAAATGAGTTATGCTAAGAGAATTTGCTCGCTCGTGATTGGACGAAGATAAGGCGCATAGCCAATCAGATCGTTCTTGATTGGCAACATATTAGTCACAATGGGCAATGCGCTTTATCTTCAGCCAATCAAAGGCGAGCAAATTCTTTTGTAATTAGATTTTATGTAAGTTATTGTTGTGATACGTTGTGTTTTGTTCGCATGTACATACTGTACTTTGTTTTTTTGTTAACACCAACTCTGTTTTTGTTTTGTTTGGCACTTTGGCTTCACAAATTTTATCTAATGTTTTGTTTGTTTGGCTTTCTCTATAGTTGTTGTACCTACCACAGCACAGCACAGACTAATGTAGCAAGCAAACTATACAAACAATCAGCTTGTCTGACACTTAATTAATGTTACCATAGACTGGTCACACAGACTAATACTTTCGTAGTATATTTTTTTTATATTGGTGCCCCTGTGTGATCAGTCATAAAAGGTTATGTTTATATTTGTCTTATTTGTAGTATTTTGTTGTAATGTTTTGTTAGCATGGCTCTCAGTCCCACCAAAACGGTACCGACGGAAGACCAGCGCTGGCCAAAAAGCCAAGCATTATGCTGAGTCGGTACCGTTTTGGGACAAACTGTGTTTTTTTTTCTGTACTACTTTGATGTGTCTTATTGTCGTGTTTGTCCCAAATAAATATAATTTTCTTTCTTTCTTTCTTTCAAATTCTCTCAGTACTTTCTCGGTTTGGTGAGTCTGCCATACACTATATTAATTATTACCTACACTTATCTATAATTTCCATAAACATTTTTGACTAGATGTGACGATTCCGTTTGTTCCCAACAAGTCACACCACAACCTGTCACACTATTATCGAATACTTTTTGCAAGTTTTTCGTATTAGCGATAGCGCCACTGATTGTTAATACCCAGACACTAAACAAACACGAATGTTCATTAGATTAATGTTTGTGCCGGCCGGGGATTGAACCATCGTGGGTTCAAGTTAGCTCAGTAAAATCAGCATATATACCTAAGTATCTTCGGATCGTCAAAACTACTTTCCAAACAGAATTTACTTCGCAATATAAGGCCCACAGTCAGCCTGAGTGCGGCCTCCGCAATTATCGCTTACCGTTAATTTGAGCGCAAGCGTCCACGAAATAAAACTTAACCGCTCTCTGTTCTGGATTAAGCGAGCAATTCCGGATTGCTTCGGAGATCGGTCGGAAGCGAAAATAAAAGTACAGAGTAAAATGTTATCAGAAGGCACGCTTTTGCACTGCTACGAATCTTCTCTTGGATTTATTTGTGAATTGTGGATTTTCATTGGCACTGGTCATTCAAAATAATATTTTGAACTTTCATGGTCATTATATCACTACAACCACAGACCTATATCGAGATAGACGAAAAGAGCGCTTCAAACTGTATGAGAACCTAGAGTGTCGACTTTTCGTACCTACGATGACGTCACGAGCGTGATTTTGAGATGTGTAAATGTTGGTGACGAGCTCTTGCAAAAAAGCACTGCACAATTAACCATTTTCGTATCTGAGTGACGCGTAGTTTCATGGCAATGGTCTCAAGCGGATTGACTTAGGTCATAAAACTTTGACCGTGGATCAATGGCACGCAAAGTAAGTACACTGCCTTGGGGACTCGACTACAAATACAAACATGGTAAAAGTCCCGTTTATCATAATAGTTATACTGGCCATATACTTCACTAGTTCTTAGATGCAAACGTCTCCTATGATAAATTTTAAGAGAAAAATACTAGAAAAAAATCGACTCGTCTCACAAGTTGTTCTTAGGTGGCACTTGACCTATAACCTTCAGATGTCCGGTCCACTGCTTTCCCAATGAGCTACCGAGACTTCTAAAGCTACTGAATCTTCTTAAAATTCTCCTGTTTGTCATGAAATGTTATTATTCCGCTTATTAATTTTGACAGTCGCGACTGAAAACTTTTGAAAGTGCCTAAGAATGCCTGTGTGTAAACGTAACATCAATGTGTGCGAGAAAGGGCCACTATTCCCAGTCATCACGGCTTTGTCACCACTAAAGTTGAATGGGAAAAATAACCCCGACTGTCACCAGTGGGGAGCACTATGTTCTGTTCTGTTTTTATAGTGAGGGGAATGCTTTTACGCATACCCCGTCCTTCTAGGATATACGGAAGACGGGTAAGTGGGACTCGCCGGGCCGCCTCTTGCTTCCCAAGCCTGCTACAAGAGCACGATAGGGGACCACGAGGGGGCAATACCCACTAAACATGTTCTGTTGCCCTAGGGGCCCGGCCCAGCAAGTGCGGCTTTTAACGTGTCACTGTCCCGCTCACATTCTGGCGGTGTAAACAAGACGACATCATGCGCCATGTCATGTCGCGTGACATAAAAGAGTCTGTCTCACGAAAGACGGCACCTGAGAGGGCCGCTGTAGTCGCCTTCTACCATAGATTTATTATTGGTCTTCACGTTGCTACAACTAGATACCGCCCTAATACATTTATTCATTGCAAGTCACAGATTTCGCTCTTGACCGTTTTAATTTGCCACAAACGGCACAGTCTACTGTGACAACGGCATACGGCATCACCATCATTCTTCAACCTTTCGCTGGCAGTGAACACGACACAATTGAATTTGTATAGTTATAAACTATAATATGTCTGCTTGCCAGTGCAGCAACCGAGTCAGTTGGTTGAAGAAAAACATCTTTGTGGTCACATTTTTTTAACCGTTGTTTGTATGAAGCGCGGTCTTTAGTTGTAGCAACGCAGAGACCAATGATAAATCTATGACTTCAACATTCGAAAATAAACTCTATCACTGTAAAGATAATTTCTTAGTTAAATGCCGCGTGCCGTCTTTCGTGAGACGGACTCTAGAGGGGCTGAGTGTTCTCTCTGCTGCTTTACGTACTTACTCTGCGTAAATAGTGAGTGTTTTAGCGAATGATTCTCTCTCCAGTCAGCGCGGAATGAGCGCGGAATGCCTGTTGATTATAAATTCCAAATGATATTTTGTTTATGAATTTTCGAGCAGCTATGTAAATGAGATTCGTTTGTTATGATTATGACTTAGTTAATACGTAATGATGCAATTTATTGTTGCGATGGCACTCGATGTCAATATTATTTGAATGTTGTTAGCTGCTGAATTACATTTTGATGCTGTTTTGTTTAATATTGTTTTACCTTTGTATTTCCATGTACTCATAGACAGTTGTTTATTAATATTTATTCCCAATTTTAGTTCCTTACAGGCAAAATTCTGATTATCATTATCTGAAATGATTTAGATAACTATAAATTAGAAACTGCATTCTTCTTATCGAAAAAGATCCTAAAAGTCTCTTAAATGTTTCGTTGTAGTAAGTAATTATGAACGCGAGTTTCGTGTTTTGTTTATTTTTTTTTTACTTTAATTTATTTTCCACCCTTAAATTTATTTGCTGTAAAGTAAAATGACAATATTAGTAACCGCTTTACGATCGATCATTCGATCGATCGCTTTTTAATAATAATAATAATAATCTTTATTTATTTCTTCACAAACAAACAATAAGTATATGGAAAGTAACTACACAATAGCTTACTTAATAACACAAACATGTAGTATTAGTTAATTTAAGTAAGATTTAAACAATTTTTTTGTATTTTTTATTTGTGAAGACTGGTGCTTGAAATAGGTTGTATGAAAACACCCCGTAATACAAGACACCAGGTCTCCACCTCTAGGACATTTGTACAATGTACTAATCTTAAAACTAACAAAATAGGTACTAAGTTCTTTCAGATAATTATCTCCGAGTTTAAGTAATGTAGGTAGTTGTAGTTATAAATAATAAAATTATATAAAAATTGAATTTCGCGATGCATGCGTGTATATCTAATACTTTGTATCTGTATATTTAATAGTTTGTATTTTGTATAGGCAAGGTAGGTATATATATATATTTATATATGTTTGTATATTATGGAAATTGAGCGGAAGTAAACTGCATAAACTTGTAATTAAATATGTTTTTTTTTATGTTACTACTAGCAAAAGTCGGTCAGTATCATGCTGTGATAATTGGAATATATAATTATTTAACGGTCTTTTAATTTGGTAATTGTTGTAGAGCTTAAGATTAATTTTATTTTGTAGAATATTATATACTTTGGGCCCTAGAAAGCAAAATGATCGTTGTGCGAAACTGGTTTTGCAAAATGGTACAATATAACGTTGTAGTCTTCTACCAGTAAGGGTTGTAGTAGCAGAAGTACGATGGAATCTACGAGTGAGTTGGTATATATATAGTTTTCGTACGCTTAGTGTTTTGGTTTTGTCGTATAATAGACTAGTTGGATGACGCATCGGTAGGGACATGAGTACCTTTAGAACAGCTTTTTGGGCTCTTTCTAATTGAAGGAAATGTGCCTGGGCAGCACCACCCCAAACACAAATACAATAGCAGAGGATGGATTCACATAGTGCCTTGTAGATTTTAATGAGTAGCTGAACATTTGCAACATTACGAAGATTTTTAAATACAAAAATTAATTTTCTAATTCTACCAGATGTAAGAGACAAGTGTGGTTCCCAGTTAAGATGTTCATCTATTAAGACCCCTAAATACTTCATAGTGTTGGTGCGCTTGAGGATTGGGCAGTCGCAATCTAGAGATGCTTTCGACTTTATATTACAAGGGTAAGTATGAATAGGTAGCGTAAACGAATCATCGGGCTTGGCAAAGTTATTAATACTAAAGCACATATATTTAGTTTTTGAGGTGTTGAGTGATAGTAAACTTTTTTCTAACCAAGAAGTAACCTTTGATAGGCCAAGTTCAGCACACCCTCTGACTTGTTCCCAGTTTGATCCTTGAAAAATGAGAGCAGTATCGTCTGCAAACATCAACAGTTCGCCATTGTGCAATTGCATCTTGCAAAGATCATTGATGTACACAAGGAAGAGCGTAGGACCCAGCACACTGCCCTGGGGAACTCCAAAAGTGCACGAAGCCAAATTACTCATTTTGTCCTCCACTCTCACTCTTTGACTTCGATTACTAAGGTAGTCAGAAAACCAATCAAGAGCGACCCCTCTAACTCCTATGTTTTGTAGACGAGATAGTAAGATTGGAATTGACACGGTGTCAAACGCTTTTTGTAGGTCGAGGAAAACACCCAAGCATTTTTGTTTGTCGTCAAGTAACTTAAACACCTTAGAAGTCAATTTAAGCACGGCATCTTCCGTAGAGACTTTAGATCTAAACCCAAACTGATTTGTTGCAAGCAATTTCCCCGACTCTAGGTAACCTGTTAACCGTTTGGCCACCAATTTTTCTATAATTTTTGATAAGGATGTTAGTAATGAAATAGGTCTATAATTGGAGGGATCAGAGGGATCGCCAGACTTGTGTATTGGTGTAACAATAGCTTTTTTGCAAATATCGGGAAACACACCAGTTGTAAAACTAATATTGCATAAATGTGCAATTGGAGCACTAAGTATAGAATTAAACTTCTTAAAATATGCGTTTGGAACTTCATCCCATCCTGTAGCACAACCTGTTTTAAGACCCTTAACTATACCAGCAACTTCGAGATGATCAGTTAAGAAGAGAGACATTGAATTTGTTGGACTGTTCGTATTTGACGTTACCGAGCTGCTAGCCAAATCAGATTCGCTTACATGAAGTTTATTTAGGATTAGATTTGATAAGTTATTCCCAATCGAAGTGAAATAATTATTAGCGATATCAAGTGATGTAGTTGAATTCTCTTTGATTGTGAGAAGCTCAGAGGCGGATTGTTTTTTTGTATTAAGGTTACCAACATCTTTCACAATTTTCCAAGTCTCTTTTGCATTGCTTAAATGTTTTGTCAGCTGTGTGCAATAGTATTGTTTTTTCAGCGTTTTAGTTATTTTAGTACACCAGTTTCGATAAGTAATATATAGAGTTTTCAAATTGTCACTGTAACGTTTTTTTAGTGATCTGTGAATTCTGTCTCTTTTACATAGTGAACGTATTACGCCAATAGATACCCAAGGTTTGAGTGGATTTAGTCTTATTGGTAATTTAACCGAGATAGAATAGGTGGTCAAGGAATATTGAATCCTATCAATTAAATATTTTGCACACCAATCAACGTCATTACTTTGGTAATAATCGGTCCAGGATGATTCTTCAAGGTATATTTTTATAGCATCATAATTTGGTTTGATCTTTGTTTTTGGAATACGTGTTTTGTGTCTATAATTAATATTATTGCAGTAAAATAAAGTAGGAGAATGATCTGTAATATTTGTTTCCTCGAACACTGCCGTCTCCCAGGAAAAATTACATTTCACAAGGCAATGATCGAGACATGTTTTAGATAACGGTCTTGTAACCCTGGTTACACCTTGTATTAATCCATATGACGCCAGAAGCTCAAGATAATCACTAGAGTCAGAAGTGTTTGTTACGAGTGTATCAATATTGATGTCTCCAGTAAGTATTATGGAACTAGATTTAATGGTATTTAACAATTTTTCTAAGGAGTTAAGAAAACATGATAAGTTTTTGACACTAGGGGAACGATAGATACTAATAACAGTAATTTTGTTGTCCAAATCTAAAACGAGACAATTGCAGTCTACCATACAATCAGGCTCATAAACTCTGTAGTTGAGATATTCCGCAACGTACACTGCTACACCATCATTTTGGTTGAATGTTTTTTTGGTGTGAAAGGAGGTGTAGTTGGTAATGGACGGTAGAGAAGAAGACTCGTCAATCCAACACTCACTGAAAACGTAAACATCAATCTGTACGTCAATAAACGATGAAAAAAGCAAAAAATTGTCGAGATTTTTATTTATACTTCGTATGTTATGACTTAAAATACTTAGTGATCTGTCACTACTGGGATTCGCTTTTTGTGTTAGTAATTGTGAGGAAGTGCTAGGATTAAAAATTTGACTGCATTTTATTATTTGTGTTTCGTCTATGATGTCATTTATGATTTTATTTGTTGTACACATAATTATTAAAAATATATTTTTATGGAAAACAATAAAATAGAACTTTGAAATAAATCGATTTTTAACCTGTTATTTGTGTAAACGAGGTGTTGGGTAAAAACAAGCATAATTAACATAATAATAATTGATCCAAGTATGAAACGACCAAAGTAAATAAATATATTATAACCTATTATTTGTGTAAATGTGGTTTTGGGTAAAACATGCATAATTAACATAATAATTGATCCAAGTAAGAAACGCTTAGAGTGATATATACCTACATAAGATATAATAATAATATGGAGTTTAGTCAGTAGATGCGCATAATATCTGTAACCTGAATGACTAACTATTATTAATGAAGATAAACAAAGTAACATAATTAAGAAATAAAGTAAAATAAAAAGTATCTTAGTAATTTTATAGTAACTATAGTTGACTACTACATATAGTCATTTTTGGTTTGGTGATGGCTGTGGGATGTCGTCTTCAGAGTTGATTCTCAGATATCTTGAACCTTCCTTTTCCCTCAGATAAACTATTCCATTCGAAGTCCAGCAAAAATGATACTTGTTCTCAGCCTGAAAATCTCTAGCCATTCGAAATAACCTTCTCCCCTTGGTCGTGAGAGATTCCGAAATAAATATACGTTGTTCTGGGCTGGTTATGAGTAACTGTTTAGTATTTAATTTATTAGTGGGATTCTGTTTATTGTATATTTTGAATCCAGATAGTAATTTAGTTTTACATGACGAACTTACAAAGTCTACTATGATAGGTTTGTTCGACTCTGATTTTGTATTTATTCTGTACAGGGATTTAATTTCCCATTCATTGATTTTCACATTAATCTTAGAGCAGATGTTCTGAAAAGTTTTTTGGAGATCAATGCTGGATTCCTTACTACTCAGCTTCGGAATGTTACGAATTTCAACTTCATTCGTCCTAAGCTTTCTTTCCAAAAATTCTAAATTATTTTCTAGCGCTTTAATATAATTCTTAGTATCCTTTTGTTCTTTTTTGAAACACTCAATTTCCTCCCGCATATCATCGTATTTTTGGCTAAGAAAACTCAGTGAGCTCACTATTTCATCGTTTTGTTCCTTGATCACCGCCACCGAGCTTTGTATGGACAGAAATTTATTATTTTGCGCATTAGTAAAATCATCAAACATCTTTCTCATCTCCTGCATGAATGATCGCATTGATATCTCCTCTTCAGATACGAATTTGCGCTTATTACGCATGGTTATTGTGTCAAGCGCAGAGTCCGATCCAGCGTGATGTGATAGTTGCGTCGTGGGGAGGGCGAGAGCGGGCGCGGCCGCGGGGGGCATCGCTGTCGGAGTCGTTGGTGGGGTGCGCCTGAGTGACATCTTTGTACTAGGATTGCAAAGTTGCTAGGAGGCTTATGTTATCTGACACAGTGGTCGCTTAGCACAAGCGCGAGCGAGATAAATATTGTTATTGAGGTTGAATCACTTACGCACGTTGACGCTATTGTGCCTCGATCGTGTGTCGATTGTAGATGTGTGCGTTGTTACACCGGGACTTGCGGTTTCACCACCTTCTGATACTTATGCACTCCTAATTTATTACAATGAATTTTGTTACAATTTTAGTATTTAAAAATATTATATAAAAATAATCAATAACTGTTTCTAAGCACGTCTGATACCATCAGAGTCCAAGAGGGGAGAGGCTTTACGCTTACGATCAAAATTTCTCGGATGAGGTCCGAGAAATTTAATCCAAAAACTGTCTCCATTTTTATTCGTAGTAGGTAACTACTTATTACACGACTACTGCCCAAAGAAAGAGTGTATTTACCTATATTACCATATAAATAAATTGATTAACACAGCAAACAGCCTGTATTCGCAATAAATTAACACCATATATAGGTGTCACATAACGGGAACAGTATACGAGACTCCCTAAGTGCGCCTAATTACAAAAGTTCCCATGAATTATGTTCGTAGCGAACATGCGAAATAAATTAAGTTACATTTCAAGACGTAAAGTGTACATTTGTCTGAACTTGGTACAATCCACAACACGTCAGGATTAACACTTGCTTTGCTAAAAGAGCCGTTATTCTTAACGACATAAGGCACAACAGGACACAAATCTGGACGTGGCCAGTTTTGTGTCCTGTTGTGGGAATCATTGAACCAACGGACGGCGAAACTATCGGCATTTCAGCGTTTGAACGAATGAACCACCACATAATATTATATATATAATTATAATTTGGGGATGCCAATGCATGCTCAGTGCCATACGAAAAAATTAAACGTCATTTATTTTGCGAAAAATGTATCTACGTACAAATCAAGTTTTTTTTCTCTTTTTCTTCAACTAACACAAGTAGCATCCAAAAAATTATATAGGTATGTAACTATTTAGTAATGTGTGGTCATGCTGTTAATTGTGATAATGTTCAGTAGGTATCAGATAAAAACATTGAGGTAAAGAACACACTTCGTCATCAGCCATTTTTAATGTCCCTACTGCTGGGGCACTGGCCTTCCTAATGAATGGATAAGGAGAACGGATCATCATTACCCACCACGCCGGCCCAATGCGGCTTGGTGTGACCGTGACCGACCATTGTGAAAGTTGCTTAACCTCACAAATTGCAGGCCGAGCGCGTGAACCACTGCGCCACGGGCTCCTCTAAGAACAAACTTAGCTACACTTCAATATTTGTCCTAGTGTAGATTAAACCTTGGTACGACCCAAGGCACAATAAAAAAACCGGCTAAGTGCGAGTCGAAACGCACCGAGGATTCCGTAAAATATTTTTTATTATATGATGTAACTAAAAATTTACGGTTTTCGCAATTTTTCCTTTATCTGTACTATCAGACGTTAATTCGTACCAAATATCAAGATTCTAAGTTCACGGGAAGTACCCTGTAGGTTTTGATTCCCGTGCGAGTATCGAAAATTTGCGGAAATTTGCGGCATAATCGGCTGTATCTTTTGATTGATTTGGCTAAGAAGTTTGATTTTTTCACAGCTCTAAGGGACAGTAGACCTGAGTATTAGATATAAATTTCAGTTTGTTACCTCCACGCGTTCCTGAGAAAAACGGTCTTGACAGTCGGACGGACGGACGGACGAACAACGAAGTGATCCTATAAGGGTTCCGTGTTGTCCTTTTGAGGTACGGAACCCTAAAAACCTTTGATAATTTAGTTATGCGCAAACTACCATAGAATGATTATACATTTTTACAGACTAATAAGTACAATATGTTTAACCGCAAGAACATTTTTGAATTAAAAGTTCCCTACCGACATTTTGCGACCCAGAAAAGGGTCGGAATAGGCTAAAGGCAAGGCTCCCTAGAATTAATTAGTGAGAAACTGTCCTTAACTATTTTAATTGGACACGTTCGTATTGCTATTTAATTAAAGTTTCCCCAATACGCAGCAGAATCTGGGAAAATTATGGCTGACACACCACACCATGTAGCGCGAGTTATAATGAGAGATATTTATGACATTATAACTTTACGATGTGGCGTATATAATTTATATAATTATGCAAATTAATTAATAGGCACTGTCATTTGCAAACATTATAATGCAAAACTAACTCCGCTACAATACAATATTTCCATCCCTTTTAACACGTTCGCTGACAGGGAACGACTATAGACGTCTATTTGTGTCTCGTTTACTGTCAGCGACATTGTTAAGGTTTAAAAAGCCCATGCCATGAGTTTTGAAATAAGATTGAAAGATAAGAAGAGACAAATATTTGACTTTGAGGAACTTTCTATAGTTTAATCTTTTTTTAGCCTTCGTTCGCACGGGAGCTTTAAAAAAGCGATCGGAGCTCTGAGCAATTTTTTTAATATAATATATGACTTCTTGACTGTGTGTTCACACGCGGGCGCTTTTTTTTCCCGGTGTTCACATACAAAAACAACTCGGAGTCCGAGCTCGCATTCGAAGAAGGTTTAGATCAAACTTCATCCGAAGCTTTCAGAGACAGTTAAATCGAATAAATTAGTACCTACTTAACAAACGACAAATAAGGACTTACTTAACCAACGAAATCTTTAATTGGGATCTTAGTATGTGTTAAAAATTTGTATATCAGTGATTTTAATTATGCTATGTGACTGTCATATAATCTGAAGATAACTAATATAAGAAGTTAAGCTACAGCATCTTCTGGTAGCTTACTGCTATCTCATAACACAGTAGGCTGTTCCAAAAATAATTTGTGAAATGAAAAATAGTTAGATTAGAATATAAAAAAAGTTTATTTACAGCTTTTCAAAATATCTCCCTTCAATCCCAAAGCACTTATGCATTCGGGTGAACCAGCTTTCAAAACATTTAAAAAACGTATCTTGCGGGAGGTCGAAAAATAACCGCCGAAATTCTTCAACGGCCTAGTCTGCAGTGCAAAATTTTTTTCACCGTGGGAAATATAACAAAAATAGCATGAAACTAAATCTAGGCTGTAGGGAGGATGGGGTAACATTTGTACCCCCGAAGTTGTCAGATAGTCCATGGTTCTAGCAGCTGAGTGAGCGGGCGCGTTATCATGGTGAAAAAAACGCCACGGATGCCGCTTCTTGGGCGCTCGCTTTCCAACTCCCCTAAAGCTTGAGGCAGACAAACTTTACTATACCTTTCCCTAGTAACTGTTCTACGGTTTTACGAAATTACTGCTACTGGTCCACTGCGTCGGAAAATACCGCTATAATTTTTTTTATTAACGCTCCGACTGTGAACAGCTTTTGTAGGCAAAACGTCCTCTTCAAACATCCATTACGTGGATTGCTACTTCGTGAGAGGATCGCAGCTATATATCAATGATTCGTCAGTTGTAAGAATGTAGGATACGCAATGATTTCAAAAGGAAGTAATATATAAGTCAATGAGGATACGTTTTGCGAAGTTCCTCCTTCGAACTTCTTTAACATAAATTTGCACCAATCAACACGACGGCATTTTTGCTCATCGGTAAGAAAATGAGGTATCCAACGCGAAGCAAGCTTCCTAACTGTAAGGTGTTCATGCGGGATGGTGGAAACTGCCTGTGATCCAATGTTTAGTTCAGCCTGTACCTGTACCCTGATGACGTTTTCATGAGTTACTGCAGTTAGTGATCGGCCGGGTCTGGGGTCATCGTTTAAGTTCTCTCAACCACGTTTAAATTTACGAAACCAATAAGTAATTATTGCTAACGCAGGAGCAGACTCCCCAAAAGCAGCTTGTAAATTTTCAAGACATTCCTTGAAGTTTAACCCTCGTTTATAATCACAGAAAATCATAGCACGAAAAGCTTCCCGCGAGACGTCCATATTGTTGCAAACAAAAGAAGAGTGACAGATAAACTGTAAACATAAATAAATAAATAAACTACAGATAGGTGGCCAGTGATTTTCACAAAGGAGGTTTATGTTGAAATAGTTTCATGAAAGGAGAGGTTGTAATTTATTCTGTGTCTATCTTTTCGGAACAACCTAGGTATTGTTACAATCATACCAATGTTATTTGGTACCACAATCCTCTCAAAATAAGCTTATTTTCCGATAGAAGCTTTGTGCCTATATAGAGTGACGTGTGTCAAAATTTGACACATCCTATTGTTCGTTAGCAGGAACCATAGATTTAGAATGTACAAGATACACAATGACGGCTCGAAGATGAGACAAGAAAAAATATGTACATGTGTTGATGAATGTCTATGTGAGAGTTAAAAATAGTGTTGTCCACGATATACTTTTACATTGTCGATTGTTTCAGTTGGTAGGCTTTTTATACAGGCAATCAAATCGTTTGCGAGGAAACCTTGCTCGTACGTCACGTTACTAGCGCCGCCAATATAAATAAATTAAGTACTTTTTCTCAAGGACTTATATCGAAATTATTGACTATTTTGCGCAAATATCAAAGGATATAGTCAAATATACTTTTTAAATATTTTTGCCGAAAATTATAGGCAATTAGTTACGTTTGTGTAAATGGTCAGAAAACAATTTGTAAATTAACGATTGATAAAAAAATGTTTTAAAACCTGTTTTGCGGAAAATGCCCAATGATTGATGTAAATGATTTATTTCTATTAGCGGCGCTAGTGTAAGTGACGATCCACCTCAACGCTTAAAATCGAAGAGAAAGCGAAAAATAAGAATTCACTAATTTGACTGTCACATTGTATGCTCTTTCAATGTAGTGAGACGTATAGGCTAACATATTAATACAATAGTACATGTACCTACTAAATTAAAACACTTTACTTTTAATTACCATGGTTGGGGAGAGAAGAAATTTACTTGGGGAGATTGGGAATAGAAGGGGCAAGATGCTGGGCCACCTGTTACGACACGACAGTTTCATTATAAACATACTGGAAGGGAAAATGGAGGGAAGGAGAGGGAGAGGTAGGGCTAGAATGAGCTATATTTCACAGATAAAGGATAAAGTTAATGTTGTGTCGTACATACCAGGAAGTGAAGTCATTTTCATTGTCATTTCACAGGAAAAGAAATCCTAATCAAGTTCTACCCGCCCGAGAGAGAAAGTGAGAGCAAATAAAGTACGGATATGTCATTATTTTCACGAGTTAGAGGCGTATAGCGTCCCGGTCTGTTTAAGGTCGCGGTGGAATTTGTGCATGAATTTGGAATGTATAGTCAAAGCCAATTTCTTTAGCTCTTCATCGTACTCAGCTGTGCGACTTATTTCACTAGTGACTCTTCCATTCACTATATTTACAATTTTTTGCAGTAAATTGTTGCGGCACGCGACCTCAACATAATTGCGATTATTTTCAAGCCCTGGCCTATTATTTAATTATTTGACACCCTCTTGCAAATAAAAAAGGCGGTTAGTCATTTTCTTAAAACCCTGTTTTTTACAATTTTTCGCTTGAGACGTGTAATGCAGTATATCAATTCCTTTTTCCTTGGAGGCAGTATTAGACTTGAGGGCACAGGAATTGGTTCCGTAAGCGGGGACGATGTCACTACCTCCGTAATATCTCGATAGACATAAGAAGACACCGGTTTCCGACGTGGTAATTGAATCTGTGAACAAATAGTGTATATTGCATTTATTATTAGCTAACTGGAGTCCCAAGAATCGTACTTACAGGTATAAATAATGTTGGTATCGAGTCTTTCATTAGGATACGGCGATGTTTCCTTTGTGTGAAACATTTGCCCTCAAAATGTTTTCTACAGATAGTGGAATTCTTACTTCCGAGTCCAATCTGCCCCCTAATTGTCTAATTTCGAAACCTCACACTCTCTATCACTATCAAAATCCCTTTTAAAAGTTTAGTGATTGTGATAGGTATAATTCTGGAATTGTGTAACTAAAAGTCGCAATCCCTTTTTCGTGAATAATTTTAATATGACACTTCATTTACACTTCTTCATATATTTGGAAGGTATTGTGTGTGTAATATTGCTAGAAAATCCGAAATAAACGTCAAAATTAACTATTTAGTTCATTCAATTATCTTTCAATACGCGTCTCGATCACAATCCCTATCACATGTCATAAAGAAACGGTGTGAAGTATGTATCTTTGAAATTACGAATGGAAAGGAATTGCGATAGATTTTAAAATTACACAATTAGCCTCCACCAGGAGGTCTATTTTTAGTCCGCGTCCATTTTTCACGCAATGTTGGATTGCTTGGAAATCTACAAAATATATCGGTTACTGTATAACTAAGTTTTGAAATATTTTTCGTAAAAATGAGCTCTTAATTTGTATAGTAATTCAATTTTAACTGTAATTCAAGAATAGATTCACAATAATGTGTGGCATCAGCAAACTATCTTTTTACTACTTATCTACGATACATATCTTGACTAAATAACTGTATTCATGTCACGATGTCACTAAAAAACGATTACGTTTTTATCGATACTCGTGACGTCACCGTTTTGTCAAGCACTAGCGTAACGTATCAATTTACTATTTTATATAAATTCTTCGCAAATATTGTTTATAATCACGATATACATCAACACAGAACAATGCAAATTAATATTCTATCGTAAACATCTTTTTCTGAGCCGATAACTGGCAGAAATTTGGCAAAATATGGTTTGAAAACTTCCAATTACAAAATCGTATTTACCTGTGAAAAGTGTATTGATACGGATTATTGCGCCTTGTAACTTCACATACACGTACAGAATATGTCACCATCATTGCACTTTCAATATTCTCAATTGTAATCGAAGGATTACTACAAAAATGCATAAATTCCACCGCGACCTTGAACAGACTGGACGCTAGGGCCTCTTACTCGTGAAAATATTGACACAGCTGTACTTTATGCGCTGTCACTTTCTCTCTCGGGCGTTAAGTACTTGATTAGGACTTCTCGCTCCCACGCTTCGTGGATCTTTTTGCGGAGCGAAAAAATTCTAAATCTATGGCAGGAACAATGATTATAGAAGTATTAGGGACTGGGATAATTGTCTTTAGAAACTTATAATATATAAATAATATCATAAGCGCTTCGATATCGATATTTTTCTTGCGAATGCAAGTCATATCACTTGTGATTATGATCAGTAGCTTCCTAGTTAAGTCGGCCATTAAAAAGTATTATAGAGTATCAGTATCATAGATAAGCACGTGTTTTATAGGTGTTTCATATCCAAAGATCGCAATGGACAGGAATAACAAAATTTCACTTTGTGGAGGATGGTAGAGTATTGAAAACAAAACGTTCTTAAGATATGATGGATTTTAAAACATGACAGTAGGCCCCCTGGTCTTGGCTATAGAGGAAGTAGACTTCAGCGTTTCAACTTGACAACTCGTATTCCTACGAACAGGAGTATTAACAGACAATAGTCATAAAAGCAGTTCCTTCTACAAATTGCAAAACAGAAAGGATATCGAATAGAAACTTTTCCCAATCCCTATCAGTCCATAAACCAAAACACAGACTCACATACTTCCAAAGTGTAGTATACTAAATAATTTATCTCGAAAAACACCGGACTTTTAGTGGGTCATATTTTTCAATACAATGTAGTTTTCCGGCACCGTATAATATATTGTAATGCCATATTCACCCAGTCACAAGTTGAAATAAATCGCCACTTACTCTAAAGCGACCCGAACTAAACACCTGTGCTTCTCGCGAACTTCCCATACCATAACAATGTGTTAGGACGTCGGTATAAATCATGCGTTGCGGAAAACGGTTTATGTGTTACATAATAGAGTTGGAATTACACAAAACATGATATAACGGATGTACGAATTTCTACTAGCGGTATATAAGCATACTGTAAGTACACAGAATAAATCCTTTCTGCGAATTCAGGCCTTTCCTTACGTCCTATCTTTAATTCCTATCTCCGTGAGCTCCTTCACAATGTTCGTTTAGGCATCCCTAATCTCTTCAACCGAATGTAATACGTTTTCATATCACAAACAAAGCACCGTATGTCTTAACGTAGCTGCTTCGCATTCGAAATTCTCCGAGAGAATAGCTTCGATACAAATGTACAGGACCGCAGAATAAAGCCTTGTACCTACAGAGACAGAGAGTGAGTACAGCAAACTTCTCTTTCCCGTCAGCCAGCGTAGCATGCGCACCGCGACCTGCTGTCGATCTTTAAATTTTATACAAGGCCAGAACGCAAGGGTGTGAGACTAATCACGTATAGATTGGAAATAACTTTTTTACTAAATTCTTCCAATCCATACAAGAGTATTACGCAAACTCTCGCGTATACTTCTTAGTGACGTAGATGTTATATCTAGTTCCATAATGTACAGCGTCAGTACGCATACGGACTAATCGTGTATGTATCGGAATAAGCGCGTTAAACTCTAGATTACAATTTATACGCGAGCAGTTGCATGCTCACCATTTATTAAGCACTAATGATGATGATCCCGTTTTATCCATCACTTATAATGAAGTACTGACTGAAATTAATGAAAGTTTCAACAAATCCACATCTATTTTAGAATGATTCTCTGAAACATGTCACTATAGACAAACAGACCCAAAATTTAATTTTCAAAACCTTTAAAAATGGGCTGTCCCGCAAAATACGCGTACAGCCAACATCTGTATCAAGACAAACCATGAAGAACAAGGCAAAAAATTAATACCTTTACCTTCAGCCAGTCATCACTTGAAAAATTGAAAAGGAAACACGACCTAGCATGTAACGTCTCGCATAAATAAATAATGCTCGTTGAAAAGTACTTTTTTAATAAAATTACATTCTACGAGTATAAGTTATTGTTATTAATTATTATTTAATCCTTACTAATAAAGTTTAAATATAATTCCATATTTTACTGAATCAATATCAAACTCTTCTTATGTGTAACTACACTTGACAATAGTGTTAAAAATCTACTTTTCAACGAGTAATATTATGCGAGACGTTAAATTCTTCGTTACCTAAAATACTATTTACTTAAGTAAGTGGTGTAGTATAGTCGGGAACGAAGACGCGAGCATCGACAAATCCACAAAATTCGTGTATGCATTGTAATTACAGATTTAAAACAGCATTACGATACATACGCGAGCAGTTTCCTATGGCTGCGTTCTGGCCTTGTATAGAATAGAAAAAGGTCGACTCTTAAGCCCGTGGTCTGTCGCGCTCATATCAGTGAGGTGTGATCGGGACAGACAAGGCAGAAATCCAGGCTGTTCCTTCCATTGGTTTTCGATTCTTACGTAACGGTCCATCTTATATCATCACCTATTTTATCTTCCATTCTTCTACTAAAATTCAATGTAGCAAAGCGGTTGTGAGCCACTTTTCGCCCTTGCTAGGAAGAGGTAGCGAACCACATTGTCATAGAAATCATATCGTTCCCACAAGCAGTACCGTTTTTTTAAGAAAATGCGTTACTCATTCCTATGTCGCCAGGGAGAGCAAATAAAAGGTTATGTGGGACTCTCCCGCCGATTGGCCTACCCACTAAAATCCACTCGCCCGTGTCTTTCTTCCCATAGTGTCTCGGCCATGGCCATCGTTTGGAGCATTTGTCCATATCCTCAACGGAGTTGCTCGCCGAAGCAAGCCCACCTCGGGATGCAGAAACTATGCCATCTCATGGAATTTCTCCCAAACGCTAGCAAGCGTACTTCACGGATGCGCACCAACCTGCTTGAAGTCCATAAACTTAAAGAGCAAGGTCTTTCAGTCGAGCTCCCACGAGCAGTACCTAAGGAAGGAGAACGAAATAAGGTTCGGGAATCGAGTACTATTCTCGATCTATAAAATGGTAGAACTGTCGCAAACTTGTATCCCGACGTCCTGTATGTGTCCTTAAGAATAAGCAGTTCGCCAGCTATTGGCTGAACTCGTCACGCTTATCTCCAGTCGCAAGGTGCGCGTTAGGCTCGATCGATGGGACTCACGGTTTACTCCGGGACTGCTAATACGACCACTTTGAGCACTCGCAGATAGAATACGGAAAGGATGTTCATATATGAATCGTTCTCATTTCTCATGCCACGTTAGAACGATGAAGGTTTAAATGTGAATGTTTTAGCTTAGTTAATATTTAGATTTTAAGATTTTATATTTATGGTTTTTGTTTTCTAGGCGTGATCGGCACGTGATCACTGGATGTTCAAGGCTTTATTTCGAAAAGTCGAATTTTAATTGACTATCTTAGAAGTTTAGTAATAAGCTGCATGTTTCTTAATCTTAGTAATACAATAATAAGCTTATATTATTTTCGTTCGTCGTTCGTCGCCCGACATTCGATTGTCGAGGAATTGATTATAATTTTTTTTTTAATTATGTCAAATTTCAATTATCAAAGAAATAATTTATTCAGGTTTTTGTGTGTAAATAAGTTAATTAAACACCAGACCCTCATAGGTATGCAAAAAAAAACAAGACGAAATAGACAACCGAAAAAGCATAGTACGTAGTAGTACCTTATCATCAACTTATACATTTTTTTCACAGACGAACCGCCATAAAGTCTTCTAGGGGCCGCGGAAAGGAAAAAAAATGATAATTCATCCGACTGGAGATATGCCAAATCCCATTTGCTCCTCGGAGCGTAATTTCTATTCGGACCCGAGTTATTCCGGGATCAAATGATAAGCTCGTAAATAATTCCGACGACCTACGGGATTTATTTGACATTCATGGTGCATACTTAATAATTGATATTAATTTGTCTTAGCATCGCTTTTGTCTTAAGTGCTTTTTAGAAATCACCAAGTGATTGACGGATAAGTATAGGTTGCTATGAATTTGACTGGTTTGTTGGTGTAGTGGAAACCATTCCAGTGTTGAAAGTTTGTGTATTTTGGGGGTGTGACTAAGTGTTAATAACTATAGTTACGATCCAATCATTCCATTGTATTACGGGTGCCGTTTGATATCTATGTATGTAGGGGTTTAGGCAGATTTGTATAGAATAGAATAGAATAGAAAATATTTTATTGACCTAACACACACACATGACATATTGAACACAGAAATTAAAAATAAAGCAAAAAAAAAAGGAAAATATGTAATTTAAACCGAACTAAATAAGCGCTGGTATTCTGGCATGGCCTGTACGAGTACACTCTACTATACTAACAAAAGTATACAAGTTCATATGACAAGCTGTCACTGTCTGTAGTCAGAAAAAAAAGAATATTATTATCAACAAACAAAAACAACAAACTTTTATAAATGCACAGACGGAGTTATATTTTAATTACATTATTGTAAATTAGTTACACATAGCTTGAACAGTTTGAACAACAATCCAAAAGAATATTGCACATCACCACTGCCATTAGCCAAGGAAATTATAGGACGTAAATACCTAGTGATTGTTGTGAATGTACCACTATAGTACATTACCACAGAATTTAAAGACATTGCATCAACCTTGCATACAACGACTTGTATGGACTAGTGGCGTATTTTTTTTCAGCGGCCACTAAATTTTACAGCATCAGAATCAAGACATGTAACTGACTGATTAACTTTGTCTTAAGTCATATCGGAACTGAGATATGATATGTTTTGTTTTCCTCATTAATACAATAGAAAGACGATAACAGTCTGAATTCTCGGTTCCAATATACGTAGTTTGACTATTTATGTTCCATAGTGAGATTTGAATCTTTTTATAATTGTGTTCTTTTAAAATATACTATTTCCGTAAGTGACGCCATAACAACAATGTTTTCAGCATTGTTGTGTTCCGGCAGTTACTCAATACTTAATACTCAATAGTTTATTGCAAAACCATAATGTACATGTAGATGTTATAAAATAATGTAAGACCATTGTTATGGACCCGGTTGGGCACGCAATTAGGGCTAGAAGAGAGAGGGGCCGTATTTCATCTGAGAAATTATATGATGATAATTAGAATTATAATTATCATTTTGCAGAACCAATATATGTATGATCAATAAAATATTAATTAACACTGTAGTAACATTTACTAGTTAGAGATAAGATAGCCAGTTCCTCAGTGATTGAGGATTCTTGGAGAGGCTCGCTTCTATCTTCAGCCTTATCAATACTTAACATCAGGTATGATACAGGCTAAGAGTCTCCCCGTATCATAAAAAAAAGTGGCCGTCATTTTCGACTTCAATAGAAATTTGAAAATGAGGCTACCTTTACCCATAATGACATGACACCCATGATAACTCCCTTTTGACATAATGTCAACAACGTTGCTAAATTCTCAATCATTGGTGTCGGATATCAATCGTATACCTATGGTCTCAACTGCTGAGGAGGTACAAAGTCATTTCTCACACCCAAAAGAAGCTAAGAAGAATCCTATTGAGACCATTCTACAAATTCACTAGAATCGGTGATAAGAAAGAACACATTGAAGATTAATCGTATAAACAAAAATGAATTAATAATAATATCGTGTTTATTATATCCCCAACATCTGTGCGCTTTCGTCTCTGCCAAATATTTCATTTCACAAAAAAGGTAATAAGCTTGACTTATCTTGTAAGAAAACACTCCCTGAATATCCCACGTAATCTAATTGTACGCAAGAAAAACATAGATTTATTTTTCTTAGACAAAAATCCTGCCATTTGTGTTATTCCAAGTGTCTGTAGCGAATTTGTAACGTTGACACAATATTGTGTTAAAGAAGCATGTTCTTTTATTTCACTTGTTACGTTATGAAGTAAAAATTAAATAGATTTTTATGAGAACAGCTTTCTGACATTTCTTTTCGTCTAATTTATGACAGAAATCAATTCCCTTTACATTATTTTATTTAAATTTCTGAATCAATTAAAATGGAGCTTCAATTAACAATTACAGATGTCTAAGGGAAATTTTGTGATAGAAGGGGCCCATATCTTTTCATTGGCTCTCTGTAAGAATCTATCGTATTTTTTTTCGGAATTAGAGTAAAACAACCACCGAAATGACGTAAGGTTCTTTTAATTATAGTTTAAGCGGACACCTATAGAAGAAAAAAGCTGTATCTGTAAATGCCTGGAGCGGTAAACAGCGAAGCAATTATGTAGTAGCTAGAGTGCAGCATTCGACAGCGATTTACAGGATAAGAATTGAACTACGGTACGGTTGTATGTACTGACTGACCCTACCGTTGCGTTGATACTGAATTACAATACTTGCGTATCAGGAGGTGCAAATACTGTGACGGGGCTCCTAGTCCGGCAGCACTACAGTCGCCGGGAGATCGTTCACAGGAGACTGGTTTTTTATTTTGTAATAATGGAAATAAGGAACCCGATTCACGGGTTCCTGATGTAATAATGAAAAATATATTATTTACACAACTTTAGATAAAACTGGTTAAATAGTAGCGTTTAGCTTGCTGGTTTCTGTAAGATTAAGTCAAAATGAGCTGAACAGGAATCGTGGAACGGAGAAAATTTGAATTTAGACAGAACAGATAAAAATATAATTTGATTACCATAGAGTGAAACTACGGAGTTTCCAGCCATTATGGAGGTTTCATCCATCCATAAGGCTAGAAAGAAATGGCATCGTTACAATACAATAGCTTTAACACTGTAACAAACATTAAACTCACCTCAATTAAATGCCAAGCAATTTCTTCACGCGGCAATAAAGAGTTTCGGTACTTCACAGCTTTCGCCATAGCTAGGCCGGCCAATTTCCCGAACCACCGAGCGTGACGATGCGGCTGCCTCATCTAGTTTACCCAGTTTACTACTTTTCGACCACAAAAAGAGAGTTGAAAAAAGAAAATAACATAATTGACAATCTGACGAACTGGGTCAGTAGGTAGTCAGGGTAGTTCGTACTTCCGCCTGGTCTTTAGGGGTGATTGCGAAACCTACCCCCCGTGACAAATGGCGGCCTGGAGAGCAAGTACTAGGAGTTTTAGTTGGTATGTATAACAATGTACCCCACTTGGGAATCAAACCCGGTACCTCTGGGACTGATAGCGGTGGTGGTTACCACTAGATCACAAATGCGATTTCAATAATGGCCGAAATACTGTAAAATCGATATGTATCGCTCAAATTATCACGATGCGTTTTTTTTTTATGAACGACGGGGAGACTCTTAGCCTTCATCATACCTGATGATAAGTATTAATAAGGCTAAAGATGGAAGCGAGCCTCTCCCGGAATCCTCAGCCACTGAGGACCTGGCTATCATATCTCGAGCTGCCGGAACACAACAATGCTGAAAACATTGTTGTTATGGCGTCAGACTTAGATAAGATGGTGGTAGCAAGCCAGGCGGACTTACAACAAGTCCTACCACCAACCAAACCGAATACAATATGTAACCCAGCTGGGAATCGAACCCGGTACCCCTGGGTCTGATACCGGTGGTTGTACCACTAGACCACAGAGGCGGTTAACAAATACAATCAAGGTATTTTTATTCCATTCGATATACCATATTATGTTGTTCTAGGAAAAGACAGGTTGTAATAGAACCACTCGGTTATGTTATACAGATACAGGATCCAGTTTGCAGGCTTACCATCACAGCATGTAAATTGGTCTCTTGAATTTCAAATGTGGACCGGGAAATGATTTAATTGACATACAACTATAACCTGTAACGTTATGTTGCGAACATTAGCTTTGTGCAGCATACCTTAAACTGGACATTTTGTAAGCTTACTAAACCCTAACCCTTTCATTAATAAACGTGGACTAAAGTTATACCTAGGTATAAAACTAATACTGTCACTTTTATACGCTAATAGGAAGTGAGAGATTAGAATTAAACGTTGGTATAACTTTACTCCACTTTTATAATAAGGTCGAATAACTTAAGTACCTATTACAATTTGTACCTATGTGCCTTTACTGGCCCACTGGGCTCTCATAACATTATTTTTTATTTACACAACACAGTGTTAAGAAAACAGATATACAGCAAAACATATTTGTACGGGTGTTATTATATTGTGCGAACATGCTTTAACAGACATGTCTGGACATTAATATTAATCAGTAGGTAATTAATTATGAAAAGTTGAATTAAATAAATAGAGTAAAATAAAATAAAGTTGAATCAAATGAATCATTTTCTATTTTCATTAATTCTTATGTTTCTTACGCTTAGTGTGAATTTCGTATTCTTTTCTAAGTCCGAATGTAATTAATTAAGTACACAGAACATTTTAAGATTTCCAATTTTTTGTGTGCGAATTGCTCTAAAGACATCTCTACGCAAATTGCCTAGGTTATAAACTGGGTATCCATTTCGAGATTCAAGAAACATTCTTAATAATAGCTGCTTACCCTTGGAACGACATTAATTTGTTACGTTTCGTCTACGTATTTCGTTAATTTCGCCATCATTTCTGTATTTCTTTATTTACGGAGAAAATTACTATCAAGCTTTATAATAGCTACAGTCAACAGTACGTCAGATTTTATTTTACACTTACTAAGAATACTCATCCAAAAAATATCTGAATTGGTGTATAAAATAATACCTATCGATCAGAATATACAGCTTGACCTTGAGAGCGCCCATAAGTTACTCGTAATAGGGAAGGTTTTCTAGGCTACCTATCGCGCACTATAGGCAGGCCGGCTGCGCAGCCAGGGTACGGTAGCCCAAATATTTGATTTCGCATTACTAATATTATAAATGAGAAAGTTTGTGAGGATGTTTGATACTCTTTCACGCAAAAACTACTGAACGGATTTGGTTGTTTGGCACTCAGATAGTCATCATCAGCCTGTGGACGTCCACTGCTGGACATAGGCCTCTCCTAGCTCAAGCCTATTGTGGCGTTCATAGGAGTTTATTAGCTTCTACTACCACGCTGGCCAGACGGGTTGGTAGAGGGTTTATTTCAAGTTTTCCCTCTCTCGCACAGGTATTCAATGGGTCGAGCCTCTTAGACGACTCTTACGACATCTCAGGCATGTAAGGGAGTGATGACACTTGTATTCTTAGGCCGTCACCACACGGCACAAGATAGTAGATAGCCTGAATTAAAACATAGGCTACTTTTTATCCCGATATTCCCACGGGAACGGGTACTACGCGGGGGAAACCGCGGCCAGCCGCTAGTTTTATATAAAAAAATCGTGGTCAGCCAGTTATAGCAGCCAATCAACAGTTTCCGAATAAACTCCGTATCGAAAGTTTAGTTTTGACGGCAGCTACATACTCGTACATTCGCCTACGAGTACACTCGTTCTGGCTGGCCTCGTGCTATCGGGCGCGTTGAATGGCTGCCGCAGTCAAAAGTTTTTGGCTGCCTAGTGCTGACTCATACACAGTAATATGTTCCGATCATTTAGCATAATGTTCGACTGTCGAGCATGATGTTCAACTCGCTGCCAAAGCCTGGTTGCCTAGTGCGCGATAGGTAACCTAAGAAAATCTTCCCTATTACGAGTAGCTTATGGGCTCTCTCAAGGTCAAGCTGTATATTCTGATCTATATTATTTTATACACCAATTCAGATGTTTTTTGGATGTGTATTCTTGCAAAATGACAATTTTATCAAAATTCAGTCAGTATTTAGGATAGGTTTACGGATTCAGTAGTTCGGCTTGAAAATAAAAATAATTTAATTAAGTTTGTCATACGGCTTCAAAAACTAAATTAGTCTTTTGGAGACGGTGTTAGCCAAGTGCCATCATATATTTTTAAGGTATTTTATTTTTTGTAGTATTATTTTAAATCATCCTTTGTCTTTAGGTGCAGAGTCCAGTGCTGGTGGTAGAGTTGACCCTCAACCGGCTGGAAGGCACTCAGTTGAGGGCCCTGGGCCTCCTGTCAGTGTTCGGCTTCAACATGACGTACGCTGTGAGGGCCCCGTCCAGCAACCCTGGGCCCCCTTCCTGCAGTGCTATCGAATGCCGACTTCTTGGGCACTGCTACGCGCAGGCAGATTATAAGTGAGTATTCACCTTTATAATTGTGAGACATTTTATTCATGTCATATTCTGCTTGTCAATGTATGGCATACGCCATGTATGAGGGCCCCATCACGTGTCCGCTGTAACGCTATTAATGCGTACTTTAGCTTCTAAATAACAATTGACTTCAACATGACATATGCTGTGAGGGCCGGCCCAGCGACTCTGGACCTATTCCCAGCAGTGTTATGTGGATGGAATGTCGACTTCTTGAGCACTGCTACTCGCAGCATGATTATAAGTAAGAAACAAACTCAATATACATTTAACTACGCTTTATATCCATTGTGGGTTTGGCAGAAGATCAAAGGCAGCTTGAGAGTAATAAATGATTTTTACCGCCTCTGTAGTCTAGTGGTACAACCACCGGTAATAGACTCAGGGGTCCCGGGTTCGATTCCCAGTGTTAAAACCAGTCCTACCAAACCGAATACAACATGTACCCCACATGTTGTATTCGGTTTGGTAGGCCTTGTTTTAAATCCGTCTGGCTAGCTACCACCATCTCATCTAAGTCTGACGCCATAACAACAATGTTTTCAGCATTGTTGTGTTCCGGCAATAAGAGATAAGATACCTAGCCAGTTCCTCAGTGATTGAGGATTCCGGGAGAGATTCGCTTCCATCTTCAGCCTTATCAATACTTAACATCAGGTATGATGAAGGCTAAGAGTCTCCCCGTCGTCGTTCATAAAAAAAGATATAAAAAAAAAACATCACTCTTACAGCCATACCTCATTGACATCAAATTTGCCATTGGAAGTCATTGAGTCTAAGAGGTTGCCTGGCAACAATAGGGACAGGTAACTAGTTCATCGTCTACCGCCTACAATAGTTTTCGAATATTTCTGTTGATAAGCTTTTACTATCTGGGGGGTTACTCTTCACGGAATCGGGTTCACATCAGTACCCCTATTACGAGTTTGCTTAACATGACATTACGAGTTTGCTTAACATGACATTTACAGGACTTGTGAGCGTAGACTATCGGATACACTGCTCATGTCGGTAAAACAGTCGCTAAATATGAAAGAGACAGAGCTACATTTTACGTTAACGTTTACTGTAACGTCAAGTTTGCCAAACTCGTAATAAGCCTACAGAATCGAAATAATGTCAAAACGGTACTGTGGAAACCATAGCAACCGTTTTCAAAGTACCGAAATAACAGATTTTTGACGTTGATTCGATCCTAATGTGAACTCGATTCCGACCAGAGTAAGGGAGCTGGAAAGCTTGCTATTTTACCAGTGCAGAAATAAAAGCTGGCATTTTCTATGGTTTCCTTTCGCGCCCAGTTCAGCATGGGAGATTACAATAAATTGTATAATATGTCCCAATTAAATTATATACAAATATACCAATTATCTACCCACGATAAGTTTCATAAAGAACTTGTGTTATGGTTACTAGATAACGATAAACATATTATATATCTTTTTAATTTTGCATTAAATAATATATATATATTAAACACCCATGCCAAGACAAAAAGACATGTTCATGCACATAAATATTTGTCTTGTCCGGGGATCGAACCCGGGAACTCTAACGCCAAACAGGTCGTCAAAGTGAAATCTAAAATTCTGAAAAGCAATTAAATGCTTTTCAGAATTTTAGATTCGGTATTTTGCCCCAATCATCTGTGAATAATGGCATTCAATCAAACAACGTCACGAGACAATGCAATATATCGAACAGACAGGTACACCTAAATTCCCGTGTTGGCTGAAATCAAAATCCAATTTGTGGACAATACGCGGCGCAAATTTTGTATAATACACATAATAGGCAAATCCGACGTTTAACTCAATGAGATATTTCAAGCGTTGAAAATTCGCGAATATTTTGTATTTAATGGGTCGGATTTATCAGCGAAAAATCTCTCTTGAAAACCCATTAATGGCGTCAATAGAGCGGGAAAATTTAGTGGAAAAACAGAATAAAGTGGGTTCGATAGAGTCGATGACAAGCGACGATACTCGAATGCCATCATTCACTGTTAACAAATACGGTAAAAACCGGGTTCATATAGTGTCGCTGGTTTGCGCAGTATTCCGTGAGATTTATGACTGAACCCACAATATTTTTCGCAGGGAGTTCTACTGTTCCTGTTTCGAGGGCTACTCGGGGCCCGACTGCGGAGTGGGGCCCTTGTGCCCGAGGACCTCCAACATGTGCAAGAATGGAGGCACTTGCAGGTAAGACAACAAAGCTTTTTTTATAGACCATTGTCTCCTTTTGTTTAATTCTAAGTTTGGGAAAGCTAGTCGTAGTTAAACGAGTAGTTTTCTTTTTTACAAACGATATAGTTCTGTTTGGTTTTCTTACAGATTATTAGTTATTAATTTATAGCTATAGATATTGCAAATTGCAATGTTTTGTATTCAGTTTAGTTTTATTAGCAATCTTAACAAGAAATACAAAGTAATGACTTTTATATTTCAATTTATTACAACTTGTAAAAACATGAATTTAAACAAATCAGTTCTATCTAGGCTTTATAAATTAGTATATTTTAGTAACTTTATGTCTTTTTGATTGCCCGTAGTCACTGGCGGTATTACTATTTATAATTAAGAAATAAACGTAAACGAATCCATTTCAAAACTATCCTAAGTAGCAGCTTCGGGTTTCTATCAATTGCAGTCAGTATTGACCTCGTTAGATAACATACTAAGTCAGCCTTCAGCACTATGATATCGTAAGCTTCAAGTCTCCCGTTGTGGTGCAATCCAAGTCTCCCATTGACGACGACACTTATTCTCTAATAGCGGGTGCACACGAGCAGGGGCGCGCATTCCATATAGGCAATTAGGCAGTGCCTACCTCATTCAAAACCTAAATAAATATACAATAAGTGTTAAAGTTATTTTATTTTAGTTTAAACTTCTATTCAACACTCACCCACTAAGATATTCCTTACGCTAAATACTGAATACCTACCGATAGGCAGTCTCGAAATTGCCTACTCGAATCAAGCAGCGTTTCATACAAGAATACAACATATTTAGAAAAAGTATTGCTCAAGTATAAACCGCCCATGACAAGAAGGGCGCTGTTTGTACGTGTAACGTTCTAGCTTAAACTTCCGGAATATATCAGTATAAAGTAAGCATGCCTACCTGACGAATGAATTTGGTCGCGAATTATTTTGTTGAGGAGTTATTTTAAAACTATCATATTTCCTAAGATATTCATTAAAATTTAATGATGTAAAGGACAATTTTGTTCAAAATAAATACTTGTGATGATTAACGTATTTATTTAGATAAGGATTAATATCATGTTTATGAAAACAGCTTCTCAAATAATACATTAGTTTAGAACAAATTTTATTATCTGAAAAATGGTTATAGTGAGTTAACCATAAAACATAGACAATTGCTGTCGCGGACTTTTTTTTTGAACTTTTGATGGGGAATAATTTCGTCATACATGATTTTTACATAACTTTAACCGTTTACACACCGTCCGCAACGGAAGCTCCCAAAACTAATATTTTTTCCCCGTTTCTGTAACGTTTTACATTAATGCTTTGCTCTTATTAATCGTACCGTGATATTAAATATCTTATTACCTTCCGAGATAAATGGACTATCCAGCACAAAAATAATTTTTCAATTCGAACTAGTAGTTCCGGAGATTAGCGTGCTCAAACAATCAAACTCGTCAGTATTTTAATATTCCTACTAAATATTACGAACCATAACATTTATCGTATTTGCAGATTACCGCTCTCGTCGGGTTCAATTCCGATCTAAGAATTCACTTGTGGCCGAGTTAATTTATTCCAATATTTTCCTATTTAAAATGCATCATAAACAAAAATTTTCTTTCAAACACATCTCTAATCTAAAAAGACATATTTACTAAATAATGATATTGTAGACCAAAGTTAAAATAGGGTCAAGTGTATCTACCTACCCAGTTTCCCATACGATATCATATCTACTTTTAGCAACGAATCCAACCACAACTCGAGTAACCAAATGACAGGAATTTTCCTGACATGTCAGGAATTTTGGCCCTGCGTCAGGAATACAGGAAAATTTTGAAATTATCAGGAATTTGTGTCATTGAAAGAGGAAAACATATGAAATTAAAGTTTATTGAGCATTATGATCACAAAAAATTAAATAATAAATTCTTAGCACTTAATTAAGCAAGTATTTTATTTTTATTTGTTTAATTAATCCGTATTTTTTTATATGCATTATCACCTGAAATAATTTATTTTATTACACAAAATGTTAGGAAATTAACTGAAGTCAGGCATTTTGTCAGGGAATCTCATTTTCAGAGCTGGTAACCCTAACCACAACGGATTTCCAGCCGATATTTGTTGAGAACTTTCCCTCGTTACAAGTTAAATGCGCATTACTGTCTAGCGGTTCCGTCTTATTTAACTTTTGCCAGAAATGGCTGACACAACGTCTTCGCGTTTCGGTTTACGTTCGCGCTAGGCCAGCCGCATGTTTTATTTTACTTGGTCCTTCGTTTATTTTGAAATTCGAGATTTAAACTTTGGATTGAAAGACGAGGGAGTGTCGATGTGATTTAGTCTTTAATGAAAACGTTTCATTGTAAACAAAACAGCATCAACTCGTTTACAAACACACTGCTTTTCTATATTTCAAATTGGTCATATTTTGCTACGAATTTAGATAATTAATTTAAAAACAAACCGGACAAGTGCGAGTCGGACTGGCTCACCGAGGGTTCCGCACAAATTTATATAGTTTTATATATAGTTCAGATATCGTTAAGACACGATTCGCAGTATCGCAGATTTTTCTGAATTATTCCTGAAATTCACTTTCCAAAACTAATGACTACATGTATTTTGTTATTATTTAATTACAAAAAATTTATAGTTTCAGATTTTTCCTTGTATCAAAGTAAGAGTATGTATGAGTGTGAAAATCTACGTTTTTTTCGACATAAACGGTCCAATCTTTGTATTACGTTAATTTACAAGTTTGATTTTTTTTAACCCTTGAACATACTGTTGACCTGAATATATGGTTTTATATCTATTTCAACTATACATCTCCACGCTTTCGAGATAATCGAAAACAGACGGACGGACGGCCGGACAGATGGACAGCAAAGTGATTCTATAAAGAAGAAAGAAAGAAAGAAAGAAAAACTATTTATTGGCACACACACAAAATAATAATAACATAAATAAAACTAAACAAAACAAAATAACAAACAAACCAAAATTTAACTCTACAATAATACAATAAAAGAGAAAAAATATAAAATAAAAATAAAACTATTTAAAACAAAAAGAAATCGAATATTGGAAAGGCTGCACAGTCCCGAGTCCCTTTGCCTTGCCAATAACACCAAAAAGTGGTTACCCAAAATACCAAAATTGGAGTCTGGTTTTAGTTTTTTCTGTGGCAATTTCAATTGGGTGCCATGACATGATATAAAAAAAAACAAAAGGATAAACAGCAGAAGAAAATAAAAAAGTATAGTGTTACAAACGTAAACAAAATCACTATAAGGGTGCCGTTTTTTTATTTTGAGGTACGGAACTCTAAAAACAACTTTTTTCCAATGTTATGCAAATCTGAAACTTCTTAGTTGCAATATCCATTCAAAACTATATTTTTTTTTTGCAAAATTAATAAAGATTTTTATACCAACCAATGACCTAAAAGATTTCGATTCACATTCCACAATTAATAAAAAGGCTATGAAAGCGTTTTTAGTTATAAATAGAGTTCAATTAAATTAAATCTGAAAATAGTTAGGAATTGTTTAGAATACCATTTCAATTTGCGCAAATTTATTGCACACACATTATAATTGTTAAAATTGTTATATACCTATGTTGCGGCTTACTGCATTTATTATATTTACGGTTATCTGACAAACAGAGCTCTCTCCTATAGTACTGTTACGGGGGCGTGCTCTATAGAATTAAAACTATGTTTAATTCGATACTGTTTTTTTTATTCAGTAATTATATTTGTATTTTTACAATTTTATCAATAATTTATTTGACAAGGCGACCGTCCATATCTACGTACGACAGGCCCCTCTTTCTTAATTTTATTATAAAGAAAACCAGCCAGCAACGGCGGTGTAGCGGCCTCCTTGTAGTGCCACAGAATACTTGGTAGTACGGAGACAATATACGATCTCCACAGTAACTACGTAGATACAATCTTTCCGGTCGACCAGTACAGTTTTTCTGGGAAACGGTTTTTCGGAAAGTTATATAAAATAATGTATTCTTTAAATGATATACCTCTTAATGTTCTATTATTTCTGACATAATCGTGTTCTATAAACCTATAAGAATCGGGTCTACTGGGAAGTTCCTCGTCTGTACCTACACCATTCTCTCACATAGATAGATATTCAACTTGTACCTTTCCTCACATTTGTCTATTATCTAGTCGTCCAAGCGCTCTAGGTATTCATGTCTGTCCCACCTGTCATAGAGTGTGTCTGTCTAACACAGATCAGGTGATCTGTGCTGTCTAACTACGAAAACAGAAAGGGGTTTGATCCTTTTGGCCTCGTCACCGGTCCGCCTTTTGATTTTTTTTTTATCGCGCCGCACTATTTTACCTATATAAATGAATAGGGAACGTAAAGATAAACAAAAAATATTATACAAAATAATGCCAATCAGGTTAGTGAGATAATTGGAGTTAAAGATACAAAGGTGATACTTTGGGTCGGCATTATTCATTTTTAACCTAATTATCTGGCTAACATGACATTTAGGGCATTATTTATCATTCTTGTTCGTCTGTGTGTCCCCTGTTCATTTATATAGATATTATAGTGCGACGTCATTTTGAAAAAAAAAAACAAAATGGCGTCTCGTACTACAGATTTGGACGAGGCCAGCCTGCATACAAAAAAGTTCACACCCATTTAAATGAAGTATTTTGTATTTGGACAAAACGGTTCCTTCGATACTTTCACTCGATCATTATGGGTTCCTTTCGGTTCCTTTCAAGTCTTGTTACATGCATGTAATAGTGTTGTACCGAACAATAGCTTTCAAAACTCTCTGATCAAATTTTAAGAGAAGCGCCGAAGCAGAGGGTCTAATACGAAAGACAGGTCGCGACGATTTTCGTAGCCAAATGATTTTTGTCTTTGACTTTCTTATTTTATTATTTGAATAAGTAAATTAACAGATAACACTCAATAGTAGAAAAAAAAACAATTAGTACGAAGAAATACATTAAATAAAATAGATCTGGAATACAATACAACCCTTAACAATATAAACAGCAAGAGTCGTATGATTTCTTTTTAGATGGACCCTTTACTCCGAGAGCGCAACGCTGTGATCATGGACCTAATCGATAACATACTCCTAGAATGCATTTTTTAAGACGTAAACTAGGGAGCTAATGGTCTTATTTTAAAATATATCGCAATCCCTTTGAATTTGTCTACAACTATTTGACATGTGATAGGGATTGTGATTGGGACACGTTTTGAAAGGTATTAAATTAACGAAATAGAACTGTCTAAGCAAAGTGACACACGAAAATATCTTTCAAATATATGGAGAAGTGTTAAAAGAAGTGTCATCTTAATGTCATTCAAAACATCATTCGTTCCAAAAGGGTTTAAAATTGCAGGCGGCCACTTTAGACGTTCAATTACGTAAAACGGCTGAATGTATTTGGATGTGGCACACGCAGAGTTTATAGCCTGGTTGTACCATATACTTTGTTTAATTAGTTAAACATTCAATTGAATACGGAGATAAAATTAACCAGTATCCTGCCCTATTCTATCCTTACGAGAGTTTAAAGTTTAGCTATAGCAACACAGTTACGCGGTAGGGGTACTGTTGTATTAGGTCCATGGCCCCTGGGTTATCTTGTTAGGTTTTTGTAGTAACACCCCAGTTTCACTGTAATTATATTAGAGCGTAAGCTTAATTCTTTATGTGACCAAATCCGGGTCATCAGAGTATGTAAGGTTCTTCAAGACCATTCCATATTCTTTGTGTACACAAAATCTCTAAACTGATCGAACGTTCGTCCGATTATTGTGTTTAGTTTTCGTAGTAGACACCCAGTTTCAAATTACGCAGCATACACCAAGTTAATGCAACCGCCCGAAGTGGTTTGCTCATTCGACAAGTTACGAACAATTCTCTAACATTTTCTGCTTTACGTTATTTAATTTTCTCCCACTCCATTGTTTCCTTCAACCCTTAACGGTTGCGAAGTTGCAATAACTTACGCGATATGCCAACATTGTCGCTTCTAGTTTCAGTATGTACCACCTAGAGCAGGGATGGCGAATCAATGGCACGCGTGCCATGGCACCTGACACAAAATTTTGGACACGTCATCGATCACAAAATTCATTATGCACTGCGCAAAAAACTGTGAAGCACCTATTATATGATGGGCGAACGCGAATGATGTAATGTGACTATTCTCTGGTATATCCTGTTGTACTTTCTAGCACATTCTGTGGTACATTAGAACCCTGTACTTTCTAGTACATTCTGTGGTACATTACAGTTCAACCAGTTCAGCATGCTGTTTGGATTTAGGCAGCTGCATTTAATATCTGAATCCAGTCTAAAAATAAAAGAAGATGCCATCAATTACTTTCAATCAACGGAATACCTACCTATCGGTGGCGAAGGGTCCACACATACCGTTTCCCATCGGCATCCCTTTTAGAAAGGAATATATATAATAAACCGGGCGACTAAAAATTATTAGGTTGGGGTAACAGATATAATAGGTTGGCAGGGGAAAAAATAGGTTTAGATTAGGTTAGATTGGCGACTAAGTCGCTCACCTTGTATTTTTGTCGCCCATAAACTTTTTTAGTCGTTGCCATAAATACATGCCTCTTAGAAATAAACTCATTTGCAAAAAAAACGGGCACCTAAGCAATGAACCATTTCAAATGTTAATATTGCTTTGTTTGATAATTATGGGCGCGAGCATTGTCGTCCATAAAAATCGAGTCTTCACCTAGAGCGGCCAATGCGGGTTGTGCATGAGGAATTAGAACTTCCGTTATGTATCGATGCCCAGTCAGTGAGCCGTTTTCAATGAAGACTAACTCTGTACGATCCATTGAATTTATTCCTGCCCAAAACATAACAGAGCCCCCACCATAAGGTGTGATTTCTTCGAAACATGCCTCTGCAAAGCGTTCTCCTTGTCTTCTTAGCACTCGCCGACGATAGCATCTTCACCGAACAGAGATATCCTGGCTTCATCAGAGAACAAAACCCTATACCAATCCAAGTCCATGATTCACAATTTCTAGCGAACCTAAGCCTGCGAACTCTGTGCTCACGGGGTAATTTGGGGCCGCGGGCCGGGCGGTGACTGCATATATTGGCAGCGAGAAGCCTCCTCCTGACTGTCCATAGACTAATATGCACATTTCTTACTTCTTGGAGGTTGTTCTTAAGATCCACATACGAAGATTTGCGATTTCTCAATGCGCGACTCACAAGAAAACCATCATCCCGTGGTTGGGTACATGGTTTTCTTCCAGAACCAGGCCTTCTCTCGACGGAACCAGTCCCCTGATATCGCTGCCAGGTCCTTTGGACTGTCGAGCGACTAACATTTAGCCTCCTGGCCACGAAACATTGGCTGCAACCCTCTTCAAGCAGCGCGATAATTTTGGTAGCTTTTACCACTTTATCTACCATTATTGATACAGCCAAACAGCAATAAATAAAGCTTTGACAGTCAAGGATATGAAATTAATCGATAAAAATTTAATAAAAGTTATGAAAGTCGATGTTAACTTCTGGAACTTCGCGCCAAAAATGTAGGATAAAAAGGGGTTTTCTGTAAAAATGAGCATCAAATGAAAATTTGAATTTAGAACGTACTTTTTTAAATACCACAGCATTTTTAAAACCGGTCAGTAACGTGTACAAACGAATGAAACCTTTTTGGTATTGTATCTTTTTAAAGATGAATGAAAATCAAAACCGCCCGGTTTTTTTTTGCAAATGAGTGTATTATGTCATTAATTAGTTAAATATACGTGGATTGTTGAAAATGTTTTATTTTCAATGTTTATTATTGTCTGGTTTGTGGAATTTTTAACCGACTTCAAAAAAAGGAGGAGTCGACGGTTTTTTTTATGTTTTACCATAATTTCGCCAGTTGTTAACAGATTTTTATAATTCTTTTTTTATCTGAAAGAAAGTGGTTTATGTGTGGTCCCATATTATTTTTACTAAGATCTGGCTAGTAGTTTTTTCATAATCCTGAAAAATATCAATCACGTTTTGGCAAGTAGTCGTTTACCTAGATGACATCATTGTTGTGTATAGGCTGATTTTTAGTGTAAGTAACGGCGTATGACGTAACTAAAAAATCTGAAATAAAATCATTTTATAAAAAAAAATCAAACCGACTTCAAAAAGTAAAAATTAAAACTTTTGGAGTCCGTGCTAGCTAAGGCCAAAAAAATATATAGTTAATGGAAGTGCAATGTAGAAAGCCTTGGCTGGCACCGACTCCAACATTTTTTTTTTCTTTTTTTAAAGTCGGTTTGATTTTTTTTATAAAATGTTTTAACTTGGTCTGGCTTACCTTCGCAATATTTCGACCCCTCACCACTGCTGCCTATACATAGGAATTATTTATACTAGCTTTTACCCGCGACTTAACCGCGAGGTAATTTCGGTATTTTATTTATTGTTTTAATACAAACATTATCATGACAATAATGAAAACAATAAAATGGTGCGCTTCGAGGAATATCTAAGGAATAATTATCCAATTTATAGAATATGTAATAACTAGTTTCTTATTGCTCAGATGTAACTCAAACCAGTTTTTTTTTATGATATCATTTTACTAGTTTCCGCCCGCTATTTACCCGCGTGGTTCCCGTTCCCGTGATAAACTCGGGATTAACAGTAGCCCATGTTACTCTCCCCCTTTCAACTAACTCTATGCCAAAAATCAAGTCGCACACACACACACACACTTTCGCATTTATAACATTAGTTACGATTTGATTCGGCGACCTACAACGAAAAATTTTTATAAATTCTAGAAAAATCCGTGAAAATCCGGCTACTAGGTATACTCTATTATAACAACTTTGACTACATTTGTTTAATATACCTACGAATAGAATTCAATTTATGAAGCTGGATACGGCAATCTGATTTCATATCCGGAACTAATCCAAATATTAACTAAATTAATATTACATTTAATATTACCTAAGCGAAGCTTTCATTTGTTAGATTTGAGTTTTCAAACTATAGATTTTTGGAACTCAAACAAAATTCAAACCATATTTGGGATCAATTGCCAAATAGAGAGCTTACTCTTTAAATCGTTACAAGGATAGAATGGATGAACCCGATTTTGGTCGTAGGCCACTGTATACTCGTACTTTGCGAAGGAACGTTTAATTTGGATGATAATATAAAAGTAATATACATAATTTATTGTTCAATTACAGTTGAGGTCATCTACGATGACGCAAATCTTAATCAAAATAACAAAATTAAAGACTATTCGAATTCTGTTCGTACGTTACTGGTAATGATATTTTTAACCGACTTCAAATAAGAAGGAGGTTCTCAATTCGTCGGAATCTTTTTTTAGGTAAGTATGTTACTTGATTACTCGGAGACGGCTAGACCGATTTGAGCAGGATTTGAGTAATAATTTTTTGTTCTAAAGGGTATACTTCATATCCTGACATGATAAGGTTATCATGTCAGGATCTGATGATAGGATGGATGGATCCTGGATAAATCCAGGGAACTCTTCAAATATTTTAAGCACTTCTATAGCAATTTCAGTGTTTTCTATAGTAACTCATGCATATGCTTCCGAAAAGCACCATTTGGTAAAGTAGAACTCGATGTTGATTATCTTAATAATTATGACAATAAATGGCAAATTTCTCATTTTGTTTTATTCTTGAATAAAAGTTGAACACCAATAGTGACTATGTTATAGAAATGCGAATCTGATATAGATGCTGATAATTTTTAAAGTTCAAGATTGCCTTAAGGGTTCAATCATTGGTGCACCTACCCTATGTCCAAAGATTGATTTATAAACCAGATTGGATTTAAATGCCGCCTTTGTCCCTTCGGTCACCTCTTTTATTTTCATACAAAAGATAAATTTCAAAAAAGGTCAAATTATTGATTTCCGCAAAGGGTCGCAAGTCCTGACGATTTATAACATCTCTCCCTTAGGACATATAAAACAACAGGCTTGGTTTATTGTAAATTTAAAGAAACAACAAAGGGAATAGGTACGGTGCTCTGCTCGTGATAAAACTTGAACAATAAATTTGAATGATTTTTTTGCTAACAGTTAAATTATATGTTACATATGACGGGTCTGAGTAGGATTATCATGGGTGTTCCAAATAGTCCATTTTGAACATAAAGTGACCCAGCTCAACATCCCGGTGAACGTTGAATGGCACAATAAATATGTATTTACTTAAAACAGTATCTTTCTGATGAAAAAAAATTCATTTTGTAAATAGCTTCTTTATTAATTTCATTTAATAAGTAGGATATTTTTTTAACAATACTAACTACTATATATCTCTATATATTCAATGACAAATGTAACTATGGTAACTTTTTTAATATAAATACATTTTGTAAGTTAAACGATTATTACTCGTTAACCTGTAAAGTCTGTCTAGCAGTTACAGTTTTCCTTTGCTTTTCATTAAATGTACTACTCTTCTGAATTTTTTCACGTATCCCTACGCTATATCGATACGTGAAAAAAAACAATTTAAGAGGGGGGAGGACGCCTCACTCAAACTAAATTTTGCACTTTAAAGCTTTAATCGAAAAGTACTACCTAATGACACGCCATACTATGAGGCTATTGAGAAAAAAACATCTCTAAGATACATGTAGGGAGGGTGCACTCAAAAAAATATTTTTCTAGATTTCATTCTTATACTTTTTTGGCATAACGATTACCTATACATATTCTTGCCAAATTACAGCTTTCTAGAAAGAAGGACCTTTGCGCTAAGCCGCGAACGGACAGACAAACAGACAAACGGACAGATCGACATTTATTATTTATTTATTAGGATTGCCAACATTTGTGTATAATAATATATTTTTATAATACTTTTCTTACTTAAAACTAATTGCCACAAACTCTTACAGGCAAACACAACATGCACCATTGATAGTATTAAATTATATTTAACCTATTATAATTACTTATTTAAATTAAAAAAAAACTTCAAAGACTAAAATGTAAAATTAGCATCAACAATATGTCCTCAAGGCGTTGTTATTTAATTTATGATTTTTCGTCGGATCTTGTTTGGCGAGTCGAAGTGAAGTGACATGGCGAAACTATAATGGTTCCTTGTTGGCTTTACAACGGAACCCTAAAAACAACACCAAGTTCAAACAAATCCACCTTTCTTGAAACTAAATCATCGCGGTTATACCACAGAATACTTAATAGTACAAGTAGTTATACCAATCACCACATTTTGAGGCAGGTAAGGGCCCGTAGACAAAGTAACATCGTTATGTAGCGAACTTAGAATAATAACGCGTTATTATTCTAAGGTAGCGAAACGATAATTCGATTCGTTATTGTCTATATGCGCCAATTAACTTTCGGTAAGACCACGTGATTTAGCGCGGTTTACGCCAATCCGCCAATCCGATACTTCGTTCTACGAACTTCGTTATCGTTTTTGTATTGTTACTTTGGCTAGGGGCCCAGTGCCCCTAATTCGAGTTGATATTAGCTATCAACCTAATCGAAAACTATCGAAAGTATAACCCGGTAAAGCGGTCGATACATTATGAATGAAACAAAGCAATAACTTTTAAAATCGCTTACGAATAAAGTTTGCCAAACTCTTACTAAGGATACCTACTGTGCCCAGCAGTAGAGTCGTCGTGACAAAATAGTTCAGCGGGCCTACCGTCATCTATTAGCAACCATCATGTCATAGGAACGTTTTGTTTGCGTTTTGTTTTTATTGAAGTTGTCACATTTTGACACACTTCACACTTTGGAGGCGATGATGGAGCGAAGACGTCACAAAACTTCCGTCAAAAAACAAGCTTACTTTAGGAGATTCGTAGTACGAAATAGCATAGTAAGATTGAAACAATACTGCGCTAAGAGATGGCGGTGTGCCCCCAGGTGTAGGTAATGTAACTAAAGGCTCCGCTCCGTTTCGTATATGAGCGTCGCGATCAAGAACGCTTGTCTGGACTCGCGCCCGTTTGGTACGGTACGGGAGTCTTGATACGGATATAGGTACGCTCCTATCAATAGCGAGTCGGCTTTTCTATGACTGCCACAGAACATTATTTACTTGTTCTGTGATGATTGCAGTGACGATCTATGCGTCCAGAGTATTTGGATCGCGACGCTGATACGAAACGGAGGTACGGTACGGAAAAACAACATATCCAGACCCTCCTAAAGCTACACGTGTGTGTGTACACACTAGTTTTGAAACTAAGAATGAAGCAGCCATTAGCACTAAACCCTCTAGAGACACGAGGTGCTTTGACTCTCAAATACACTCGGGCAACTTATATCCGTATTCTGTTGATATAATTTTGGCAAAAGGTTTCAGTAGTAGTTTTATCCGAGTTCTAAATAAGTTAGGATTAGGAAGTTTTGGTATACCTTGAATACTTGGACGAATTAACCACTCGTCCAAGCTTGAATATAATAACTATTGAGTACTTATACCATTATAAGGTTTTATTCATAACCGGAGTCTACGTAGGCGAAATCGCGGGTGCCGCTACTTTCCCCAAAGTTCTTCAACTCATAAGTATGTAATAAGTAAATTGATTGTCTTGTCTGACTGACTTTGTGTTTACAGGCAAATGGGTCCGGCTGCGGTCAGCTGTATCTGTGCACCCGGCTACACTGGCGACCTCTGCGAGTCACAAATAGCTGAACCAGGTAAGCTTACCCTGTTGGGCAATAACAAAGAAATAAAAAAAGTAAAATCTATTTATTTGAGACACAAAAAGATTACATTATCCAGCACACACAGAGAGAGAAGATTAAGATTTTTCACAAAAACTGTCACAACTGCATAGGTATTACACAATGCATGCATATTATGGCAATGTAAATCTTGAATTTACCTACCAATTTCGACCGCTTTGGACCCGAACCCGAGTAATACCATTGTCTATTCTCCTTTTCTATCCATAAGGAAGGCTGGAGAAAAAATAACTGATGATGATGATGAAGTCTTGAAGAATTACAACTAGACTTCGTGGTTGTCATGTCACCAGTCAGTCCCCGCAATGTTTTTCGATATTATTAATGAACTAACACATACTCATAGTGCATAATGTAAAAAAATATCAACTTCATCTGTTGTTCACAATCACAAAGCACTGATCAACTAACTAAAATAACGAAATACATCGAGGGTCAGCGTATGCTGGCGCGCAGACATGTCTGCGCGACGTAGATCTGTGTGGTGCGCATGCCTATGCGTGTTCTGCTTGGACGGCGCCACAGATCTAAGTCATGCAGACATGTCTGCGCGACGTAGATCTGTGTGGTGCGCATGCCTATGCGTGTTCTGCTCGGACGGCGCCACAGATCTACGTCATGCAGACATGTCTGCGCGACGTAGATCTGTGTGGTGCGCATGCGTATGCGTGTTCTGCTCGGACGGCGCCACAGATCTACGTCATGCAGAAATGCCTGCGCGCCAACATACGCTTACCCTAATTGTGTGATTGATCTCAGATATGGGTAACGTAAGTAGGTAAATAGAACTAATAAGAGAAAAAGAAAATATCCCTTTTTATGTTTCTCTCAATGCTGTACTATCTGCGGTAGGTAACCATAGTGTTAATACCGTTACTTTGAGATACGTTAAGATATGTATAAAGGATCTTATGGCCGCTCCTCTTGTCAGGTAAAATATACACTTGAAGATAGTAATACTTTAATATTTATTTATTTTGTAACTTTCCATATTTCTGAATGAGAAAGATCTTCTCACAAAATATTCTCAACTATGAATCTCTTGAAGTGAAGACGTTTATATGATAAGATGCTCTCAGCTTTGTCATGCTAATGTGAGCTGTTTATATATCGTGTTGCTTGTAAATCTTTCATATTGCATATTCTACAAGAAAGTAAAATTTATAGAACAGATCTTCGTATAATATATAATGCCTAGGTAGTGTTTGTGATGTATTCTGGTGCACCGTTCTCTGAGAAAAAGTGCATTTTATAACTGGACTATCTTTCGCCTGCGGTTTCACCCGCATGGTTCCCGTCGGGATAAAAAATAGCTATACTATATATAGCTAACTAACGCCAAAAATCAAGTCGATTGGTTAAGGCGTCAAAAAAAGACAAAGAAACAGACTTTCGCATTTATGATATTAGTTACCTTCTCCCATATTCAACATTATAAAAGTGAATTACAAAAGAAAAGAAGAACGTCCAACTTTCATCTGGTTCGTTGGTTCATACCTCCATCTTCTGTTCTCGCGCTCTTTCGTATTCCGTATACAGGCATTTTCAGATAAGTATACAGGGTTGAAAGATAAGACGGGGCATATAGGCAAGTACAAACCGTTGTAGCTACATGAATACGTTCTTAGGAAACGATCTTTTTTTTTTAACTGTATTCACGGTTTTTGAAAATAATTCAGTAAGACGGCAAAGGGCAATTTAAAAAAATATTTTTTATGAGGATCAAAACACTCTACTAACATATTAAGACACCAACTGCGATATGAGTCACCTAGAAAAAGCAGAAATCGAAAAAAACGATTTCCACTCATTTGCTAAGAAAATAAGTTCATTCAATTAAGGTACTCGTAGGTGAAGCGGGCATCAGAGGCCCCATCTGTCAAATCAAGCCGATATCGATGCCGACGCCACTTGCGCGGTACGGCTCCTGAGTAGTGCCATGGAAGATATAACAAATGGATGCGGCTGCGCGTGGCGCGAGCGGGGAACGCGTGTTTGTCACGTTTTTCAACGATTTCTGACGGGCGGCAAAAGGTCACTCTCAATCCTAATCTTATATTATGCTCACAGCCAGGGAGTGGAATTCCTTGCCTGCGTCTGTATTCCCGGGAGCCTATAATCCTGGTATATTTAAAGCTCGAGTGAATAGACTTTTTCTAGGTACTAACCTAGCTCCATCTTGGACCTCTTCTTAATGTAACGATTCAGAATAAGCCCAAGAGTAAGCCTTGAATGTAAAAAGATACTTACTAGCTTTATGCATGCAGTGTTTTGCGTAGTGGATTTTTTTTCTATAATCGTGATATAAGAAAACTTATCTGCAGTATGAAAACAACAATATAAACCGTAGAAATCGAGCATTTTGCATAGTCTTTAAACACCTTTGCGAAAATAGATATTTTTTTTGAAATACCGAAATAATGGTATTTTATCCACAAATACCGAAAAATTTACCGGTATACCGGTATCCATGCCCTACAGTCAAGGTCAAACTGTAAAGCTTAACGTTCTTTTGATTGTATAGAAAGGTAGGTACTTCGAATACATTATAAAGTAGAAAAGCAAAATTCAGAACCAAACGGGTTGTAAAAGGAAACGTATAAAGCATATTTAAAATTGAGTTATTTAACAACTAGCTTTTCTTCCTATTTTCAACTCAAAAAGGAGCTTCTTTGAATGCACTTGTTAACAAGATGGCGTTTTACGTCAAAGCTCTGACGGAAGAAACGGCACGATTCTCATAATAGGATTCGGGTTTTATAACTGCGGCCATTATTCTTCACCATTAACATAGAGAGAAAACGACAGAACAGAGTCAAAAGTCGATGGACAGTATGGACACTCATTTACACTATTGGATATTGGATAGCTACTGTAAGACACTGTATGGGGTGTACCTAGCGTGACCTCTTAAGCGATTCTACATGAAGATAACTAAAAAGAATCGCATATGAGGTCATGGTTCGCCCTCTAACGGTCGGTTTCAATAACCAATCCTCAGTAAGAGATAGACTTGCAAGAGCTTTGTTGCTTGGATATTTTTGTCTAAAATAATAACGGTTGTTAAGTAACGAAACCAAGATAGGGTAGGCTTATCTTTACTAGAAATAAATTATTGAAACTGGCTGTAAAAGCACATAATATCCATTAATAGTAAGTACTTCACTCGCTTGTGATCCAAGTGAGGTTCGTGGCTTGACTAAGCACAGGGCGCTAAAAATAATAACCCAAAACCTTAGAAGCATAACTGCTAACTTTGATAGTTTCAGTATTCTTCAGAGCCAATTAAATATAGATATTGACATTATGGTTTTTACAGAGTGCTGGCTACAAAAGAATCCGAATATACCCATCATTAGTGGTTTTTCTGCTTTCAGTACTACAAATCCTGCCAACCAAAACGATGGGGTTGTGGTGTACTACAAAACTTCTTTGGTCGGCATCTCAGTAACTGAACCCACGATCGCTGAGTGTAGCAGCCTATTAATAAAAATAAATAGTGAAACTATTCTTTTGGCTATATATCGTCCGTGTGCTTTTTCAAACGCCGCTAATTTCATTACTTCCCTGAGTGGCTTCCTGGCTTCTTTGAGCAACTACAAAAATATAATTATAATGGGTGATATTAACATTAATATCATCTCTTTATCTCAAGATCCCTACTCTGAAGATTACCTAAATACCCTAGCATTTCATGGCCTCTTGCCAGCGCATACTTTACCGACCCGCAAGCTCGCATGTCTTGATCATGTGATTTTAAAATCAAAATTAAGATCACAAACTCTTGTTATTCACTCCTCTGTGACTGACCACGAAGCAGTCCTATTTTCTTTCGATATAAAAATACCCCATACACCGACCTATATCACAAGGAAATTAAACCATCATGAGATTGCCAAAAGTTTAAAAAGTATAGACTTTTCTTGTATAACTAGCACATCGGATGTAAACATTGCCACTGATCGTCTTATTGATATACTCCAATCTGTCATTGATCTACATTCGATTGACGTCAAACTTCCTCGTCGCCGCAAAATCTTAAAACCTTGGATAACTCCAGGGCTTTTAAGATCAATTAAAAACAGAGACTCTATGCATAAACGTCTAAAAATTGATACTGACAATGAAACGCTTCGAATAACTTTCCGAAGGTATCGTAATTTTTGTAACTCGCTACTTAAAAAGGTCAAAAGGGAATATCATAGAGGTAAAATAGATAAAGCTGGTAGAAACAGTAAAAAAATCTGGGAAGCCGTTCGTGACGTCGCAAGCCTAAATAAACCTAATAGCGATTGTAACGATTTACTTTTATGTAAAAATACCCAAAAGGAATCTGTAGACCATGTAAACTCTTTTTTCGCCAATATTGGTAAAAGGCTCGCCGAAGATATTTCATCACTTACGCCCCCTGCCAACAGCTCCTACCCTTTCCCCTTTCCATCCTCATCACAAACCACTCAGGGTCCTGAAAAGTCGTTTGTTCTTCTAGGAACAACGGCCGACGAAATTGAGACAGTCATCATGTCCTTGCGGGAAGATTGTGCCTCTGGCTGGGACAACATCTCAACATCCTTCATCAAACGCTATAAAGACTTTCTTATCCCTGCTATTACCCACATATGCAACCTTGCGTTCGATTCTGGCTGTTTTCCATCTGCATTCAAAAAAGCACTCATTCATCCCATTCATAAATCCGGGAATAAAGACTGTCCTAATAATTACAGGCCCATCTCCATCCTTCCAGCCTTGTCCAAAATTGTGGAACGTGTTATCAATAAGCGTTTAAACAGCTTTCTAGAGTCCACTTCAGCACTAGCTCCCGGGCAATTTGGCTTTCGACCGGGCAAATCTACATCTGATGCTGTCCACGAACTTACAGATCACATAGTAAGGGAACTGGATGGAGGCAAAAAAACCGTGTCGGTCTTTCTAGACCTTGCTAAAGCATTCGACACGGTTTCTGTGCCTATCTTGCTATACAAACTGGAAAGACTGGGAATCAGAGGTAAACAGTTAACGCTTTTTCACAGCTATCTCTCTGGTCGCACCCAATGCGTCACTATAAACGGTGTAAAGAGCTCTGATTATCAAGTGAATTACGGCGTTCCCCAAGGCAGCATTCTTGGTCCAACTCTCTTTTTAGTGTACATCAACGATCTGACCTCCCTGCACATTCCTAACTGTAAGATTATATCCTACGCTGATGACACTGTCTTGGTTTTTTCCGGCGATTCTTGGACAGAAACCTTTCGTCACGCCCAGTCGGGACTAAATCGTGTAACCAATTGGCTCCAAAATAACCTTCTTACTCTCAATGTCCCAAAAACCCAATATATGACAATGTCCATAAGAAATATTCCTCCAAATAACCTTAAAGACCTAACTTTAGTAGCCCATACTCATCCTTATCCCTCATCACATGCCTGCTCTTGTCCTCCACTATTAATACGCGATTCTGTCAAATATCTAGGTATCCAAGTAGATAGTAAATTAACCTTCCTACCTCATATTGACCTGATCGCAAACCGACTGCGAAAACTTATGTTCGTATTTAAAAACATCAGGCATGTAGCTGATCCTCACCTGGTTAAATTTGTTTACAAAGCCCTTTGTGAATCAATACTAATTTACTGCATAACCTCTTGGGGTGGCGCCTCACAATCTGTCTTAATTAAGCTTGAAAGGGCGCAGAGGGCCGTTCTTAAAGTGTGTACAATGAAACCTTTCCTGTTCCCCACCAGAGACCTGTACCAGTTTTGTCAAGTCCTAACTGTTCGTCAACTTTTCATCCTTCACACCATCCTTCGACAACACAGTGTAGTGGATCATACTATCCTCACTGAACGACGAAATCATCTTGTTGGCACTACGCCTCTGTGCAGAACTTTTTTCTCCCACAGATTTTTCCACTTTCTTGGTCCTTATTGTTATAAGAAATTGCACCTCAAGTTAAATATCAGCCATTTGACAAAAAACATATGTAAAACACTTGTTACCCAATTTTTACAAAAACAAACATATCAGGAATCAGAAGATCTCATACGCACCATTACATGATTTGTTTCTTCATGCTTAGATATTACCTATATACTCTTTGCTTACTGTTCTTTAGATACAACTCTCAATATCTTTGTTATATTTTCTTATAGACGCACTAAATACATTACAGTTGCTTATTGTCTACCCAAATGCTTTTCCAGACGATTCTTTGCTGTTGTTAATTTTATAGTTTTTGTTAGGCACCTGAGCTTTAGTCCTCTAAGTTTTGTTTATTTAAAGTAATTAAATTCTTTGTGTTTTAACACCTCTTCTGGTTTATGAAATGTACTTTAATATTATGTTCAACTTAATAACTTTAAATATTATGTTCAACTTATTCCCCCTTCAGGGGGGAGAGTACTGGTGTACTGAGATACAGGCTTAACGCTTAGTTCAGGCACCAGTCTCTCACAATCTTTGTTAATGATTTATATTTTTATGTTAAGAAACCACCATTATAATGTATAAAGATTGTGGAAGAGTAAATAAAGAATTTATTATTATTATTATTATTATATTATTAATGATGGGTCACATGTACCATTAATGGTACAATGCTACAACTGACGTAATGGGACAAAATCAATAATTAATTATCCAAAAGTGACGGAGCAGTACACCCTTTATCTATTTAAATAGATAGAAACGATTCAAAAGTCTTTTCCAATGTTGGCATTCTTATTAAATCTTTTTTTTATTGTGTCTTCAAAATATGAGCTATTTGGTAGTTAGTTCATTAAGTCGTGTGGTACCAATCCGCACGACTTTGCGAACCCAGTATTCACGCGATAACTAAGGCATCGCGACCCGTGGGGGGGTTAATGATATATTATATGTCCGTGACTAAATCGCATCCATCGCGGATCACGAAAGTGTGAACGAAGGATACGTCATGAAGGGGGATCTGAGTATTAAGCGGAACTTACCATACGTTATCTTGTACCTTCAATTATTAGCGAATGCCTGTTCAAACCTCTCACCACCTCTCCTAGTCCATCTGTTAGGTTAAATAATATTATGACACCACTGCATGGTGCCACTAAGCCCTAGGCCTATGCCATCACAACGGCATGATCCCAGGATTCATGGAACATAAAAATATTGTCACAAATAAGTATCAAAATCATCTATAGGTAAATTATCAGTATCTACGTTAGCTCTCTAAACTCTGCGGAGATTTCTAACAGTGCTGGAACGTATCCAGATGGTCCTAAGCTCCTGAAGGGCCGTGTCAGCATGAGACCCGCTCTCTACGCAACCCGTCCATGTGTGCGCACACATGCACGAGCCCGTTGCTTACTTGAAGTCATCTCTATGGAACGTCTTCCACCTGGCTCAGCCGCTACCCCAGCTCCGTCCAGGTGTAGGGCGCGTGCCTATACTCTCTCAATTGTGGTATTTCAAGGATCTCTAGGGTTTGCCTCCTGCTGAAGCACAAGCCCTCTTGCTTTTCATATTCGTTGCCAATGCGCAGCTCGCCCAAATTGCCGCCGGCACTCACCGTGAAAGAGAGAAAGCGTCGTGTGTGCCCGCGCTTAATAGTACTATGGCTGAAGCAGCCTCGCTTGGTCGGAGGCTCAAACAGAAACATACAAACGTATTAGGTTGATGTTATACAACACATAACTTCACTTGATCGGAAGTTCATAGTACCAGGGCTGAACTAGCCTCGCTTAGTCGGAGGCTCAAACAGAAACATACAAACGTAGGTATTAGGTTGATGATAAATATTAAACTTCTTGTTTAATATTTATCACATAAAAATAGCATTGTAAAATGCAAAATCAAAAAGTTAGTATTAGGTTGATGTTATACAACACATAACCTCACTTGATCGGAAGTTCATTACAAAATATACAAACAATTCGTGAGAGGCAAACAGGTTCAGGCATGCCATAAGTATACTTAGCTTTCATATCCCATGGTGATCCTTGAGTTCGTCAGTTATCAGTTGGCAGGCACTTTAACATTTACTACCAGCACAGGATCATAAAAAATATTATTTTAATTTTAAGATATAATAGCACAAACAGACAAGATGAAAGAAAAAACTTTTTATAAAAAAATGAAAACTGCAAAGTAGAATTCTTTGGCTGGCACCGACTCCAAAAGGTTTATTTTTTGCTTTTTAGTTTTTTGAAGTCGGTTTTCATTTTTTTATAAAAAGTTTTTATTTCACAATTTTTAAAGATAGAAGAGGTCCCGTGCCTACGCTGATAACCTTATGACAACTCCTCATCACCTTTTACAAAATGCTGCTTTTCCCGGTGCAGGGACGTTACTTATTGAGGAGTTATCCCAATACTTCATCATCAGATGCACTTCATCACATGCATTGAGTCGAGCATAAATTGCTTATGAACTACATTAAAGTAATCGTATAGCTGCCGTGAAATACTAAGTATTTAATAGTTCCGATGACCATTTGTGGTCTTCATCATCAGTTCCACTTCACCAAATGGTGCATTCCGGAAGCATATGCATAAGTTACTATAGAAAACACCGAAATCGCTATAGGAGTGCCTATAATATTTGAAGAGTTCCCTGGATTTCTCCAGGATCCCATCATCAGATCCTGACATGATGACAATGGGACCACATAGGAAGTATACCCTTTCGAACAAAAAAAGAATTACTCAAATCGGTCCAGCCGTCTTCGAGTAATCTCGTAACATACATAAAAAAAATACCGGCGAATTGAGAACCTCCTCCTTTTTTGAAGTCGGTTAAAAAGTAGAAAGGCACTTACTTGACATTGACAATAGAATTATGGCAGCACTTCATATGTGTTGCCACCTCAAACATCGCGACAGGTGTTGCCGTCGCGACATAGGGGTGGCCACCGGCCGGACAAAATAATATGTCGCGACGGACCTGTAACGGATGCGACTGACTTGCAACATTTCGTCGTAACGTTAAATTCGAGGCGAGCGTGTTTTTAATCAGTACGGCAGCTCGGATCGCTGTAGTGACCTAACATTTCGTTGTAACGTACCTTATGTGCTGTAGAATATTTGCCTCTGTTTTGCTAAAGGCTCTATGCCATTATCCTAGCCATTTCCCAATTATGCCGCTTACCATCCGTTCGGGGGCTATTAATAAGGATTTTGGATGCAAAGTGGCCAGTCCGCTGAAGATGGCGAGCTCAAATGATTGGGACTAAACGAGGCGTGACATCGGTGAGCCTCAATGGAATATAATCGTCTCGTTCAACAGATTTTGCATTTTTCATAAGATTTTGGTTGGAAAACGGATTTACTAATTATACTCCGGCTACAATCTTTGAAATTGATTGCTCCGATCATTTTTGAGCTATAGTTCAATAATACTTCAATGGCTCCGATATAGTATTAAGTATGATTTAATCATTAGTTGGGTTATAGACTTGGTCTATTTGAGGAGAAGTAAACATTAAATATCCTAGCTAGAAAATCTTGATCTACCTGTATTTAAATAGGTTTTTTTATGATATCCACCAATATTTTCCGAAATCCCTCTTTTAGGGTTCCGAACTTCTAAAGTCAAAAGGAACCCTTATATAATCACTTTGTTGTCCGTCTATCCGTCCATGTCCTTGTTAATCTCGAGAACGCGTAGAGATATCGATTTGAATCGAGTTAAAAAACCATATATTCAAGTCAATAGTCTGTTGAAGGGGTCAAAAAATCAAACTTATAAATTAACGTAAAAAAGATAGGTCTTTTTATGTCGCAAAAAACGCAAATTTCGACACTCTCAAGAGAATCAAAAGTCATAGGGATGACTTTATAATCGCCCGTTGACTACGAATAGAAGAAAAAATGTAAAAACTATGCATTTGTTATTAAATCATAAAAATAAAGTCTATGGTTTCGGAAACTGCATATCGGGGAAAAACTCGGGAACGCGTAGACGTATCGAGTTCAAACTAAAATCATACTCGTATATTCACGCTAACAATCTCTTGAAACTGCGAAAAAACAAATTTCAAAATTAACATAAAAAATCATCAATCTCAAGGGAATTATGAAATTTGGCAAGTAATATCGTCTTTTACTACATACAAGTACTTACAGGAAAAAATCTGAAAACTAGACATTTGTAATTAAATAATGAAAATATTTGTCTTAAGTTTTGGAAACTGAATTTCTCGAAAACTTTGGAAAAAACTGCGAGACTAGCACTATTTATAATAATATGTACCTACTAATTTGTGCGGAACCCTCGGTGGGCGAGTCCGACTCGCACTTGTCCGGTTTTTTTTTTATTTTTTTTACTTTGAAACCTCTAAGGTATCATGAAATATTTATATTTTGTTTTATTTACTGAAATAAGCAACATCTTCAGTTCGATCACCTTAAAAGATATTAGATATAAGTCATCCACTGATAGTTATCCAGGAGATTTTGCAAGGCAAGTGAACTACCGGAAAGTTCCTATCATATTATGCTAAATTTGTATAATCTTCCGTTTCTGTGGTGGTCTTGAAAGACGGGGTATTGGTAGACTATCAACATAAAAACTGTTTAAAACTGTACATTTATTTTCAGAGTGTGGAATAGAAGAATGCTCAGACGGCTGCGCAGAGGGCGCCAATTGCGACTGCAACCCGAGAGACACAGACTTTAGTAAGATCCTTGCGAATATTGTGTAAATTACTTATTCTATAGACAGTCATTATCATATTGTAAAACTGCTTGTACCCAATCGAAAACGAACCTTAAAATATTGGATTATTCTAAATTAATTGAGTAGTCGATGTTGTTGCATTATGATGGTAGTCTTAATAATTAAAAAACATTAATTCCACAGCCACCGCGCGATTCGAGACAAGTCTGCAGATTATGGACCAACCCAACGTCAACATATCTCAAGAAATTATTAAGCAGGTAATTTTTCCTGTAATATTGTGTGGGTACATAATAAATAAAATAGTAATGACGTCACTGTTTAAAATAGATCGTTAAGAAACAACCTAGTCCCACTTAGTTACTTTTAAACTTTTCTTCTCTGGGAAACCTTATTTATTGTTTCACGTAAGCCACAAATATATCGTGGAGTACATCAGAGTGAAGACCAAGTACAATCTGAGGGTCGAGCGGTTGGATTCCCGCCACAATGTGAACTTCAATTCATTCGTAGTGAGGGCACTGACCAAACATCGACCTTCATGAAAGAAGACTTTTGGCCAAAGGGTGTGTTGTTCCGACAGTTTCGAGGTCGGATACCGGACGCTGCATTGCGCAACACGTCGCCGCCTTCATTAGTTAAATAGTTTTAGAAATGTAATTTTAAATATGTATGTTAGTCTGTAAGGTCAGTCATATTGTATGGGTCTACATGCCTGAAACAAATAAATAAATAAAACTACAAAAAAAAATATGAAAGCTCGACAAGAAAAGGCAGCCAATTTTATGAATGTCTTGCGGCATCTTGTCGGCTTTCTTCTTGTCAGTTAACAAAGTCCTGACAATTAAAGGATACTCATTAGAAATTTTGTGTCTCTAAGGACTAGGTATCTGATAGTCTATTAGACTAGGTAGGGAAAAAAATGTTGGACTATTCGAAAGTACTTATCTATAAGTCTATTTGAATAAAAATCTTTGACTTTGACTAAGATGCTTTTAGTGGCCCATCCAAGAAAACTTTTGCTTTATTGAAGCAAACAATAAATGACCGATTTTTCTTATTTTTAAGAAGTTTTAAACGTGCTTTTTCCCTTATCACTATTTTTATGTTAGAGCGTAGAGCTCTCTTTGCTTTTCCTAAGAAGAAATCCAAACTCATTAAATTATTTTAACGGCACCAACGTGACCGAAACCCTATGTCTTAAGTTATCTTTAATAGGTCTTTAATAAAAGTTTATAACTATTGTTTTCAGATAACGAGCTATTTAAGAGCGTCCAATATCACTTTGGAGGACGAAATTGAAATCTTAAACATAAGGTAAGGGAATCCAATTTTGCTCAAGAGTTAATTATTGTTGTAAATATTGTAAACAATGTTTTGCGAGAATGTATTTAAAGTTTATGAGGGCTCGATAGAATTTACGTTTTTAATATTTACATAAGTGGAGGCTAGATTACGTCACGTAGCCAATTTCTTTAACGTTGATACAATAAAGATGTAAAGTCGCTATTCCGAGCAACCTTGCAACCTTGGGCGCTCTCAAGGTCATATTTTTAAAGTCTGACCTGTGTCCTCCCACGCTCGCTAACATCAGTCACTCATATAGTTCATCCCGTTGCACAATGAAATCTGAACGAAGCCGTTTTTAAAGCCTACTAAGTCCTACTGTAGCGCTTACATTAGTAACCTTTGCACTTACCTGCATAAGTAATTAGCAATATGTTTATTTCAGTTCAATAGATATGAACGGCGCGCGCACTGTGCTTCTGCGCATATGGGGCGCGAGGCGAGAAGCCGGTATACTCCGCGCGGCACTTGCACGACTCGCCGCCACCCGGTCACGTACCGACCGCCTGCGCCTGCTACCAGCCACTTTGCACTTCGACATGCAACCCGCACTGAGCCTGCAGGTACTTATACAGGCCAATAAGCTAGATCACGCATCGTGCTTCTGCTTTTTTTATACCTTTCCCGTGAAGCGGTTAGGCGACCCTCCGGACGCGAGGAAGGGAGGTGGTGAATCCTGCATTAGATGTGCAGCCGGCTGTGACGAGGGTTATGTCAGACTCTTACTGACTAAACACCACCTAATGGCTGGATTCCCCGGAAAGGGACGGCAGCCTTCATCGGACGCGACCGTACCCCTAAGAAGGGATACGGCGCGAGGGTGGATACGGCGCGAGGGTAGATACGGCGCGAGAAGTGTTTCTGCTTATGGGTATACTACGCGCGGCGCTCGCACGCCCCGCTGCCACACGGTCACGCACCGACCGCCTGCGCTTGCTTCCCGCCACACTACACTTCAAGATGCAGCCCGCGCTGAGCTTGCATGTAGGTTCTAATACAAACCAATAAACCGGATAATATGCAGTCGTTGAACTTCCCGGTTGACGAGCAGAGTTTTATTAGGGAGCTTTATTTAAAAAAGGAGCATGTACAGAAAACGTTTATATCACAAATAATAGAACATTAATAGGTATTTCATTTGAATAATAATAATTATTTCTTTAACATTAATACTTTTCGGGAAAACGTTTCCCAAAAAAACTGGGTATGGATTACTTGTCAACCGGGACGTTCCCCGATTGTACCATGCATGCAATACCAATACAAAACAAGGAACTTGATTGGGCAGCTGTTAGCGCGTTCAGCCTTTGATTGAGACAGTTAAGCAACTTTCGCTATTATCGATCTTGGGATAAATGGTAGAAACAGAATACTATTATACAGTGAAAAATAGGTACTCGACTCACTGTGCACAATAAGCGGCAATAAATCGTAGAAAATTAAATAAACCTAAACTTTAATATAATGTTAACCGCAAAGGACAATAAGCAAAGGGGGGGCTTACTCTTAAGTAATCATAAAATGCTCTTATCCGAAACTCCACCACTAATAGTGTGTGAAAACAATCAGCCGCAGCCACGTACCCTCTTCCACTTGATTAGTTTTCAAGAGAACATCCGCGCAGCCAGAGGACGTCCGCTATCCATTACTGGTGTTACGAGATCACATTTCAAACAATTAAAGTCCTCACTAGAGAGGCGGGTCGGGAAAAATGGGGCAATTCTTTACACCCGGATAAAGTTCCCGTTATTGATTGAAGCTGTTACCCCATTTTACTCCTGTGGTGCAGGAACTCTGTTTAATGTCCGATGCTATCAGGAGAAGTTTCAATTTTCTAAGACCGTTTTTGTTTGCAAACAGATTTTTTAACCGTTCCCCCTTCCGCGGTTCTTTGTAAATGCGCTCGTTTATTTTATCAATGGCTTACACCGATTCGGATCTGTACGTTTCTTCCGCGATTTTTACCTGATTGTTTTATGTAATTAGTTACCTTAAAGAATGTCTATGGATTTCAAAGGGACAATTGTATTTTTTTTTATTGCACGGTATATATATACGAAATATGCAGTTTACTCTATCTGAAAAAAGAACATTAATAGGATCGCTATACCTAAGGATTGATTTAGAGAAAACGATTATAATAGAGAATGAAAGAAGTATGGGCTATGGCCCACCAGCTTGCCAACGGGAATGGGTGGATATTAACGACTGCAAATACTGCCGGGACCAACACGGCTATTACAACAAGTCCTACCACCAACCAAATAATATACTTACTATATATATATATATAGTATAGTAAGTATATTATTGCTGTGTAGTGTCGACTTAGAATAGTACTCCTCACACACCCCTCTCATCCCGTGGGTGTCGTAAAAGGCGACTAAGGGACTCAGCCTTCAGGAGATGGGCAACTCTTCTATAAATTTGGCCATACTGCGATCGCCAACCCGCCTGCCAAGCGTGGCGATTATGGCAAACCCCCGCTTTTGGGGGAGGCCTATATCCAGCAGTGGGTGTTAAGTGGCTAAGACGACTATGAAGAATAGCTTAAGGCTTAGGCGCTCGATATTGGGCCCGTAAGTTAAGACTAGTGGATTTAAGAAAATCTTAAAAGTTTAGTGCAAAGCAATGTTTTAATAAGAGATAAGAATAGCCTCAGGCGATTCTTAAGTTTAATGCAAATGGGTGTTAGCGTTCATCATACCTGATGTTTAGTATTGATAAGGCTGAAGATGGAAGCGCGCCTCTCCCGGAATCCTTAATCACTGAGGAACTGGCTATCTTATCTCTAACTGCCTGAACACAATAATGCTGTAAACATTGTTATTATGGCGTCAGACTTAGATATAATGATGGTAGCTATCCAGGCGGACTTACAACAAGTCCTACCAGCAACCAAACCAAATACAATAAGCTTTTATAGGAATTAAGTAATTTAGAAGATTTTACTTCAAGTTGTTGAAAAACAAAATGGAATGGAATTTCGAAAAACGAAGTTATAGTATTTTTTTTAAGATGATATAGAAAGACTTAGCTACTATTAAGCGCTGGCTAATAGATCCATTCACAGTAAACGGTACTATTGTAACAGAGCTGAAAGCAATTGGTCGCCGGTGTCGCAAGGTGAGGTGGAAGAGAAATGAACCGATTTATTCTCCTCGCTTTATTGATTGGAACACTTATTTCTATCGACATCACGGGTGTCTGGATGTTTTCTAAAGAGACCGAGTCATTTGTCAATGTGCCTAATGTATTCGTTCGTAGATAGGTAAACATATTACTCAGGTATATAAAACATATGGTAATATTAGCCTTTGAAGAGCCGGCCGACAGCTTAATGAAAAAATGACGATGACAAAATGAAGAAAAAAAAGTGCTTTGTCGATCCCAAATAGGATGATAGGATCAAGATGCAATTATGCATTACTAGCTTCCGCACGCGGTTTCACCCGAGTGGTTCTCGTTCCCGTGGGAATATCGGGATAAAAATTATAGCCCATGTTAATTTCCGTCCATTCAACTAATTATATGACAAAAATCAAGTCGATTGGTTGCTTAGTGACAAACAAACTCACTTTCGCATTTATAATATTAGTTAGGATACATTTTGACACCCTTCACACTTTGGAGGCCATGATTCAGCGAAGACGTCACAAAACTTCCGTCAAAAAACAAGCTTACTTAAAGAGTAAGTTCGTAGTACAAAATAGCATGGTAAGATTGAAACAATACTGCGCTAACAGATGGCGGTATGGAAAAGGCAGATGATGACGATATATTTATCATAAAAATCTTTCAACGTAGGTATTTATCGCGGACAAAACCGCAAGTGCTTCCCAGATAAACTTTTTCCAAAGAAACTTTGTAAAGTTTCAGTAAATGTCAATCTCATACAAATGTCGATTTATCAAAAGGCTTGCGAACTTCTTGTTTTTCTTTAACTTTGTCCAATGCAAATGGGTTTTAAAAGCTAAGCTAAATCTTTCCACTTTGAAAACTCACAAAACTTCACGATCAAGTACTTGTTTAGTTTTCATAAATGAGAAATTTCTAACAGTCCAGCGAAATGAGAAACAAAACACTAACAAGGAGAAATGGTAACTGGCTCACATAATAAGGATTCCGTACTTGGCGCAAAATGCTGTCTTGCTTACTCAAGAGGGGTGAGACGTGAGCGGGACCGTGACAGGTTATCGAGTCATCAAGTCGATAAAAGTCGATAAAAGCCGCTCATGCCAGAGCTACTGGTAGACTAAGGCCCATATTACAGTGGGGCAAACACGAATAACTATCGAAATAGTATTGAGCACGTAATGTCAAAAAATGTATAGAAAAATGTAGTTCCGTTTACGTCCGGTAGGAACTCTGCTCCAATATGTCATACATTTTTTTACTTTACTTCCTCGATAGTCGATACTTACTCGAAAGTTATTCGTGCTAACCCCACAGAACGTTACTTGAGTAGTGTACTTTACTTGAGAGCAGTTAGAAAGGGACGTCGCTACATGCGATGTATAAGCGCGTCCCTTGCTAACTGTACTCAAGTATAGATCACTGCTTGAGTCACGCTCTGTAATACCGGTCTTAATGACTCTGCTATCTAAGCCATGGTGGTCAGTGGTATTAAACAAATATAAAAAAAACATTACAAACTTAACTTTGTCAAACTGTAGAACAATGTCTTAGCGAAATAAAAATAATTATGCTTTATTTGATGTCCATCTTTATGTTTGTTCAGTATCTGAGTCCTCTTATCTATGTTATGTAGATATGTATAAATACCTTATTGGTTCTGGTATTAAAAAAACAATGACACAGGTACCTAAAAAAGAGGCCTTGACAAACGTATAAAGCGAGTAACGGAACCCTAAAACCAAACTTCTACGCTCCTTCAGTCTGTTGAAATAAGCATTCTTCAGCATTGTTAAAGTAAATCCATTTAAATGCCAAGTAAGCCACTACTGCTTGAGATTGAAAAACGAGTAAATAACTAGAGAGGCGAATGTTCGGCAAAATTAATATTCGCGTTCGGTATCTTGCTTTTGTTTGATGAGCTGACTCTAAAACGAAATTATCTGTGTAACCATTACAAAAATGACAGTATTAAAAAAAACAGCTTGTAATTAACTGAAAAATACTGAACCGATTTCAAATTTTCAATAAATGGGAACAATTTGGAAGCAATGTTTGAATCATTTCAGTCAGCCGTCTTGGAGTAATCGGTGAACATTAAAAACAAATTATATAGGTAAGACGTGACGAAATGATAACCTACTTCTTTTTTGAGATCCAATCGATTCTAATCTAAGTTTAAAGTTTAACCTAACAAATTTAATATTTAAAAAAAAATGAAAATTGTTAGGGGTCGGAAGTTATGTAGGTTCTTTTCAGATGTTTCTCTAATTCGCGGTCCGAAATCCAATCACATGTGGTGAAATCTCACACACTCTAAATTATAAATTATGTGTAACAAATAGTCACGTTACTAACTACATATAAACACGCTCACTTGAAATCTTTTTTTTATTTGAAAAGATGTACTGAAAATTAAAGCGAAAATACGCAATCTGTAAAATCAATTTGAATGTCAAAACTTGCCATAATTGTTATTTTGACATGTAAATAATCAACAGATACAGAGCAGAGTATCATCAGATACAATCAGTGGTGGCGCCTTTAATACTCAGTTTGTAGGTAACTGGTATCTAATGGAACACCTAATTGGAAAGTACATTACTTTGTCTATAATAAAGGACACATCAAAATATTATTAGATACCTAGTTAAACTAAAGAGGATTTCGATTTTGAGTATATTGTTGTACTGAGCATAAGCTTATTTTTTTTATGAAGATGGGGATACTCTAACTAAACCTTCATCATACCTGATGATAAGTTTTGATAAGGCTGCAAATGGAAACGAGCCTCTCCCGGAATCCTAGCAACTATGTTATTTATTTATTTATTGCAGTAAATGTGGTCAGTACATAGTTATATATTGCAGTTTCGTGTCTTACATTTAACCAATAAAAATTGTCTATGCAACACAAAGAGAATTCCAATAATCACATTAATAATATTATATTTATAATAAAAAAATTGCAATGTCATACAAATATAATGTCAAATAAAAACAATGTCCAAATAAATCTAATTAATAATAAATTAGCAATGTCATACAAAAATAATGTCAAACAAAATCATATTCAAATAAATCGAATAAATAATAAATTAGCCACGTCATAAAACAATTATGTCAATATAATTGTCCAAAAAAAGAAATTAGAATAATAAAATAATGATCATAATTTTACAGTTTATAAATTCATTGATACTATAAACACATTTGTCAGACTGAAATCTATACACGCACACTTAAATTGATTCACTGGTAATCTTTCATTGCCATTGGTAGTTTATTGAATAATTTCACCGACATAAAATGACAATTCTTTTGGCAACACGTTGTTGAGCAAGATGGCAATACTAATTTATTCGGAAAATATAAAATACCTTGTCGAGAAAGTACACACCTCATGCTTCTTTGTGAACAAGCTCAGATTAATTTGAGTAAATACACAAATTTCAAAAATGTACATTGATGAGTGTTAGAATATTTAGTTTTTTAAACAATGGTCTACAGGAATCTATTGGTCCAGCAAAAGGCACGGTCAAAATCCGCCGAGTTTTCCCATAAAGTAAGACCATACCTCAAAACAGAGCACATGTAACCATGATAAGCCGTAAGTGCTGTTTTTTGACCACTTACCATCGTCAAACGATATAAGACGTAAGCAAAGCTGTTAATCTTATTACAAACATCTGATACTTGTTCTTTCAAGTAGAAGGCAGGCTTAGTACCCCTACGCCAAACAAATCATCAAATTATGCATCACAGATAGCTTTTGTGGGCGGGTGTCCATTTTTATTATAAAATTGCATAAATTTAGTTTAAGTAATGTTTACTTGTAGATTGTTATGTCTCAACCAATATTATTTATTTCAGTTTCATTGTCAATATTAGGAACTTTAGTAATTATTATTGAAATGTCATCGGCAAACAGCGTGCATCGGTACGGAGTGATGGATGGAAGATCAATTAAATATAAAATAAATAAGAGAGGTCCGAGGATGCTACCCTGGGGAACGCCATAGTTATTTTTTGAATAATCAGAGTGACAAGTGGTTAAATCTGTCAATTTTGTTAAGTTTTACTTTTTGCACTCTATTTTCAAGATATAATTTAATCCAACCCTGTGCATGCCCACGTATTTACACCGTTAATTCTAACTTTTTTAGCAGTGTTTTGTGACAAATGTGATCAAACGCTCTACTAAGATCAAACAGTATCACTGAGACAGGTATACGCTTTCCCATCAAGGATGAAATGTGACGGACGATCTGAACATGCCATAGACGTGGATTTTCCATTCTGGAAGCCATATTGTTCATGATGTATAATGTAATTTTTTTTACAAAACGAGGATAACCACATCTTTTTTTTATACAATAGGAATGAACGTAATAGGCCAATAATTATTAACATTGTGCATTAGTTTATGTTTATGTACACAAATTATGGATTAGTTTAGAACGTTTTTTATCTTTATAAAAATGGTTATAGTATGTCAACCTTAGAACAATTTTGTTATAGATGATTTTTACGTAACATTAACCGTTTACACAGCGTACGCAATGGTAACCTCCAAAAATACAATTTTTTCCCCGTTTTTAAGATTTTTTCAATTCGATCTAGTAGTTCCTGAGATTATCATGCTCAACAAACAAACTTATCAGCTTTATAATATTCCTACTAAATATTACTAATGACTAGCCTGCAGCCGCTCGTAGTTATACCCACCACGTGATTCTAGTTAAGTACCTACCCACCGTAGGAATATCGAGATAATTGTATCCTATGTGTAATTTTGATGTACAAGCTACATTACTGTAAAGTTTCATGTTAATCCAGTTAGTAGTTTTTGCGTGAAAGAGTAAAAAACTTCCATCCACCCAAACATCCTCACAAACTTTCGTACTTATAATATTAGGTAGTAAGAAGGATAGGTTAAGTGTTAATTACCAGTTAGATTTACAGTGCCTACCGCGCCGCCGCGCCGGTTCGATTCCCGGGGCAGGCAAGTGATTTATCAAAAATCTTTGAACATATTTTTATTTATCAATTCTTACAGGATTATTTATTTTTGAAAGTAAAGGAATGTTTCCTTTCAGTAAAATGAGCTAACTAAAGGATTTAAGGTAGACGCCTTCCAGGGCCCATAGATTTTTTCCACCCTGTATACTCACAATATTATTTCCTCTCAATACGTCCTTAATTCTGAAACGTCGGGAAATGAAAAACCAATATTTAAATAACACACATATGCAAAAGCCATAAGCTTGTTTTCATTCAACAATATTATATTTTTTATTAATAAAAGAGCTATACTTATGGTAAATTTAAAATAGAAAAATATTGGAAAAAATTAACTCGGCCACAAGTGAATTCTCAGACGGGAATCGAACCCGCGACCTTTGGAAATCCGGTCCAATGCTCTTTCCAAAGGATTTCCAAAGGTCGCGGGTTTAAAATTTACCATAAGTATAAAAATAGCATTGAAAATGCAAAAATTACAAAATCATAAAAGAGCTTTAGTTAAAATTTTCCATGTAGGTAAGATTTATGAAACTTATTCCATGTGGAAGCGAACTAGTATGTGGTTTCAGTTTATTTTCACTTTCAGAATACGTTTCTGTTGCTGTATTAATTAAAACGCTCATTTACTCCGCAAAGAAACCGTAATAGCTTGCCTTGTTTGTTGTTACTCTCAACTAATAATATTTTCTTTCAAAGAAATAATTTGTCTGCTTTCCGACGCGTGTGTAAATATAAATCAAAGCAGTACATTTACTTATATTTCATATAATTCGTAGTCCTAATAGTTGTGTGTAAAAAATAAGGGCACAGTGGGTGTAGGTAGTATATAAGCTACCAATGTTCAAACTTTCGTCAGATTATGCTGTAATGTGGACTAAAGTGCGCAACATACACTGCGCGTTTTGATTTATAAAACCCAAAGGGGTCAAAAAATTAAAGTTGGATTGGAATTTTCTTGCTTTGGAATTAGAATTTGAAAACATTGTCTATCTTTATTCTTGGATCGTTTACTATAAAATTACAGGTAAGTAATTTTATTAAGAGAGGCAGAGGCTGAGAAGAACCAAAAACCCAACAATGGCCTTAACCTAAGAACAACAAGAACCTAATTTACCTACTTGTTTATTTTTTCCTCTTTCCAAATTAACTTTTATACAAATTCCAAAGAAGTCCTGCAAAAAAGGTTGTAAGTCAAAGAAATTCTTTTCATAAAATATAATTCCTTTTTCGAAACTTCTCCTTTCCGTATGCATTACGTAATTACTAACTCCTCCTTCCTCTCATAACGTCATCAAAGATTAGATTTGGGATGGCGAGGGTTTACGTGAGAAAGGTACATTCAATCAAACTAACGAGGATGTCTTCCTTCCTGCTTTTGATGAGGGGTTAAAGCTGCATGCTTTACAAATGAGGTCCAATAAGTTAACATTATGGATATGTGAGGGAAAGTGAGAACGGACTCGGGAACTTAATTATCGGGGTCGCATAATATATTTTGGCTTTAGTCAACATTAATATTAGACAGACGATTTTAAATTATCCTTATTCTGAGATATGTTATTTAAGCACTTAAGTTTCGCGTAAGTGTATTATGATATGCTTATGTTGCGGATAGAACCTCCGAGGAGAATCACAAACTCGGACACAGAACAAAGTAAAATGTTAATGTTTTTGAATTTTTGCATTTTTCAATGCGATTTTTATACATAAGATAAATTTGAAATAGAAATATATTGGAAAAAAACAACTCGGCCACAATTGAATTCTCAGATGAGACTCGAACCCACGACCTTTGGAAATTCGGCCCAATGCTCTAACCACTGAGCTACCGAGACTTCAAATGATGAAAATTAAAATGTTCATCATTTAATTTTTGGCTAAATTTCAGCGATTCTTCCATGCCGAAAAGCCCATCATGTGCAAATAAAAACACTTCTCAATACTTGCTATTTTAATTAGAAAAAAACATTTTTAATATATGACATTCTAATTATCAATTTCTAATGTTGCCTGAGTTTCAAAGCCATCACAAATGTGGATCGAAACACCCATGAGCCTTGGATAAATTTTGTAAAATCGATACGTACTTTACCATTGCATATTTCCAATATTTTACATGAAGTGATTAGGTATAAAAGAGCTTGTAATGTACCTACGTTTATATTAAGTAAGTGCCTATATTATTTCGCAGTCTCTCAAACAAGCAATTTGACGATTGGACAAACAAGATTTAACAGACCAAACTCTGATAAAAACCTGTACAAATGACTGACTCTCTGTATTTCAGAAACCCAACTCCTTTTCCATTCCAAACATTGTTCGTTGGTTAGGGCGTGAAAAGTTACTTCCCCATTTATTTCTCCAGATTACGAACCAGCGCCATCTGTAAAATCACTTTCGAACGTAGATACAATCTTTGACATTCCACCTGTTGCACTGTTTCCGCAACGCCACTATAGAGTGCGCCGCATTCGCAAATTATTTTTATTTCCTCCATATCAACAACATATTGATTTATTACCTTAGCACTAATTACACGTTGCGCATCCCTCTCCCCTTTCGGGATACGCGTCTGATTTGAGGCGCTGTGATTGGACGAACTAGTTTTAAGCCCTAGCGGGTCCAGAAAGTCTGGTGTCTGGTCTATTCATCTCGTATTGATTTATTCAGTGAAATAAATAAGGGCCGCCCGTTGTCCCCAGGCTTTAGTCGTGAACCAGCGGCCGGGAGTATGGGAGGGCTCAGAGTTCATCTTGAGCTGTATGGCTTATGGGTCTCCGAACATCACCTTCAGCTGGTACAAAGACGGTGTTCGAGTGAATTTCGAAGGCACTTCCAGGTAAGAAGTTTTTTACATATTTTTTTAGCAAAAATCATATCTTTCTGACTATTACTACTTATCACATATTACTTAACTCTGAAGATTGCGAAAGTCATTATAACTACAATATAAGTATTCTATTTAAGTTTCCTACAGAATTTTCTGTGAATTTTCTTGTTTTTTTTGTAATCTCCGTATGTAATTTATTCTTTTGTACAACAAAGGCGTTGTTTGTATAACAAATGAACATAATTAATTAAATAATCAGATAAATAAATCCTTAAACCAGTTGAAACTCTTTATAAGTAGATTTCGTCTATTACTTATTCGAACTAAAGTGCTCGAATTTTTAATCGTCCGTTATCGTTGTTCGTTGCGCTTCACCATTTTGGCAACATAAAACAAAGGAACGTAAATGAACGTTGACACTGCGCAATAATTTTAATATCACACAATAACACATTATTTTCGAACAAAAGAAATAAGAACCAGATGTATCTTCTAGATCTGCTGAAAAAGAAAAGTTCTGTGATACGAAACGGCACATACAGTTCTCATAACGGTATTTCTGCGTTTGTTAGGAAGTTTGAATGTCATTGATTGAGGTATTAATTCAGCGTGGGTAGAAGCTTCTTTTCTCAACGCACATGCGCATAATATGCACATTAGCTTATTAGCTCAAGTTTACTTGTTAACTTTCGAAAATGATTTAAACGATAAAAATCTTCAATCGTCTACACTGAAATCAATTGAATCAACTGAACAAAGAAAAGAACTTATTTAGCATCACACTATGGCGGACATTTAGAGCAGCTATTTTGTTTCACAAAATGGCGGACATTCAGAGAAACCATTTTGCTTCATAAAATGGCGGACATCATCACATTGTACGGTTGTTCTCGCTCCTCTGCTGCAACTAGTAATAAACCTAAAGTTGCCTAAAGAGAACATCCGTGAACCTTGTAGTTAGTTGCCTTCAATGACGTAACTTCCTTTTGTCTTATGGTCGATGTACGAAACTACATAATTCAAAATATCGATGATGAACAAAGTTTTGAGCGCTATTTCGTAAATTGTTTTGTTTCATATTGTTCACGGATTTGCGCAACCAATTGACGTAAAATGGCGGAGATGTTCGGAAATCTGTACATAACTTTTTTCCCGTTTACGAATGTAGTTTCAATTCTTTTTTTTTTTTATTGATAAAGATCTTTTTTAATAATTCGCTAACCGATTAAATATTTTTCTACTTATATGCCTATATTAATTATAGTACCTATGTTATAGTATATTTCTTGCATATATTTTTTATGTAATGCCTAGCTGCCATATTCAAACATATCGTCATCTATGGTTTTTTTTACGCACATGCGCGAATTTAATGAAATAATTGCATTTAATCACCCTAGCTGGACATATTATGCACATGCGCATATGCACATAGCAACAGAAATGACCACACCCTTTCCTTGGCCTAATGTAATTTGATACATTAGGTTTGATTCGGGTCGATGTTATTATAATAAGCCAAATAAAAGGATTTTGCTTCTTTTATAGATTTTCTAACAATTGGCATCTGGTTTTAGGGACATATGGACGCGTACTGTTGCAGAGGATGCACTCGGCCGTCGCATGTCCGTACTAGGTGTATCGGAAGCCCAGCGACCTGACAGTGGGAAGTGGTCATGTTCAGCTAACGATGTGGGCAGAAGAAGATGCAGAGCTTTGCGACTGGATATCTTAAGGCCACCTGACATACGTCTTGTGCCGTCTACTCTTACTGTTAATAAGGTGGGAGACACATTTTCCTGATGTGGTTAGTTCTTCAATACAGTTTTGAATAATTATTAAATATATTTCCAGGGAGACAATGTCAGCATCACTTGCTTAGCGGGAGCTGGAAGAGCCCATGGCGTGCTGGGGTTTAGTTGGACTAGGGAAAAGAACCTCCTTAAATTGAACCCTGGCCGTGAAGTCTGGGAAGACCTCTATCCAGCTGGCAGTGTGTTGAAGCTCTTCTACGTCCAAGTAAGTTTGATTTCAGCCAATTTAAATATTGAGATGAGAACTTAAGTTCTATAGTTCGATGTATCTGTCGATGCTTTTCGTTGTAGAAATCTGCTGAATTCCGATGTCAAGTTTCGTCAGTAGCAGGAACGAATGCGCAGAGTGTATCGATGTGGGCCCTAGGTCCAGCCGATAACTCATGCGAACCAGGAGCTTCGCATGGACTTCGCTGGCCAAGAACTGCCCCTGGAGCCCATGCTTCTGCATCCTGCCCTCCTGGTCATACAGGAGAGACTACAAGGTGACTACAGAATACCTTCTCTTAATGTGCTCTCTCTTAATAGTGCTGTTAAATTACTTCACAAACAAATTCGTTAAAAACTTATCTTACTTCTAGATTTTGCGAACCGAAAACCATCCAACATGGTGTTAAATGGAAATTACCCGATTTCTCTGGATGCATTGCTGACTCCTTAAAAGATATATATGAACAGGTAAGATACGAAACCGAACTTTCAATCTGGCACACTAAAATTTTATAAGGTGGCCGTAGTTAGGGGTGTCAATAATAAGACATGTTGACTCGAAGATGGTCGTTTAATGAGTGAGTTCACACGGTACAGAAAAGTTGTAATTTACACCAAACATAATTTCTTATAACTAGATGTCAGCATAACGTGAGCGCAATGCATTGTAATATCATATTTATTTAATACATCAAAACGTACATATAGTATCAACATACTTCATCTCCCCCGAAAAAGATGCAGGCTACCCCTCCGAACAGCAAAAAAAAATTATTTTTTTTACAATAAATTGACAAAAAAAATTGACAAATAATAAACTAATTACATTTTATTATATAAAAAAACAGTAACTTATATAAAACTTATTCTATAAACAATTTTGTATTATTTTTATGAATTATAATATATTCTTTATTATCTTTCCATATTTTAACATTTGGAGACAAATCATCAATTACTTCAAATGGACCATTATAAATATTATCTAATTTACTTCCTGTTTGATTTTTTAACAAAATAAGATTACCTTTTTTATACTGTACAGAATTTTTATTCTTATCATACAAAAAATTCCTTAGTTGTTTACTATGTAACAGATTTTCTTTGGCATCAAAATGAGCTTTTTGTAACCTATATTTTAGTTCTTTTACATAATCACCAAAATTATACAAAGGTTCAAGTGTTTTGAATAAATTACTAGGTAAGTTACACAATTTCCCAAATACAAGTTCGTATGGAGTGTATTTGGTTTCTGTATGTACTGTTGTATTGTATGAAAAACACCAGAATGGAATCCAATCACTCCAATCGCTTCTATTGTTTGCACATTGTATCCTAAGATAAGCTCCTAAATGTTTATGACTATTTTCGAGTGAACCTAAAGTCTCATGATGATAGGGAGTTGAGTTTGATTTATTTATACCTAATAATTTGCAAGTTTCGGATAACACTGAAGACATGAACTCTTTACCTTTGTCAGTAATAATTTCGTTTGGAATACCATAACGCAATACAAAATTATTTACAAAACACCTAGATACTGAAATAGTGTCCTTTGTCCTTAAGGGATAGGCTTCTATAAATTTACTTAAATCGCATTGGATTGTTAAAATATACTTATAATCATAGATATCTAAATCTAGTGGGCCCATTAAATCTAAACTTATTCTCTGAAAAGCTGAATTAGCCGTTGTGGTGATAACCATTGGCTCTTTTATTTTCTTATTAGAGTGCTTATGTAATTGACAACTTTTGCATCGTTTTACGTAATTATTGACGTCATTACTTATACCTGGCCAGAAATAGTATTTCTTTATGTTATTCAACATACGATTAACCCCTGCGTGTCCGCTAGTGGGCAACAAATGAAAGTCATTTAAGATAACTTTTTTGTCATCTTCATCAAATATTCTCAATACATCTCGCGTTACTAGGAAACGAGGTAATGTTAGTTGCAACTTATTCATTTCGCGAAGTAATTGTCTTATTCTTTTCTCATTATATTTATTTATGATTACTAGTAATTCTTTTATATTTAAACTTTTACATAGATTTTCTAAGTCTCTCGCTAACGCCTGTGTGGTCGATAACGATCGAGATTTTAGATAAATCGCTGATTGCGATGGAACAAACGTACAATATTTTTTAATAGAAACTATATTATCTTTTTCTCCTAAACACTTTTCATTATACCTATCAGTAAAAATAAGTTCTACGATATCGTCAGGTCGTTTCAGAACTTCCACAGCTGTCGGTTGATCAGGCCTACATGGCGTGGTATGTCCTGGTGTCAGTCTGTCATTGGTGTCAGCGCTATTTAATTTACCTCGCTGAGCTCTCGTCTTGGATGGTTAATTCGTCCAAGGCTCTCGTTAATACCGATACTACATGTTCACGCATTTGTTTTAAATCATTGCACGTCATCGGGAGTCGACTTAACGCGTCTGCAGCTGCGCATCCTGGCAGGGTCGCCATATAAGGTGGCCGTAGTTAGGGGTGTCAATAATAAGACATGTTGACTCGAAGATGGTCGTTTAATGAGTGAGTTCACACGGTACAGAAAAGTTGTAATTTACACCAAACATAATTTCTTATAACTAGATGTCAGCATAACGTGAGCGCAATGCATTGTAATATCATATTTATTTAATACATCAAAACGTACATATAGTATCAACATACTTCAATTTATTAGTAGTAGTATTATATGATAGATATATATTTTCGTCCAATTTATGTTTATTTACTCTTTTGCAGTTCAGCCGGATCTCATACGGATACTCATGGGCTAACGTATCCCACGTGGCCCATCAATACGGCTCAGTACTACGTTCTCTCCCGATGCATCCAGGGGAGGGAACCCTCCCTCTCCTGCATTCCCGGAACATGGTGCAATACCTTCTCTCTCATGTCGGGAAACCAAAGGACAGGTTCGACAGCGTTGATCACTTGCTGAAGATTTATGATACCCTGTTGAAACATCCCGATGCATTCTTGGATGAAGAGGTTTGTGAGCCATATAGTTACCAGCTCATCTGTAGTTAAACATGATGTCGATGTCGTGGGGGTTACACCGATTTGTCGCCTAATGCTTTCGACAGATGTGTGTACCCCCATCGACACTGAACATTCCTACACTCAACGGGCAAGTACTTTCGCAAGAGGCATAACTAATAGCAGAAAAGAGAGTAGTAATAAAAAGCGAGAGACGATAAAATCAACAATTCGAAGATATCATTTCAAAGAATTTGTTATAAAATTAATGAATTAGAAGAAAATATTTATATAAAAGAAGGACTCTCCAAAAAGAAGTGTAGCATAAAATGTCCCCTATTTATGCTCGAAATTCGCTACCTACCTAGAGCTCTAACTACCTATGTATTAGTATGAAAAATACAGCTTCGCATTTTTACAAACTGAAAATAAAACATTTTTGAATAAATTATTGAATTGTACAACTGTATTTGAAAATATTAACGTTTTTTTTCTACAGAAAGTGTACGAGCTTCAAAACGCCGTGGTAGACACAGCTGGCATGAGGTCGAACGAAGATATTCGCCTACAAGAGATGACAGTCAAAACAAAACCAGTATTAGATGACCACGCGGCCCATTTTGACCTGCACGGATCCCTCGAGTGGTCCATGGCTGGACCACAATGGTTCCTCACCTCAGTTGGTGTAGAACTAGTGGGACGAACTGGGAATGCCACTGTCGTATCAGTTTTGTACCACAATTTGGCTGCCAGACTGCCGTCTTTGAGACGATCCATAGAATTTAGGTGAATATAATAATGTTGTGGTTGTTGATATTTCCGTTATTTAACTTATAAGACCGCTTCTTTCAATTCCACTGTTGAAACACAAACCGAGATTGTCGAACCACTTAACTTGGTTGTATTACACAATTGCCGCCATTTATCGTTATTGAAATGTCACCATAGCACAGAATACTAAATATGACCATAGTAACCCGATTTGCATTACACGACCAAAATACAAACACTGGCAAAAGTGGCTCAACAACCCTGGTTCGGTTTCTGACTGTACAATATCACTTCCCATTCTGTCCGTTATGTAACATCCCCACGTTCATTTGGATAGGACAGAAGAAAAAACAGCTATTTTCACAATTTTATCTTGCTTAACTATAAAGTCTCATATCATCACTCCGACATTCACTCCTACACTGTTTTTTTTTATTTATTTCGATTTGTCCGCGTTTATTCCCATTTCAGTTTCCAGATTGACTTTAGTTTTCCCACTTCAACTTTGATTTCTCCAAAGGAGTGGGAAAATGGAGGTGAAAGTATAAAAATATTTTATTTGCAGTTTTATTATTGACTTTGGTTTTATCTTTCGTTTTATTTATTTATTTTTTCCCTACAACGGTGGTTGTAGCCAGTCTCCTTACAGGAACGGGCGGGAGACCGAGTACGAGTTCGCGTCCCAGCAAGTGCAACTTTCGGCTTGCGGCGCAGGAGTCGACAGGAGTCTACAGCATACTGTCACGCTACTCTTCTCACACGTCAAGAACTATAGCGCAGTTGGTGAGTAGCAGTTTTCGTCACTTCGCAAAGTTTCAGAAGCGGGATGTTATAAACAGAGGCCGTATTATGTCGTGTGCAGTAGAGTGATAGGCCGCTATATAGCATTGTCTTACTCTCTAAACGACAACACTAGGTATTAAGAGGTCGTAATACGGCCTCAGGGAGGCGTATGACAACTATGTTACAATAAAAAAAACACCCACCCAATCTCTTGTCTATGATTATTTCGAATAATACGCGGCATAGAAGAGAGATGACGAAAGACCCCACGAACCTCGTGTGCGAATAGCAAGAGTCTTATAGACTATACTCCTGCAGAGGCAAAAAAGCCTCATATTAAAGGACGGAACTACATTACAATATACATTTTTGTTATACACTTTTGTGGTTCTATACATATATTTTGCGAGCAAATTCACGAGCAAAATCAAGGGAAGACAACTGTATGGATGGGACATTGTTTTTGTGTGGGTAGCAGGAGAAGTCTGCAACACAAGCAGATAAATTTGCATCTCTGTTTTAGACTTCTGTTGCTCTCCATACATAGTCTGCGAGCAAGATCAAGACTCAAAATTAAGAAAATAGAAGAACAACTGAATATATTATATGAACTTTTTTTATTATTATTAGACGTACTAAACGACGTATTAAACTGCTAACTCACTCATATCATATCATTTTTAAAACAGGTACCAAAAGCACAGAATACTTAATAGTACAAGTACCAAAACGATAATTCTACGCGTCATTATGTTTTGTGTGGAAAGTAGGAGAAGTCTACAACACAAGCAAAAATATATTTGCATCTGTGTTGTAGACTTTTGTTGTTCTCCATGCTCAGTCTGCAAGCAAGATTTGATCAATGTAAATAATAAAAAATATTTATCACATAAAAATAGCATCGTAAAATGCAAAATTAAAAAGTTATAATTAGATGGCTGTTTCATCTTAATCGATTGTCAGACATTTGTAAAATGTTTCTTTTGAATGCGAGGATATTTCTCTCATTGATGAAACGACGGTGGCCAACACCTCACTCACTCATATCATATAGTTTTTAAAACAGGTACCAAAAGAATCATTCTACGCGTCATTATGTTTTGTGTGGAAAGTAGGAGAAGTCTACAACACAAGCAAATATATTTTTGCATCTGTGTTGTAGACTTTTGTTGCTCCATGCTCAGTCTGTAAGCAAGATTACAAAATCAAGAGAATGCACGTGGAGCACTTAAATAAATATATGATAATTTCATGCTGCTTTTTAATTTTTTATACGTACAGGGTCGTAAATTGCTTACTCATCCATATGATTCTTAAAAACAAGTAGGTACATACTAGACTAGAATATAATTCTACGCTACATTGTGTTGTGTGTGGGAAGCAGAAGAAGTCTGCAACAGAAGCAAACATAATTTGCATCTGTGTTATAGACTTTTGTTGTTCTCCATGCACTGTCTGCGAGCAAGCGAGATTTTAAGTTTAAAAATGGGTTTTTTAAAAGGTGCGATTTTTTTGATGGTAAGTGTGTGTTTATGTATTTATTTGCATCTGTAGTGTAGACTTTTGCTGTTCTCCATACAGAGTCTTCAAGCAAGTCAAGATTAAATAAAAGACTAAGCACAATACCAAGATAACAAGTTACTGAAACTCAGTGTAATTATAATTAAATGTTTATACTGTGTATTTTGAAGTAGTATGTATTTTGTTAAGCGATAAGACCGTTTTAAGACAAAAAATAATATTATAAAAACAGGACGCTGATCTCTTCATATATATTTGTGTGGGTAGCAAGAGAAGTTTGCAACACAAGCACTTAAATAGATGTCCGGTGGCAGATTACGAATCTGATGCTAATATGTTTAAAACTAAAAACTTAAGGCAGGAATTGTAACGTAATTTCATTTTGTCTTTTGTGCGGATTTGTTTACTTAAAATCTCAGGACGGGTGCTAAACGTGCGTTGGCTATCCAGCCGGTGTTAATTCGTGTACAACTGTACAACTGCTCGTCGAATATTTTGTTCGAAATGCTTGCAACAAATTTGATAATACGAAGGATATGCACAAGTTACTGTAGAAAACACCGAAATTGCTATAGGATATAATATTTGAAGAGTTCCCTGGATTTCTCCAGGATCCAATGGGACCACATGAGGATCCCTTTCGAACATAAAATAATTACTTAAATCGGTTCAGCCGTCTTCGAGTAATCGAGTAACATACATTAAAAAAAAAGATTCCGTCGAATTGAGAACCTCCTCCTTTTTTTTAAGTCGGTTAATGACGAATATCGACGAATTTGTACACGAATCATTAGCCTTAAAATACGCCTATACTCTAATTTTTTATTCTACGGAATTCTGACGGCAATCGTTTTTTGTCTACAATGGGATCCACATATTGAAACCTTGTCGAGTAGACTTAGTTCTGCGGCTTACGCAATAAGGAAAATAAGGCTCCTAACTGATATTGAAACGGCAAGACTAGTTTACTTTAGTTATTTTCATAGTGTAATGTCCTATGGCCTGTTGTTGTGGGGCTCAGCAGCCAATATAGAAAATGTTTTTATACTTCAAAAAAGAGCTGTGCGCGCCATTTACAACCTTCGACAGAGAGATTCTCTTAAAGAATTGTTTAAAAAGATAAATATACTAACTTTGGCGGGACAATACATTTATGATAATATAGTATATGTAAGGAAACATCACGATTTATTTATTAAGCATAATTTTAATACTAGAAACAAGAATAAGCTTGCCGTTCCAAGATTTCGGCTTGAAAAATGCAGTCGCTCGTTTTTGGGGAAAGGCATAGCCTTTTTTAATAAAGTTCCACAACATGTGATTGAGCTGCCTTTGCATAAATTTAAAATACATGTTAAAAAAACGCTCTTAAGCAAAGGTTATTTACAAGGTAGATGATTATTTGAAAGACCAAAATGCATGGAAGTGATACTAACATAAAACATGACTATTGTAATTGTATAAAAGGAAAATATTCTAATAACTGAGTATAAGAAAATTTTCCTCTTATATTAAATATGTTTCAAGATTGTAGATTTGTGTTTGGCAACGACATGTTCCTTTGTAAATGTTGTTGCTTCTGTTAAAGTTGATAAGTTTCTTGCGGCCGTTCTTCTTATCAGTTAAAAGATGTCCTGAATGGCTGGTAGGAAAAAAAATTGGACGATTCGAAAGCACTTATCTATAAGTCTATTTGAATAAAAATCTTTGACTTTGACTTTGACTTTGTCATCTTACTTAACACTATTTAACTAATTTGTTGTTTTGTTTTATTTTAAAAGGCTAAGTGGAAAAAAACCTAATTTTCACGAGTTTTTTGTCGAGTTTTGGGAATATGGTAGAAATGTAGCTGCAGGGGGTCCACAAGAACCAGCAAAATTTCGAAAGTGGTGTATGAGAAAAAAAAGTTGGGAACCTCTGGCTTAGACCTTCGCTTGTCTCGAAAAGGACGAATACAACTACTACTAAACATCCTCTAAATCAAGTCAACTTGTTATAGATATTCACATGTATATATTGTTGTTTTTTTTTAAACATGTTTATTTTTATTATACAATCACAGGGTTTGAACTTATCTGTATTGCTCAATAGAGGGGCTAAAATAGGAGTATTTTTATATGCTCCAATATGTTTTTATGTGGGTAGCACGATAGGTCTACACAACAAGCAGATATATATTTGCATCTGTGTTGTAGACTTATATTGCTCTTCACACATAGTCTACAAACAAAAGGCGAAGCAAGTAAAACAAAGCACATTATCAAGGTAACATATAACTTATTGAAGAACCTAAGCACCTATTCAATATGATAAATAATATATTTGTGTATAAGCGATAAGACTATTTAATACTTATGTTAAGTAATAATATTATTATTATGTTCCTCTCCATACATTGTCTGCGAGCAAGATTGCATCTAATCTCAAAATCAAGGCAAGACGTCTAACAATATGTAATGGATCGTTTTAATACATAAGTAAGTACCTATGTCATATAATTGAGAAGATTGTAGCAACAACAGTAGCGACAACAGTTGCTAGGAAATCGCAGCGCCACAATCTTAAATACCGAAAGAAAAAACTACTACGCTAATGATGTCAATGTGCGGGTAGCAGAAGAAGTCTGCAACACAAGCAGATATATTGGCATCTGTGTTAAAGACTTCTGTTGCTCTCCACACAAAGTCTGCGAGCAAGACTGAAACAGAAGAGGACGGAAGATGAAGTAGGTATAACAGTCGGAAGCTTTGTCTATAAGCAAAATGCTGTTTTTTTTTCATACTTAGGTATGTCTAAGCTTAGTGACTTACTTAATGTACTACATACTACAAACAGGAAGCATAATATTATTTTACTCTACTTCATGTGGGTAGCAGGAGAAATCTGCAGCAACAGCAAATATTATTGCTTTGCTGCTGCAGATTTTTGTTGCTTTCCACTCAAAATCTACGAACAAGACTGAATAAGAAGAGAACGGAAGATAGTAGAAGGATAACAGCGTTAAAGTCTAAAAGGAAAATGCTCAATTTTGTTGGTATATCTCGATTTAATGACTTTACCTACTTAAATAAACTTTCAAAGAAACATTTTATTTCACAAGTTTTATCAAAAGTATGTATGTTATTGAAATAAAGCGTATCACGTAATAAAAATAGCTGCTTCTTTCCAGCCTCGAAGTTGGCTTGTGGTCTGCGCACCGAGGAGGAGCCCCGAGCGTGGAGCACTAAGGCGTGCGAGGTTCGCATCCCGGAGGCGACACACGTCGCTTGTCGTTGCAGAGGGCTTGGCACGTACGCACTTTTCACGGTCGCCCGGTCGACATTGGTTAGTATTGTCTGGAAATCGTAGACATGTTTGATCTGGAGAATACCTATTCGCTCGAAGCTGGGGATCTTTGCAATCAGCTTAGAGAGACTGAATAACGTAATACAAACTTTATGCCGTCTTTATAGATCCACACAACAGTAATTATTTGACTGTACGTCAAAAAGGGTACCGTAGTACATAGACGGACAACGCTCCAGGGTTACATCTACGTCTACGTGGAAAATGGAGCTACCATTTTCCACCCTTAGAGCTTTGCGAGTTGCTGTATTTCAAATCTCCCTTCATACTTCCAGACAGATGTAGAAAAGGACCTTCGAGGGGTTGTCAAAATAACGGTCAGTCTCAGCGGCGCAATGTGTCTCGCCGCAGCAGCACTGCAGCTACTCAGCCTGGTGCCTGGAAGGAAGGCTCGCCTGCCTGTCTTGCTGAAGGCCGCCACCGCCGGAACTCACTCCGCCGCCATGCTGGTTCTGCTTGAATGTGATACCAGACAGGTATTCCTACAAAAAAAAAGTTTGAATTATTTAGAATTACTTATTCGCACATACGCTCACCTTCACGCAATCATAGATGTAAACATCAGTTTCGATCCTGGATCCACATTAGGTTTATTGTCAAATATTAACGTACCGCACAGTCATCAAATAGATTAGCGTCTGAATCGACGTTAAGTAAAATGTTGTTTCTAGTAGTTAATCAATAGAAGCTTACTTCATTATAGAACTTCTAGCTTAAATCATATCTCTTGTGCACCGGACAACGCTCCAGTAGCTACTTCACAAGGTGGACCGGCGTTTTGGTTCTGGTGTTGGAAGCTGCTGAATAGGCAGCGATCGTCGTAGAGGTCTTTGGAGGGAGGCCTACACTACACCCAGCAGTGGGTGTCGTGCAACTGCGACTAATATGATGATGAATATTTAATATTAGTTCTATCATTCACTACGAAACAACTGGAGTCATAATAATTTCATAATCGTATTGCTTCACAGGAGGAAGCGTGTCCAGGTGCATTGGGATGGGTGTGCGCCGCGTGTTGGTGCGCAGGGTGCGCGGCGCTGTGTGCACAACCGCTGCTGCTACAAGCCGAGCTAGCGGGCAGGGCGCAACGGGGGCCTTCTGTTGGTATATTAGCTGGTAAGGCTCTTGGGGTCAACATGTTATCCATACGTACTTAGGACGGCCGTGTATACGACATATAACACACGTGAGTAGTAGCTCCCGAATAACAGTCCCGGGAAAGGAACGAAAGATCAAGTCGAAAGACAAAGAAACCAGTAGTAGGGGTCTACATACGGCAAATAATAATGAATGATGGTGCATGTGGATAACTTTGCGCGCAATCGATGCCGCTACAAGCCACGCTGGCGGGCAAGGCGCAAAGGGGGCTTTCTGTTGGGATATTAGCTGTTAAGGATCTAAGGGTTAACATACGGCTAATGAATAATAATGAAGGATGGTGCATTGGGATGAGTGTGAGCGCAACCGCTGCTGCGTCAATCCGAGCTGTCGGGCAGGGCGCAACGAGGGCCTTCTGTTGGGATATTGGCTGGTAAGGGTTTCATGATGGAATATCTTCAGAGATTACCTAAGGTTTAGTAGCCTTTGAATTAGGTAGAAAGATGATTGAAAATATAATAGTTCAGTAGGAAGCTACCGACGCGACGCCGTAAAGCGCTAAATAACTAAGACCTTAACTTTATACTTGATTCGGAAAACGCTGATACTACCTACTTTCCTTTTGCAGGTGTTTGTACACTATCATGGCTAACAGCGCGGCTTTGGGGCGGAGCGCCTTTACAAGTCGGGGCCGCAGCTCAAGTAGTGTGTGCAGCAGGCTGCGCACTACTGGCAGCATTGTGCCTAGCACTGGCGACCTGTGCTGCGGCCAGATTGAGGACTATCACCCACAAGGTCCCCGCTGAGAGGAGAAACTATCTTAAAGACAGGTGTGTGTTTAACTCAACGTCTTGTTCACCAACTGTCAATTAGATACCTAACCGCGGCTTTAATCGTTGTCATTTAATTTTTTTTTTAAAGTACTGCAACGACAACAAACCATTAAAATGACGTTTAGCATTGATCGGTTAAACAGTTGGTGAAATCGGGTAAGTGACAATACGTAGAAATTTATGATAAATTTTAAATAGAAAAATATTGGAAAGAAACAACTCGGCCAAGTGCATTCTCCGATGAGACTCGAACCCACGACCTTTGGAAATCCGGTCCAACGCTCTAACCACTGAGCTACCGAATCTAATAATTTTCTATTCAAAATTTATCATAAGTATAAAAATAGCATTGAAAAATGCAAAAAATCGTATTTCATAACAAAAAAATACGTTGAAATACTAACATTTTCGGGTATCATATGGTTATTGTTCCTTTTCATTTTATGTACAGTTACGTGCAATGACATAGAAACACTAAGCAACCTTGTCACATTACAATATTGAATGACATTTGTGAACAGAGAGCTTTGTTTCCGTGTGCGTCAATGCGATAAGGTTGTAAAGTGTATACATGTCATTGCTCGTAAGTCGTGACTGTACATGTGCCAACGTAATGGCCACTATTTCAATTTGCCATAGAACTACAAGAAATCGTTAGCATATCAGTTCATATGGTCCTTCGAGCCGGGTATGAGACAATTACTGTAGTATTTAGCTAATACTAAAAAGCATGCCTTGCATAATTCGTAGTTGAAATAACCAACTGAAACAAAATACTAGCAAATTATTGTTGTGGTCATTTTGAATCATAAAAACGCATTGTAAATAATTAATTTAATTTAATCTTTTAAATTCTTTTTGTTCCTACAGGTGTCGGGTAATCCGCCACACGCTAGTCCTGCTGGTGACGACGTCAGGCGCGCAGGCGGCGGGCGTCGTGTACGCGCAGCCGGGCGAGAGGAAGGTTGCGCAAGTTGCCGCTCTTTCAGTCGCAGCTATAGCCAATGTAAGTGTAATTTTAAAGACTGAAAGATGCAAAATCGTCACTTGAATTTGAACCTTTCAATTTCCTACAATAGATATTTTGTATAGGTATATTAAGTAGGTAAGGCCAGGCTTTAGCTGTGGGGGTTGGCCGGCGGGACGGGGAATCCCGTCGTCCTGCTAGGACACGCAGGACGCGCGGGAACACCTGGCGCGCCCATCCAAACAGTAGTGGTAGTCTGGGTCACTCCACCGACCCAGAGAGGAAGGCCCAAGAGGGCAAACGCGAGGCGAAGTAGACTGCTACCCTTGCCCCGGTAGGCTCCGTTCGTACGCGAGGAAGGAACACCCAGGGGGTTTTAGTGGGTTGGAGTCCCTCTGAACATAAAGAGGTTAAGAAGAACAAGCTCGAAACTAGGCTTTTTAAGGATAACGTGATAATATCCAAAAACGTACAAAGGCCAATGGAAAATTTATAAACTGCTGTTGTAGGTATTTCGGGTAGATATAAGGGTTTGCGTGACATAAAACTTACTACTTCTAACCTTTTTCTTGTCTTTTACGCCGACCTTAGTATAATCGAATTGGAAAACTGAGAACTATAGCACCACATCCAATTGCACCCAAAATCCGTTCATCGGGCAATTACTTGTCAAATTGACAAGTAGGTAGGATAAGTTGACATAACAGACCAGATTTTGGGTACAGGTACAGCATACTGGATGGTGGCGCAATAGCTTTTAGTGACCCACTACATTGTTCAAGTTATGAATACAAGTAAGGGTCTGTCATGATTTCCCAGGGCTTAGCGATGGTGGTGTGCTACGTGGTTCGCGACGAGGAATGTCTCCGTGCGGCGCGCCGCGCGCTGTCACTGGCGCCGCGCGACTGGCAGGACTCGCCTGCTGGAGACACTTCGCTTAGTTGTAAGTAGTTTGATTAAAGTCGGATTTTTCATTCAGGCAGGTGCCTATGTCACTTTGTTAAATAATCCTGAGTTAAACTGTTTTTCGTAATGATTTGCGCATTTCTAGTTCCAGTTCAATGCTTATTGGTTCCATTTACGCACACAAATTTAATATTAACATTATTGCTACATTTTTATTCAGCATTATTTTCACAAAGTGACATGACATTGACATCCTGTCAAATCACTCTACTGAATTAAAATTCCGACTACTGGGAGTTTCACCCGAGTTCTTTTCGTAACAACACGTGTTGTGAGACTCCATTTATAACCCAATCTACCGTACAATGTCTATATATTAAAAATATTCACTCGACACTGGCTAAATATAATTTATCGCGAAAATCGCGAAAAGGCCATTAATTAAGGAAATAAAACCGACGAGAGTACCGTTACATCGTATATTTCCTTTTTTGTTAGGTTGGTACCCCTGTCGATTTCTGTCAAAAGGTTTGGTTAATTTAGGATAAGAATTCAAGGCAAACTTTTTAAATTTTGGATTCTGTTTTAAAATCATGCTCGAAACATTAGAAAGCGGTGAAAGTAAAAAGGTTTTGAAATGATGTTTCTAACACGTATTGCCACGGGAGACTTATATCTTGACAATATCTTGACATACAGGGGTACCAACCTAACAAAAAAGGGAATATAGGATGAAACGCACACTATACAACCTCATCTCAACCGTATGACATCCAGAGCTGGGTATATGCCTCCCCCAAGCATTTCCACGACGGTCGGTCCTGCGCTGCGCGCATTCAGCGGTTTCCCTCTACTAGGTGGTTTGACGATCTGGTGAAGGTCGCGACCTTCATCAGATCATCGAAACCGCTGTTTATTCGGTGGGAGAACTGGCATTTACGCGTCTCTCGCCGTGCAGCGGCGAAATGAGTTACTCACCCGCATCCACCTATTCAACCTTGGTAGACTCACTCAATAGGAATGCGGTGCTCTGCCGCAAAGCCACCACTTTGGAAGTCGATCATAAATGATGACGACTTCCAAATCTTAAAATAATGTACGTCCAACGTACAAAACGTACGTTATAGGTACCATTAGATAATTAAAAAAAATACATTGATTGTGGCTCTGCTGCAGAGCATACTCTCTAGCAGAGCCACAAAGAACATGCACTCAGGAAAAATAAATGCTACTGTTTTTTTTTTAAATTGTTGTAGGAATAGCTTTTTTTTGTCAAAATATCACTATTAAACAGTAGTTTTATTTATTTTAACTTTACTAAAATTTTCATATTACATTCTGATATTTTATAGGTTTTTTTATAATTTCAGTATACATAAAGCAAGGAGGTGAAGTCGAGAGTAGAGGCGGCGTGGGTACTCTAGAGTCGTCTTCGTCACCAGTCTCCCCCATCGCCTCGTATTGGCGAGCGCCAGACTTGGAAACTCCTACAAGACTACACAGGTAGCTATTTACCTATTTGTTTACTTTGTTAATTCTTCCAAGTTTACTTTTAGTTCATTGAACACCAAGCTACACGATGCTCCCTATATCGCCGGGGATAAGCATAGGTGGAGAGGCATCTTTAAAGAAAAAACCGTCGAATTAATCACGATTTCTTGTAATGAGGAACACGATGTGAGGAGCGCTTCTTACACTAGTTCTTCTCGAGAAGACCTCCCGTGGCAATAGACAAACCTTGCAGTTTAGTTCGAATATAAGCAGGATTTTTTTGCCACGCCATACTCGAGGTTCCTAACGGAAGTCAACATCTGGAGGAAATAAAAATCAAAGTAAATATAGTGGGTACCTTACTTATCTTTACCCCATGATATTACCAAAAACTGTATTCTCTTTTACGACTTCGCAAACTTACCGCCATGTCTCGTTGTTCTGACAATAAAAAGATACCTACAAACCTAACATGTTTCTGTCATTTTTTCAGGCGTCAGTCAACGCCCGACAGCCGGGCAGACATAGTCCGCTGCGTGGAATACAAGGACGGCACCCTCAGCCCCCAATACGAGGCGCGCTGCATCACCACCACCCAAGCAGTGTGCGACCTCATCCCTCGCTCAGCCGAACGAGCCCCGTTAACCCACCCCACTCTGTCCTGCCCCCCTCCCCTCACCTGCCCAATAAACTTCCAACCCTATCACCCGACCTTCCATCCCCCGAAAGACTGTTCTATCTGCGTCCAATCGAACCCTGACATCTCTAAAATACCATCCCCACCAATCAAAAGCTGTCTCAAAAAGACCTCAAAAGAATTCTCTTCAAGCACCTCTCTACCAGAAGCTATAGAGGAACCTAAACCGAAGTCGGACATCGAACAGGTGAATCGAGAGTGGAATAAGGCGTACGACTCGCCTGACGCAGACAGAATGCTCCACAAAATATCGGATGATTTAGCTTTCCTTCTCAACAGGTCTAGGGAAACCAAAAACGTACTAGATCAAATTGAAGAAGCACCCACTTAGACTAACTTGTAATAAGTTAGACGCGTAAGCAGACGAATAACATGGAAACAGGGGTGCGACATGCCAACGCTAGATAAATTAATTAGATAAATGTAATTGTAAATATATTGTAAAGGGAGATGTATGTGTGTATGGTCGAATATCTTTATACCTACGTAAAGTTCTGAAAGAATGACGTTTTCTACGGTAGATACTTACGCTTTTTATCAACTGGTGTAAAGTTTTATTCTACTAACAAAAACAGTAGGTAAGTATTATATAAATTGCGTGTCCGTGCATACATTGTAAAAGCATATCACAATGTATCAAACTCAGAACATGAACCTGTATGTATTTTATTTGAATTGTTTTATAATTTTCGACCAGCCATATGATCAATTTAATTTAATTACTACTTATTTCTTAATTTAATTTTAAGAAAACTTAAGAACTTGATTTGAGAATACCTACTTACGTAGTTAACGAAAGAGAGATTTATGTATTGTAGACTTTTGTTTTGTATTAAGAATGTCCACCTATGTAGATTTTAAGTAGGTACCTACTGATTTAACTAAAGAAAATTATTTTAAAATTTATTATTTACTTTTATAGTTTGTATGAATCACTCAACGTATCACAACAAACTAGTCAAATCTAATTCTTTCTGTTATACAGATGCTAGATGTTGATAGAAAATTATCTTCAAGAAAAGTTTTTATGTTCTGTAATGCATTATTGTGTTTAAATGCTAATAGTATTCATACACATATAGTGGTCACAGATTAGGTATATCAAACCAAAGAACCCAGTATTCTTAGGAAAAGGTATTTACGACCTCTTTGCTTACGGGTAATATTACCATTCACAGTTTTCCCGAATTTGGCCCAGTTAGGGGTCAGAAATGGAATTTGGAAGAACAAAATCGACTCAAAAGTCCGGAGTTCCTTAAGTTTTTGGTCCAAGATCAAAAAAGTTGGTGACGTCAGCTCTACAGCTCTTTTTTTCACTTCACATTCTAGTTAGAAAAAATTTGCAAGTGCAGTTATGAGACAAAGATTAGGTATACCTAGTTATGTTTAAGCTATTAGCATTTGAACATTATGATAAATTTTAAATAGAAAAATATTGAAACAAAACAACTCGGCCACAAGTAAATTCTCAGATGGATAGGACTCGAACCCACGACCTTTCGAAATCCGGTCCGGACTTTTTCCCAATATTTTTCTATTTAAAATTTATCAAAAGCATAAAAATAGCATTGAAAATTTACAAATCAAATCATTTGGATTATATTTTACCTAAATACGTATTTGACACGTGAAGTTTTAACGTTTAATTAGTTATATTATTAAACATTAACACATCTGTTTTATTATTTATTAAAAAAGTGATATTAATTTTATATAACAATTAACAATACTTAAGTAGTTTCTTAAATATGTTCCCATTGTTACGTACGAAATAACATTTAATTTAGTAACTTTCTTTGGGACATTATTATTTGCCTTTTGCCATAGATATATATAGAAGGCAGAAGAGGTAGAATGGTCGGCCACTTGATAAAACATGACAAATTCATTAAGAACATTATAGAAGGAAAAATAGAGGGTAAGAGGAAGACCAAGAATAGCCTACATGGAACAGATGAAACAGAAGTTGAACGTCGTGTCTTAACAAGAAGCCAAGGAGCTGGCTTTAGGCAGAAACGAATGGAGGAAGCTTCACAGACAAGAACGTGGCTCTTAATTTATGATGTTTTTTTTAAAAATATGTGGGTATTTACAATGTTAAACATTGATTATTCTGTCCATTAAAAAAAAAACAATTAATAGTTCAACGTTCTTGATTAAACGAGCTTGTCTGTAAATTATTAAGGATTATTTAATTAAGTATCAATTCTTTATATTTATGTGAGAAATATTGTATCATCGAAACGTATTATTACTTTTTACATTAGCCAGAATTATCTTCAAATTAGTATCTTTCCTTTCAATGAGATGCAGTCACTTTGAATTAAAGGCAATTAAGAATTTGTGTTAATTATTCATCTTTACTAATATTTTAAAGAGGAAAGATTTGATTGTTAGCTTGTTTGTTTGCAACGAATAAACTCAAGAACTACTGAACGGATTTGGGTGAAATTTGGTACACAGATAGAGGATAGCCTGGTCATGAACATACGATATCTTTTTATCCCGATATTCCTACGGGTACGGGAACCACGCGGGTGAAACCGCGAGCGTATACGTTATTGATTTAGAAATTTTCTATCGAATATTTTATTTTCTATCAAATAATTGCGTGTTGACAACACACTGCTAAAATTAATATCACGTAATGGATTGTAATAATATTGTAATATAACAATTTAGTGCAGGTAAACACATATAAATTAAGATTGCCTTTATTGGCCGCTGTCTGTACATACACTTGACGGCAAATAAATCGAGCCACTGCATTATTTCGATATAAGCGACCAGTGACCACAATTTACCGTTTCATTAATTTAAAAATCAGCACAACAATTTTAAGATTATACACGCATTAAAAACGTACTAAGCTGATCTTCTATTTTTTTAGCAATATCTTTAGGAATGCAAAAAATTACACCCTTTTTTTTATTATTTAATGAGTATGTTTCTATAAAAGTAACGCAGTGACTAGATTTTATTGTCATTGAGTGCACATTGCAAAAAATTCTGTGTAACATTCGTTTATTTCCCGGTCGGGCGAACACGCAATAAGAATCATGTTACCAATAAGTAATAGGTCGCTCTCATAATCATGTGATCAATATCGGCCGTTAGTTATTACTGTAAATATTAAAAAGTGTAAATATGTTTAATATTCTGAATAAATCATATTTTATGTTAAATCGTGTACAATATATTTTTATTTACAATAAATTTTTTACTATTGATTCCTTGTTTAATTTATCAAATGAAAGTCATAATTCAACATGTAATAAAATATTATTTATTAAAGCTCAACTAGCATAAATTAATGGGAGGATAATTTACAAAAATAAAAGCCGACACTATATGCAAATCATACATAACATATTTGTTTCTATCTAAAATGGACATTACACAGTAATCCACTAGAGAATACATACATAAATACATAATTTTCACAATTCATTCTTTATGATTGATTAAACAAATTTACAGGAAATACGCTAAGATTTTGTTCTATAACGCTATATCTGAATGACTACGTACAAACATAATATAGCACCAGATAATTAAACTTAAGCAAACACCAAAGGTTTATTATGTCCAAGGAACCTGCGCAGGCGATGGTCCTTTCATCTGTTTGACTCTATCTGTGGCGGTAGCACGAAAAAACTTCGAAAAAAATATTTCGCCTGAACAATAATTCTTAAATTTTTCGAGTGACTAAGTCCTCATTAGTGTTAATTTACCACAGCATTGCACATGTGTGCAATGCTTATTTTAGATTATTTTTAGATTATTTAATCTACCGATTTTATATTATATTAGTATAATAATCTGTGCCGTACAAAGAAATCTAAGATGGACAGCACATCCGATATAAAAATCGTGCAAGATTAACCTTTATTGTATAAGTAAGAAAGGTCATGCGCGAACTCTATCTACAAAAAGATACACCGCCTACGCAAACTCGAAGGACCGTTAAAATCTGTCAGTATTGTCCTCTGCGGAAGCTATGTAATCTAATTTAGCTCATGCTTCGTTGAGATTAACATATTTTACTTATGAATTAAATATTTTAGCCATTAATTAAATGAAAAGGACAAACACACTGGAAGTAACACGAGCATTCACAAGGCACTGAAATATTACTTCTTATGCACTCAATACACACTGACATAAACATACGCTTATAGATATTTATATAAATACGAACAATGATAAATTTTGAAACATTCTATACATTTTTACAAGATATACAGTAATTTGATAAGAAACGAACTTGACTACACTGTTGTGCCACAGCAATAAAAATGGTCAAATGTTTAGTAAAATAAATGAGTACAAGATGTCGTAAAATACATTTCGAGCAAATACATTAACTGGATAAATTAATAAAATGTGTACAGAGCCGTAGCAAAACGTAGACCAATATAAAAAAGACAGCTGTCTTTTCTAAATTGTATGATAGTCTATGGACTGAATTAGTTTTTGTTTGCCAAGGACGGACCAAAGAACGACATTTTAAATAAAAAAGTTTAGTTATGTTAGCTATAATTATAGAATAGAACATAATAATCCAATAGGTCATTATTCATTTTTAAAGACAAATTCACGACCACACACATTTGGAAAAAACTGTTTATACTTATAAATATTAGGAATAAATGATATTGTGACCATTCGCTTACATAGTAGTATATGACATGTAAATTACGGGAGGTCACTGCTTTAGCAAATTCGTCTTCTAACAGATCTTATGTTAAATCGAAATGTTGATATTGAAAAACCCTGACATTACGCCTAAACATTTTACAACTTAGGGCAAGCAAAAGGTATCTAGTATTATTATTACCTAAATAAACACAAATGCTACATATGAAACATGACAGGCAAAATGACTGAATATTTTAAAGTCGGTATACAATATCTCAAACAAATGCGTTTTAAAAAGCATTGAAAAATGGCCTTTAATGTATACCGCGTGGGACCTATAGGCTATAACCGGAGAAAATATTGAAAATAGAGACTCTTAAGTATTAGTATTTATTCTGAAAAGATTCCAGTTAATCAAAAACCATACATTACTCACAATAAGAATTTAAAGTTACGATTCATAATCAGTGTATTGCAAAACGATATTATCGCTAACGTTGCGAACTTATCGTGGTACAGGGGACAACAAAAAAACTTACCGCAAAACATCATGATATCACTATACATTTGAAAATGTACCTTTAACTCCTTGAATAGCAACAGTACTGCCCACAGCTTAAAATCTATGTTTTAAATTAAGTAATTAAATTTAGTTTATTATTAAATATCGCAATGACAGTTATCTGTTTACAATTTTATCCATCATGCATGACATGTCATGTCAATCAATACCAAGTATAGGTACTCTTTGTACCAAGTAGATTCAGCCATGGAATTATTAAGTACTAGTATGTAGTACCTATTAATTCCATGGATTCTACGATCTTTTTTTAAAGAAGATCACAGTGTATAAAGATTGTACATTCAAAAGAATAATTTTGATTAGTAAAGTCAGAATATTGTCATGGGAATTTCTTTGGTTTCAGTTTAATTTTAATTTAAGTAATTGAATTAGATTCATTTACAATTTGTAATTAAATGTGAAAATGGCTTTGAGTGCAAAAAACAATCCAGAAAGAAAACAATACCTACGTGGATTCACGAAGTACTATAGTAATTAAGACAGTATTATTTTTCTATCAGCCGGCACTTTAATTGTCAAAAAGACGTTCCGAGTTGCTCCGAAAAAGTTGAGCGATACTGTTGTTTGCATTACATTGAGTTTTAATCGTAAACTCAAGAAATTTTGTTAGAAAAATAAAAAAGTAAAGCTTTGGTTTTAATTAGTTGGGACCATAAAGATTCAATCACTACTGACCTATAAGAGACTCCGTTTTTAATATTATCCCCAGTTCTAGGCCCACGCGGTATGTATTATGGATAACTAAATAATTAATGGGTAAAAGGTATAAATTGTGACAGGTTTTATCCTTAATATGAAAATAGCTCTCATGGAAAAAGGATCATTAGATATCATTTTACGCCAATAGCAACTACATTTGCCCATGCCGTATAAGGAAAATATATTTATAACACGATTACAGTTTGTCCGCTTAAAATATTACAGAATAACATATTATACTACAACACAAATACAACATATAGATATAATTAGTGCCTCAACAATGTAGCATCACAACTATAAAGCTCGGTCTACAATAATGAATAATACATCTGATATTTCAACACCAAATCTTTTTCCAAATTAATGATGTTATGTATAATAAATAGAGATCTTCAATAGCACATCATATACAGCAAAAACATATATCCCAAAGGATTTTTGCATATCTGTATTTTTATGAGATTAAAATCACTTTATGCAGAGAATAGTGTTCTGTGTTCTTATAATTAAATTATATTACATAACGCTATCGTATAAATTTTGTAGACCAAGCTTAATATTTACACCTAATATATTTTATAGTTCAGATTTTATGTAGATTATAATTATAACATTTATTCAACACCCATTTATATATAGAAAATGTCAGTTCTTAGATTTCCTTGGACATATATGTATAAACGAATACCTATGTAGACAATCTACTGTTTTATTGTAACGGAGTAAAGTACATATTCAAATAACTAAGTATGCGTCTAATATTAAGATATTGTTTAATTTTCGTTTTAATTAATCTCTGTCGGATAAAGTAACAGTCGGCAACCATTTATCTTTGAATCATGTACTTTACACACTATAGTAGCATGATTGATATATAGATAACTATAATAGTTAAACATTTTATTACAAATGTAATAAAGACATTATCTTATCGCTGTAGTACGGCATATATTCTGAAGAATGAGTTTTCTGAAGATTTATGTGCAAACAAGCAAACAACTAAGGACTTTTAACGTTTGATTTAAAACAATAGGTGCATAACGGTATGAAAGTAATTATTTGTTTTAAATGATTTTTAAAGACAAGTAGAAGTCTTTTTTATTAACGCAAAAGAAACCTATCCGCTTTTAAAATGTCCCCAATATTTTCAAAAAAGGGAGGAGGTTCTGAAGTCGGCTGTTATAACGTAATCAGTTGTAAAAAGAAAAAAAAAATAGTTCAGCCTCCCTATTCTGCTACTCAAGAAAGGGGTAAGATGTAATTGGCTGTCACGAGTCGCAACCGTTTCGCGCAGAACACAGAAGCAGTCCATACATTTAATGTTTCATTTGCATACGTAACATTCTCCTTTCTTTATAACTTTTTAAAATTATCGTTAATAGCATTGTAAAGCTATTAACGATAATTTTTTAAGCAAGTAAATATACTAGAAAAAACCGACTTGTCTCATGAGGCTCTGACGGGATGGTGGCCAACACCGTAGAAAAGCTGAATATACTAGAGAATTTCAACATGTTCTCGTACTTCTCTGTAGCATAATTTGGTCTGTGCATTGAACCGGATTCCCAACGATGCGGGTTCGGGTCCCGTCAGGACGACATGAGACAAGTTGTTTTCTTTTTCTAGTATATTTACTTGTTTAAAAAAATATAATTCTTCTTTCTTTCTTGTGTTATGTTATGTAGTTTCAATAACCTATCCTCAGTGAAGGCTAAGCTTTACTGTACCTAGATGTTTTTTAATGAGTTAACAATAATAATGGTTGCTTAGTAAGTAAGATTATCAAGGGCGGACTAATAATCACGGGCGGGTTCAGTCAGACAACAAGTCGATAATCTGCGTGAACAATAAAACAAACATTAGCGATAAAAAAAATCTTCAAAATAATAAGCCGCACTAATGCGAATTCATTTCATTACATCATTGGTGCTAAACTAATCGATTACATAACGCATTAACTAATATCGATTATAATGTATTTGATTTTTATCACTTTAGACATCTTTAGTGAGCCATGTGAGCTTGAGATTACTTACAGTCCTAAATGATGACTATACCGCATTTTAACTTATGAACTTCGATATTAACTAACACTAGTTATCCAAAATTACAAATCGATCACGTCTAACAAATTAACAACACTTGTCTAAATATGTACTTCAAAGTTATGACGTGATCTCCATTTAGCAAATGATATATGATAGAGGCGAACATATAACGAGTCCAGTTAAAACAATAACGTGTCTGCTTATTAAAGTAGCGAACGAAAGTGCTAAAAATTACACTCGAAGTGCAATATAACAATCGCTACTTTATCAATACATAAATGGAGGTAAAGTTAGTTTTCACACATATTATCAAATGTTAATTTAATTTATAACGAGTTCTTTTCTTACAGTTGCTGTTGTAAATTTAGCTATACTTATTTAGCAAATACGCTCTTCTCATAGTTTATTTTAATGTCGAAAAGCTACTTCAATTGATAAGTTCAGTCCTCATAGCGTATACCTTTATGTACTATAATTTTTAATGTTAAGTGGGATTTTAAAACTGAAAATAAGTTTTTTTTGCTCTAACAAATGAACTACGAGTATCTATGGTCTAATCTTAGTGTTGTTCTGTGTACCGGTATTTTGCTGACAATACAAACTGTTAATTCTAAGTACCGGTATTTCACCAGAAAATTTAATCGATATATAGTAATGACAGCATCAGTCTAAGTGTAGTGCTGTGGACATATTCAAAAACCACCGTGTGTATGAAAAGTTTTAATTTCAGTTTTTGACTTTATCATACCGGTGGTTAAATTTGTCGCAATCGATTTGCGGATAGCAATCACATGCTCACTTCGGTACACTTGCTCGGAGTCGGGTCGCACTGACCTAAAGCGGCGATACCGCGTTGTATGTTACAAAACTGCTTTGGTCATTATACCGGTTTTATGTACCGATGTACGGTGTACTTGCGCGGAGTCTGGCCGTAAGTAACTGCAGTCTGCACACTACAGCGGCACCACCACTGACGTTGGTCATCATACCGGTTTATTCCCGGTGCTATACCGGTTCCCAGGCTATCGCTATTATGTATGCGGATATTGCTCACATGCTCACTGCTATGTACTTGCGCGGAGTCGGACCATCGCTACGTGGCGATGGCGACTCGCCGACAGCAGGTGCGCAGGCGTCGCGTTCATTGGAACCGCGCGTACCTGTAATAAACACGATCAATTGAAATTAGTTGAAAAACTTTGGTTGGGATAAACCTCCCCTTTTTAGGGTTCCGTAGCCTAATGGCAAAAAACGGAACCCTTAAAGATTTTAACAGCCACTTTATTCCAAAACTATGAGGATTACACAGTTGAAACTTGGTAGGTAGATGTATTCTGTAAACCGCGGACTCCACATACATGGAACTGAAACTGAAAAAATTTTTTTCATCAAACCTATACGTCTGGGGTATCTATAGATAGGTCCTTAAAAATTACATTGAAGTTCCAGTAAACAGTTTTTTCTCAAAGTCAACCGTTTGAATGATTTACACTTTCAAAGTGGTAAAATGTGTGTCTCATTGATGAAACGACGGTGGCCAACACCGTAGAAAGGTGAATTTACTAGAACAATTCAACGTATCCTCATAAGTCTCTGTAGCATTAATTAATTTTATTTATCACATAAAAGTAGCATTGTAAACAGCAAAATTTAAAAGTTATAATTAGATGGCTGTTTCATCTAAATCGATAGTTCATCTAGATCATCTAGATCTAAATGTTTCATTCGAATACGAGGATATTTTTCTCTCATTGATGACACGGCGGTGGCCAACACCGTAGAAAGGGGAATATACTAGAAAAATTCGACGTATGCTCATAGGTCTCTGTAGCATATTTGGTTAGTGCATTGGGCCGGATTCCCAAGGATGCGGGTTCGAATTCCGTCAGCGACATGAGACCGGTTGCTTTTTTCTAGAACATTATCTTGTTTAATATTTATCAAATAAAAATAGTATCTAGCTAGACCATTGAGCTGCCTTTACACCGGAATATATCTACATTGTTTCGCCCTTTGGAAGCTTCGCAACTTAGAAGACATTATAAAATTTTATATTGAGGGTGGTGCAGATTTGGTCTAACCGACTGCGCGGCTGCAGCAACTGCTTTTCCGGTCACTATGCCGAATAAGCACTTAGAACATTACCTGCGCTGTCTTTACCTACAACTGGAACAGGTAGTCGTGCGCGCTTTGCAGCCGCTGCCGCTGGAGCGAGGAACCGACGCGGCAGCCCTGCGTCAGCGTGGCGGTCGGCTGCGGGTTCACCTGTGGGCCTACCATGAGTTTTTCTTTCCGTTTACTGTACAGTAAACGGGAGACATTTTGTATGCGAAACTGTACAGCGCCTCTAGTGGGCAGTAGCAGAACTACAGATTCTCATACAAAATGTCTCTCGTTTACTGTACAGTAAATGGAAAGAAAAACTCATGGTAGGCCCCCAGGTACGAAGTCTTCGAATGGTATTTTACCTTAAGTAAAATAGTGTGGATTATAGTCACCTGCGCTGCGCTGACGGCGAAACTACCTGGGACGACAACTTCGAATGCCAAAACCTGGACTAGAACCTAGTAAAGAATTATGTGCACATCGTTTACCTGCGATGCCTCGGCCGCTACAACTGGAACAAGACATCGTGCGCCCTTTGGAGCCGCTTGAGCGAGGAGTAGACGCGGCAGCCCAACGTCGGGATGGCGGTCGGCGTTGGGATCACCTGATACGAGGTCTTCGAATGCCACCACCTAGACTAGACCTAAAATAAAGCAGGATATATGAATAATAGTATTACCTGCGCTGCCTCGGCCGCTACAACTGGAACAGGTCGTCGTGCGCCCTCTCGAGCCGCTTGAGCGAGGAGTCGACACGGCGGCCCTGCGTCAGCGTGGCGGTCGGCGGCGGCAGGGGCGGCGGGATCACCTCGTTGTACGAGGTCGACGCTCCCATCGAGGCTGACTGCCGTAAGCGCGCCGTAGGCCGGTGCCTCACGAAGTCGTCTTCGAAATCTTTAACGAACCTGAAATCGATCGTGGGAAACTTAGTTCTTCCGTTTTTTGTGATGATTAAGTTTGGAATTATGGTTTGCAGGGCATTTACTGGTGTTCGTTATTTATCTGTAAAATGCTAGAAGCCATTTGGAGATCGCAGTTATAGCAAAACTTCAGAAAACTACTGTCAGTTTTCTTGTGACTTTGCTTAGTTTGCCTTATCTGTATTTTTGGAGATCGCAGTTAAAGCAAAACTTCAGAAAACTACTGTCAGTTTTCTTGTGACTTTGCTTAGTTTGCCTTATCTGTATTTTATTGTGTTGGTTGACTAGGTTTAATAAGGACTGCTTATCAGTCAGACGAGGTCGAAGGTTATTTGGCACAGTCGTGAAAAATTCTATACCATAATGTGCACATTCACACGAACATAAACCAAATTAATGTTGTAACACGTGAGATCTTATTGAAAATCGATAATCAAATATATAAAATTCTCGTGTCACAGTTTTCGTTCCCATACTCCTCCGAAACGGCTTGACCGATTCTCATGAAATTTTGTGAGCGTATTGAGTAGGTCTGAGAATCGGCTACTATCTATTTTTTATCCCGAAATTCCACGGGAGCGAAGCCCCGGGGCACAGCTAGTAATTTATAACATTGTCATGCCGTAGTGCAAGAAAGGTCAACATCCTTTTAATATTATAAATGTGAAAATATGTCAGTTTGTTTGTTTGTTTGTTTGTTACTCTTTCACGCAAAAACTACAGAACGGAGTAAGAGTTCAAGTTGTGGACTACCACATAGGCTATTTTTTATCCCGATATTCCCACGGGAACGGGAACCACGCAGGTGAAACCGCGGACTGCCGCTAGTTTATTGTATAAGTATTCTATTGCCTCACAAAAGATAGCAGTAACCTCTTCTCTTATCTTCTTTGGCACGTCACTGACTGCAAATAATCAGACACTAGGTCAAATAAAGTAGGTGCTTAATCCATATGGATCCTTATTTCACTGGTCAAGACATTCGAGTTTCGTTTGCATTTTTCGATGGAATATTTTGAACATTGGTAATAGAGTTTTGCTGAAGAGTTGTGTTGTGTTTATATATTTATTTAAAAACGATTCACCAACGTTTGTATTATGTCACCGTCTTTTTGTAAGAATCGATTGTTTGTAAAGAATCCAGTGTACTTATTTATAAATATTAGATTCGTTCGGCCGTTCGATTTGCAATAAAACAGAGAATTTTTGGTTTGAGAGGTTGTGTTTAAATAATCATAATCCAGCGGTCAGTTTATTATAAACAAACGATTTCAGCGCCGTTTAATTGTAAACGAATGCACCAATCGCGGCATGGTGTACAATTACTTGTCATCTGGGGGCTAATTGTCTAATTTTAAAACCTTTCGCAATCCCTTTCAAAGGCATAGCGATGTTGATAAGGATTTATGGAATTGTGTAACTTTTGGAGTCGCAATCGCTTTTGGAACGAATGATGTTTTGAATGATACTTAGATGTCATAGACAATCCACTAAGTCTTATCGTTTTTTTTTTTTTTTAAGGACATTGGCTTCTGCCGTCTTTCACGTTTTGTTGATACTATGTTCTCAAATAATCATTACGAATTTATGTGATTATAATTAATTGCTTAACTTGAATTTTATGGATAAAATGATTAAATATCTTTAAAAAATATAATAAGAATGTTAATTCATTATAATTCTAACGAAATATCACTAATTAAATCAATAAAAATGTGAACTAAAATCATTGCATTGTAATAACGAAACGCACTAGGCGCGCTTTTTTTACTGGAAAAGTTAACAAGGCGTAGAAGAGAAAAGTTTGTCTTATCATAATTTTTAGTTTGCTTTAAAATAATAAAAATGTAAGTACGATATTTGAATTAGTTATTCAATAATGTATAATCTATTACCAAAACAAGATAAAGATCATAAATTATAACTTCGGTTTCTTGCAGAATGCCTGCTCAAAGAAAAGTTTCTTGTCGACAAACAGAAATTCTCCTAAGTTTTTTAGAGTCCCATAGGGAATTGGCCAAAGGACGTGTGTCCCAGCAAGGCGGTCCTTTGGGCAAACAGTCTAATAACAACATGTGGGACAATATAAGCCAAAGGCTCAATTGTTGTGGGAGCGGTGCAACAAAAAGTGCAAAGGAATGGAAAGTTGTGAGTAGTAAAATACATTTCATAAATATAGATACTTCGAGTTTAAAAACATTCTTTTTACTTATAATAAGTAAATAACAATCAACCAAATGTTTCATATGAGTTTTTTATTATAAATTGATAGTACTGGAACAACATCAAGTATAAGATAAGGTCAAAAGCTACCCAAATTCGTCGGCACATGAGTGGAACTGGAGGTGGTCCCGCCTTAGAGGGTGGCAGATTAACTGACGAAGAAAGCAGAATACTGGCTATCCTGGGTAGTGAGAGTGTATTTGGAGAGTCAAGTGTGCGTATCCCTTTTCCAGTAAGTGTACTTTAGTTAATTTATTTACTTTAAGCACTGAATAACATAAAAAGGTCTTTATTAATTATTTGCAATATTTATCACTAGTATAATGTTACAATTCAATTCAATTCAGTATTTTATTGCATACCATAAAGTGAATACATAGGCGGTAATTTTATTATAGATCATTATAGAGCATCATTATGGCCAGCAGCAGGATATAGCTATTGAAGGAGTAGAGGATAATGTATTATTATTTATTTTATGACATTTTTGAATATTGTAAATAAGTAATATTTAACTATACATATTATAATGTTTGTTAATAAAATATACAATACCTAGTGAAGCCGCTTTGACTAGGTATTGTATATTTTATTTATGTATGAAAGTGGTAGTGACCTATTTTTATTTTGACTTATAAATCAAAACAAATTTAATCATTTAAGTACTCCTCTAGCGTGTAGTTAGGTACATTTATTCTTTAATTTATTTCTCTGAGTCTCTTTATAACAATTTGATATAACATCTTTATTTATTTCTTTTCTGGCAATTTGTTAAGTGCGTACAGATTTTTATTAAGCAAATCTCAAAAATAAAATAATTGTATGCCTTTGGAAGTACGGCTTGCAGCTCTCTGTACTGTATTATCAATATTGACTGATATTAATAAGTCTTTTTTGTAAAAAAAAATACATATAAAACTATGTGCTATTAGATTTACCCCCACATAGACAGATGAGACCTCTATGCAGTTCCTCCACATATTACAGCAACAATATCAAATAACTTGCAATTATTACATGCACAACAATTAAAACATTTTAATTATTTCATGGCTTTTCAGGGAGTCGAGATTGAGGTGCCGGCTGCCAGTAGCAGCCAGGAAGGTAGAACTCCTATAATGCTCTTAGCTTATTCTTGTAAAATTTTGAGGGTTCTATATTAAGCAAGAAACCTTTATAGTTTTGGCATGTTTGTGAGGATATTTGGATAGATGGATGTTTTACTCTTTCACACAAAAACGACTGAACGGATTTAGATGAAACTTTACAGTAATATAGCTAATGTACTAGAATAACACATAGACTACAAGTTATGCCGATATTCCCACGAAAACGGGAACCACGCGAGTGAAACCGTGGGCAGCCGCTGGTAATTTAAAAATATCAACTTGTTTCCATATCACTCAGACGAGGCTTAACCCGCAACTTCGGTTTTATCATTTCCTACTTTTTAACCCACTTTATAAAGGAGGTTATCAATTCGTGACGTACATATATATATATTTTAATGTGTTCTTTATTACATCATTAAAATGTTCATCATTGTAATGTTGTTTAATTTTTGCTTAAAGTATTAAATTATATGGAAGAGAGTGAACCACCAAATGGTGAAGGCAATGTCACCATTGACGACTCTCCTGCGCTAGTACCAGATGATGAGGTACCGTCACCGACTCCGGTGACTCCGGCAAGCAACTCCGGCAATTTAACACAGCAAGCAACTCCGGCAACTCCAGCACAGCAATCTTCATCTTCGCGGCCATGTAAATAACTTTCATTCCTATAACTTAATTATTATATTATATATATTACTTAATTAATATAGTCCCATGATCATGAATAAGCTCAAGAGTTTAATTGATGAGTTTGATGCATTGACTTATATATTACTAGTCATTGGTTTGATGGTGTTACTTAATACATGTATCTTATTTCAGATGTTAGACGATTACACGAAATACCTGCCTGGGCACGGGAAATTGAAGACAGAAACTTGACAGCCCAAGAAAGAACAGCAACAGCACTCGAAGAGCTGCTAGCTGTTCAAAAAGATATCTTAAGGATTCTTAAAGAAAGACATATAGGAATCTTTGACGTTTATAATACATAATACAAGGGATACGCACAGTAGCTTCTCCGAATTCTCCGTTCCCAAGAATAGCCAAAACTCGGCTTACTTCTGCCGTTTAATCAACTGCCACCTTCCAAGACGGGACTACCACCAGTTCCACTCATGTGCCTACGTATTTCGGCGGCTTTGGACCCCACTTTATTATTTGATGTTGTTCCAGTACTTACAAATTTATAACTTTTGGTTTTAGCCTTTGACTGATGTTGTCCCAAACGGTGTTTTTTTTTGTTTGCCCAATGGACCGCCTTGCTGGCACACGTCCTTTGGGCCAATTCTGTGTTCTGACTCACACTTAAAATCTTACTCTAATTTTTTTTTATTTCTTGTTTACAGTTATACAAGAAATTATTAACCCTTTTTATGTAAGTATATATGTGTACATACATACACACATATACTTACATGAAAAGGATTGTTGAAGGCTGTGTTGACTTATGATTAATTATTAATTGTTATTTGAATGTATAGTTAATTTATAGAGGCCAATTAGTGGAACAGCTATCACATTGTTTTGTATAGTTTTACTTTTATATCAACAACCCTATTGTCTTGACTCTTTATCTTGCATTAGCAAACTGTTTAAAAACTACATACTGCTATTTTATTATTTATAAGATGATAAAGAACCAAAATAATATTTCACCTTAATGTTAATTTTTAAACTATTGTGATATTAAACAATTAAACTGTTAGACAAACTGTTTATTTGTTTAACATCACAATATTTATTTATTTAAATTTAGTTACATACTAGAAAGAAACTTTAGCTTTTTTGTTTCTTTACTTAAGTACATACTTGAATATAAGACTGTCGAAATGTTTGTTAAAAAATACAAAGTTTTAAGTAATAATAGTGGTTTATTATTTTTTGTGGGATGTAGGGGCTATGCAGGGGCTCCTCCTCCCCCAGGGGTTTGCATCCTATAACAAAAAGTGAGTTAAATATTACTAAACTTACATAAGACATGAATCATGATAGATGGACGCTGTTAAGCATTTGTGTGTTGACCCACCAAAAACCCGATATTTTTTTAGCAGTTTCGAGTTGATTAAACTCCAATAACTACTATCACGAGAACTTACAAAATATTTAATGAAGCTTAGCTTCGCTGCGGATAAAAACGTCGAAAATACAAAATATAAAAAAATATAAAATATGAAAGTTTGGATGTTTGTTACTCAATCACGCAAAAACGGCTGAATGGATTTAGATAAAATTTGGGATACAGATAATTTCTTTATCCCCGATATTCCCGCGGAAACGGCAACCACGCGGGTGAAACCGCGGGCGGCTAGTAGCAGCAGTGTAATGGAGGCCGTTCAAGTATTAGGTACGTATGCATTACAGAGGGACGGGGGGGTATTTGCTTTGCTTATTTTTGATGACATGGGGGGTGGGGGGATCTAGATAGTGATAAGGTACGTCAGCAGTAATTATTTACTCTTTTACACATATCACAACCCACACTATGTCTGTGCGGAAAACGAAATGCCTTTTTTGGGGATTATAATTCTCTATTCCAAACCTATTCCTTATTTCTAGACTTATAACTACTGCTCATAAATCAATAAATTGTACCAATGTTTACGTAAGCATGGGGGGAGGGGTAAGAGCTTTGCTTACTTTTGCTGACAAGGGAGAGGGGTGGGTAAATAATTGTAAAAAATCTGCTTACATAATACTTGAACGGCCCTTAGTGTGGAATAAAACGAGTTTCAAATTAAATGAGTGTTTTACCTTTGTCTATTAGAGCGACTGAGCCACAACCTATTCACCACAGCGCTCCTACCGTTATCGGTATTTAAATCTCTTTCTGGCTCTCGTGATGGCTGACGAGAGCGATCTAAACCGATTTCTTCTCGATCTAAAGACAGTAACATTTGGTTAAATAGATGGTTTCATAAAAGTTAAACTAAAAATTCATTTTATTGGGTCCGAATCAGAAGGACATATTAGTAAAAGGTCATAATGCTTTTTATTTTGTGCACTTGAATGTACATAGCATAGGCAAGTCCTTTTATCCAACATGACTTTTTTAAAATTTCAGACGTTCTAATTGAATGACGATTTTAAATTTCAGTCATTTTACTAGTGGGTTGTTTTACTTTCATGTTGTTTATCCCACAGAACAATAAAGGCAATAGAGATACGAGATTTTAATTGTTCTTTGTTAACAAGCTCAAAAGTACAGTATAGAACTAAGACAAGTGCCTTTTACCCATTTGCAATAAAGTTAAGAATCGCCTAAGGCTATTGTTATTTATTTTAGAGCATTAATATTAAGAATATCTTAAGAACGTCATATGGTTAGTGCAAAGCAATTTTTTATTAAGATTAAGAAAGATAAGAATAGCCTTAGGCGATTCTTAAGTTTAGTGCAAATGAGTGTCAGTCTTCTATGTTAAGGACTTACCAATCGTTATTGCTGCGTCATTTATAAAATTGTGAAGGACCACGCAAGCATTCACTATTGACCCTGCTTTTAGTGGAGCATAATGCAAGACTCGATGAGCTAGTAAACAGCGCCATCGAGTCTTTAATACCCCAAAACAACGCTCTACTACATTTCGGGTCCTGCAGTGCACAGTTGTGTAATGCTCTTCTGCAGAGTTAGGAGCTGCATGCAGAATAGGTTGCATCATCCAAGGTCTCTGGGCATATGCTGAATCGCCTGGAAGATGAGAATCAAGTATAAAACATTTTTATATAACTCATTTATTTTGTGGAAATTTCTCGACTTATAAATCTTCACATTTATTGTGAAGCACATCATCATCATCGTCGTTTCAGCCACATAAAACCCACTGCTGGGTATAGGCCTCCCCACATCATCATCATCATACTATTCTAAATGCGAAAGTTTGTGAGGATGGATGAGTAGATGTTTGTTAATCTTTCACTAAAAGCTACTGAATAGATTTTGATAAAATTTAAGGCAGAGACAGTAGATAGCCTGTATTAAAACACAAGATTTTATGCCGATGTTCCCACGAGAGCCGTTCGGCCAATATAAGGAATTAATATGTACCTAACAACCAAAAGGATTCCCCCTCTGCATGCCTATTCTCCATGAAGCCCCTAACTGCAGAGTTGTTCCATATGTGCGAGTCATGAGCTGCTCCTCCAAAGGAAGCATCTACATGCTTTATAATTAAATTAGAATCACATATCTGAAAAAAAAAATTGACTTAGTAATTTTAAATTGGTTAAACTTAAAAATAAAGTAAATACAATTTATACTTACAATCATAACATTTAGGGAATGGTATCCCTTTCGATTAAAATAATCTTCTTCTCGTAGTGTGGGCCGTATCAAAGCAACGTGAGTTCCATCGATGCAACCCAATACACCCGGAAAACCAAACTTGTTCATGAATCTGTAATTTTTTTACATTGTAGGTCCAACGGATGCAAACATCAATAGGAGAATAGAATTGATTAATAAAATAAAATAAATAATTTGACATGAATATCTACTTACTTAAATCTCTGATATTTATTTATAAAATCTAAACTCACCCCTGTGCAACTTCTTCTCTTTCTTCAATTGAGATGGGAAATTTAACAAACCTCTTCAGTATTCCGGGTGTATTGAGTGCCTGAGTCACCTCCTGGATACAGCCACATATTGTTGTTTGGCATAAGCCCAAATGATACATGGCTCCTACTTGTTTTTGGTAGGAGCCATGTGCGTAAAATGCAATCGCTGCTAATATCTAGAAGAAAAATAAAACTAAATTGAAAATATAGAAACCACCAAGATGAATGTACAGCTCAGTATGGAAATCATACCCAAGGTTTACAGACAACAAATACCTTTACTTATGGGTAAACAATAGACGTTTCCAGTTTATGAATTTTTGATGTACCTTAATGTAACGATAATATCCAACATTATTGATAATTTTTTTGTTTTGTAAATTGAAATAATCAAAAAGATGCATATACCTACCTTAATTTCCGGAGAGACTGCTGTAACTCTTCTCTCACGGCGCAGCAATGGCACTATTAATTGGGATAATCGCAGGAACTGCCCTTTCGTGAGTCTGTAATACTGCCGAAACAAATTCTGTGGCATTTCAAAAGGGCGGCTCTCCTGTCGTAATATTCTCCTTTCGAGGCGGGCACGATAAATAAGCTGCTCCTCCTCAACAGCGGCCAATAAAATTGCTCTTGCCATGCTGGATGTAAACATGTAGTGTGTATTGTTTTTATGATTCTTGAATTTTTGCATTTTACAATGCTATTTTTATACTTATGATAAATTTTAAATAATAATTGATGCGACTACGCTGGCCTACAGCGTATTAAAAATATTAAAGTATTGGAGAATTTCGACGGTGGTTCGCAAGTCTCGGTAGCTCAGCGGTTAGAGCATTGGACCGGATTTCCAAAGGTCGTGGGTTCGACTCCCATCTGAGAATTCACTTGTGGCCGAGTTATTTTTTCCAATATTTTTCTATTTCAAATTTATCATATGAAGAGTGTATGCTTAATTTTACAGGCGACACTGCATTCTTAAAATTTGCTTTGTAGCAAGTCATTTTCAAAAAAATAAGTTTATGAATTAAAACAAACTTTTACGGATATCAAACGCGCTATATTTCCACGAACTAAGTTGTAATTGGTCGTATTTTTAGGTTTTTTAGGGGTTTTTTGATTTTCCCGACGTTCCGGCACCTTTACAGCTGCCGTGGTCACGGCATATAGCGCGTTTGATATCCGTAAAAGTTGTTTTATTTAAATGAACAGTGCGCGCCAAAACATAAGATGTACGTAATTAAGTTCTTTTTCGGACGGTAATGAATGACTGTGTTACCTACCTCTAGAATACTATAAAAGAATGTTGGAGAAGTAAATATTTCAATTTAAACTTCATTAAAAAACAAGAAAAATAATAAAAACTTACTTAGAATTCTTGAAAGATTGCAGCAAATACTCAACTCTTTCATTTGACACTTCGAATTCCTTTCAAATATATTTGCATCTGTCACTTTGCTTAGACAATTCCAATTTAACGTCAAATTATCGTTGTCGTTCATTCAAAACGCGTCGCGATCAAAATCCTTATCACATGAAAAATAGTTGTGGTGTGAAGTTCGTGAATAACTTTCAAATGTCAAATTGAAAGGGATTGTGATAGGTTTTAAAATTAGACAATTAGCCCCCTGATTGGTCCATGGATTGGCGGCAAGGGACGGGTGTTATATTTTTGTTTATCAACAAAATTCAGCGTTATTATTTAGCACTGGTTGGTCATTTATTTCTTCACCCGCAAGCTCCGTATCACAAATTTTCATTTAGTGTAAAAAAAACACATAAATACTGACATTTAGCACTAAATCACTAACGAGCACACGCGTTGTTTACGTTGTTACGTATTTAAACTTTTAACCAATCAGCGCTAAGCATGCTTTTCGTCACACGCATACGTACAATATAACGAAGACATACTGATTATTTATAAATAATCGAAACATCATCCGTTTTAATGCTTATCCAATTGGCCGTTTACAATTATTCAACGGTTAATAAATAATACCCTCGATTACAAACAATCGGTTCTTGCAAAAATACGGTGACATAATACACCAATACTGTGTTGTGATACGGTTGAGTGATACGATTCGTACACTAATGTTTTAGAATCGACTAAATTTGTGCCGCTTTTAACTTTATAACTATTCTCTTTGAGCGAATGAATCATAACATTATACCTAGTTAGTTTCTAAAAACAGACAATGTTAAAAAGGAAACCAAAGTATTTTCTTGTTTATTTTGTTTCATTTCGGTGGGTACACTGATCTGACACTATCTGAAACCATCTGAGAACAAAAACAGTTACGATCCTTCGGTAGGTACATTAACTATAAAATCTACCGACATATCAAAGACCAATTTCTATCTACTGTAGGTTGGTGGAAAAAAAATAATGTACAAAGCCCTAATGACATGATCAACAGGGTTTTCTGAAATCTCGGTGATTGTGTTTGTCGTCTGGCCCGCCAAAAATCTCATGCGAAAAAATTAAAACTTTGCAAGGGAAGGAAAAGGAACCACTTAAAATTGATAAGATGATAAATTAAGTGTGATTAACACACTTATTTATAAAATCAAAAACAAGATTAGCCTACTCTGACTCAACTGTAAGTTCTGACGTTTTCTATGTTTACAAAATAATACATTCAGTTTACTCAACAAAATATTATTTTTAGACGAGGGACGGAATAATCCCTGCGTCAGCCGGACGTGAACAATTGGTTCGAATTACGACTTTATTGCGATTACTTAAAGGATTTATTCCGGAGATCTTGATATAGAACAACAACTTCTGTAGTTGACATTAATAGTACACTTGACAGCTCGTGAAGCTTTACATGTTAAGCCCGCCCATGTCGCATACATAACGAAATTTGCATTTGTTAGTGCAACTTTGACTTTGCTTTTTAGGGTTTCGTAGCCTAATGGCAAAAGACGAAACCCTTATGGATTTGTCATGTCCACTGTGTCATGTTGATGACGTCACACCCACTTTATTCCAAAACTATGAGGATTACACAGTTAAAACTTGGTAGGTAGATGTATTCTGTATACCGCTTTACGGTTTTTAGACAAAAATAAAAAAAGAAATATATAATAATTAATATATTAATAATAATATATTAATTATTATTCCCCATACATGAAACTGAAACTGTAAATATTTTTTTCATCGACATATACGTGTAGGGTATCTTTAGATAGGTCTTTAAAAATTACATTGAGGTTCCTAAAACAGTTTTTTCTCAAAGTCAACCGTTTGAATGATATACACTTTCAAGTAAAAAAATGGGTCGTCGTCGTCGTCCCCCCCCCCCCTCCCCTCCCCCCCTCTAACTTTTAAAATAAGAAAGTGAAAATCTAAAAACAATATATGCTGTAGACCTTTATAAAAACTTTCAACGAAAATTAGTTTGAACGAAATATATTATGCAGTTTCAGAGCTATAGCACATTTGCCAAAACCACAAATATAACTTTGTCATTCGTACAGACACTATGAAAAACAAAGTTATTTTTCCTCTTATATTAAATATGTTTCAAGATTGTAGATTTGTGTTTAGCAACGACATGTTCCTTTGTAAATGTTGTTGCTTCTGTTAAAGCTGATAAGTTTCTTGCGGCCGTTCTTCTTATCAGTTAAAAGATGTCCTGAATGGCTGGTAGGAAAAAAAAAATTGGACGATTCGAAAGCACTTATCTATAAGTCTATTTGAATAAAAATCTTTGACTTTGACTTTGACTTTGATAGGCGAAATATTATAGTGGTATTTTATATAATAATAGAAAATGTATTGTACACAATACAAAAACAAAAACAAACAGAAAATGACAAAAAAGAGGAACACACAATAGGCGGTCTTATTGCTACATAGCAATCTCTTCCAGGCAACCTTGGGTGAGAGACGAAACCGTTCATGTGCGAGTTCGACTTGCACTTGGCCGATTTTTATTGTACTAAGGCCCACTTGTAGCCAAGGTTAACATTTAACCCAGAGTTAGTCCATACAATAGTACCGTTAACTCTGGGTTAAACGTGTTAACCCGGCTTGGCGCAAGTGGGCCTAATAGTAACAGAATTGCTTTTTTTTCTTTTGAATATTTCAGACAAGATATTTATTGCCCTTTTAAAATAATAGCCTTCTTTTAAAATAAGGAATGATGGACATACGTAATAAAAAAACTATAAGGACTAACAAACAACTCCTACGCAGTATATCGATACAAGCAATTTTAATACTAATATGACGGCCTTTGTTGATAAATGCGATATCAAACGGAACAGGGCCAGTGACCCCTATCAGACATGAAGTTATTACTTCCACTATCATATCTACTTACAGTTTGTAAACGTTGTGTCGAACTGATATGAGTTTCATATTTTTCTGGACAAATCGAATAGTGCGATTAAATACGGTTGTGGGTGTGGGCCTACTATGAAAACAGTTGGCTAATTGTCTAATTTTAAAATCTATGGCAATCCCTTTCAATTCGTCATTTGAAAGATATTTACATACTTCAAACCGTCACTATTTGACACTTGATAGGGATTGTAATCGGGATGCATTTTGATAGGTATTGAATGAACGAAATTGAACTGTCTAAGCAAAGTGACACTCGAAAATATCTTTCAAATGTATAGAGAAGTGTCAAATGAAATGTCATTTAAAACATCATTCGTTTCGAAAGGGATTGTGACTATAAGAGTTACACAATTACATAAATCACTATCACAATCACAGTACCTTTGAAAGGGATTGTGATAGATTTTGAAATTAGACAATTAGGGAGCAGTTTGCGATGTAGAGCAGTTTTTGTGAAATTAATAAATATAAGACATTATTTTGGTTGAGCTTATTAGCCTTGAAAAAAGACCTCCTTAGAAATCTCGAAACTAAAAGAATGTTAGCGACGATCGTGTTTGATTTACAGAGTAGATGTTGTAGACCCAGAAGACGTGTTTTTGAATCATTCTAAATTGTCATGCGAATTCAATTCGCATTACAATTGAAAATCAACGACTTCCATTTTCTTGCATTTTTGAATCACACGAATACGGTGTTGCCGTTTTCTTATACTCCCTTGACATTATTTAATTTTACGCAGAATATTTAAAAACCGGAAACTAACTCTTCATAGATTTTCAAAAACCAATACTGAATCACATGAAACGAAACGGTCAAACTATCCGTCATGTCAATGTCAAAATTGAAAATGACATTAAGTGATAACGTCAAACTTTCTATCGCTCGAATCAAAAAACAGTGGTAGAGACTGCTCGTTGCAGATTCGCATGCGAATTGAAATACGGAAAATACGCTTTTTAGCATTCACATGCGAATATTGCTATTACGTATGCGAATAGAATTCGAATGATTCATAAATACGTCTCCGGTTTTAAGGTGTCCGAATGACTGTCCGAATTCGAGCATTCAATGGTGTCCGAATGACTGTCCGAATTCGAGTATTCAATGCATTTATAATCACAGTAATATTAAAAGGACTAGACTTAAGCGCGTGCTACGCACGTGTACTCACTGGGGTCACTTGAGAAAAAAGTTTTTCTGATCTTTGACCTAGATAAGGTCAATTTAAAAAAAAAATTATATTTTCCCGATCGTCTACATTTTTTTTGTGATTTTTGAAGCTATTAGTGAATGCTGTAGTTGTTATTACTCATGGCGCTGGAGGGAACATTAGAATGGATAACACGGGCCTTATATATAGAGATACCTACAAGGCTACCGAATACCTAAGTACTTGTTATAATAGCAATTTCTCATTCTGAATATTGGTAAGAACATGGGTATTGCTAAGATAGATAAACCCTCATCCCAAACAGTCGAAACCAATTCAAAATAAACCCCAACCAGGAAGTACCAAATCATAATGCGTTCAAACAGACCATAACAGAAATAAGAATCAAAACACTAACTATGACAATGACATTGGAATGCACTTCATTATCGCGATTGTTATCGAGGATAAATATAAGAAAAACTAGTAAACATCACCACACTCGAAGCTAACGAACTGATGTTTTCTTAAAAAAAAGTTGTTTACATGTTCGAGGACAGATCTATTAACAAGATCGTGAACCCTGAACGAGATGAATGGAAATGTTTAAAATACTTAGTTATTTCGCCAAAGATAAAAACATGAGACGAGAAAAATATTTATAACCGTGGCGAAATGGAATCGTTGTTCGAATGCCATTGGAAGAAACAAAAGCTAACTCTAACATTCATAAAAAACCTAGAACGTTAAACTTTGAAAACATAGGTTTTCAAGTTATAGAACTTATTTAATTATGTCTTCTGTCTATTTCTTTTAAAAGGCCATTACGCACTGTCGACTGGAGATCGAACAAAGAAGACAAAGCACCCTTTGACTAATAAAGCAAATCCCAGTCTATATAACTTCCCTTGGTTTATTATGCGTTTTATAATAAATAACAGAGACACAGAATTTTATTATTACGATAAACATAAACAGTTTCGAATCCCATTAGATGCGATCAATAATCAAGTTCAACATTTTCCGAATGGGAACTACTAAAAGCCTTCTAAAATCCCCAAAAACTACTAAAATCCCTGGTCCCAAATAACATACAGACAATACATCATTCTAGAACAATTCAAAGCCTAAACTATAAAGATAAACCGAAAAAAGGGACAAACAATAGCTTAGAAACACTGTGCTGTAAAGAAAATGCGAACAAAAGAAAATGAACGGTAATGCATTTAAATTTTCAGGTAGGTACTACGTCAAAATGGTACAAATGTTTATCAATAACCATCAAACATCTGAAAGCAACTTATTTCTTGACCGCGTAAGTTTCTTAGAAGTTTCGCTCAGGTCCATGGAGAAAGGTAAATGGTACAATACTTACTCATACAAATAGGGAACAGTTTAATTAAGACCAAATTGAGTCAATTGGTCAAACTGACTCAAGGACGGGGAAGCAAAAAAATAACTGAACGATTTAATCTGGGGAGCTAGCAGTGCCAGGCACGAACTTTAATAGATAATGACAATACAATCCACTATTTCGCTCCAACAAATATGATTCTATTGGAAGCAGTAGATTTATAAAGATCTGCTTTATAAGAATCAATAACAGTCTATCCATACAAATTCAAAACACTACAAAATCGAGTGTGTTTCTGACTTTTTCATATCTGAAACATATTTTTAATAAAGGTAGAAATATATTAATAAATAAGGTTGTACAAAATAAAAAGAATCTGACTGGTTTGAAGCACAGACCTATATCGAGATAGACGTAAAGAGCGCTACAAACTGTATGAGAACCTAGTGTCGAATTTTTCGTACCTACTATGACGTCAAGAGTGAGATTTAGTGATGTGTAAATATTATTGACGAGCTCTTGCAAGGAAGCACAGCACAATTAACCATTTTAGTTTCTGAGTGACGTGTGTTTCCATGGCAATTGTCTTAAGCGGACTGACTTAGGTCGTAAAACTTTGACCGTGGATCAAACTTTTGGCACGCAATGTAGGTACACTTTTACCGTCTATCTCGATATATTTGAAATAGGGAATGAGAAGTAATATTATAAATGCAAAACTGTGTTTGTTTGTCGCTTCTTGACGCCCCCTGACAAAGCGATCAATCGACTTCAATTTTAGCATAGAGTTGGTAGAAAGGACGGAATAACATAGGCTACTTTTTATCCCGATATTCCCACGGGAACGGGGACCACGCGGTTGAATCCGCGGGTGGAAGTTAGGATTGAATAAACACGAAAAGCAACAGTGATAAAGTTCCTATCACTATTGCACATAAGAAGGACTAGATACGCTGTTTTTAGTTCCATAGGCTGCGTTCCGTAATTTATCAAATCCCTGCAAAATTCCTCAAAAATTATAACCATCTATATCTTACTTCAATAAATCATACATAATACATATATCATATTAGATATCAGATTATTTTTAGTACTTAATACTCAATTTAATTATTACGTTTGCGCTATCGGACAAATTGTAATTACTAGGTTAGGAGAACAAAAATACTATTACAGCAATTAATATTCATATATAATTTGTGTATTTAACCCTTCCAAAAACAGTTTTGCTAAGCCCACATTAAATAAACTTATTACCTACACTTTTTATAAAAAAATGCTATTAGTCCTAGCGGTACACCATAAACATCCTGCAAATGGTGTTAAAAACATGAAAATCGGTACGATTGATTTTTAGGGTATTTTAAACGATTTGAAATTATGGAGGAGAGAAATTATGACGTCATCATTTATTGATGGGAAAAAAAAAATTGTTCTGAAACCTATCAAATGCAAGCTCTTTTTGTGGTGATTCCAAAAATGTATCACATCATTTCATTTTAGTCGTACATTTTTATTAAAATTAATGTAATTTTCAAAACATTACATGTTTGAGGTCTTCCAGATACGAAACGTTTTAATTTTTTTTTGTAAAGTATAGCTAAAATGATACGTAATAGCCTCATAACAAACCCCAAGGAATGAATTTGGAAAAAATTTACTGTATTTTTTTTCCATTGACAAAAATCAAAACGTTTTATTCGAAAAAAATAATACCAAACTTTAGTTTTTAAAATTGCTTTCTTGGGGTTAGAAATGAGGACACGTAGCACCGGCCCAATAATGGCCCACCCCGTTATTTTCATACAAACATGCTCACTTTGCGACTGTATTCATAAAAATGTCAACATATTTCTGCAAATATCTGTATGCTAATGTTTAGGTTAAGCGTTCGACTGTCCAATGAAGCACTTTAAAGAGTTTTAAAAATCTCTTCCCGTTGCCTTGGCTTCGTTTTATCAAAGCAACACTTTATGGCCATATCACATTGTATGGAATCTGATGAAGCACTCATTGAATTAAAACAACTTTTACGGATTCAGGTGTATACCACATTGTATAGTGCATTATATAGTGCAATTAAATCCGTAATACTTTTTAATTTAAATGATAAGTGTGCGAAAAAATTTAAAACGCGATTATAAAGCAATCATTGTTCTGCCTCTATAGACAAATGCAGTGGATTCGGTACTCATTAAAGTCCCTAATTGGACAGTCGAACGCTTAACCTAACCATTAGTATACAGACACTTTGCAGAAATATATTGACATACTTATATAGTCGCAAAGTGAGCATGTTTGTATGAAAATAACGGGGTGGGTTATTAAATGTGCCGGTGAGTGTATTATTTAATTGCGCTTTCTAGATAAGAGATTGTGTAAAGGTGACTAATTATTATGACAACAAAATGTCCTTTGAACTATGTCACACCAATTGTATTCATATAGTAGAATTGTATTATTGAACAAGACTTCTACTTGCTGTGCCAAAGAACTCAACACCGTCAGTTTACTTGTAGCACAAAGCTAATTATCCTTTTTAAAAATAGAAATTGGTAATCACATAAGATAAGGCGAGCTTAGCTTACTCATGAAAGAAAAAAAGTCAATACAAAAGAAGTTAGGGTCAGAACCACAAACGTGGTCAGAATATAAGTTAGTTTGATATGGATATGAGTTTAATTTATGCAACAATAGAGAAATAGCCCAAGTGGTCATGTGATGGCTTAGAAAGTAGCAGCGACCGTGACGTTATACACCTCGCCCGCCAATCACAAATCGTTTTCAAAGTTAATTTTACTTTTTTGTGGCTTTCGTATGTCACGATTTCTTGAGTTACACTAATAGTTGGTGCGAATGTTAACCATTATACTTATCAACCCAAAGGAGACCCAACTTTTGAAAAGTTATCCTAACTATTCCTATTCCTAATTCCTAACTAATATTAGAAATGAGAAAGTGTTTGATTGTCCTTTCTTCACGCCCTAACTAAACAACCAATAGAGAGTAACATAAGCTACTTTTATCCAGATATTTCCACGGGAACCGCGGGCGGAAGCTAGTTAGGGAATAAATAAGTTAGGTATTTTAAAAACTTCCCTACTTAATAAGATAAGGAATCAAGACCCATCCGGCGGCGGCGTTGGCTTTCCCTTAATTAACTCATTGAATCACTTATGAGTTACAATACCTACTTGTAAGTAAAAGATATTACAAAATTCCTAAATGATGAAGAAATTTGTGATTTCATGATTGCTCAAATGCACAGTAACATGAGGAGCTCGGTGGCGCAGTGGTTGTAGCGCTCGCCCTGCACCTTGTGGAGGCAAAGCAACTTCCGCAATGGTCGGTCACAGGATGGGTGAACAAATATTTATTAGCTCTTGCGTCCGTGCTTCAGGCACTTTAAGCTGTTGTTCCCGGCTGTGTTTGCAGTAGGCATGGAGCATTTCATGAAGAACATGTGAAAAATCATATAAAATGATTTTCATTATTAACTCCTGATCCTTCCCCTATATAGAATGCTACAATTGACACTGTGGAAATCGCAAATCATTTTGTTTCAGTGTTCAATCAATGTGATGTGCAAGCGAGCGAGTATGATAGTGTATGTTAGAAAGAGACTAAACATATTCAACTAGTATATTGCATTACGATGATGAATGCCAGACAACGAAAAATGAAAATCATTCAACAAAGTCGTAGGAGCAAACATTAGCAAATGTAAAATCAGACCGCCTTGTTACAAAAATCACAGCCTATAATAATAATATTTTTTAATAATTGCATACAATCACACCAATTATCTAGCCCACATCAATTTCCATGAAGAACTTGTGTTATGAATACTAGATAATGGATAAACATACTTATATACTTTTTTTGTAAATACATACATAGTATATTTATTAAACACCCAGTCCAAGATAAATAGACATGTTCATGCACACAAATATTTGTCATGTCCAGGGCCAAACAGGTCGTCTATGAATGAAATGATATGAAAAAAATCCATCATTTAATTGAATGAAAAGTAGCAATCATTTCCATGTCTAGTTTGCAGTCATTAAAGGACCTATTAAAATTACTGATGATGTTGACAGCAATATTGTTCTAGAACTTTCACAAAAGCTATAGATGCGAATAAATAGCCTAGCCTAGCCTGAACAACTTCTCAAAAGTAATAAGTTTCCCACTTTAGGTCCCACATTGAGCACCACTTGTAACACACCCTGCTTCATATTTTACTTTTTATTTTGCATCAGTATGATGGTATATGAAAACTGTTATTTATTAATATCTCTGTGAATCAATATATCTGCCATTCAGCCCAAAATCGTATCTAAGACAAAGTGAGCACACTATGGTTAGGAGCAAAGAGATCGATCTGTGTTCAAAGTATAGAATAAGGTGGGGTCACAGGATAAAAACAAGGCAGTAAGTAGTCTATAAGTACTCTCTCTCACTCTCTCTCAAGTCTCTGTAAGAACTGTAATGTAAATCATGAAGCTGCTCCCAATATCAATAGAAAACCTTTTTAGTATATTTGTTTAAAAAGTAAAACAAAAAATTACATTGAATTATTAAAACACAAAATTAAACAACAACAAATTGATGAAAGGTTAATGAGCAGTTAGAGAAAACAAAGCATAGAACTTAGTTGATATAACACAATTTTTGTTTTAATAACTTCTCATTGTTACCTGTAGCAACAATGTTTTTAGTTGCACTGATACAGAGACTGCAAAAATGGTAGAACATCAAGGAAAACATCTTTCAATGTAACTCTATTGGAGATGATTGCTATATAGTTGGTTTTAACCAACTTAAAAATTACTAAATCATAGTTAGGTACATAAATTCCTTTATCAAACATAATACTTGTCAAATAATTAAAATGTTGGCTGTTTCAGAATATAGCCTATCGCATTTATAATATAAGAAGAATAACATTGTGCTATGACTAACACCAAAATCAAATAAATTACTCTTTTACATAACTGTGCAAAATAATTCCACTGACATTACATAATAGTAGGTTCATTGCTAATATTTAGATACCAGAATATTTTCTTTTGCTAGAAACTTCCAAATACACAATTATTTATATTAGGAATACCTCGTGATAAAAGCACTACTGTTTGACTATCAGCCTCTTATCAGCCGGCAAGAAAACAAACTTATCTTAATAGTACAAGAACCAACCTAATGTATTTAATATTAACTTGATATTTATTGACTCTTATACATAAGTCAACAACAGGGGAAAACCAGTATCCTATAATTATCATCATAGACACTTTCTGCTAGAGTGGGATTTCTACTTTTCTCTCCTCTTACTGCTAGGCGAAATCAGGAATATTTTGAATTGCAATATTTATAATAAATACTTAGAGGTTGCTGCTCATTTTCTTATTACTGTAATGTGCTTCTAAGCGTTTACAACACATTGGATAAGAGGGTTTCTACTAATCTTATGTGATATTTAACTTACTTTAAGAGAAGTTTCTGCAGCATCTTTACATTATGAATATTCAATATAAATAATTATATAAAAGTAATATCACAATAAAATAAATATTAGTTTTTAAAAAAGAATTTAAAGTGGTACTTACTCACTATTTTCCTTAGTCTTTTCTACATGCTTCTTGATATCAGCTAGTGATGAGTCGAGTCTAGTCAAAAATTCATCAAAACTCTTTTTCTCATCTGGACTCCCTGGAGAAAAATCTCTTGTGGGCATTCCCCCGATGGAGGCTCGATGACTCGGCAAGGGTGGTTCAGTCACTCTTTCTCCGTTCTCATAGAAAGGAGAGTCTTTAGTCACAGGAATCAATAAATACTCTCTCAAAAACAAACTATCTGTAGCGAATAAACGATTCGCTCTTCTTATCTTCTCCATCTAAAACCAATAAAGATAGTTTGGTTGTAATTATTCATGCTAAACTCCAATAAATAAACAAAATATTATCACTTTATTGGGAGATTCGCACACTTACAGTTACACCATATTTTAGAGCGATCCCTTGCAAAGTGTCACCTTTTGCCATCACATGTTTTATGTATTCTTCATGCCTTTTCATGTGATTACACGTGCTTCCATATTTTTTTAATGGTCGAGCTGATTCTCTAATTGAAACCCTTTCGTCGAAGAGACGTTCTTCCTCCATTTTTGACGTATGAAAAAATGACAGCATTGACAGCGAGTCTGAAGTTTTTTTTTAATACTCGACGTAATTTATGTTCGTTCGGTAATGGGTTTAGCTTAGCACACAGAACAGAATGTTCCACCACAATACAGATAGAATTCACACACAAATCTTTGAAATGTTTTACATGTTGGTTTTATCGTAAATAACTGTATATTCAGACTTACGGCCGATGGCATAGTAAGCAGCTGTATTTGGAATCAACTTCTTATCTCTGACTAGTCTAGCGGCAAACGGGGAAGGAAGTTACTGTGGTCAGATAAGCCGACAAAGCTGATTAGACGACTGCCGAGTCGAATGATTACCTTGTACATAACTTTATAATTTGTGGATTGAACGATGGACATCTATTGAATAGAAATGTGTATATTCCAGTATCTTCAATAGGTCTACTATACACTTGTACTATTTAGTATTTTGTGACTATACTAAAAATATTTTCTATGAAACGTGTTCAAAAAGTAAACTTAAACTTCAGAATTTGTCTGAATCTTATTTTTACTAGCTATAATGTGCACAAATATTATTCTTGAATGTCCATTCATCTCTCTGTTATAAATTGATATGTTCAGAAATGTTATCTTTATCGCTTAAAAATTAAGCTACCACCATCTAGTGTAAAAAAAGACAACGGTAACTTTACTCAAAACTTAAAGGAATGGTTTATCTGCTTTTTCCATAGATGGCATTGTAGTATTGAAACGCAAATCTGTTTATATAGATGGCAGCACTTTAACATAGTAGGATGACTCAATCGTCCTAATCGGTCATTCATTCTTTATGAGTCAGTCAGTTCCTTGAGTCAGTCAGTACCAGCAGAGTTGGTCAGTCAGTACAGTTCTTTTCCTTTCATTCATTCATTCAGTATCATAGTCGGTTTGCTGGTGGGATGTTTCGTCGCTCGCTGCAGTTCTAAAATACCAATAAATGTGTTGTTTTTTAAATATATTGAACTAAATCGTGACGTTAATATAAGTGCAGTATCTAGTGTTGTTGTGCTTTGTTAATCCCAATATATTTTGTAAAAAGAGTGGTAATTAATTGCAGACTTATTGGATTTATTTGTGTACACATGTGATCGATATTATTTGCGAAATATATCCGTTTTTGAGGGTACGTATGAATGAAAGTTATTTTATTTTGCATTGTTATGAGTTAAATTGTGTTCCATTTCGTTGTCGCATTGTGGTACGGTGTCGTTCGGCGCACGAAACCGCCCCTGTTTGGCGCACCAGCGAAATATTGCGAGGGTTACATTAAATTACGACCGAGCCTTGCCAGACGATTTTTATTGCAGTGGGGACGTGTTATTTCTACGTAGGTACCTAATATAATTAAATACAGAGGAAAACCTAAGTTTTTAGAGCTGTTCTTATTATCATTACCTACTGAAATAATATTTTCAGACACATACCAGCTTGAAACACTAATCTACAAAGTATGTACTTATATAAGCAGGTACTTGCATACATAATGCATTTGTAATGTAAAAATTAATTTTACACCCATAGAGAAGCTGAGGATGATATGGGTTGGAAACCCAATAACCAAGCTATCCCATAAATAGTAATACTAGACCAACAGTTGGCCTAGTATTACTATGTATGGGTTAACTTAGGTATCCAATACATACTCCTATCATCCTCAGCTCTCCTTGGCTAAATGAATAGGCTAGGCAGGCAGGTACCCATCCTTAACGCCTGTTCCCGCGGGAATATCGGGATAAAATTATCCTATGTTACCATCCGACCTTTCAACTAACTCTATGCAAAAAACAAGCCGTTTGGTTGATTATTAGGGCGTGAAGGAATGACAAACAAACACACATTCGCATTTATAATTAGTGAAGATATCAACAACACCCTTGAGCTGGGCTACTCTACAGAGCTCAAAGGGTGTTCTTCGGCTGTTATTCTTGTTACATCCGTACTAAGTACTAAGTAGGTAACAACAGCACTAGGCTTTACACTTCCACTACCAAAACTGTCACTTTTGGGTGGTGTAATAGCATTTTATCCTCTCCCCTTTCGAAAGAGGCTAAAATGCTATACGACGTTGTGCATGCAGGCCTACGTCTTAGAGCTTCTACTTAAATAAGTTTATTGATACTTGTTTCTTCTACAGGGGTAACATGTTCAGTGTTGAACAAACCCCTTATTAAATAAATAGAAAAAAAAAAACTCACTTGCCACTTACGAGCTACATCAAACATTTGCATCCACTGACAATGTCCAGGGCTTATATTATATACGGCTCTATTTGACTATTGTTTTAAAATGATGCGACATTTTCCTAAATTAGTCCTGTACTTCTAACTAAAGGTTATTGAAAATACGATTTCGGCAGCGCTGCGTGGTCATTTTCTTTCTAACTTTGCGTTTTCCCTGGATACTTTTTAGTTCACAGTATATTTAATATTTAGAATAATAGTGTTAGTTTTTTTTACTACAGAGACATCAGAAACATTAAAATTGCGTGTAAATTACATTAAAAGTGCATGAGAAATAAACTGCGTGTTTCAAAACAAGTGAATGCGAAGAATACTTAACACTGAGTAGATAACTAACTCGATTACGAGAGACGGTTAATTTGTTGATCACCTGACCGAGATAAGAGGGATTCCACCGAGGTCAAGCAAGACATGAGTCAGGATAATGACAAAACTATGTCGGACCGACCGACCTCAGGTTTCCTTTCATTATAGTATATTTGAAGAATGCTGCGTGCGGCTGACTCATGCTTTTTATCCGACCTCTTTTGAAGAATGTAGATTTAATGACCAGTGTAAGAATAATAATATGGTACTCATTCAGAAATGCGAAAAATATCGTTTAATTAATTAATTCGACGGGAGATCTCTGTCTCGAAGTTGGACTTACTGTCTGTCCAAGGTAAATGTAGTGGTCAACAACTTCGAGCGTGTTCCCAACGGGAACTGTAGTGGGTATGACATGGGAATTCGACATGATTTTCGTCTTATCCATGTTCATCCTAAGACCCACTCTTTGGGAAGCACTACGGAGATCTTCGAGCATTGTGTTCTGGTCCTTCAAGGTCTCAGCCATAATTAATTTATACCTGTTAACTGTAGAAATGGTATCTATTAGTTAAAAAAAAGGACAGCACTACGCCATGACAAAAACCACGTCGATCGTCTTTCTTTTGTTTATGTCGTCGCGACTTTGTTTTCGTGTTCATAATCTTTTCTTTTCGTTCCCTTTAAAAAGTTTTTGTAGTTTTTATTGTGGTGGGTGGCGAGGCGAAACATCGACAAAACCTAGAATTTAATTTATCGTAGACAGTTGTTCGTATTGTTAATAGAAGAGTCGTAGTCGTAGCTGGTGAGAGATCCAAAAAAATAATAATAGTCAATTAGAATATTGATGATTTCTACTTGTTTCTACTCGTAGATAGGTGGATATCGGTTGTGATAATTTACTTTAGATTACAAAAAGAAAAGAAATACTACCACAGCAATGATATTATATGTAAAGTAAAGTAAAGTAATCATTTATTCGGAGGACATTAACTTTTAATGTAACTTTTTAACATAAATGTTTAAAGCTTTTTTTGCAAATTATGGCTCCAGCTGAAAACCAGCGTTGTGGCTACAAGCTGCAACACAAGCTGGGGCCCTACTGCGCAAGTGTCGTCGGCAACGACATCAACTTCATTTGACAGATGGATGTGACCATTGCTCTTAGTCTTTGGAAGTTTTCATTTGTGTTAAAAATAAGCAGCAACGTGTCACATCCTTTTGTCAAATGAAACCGATTTCGATGCCGACGACACTTGCGCTGTACGGCCCTGAGCTGGGGGGCAATTCTCGCAACTTCGACATATCGAATTCGACACCTTTTGGAGCCACAAATCTGTATTAAAAACTCACTGAAAAAAATTGCCCCCCTGGTCAGCCCTTTAGGATATTTACTTTATTAGTTTTTTTTACATTGTAACTATTTTAACCATTATATGTATTATTTTAACCAAAACAAGGTTCTAATAATGTTCACTTTGATGTGTAAGCGATTTAAACTACTCCATTTGAAATATTCGGGCCGCCTCTGAAGATACTTGATACGAACGAACAGGATCTATGAAATTCCAGGTAGCGGGTCTGGTTATACAAAATGCATTAACTTTGAAGACGAGCCTAAAATACCTGACTTTGTGCAACTCGAGATCGTAGACAAGGCGCTTAAACCTAATATATATATAAATGCGAAAATGTGTTTGTTTGTCCTTTCTTCACGCCCTAACTAAGCAACCAATCGACTTGATTTGTTACATAGAGTAATATGAAAGAAAGGAGAGTAATTTATGATTTTGTAATTTTTGCATTTTTCAATGCTTATTTTATACTTATGGTAAATTTTAAATAGAAAAATATTGGAAAAAATTAACTCGGCCGCAAGTGAATTCTTAGACGGGAATCGAACCCGCGACCTTTGGAAATCCGGTCCAATGCTCTAACCGCTGAGCTACCGAGACTTGCGAACCACCGTCGAAATTCTCCACTACTTTTCTATTTAAAATTTACCAAAAGGAGAGTAACTTAAGCTACTTTTTATCCCGATATTCCCAGGGAAACGGGAACCACGCGGGTGAAACCGCAGGTGGAAGCTAGTTTGCAATAAAACCCAAAATACTGACACAGAATAAATAATACTTGTCGCCTAACGGTGTCGAAGACACTATTATCTAAAATAGACATAAGAAGCTATTTTATTAAAGAAGACCTACGCAGACGATGTACTTTTCGTCCACCTAATAATCTTACATAGGCCTAAAGGTCAATCTCTTTTTCACACCTTGAATAATTTCATTATCCTGTGCTTTTAAGGAACCAGCGTGGTATCAGTAGGCTAATAGCCTCCTATGAACGCCACGATAGGCGTGAGCTAGGAGAGTCCTATGTCCAGCAGTGGACGTCCACAGGCTGATAATAGATGGATGGATGGATGTGCTTTAAGGAGATAAATTGCGCAGACAATGAAACGTCAACGATGACCTTAATAAGGACTCCTCGAAATTCTTAAAAGTACACTTACATTTACATCACATAAAACAGTTCTCAAACTGTCACTCGCATCCAAAAATACCACAACTTAGTCATCAGTTACGAGACCGGATTCGGAAGTGGATTATGCACGATATTTGCGACACGATGATGCATCACGAATATCGCGATAAGATCCGCCTGTTTCTCGGAATGGGACAGTTGTTTGAATAACGGCATTTCTGTTTATTCACTAGCTTTTTGTAACAGCAGGTCAAGTTTTTTTTAAATACTTTTGGAGATAAGATCTCATTTTCATACTTTTTTGAAAGTTTATTTGTATTTTAGTTGCTAGGGTACATTACAATTGATTGTTATTTACCCGTTAGGAAAAATGTAGCTATGATTAATTTACTTAACTATATCATCGATTTTCAATTAGAGCTTATAAATTATTATTGTTAATGCAATAAAAATAGTATTATTAATAGGTAATTTGCAACTAATTTTATATAAAAAAACTTAAGTAAGTACATTACAGTTCCTCAGAGTATTGCCAAATTAACGTAGTTCTTTTCTATTTCAAGTCGGTATGAAGTCATTGACTCATTGGCTGTAAGCTGTAATATAAAATACAATTATAATATAAAGAAGCAAAATACGTGTCATTATTTCAGATCGAAATGCAATGCAATCACGTATCTAAAATCGTAATTATAATAAAGCTATAAATAATTGTTATTTGTTTGTGCGAAAGCGCTTACCTCTGGAAATACCAAACAGATTTGAAAAACCCTTGTTTGTAAGCCAAATTATTGAGCTAAGCTTAGACTTCTTAACATCACGCAACGACACCCGAGAACGAAGTCGCGGGCGGGCGCTTGTAAAGCAAAGATTAGATTATTGAAGACAGTTATGGCCAACTAATGACGATAATTTACAACCAATGTTCACATCGAATGTTCATCTCAGCTAGAACATCTCTTCGTTTATCTTGTCTATAAAGTTAGGTCGCCTGATGCTTATAAATCCTATAACCATTTTGTTTGTGACCGTCCACGTCGTGATAGCAAGGGCAAATGCCTCGAAAAGGGTCACAGTCGTGTCCACTTCAAGTCTATTACTGTACCTTATGAGAACTCTGCTCATTTTAAACCTTACTGCTTACGAGATAAGATCTACGAATGAATTGCGATTTTATTTACGCTATCAACCATTTTGTAGCGTACGCCTTTAACATAAGCTTTAAGACCAAGTAGTGGTTACGAGAATGCGTTGTGCCTTTTGCCTTAGGGATGTTTTACCGGGCGGTCTTATTGTTATTCTAGCGGCTTTACAACGTTTAAGGTGAAAGTGCCCTTTGCCTTATCTTGGAAGGCTTATACGGCGTGTTGTTTTTAAATGCCCTTTATGGAATACTAGCGGCTGCTCGCGGTTTCACCCGCGTGGTTCCCGTGGGAATAGCGGGATAAAAAGTACTCTACCTGTGTACCAAATTTCATCCAAATCCGTTGAGTAGTTTCGGAGCCTATTCAATGCAAACAAACAATCAAATCGTTCCTCTTTATAATATTAGTAAAGATATCATAGAAGAAAAACCTGTTTACATTTACGAAACGTCCGGCTTTATTGACACATGAATACAAAAAATATCTTTCGGGAATTGAGCTAAAATCTGATAGAACTGCCCTTAAACAATTGGTCCCTCAAATTCAAGATCCAACTTGTGGTTCTAGCGTAGCGACAGCGGTCAAACAAATGTTCAGTTTTATTAAAATCTAGTGGAAATGTCTACAGAATGCAAACAGAATTTCAAGACTTCCTTAGTAAATGATCTCGTTAATGATGTTAATATCCACCTAGAACTGTTAATTGGCTTTCGTTGGAAAAGTGAAAAAAGTTCAATGATTCTTATAATTGCACTATAATGTTTAATTGCGATACCATCGGCTTATTGTAACCCCGTTATAAAGTCATACCGTTTCGTATTTTGTAATTCGATTCGATTCACTTCATTTGTAAATATCGTTCTGCCCGCGACTTCGTCCGCGTTGAGTTCGGTTAGGTCGTCATCAGCCATTTTTTAATGAGCTGCTGGGGCACTGGCCTTCCTTATGGATGGATAACGAGCATAGGGCCATGACCCACCACGTGGGCCCAATGCGGATTTTAACGACTGCAAATGCAGCCGAGACAATTTTTGGTCACCCATCCCGTGACCGACCATTGCGAAAGTAGCTTAACCTCAACAAATGCAGGCCGAGCGCGCGAACCACTGCGCCACGCCCACGGGCTCCTCACGGGTTCGGTTAGGTAGGTACCCTATATTATATTGTACTTCTTAGGCTCACTTCTTCGCGGCTAAAATTAGTTTAACCTCTCATCTCAGGCCCTGAATTAGAAGACACATTGTTCTCTGGACACCTGTGTCCTGCTAGCAAGAAGAATTAATATGTCTTTCTCAGGTCGAATCTGTCCACTAATACAGACAACAGACCTCTAGCCATCCTCTATGTCTGTTACCATTCTTTGGTGTTCCAAGTAGCAAAGAGTGTTAAAATAAGAATGGAAAATGTTCCTTAGGAAAGTGAAAAACAAGAGTAACTCGCTAGTGGCCGTCATTTGGGAATTGCGAACTAGGGCTAAATTAAGAATATACTTAAACCTGACTTAAATAATATTAAGGTAATAAACTTTCATTTTTTTTTCTCTAATTTCTAAGCCAAGTCTTGCTTAATGCCAGGGGGTCAATTCTGCTAAATTTTTGTCAAAATCGTCTCTCGATAGTGTTTCAATAGTAGTGTTTATTTACATTGTTGTAACATGAACTGTGTTAAACAGGACTACCATTGAAACACCATTAGAATACGATTGTGACGAAGCATTAGCAGAATTGGGCCCCAGGTGTTTGGTACCGTGTTCTCAAAACAGGTGGTCACGCGCCGCTTTTTTTGTATTTGTTTCCTTTTCATTCACACCTCACATAAAATATTGTTTTTGTCTCACTAAAGTTTTTTTATTTTGAACTTTTAGCTATAAGAATCTCCTCTCGCATCTTGTCATTTAGTATATTTAACATGGTTGTTTTACGGTTATAAACCAAATGGTTTTATGATCTAAGGTCAGAATAGGTTGTTGACCTTTAGATAAATGTTTGTTATTGTCAGGCAATTTACTAACTCGATTCGGTGGATACTAATTACTATCATTAGTAGACGTGGTCCATTTGTTTTTAATTGACTTGTAAATGTATGAGAAACTAACACTGTTTTAAGATTTGTTTGTTACTTGTTGTCTCTAACCTTTTTCTTATTTACACAGATACACACATGCAAATTTACTATACTGTAAAAGGCGCAAGTAAACGGCGCGCCCGAGCCACGTCCGTGGATGGTGATACGACGGACGCAGTCAGACACACACACACACACACACACACACACACACACACACACACACACACACACATATACGATACAAACAATGAGAATAGAAAGGAGGAGAAAAAAGAAGTATAAATACAATAATCACAACAAAATATAACTAAGAACAAATTGTGTGGGGTCAATAAAACCCTATCTCAGCCAACCCTATTTTGTTCTGTTCAGGGACTTTATTTGTTACGGAATTACCCACTGAACAATAAAAAAATAATACCTATAGTCTTACTCGGCAAAAACATAGAATAGACAGGAGGTCTACACAAAGATTTCAAAAAACTACCAGCGGCCGCCCGCGGTTTCATCCGCGTGGTTCCCGTTTAAAAAGTAGCCTTTGTTACTCTCCGTACTTTTAACCAACTCTATGCTAAAAACCAAGTCGTTTTGTTGCTTAGTTAGGGCGTGAAGGAAGGACAAACAAACACAATTTCACATTTTATAATATTAGTAAGGATAGGATAAGATAGGGTAGGATACGTAGCGTAGGTACACTACAACTTTGTGAAAAACTCGTTTTGGTTTTGTTGACCAGCACTGCTCATTACCTGACTTCAGTCAATAATTGTTTCGTGATGTGATGATATGTTGTTACCGCGATTTTAATCAACATTCCTTAGGTCGACCGTTTAAAGACAGCTGCGCGGGATTCGCATTTTTTGCGGGCGGACAGACATCAATTTGCAATTTTCGAACGAGTTCCTGATTTTAAATGTTGCCTTCTGCCTTCTCAGACGCAAGCTTTATACTTGTCTCATAAAAATAGATGTGGTGAAGTGCAAAACGTTGTTTTTAACCTGGGGACGTATTTTTGAATCATTCGAAATTCTCATGCGAATTCTATTCGCATTTGAATTGAAATTCACCGACTTCCATTTTGTCGCTTTTGTGATTCACTTGAATACGGTGTTGCCGTTTTCTTAAACTCCCTTGACATTATTTCATTTTACGCAGAATATATATATAAAAAAAAAGAAAAAATACTTTCCATAAATTTAAAAAACCGATACTGAAATGAACTTAAATCACGTTTTTAGGTTGTCAAACTATCCGTCATGTCAATGTCAATTTGAAAATGACATTAAGTACTAAACGTCAAACGTTCTATCGCTCGAATTAAAAAAGAGTGGTCGGCAGAAGCGCAGAGTCTGTGAAAACAACCCACTGAGCCAAAAACTGGGCATTGGCGAAATCCAAAAGGGCACCGCCACTACATAAAAAAGAAGAAGAAAAGTGGTCGGGACCACTCGTTTCAGATTCGAATGCGAATTGAAATTTCAAAATACGCTTTTAGCATTCACATGCAATTAATCTTGCGATTCCATTTACGAATAGTAATTCGAATGATTCAAAAATACGTCCCCTAGAGATTTTAACGTGACCTTTAAATATTTTTTTAGAATGAGGATTTATGTATTTTTTTTTTCAACATAACGAACCGCTTTTAACTCCCAGAAATGAACTCTTTGATACAAAGAGATCTTTTATTGGCGTAAGCCCCATGTCACCTATTAGTTTTTAATTACATTTACAAAGGCTTAAAACAAAGGCCAAAAAACTAAAGATAAAGAGTTTCTATATGTTGCATTACATTTTAAATGTTGCCGCTTCACGGAACATCTGGTGCCCATCCTCCTTCATCGCCTCGGTTCCGAAAACCCTCGTCGTTTATGTACATCAAAGGGAATTTAGGGAATAATACGACGAAGTGAAGTGTGGGGTCCTCGGACGGCCTCAGAATAAATATTAAGAAGGCACGTTGAGAGTCTTAACTTAGACCTTAAAACCTTAATCTACAACCTTTTTGTCAGACAGTGTAGAGTAGACACTCTGCATTAAAATCAAAGCTCATTTAGTTAGACAGTTTTGTTCGAAATTGTAGAAATGTACACAAAAAGATGTGGTTAAAAAGATTTATTAGAAAGACAAAAGGGATCTTCTTTAATTATTTGAATTTTTATTAATTGTACCTATTCATGATTCAAGTTGGTAGTTATGTTACGATGCGTATGAGGTAACTACTCGTATTGTCTGTAATGTAATATACACTTCGATTTTAATGATGCTAGATAGTAGTGGAATAGAACACAAGCTTTTACATCTTTGGTGATGAATTTCAGTTTCCTAAAAAATCAAATTCAATAAATCTTTAGGGCACAGTTTTCATTCTTTTCTTATAACCATACTTAAACTTAGTTACAGTTTCGGCCCCTTCGATCGTTCAGAGAGGGGAGAAAAGCTCTTAAGTAATCGAAATGTAATGTAAAAAGAGGCAATAGCATTGCAATTGCGGGTTCCCAAACTGTAGTGATTGGGTGCACTTGCATATTATTACGAGATGGCTCGTAAAATACTACTCGTAAATCATCGGTCATTTAGAGCGTTGGGTTTATTTTGTTGTTGGATCCTCTTTAAACAGTAGCTTTTCAGTGCTGATTTAGGATTTTCGCTTAGGTTAATAACCCACAACTTGCACTTATTGGCATGGCTTAGTGGCTTATCAAGTGCAGTACAGCTTCCGTTTGCAAACATTCATTCCATAGCATTGTGTAATGCAAAATTAAAAAGTAATAACCTTCCAATTATAACATAAACAAAAATAAACACCTTTTTTTTATTTAAGTGCGGGGAATGCAATTTTTACGCATACCTTGAGGTTATGCAAGGCTCACCTAGCATATCCAGACCAGCAAGAATCGAGAGTTCAGGACCAACCACACACCCTCACCGCCGGCTCTCGAGCAGCGTAATAAGCTCGCCGGGTGTCTGGTCGGAGCGAGCGAGTCAGTTCCGCAACCCGCAAGACCATGGGTGCAAAGTGAGGGGTTTAGTGGGTATTCCCCCGTCTTGGTCCCCCATCGACAGTAGCGGCGCTAGGCGTCGGCGACGTCGGCGACCGCCGACGGCCTCGCGCCTGAGAGGGCCTCGCAAAAAAGTTTCAACTCACAATTTTCACATTCACAGTTCCAGTCAGTAATCAGTAGGACAGCTTCAGCCAGAGAGAATCATCACGGGGTTAAAATTGATTAAGACCTACTTGAGAAGCACGATGAGCCAAGACAGACTATTAACTATGAGCCAAGAATGACTAATATATCTTAGCTATAATCTATGCATATAATCCTGAAAAAAATCAGTGAGACTATTTGTGTAATTTTGCCATCATTTGATTAACAATAACACTTCTTTACATATAAGTACATTAGTTTTTAATTCGGCTTATGTACTTTACCGTTTTCTTTTTGACTGGGAAATAAAAGGGGAAAAACCGGATGTCGCAAACCGGATGTCGCCGACGTCCACGTGTGGTCTAGCGCCGCCACTGCCCATCGAGTTTGACAACGAACCGAGCGGGAGAGGAACGGAGGGCACTAGGTCCCATTCACCTGCCGTTATGCCATCTTAGCCTGTCACCCTGGGTTAAGTAAGTATACGCACGTCGTCATATGCAAGTCACCACACCACGATACACAGCTTAGACCTATGGGCAGTAAGGCAGGTAATCCATACATAATACGAAGATAAGTTGTCTTTGGTAATGTTTATGATTGTATCACGTGAATCCACATGACATTTCTCACTGTGACAAATCGTTTGATGGTGCTTCGTCTGTGCGTTGTAAATTGCTGTCTTGAAACACTACAGTAGAACGTCCGCAGTCAAAGATGACTCTTTCATTATCTGTTAAGAATAAAATCAAAGTCAAAGTCAAATAATTTTTATTCAAATAGACTTATAGATAAGTACTTTCGAATAGTCCAACCATTTTTTTCCCCTTATATACATTAAAAAGAAGTAAAAACAAATAGTTTAGTTACAGCTTTTCAGATAAGGACTCAATTACGCCATTAATTTTGTGTCAAGACAAGAAGTAAACCTCTGATTCAAAGTCAAAGTCAAAATAATTTTATTCAAATAGACTTATAGATAAGTGTCCAATTATTTTTTTCCCAACCAGCCATTCAGGACATCTTTTAACTGACAAGAAGAATGTCCGCAAGAAACTTATCAGCTTTAACAGAAACAACAACATTTACGAAGAAACATGTTTTGGATTATACCATAGCAAATTAAACAAAATATTTCCCGTTGAACAATTGAAACCCCCCAGGAACATTGTCAATGTCATAATTTTACTTTAAATAAATGTAGGGACAAGGTAGGAAGTCCAATAAATTCACATTATATTCAAAATAACCATAATCGAAATAAATTGTTCTAAAGAAACATGCCTGTCCTGTCGGTTTATTTTGTATGGTAATGGTGCATTGATAAATGATTGTAAACAGTCAAACATTGCACACTGCATCGTCTATCATTAACCCACGCATATGGTTAGTGAGAATAGTGAGTCGCCATTATAAAATATATTCTGTCACACCGAGGCAAGCGGTACCAAGTAGAAATTTGTATTTTTGGAAAATAATTACTATGAATTTGAATTTTGTAAACAGAAATATGACACGATGGGAATAAATTTTAAAAGGTGTGAAATAAGCTATACATAGCTTATTTCACAGATGGAAGTATGGGGATATGGGAACAAGTTCTGACATTGATGTTAAAAGAGATCATGTCGTACCTCCGGAGAAATAAATGCACAACTGTAAAATTGTCATTTTTTCAGAACTTGAGTTTAAAGATTTTTTTCTATAATTTGTGGATTTCCTGATCAGGGAATAATTTATTTATTTATTTTGTTCACGATTTCTGTAACAAGAGGGTGTTTACTAAGAAAATCAATATTTTTTTTAATTTAAAATAGTTACCAACTGTAAAAAAAAAATCTGAAGTAATTAGGTCCCTTAAATGTGCCTTTGTGGCACTAGTACATGAATTGCTAAGTACAGTTGTGACAGAATCTGAAAACAAAAGTACATTTTTACCTCGTAATATTGTATTTAATTATGAATATCTAAATAAAAATAGTAACATAATGAAAGGAAACAAAAAAAAGCGATAAAAATTATATTATAATTGACATAAAATTGAAGATGTGCCTTTGTGTCTCTAAATTAAATTCACTACATGCGGAGCGCCCCGCACAACTGACAGTTCGCTCCCCGCGTCACCGACTCCGTACAAAATTTACAACGGAACCTCAAAGACACATCACAACATTTAGCGAAAATTGATGAAATTACAATTGGATCTTTGTTTCTACGGTTAAAGGTGCACTTAAAAAATGGTTTGGCATAATTAACTAAATTTTGCTATTTTTGCAATTGAGCCTTTGTTTCTCCGAGGGTACGATGTATGATTTTTTATCTGGTTTTGTTGAACATGTACAATAATTACAATGGAGAATACTTACATTATTAAAAGGCCGCAATAAACTGGCGCTGCATTAAAACAGCACTAGCAAACAAATTATTAATAAACGGTGTCACATTAATAATAACAAAAATAATAAGATAAATCTTATTTTTTTTTTATTGCGGCCTTTTAATAATGTAAGTATTCTCCATTGTAATAATTGTAATGTTCAACAAAACCAGATTCATGTTGTTTTATTTTCAAAGTCAATAGAGAATCATTGCAAATCCCTACAATCCATTATAAAATCCTAGTAATATTATAAATGCGAAAGTATATCAGTTTGTTTGTTAGTTACTATTTTACGCAAAAACTAATTGTATGTGGATGAAATTTGGCACACAAATAGAAGAAAGCCTGGATTAAAAAAACAGTATAATTTTTATTCCGATATATCTGTCGCAGGCAAATTGTATGATTCCGCGTTTTACAAACGGCGTCGTCCGTTTACAAACGCTATATGCCTTGCTAAATGCCGAAGGCAAATTGACGACTCGATCAATTTTATTATTAAAATTTCAATTGATTGTTTTAGTATGGTGACAATCATAAAACATAGTTTGGACAAATCGCTCGCTACCGAAAAGAGCACGATATGGTGATCTTCCTATAATTCCATGGAAATAAGTGTTTTTACTATACTGCACGAAAAAGCAGCTCATTGCCCATTTGGTAGAATTACCTATTATCTCGCATCCAGATACGAAGCATGTTTTCTACGTCTTGATTACTACGTTCCACACTGCCCTGGATGCCGCGTAGTGCCATGAATTATTTTGAATTCAGGCCGATAAATCGGTCTTTAAGTTTGTACTGAATTTTGTCTCGACTACCATGTCCACAGTTTTAACAACATAATATCATAATATTCTTCTTAAGGTGTTACACGGACTGTTGGACTCTCAGGGCTGTCTTTTTTTCAAAATAAGATAGTCGATATCGCCAATACTCATCACATCATACTTTGTACCAATAATATTCCTCAGGAGTCCTCCGAGTACCAGATTCCATAGACACCTTAGCGTTTTTTACGTGCCTGATAACCTCAAAAATCTTGTCATTTGTCCACGGCTTTTTTACTGCTCCTACTTGTGAATCGTAAAATTTTCTTAATTCACTATAATAAATATGTCATAAAGTCATGAAACCATCATGTCATAAGAACGTGTTGTTTTTATTGAAGTTGTCTTGTCTCATTTCGACACACTTCACATTTTTGAGGCGATGATTAAGCGAAGACGTCACAAAACTTCCGTCAAACAAAAAACAAACTTTATGAGATTCGTAGTACGAAATAGCATGGTAAGATTGAAACAATACTGCGCTAAGAGATGGCGTTACTTAGGTCCCCAGAAAATGCTGACTCAAAAGACTAGAACTACCAAGTAAATTAGGTTTCCTACTTTTTAGGGTTTCGTAGCCTAAAGGCAAAAAACGAAACCCTTATAGATTCGGCCAAACCGATGAATGTCACACCCTTTTTATTCCAAAACTATGAGGATTACACAGTTGAAACTTGGTAGATAGATGTATTCTGTAAACCGCTTTACGGTTTTTACACAAAAATAAAAAATATATGAATTAAGGGGGGGCTCCCCATACATGGAACTGACACTGAAAATTTTTTTTTTCATCAAACCTATTCGTGTGGGGTATCTATAGATAGGTCTTTGAAAATTTAAAATGAGTTTTATGTTTTGGCGCGCACTGTTCATTGAAATAAAACAACTTTTACGGATATCAAACGCGCTATATTTCCACGAACTAAGTTGTAATTGTCCGTATTTTTAGGTTTTTTAGGGGGTTTTTTGATTTTCCCGACGTTTCGGCACCTTTACAGCTGCCGTGGTCACGGGATGATGGGAAGTGTTTTGGTGACGATTCAACAGGGAGCTTTGAAGGAAGGTTTTTTTGAGTGTTTATTATTCGTTCTTTAAATTTTCTTGCAGAAAAAGACGCATAACTAAACCTCTCAATCGTAATTGTACCTATGTAATGTTAATGTAGTATAACATAAAATAATGTCATTGAGTTCCTCTACAATTTACATTACTTATTTGTTATTTACCTTAAATACACAGACTTCCAACTTTTATGCGGTGAACACATATCTAATGTACTTAAAATAGCATATTTATCTGAACAAGTGCCTTTTGCGGCATTAGCAAATATGCGGAAAACATTCAACTTGCCAACTTAGGCACACTAGACGGATAATTATAGTACTTTGGTCATCTACATAAAGCTAATAAACCTCGGACATTATAGGTAGGGTAGGAACAAACATGTCATTCGTTTAATGTCTCAATATTATTTGGTTTATTTTATATGATAACGGTTAGGGCGCTACTTAGCCCTACGCTAGTAGCGCATATATAAAACTTTCCCATCGACTAAACTGTTTTCTCGAGTTGTGTACCTAGTTCTCGCGATTTCCACACAACTAAACGACTTCTTTGTGCAACAACTATCGAGTTGATTGTTAGTATGCGCTCTTCAATATATTCGGCGAACTATTTATATTGATTACCAAAATTTAAATATACACACCAATCAAATAAACTGTTTATAGAAATGTTTTATCTGCTGCCCAATGGTATAATCTTGCTGCGGAAATAATTATTTTGCGGCGTGACTGTTTATTTGCAGATACATAATAAGACATGCTGCCTGTTTATGTTTAAACTACTGACCATTATCATTATTATTTACAGAACAAGAATTGCAGCCTGATTCTATTATTGCTAACAAAATCTTTGTAGGCTGGCCAAATGATGTATACGCTGTGTTTTTGCTAACTTATTAAAAATTGCATACCAATTAATTGCTTCTCATTTATAAATCACACGAAACATGATTACTATTTCGGTATTTCATAGAGCAGATTAGCTTGTACGGAGATTAATAAATATAAATAAATAAATAAATATTCGCATACAATCACACCAATTATCTAGTCCCACGTTAAGTTTCATGAAGAACTTGTGTTATGGATACTAGATAACGGATAAACATACTTATATACATACTTTTTTTTTTGTAAATACATACTTAATATACATACTAAACACCCAGACCAAGACAAATAGACATATTCATGCACACAAATATTTGTCTTGTCCGGGGATCGAACCCGGGACCTCTGGCGCAGAAGGCGGGGTTAGTAGCCCTGCGCCAAACACAATAAACTTACGTTATGATCGGTCTTTCAATAGCACCACACCTGTTTCTTTTTTAACTCTGAATGGGATCGCTCTTGATCCTAGTCCAGCCTGGGGGCTAAGAGGGGATCCACGATGGAGCAAGCTAACCCAGAAGCTGTCTATTTGTCAAGAGTAACCTTAAACCATTTGGTAGGTCTGCATTTGCAGTTGCCAATATTCACCAATCAAACAGGTGAAATATTTTTGATCACATATCCTTTTTTTTTCCAGGGGGAAATGCCCCCGTCCGGGAAGACAGAGAGGTTATGTGGGACTCGGACCCACTAAAACCCCCTGGGTGTTCCTTCCTCGCGTACGGACGGAGACTACCGGGGCAAGGGTAGCAGTCTACCGGGTCTCCGCCCCGCGTCTGCCCTCTTGGGCCTTCCTCTCTGGGTCTGTGGAGTGACCCAGACTACCACTACTGTTGGGCGACGATCACATATCCTACGATTACCAACTTTATTTGAGGCGAACAACGCTTGTCCACTGTCTTATCGAGCAACGCTTCAAAAATATAAAGATCTTATTTATTTTGTCTAATTGTTTTCTGTCACACATTTTGTTGATTGAATAAATTCTCTATTTAACATGTTATTCCACATGAACAATCCTGCGCTGGACATTTAGTCAATGTTATCAGTGTTACTGAGCGGGAGTGTCGCTCCCTTATCACTTTGGTTTGGACAGGGATAAAGGTTAACTTTGTCACTTAACTCCTTGTATACTCAGTATATATAATTATATGGAAGTAGATTTTAATGCTTATAATCCCAGAAGTAAGCAGAGATTATTTTTCAATTTGATGTCTCTCAAGTTCAACGAAATAACACTTAAATCAATTATTGACACAGAATACTTAATAGTACAAGTAGTATTGACTAGTTTCTTGCATGTTCCTCTTGTAAAGTCTTCCGTCACTTCTGTTACTTTAGCAGAGCTTTTTTAACAGCAGCCTAGAAATCCGTGATTGGATATTTTATACTCTCCTGTTAGGGAATTTCGCTAAATAATTCGGCACTTATGTTAGTAAGAAAATGATCGCGATAAATTGTGAATCACCATTCAGCCTCGGTCTGTATTGAATCACTGCTATCATAAACAATTAAATTTTACCGTTTAATTAATCTTCGTGATCAAGAAATTCCAAAACACTCCTTTGATACAAAATTGTAAACAATTGAAAACGTTGACTTCAAAGAAAATAAATTAATTCCGGCACTATTCATTAAAGAAGGCACGCGAAATAAAATCAACGTTTTGTTTCTACAATCTGATTGCAAATTGGAAATTTCAGCTCTACAGTGGTTCCGGCAGCCACAATGAATGAAAATAATGTTCATTAACGTTTACTGTCATTCAAAAAATACCTAGAACACGCAATCACGCAAATGACAATGTTCCGCGCCCATACATTGTTAGCCTAAGAACCAACAGCAGAGGAAAATTAATTTTCTAGTAATAGGTGGCCCGTATTAGCCCATAAGAACAAAGTTTTTTTCACGGAAACTGCTGAGAACATTTTTATTAAAAAAAGGATCAGATTTTGAGGTTATGTCTTATAAAATTCCATATTAGTTTCCACCAATTAAAATGTGTCTTGACGGCGCAACAGCACCCTGAAATTAAAACGGCCAATCAGAGTGAAGAACTGTCGCGCGTCACGCCGAGCGTCATCGTCGAAATGCCATTTTTATCTTTACTGCCCTTCTTATGAAGAGTGCAATAACTAGGTTTTGGCTACTTTCGCGCAAATCGCAATTAAAGATTTACTTTTTGTTTTGTGTGTATCTTCGTTACTATGATAGGTATTAACTTGAAACTTTTACTGACCGATAGATAAAATGATGCAGAATTTTATGTGGTATATTATATTTATAAAAGCATAAAAAATACTATAATGTATTTATCTTTAGGAATATTAATTGTTTGGATAGAGCGTGACTAATCATAACCGCAATAAGTACACTACTTATTGCAGTTATCGTTAGTAAACCAACAAATTGTTCTTTTGAGTAGCATAAACTGTATATTCTTTAGTTTTCTTCTAACCATAAGTGCAATAAATGTCTTAGTTATTGCGGTTTTCATTAGCAAAATATTTTAATCAATCACTATGCACCGGTGAGTTTATTTATAAAATTAACTGCTGTGAAATATAGTACAAAAAGTCACTTTATCTTCTTCAAAATAAGAATCACTTTGGAATTGCACAATTAGGTATATAGCTAGGTAAGTCACATTGTTTAAAATCAACAAAATTATTTGTCCATTTTATTACGAAAAAAATTTCATCCAAATGCGTTTGTTTTAATCCAAAACAAACATCAAAATCCGTTTAGCCGTTTTTGCGTGTTTGAGTAACGAATCATGCAAACCTTCACTTTAATATACAAAAAAATATAATAATTGAAATCTAATTACAGAAAACCGGGGAATACATGGCCCGGCCCGGGGATCGAACCCGACTCTTAAACACAGCTTTATTTAAGACCGAGCTACTATGTGTCACCTAAACAGTCATTAATCTGCCTAGGTGTCACATACTTTTATTTGAGTAGAATTATAATAAATAAATAGTACCTACCACAGAACACAAGAAGAGACTTTCTGTGTTTCTGTGGTACCTACAATTACTCTGAGTCAATTACCTACACACATATAAACGCGTTCTTTTGCTTCAGTATTTTGCTGTCAAAATGTATGAAACTATCTTTCTGTGTTATTATTAAGATCAAATTGCCCGATGCCCAAACTCAGGTCAAACTCACTAACTGTATAGCTATCCCCTTGCCATGGTCGTCTCAACATGATATGTGTGCTGTAAATCATCGAGGAGTTAGGTATTCTGCAGACCGTCCGGGTCGCTTCATCAGGGCAAGCCCATCATATTTTAATTACGGCACCGGATTTGCTTGATTTTTCAAATTTCAACTCAATCAGCAAATATCGATGTCCTGTGAAAGTTGATAAATCTATGACTGTGTGAGACAACGTAGCTCCTAAACGAATGGTCGAATTTTGATGCAGTTCTTTTTATTTGAAAGCGGATATAATCAAGATATTCTTAGCTTAAAATTTATGAAGATCTGCTAGGCCGTTTGAATGCCATCAGTCCATAAGTTCATTTAGGCAATTAAAATGAAAATTAAAGTAGGAAATGAGCTGACAATCTTCAAACAACTGAACGGATCTTCATAAACTATAGCTAAGAACAATCTCGATCACGCCAGCTTTCAAATACAAAAAACCGCATCAAAATCGGTCCAGTTGGCTACGTGTGAGAGGCAAAATATCACTACCCTTCACACCCTCTCGCGCCTTCTTCACTACTCATAACCGCAATAACTCGAAGACAAAATGCGATTTAGTTTGTTTAGCCATTCAAACTATGTCCGTTTTTCCTTCAAATAATTGCACTAACTTCATTTGTTTTATTATACTTTGTAAGCATACAATTTTAAATAATAAAGGCTTCTAACATATCTGCAAAAACTCATACTTGTTGCGTTAATGACTAGTAAATTTACCCTAAATTGTGTAAATGTGCTGATACTAAGTGCAATAACTAGAATTATTGCGGTTTTTTTTAGTAATAACCCAAAATATTATAGCTAACCATGCCATATCTTAAGTTATTTCGTTTATGATATGCAACTTACAAATGGTAATATTAGTTATTGCAGTTATAATTAACAAAAGAACCGAAACTATTGTAAATACAAAAAAAGCATCTAAAGAGAAAATATAGAGCTCTTTTTCCTGATGACGGATATGTACTTAAGTCAGTTTGCCTAAAAACCCGAGTTATTGCACTTTTCGTAAGAACGCAACGGCAGTTTACGTACACTCACCGCCAATTCGCCGCACGCGGCGAGCCGAGCCAGTTCCGGTTCCGCTGACATTTACAGAAAAATTAACAAAAAGGCACAAAAAAAAAAGACGGGTTGCACTCCGGGAGTGCCGGCAGAAGTGAAAACTTGATTATTAACGTTGAGCATGTTTGATATTTTGGAATGGTTAGGGAATAATTTTGCATATTATTATTAATAAATTATTATTAATAAATAATAATAATAATAATAATGATAATGACGACGATGACGACGACGACGACGACGACGACGACGACGACGACGACGACGACGATGATGATGATGATGATGATGATGATGATGATGATGATGATGATAATAATAATAATAAATACCTCGGATACCATCAGTCGAATGGTCTGGACCATAGCAAAATAAAAGCCTCATTAATCAAAGCATACAAAAATAGATTAAATGCTTTATGTAAAACACAATTGTCAGGAAAGAGTCTAATTAAAGCAATCAACACATACGCTATTCCTATTTTAACTTATTCTTTCGGTATAATCAAATGGTCCAAAAATATTAACAATATCGAGATAAACACACGATCAATACTCACCAAAAACAGCTATCACCATCCCAAGTCTGCAATAGAAAGAATCACACTTAAAAGGAAGGACGGTGGAAGAGGTCTTATTAGCATTACCACGCTTTGGGAAAAACAAATAGCAAACTTACATACATTTTTTAAACAGAAATCTACAAATAGTCTTATACACAAAGCAATAGTAAAAAGTGACCACAATTACACACCTCTCAATCTGTCAGAAAATATTAACAGTCATCCCACAGCAGCTGAATCAGAAAAAGCCAAAATGGAGCAATGGAAGAAGAAAGTACTGCATGGCCGTCACCCTCATGATTTAGTTCAGCCACATATTGACCCTCTGGCTTCTAATAAATGGCTTACTGCTGGTTCCCTATTCCCAGAGACAGAAGGATTTATGATCGCAATACAAGACCAGGTTATAAATACTAGGAACTATAGAAAACACATTATAAAGGATCCAACCATAACAGACGATAGATGTCGCAAATGCCATACCCAACCAGAAAATATACAACACATAACTGGAGCATGCCCCAACCTTGCACAAACTGATTACACCCATAGACACAACCAGTTAGCTAACATAATACACCAAAGACTAGCACTAAAACACGGACTCATACCAGACACGCATACACCGTACTACAAATACAGCCCTAAGCCTATCCTAGAAAATTACTCGTACAAAATGTATTTCGACCGCACGATCTTAACAGACAGAACAATCCACTACAACCGCCCAGACATCACATTACAAGATAAATATAATAAGACCACTTACCTCATCGACATCGCCGTACCCAATACACACAACTTACAAAATACAATTGCTGAAAAAATACACAAATATACAGACTTAAAAGATGAAATTTCGCGAATATGGAAGCAGGATAAAGTTTTTATAATTCCAATAGTTCTCTCAACGACCGGCATTATTCCTCAATACCTCCATAAGAGTCTAAAAAATCTTGATCTGAAACCCAGCACTTACATACAGTTGCAAAAAGCAGCCATACTTAACACTTGCCGAACAGTCCGTAAGTTCCTACAATTAGATGACCACACTTAAACATAAAAAAATTCATTTACTTGGCATTGTCCCGTAAATGACATAAAATACCAGCGTATGCTGAGAAAAAGAAACGTAAGAAAAATAATAATAATAATAATAAATAATAATAAACAAATTTATTAAATTTATTAAAAGCCTAAACGAAACAGTAGGCCCAGGCATACATTTTCGCCGCGCCGTAGAGAGGGGATAGCTGTCTACTCTCCATCCGTCCTACGCTTTTTCGATCAGGTCACGTGTCCTGACGCGAGTTTAAGATTTTATACCCATTACAGAAAAAGTGCTCAACGCCGCTAAAGAAGTTTTCACTTCAAAAACTTAAATCTTGCACAACATCAATGTTTGCTGTGTAATAATTTATTACACTATATTGAAATTGACGCCAATATCGATATTTTCATGTTAAGGGTTAACCCTTAATTCGACGCCGAACAGTATACTTGACGACCTGGAGCTCTATTTTTGATTCACTCGTCTCGAGGATTCTACTGATTTTCGTGCGGTGTTTGAGTTTCCGTATTCCGTAAAAGCGTCCTTGCGCGGATATACTTAGCTTCGCTTTTCGCCTATAGTACCGCCTCCCAACACGAGCGCGGGAGGGGCAAAGCGAAAAGCGTGCTATGTCAACGCATACATGGTCGCTAATCGCCAGATCGCCTCCTTGTACGAATCGCCATTCGCGCGACGAGTGATTCAAAAATAGAGGTCCTGTAGCAGCGCAGGGGTAGGCGCCTTCTGCGCCAGAGGTCCCGGGTTCGATCCCCGGACTAGACAAATATTTGTGTGCATGAACATGTGTATTTGTCTTGGTCTGGGTGTTTAAATGTAAATTATTTATGTATTTAAAAAAAGTGTATAATTATGTTTATCCGTTTTCTAGTATCCATAACACAAGTTCTTAATGAAACTTAACGTAGCCTAGATAATTAGTGTGTTTGTATGCAATTATTTATTTTATAATATTAATAAGTAACTGAACTGACATCGTTGCAAATGACAAATGTCATTTAAAATGGCGGTTTCATAGTAATTCTTAATTAAAGTACTTTTAAATGAGTATTAAATATTAAGCAGTGTCCGCTGTTATATGTTATAGTATTATAATAAAATTATTAATATTATTATACTCAAATAAATACTATATTAAAATCTAATACATAATCTAGTTTTTAGGTCATTTATAACAATCTCCTTTTTAATGAAACTAATTCAGTATTGGTTCAATGAGTGGTGTTTTTGAAAACCTATAATATAGGCAAAGATGTCACAATAATGTCATATATTTGGTTAAGACTAATTTAACAAATTAAATATTCCTGATGTGTCAAATTACTACCCCTATTACTGCAGTTTCTCATGTAAGTATGGGATGGGCGGGCAATAGGGTCTTCTTATATCTTGGCGATTCGTTAATCGCCATAATAGTTTATGGCGATTAACGATTATAGGAAACGCCTATGTTGAAGGTACCCATTTTGATGGTACCTACCAACCTATAGGTAGCCAGCAATAAACCTCTTTGTGTCTGCAAATACATGAAAGTTCTTACTGTAACACTCAAAAACTTACTGCATTTTTGTTGTCTATAATTAGAGGTCTGCCTGGATTAGGTCAATGTTATGTGTTGAACATTATATTAGTAAAGTCTTCACATCATCATTGTCTTAATGATTAGTCGATCCAACAAGCGTAGTTTAATAAACTGTCATCAGGTATCACATACTTGTCATAACTACAAGTTTCATTCATTCATCCGCCTTTCTCACGCACAACTCAAACAATTCACATAGTATCTAACACTTTTGTACACCATTGTCTAAATTTCACATCTCGACCCGAGATGTCGATACATTGTGTATTTTAACATCTGACAAACAAGGTGTGAACGTTTTACGATTTTGAATAAACATTTGTCTAAGTTCGTTTGTCATAATCATACCAAATGAGTCGCACTATTTTTTTGTTGGTTTGTATTTGTTTTTTTATTATGAAGATATTGAAAGTTAAATCGTCTGAAGGTTCGAATGAATCACTCGCATCATCTTTCATTACTATTTCAACAGTAATTTCAATAGCTCTGCAATTGATTGGCGAGATAAGTACTCCAAATAATAATACCTTTCAATACTTCGGCAGTTAGACTAAAGGCAATTTTGGCTAAATTACACCTAATAAATGGATGACAACACGTGGTGAGCTGAAGAGGTCATCGACCCCACCACCCAAGAACCTAACAAACACATGCGTTTGATCTAGTTGTTTGCTCAGAATCGTGATTGCTCTCCAAGCGTATGTTTGCTGGCTACATATTTCGGATCGAGGTCAACCATGGAAGTTCCAGACCACTGATGCTTATTGTTTTCATATTTGGCTCTCTTTTGTTTTGCTAGAGCTTATATGTTGAATATTTAAACAATGTTTTCGAGGTTAGTTATGCTTTGCATGGTCTACTTTAAGTCAGTGTACGCCCCCTCCATATTTGTAGATATTGTAAAGTTGCTGTTTAGCCAGACCTTATCAAACTCGGCAAGTTTTAAAGAAGGGTTGTTTAAAAACATAATCTAGCTATATAATCAATTGACTAGAAAATGGCGACTTAATGGTGAACAAAATAAGTAAATAATTATGTTTTTCTAATTTTTTTACAAAATCTTTAAGCGCTTCTCAATTTAAAATACAAGTGTCGGTAATGTTGATGGAAAGCGCAATCGTCAAGTCGTTTATCGGCGCTTTGTCGAGGGCTCTATATAGGCTGTAGAGGCTCTACAAGTCCTGTCCAAACAACGAGAGCGGAGTAAACAACCGCCCTTTGTGTGTTTACGTTGACGAGCCGCGCCGTTTCTGGCGTTTAATCAAAGCTAAAGGCGACCACAGACTTGCCAATTCAATTCTGTTCTGTCTAGAACACATCATAAGAAAATTGAAACCGAAATACTAGAATGCAAAACAAATTCATATTCGTTAAAGTAATATAAAGCTGTGTAGTGTAATAGCACTACCCCCTCTCATCCCGTGGGTGTCGTTAAAGGCAATTAAGGAACTCAGCCTTCAGGAGACGGGCAGCAGCGTCTCCGACAAACTTGGCCATACTGCGATCGCCAACCCGCCTGCCAAGCGTGGCGATTATGGCAAACCCCCCCTTTTGGGGGAGGCCTATACCCAGCAGTGGGTGTTATGTGGCTGAGATGACGACGACGACGAAAGTAGTATTCGTCATCATTTGTCTAGAGACTACAAGTTCTGTCCAAAAAACGAGAGCGGAGTAAACAACCGCTCGCCCTTTGTGCGTCCACGTTGACGAGCCGCGCCATTTCTGGCGTTTAACCAAATCTGATTGTAGTGCCTGGTGGAGCAATGGTTAACGCGTTCGATCAACGATTGGAGTGGTTAAGCATAAGCAACTTTTGCAGTGGGTTTCGGATTGCTTGACCGTCCATCCCGTCCCGTGGGATAGGCGACCATAACATTAATTATAAGGTACCTCGAGCTTTTCCGTTAGTTTCGTTCCTTCGGAAGGCACGCTGTGCCGATGGTTCCGGCTGCATTTGCAATATCAACCACAAACCCGCCCTGGGCTCGCATGGTGGGTGGGTCAAAGGCCATTCTCCGAATCCATCCATAAGAAAAGCCATTAGAATCGACGTAGTAGGTGTAGGTGGACGTAAACGTAGAATAGACCAAGTTGTAGTGTCAAAATATTTTTTTAACGTTCACACTGGTGGCGACTATAGTTTTATTTTAAGTCCTATCAATTTGGCGACCTATTTGGCGCTTCTACACCAGAGGTCCCGGGTTCGATCCCCGACAAGACAAGTATTTGTGTGCATGAACATGTCTATTTGGCTTGGTCTGGGTGATTAATATGTATAATAGGTATGTATTTACAAAATAAAGTATATAATATGTATGTTTTCCGTTATCTAGTATCCATAACACAAGTTCTTCATGAAACTTAACGTGGGCTAGATAATTGGTTTGTTTGTATGAAATTATTTATTTATAATTTTTATGTGTGTCTAAAAGTAAAATCTACAGTGGTAGGTAGGATCCCCTTTATTCAATGACAAAATTCTTAATCATTGCCATGAATACTAGAATGAATAACCCTTAGACAAGCTTTTAATTTGTTCAATATTCTCCAAAACAAAGCCTAATAACTTCTACTTATTCAACGTTGCTTTAAAGTTGTATAACGGTTGGTTTATCGCGTGCTCGCTACCGATTCGTAGTAAACGGTAGTATACGCTGCCTATAGTAATAGCCAAACTGATAGCCTACTTGGCACGCCATCTACTAATCATCAAATATTAAAGTCATTCATACTGAAGTAGAAGTTCGACCACATCAAGCTAACGAAAATTATACAACTAACTAGCGGCCGCCCGCGGTTTCACCCGCGTGTTTCCCGTTCCCGTGGGAATATCGGGATAGAGTGTCCTATGTTTTAATCAATTCTATTTACTTACTATCTCACTACATATAATCTAACTTAAAGGTTTAGTTTTGATTCTGGCATATTTTGTTAGTTTTAGTTTATACCATTTTGCCTCTCTGGTTAAACCTTTTTTTGTACAGTGATAGTAAGAGCACTGCACCTGAGATACAGGTTTCCTAGTTCGGGTGCAGATGTTTACTATTGGCTTGTTTCAATCAATGGTTTATTACATTTAAGAACTAATTTATGTTTACAGTTGTAAGTTATTGTAACTTGCCAAACAATGTATTTTTTTTTTGGTGAAATAAAATATTATTTATTATTTTATTTATTATTTATTATCTCTGTTCTAAATTTCATCCAAATCCGTTCAGTAGTTTTAACGTGAAACAATAACAAACTGACATATTTTCGCATTTATAATATTAGTGGGATTCACTTAGATTCATATATAATATTTAATAAAGTCTCGTTATAGTTAAATTAGCAATGACTTACGACTTTCTTCCCATACAATTTTCCTGGATCAATATATCCATCATCCCTTATAATTTACACACACAGTCTCGTTATAGTAAAATTAGCAATGACTTACGACTTTCTTCCCATACAATTTTCCTGGATCAATATATCCATCATCCCTTATAATTTACACACACATCGCTATTGTGAAAGAAAGAAACCATAGCCCAATCTTAATCTAAAGTAAAATGTCTTGGCAAACCAATTAGTAGTGCAAAAGATTAGTTCGTAATCGCTTAGATATCAAACACTAACAGTAATCTCATGATTTTTTTAATTTTTGCATTTTTCAATGCTATTTTTATACTTATGATAAATTTTAAATATAAAAATATTGGAAAACATCAACTCGGCCGGCCACAAGTGAATTCTCAGATGGATCATTGTTAGGTCCACTTGGAGGAGACACTATTTTACTATTTAAAATTTACCATAACTTTAATCTCAGTAACAATTAACCAGCTTGATGAAATAGAAGTAGTATGGTATCTTTAATCTGTTTTGCTTATTTAGTCATGCTTGGTTAAAATCGACCGAAGAAAGCATGAAAGAAAAATTACAAACTACACGCTATGCAAATACGTCAACACTTATTTACTAGAGATGCAACTGCTAATGCTATGTTATCGAAAACTTTAATATCACCGACTTTTGTATAAGAAACTTCTTTTTTTTCGATGCCTTTAATGAAAAGGTTCGCCAGAATAGAGAATTCGAAACCAAATATGGTTCCGGATCGAAACTTGTTTTTTTTTTCTTATCAACGGGGAGACTTTTAGCCTTCATCATATCTGATGCTAAGTATTGATAAGGCTGAAGATGGAAGCGAGCCTCTGCCGGAATCCTCAATCACTGAGGAACTGGCTATCTTATCTCTAACTGGCGGAACACAACAATGCTGAAAACATTGTTGTTATGGCGTCACTTAGATAAGATGGTAGCCAGGCGGTACAACAAGTCCTACCACCAACCAAACCGAATACAACATGTACCCTCGCTGGGAATCGAACCCGGGACCCCTGGGTCTGATAAAGGTGGTTGTTACTACTAGGCTACAGAGGCGAATGTAGGTTTCGCTTGAGCCCTATCTGTTCTGCTTCTTGCTATGTTTATTTTCATAGTGCAAATGAACTATGCAATACTCGTACATTAGACTGTTTGTAAAGAATAATAAATGGTAAATCAAATACCGTTGTTCAATATGTAATTTTATACTCGCTTCAACTTAGTGAAGTAAGTGGGTTTATTAATTTTAGTAAGTAAATCTTTCTATTATCAATATTGTTTTAAAACAACTCTTTACCTCAAAATTGTACCGTAAAATTGGAGGATTACCAAGGTGGTGAAATTGTATTGCTTTATTTCATTCTACATGCTTATTTACTTTAATCTAAGTTTCACCAAGTTGTTATAAGACCCAATCACCCAAACACGCTAGTATTCAATTTCAAAAAGCGCTTAATATTATACACCTCGATCATGTGGGTTAGTTGTCGACAAGCTATTATTAAAGCTAGTATAGAGTTTCCACTTCAAACGAATATCTCGAGCCGCTAAAGAACGCACCTTTCCGCGGCTCGACAAAATGCAGACATCGAAAATAAACCGACAGATGCCGGCGCCGGCGCGAATGCTGATGTTATTAAATTAAATAGCATACTTATTTGCACATACTGGTTTTTACGAAAAATTTAATAATATACTTTAAAATTAAGTTGTGATTTTTTTTATTAATATTTGTTTTTTATTGTTTATAGTAAATATCAAAAATTCAGTGTTTGAACGGTTGACCTCTGATGAACCTCGAATCCTGTTTTTGGAGAAATGAATATTTATAGCTTTACATATCTTTGTTTTATATCTATTTTAGTGTCCATTCCGTAGTAGACTTTATGTTAAAATAATTGGTGGAAGTTGTGCGAAATTTATCACCTACTTGCTATAAGATTTCTAGCTTACTGTTAACAATTTGCTTATCAAATATTTTTTCCTAAGAATTAGCCTATGCCTTCTGACTAGAATTACAATGTATTGCACGGTAAGCATTATTTTATTGTTTAGGCTACATTTTCTCTTTAATCTTTTTGCTGACGTCATTAAGTATTACCGAGTCCTAGAATGCTAATATACCATTTATGTCGCTCACTGAAAATGTAGTTCTTTGTTCTTCATCTCACATTCACATTTCAAATCCAATGAACTATGTTGAGAGGGTTAGAGCGTCTGACGTCTGACTTCTATGTTCGTATACCCGAGCTTCATCCGCGACACCTGCAAGGAAAAATATTGTAACTCAGTTTAAGGCAGTTATTGAGTTAAGATGATATTCTTACTTAGCAATAAATGCGGATTTTTTTACACTTATCGTCATACCAAAATTCGTTATATTTTAAAATCCGCAGAGTATAAAAACATCGTAAGTGGTGGTCAACTGCAGTTACCAAAACTGTATTTTAGTTACATTTGGTTTTTATGCTTGCCATAATAAAAAAATGTAATAAGCAGAGGTCGGAATTAGGTAGAGTTATTTATGTACTTACTCTGATTTCATGCAGTGAAAGAATAAACTGGATATGCCTCAAACCCGAGATAATTTTAAAGAGCAGAATAAATCCCGTGATTTATTAAATAAAAGATTTGGACACTAAAAGAAATATAACAGAAAAATTTTATCAATTTTCATAAAATTTATACAGTAATGTCGGAAGCTAACACTTCAAATCTGAGTGGTACTTTGAATTAATAGGACAAGGAAAATTATTCTGATGGGTCGTTTCAATAAGCAAAACCTCACGTATTTGCTTGCCCCACGTATTAAAAGTATTTGCTCGTATTTATAAAAATGGCAAAATATAAGTATGCGAATTTGCTTGACCGTATAAATAATTTGTATTGTGAATTAATGTAAATACTAATAAAAATTGTATGTTAATTATCTTTGTTTTATTTGTCTTCTCTATCTCTGAGGTTTTTATTATTATTTATTTTTAAATATTGTTGGCCAAACGGGATTGCCCATTAGAAATCCCGGGAAGATCCATATTAATATCAACATTTCGATGCAAGTACAAAAATAACTCTACCTAATTCCGACCTCTGGTAATAAGTAAAAAAAATTGTATCTCAGACATACAATTATTTTATTTATCAATTTCAAATTCAATGTATATAACAATTTTAATTATTGATTGTATGCCTGAGGTACAATGCCATTTAAAATAGTATATGTGGACTTTGATTGTAACTCACAAATACAAAGATTCAAAAAATTCTTAGCTTTTTTGGATAAGTCCTTATGCTAATCGATCTTTCACATTTAAGTTAACGAGGTAACCTAAACTATTGTATTATTTTGATGCCATAAATGTATACAATTAAAAAATAAATCAATAAAGGTATACATTTATTGAATAAATAAATCAATAAATGTGTAACGATACATTTATCTGAATTTTTTTAATCTTAGTCGTGCTGCCAAGGTATATAAGCAATTGGGATTTATATTGAGGATAGGTAAACCCTTTAAGCACTCATTAACTTATAAAGTCTTATACAATAGCTTTGTCCGCAGTCACTTAGAATTTGCATGTGCTGTTTGGCATCCTTATTTTAATTGTCATATTGATAGACTTGAAAGCATCAAAAGGAAGTGCTGTTTTTTTTTTTAATTCATGACGGGGAGACTCTTAGCCTTCACCATACCTGATGTTAAGTATTGATAAGGCTGAAGATGGAAGCGAGCCTCTCCCGGAATCCTCAACCACTGAGGAACTGGCTATCTTATCTCTAACTGCCGGAACACAACAATGAAATCCTTAGATTACAGAACTGGTTCATATAGTGATAGTACCGCTGCTTCCAAACGATACAATTTGATGACCCTAGAGCAACGTCGAAATTACTTTGACATTATGAAGCTATTCAAAATAGTTAAGAACAAGGTTCATGCACCCGCACTTCTGCACATTACAGCATTTCGAGTACCTCGTAGATGTGAGCGTTTATGTACTAAAACGTCTATTTTCTGTTCCTCGAAGTAGGACTTAATATGTACAAAATTTATTTACCAGAAGAGCTTGTAAGTATTATGATGATAACTTGTCTGAAATTGATTTGTTTAATGACTGCTCGTTGTCTTCTTTTAAAGCCTCTTTAAGAAAATCACTTACGGATTCATAAATAAATGTTTGTTTCAAATTACCTAGTTAATTGTGTTTATTCATTATTCTTATTTTTGTTGTAGCTTATGACCATTGTTGGCACTTCACTGTTTAGAATTATCATCCAGAGTCTTACTGTTTTTAGTCGCGTTGTATGGATTGTATACATTTAAGGAACTATAGGTCTATACTAATATTTCTTTAACCATATAATGTGTATGACTGTTTGTTTCTATAAATAAAAAAATAAAAACTGAGTTACCATGTTTTTCCTTGCAGGTGTCGCTCTATAACCAGACACACGGTTGTTGTTTTGTTCCAAAAACGGGAGTACAGACTTCTGTTCATTGTTACACTTAGCGTGGGCATAAAACTTGCGCTTCGGGAGAAAAAAAATCGTAAATCAGCTGGTCGATGACCCGTGACGATAGGGTGTTCCGATTTGGAGCACATCCAAGTTTACCTCCTCGGGCAAAACTTTGTGGTATGTATATAGTGTTTATGATTTGAATATACACAGATATTGCTTTTACCACAGAATATATATTTGCTTTTACATTCCTTCCTCTGGGAAAACGATTGTGAGTTGTTTCACTGTTAATTGAACTGAGGCCCAATTCTGCTAATGCTCAGTCACATCACAATCGTATTCCAATGGTGTTTCAATGGTAGTCCTGTTTTACACAGTTCTTGTTACAACAGTGTAAATAAACACTACTATTGAAACACCACTGAGAGACGATTTTGACAAAAAATTAACAGAATTGACCCCCTGTTCGTCTGCTTAAAAAGCGATAGGTTATTCTTATTGTCACCACGCAGATTTATCCATCCGTTTAGACTTGTCATCAAAGTCGGTTGTTGTTTTTGAATGAAAACATTAACTTTTGATGACTTTTTGGTTCTCGTGACGTTGCACAGTGTTTAAGACACAAGTTCGTTTCTTGCAACAAAACTATTCAAATAAATCCGTATGCACTTGCACTTGTCCCAAGTATCCAACGGAAATTGCTCGTTGGCCCACACTTTTAATGAGAACTTCCCTAATGATAGCTTAATGAGTAATGCGTACATTGTATGTTATTTAAACGTTTAATGGTTCCTTGCTGCATTAGATACTATAGTGATAACTCATTTATTGTTATCTGTTCTTCTTGTGCGTATGAAATGAAAAAAAGTGTCAATCAATAAGTCTTATTGGAGTATGTAAGTAATTGGAATAATTCTAATGAACAATCCAAATGCTGCAAGTTCAAGTCTAAGCAGGAGACAGGTTATTATTTATCCTATTGAACAACATTTTAAGACGACCGACGACGTCCTTAATGTATATCAAAAGAGGTTCATTAACGGACAACATCCTCTAAAAAATATAATCGGTTTACTCGACTTCCGAACAAAACACACTAATCGCGATCTTTCCCCTGAATCAGAGGCACATTTTAATTTACTTTCAAAATGGAAGCGTTGGTGCTAATGGAGGCAATCGTTCTTGCTGCCCCTCTAAGCCGACAGCCGTAAATCGTAATCCGCTCACGCCACCGAAATGATGGTTCCGCGCCTATCTTTCATTTCCTGGAGTCATTGAATCGGCTAATTTGCATGTTGATCCAAAGTGTCAGCTATTTGACCGCAAACAATTTGTGTGCGTGTGTGTGTGTTTTTATTTTTTTTATCGGTGGTGAACAATCAGTCTAACACGTTTTAATTTACTTCCAAAATGGAAGCGTTGGTGCTAATAGAGGCAATCGTTCTTGCTGCCCCTCTAACGCAAGAAATTAATAACCTATCTGTAGATATGGATTGAGCTATCTGAGATAGTCGCCTAGGATATCTTTATTAATATGACCAAAATAACGAAGGTAACTAGGCAACGAAGCCAGTTTCCTAGGAAACTATCTGAGATAACCCTATCCATATCTACAGATAGGTTGTTAATTTCGGCCGTAAGCCGACAGCCGTAAGTCGTAATCCACTCACGCCATCGAAATGATGGTTCCGTGCCTATCTCTCATTTCCTGGAGGATTCATTGAATCGGCTAATTTGCATGTTGTTCCAAAGTGTAAGCTATTTGACCGCAAACAATTTGTGCGTTTTTTTCCACCGGTGAACAATCGTTCTATCACGTTTTAATTTACTTCCAAAATGGATATATCGGTGCTAATGGAGGCAATCGTTCTTGCTGCCCGTCTTAGCCGAAAGCCGTAAATCGTAATCCGATCACGCCACAGAAATGATGGTTCCGTGTCTATCTTTCATTTCCTGGAGGATTCATTGAATCGGTCAATTTGCATGTTGCTCCAAAGTATAAGCTATTTGACCCCAAAGAACTTGTGTGTGTGTTTTTTTCATGGTGAACTTTCGGTTTTATATTTTAACGGTACGGTCAGCCACTTATTTGTTTCAGCATGGTTTTTTGGTAAGAAATCTTAATTTTTTTGCCCTAAGAGAAGCCAGTTTTACTTATACTTATAGTGTCTGAGTCGTGCTTTTGAACGTTTTATTTCTATGAAATTATAATTTTACACCATTTCTTGAATCGAACGGTCCAACGGAGCGTAAACGCAGCTTAAAGATGGATATAGAGCGGAGAGAGAATGTTAAAACCAAATTGTATTATCGACACATACGTGTTCAATTATTTTTATGACTTTTGTTATCAAATCACTTCTTTGATAAATCTGCTCTCAACATCATCATCAGCCATTTTGATGTTATCAAGTTGGTGTTAGGACTTGTTGTAAGTCCGCCTGGCTAGCTACCACCATCTTATCCCGGGCTGACTAGGGCACAGCCCAGGTATTAAACTGCCGGAACCCATCAATTCTGATTTGTTGTGTCAAACCCGATGTTAAGTATTGAAAAGGCTGAAGATGGAAGCGAGCCTCACCCGGAATCCTCAATCACTGAGGAACTGGCTATCTTATCTTTGACTGCCGGAACACAACAATGCTGAAAACATTGTTGTTATGACGTCAGACTTAGATAAGATGGTGGTAGCTAGCCAGGCGGACTTATAACAAGTCCTACCACCAAAACTCTTTATCGCAGATCTGCGTTAGATTTTACACAGAAGAGACATAAAGGACACCTACGGTGTGTACCTGTAAACGCCTGTACCTTAAAATTTTGTAAAAGTTGAGAAAACTTTAATGTAAAAGATAATAAATGCATAACTTCTCTATATTCGATCGATTATAGCTACTCAAACGTAACTTTCTGGGTGTTATTTTTCTTTAATCAATGATTTAATAACTTAATCATGATTCTGACGTGTTTGGCGTTGCGTAAAATAATAGTATGTCATACAGCTAACTTCCGATCAAAGTCATTTGAATTTTAAATTAGAGTCACGTGCAGATTGCAGAGTTCGAAAACCTTTTGGCTAAGTTTAGGAGCGATGTATCTTAATGTAAAAGTAATTATATTCCGGCGAAACATGTACTCGTAGAATAGCAATAGAATATGCCTACTATGTTTAGGGTTATTATGTTTCAATTTCAATATATCATTTTGTTTTCGTATTTTGATGTACTGTCAACGACACAGCAACAAAACAATTGCACTTCGAAAAAACTTACAAATCGAATTCAATAAGCTTGCTGCGTTATCTGCTAATGCCTGCGAACATATAAATCATGTTCGCAGGCTAATGCATATTGAGACGTACAAATAAGATAAGTTAGTAATTAGTATCATTGTTCTGTGGGATTAAATTGTAGGTGCTTGTTACACAAAAAATAATCTGCCAGCCCTGTTTCCTTCCGCCGAAAAGAAGCAGTCGTCAAAAAAATTAAAATATTTTTACCTAATAACTGCGTAATGAATATTGAATTTGGTTTCTGTGAGTCGCTTGCCTACAAATGAGCGACGCACAGCAGCAGACTGCTAATTGTGACTAGGTGATTCAATAGGTGTATCAGTTTATTTGCCTGTCACGTTCATGATTTGATTAAGCAGAATCTTCAATGAAGATCATATTGATTTACATCTTATTAACTAGCGGTTCCTACGCCTTTTATGGTTTCTGGACTGAATTCCTGAGAGACTAGTTGAGCTTTTTCTTGTATAGTTTCATAATAGGTGTTCATTGTATTAAAGTTAATTACTACTATCGAGTGATTTGGAATGTCGTCAGATTCGTTGTTTTGGGTTTCAGGTAGCTCTTGGATACTTCTTGGATGATAGGTAGTTTTACAGTCACGTGCAATGACATACAAACAGTAAACAACCTTGTCACATTACAATATTGAATGACATTTGTGGACAGAGAGAGTTTTGTTTCCGTGTGCGTCAATGCGATAAGGTTGTAAAGTGTATACATGTCATTGCTCGTCAGCGTAAATACAGTCATAGGGATAATACAATTAGTGATGTGCCGTTCCCGGGAATATTGGAAACATTGGGAATATTCCCAGAAGCGTTCCCGGCAATATTCCCAAAAGCGGAAATTTAGGGGAAAATTGCTTGTGTTGTATTAAAGTATTTTTTTGTTGTATGCTAACCATTCTATTGGCAATATTACAAGGCTTAATGAATATGCCAAAGGTTAATTATCACTTATGGCGAAAATTTCCAATTTTCCTGGGAATATTCCCAGTAAATTTCCAATGTTTCCGGGAATATTTCCAATACCCATATAGTTAATTATAATAAAACTGTAAGCGATCCAATTCTGTACATTGAAAAGAATTAATAGAAAAAAATACCTCTAGGGGTCTTCTTAAACGAAACATACCAAAAATATACATTTTGAATTTTTTGTTTGTCTGTCTGTCTGTCTGTTGTCAGCGTTTCACGCAAAAAATACCGAATGGCTTTTAATGAAACTTTTTTTGTTATACAGCCATTGGTCCTCGCCAAAATATAGGCTATAATTTATTTTGAAGATCGCAATATCTGATGTGGAACAATAGCAGTCCAGTCAAACTATGAGAGATATATAAATACGGTCTTAAGGAAAATTGTTTAGCGTGATGAGCATTTTCTATTGACATACAAAGTTTGAAGATCTGGCACACATGATGTGGAACCATAGCAGTCCAGTCAAACTATGAGAGATATATAAATACGGTCTTAAGGAAAATTGTTTAGCGTGATGAGCATTTTCTATTGACATACAAAGTTTGAAGATCTGGTACACATGATGTGTAACCCTAGCAGCCAAGTTATACTATATGAGATACAAACATAGCGTCTTAAGAAAAGTTGTTTAACGTAATGAACATTTTCTATTGACGGAAAAATATCGAAGGTCTGGTACACCTGATGTGGAACCCTAGCAGCCCAGCTAAATTATACTTACTTACTTCGCTGGCTCAGCGACCCGAAGTGGATCTTGGCCTCCGACATCAAAATGCGCCATGCGTTCCTGTTTTGTACCAAGCCTTACCAGTCGGGTACTTCCAGTTCCTTTAGGTCTTTGGCAACTTCGTCTTTCCAGCGGTATCTTAGGCGACCAACCGGTCCAAGTTTCACAATTTTCAACTTTATCGTCCAAGTTTCACACCCATACATTAAATTCGGCCTTATTATCGTTTTGTAGACGCGAATTTTTGTAGCTCTGCTTATCAACTTGGACACCAGGACTTTGTGCAAGGCTGCGGTACATCTTAGCGCGTTGACTATACGGTTAACGATTTCTTCCTCCCTTTGGTTAGTGTCGGTAAACGTGCACCCGAGATACTTAAATTTGCTGATACCTCTGAAAGTTGTTCCTTTTACGTCTCCTTGCTTTAGACCGGTCACTACTTCGAACTCCTCTGTCAGTTCTCCTCCGACTCTAACTCGCATTTTGTTGGTGCTCGTGGCGACTTTAATCATTCTGACGATTCTGCTGGTATTTGGAAAGATGATATGATGCGATAGAGCGTTTCTCGATCGATACTATCGTATGCTTTGGTAAAATCCACAAAGAGGCAGTGTATGCTTTGGGCATACTCCCACCGTTTCCCCATAATTTGTTTTAGGACAAACATTTGGTACACTGTACTCCTGTTCCTGCGAAATTCGCACTGATAGTCGCCGTCGTGTTTGCTCTGCGTAGGGTTCTAAGTGAGCCAGAAGAACGTACGAGAGCACCGTGTACGCAGTCGGAAGCAGCGCAATCTCTCTGTAGTTGCCACACTTCTTCTTGCACCCCTTCTTATGTATAGGACAGATAATGCCCGTATTCCACAGCGTGGGCTGTTGTTCTTCCGTCCATACTTTACGGATGATTTCATACAATCGAGATTGTACTGTTTCTCCCCCTTATTTCCACATTTCTCCTGGTATGTTGTCAATTCCTGGAGATTTGTGGTTCTTAAGCCGCATGATGGCTTTGCGCACTTAAGGGTTGGTGGTTCCTGGTGGTCAACATCTAGTCTGGTGTTCAGGTTCGCATCTATTTCGTTGGTCACTGGTTGGCGTTGAGTAGTTCTTGAAAGTACTGGTGCCACATCTATTTTTGTTTTTCAGGGTCTGAGACAAGGTTTCCGTCTTCATCTTCTAGAAGTTGAGACTGGTAGGCTTTCTTAGCTGATCTGACTTCTTGATAAAACTTTCGTGATTCGTTTGCTCTTATTAGTGTTTCCATGTCTCTCAAGATTCTAGTCATATTATCCCTCTTTGCTCTTCTTACCAGTCTCCTGAATTCTATTCGTGCTTCTTTGTGGATGTCATCCCATTTCCTGTTCTGCTCGGCCATCATTCTAAGTTCTCTCTTTCTGTTCATCGTCTCTTCACATTTCTCAGTCCACCATTTTCTTCTCTTCTGTCGTTTCTTTTTGCCCAGTAATCGGATTCCTACGTCTTTGACTATCTGTTCTGTTCTTTCCCAAGCTTTATCCATGTCTTCAGAGTCATTCAATTCTGCGAATCTGTTACTTAACTCTAGGTTGAATGCAGCTAAGGTTTCTTTGTCTTTTAGAGCATCGGTATTCGGTATAAGAGATACAAATTTAGCATCTTAAGAGAAATTGTTCAGCGTAATATGTATTTTCTTTTGACATACAATCTATACTAATATTATAAATGTGAAAGTGTGTTTGTTTGTATGTCCGTCTTTCACGTGAAAACGGAGCAACGGATTGACTTGTTTTGTAGTATGTGGGTAGTTTAGGAGCTAGAGAGTGACCGCGGGCGGTAGGCTATGTGTTAAATATGCATTCATAGCGATGTACTAATATATAAATAAAAAATAAAAAACAAAAAAGCTTATTAGCCTAAAAAATTAAAATGCTGCCGAAAATCACTATTCCACGCGGACGAAGTCGCCGGCAAAAATACAAAAATATAAGAAATAATCATTTATCTAAATAATATGAATTATTACATTTCTTTAAATAAAGAGCAAATTTTGTTGCATTTTTATATTTGTATACAATTTTATTTTACAAAATGAACATATATAATTTGTTTGTTCGTTAACAGTTTGTAATAGAAAGTAATCAAAAATTTTACTTTTTGGTTTATTATGACTAACACAGCTAGCACAGCACACTCGACAATCAAAGCGACACTGGGGTAAACGTGTTTCTTTTGTTTTAAATTAGAGGAAAGGGGAGGGGGCGGCGCGGCGGGACCCTCCCCTCGCGGCTCAAGCAAGCGCATGCACACACTTGTTGTTGCGTAACCGTGGGAGTAAGAAGAAAATATAAATAGCACAGAATTTTTACCATACTTGAAAATATATTATTTTGGAAACTTTGGGAAAGTTTCCGGGAATAATGGGAATATTCCCGTAAGTTTACAACGAGTAAATTACTTGGAAATGGGAATATTCCCAGCGGCACATCGCTAAATACAATAGATACACTCTCACATGAGAGAAGACAAATTCTTAGCGTCCTTCGAACTGACGACGGCATAATTGACCTATTGAACCAATAAATTGACAAACGTTTTGAGAAGCCAATTTACTCGGATCTACTTCTGAAGCCTTCTGTGGAGGAGGCATTTCTATACATACTCGTAATATTTTTTTAACAAACGTAATCACATTTGTCTAATCACCATCATTACCCGTTTTAATGTTCCCAGTGCTGGGCACAGACCGCTAGTTTTGCCTATTGTTTTCTTTGAGCATAATATGAATCAAAGATCTCTAAGTTTTTTTTATTTTAAAAACCTTTAAGCATCTTCTGAAAATGTTATTTGATTTAATAATTGCATATGCGAATACGTTTCCCTAAGAAAAAAAACTTATTATTGTTTATTTTAACACTTTCCGAGCTGGTTAACAGTTTTTTTTATCTTTTTCCAGATCACAAAAGGATGAGGCCATAACTTGTGCACGAGACGCCCACAGCAGGTGCGTAAACTAAGCGTATTGGGTATTACGTGACACTGTTCGATACGGAACACCTGTTCAGTTGCTCACTGATATTTTGTGAAGAATCGCAGTCATGTGATATGCTCTCCTCGCGCTGCGCTCGTGCGCCTACAGTATTGGGTTCTTTATCTGTGACTTACAAATTTATTTATTACTGTTGTAGGTGGGTAGTGTATAGGTAGATATTTTTTATTTCGTGGGATGCAAGACTTGTTGCTAGAAGACGGACATAAGCGTTGATGACTGAAAGGAACCCGCAAATTCCGCAAAGAAGACTGTTTATAAATATTAGTAAACTTCTATACCTATAGAAAACCTGTTAGTATAAGATTATCATCTACTAATGACTCCCGCGAGCCTGTAAAATGCAATACAATTACAATAGCGCTATTAAACAATAAAACTACTTATATTACGAATATATAATGTTAGATTTATACAATTTCAGACACATTGTAAAACAACATCAACGAAACTCCACATTCCAAATCGTCGAAACGAAACCTCTTCGAATCCATCTTATTGTCCTATCAATCGTAACAGCAGGTGTCGCAGGGTTAGATGGGTCACCTGCCTCAGCCGTGTCCTTATTATGTTGGGCACGTACAGCGGCCTTTCGATCTCATTCGGTTTTATAGTTATCCTTGAGGATTACAATGGACGTAGTGGCGTGTTATCTCAAGGGGTACAAGTTCACGTTTTCTTGACATATTAGTGGAATGGGTTAAGCAATGATTAATTTGGAAATAATTCTAATGGGAACAGTTTATTTCACACCTGTCGATATTATAAACCTATAATAAATATAAATAAACGTATGTGATTTATCTTTAAAATTGTCACATGTTTACTTTTGGTGAACATTATTTTATTCAAAACGATTTTGTTTATTTTTCAACATTCGACAAGATCGAATGAACAGGAATATTCCACATCTTCCTTGATTTCGTGGTGTCTCTAGGAATTTCGAGTGATCCCTGGTAATTTAATTTCCCTACGACTTTGTGGCGTTTTCTATTTATCTATTTTCGAAGTCTCCTTCTTGCAAGTGTTCAATGAGTAAATGGCATGTTTATAGATTCCGCTTTCAACTATAATTCAGTTACATAAGTTCATACTAAGCGTATGTTAAACACATCAATAACAAACATTCTTGATGGTTTCTATAGGTAGGTCGTTAAGGTTCCACCAAGTCCTTCAAAGGCCCATCTATAGTCTACTATAGCGAGTGTTCCATAGCTGTCGTACAATACACAATGGGTGGTTGTTGTATGGAAACTTACTTATACCCGAATAACTGTCTTGGTTCCAATTTTGTGATGTATCTGAGACTTACGTATTTGTAATGTAATAGTTAAACAGGCTTGTTTGTGAGCAAGAACATTGATTTTGTACCTATGCAAATCGTTTTTTAAAACACCTATATCTATTGTTTGTAAAGTTGATTACGTTAAGATACACATTGAAGTCACTTTAAGGTTAGGAGATAGGAAACAGTGTCGTCGAAAGATACTTTCTTTTTGACGCACAAGACGCACAGGTTCAAATGATTATGGCTCCCATTTATAGCAATGTTGCTTATAGTGGCACGGTTAGGGCTGTCACATAAAATGACGGTTCCGAGCCATTTTTTTTTAAAGCAAATTTCTACATGAAATGCAGATCTTTTCGCGGACTAACTTGAAATATGGGTGAATAATCTTTTCCAAGTTTTGTTTGCGAATAAACGCTCCACTCCCGAGACGATTTCTAAGCTAGGAAAAATCTTAGGAAACCCCGAATCCTTGGCATAATAAATTTTACTAGGTATTTGTGTAGGTAACTTATGATATGATGAAGTACTCACTTGGCCGAATAATCAAACGCTACATAATTAAACATCATAGCGTCTTTTTCATACTTTTGGCATTTAAAGCGACAGATTGATGTTTAAGAAGCCCTCAAAGTTGAGAAACGTTTGAGTATTCGACACATGATATGACATTTATAAGACGTGGCCGATGTGCGACACTCTTTTAGTTCAGCTCATTAAGCCTGTATCCACAGCAAAGGTGCGCTCCTAAGCGGTCATACAATAGACAATGGGTATTTGTTTGTATGCAGGGGCGGGCGCCGCGGATGTGTTCGCCCATGTCCGACGGCCCGGTGCATCATAATGCAGCCTTTACGGTTAAAGACGGCTTGACGGCTGATTGGAAGAGTTTACTTGGACTTGGGTATCTGATGTATTTAAAATATAGGGAATTAGAATTTTTAGATACCGGTTTTGAGGGCTAGTGAGAACACCACCAACCACCACCAATATCATCAGATCCAGAGATCATGGGTTTTGTATCCACATTACAAATTTTCAAAGAAGATAAAAAGACCTGTTCTAAACCTGGCTGTTACCACCACCTTGTTAGTCTTTCGTTATAGCAAAAATGTTTTCATCAGAATATGTTTGCCAGAAGTTGGGTTTCGGTTTGGTTGGTGGTAGGATTTGTTGTAAGTCCGCCTGGCTAGGTACCACCATCTTATCTAAGTCTGACGCAATAACAACAATGTTTTCAGCATTGTTGTGTTCCGGCAGTTAAAGATAAGATAGCCAGTTCCTCAGTGATTGAGGATTCCGGGTGAGGCTCGCTTCCATCTTCAGCCTTTTCAATACTTAACATCAGGTATTATGAGTCTCCCCGTCGAACATACAAAGAAAAATAATTGTGTTGTTTTTATGATTCTTCATACGAAACGAAATAATCTCAACAATTAAAGAAATAAGTTTATGTGCTATCTCTAAATGCTAATGCTTCCTCGCACATATCGATTTTTTTAAAGTGCGTAGGTCTTATTCTTTTATTACTACACACTAAATGACTAGCATTTATTTTGTAACGCTACATTTATATTCGGGCTGGAGGAAACCGTTCTAACCGAATGAACTATAACCAAAATTTTATTACAAGTTAAAGTGTCTGACCCACCACGATGCCTTTTGTGAAATGGATTTGTGTGGTGATTCGGTAAGTGTTATGGTGTATTGGTGTAGGTGGTAACAGGATGTGTTGGACCGAGCTATAAGCCGTAACGTCATGGCGTCAAACTTCCTTCGGAATGGATTTGTCATTCTGTAGAACGGTGTCATGCCAACTTCCTTACGACTTATTTTATTGCTTTTCAATAAGCGCTTTTCAGACTACGCTATAATATAATAGCATATAGCTTATAGTTCATAGCACACCTATATCGTTCACAATACATTTACTTAGATAGCGTATAGTAAGCTAATAATATATATTATAGCTAAGTGTGAACGTGTTGTAAGTAAATGTATGGTGAGCGATATCGTTGTGCTATAAGCTAAGATATGCTATCATATTATAGCGTAGTCTAAAAAGCGCTATAAGCTCCTAGAGTCAGTATGTTTCTAATTTCATAGTAAACAAGTGGAAGTTCGCTGAGAATTAAAATTACTTTTTCCTTTTTTGTAGAACATGTTTTAGGTACAATCGGGGAACTTCCCGGTTGACCAGTAGATTTTTTTTGGGAACATTTTCTCGGAAAGTTTTAAGGTTATAGAAATAATTTAGTATCCAAATGAAATACCTTTTAATGTTCTATTAGTTGTGATATAAACGTTTCGTATATATCCATTACTTTTTTAAATAAAGCTTCCTAAAAAACTTTACTGGTCAACCGGGAAGTCCCCCGACTGTACGTGTTTGGTATAGAATAGAATGATTTATTTGTAAAATTCAGCGTAACCGTAGAATAAATAAGTACAATGATAGTGTCACTGAGCTTGTATGCTTTCAACTGTACCAATATGCTGGCTGACACCCCGTAGAATTCAATCACGAACCCCATTAACGGGAAACATTTGACCTCAATAACACGAGCAGTTCGTCGGCCTCCTGCCTCCTCCCGGCAGGGTATTATGAAACGATCTTGCAGCCACTTGACACCGCCCTAGTTCTAGCCCTTCCGAAGATGTCCACTTCGTGACCAGAATAAGATTTCATCAATATGCCGCATTCAGATCATTCAGTTATGTCTCGTTTCTTAAAAAAAAAATCTTGGCAATTATTGTCGACTTGAAAACCGTCGAATTTTTTAACCTTGCTCAATATTTTTTTTTTATGCTTACCATACTGACCAATTACCATAATGTTAAAATATGTACTTAGTTTTCTTGGCGCCTGATTTGTTCTTACTTATTAGGAATTGAGAAATTGCTTTTTTGACCAGTACCTATTAGGTGTAGTAATTGAAACCGTAGATCAGGGAATTCGAGGACAACATATAGGTAATTAACATGTTGATGAATAATAAACATTCAGCGGCTTAGATTAGACGTAAAAAGTAAACAAAGTTATTTTTAATTTTAGTTAACAAACCGTTGTATCCTTATTCGATTGGTGCTGTGCAACCCCAGTGGGAACTGTGGTCACTGCGGCTTTAAACATCTATCAAAACTCGAATCTTAGTTCAAACTGCTTAATTAAATTGAAAAAAAAAGAAGATAAATAAGCACGTGGCGTCTACCATCCCCCTCCGGTCTGCCCTAGTTGCCGCGTCTCCGAGATTCCTCTTCATTATGCACTCCAGATCGAGTTCGATTGCGTTGGCGTTGATTTATTAGCAGGTTTTCATGCTTAATTTAACCCTCTATTAAATTAAGACTTCATTAACCACTGCTTTCGTATTGAATTTTGTTTCGTTATTCATTGCAATTTGGTAAAGGTACGCATTACAACGTCAAACTGAAATTCTGAGTTACTTTTGCATTTTAATATTTAGTATTCATATCTTTTCGACGCATAGTGCCAAAAACGCAAAACACCAAAATCGTTAGATTTGGCGTTTTGCGATAGTAAAACTTTATTTACGCAATATCAAACGCGTATAATGTCAAAAACGCAAAACGCCAAAATCTGCTGCTATAAAACAAAAAATATTAATAAGAAAAATTAATATATTACGAAAATTATCAGAGCTGCATGATTCATACACAGTCATATTCGACAAAATGGTAACAAACACCTAACTTTTACTAATTACTCTGAAATAGGCACACGAAAGATGTCGACTAGAAAATGGCGTCTGCTATATGCCCTCAGACTGCCCCAGTTGCCGCGACTCCAAGAAAGATTCCTCTTCAGGCTTCATTATGCACTCAACATGGATGCCGCATAGTCGCGTTGGCGTTTATTGTCCGCTATAATTAGCATCTTGAATAACCCAATTAGTTATAGAGACCTCTCTTACATTATTCTCACTATTTATTCATTCTAGGCTGTTACAAGTACTTGTGAAAGAATGTCAAAAAAAGCTACGCCATCGTATCACAAACCCATACTATGGGAGACCAGACCCGGCAAGAGCTCGTCAAGAGCTGTATTTTTCTCCTTGTCTTATGAAAATAGACCTCAAGGTATACCTAATTGAGGTCACTTTTAGTTCACTAATACAGTCATAGATTTAATATGCGGCCTTAGAATAACGCCTAGACACTAAATGTCACATCGCTCGGGTCAAAAAGAGTCAAAACGGTGCTCGCAAAAAAATAATAATGACTGTTTGTACGGTAAAAAGGTAACACACATCTGAAAAACAAAATAAAAGTGATAATATTTCATTTCACACGTAAATAAGCGTAAATATTAAGATTTTATACTTTTTATCTACGCAAATTGATTAAAAACAAAAAAAATTAAACTCCCAATACACTTTTGCTAGTTGTAGGCTGTGGGGAAAATCGCAAACAATTTTTGAATTGTTTCTTAACATTGTTTAGAAAATTTAGATAAATAAGAAAATGATTAAGTCTTTATATTTGTTTATAACTTTGAGTCTTTATTTTTTATGTAATACCTACATAGTTATTTTCAAATGCCTAGATACATATGTATAGGCGTCGCTTACAACATGGACTGATTAATTTATTTCTTAATTTTTATTAGGAAAGAAAAGAAATGCAATTTGTTGGTTTCAAAGATTTGGTCAGAGAGTGAAGTAAGAATAATGATTTTGACAGCAATCGCAAGTGGTGAAACCGGTACTTAGGTACTTTTCTGACATATAAATTCGCGGTCATTAGTGCCATCTTTGTACCATTTTGCTGTTTTTGTTCAAAAGTCCAATAAACACTCCTGTAGGTGTAGAAACTGACGATATTTTTGAAGTCCGTTACCTAAGTTACTTTATAATTTGATTTTTTCAAAATTAATCTGTGAATATCAGCGCCGTTGCCAGTTCTTTGTACACCCATCTTGCATACCTATACGTCTTGAAACCATTTTAATTTTTAGTCACCTTGTACCTAAACGCTAAAAAAAGCTGAAAGTGAAAATTGTAGGTAATATTTTTTATATGTAAATGTAGGTAAAGTAAATATATATTATGTGCATCTCTACGCACATTGCCGTATGTTTGGTATGATGTTTAATCTTGTATTGTAAGAGCAATCGAGCTCCGTTCTTAAGTTCTCATATCGTGCTCAGGAAATGTCCTCAACCAGACGCGACCCATACCACAGAATACTTAATAGTACCCATACATCATACTTGACTGATCGTTCTACTCGTAGAGCTGACACTGGCTGAAGTGTTAAATGTAAAGCTAAGCATATAGCACAGCTGCGCGACGGACACACACAGGTCTTTTCCGCCTAAGTGTACACGCACCCTTACCATTGTTGAAATGTTGAACTAATAAGTGGCTCAGTTTTATTTGCATTGGCGATGGATCTAATCTGCTCTGCAGCATAGCTGTTCATTTGTGATTGCCATCGAGTTGTTCTGTTCTACGAGGGTGCTCAAGCACCGCTCTCAATCATTGACGACGACGAGTCTGCCGAGACGAGAGGCCTATTTCTCGATGGTGGGCTGAAATTACAGTGAATTTCAGCTCTTCACAATGATCACAACCTATTCATAATTAATATGGTATTTAATCAGTTTTCGTAGAGCAACATTATTTCTTTTTAATGGTGCTTATTCTGTTGTCTAATGTATATTGTATGCTGTAATACTATGGAATATTTAATGTATTGGCTATGTTCGGAGAATCAATAGTTCTCGAACCCACCTTTCCGGAACCGGACCATCCGGGTCGAATGGATAGGACAGCCGGAGCTGTACTCCGAACCCACCGGAAAACCGGTCCGACAGCTTAAGCTCTCGGTCGAATTTTCAAAGGTTAAGTTTTGTGTTCCAGTTAACCTCTCGTTCGGTAAAAAAGGAGTCGGTAACACTAAACGTCAACAAAATCCATAACCTTTTTTGTCCCTGGAGAAATACCTTCTGATGCCCCTGGAAAATGGGGGGGGGGGTATGTTATTTGGTGCAGTCACTAAATCTCCAGGGGTTTCCGTCCGCGCAGCAGAAGGTTACTATCGAGGGACAGTTGCGGCATGACTGCCACAACCACAGAACAGAATTCTGTTCTTTGGCCACAACTGTGATGTGAACTGACAACGCAATATCCTGCCCATGGATAGACTTTTACCCATATGCACTTGATGGAAAGGTAGCAGCTGGCCTGGCACATTATTTGTGGAGCAAACAGATAAATTAAAATTAAATAAAAAATTATTCAGCCATCGCTTATTGAGAAACATATTTTTTAAATACCTTGTGTGGTCTGTGGTTGTAATAGTCTTTTTTAACCTGTGTTACGAGAACTTTTTACTACGTGTCTTTTTTCATTACGCATTTTAAATTATAAAGTCATTATATAATATAATATTTGGTAAATTCCCACACATGACGAATTGCCGTGACATATTTAAACCATTCGTGCTGTAAGCAGGCGTGGTGTTTGGGATTCTAATTACTTTAATATGTCGACCTTATTTTTTTACCACTCCATGACGTCATTATGTTACGTCATTCAATTAACGGGTTCTAGCTTAAGGAGTCCTTAATTTGTGCTTTGAATATTAATTAATTTTATGCTTATAATTAGTTGATAAACTTTAATAGGTATTGATTTAGGAGTTAGGACCGATTTGAGGATCGTGTCAACAAAAGCTTTTTGTGATTGTATGCAAATAAATATTTATTTATTTATATTTATTCTGAAATTATTGCGCTGTTATAGCTCGCGTGATATTGCAACATTGTAAGTAGACTTGGAGTTTCCTCCAGTGCGGCTGGCTAGACTGACTGAGGTTACTAGCCGACAGATAAAAAAGATCTAGCAACCACATTCCACATCTGCTTTTGAAACTATGCGGAATCCAATTTTACACTTGCTTTTAACGCTCGAAATTAATAACCTTTCTCTTGATATAGATACTAGCGGATCCTCGCAGTTTTACTCGCGTGGTGCCCGTTCCCGTGGGAATATCGCGATAAAATATAGCCTATGTCACTCGGGAGAAATGTAGCATTCTAATGGTCTAAGAATTGTCTAAATCGGTCCAGTAGTTCCTGAGATTAGCGCGTTCAAACAAAGAAACTCTTCAGCTTTATAATAATACTAGCCGTGCCCCGCGGTTTCACCCGCGGTTTCACCCGCGTTTTTCTCGTTTCCGTGGAAATACCGAGATAAAATATTGCCTATATTATAGCCTCCCTCAATAAATGGACTATTGAATATTTAAACAGTTTTCATATCAGATCAGTATTTCCCGAGATTACCGCGTTCATAACAAACAACCAAACTTTTCAGCTTTATAATATTAAGAAAAATATAGATTAAGTTAAATTGTATAAGTCGCAGGCAAAAGCTGTCTATCTGTTCGACATTCAGCCAGACACATAAGAATTACGATAGAAATGTATTTATTATACTCTTCAAAGATCTTATACGTATAGATTAGATAGGTCTATCTGAGATAGTTGCCTAGGATACTGGCCTCGTTACCTAACAACCCTCGTTATTTTGATCATATTAACAAAATCATCCTATTTTACTATAACTATTTTACACAGCAATATCTCTAGAGATAGGTTTTTATTTCGGGCGATATAGCTTTGGGCGTCATTAGAACAGAGTTTGAAGTTTGAACGATAAAACAAAGTACCTACTTTAACATTTACAAAAAAAATGGATTTATGGCGTAAGTGTAGTTAAAGAAAAACAATAAAACATACATTTTATTCCTTGTTTTCATTACTTCTTGCTACTTAGCGAGTCCCTGAAAGTGACAAATATTTCATGACCCACATTTATATCGTACTCACAGGAAAATACGAGTATGAAAAGGTCCTGGCCGGGTCAGAGGTCACTGGGTTAGTAGTTCGATGCAGCTTCCTCCTTCAAATAACCTAATTAACCGTGCTTCATAAAAATGTATTAAATAATAATAAATAAATAAATAAATATTTCCTTACAATCACACCAATTATCTAGCCCACGTTAAGTATCATGAAGAACTTGTGTTATGGATACTAGATAACGGATAAACATACTTATATACTTTTTTTTTTTGTAAATACATACATAATATACATATTAAACATCCAGACCAAGACAAATAGACATGTTCATTCACACAAATATTTGTCTTGTCCGGGGATCGAACCCGGGACCTCTGGCGCAGAAGGTGGGGTTAGTACCCCTGCGCCAAACAGGTCGTCAATTAATATTATTATTAATAAATATAAGCAATTTTTATGTTAAATAAATGTAGCTATAAATGGATATTAATAAATTAAAAAAATGGTTTGTAAATTGTATATTTATACTGAAAGTACTTCTAAAGGAAGCTTCTTAGCTAACCCTTCAAACTATAACGTTATTTTAATTGGTTGTTCTTATTAGGATTGGAGTAATTAAATGCTTTGTTTTAAAACCATATTTTAACATTTTAAATTCGCCTTTTAGTTATCATTTTTATTATATTTTTTGCTAACAGTCAAGTGCACTCAATTCACTTAAAATAATCTTGTATAAAAAAGTTTAGATTTAATACTAACTTAGGTACTATTACTAACCAGTAACTTATCCTATTATAATTTAAATTTAAACCGACATCGTAATTATATAAGCATTGTAGTGTCTCTATTGGTAATAAAATTTACATTTAAGCGATCGTGTTCCCATAAAGTACCTAAAGTAGTAACAGTCTTGTTATAATTTATTATGGCTTTTAAAATAGCGTCTTATCCACTCATAACATCATAAATTGTACCGTCTGCTTACTAACTATTAAGAATGCTATTCTGAAACCAAAGAGCTCTATCATTTTCGTATTAAGGTCGAAATTACTTTAACTATTAATGACTATTAGTTACTTTTTCCACAGAATACTAAATAGTACAAGTACTTATTCATAATACGTTGTATCTTGCAATTAATTATTTTTTATCTAAAATTCAAAAACTAAATGGAGACACTCGTAGAGCTAGCGCAGACGACGGATAACGGAGGACTTTTTGTCCGCGACACGTCTTTATTGTTAACCAAATAAGATTCAACTTAGATCGCGTATATTCAAGAAAAGTACGCGATAGTCCTCGTTATTTATTCAACTTTATGTTCATAGTAATAGGGTCGTGTCGCGGACGAAAAGTCCTTCAATGTCCGTCGTCTGCGCAGGCCATTAATAACAATTGAAAAATCCTATCCTACTAATATTATTACTACATACATACTTTCATATGTCATTTTGTTAGTTTTCACGCAAAAACTACTGACTGGATTTGGATAAAATTTGGTACTTCAAATAGTAGACATAAACACATAGGCTACTTTTTATCCCGATAGCCTAACGGGAACGGGAGCCACGCGGGTGAAACAGCGGGCAGCCGCTAGTAATATCTAATTGTTAAAGTTCTTTAGAGGCCAGTGATAATGCTGTGTAGTCGGTGGCTCAGGTTTGTTTTTTTTTTTTTATTCAAGACGGGGAGACTCTTAGCCTTCACCATACTTGATGTTAAGTATTCATATGGCTGAAGATGGAAGCGAGCCTCCCCCGGAATCCTCAACCACTGAGGAACTGGCTATCTTATCTCTAACTGCCGGAACAGAACAATGCTGAAAACACTGTTAATATGGCGTCAGACTTAGATAAGATGGTGGTAGCTAGCCAGGCGGACTTACAACAAGTCCTACCACCAACCAAACCGAATACAATATGTACCCCCGCTGGGAATCGAACCCGGGACCCCTGGGTCTGATACCGGTGGTTGTACCACTAGACCACAGAGGCGGTTCTCAAAAATATAAAAGCTGAGTCGACACGCCAAGAAAAATAAGAAGCTCTTTAAATATTCTTCTAAGAAAGTTTCATTTCGAATTTTGCTTCACTTCCCAGGTAGCACAAACGCTGTGTATTTTTTTTGTTACATAGCATAGAATCATTTAAAGGGTGTGTAGCCGCGATTTATACAAAATATAGTCGGATAGAGGCATACTATATGGTTAATATCTTTTTTTTTATATAAGCTTTATAAAATAGCGGTGTAAACGTTTAAACAGCGTTTTTAAGTTGCTGTCGTTTAACAGAGATTGAAATAAGCTATGTAAACGTTTTCATGTCAATTTTGAAAAGCAATCGTAAAAGAGCTTCCTACGCAGGCATTAAGTTGTTATTTTCTGTATAAATGTGGAGTAATTTACTGTTATAGTGCTTTAAGTACATATACTAGTGTTAAAAATCACGAATACTCAACTTCATACTATTATTATGAAAAAGCACTGTAAGTTACATTTAAATAGCTTTTCGCCACAAGGAATCGATAAAATGCTGATTAAAAGTTGTCATTATTCTCACTAATTTGCCAGTCGCTATTTTTGTGATAAATTTGTTACTTATATAGCAATAAAACACTGTTAAAATGCTTTACCTAGATAAATTTATAAAGCTTCAAGTGCTTATTTGTTTCACCAATAAAATTCAGTACTACCGACGCGACGCACTCGCTCAGATAAAAATGCACGATTTTCATTTTGCTGTTTTTTGCTTATATCATAGCTCATAGCAATTTAATAGCTTCTCTACTGGCTAACGGCAACATAAATGCTAATATCGTAGCAAAGAGCAACGTAAGTGCTCAAATTTAGCACCCTTCATTACAATAAACAGTATTAAATACTTTTTTGTAATATAAACAGCAACGCCATTTTTTTGTAGTTTCTTTTCGCAGATTAAATCCTTTAACAAATATAAAATTTATATTCCTTGGTAATTACAACTAAAAAAGTTATGTTTTGTTAATCAAAAGCTTTGGTTAGCTGTTATAAAACGTTTCTTTATACCATTAATGAAAAATGTTATAATTACTGCTTTTAGCATTTTTTATTTTTATGTATTTATTTCTTTAAATGGAAAAATATAGAGGGCGCATCAAAAATTTACATAATAACATGAGTATAAATTATCAGTAAAATTTAATTTGCATAAGAAATAACGCTTCTTTACGTGTCACCACCATCAAAAATACCGTAATTTTAATAAGTTCGCCATTAAAGTAGACAAGACAAATTCTGTAAATTGTTAAGAAGTCATAAAAATTTTAATTCGCTTTGTTCGGCATTATATTGCTTCAAGTTGCAAAAACTTACATCTATATAATTTGGACCTAAATAAAAGTTGCTTATCAAGCAATTATTTGACATTTAAAAAGCATCGTAAATAGCTATTTCACAGCTTGTATGCAGCAGACAAATGCTATATAAAGTGCGCCCAAACCAGCTGTGTAGAAGCTGTATAGACATTTACATACACATCTATCTGATAACCACTGCAGGCAAAGGCTGTAACAATTACGTTTTCATGGCTTTTATATCAACTATTTGTGCTATCTGGGTTAGTAATGAGACGTTTCACAAATAGATTATTGAATTGATATAGTTTCTTTATCATCACAATTTTGTCTTTTTAATCATAATATTGACTATCGGAATTACTAAAATAATTGTAAGCTTTTAAGCTTCGAGCTATTGAAGGAGAAGCGCATTGTCTATCCCAGGTAATCTTAACAAGAACTTAGTTCATTGTCTAGCCAGACAATGAGGGCTAGACAAGCTGTGATTGCCGCTCAGTGAATATAACGAACATTTAAATATTACTTCGCAAAGCATTGTTCTTAAGATATTTTAAATAAGGAAATTCATTTATGGTAAATAAACTTCTTGGAAGTCTTCTTACTATTACGTCCTTTACATAAGATGATCAATAATTATAAAATGTGGTAACAAATCTACCTTATTCGAATTTTTGCTAACATTAAATGCATTAAATATTAAAACAGATTTTGGTCATCACAAATATAAGCCAAGGTTGACATCCCAAGAAGAAGATAAGCAGATTATTGATAAGTCTTTCAAGCAGGTTTTTAAGCCAATAGTCCGCCGACGACGACGTGATTAAAATATCAGAAAATGCTCAGCAAACATCGTTCAATCTATCATAGTACAGTACTACATTGATACATTTTTCATGGCGTCTACGTCTTCGCAACAACTTTCAATCGCATCTGTGGTCTAGTTGTAACAACCACCTGTATCAGACCCAGATGTCCCGGATTCGATTCCCAGCGTTGGTACATAATGTATTCGGTTTGGTTGGTGATAAGACTTGTTGAAAGTCCGCCTGGATAGCTACCACCACCTTTTTTAACTCTGACGCCATAACAACAATGTTTTCAGCTTTGTTGTGTCCCAGCAGTTAGAGATAAGATAGCCAGTTCCTCAGTGATTGAGGATTCCGGAAGAGGCTCGCTTCCATCTTTAGCCTTATCAATACTTAACATCAGATATAATGAAGACTAAGTAAAAAAATATTTCCCGTTCATACCGCTAAAAGTCGTCATAAAGATGACGTTTTATGCGTCTCCGTCCATTCGCTCGCTAAGTAATGTTTTCGTCTACGGAACCCTTTGTGTCGCGATCGCAACATTCATGCCTTTTCCTTTTTTTTCCTATTCATGTCTGAGGTTTCACTCAGTCATTACAAGGCTTTACGTCTAGGATTGTTGTTTCACTATTGCGTGTTTGTTTATGTAAGCAGATACTTATTATAAACTGGTACTGCTGTATCATTTGTGTTTTGTTGTCAGTTGACGTGATAGATGTCAGTGTTGAAGCCAAATGCCTGGATGAACACGATTCAACAACTCAATTGATTGCAATCATGGATAATTAAAATGTAACGTTAATTGGATTTTCATTTGAATTAAGGTATTGTTAAGCTGAGGGAGTGCAGTCAAGAAACGAAACGTAGCAAAGCAATATTCTAAACATCAAGCTTACCCGTATCGCGCATAGGTACGCCGTACGCTCCACACGCCAAGCACTGCTGGCCTATCATCTAAAGAAACCATCATATCATAAGAACGAACTTTTTGTTTGAGTTATGGTTTTATTGGATTTTTTTTCATGATTTTTGAAGTTTGCATTTTTCAATGTCATTTTTATACTTACGAAAAAAATTTGATAATAGAAATATATTGCAAAGAATCAACTCGGCCACAAGTGAATTCTCAGATGGGACTCGAACCCACGACCTTCAGAAATCCGGCCCAATGCTCTAACCACTGAGCTACCGTGACTTGCTTACTTTAAGAGGTTCGTAGAACTAAATATCATGGTAAGATTGAAACAATACTGCGCCAAGAGATAGCGATAGGCCCCCTAGCCCCTATATGATTGCAACAACTGAACATAAGACATAGGTCAAAAGAACTTAGAATTCAGTGAAGTTGGCAGGCAGTCACTCGTTGGCAGATGCCACCCTTTTGCTCATTTAAATCTCTATATTATTGTAACGTGCCTACTTTCGAGGCTACACTTCTTTTCAGTACCAAACATATCTTATTCTCCTCCTAGCTTCTTTATTTGGTTTGGTGCATCTATCATCCAAACACTGATGAACGAAGGTTCCGTGGTTGCATTTTTCATTTTAGGTGCTTACCTCAGCCACAAATTAACTATATAATAGTTTCTCCACAACTACTTTAGTTTTTTCATTCGAAATTGATCCCAACGTTATTTTTCTTATTTGTTAAGTGTGTGTTTGCGTCGCGTTTCAGTGTCTGACCCACAAGCAAAACCCTTAAGCCGTTCGTGAAATACGACTGCCATGCTACCTTATTTTCCATTACATTTGCTACGCATAAATAAGTATTACTTGGCATATTTGACGTCTACACGGTTTAGTATCAATTATCATTAATCCTGTGCTTTGCCAACGCGACCGACTCGACGCCTTTAGCCATTTTTAATAACAATCGTAAATACTGACTTCAAACATACTGTTAAATTTTACGCGTTCAATGAGTTAAATTATTGCGCGTTGGATTATCTGACTTACAAGTAAAAGTAGTGTTTTGTTTTTTTATTAGGTATTAGTAGGTTAGGTATAGTAGAATGGAAAAAGGCTTAATTCTAAATCTATATTTGCTATTATTTGTACAAAGAGCAAACAATGTAGAGATTTCGCGCCGATCTGAAACTTAGAATACTGAATTCCCAAAAGCTTTAATTCTAATAAGGCTAACGCTAGAATTAAGTAAGTATATTTGTGTTATCGTGTTCTGCGTAGTATTTATGTATATGTCTTTACTAGTGGCCGCCTACGGTTTCACCCGCGTGATTCGCTTTTCCGTGGGAATATCGGTATAAAATGTATCTTATGTTTTAATCCAGGCTATAAACTAAATCCAAATTGTGTGATTGAGTTACAAAAACATTCAAACTTTTACATTTATAACCAATGATATATATGTGTGTACTTGAAGCAGACACATAATATCATCTACCTAAGTATACTAATATTATAAAGAGGAAAGTTTTATTGTTTATTGTTTTTTTACAACGAATAATCTCAAAAACTACTGAACGGATTTGGTACATAGATAGAAGATAGCCTGGTTATGAACATAGTATACTTTTATTCCGATATTTCCACTGGTTCCCGTAACCACGTGGGTGAAACCGCGAGCGGCCGCTAGTCAGTTATAAATGTGCTCGAGCTCGCATTGTGAAAATTGGGAAGACCCTATATGGGGTCCGAATCAAATTGCTATCTCTTTCATTTCGTGCTTTTTCGTGTCTTTTGTCCTACTTGTCAGTAAAAAATTACAGTTATCTTGGTCACAGATTTGAACGCAAATTACTATAAAAGTAACACATCTAGTATAATTTTTTTTTTTTTTTTATGAACCACGGGGAGACTCGGCCTTCATCATACCTGATGTTAAGTATTGATAAAGCTGAAGACGGAAGCGAACCTCTCTCGGAATCCTCAATCACTGAGGAGCTGGCTATCTTATCTCTAACTGCCGGAATACAACAATGCTGAAATCATTTTTGTTATGGCGTTAGACTTAGATAAGATGGAGGTAGCTAGCCAGGCGGACTTACAACAAGTCCTACCACCAACCAAACCGAATACAATATGTACCCCCGCTGGGAATCGAACCCGGGACCCCTGGGTCTGATACCGGTGGTTATACCTACCATTAGACCACAGAGGCGGTTAAAAAGTTAACAGGTATAATATTATTAAGTAGGATAGTAAGAATTATTTCGCATTGACAGTTATGGCAACCCTGTGCTGGCCGCATTTATCTGCCGCACAAGTCACGGGTTAAACGTTTTATTCAATCTGCGACCGCCAACGCAATTGTTTCTATTCACTCCTTGCAACCCTCACTTTATTATTTGCTAGCGTATTATAAACCTTATCACGGTCTATTAAAAGCTAGAAGAGTAGTGGGAATGCTTAGGAACTGAGAATAATTTTTGTATTAGTACAGTTGGTGTGCTATTTTTTAGGTCGTGAGACAATATTCGTTTTATTACCTAGAATAGATTAGACTAAAGGATTGTCAATGCTATAATATCATTCAATATGGATGAATGTTTTTTTTAACCTACGACGGGAAAACGCTTGGCCTTTTTTATACACCTACATATACCTGATTTTTAACCCCCGACGCAGGGCAAAGAGGGGTGTTATAAGTTTGAAGCCTATGTCTGTCTGTCTGTCTGTCTGTCTGTCAGTACGTATATTCGTAGAGCCTAAACGAATGAAGCGATTTCAATGCGGTTTTTTAAAATTGAATGCTAAATTAATCGAGATGGTTCTTAGCCACGTTTGATGAAAATCCATCCGGCCATTTATGGAGATGGCCAACTGCCTGCCGAAACGGTAAAAGATACAATGGTGGCGCTTTGACTAAAATAATGTACACCTTTGGCAAATTTAGGTACAGCTAAAAAAACAAAATGGCGGCAAACATTTTTTGTCTTTCTGTACATAAATATTCGTAGTACCTAAACGAAATATAAATAACATTTTAACATTTTAAAAACCCCCAACACAAAAAAAACTTCAAAAAAATTAAATTTAAGTAAGTAATTAGTTTTAGTAAGTAATGTTAAGGCTGAAAGTGGCACATATCCCGGAATCCTCAACCACTGAGAAACTGGCTTCTTATCTCTTAACTACCGGAACACAACAACGCTAAAAACATTGTGGCCAGGGCAACAGACTTGATGGGATGATGCTAGGCAGACTTAGAACAAGGCCTACCAACCACATGTCCTACCACCAACCAATCGAATATTCTGCGAGCTTCATCATATTTTTTTGATATTACAATACAACTCCCTATTTCGTACACATATAGTCAAGTGTCTATCTATATATATGCTAAAACTGTGCCACATCCTTTTAATATATGGAACCCTTCTACCACTAATTTGACTGCGATGACGTTGCAATTCGAACAATGAGAAAGCTCAATTCAAAACGATATCAATCAGCTAGCGTTGACGACACAATACGACGCAGCGATTGCATGCCAAATTGATTTGTATGCAAGTGAGAATCGAGATGGGCGTGTGTGAATGTGGAATAATGCTATTTGCTCAAAAACAGCTATTTTAGACAACAAGTTTGGATACATTGTGTAATTAAATTAACAAATTCTACTTGGAGCAGAATCCTCAAAATCTTCTTCAGAACTTCCTGATTTCACTTACACTACTCAAAAAGGTAGGAAGGCTATAATATTCTATTAAGAAAAAAAAACTCTACAAATTGTCTCTACTTTTTTATCTAATCCACGTAACCACAAACAAATTGTTAGTCCTAAAGCTATCAACAAACATTAAACTGCCTAACCACAACTCCTAGTATCAATTATCTTAACAACTCTCACGATTTTGGTTTCGGCTACTGTTTCAATAAGCGACTTTCGACTCTATTTTAATCTGCTTAAAAGCTTAACTGAACTAGAACAGTTATAATTTTCTACGGTATCTTTTTCGTTCACCGCACGCGCCTGTTTTTACGGCAATTAAATAGGGTATTAGGGATCTTCGGCAGCGGCGTGTGCGCACGTGCTTCGGAGTCTTTATGGTGATAAATATGAAACCGTCGGATGTTTGCTGGCTATAAAAAGGAAATCTATAAATGGAATAATATTTTATGGAAGTTGCGACATTCTGTAAAATGTCGTCGAAATTTCCGGTGGTTTGGTTGGAACGATTAATCTGTTGCCTAGAACTAGGACAGTTGTTATAAACGGTGTATTGGTAATAGCTTCAACTTAACAACTTAACAGGTAACTCGGTAGGGCAAAACTGACAATTCAAAAATGCGTGTAATATTCTTAATTGAGTAAAGAATATTTTCATTTCATTTCATAACATTCCACCTAGTTCTCTCTTGGCTCGCGAGAATGATAAAAAGTATACTTTTCTTAAAAAAACATACAATAAATACTTCTTTCAGATCCAATGTGTAGTTCCTTTGGGGTTTTTAAGCAATAAAACCCTTTATCTATTATTTTATATTAGTTTTGATGTATAGATCAAGGAGGTTATTTTAATAATTAGCAGTAGCAGCAGTAAAACGAACTTTTAAAAGACTATCCTTTAGAAGACTATATAATCCCACCTAGATCTCAGAACACAAGGTACTTTATATTTTTATCATAACAGCACACCTACTGAACTGCACTAACCGATACGTACGAACCATCGGGGAACAGGAAATGAAACCCCATTGAAGCAGGAAATATAACAGCTTCAAGTAAAAAGACACATATCTTGAACTCTTTCACCTCTGTATTAAAACATAGAAATAGTGTTGGTATGACCTAAGTTATACAAAACTTGAGCAGGATAGATGACTCTGTTTATACTATCAAACCTTTTGGAAACTCTAAAATTGTCTATTGTTCTTCCTTTTTTAATATTTGCTAAAACGTTTTAACAACTACTTTACACCCTCGAAGATTCCCCTTGTTTTCTGTCTATCTAATAGTTCTCAGGAACGCATGGACCACATGCCTGGGATGTCTTAAGAGTCGACTAACAGGGTTGTCGTATTGAACACCTGCGCGAGAGAAGGAAAACTTGAAACAAACCCTCAACCAACCCGTCTGGCCAGCGTGGTAGCAGTAGGCTAATAACCTCCTTTGAATGCCACAATAGGCGTGAGCTAGGAGAGGCATTTGTCCAGCAGTGGACGTCCACAGGCTGATGTGTGTGTGTGTGTGTATTCAAGTACTTAATTGATTTTCAACAATGATTTTCAATAACTCGGGATAAAACACACGTAGCTTTTGACCTGTGTTTGTCTTTAGGCTGTGCCTATTTCGCTCGACTTGGCAGATAACTTGACCTATTATGGCCAAGCAACTTGCAAAACGTCATGCATTATTGTTGCTCCAGTTTTCTTTTTCCTTCACTCGTCATAATTTCCTTGTCATTGATTAAATTTTCCTTCCTAAAAACAACCATTCATTTATTAGCAGGGTATGTAAAGATAATCATGATACTCGTAGTATATAAATTGGGGTTGAACCAACTAGAACTACAGCATGCGGCAGCCTAGCATGCTAATGCCAGCCAATTAGTGATGTGCCGTTCCCGGGAATATTAGAAACATTGGGAATATTCCCAGAAGCGTTCCCGGCAATATTCCCAAAAGCGGAAATTTAGGAGAAAATTGCTTGTGTTGTATGAAAGTATTTTTTTGTTGTATGCTAACCATTCTATTGGCAATATTACAAGGCTTAATGAATATGCCAAAGGTTAATTATCACTTATGGCGAAAATTTCCAATTTTCCTGGGAATATTCCCAGTAAAATTCCAATGTTTCCGGGAATATTTCCAATACCCATATAGTTAATTATAATAAAAGTGTAAGCGATCCAATTCTGTACATTGAAAAGAATTAATAGAAAAAAATACCTCTAGGGGTCTTCTTAAACGAAACAGATACCAAAAATATACATTTTGAATTTTTTGTCTGTCTGTCTGTTGTCAGCGTTTCACGCAAAAAATAACCGAATGGATTTTAATGAAACTTTTTTTGTTATACTGCTATTGGTCCTCGCCAACATATAGGCTATAATTTATTTTGAAGATCGCAATATCTGATGTGGAACCATAGCAGTCCAGTCAATCTATGAGAGATATATAAATACGGTCTTAAGGAATATTGTTTAGCGTGATGAGCATTTTCTATTGACATACAAAGTTTGAAGATCTGGTACACATGATGTGGAACCCTAGCAGCCAAGTTAAACTATATGAGATACAAACATAGCGTCTTAAGAAAAGTTGTTTAACGTAATGAACATTTTCTATTGACGGAAAAATATCGAAGAGCTGAATTGTACTTACTTACTTCGCTGGCTCAGCGACCCGAAGTGGATCTTGGCCTCCGACATAAAAATGCGCCATGCGTTCCTGTTTTGTACCAAGCCTGACCAGTCGGGTACTTCCAGTTCCTGTAGGTCTTTGGCAACTCGTCTTTCCAGCGGTATCTTGGGCGACCAACCGGACGTCGTCCGGCTGGTAGTCCAAGATACGCTCTTTTGGCAGCTCGATCCTCTCCCATTCTCTCCACGTGCCTTTGCCAGCGAAGTCGGGCAGATTTTATTTCCCCGATGATATGCGGCTCTGACACCAGTTGTGTTATTTCTTGGTTGAAACTTTGCTTCCACAACCCGTCCTCTACTCTTGTTGATCCCAGTATCTTTCGCAGGATTTTTCGTTCGGCAATTAAGAGTTTCCTTTCCTCCTTCAGGGTTATCGTCCAAGTTTCACACCCATACATTAAAATCGGCCTTATTATCGTTTTGTAGACGCGAATTTTTGTAGCTCTGCTTATGAACTTGGACACCAGGACTTTGCACCCGAGATACTTAAATTTGCTGATACCTCTGAAAGTTGTTCCTTTTACCATAAGATCTTTTCTCTTGGCCCTATGATCCTTGTATCTCTTCATATGGAGGTACTCCGTGTTCTCATGACCGATTCTGAGACCAAGCTGTTTCACTTCTTCTTCTAATACCTTTGCCATCTCTATAACTTCTCTCTCACACTGCCCCAGTATGGCAAGGTCGTCGGCGTACCCAATAACTTTGTGCCTTCCATTTAGCTCTGCCCCCCATCTATCAATAAGACTTTATGGATGATGTATTCGAGAGCAAGGTTAAACAGTAAAGGCGATAGGGGCGTCTCCTTGCTTTAGACCGGTTACTACTTCGAAATCCTCGGTCAGTTCTCCTCCGACTCTAACTCGCATTTTGCTGGTGCTCGTGGCGACTTTAATCATTCTGACGAGTTTTGCTGGTATTTGGAAAGATGATATGATCCGATAGAGCGTTTCTCGATCGATACTATCGTATGCTTTGGTAAAATCCACAAAGAGGCAGTGTATGCTTTGGGCATACTCCCACCGTTTCCCATAATTTGTTTTAGGAGAAACATTTGGTCCACTGTACTCCTGTTCCTGCGAAATCCGCACTGATATTCGCCGAGTGTTTGCTCTGCGAAGGGTTCTAAGCGAGCCAGAAGAACGTACGAGAGCACCTTGTACGCAGTCGGAAGCAGCGCAATCCCTCTGTAGTTGCCACACTTCTTCTTGCACCCCTTCTTATGTATAGGACAGATAATGCTCGTATTCCACTGCGTGGGCTGTTGTTCTTCCGTCCTTACTTTACTGATGATTTCATACAGTCGAGATTGTACTGCTTCTTCCCCTTATTTTCACATTTCTCCTGGTATGTTGTCAATTCCTGGAGACTTGAGGTTCTTAAGCCGCATGATGGCCTTGCGCACTTCATCGAGGGTTGGTGGTTCCTGGTGGTCAACATCTAGTCTGGTGTTCAGGTTCGCATCTATTTCGTTTTTCACTGGTTGGCAGTTGATTAGTTCTTGAAAGTACTGGTTGGCACCAGTACTTTCAAGAACTACTCAACTGCCAATCAACTGCCAAAAATCGATGTGGCCATCGATTTTTGTTTTTCAGGGTCTGAGACAAGGTTTCCGTCTTCATCTTCTAGAAGTTGAGTTACGGGCTGGTAGGCTTTCTTAGCTGATCTGACTTCTTGATAAAACTTTCGTGATTCGTTTGCTCTTGTTAGTGTTTCCATGTCTCTCAAGATTCTAGTCATATGATCCCTCTTTGCTCTTCTTACCAGTCTCCTGAATTCTATTCGTGCTTCTTTGTGGATGTCATCCCATTTCCTGTTCTGCTCGGCCATCATTCTAAGTTCTCTCTTTCTGTTCATCGTCTCTTCACATTTCTCAGTCCACCATTTTCTTCTCTTCTGTCGTTTCTTTTTGCCCATTATCGGATTCCTACGTCTTTGGCTATCTGTTCTGTTCTTTCCCAAGCTTTATCCATGTCTTCAGTCATTCAATTCTGCGAATCTGTTACTTAACTCTAGGTTGAATGCAGCTAAGGTTTTTTTGTCTTTTAGAGCATCGGTATTCATGGAAGGTTCTCTATAACAGCTAAACTATGAGAGATAAGCATCTTAAGAGAAATTGTTTAGCGTAATATGTATTTTCTTTTGACATACAATCTATACTAATATTATAAATGTGAAAGTGTGTTTGTTTGTATGTCCGTCTTTCACGTGAAAACGGAGCAACGGATTGACGTGTTTTGTAGTATGTGGGTAGTTTAGGAGCTAGAGAGTGACCTAGGCGAAACCGCGGGCGGTAGGCTATGTGATATAAATTTTTAATGTGTTAAATATGAATTCATAGGGCTGTACTAATATATAAATAAAAAATTAAAAACAAAAAAGCTTATTAACCTAAAAAAATTAAAATGCTGCCGAAAATCACTATTCCAAGCGGACGAAGTCGCGGGCAAAAACACAAAAATATAAGAAATAATCATTTATTTAAATAATATGAATTATTACATTTCTTTAAAGTAAAAGCAAATTTTGTTGCATTTTTATATTTGTATACAATTTTACAAAATGAACATATATAATTTGTTTGTTCGTTAACAGTTTGTAATAGAAAGTAATCAAAAATTTTACTTTTTGGTTTATTATGACTAACACAGCTAGCACAGCACACTCGACAATCAAAGCGACACTGGGGTAAACGTGTTTCTTTTGCTTTAAAGTAGAGGAAAGGGGAGGGGGCGGCGTGGCGGCGTGGCGGGACCCTCCCCTCGCGGCTCAAGCAAGCGCATGCACATACTTGTTGTTGCGTAACCGTGGGAGTAAAAAGAAAATATAAATAGCACAGAATTTTTACCATACTTGAAAATATATTATTTTGGGAAAGTTTCCGGGAATAATGGGAATATTCCCGTAAGTTTACAACGAGTAAATTACTTGGAAATGGGAATATTCCCAGCGGCACATCGCTACAGCCAATGCATCGGCAAGGGTGCAGTGCGGAAGTAATTCCAATTTGACGCTATACTTCCGACAGCTCAGATGTTAGTCTATGAGGCAAAAACTTATATCGCGTATTACGTATTACGCATCCATTTATTTTTTTAATAAAAAACAGTAAAATGGTTTTGGAATGCTGAACTATTGTAAAAAATATATTATAAAGATAAGATTAGAAAAATCTTAATGCATGACTAATGGTTTTCTAGTTCTTACGTTCGATAGTAAGTATCACCACACCACATTAATTTTATTCTTGTATAGGGAGAATCTAAAAAAGGTACCTTTTACTAGGATAATAAATACTTATTCAAATTACATTTTAAAAAGGAATAAGTTTTATAAAATTAGAAGTACTTATAAAAATAATTTTCCTTTAATTATCCCAAAACGCCGGCTGAAACTTTCTTGCTTAAAAAAGGTATTCTGGAAAAGGCGAAGAAAATTCTATATTGCCCGGTACGAGACCAGCCTCTCTTATTTACACAAATATCCTCAAGGGATCCTAATTTCGCTCAAGAACAGCTATTAAAGGCAATTGGGGAATCAATTTGTGTATAAAACATTTCTTCGCCTGTGTTACGTGTTATAGATTTTTTAGAGTTCCCTAGCCTATTTACACTTGATACTTATTAGTAACTAGTTGATGCCAGCGACTTCGTTTGCGGGGACTTATTATCTTTTGCATCCGTTAACATCGAATCTGTTACCGCCTTCACCGCGTCGACGTGCTCCCAGTGTTATTTTAGTATCATTTAGTGGAAAAAAATGTCCCATACCCCTTTTTTATATTTTTTGAATATGCTGATTATACTGATTTTTATATGTCAATAGAAAATGCCCATCACACTAAACGACTTTAGCTCAGGTGCCATTTCAATATCTCTTACAATTTAGATGGTCTCTTAACTTCCTGCATCAGGCTTAGCAGATTTCAAAATAAAATTTAACCTATATTACGTTACCTATAATGCGTTTAGGGCGCTCTTGGGGCTGCCTCGGTTCTGTAGCGCATCGGGGATGTTCGCGGATGCTCGTGTGGACTGCTTCATAACCATCATGCGCAAGCGGTGCGCGTCCCTGGTGCGCCGGGTCCGCGCCAGCGCCAATAGCGTCCTAAACATGGTCGCGAGCAGGCTAGACTGCCAGTACATCAACAATTGCTGTATGGTCCATGTACATATAAATGTTTAGTGCTGTGATGTTCCTGTTAATTGTAATTTGTCATACTAACATTAGGTCTATAAGTATCATTGTTACTAACCATCTGAGCCCAAGAAGCTCGAAATAAATGATTTTATTATTATTATTATTACGACCAGACCTAGTGGCTACATGTTACAAAAAGTTTTATTCAAATCCGTTTAGTAATTTCCGAGATTAGCGTGTACAGACAGACAAACAGACATAATTTTTTTTTTTAAATGGTCTCAACGTATTCTATTACTGTTTTTACGTCGTCTCCTATTAGTTTTTGGTAAATATATTCAATGTACAGAAATTTTGATTTTACAGTTTTATTATATGTATACATATATAATATAAAAAAAATACATTCGAACTATTCAGGTCGGCAATTTTGTTAAGTCTTTCATCAAGTTTATAGTTCAAAGCTTTTTAGGGTTATAAAAAGAAACTTTATATTTTAAAAGTTGAACTTGACGACCTCCGTGGTAGAGTGCTTTGTACACCGGTTTTTAAGGTAACTATGCCTACTCTGAGGTCCAGGGTTCGATTCCGGTAGGGGCAAATGTTTGTGTGATGAATACGAGCATTTGTCCCTGAGTCATGGACGTTTATATATATTTCTACACATAAAAACATATGTGTATAATTATAATACGTATTTATATCCATCCCATAACACATTTTTTTTCAAAGTCAACCGTTTGAAAGATGTATACTTCCAAAGTGGTAAAATGTGTGTCCCCCACCCCCCCCTTTAACTTTTGAAATAAGAGAGTGAAAAATCTAAACAAAAAATATGCTGTAGATCTTAATAAAAACTTTTAACGAAAATTGGTTGAACGAAATATAGCTGGCAGTTTTAGTTATATAGCACATTTCGAAAACCGTTCCTCAAAAAAAATTACTTTGTCATTCATACAAACACTATGAAAAACAAAGTTATTTTTGCAGACGAAAAATTATAGTGGCATTTTGGGTAGGTGTAGGTAGTCGGTCATCGGTAGTCAAGTGAATACATAATTTAGGTCCACTTGCAGTAAAATTGGCTATATCTCAATTTTATTAAATCTAGATTTAGCCCTACAAAAATATCAAATATTAAAATCTAGATTTATTATTTTGACACTTTCGTATGGGTTAAATCTAGATTTAATTAAATAGAGATTTAACAAATTTTGTTGCAAGTGGACCTTAATATAATAATAATAGAAACTTTATTGCACACGATACAAAACAAGCACATACAGAGAAAATGACAAAAAGAGGAACACACAATAGGCGGCCTTATTGCTAGTGCTACATAGCAATCTCTTCTAGGCAACCTTGGGTGAGAGACGGAATCCTTTTATACGAGTTCGACTTGCACTTGGCTGATTTTTTCATACAGAGTCATCAAATTGAAAAGTGATCTTATCAGTAAGGTCAATTTCCATTACAAAAAGAAAATACTAATTATAATATTACATTTTATGGTTATTGTAACCGTAAACAATTTTCAACTGACAAAGAAAGACTTATTTATCATACAACATTTCTCGCATTACAAGAATACTGTACTGCAATGTAAGTTGTGAGGTACCTGATGACAGGTCAGTATCAATTTATTTTAGATTAAAATATTTAAGCTTTAAGCACAACATTAAGATAAGCAAGACTGAAGTAGACCCATTTCCGCTGGCGGAAGATAATGATATACTTTCTCTGTGCTGTTCTTTGGCTCAGGCCTCGGATCCCGGGTTATGAGAAGAGACAGTAAACGCAATAGATACATTGTTCTCTGGACACCGGTGTCCTGCTAGCAAATAACAAATGAATATCGACAGTGTTAAACAAGCAATAAACTTAGCATCAAACAAATAAAAAACAAACTTGATAGTCTTTTGTTAAATGACTCTAACCAAAGACTATCAAGCAAAGGAAATATATTTTCGACTCCAATATCGATATTAAAGTTCAAATACGACGTGACGCTCTATTTATTGATAACATCTGCCTTTGATAGTCGTAAAATGGGTAGTGGTGTTGCCCGTGGGCCTTATTTACTGGATATCAAAGGCTTGGCTAGGGAATTCATGATAATGTTGAGGTAATGAAGCGCGCTCGGCTCGACGGGATTGCGGAGAAACGGCCCTGTAGGCACTCGCTTGAGATAAGATTATTGCTACTATTTTATTATCATTATTGCTTTATGCTGAAACTTTAGAGGAGGCTTTTGATTTTGCGCTGGCACTTGAAAAGCTTTCCAAGTAAACAAGATTTTCAGAGCCTGTCATAGATCTTAAAGAAACAGGAACCAAAGCATAGCATAGAACACAATCATAAAAAGGGGTTAAATATTTAGTTTTGTGACCAATTTTAATTCAATTTGTCATATCAGTCTTTACCCGTTCACCTCCTTAGAGTTAAATTTACAACAAACCTGTTCCCTGTAATTTGTAATTACAATAATTTGAGTTGTACCTACTTTATCTTGTTCTTCACTACTAGTCTGTTATTTTGCGTTACCTAATGGAGAAATTGAGTTATTTCAATACGCCTACAATCTTCACTGTATTGACTTACTTAAATTCCTTACCGGCTTGAGAAAATATTTGCAATTTCCAAAGACTTTGGAGCTTTGCAGGTTCCAGAGATTACCTCGTACAAAACTTCTAACATACAAACAGGTATTTTATTTAAAAAAGAGAAACACTGTGACAATCGTTGAAAGCGCAAATTGTTGTGAATTCATTCAATTCATACGTTACGCGCATTTTAAACACGTACCTACATTGACGTTAAGGATTCACCTTGTTTGAGATCCCGCATGTAGGTCCTTGTTCATTCAAACCCGACCTCGTCTCATATAAACTCATTTGCAAAAAAAACGGGCACCTAAGCAATGAACCATTTCAAATGTTAATATTGCTTTGTTTGATAATTATAGGTAGTTTTATCCTGACAATTTGGTAAATTAATAAGAAAATAATCGTTTTCATCAGTATTTCATAAAATTCAGATACAATTTATGGGAAATAATGCTAAACCTCGCTAGTAGTGTATGTTCGCTAGTAGTGCATATACTCATGAAGTAAAAATAAAAAAGTTTTTTTGTTTGTTTTTCTTTAATAACGTAAAAGCAGATAAATGTTTAGTATCGAGTGTGACCCCCTCTAGCTAAAATCACAGCTTGAATTCGTCTGGGCATGCTAGCGAGTATATCCCGGATACGTGCTTGCGGAATACGTTCCCACTCCGCAGTAATCACATTCTTCAGCTCTCTGATGGTCTGCGGAGCCGGGTGTACTGATCTCACACGCCGTTTCAGAACGTCCCAGACATGCTCTATGGGATTGAGGTCGGGACTTCGAGCTGGCCAATCCAAACGACGAATGCCGACCTCTTGCACATACGCATTAACATCGCGGGATCGGTGGGAGAGCATTGTCGTCCATAAAAATCGAGTCTTCACCTAGAGCGGCCAATGCGGGTTGTGCATGAGGAATTAGAACTTCCGTTATGTATCGATGCCTAGTCAGTGAGCCGTTTTCAATGAAGACTAACTCTGTACGATCCATTGAATTTATTCCTGCCCAAAACATAACAGAGCCCCCACCATAAGGTGTGATTTCTTCGAAACATGCCTCTGCAAACCGTTCTCCTTGACTTCTTAGCACTCGCCGACATCGATCTTCACCGAACAGAGATATCCTGGCTTCATCAGAGAACAAAACCCTATTCGCGCCAAAAATGTAGGATAAAAAGGGGTTTTCTGTAAAAATGAGCATCAAATGAAAATTTGAATTTAGAACGTACTTTTTTAAATACCACAGCATTTTTAAAACCGGCCAGTAACGTGTACAAACGATTGAAACCTTTTTGGTATTGTATCTTTTTAAAAATGAATAAAAATCAAAACCGCCCGTTTTTTTTGCAAATGAGTGTATTATGCAACACCTCACCAAACACTAACAGTACAAAGTGTCTCCGAAATAGGACAAACACACACAGTCGGGGTTTACAGGGCGTTGAAAGATTTCCTGTTAAAAAATACATAGTAGGTGGTACCTACTAACTAAGATTGTTATACCTTTGATATCCATTTTATTTGATATCCAAATGTACTTTCTGGCAAAAATATAAGTAAAAAACCAAAATTTCACGAAGCGGTAATCAATCACTGTAGCGCTAGTTAGTCACATAATAACAAAAGTGCGGTGATAGAAGTGCAAGTGCCAGGTGCCAAAAGTTGAAAACCGCATTCCTGTCTTGCGCTTATTATCTTGGTCGGTTAGTAGCTTTATTATTAATAATAAATAATAATAAAACACTTTATTGCACATAATAAGAACACAAAGAAATATAAAAAACAGACAGTAAAAGGAAATACACAAAAGGCGGCCTTATTGCTAGGTAGCAATTTCTTCCAGGCAACCTTGAGTGGTAAAGAAATTAGAGGAAGAGCAGAAAAGGGGGAAAAGGGGGGGAGTGGGTGCAATTGAATATATAACATTATAAATAATCATACTTAAAATGAATATATAAACATATAGTAGAAATGGGAAAGGAAAAATATTTGATTAAATATGAGAAAGGAAATGCATTCTGACTTGATCGCTAAAAGACTTCAATGAGCGAGCTTTTCTAATACCTTCTGGAAGGGAGTTCCATAGGCGAACAGCATGCACAGAGAAGGAATAGGAGAGGAAATCAGTGGTATGGGAAGGAATATCATGAGTGAGATTAGAGTATTATTCTGCATACCATAAATATTTAGCAATTTTAATTTTATTTAATTACTGGGGCACAGTTCCTCACGTATAAAACAATGAGCAATCATGATCCACCATGCAGATGCAGATTGTGGATGGTGAGTGTTAAAAACTGCTAGTCTTCTGATTCTAAGTGCAGACGAAAGCACATCAAGATTAACAAGTTGGTCATAAGTTCAACCGCCTCTGTGGTCTAGTGGTACAACCACCGGTATCATACCCAGAGGTCCCGGGTTCGATTCCCAGCGGGGGTACATATTGTATTCGGTTTGGTTGGTGGTAGGACTTGTTGTAGGTCCGCCTGGCTAGCTACCACCATCTTATCTAAGTCTGACGCCTTAACAACAATGTTTTCAGCATTGTTGTGTTCCGGCAGTTAAAGATAAGATAGCCAGTTCCTCAGTGATTGCAGATTCCGGGAGAGGCTCGCTTCCATCTTCAGCCTTATCAATACTTAACATCAGGTATGATGAAGGCTAAGAGTCTTCCCGTCGTCGTTCATAAAAAAAAGTTAGAGTCCGCACCACGAAAGAAGTCCCGTGGAATATTAATGAATTAAAATATTTCCATAGTAACAGAGCTTATTTTCGAATGTTGATCGGATCAGGCCGTAGACTGCAGCGCAGCTCTCAAGGGATTTCTTTCGTGGTGTGGACTCTAACTCCTATCGGCTATATTGTTTTCTAGTGCAGTGCTTTAAGTATCAAAACAAATCGCATCTTTTTTTTTACTTTGAATGGGTTTCCTCTTGATCCTAATCAAGCCCAGGGGCTCAGACAGGATCCACGAGCGAGCTAACCCTGAAGGTGCCTATTCACCCTTGCTTTGAAGGTGTTCGGGTTATAAGTACTCTGAAAGACAGACGCAGGGAGGGAATTCCACTGCTTTGCTGTATCTCTTAAGTTGGTAAATTTCAGAATCGAAATGATTCAATAACATTGATAGACATAATATTAAACCGAGCCGAGTCTAAAGGCTACTTATCGAACCGAGTGGTCACGGTACATTGGTAATCCTTGGAAGGTCCGATGGTCCCCGACTTATAACGTGACTGATTTAAAAAGAGTACCCGCTGTAATACTTAACCCACCTTTTTTTTAATTTACCGCGCCTCTTTCGTTGGATAAAAAACCATTCAGTTACTGTTTAAAAGCGCTGAAAGCCTAGGTCGAAGGTTTTCTAAATACTTACAATCGAAATCGTTACATTTTACACGACAAATACCGAACTCTATTGATAAAAATCCAAAATCTATTAGGTACTTTATCGATTACCGTTTTATTAAAAGTTTCTTCAAACTGATATTCAGGAAATCGAGTCTAGAAAACAATAGAACATCGCTAATCGATGCATTTCATGTTTTTAGTTTACTTTGAAGCGACATCTATCAACATTATTTATTATTATTATTTACAAGTAAGGCAAAACAGCAGTGTACTAATACAAATAAATACATACAGAGCGTAGCCTAAGTTATCAGATTAACCTCTCCAAACCGTCGTTTTTCTGAGGAAATTGACTATTCCCTGTTGCCGCATTGCATTCCCAAAATAACTTTCACGTGAACTCCCGAATCCCGCTTTGTCTTCCACATTAGGTAAAGGAATGTCCCGCTCGCTCTCGAGACAATAGGGTAGTCAAAACTTGATTTTTTATTCACTGTTTTTACTAAAGAGACTATTAGATTCGCAATTAAAATAATAAGTTTAAGTTGTAAAAAAAGAAGACACATCCTATTGTAGGGGAGTTTGCTATTTCGACAAAAATAGTCGACTTATTATATTTTAAAAGAAAACTTCATTCATATAACTGCACAGAATACTGAATAGGCGGTGATATGAATTAGTGAACTAAGGGTATGTCCTTTCTTATCGTTTCAACAGTACTTTCCACTATATTAATTCTTTCATTATAGTTTATCATGATTTTGATTTATCAGCCAGCCCTTAAAATTCCTATGGAGAATAAAATTATCTGCAGACTGGCTTCTCATCTTGCAGGCTCATGCCTCCCCATAATGCATTAATGATTAAAGAAACCAGCCTGCGTTGAGTGGCTCAATGTCTGTCCATTGAGCTGAAAATCAAATCATTTTTAAGGATATGAATTTGTATTTTTTTAGAGAGGCATTAAACTACGAGTTTCATTTTAAACTTTGGTCCTTTTACTCAGTAGATAGTATTTTTTTTTATTGAAATTATAAGCGATAGCGTTTTACAGCTCATGCAGTATTTCTATTCATAATAAATGAAAAAGACTGTCTATCTATCATCAATTCCGATCAACCAGTAATTGTAGTACGTAGCTTGTCTTCAGAAATCCACATGGTTGCCTCTAGGACTCTAGCCGAAGTCACTGACTGTCTTCAGTTCGTCAGGTTTTAACCGCCTCTGTGGTCCAGCGGTAACAACCACCGGTATCAGACCCAGAGGTCCCTGGTTCGATTCCCAGCAGGGGTACATATTGTGTTCGGTTTGGTTGGTGGTAGGACTTCTTGTAAGCGACTACCATCTTATCTAAATCTAACGCCATAACAACACTGTTTTCAGCATTATTGTGTTCCGGCAGTTAGAGATAAGATAACCAGTTCCTCAGTGATTAAGGATTACGGGAGAAGTTCGCTACCATCTTCAGCCTTACCAATACTTAACATCAGGTATGATAAAGACTTAAGAGTCTCCCCGTTGTTCATAAAACATGTTATTTTCTTCTATATACAAATACCTACGAAAGGAGAAGGAAAATATACAAGAAATAAAATATAAGAATAAAGTCGTGTTGCTGTTCTAATATTGCAGCAACGCAGTTAACCTAAGTCAAGTTTGTCCTCCTGAAAGATTTATAGAGATCCTCTAATGACAGGTGGCGATCGGGGGGCGCCTTTTCCGTAGAATATCACGGAGACGTAATAAGCTTCGCTAAGATTTACTTGATTTATGATTGTTACAAGAGTTGGGGATGCTCTACCTGATTAAAATTGAAGAAAATATTACCACCAATGAAGTAATCTTATTAATTAGTAGTCATTATTTATTATCATATAAGTCGTTTTTTCGGTAATTAAAAATGGAATTGATTAACACTGAAACATAAGTATTATTTAGATTTTTATTCAAATATTATTAAGTAAGGGTACTGGTCAGATTTATTTGATACATCATTATAAGGCTGTTAAATCCCTAATAAATTAATAACCTTTACTATATCCATAAACAACTTTAAAAACTTTCGTAAAATCATGGAAGTTATTTCCAGCCTCAAAATAGGCATAAAAAGCATCGATTTGCGGAAACCAGTATTGAATGGTTTTTTTTATTAGCTCATTATAAATACGGCGATGAAAGACAATAAAATTGTAGCCTCACAAAAAAGTGTAAAAGGAAGAATTGATTAAGAGTTTTGCCATAATTATAGACATGTGTTTTGTCTTAGATTACGCGTGCTCAACAAAGTAGGCAACTAAGCACTTAATTAGTTCCGTGGCTCCATATTATAATGTTACTAACAGCCCAGGCTTTTCTGAGGGCGCTAAACGAAAATAGGTTCCGTTCAAACAGTGAATTAAAAATATCTAGCTAATTCTGCAAGGAAAAATGCAAAGTCCGCCCGCCCGCAAATAAATGCAAACGCAAAACGGTAGAACTATGACACTCCTTTCACCTTCACCGACTATTTTACATCTGTCGTTTTCTTTCCGTCAATAGTATCAACAATACAAAAACTAAAACTCAACATTTTATGTCATTTAATAACAACTATTGTTTTTGCTTTATATAATTTGGATCATCCATCTATCTAGGAGAAGTACGCCATCGATTCGAAGAAAAGTAAATTTTGTTATTTGGTCTATCCCTTCGCCTAAACTGCAGGCCTACCGCCATCTTTTAGAAACCGCCATGTCGTAAGAACGTTTTGTATTCCTTTTGTTTCAATACTGTTTAAATTACAAGATTGACTTTATTTGACACAAGACGTCGTAGTAGGTTTGATTGATAAAAATCTTGTTTGAGTGAATGATTGAGCGATGACGCCACAAAACTTCCGTCAAAAGACAAGCTTGTTTTAAGAGGTTCGCGGTACGATATGACATATAACAACATTGCGACGATACAAACTGACATTAAACAATATTGCGTTAAGAGATGGCGGTAGGCCCCCTGAACACAGCTCACACCGTTCATTCAAAGTTTTTAAGAAAATTACAGTAAATTCACACATCCAAATATCATAAATAATACTCTGCCTGTCGTTAGTTATTCACACAAAACCTCTGAATACATTTTTGTAAACATAGTTATAGAGGTAGAATGGATCATGGAAAAGTTAAAGTAAAGTAAATCTCAAGACAAAAGAAAATATAACCTTTACAGTGAAAATAACATAGAAGGTTTCAAAAGAAAGTTATTCAAATAAGCTTATCTAGAATAAAAGAACGCCTTGGGAATCACTGTTATTATTGTACTTTGTCATCTACTAAAAGATAAACATTGCGACTTTCTCTCAATGAAGCATGCGTTATTTTCACGATGACATTTAGAGATAAGATAAAAACGTCAACGTAATTTTCAGGGTATTACTCATATAATTTAACCCGTAATAGGTGGTGATCAAAAGTACGTGATATGATGATAATAATGTTCTCAGACAGCGAGGCGACACGCATCGTGGCCGCTCGTGAGAACGCTATGCTTTGTGCGTAAAGACACGCGTATAAATCATCATATCAGTAAACGCATTAGGGATTTTTAACCGACTTAAAAAAAAGAAGGAGGTTATTTATTTATCAAATCTATTTATGTATGTTCAACGATTCCTCGAAGAGGGCTGGCTGGACCGACGGTTTTCAGGAAATCTTGAAAAAACTGTCATTTTCGTAACTTGTCGGTATTTACCACCTAGATTACATAATATACTAAATAATACTATCAGCCCGACTTTAGTGTGGGTAAGTACGTACCTACGGAACATTCTAACTTAAAAAAAAGTGAAATATAAACTACTTCAAAAAGTAAAAAATTAGTTTATTTGATTCGGTGCCAGCCAAGGCATCGATGATGTATAATTACTACATTGCACGTCTTGTATAGATACTTTTATTTTTCTTGCCTTGGCTGGCACCTGGCACTGACTCCAAAAGACTTATTTTTATTTTTTTATTTTTAAAGTCGGTTTTAATTTATTTTATAAAAAAAATATTTATGAGGTAATCATAATCTCTTAACACATTCGCGGACACTGTACGAGACACAATAGATTTTTTATTGTTATGAGTGCCATAGAGTTGAGTGTCTGCGAATGGGTTAAGCCCCGAGTTATAAAACACAGTACCTAATAGATAAATCTATTGTTCTCTGGACACACCGGTGTCCTGCTAGCAAGTGACGAATTAAATCCTTTTATCTAGCTAGACAGTAGGTAGGCAGGCAGTGGAAGAACTCCAAATAAGATAAGAATATATATAAATCGATTCTAATAGGCATAATATAAACTTAATTTTTTCCTATTAAAATTGTGAGCTAATCATCAATTTAAGAAAAACGTTCGAAATAATTAAATACTTCGGCTTGATTTGTTCTAATCCTAAGCACGCTACTAAATCTAGTGTTCTAGCTTAGCTAGCTAGACAAAAATGCTGCTTTGATGCGATTTCGTTACGAAACATAAGTATTTCCAAGTTAGTCGTTCCGTACCCCAAACCAACTAATTTTGATTTGTTTATTTCGCAATAAGCAAATCAAAATTACCATAATCAAAACTAGCAACAGCAGAAGGTACAACATGTACTTACACCGTTAGCACCGCGTATAATCCTTCTGAGGAAACGTTACAAACTTAAAACTACTAACAAAATAAGACTAATTAAACTGATGATAAATTTTAAATAGAAACAACTCGAAAAAAACAACTCGGCTACACGTGAATTCTCAGACGGGACTCGAACCCGCGACCTTTGGGTTATTATAAGTATAAAAATAGCATTGAAAAATGATAAAGATCAAAAATCCTAAACCAATCAACCTGGTTGTTAACAAGAAAGTTTTATACTTTTTGATAACAAAGAAACGTTGTTCAAAACTTAGAACGAATAATTTAACTTGGTAAATCCGTCTCTGTTTCTTGAATATTTGCTTAGGCCGTTACGCGTAATAAACACGCTTTTATCGACTTCACGGTGTTTTACGGTCACATAATACTCTATTTTATGTGATGCGTGTTTCGGTAAATACTACAAAGAGCCACTCATCGTAATTAAAACAATCACAACTGTACGCTTGCAACCGGAAAATATTATTGTTCAAATGGTTTAAAAATAGATCGTGTTTTGTTTGTTTATTATTGTGAAACTACATTCCATTGATATTATTTACTTAGGTATGTGATGTGATGTTACTGTAGCAATGGTATGGCATGAGAAATGGCAAGTGATTATGTAATTCTTATTATTGTAACCCATGTTTTTTTTTGCATTCCCCTACCTGGGTGAATGTGTATCGCACTCTTTAATGATATGTCAACTTCAATGTGCCACATTCTAGCCACATTCTATGATGATGATGAATCATTCAGGTACTCGTCATATGGACAATCAGAAGTATCATAACCGAACCAAAGGCTATAAATATGTACTTAGCCCAAAAGTTTAAGAATGAATTTCAATGCGATCATTTACTGATAGAACTAAATGTATTGGTAAAAAAAAACTATTAAGAGGAAACACCATAGCCGCTTTTCCATACAAACGCAGTCCCCTGCTTCGTCCCTGAATAATACCATAGTAGAGTAATGTTTCCTGAATATCTATGGCCATTATTAGCATGTCCCTATGATTTCCTTTTTTTCATAAATTAATTATTTAAAGAGATATGAACGTCCAAAAACCAAACATCCAGAAAACAAATTTGTCTAGATTAATTTTTAAAAAAAACGAAAACAGGAACACAGCTAAAGCCTTTTTAAATTTTAAATGAAAAAGTATTTAAATCGGTTAAGTTTTGGAGAAGGAATCAGGGGACTACGAATCGTTGATTTTGTCTACTTTTCATATGATTTAATAATTCCCTTGCCCTTGAGATTTCCTCTTAACATATTATTCTCCTCTGTTGAAATAATTATTATTGGAACACCATAGGATATCCAAAGACATCAGATATACTTAGTACGATCTTCAGAGCAACCTTATGTCGACCGTCGATATAGCGGCGGATTTCGTTGCCAAATATAAAACCTGACATGCTTTATGATTTTGTAATTTTTGCATTTTTCAATGCTATTTTTATACTTATGGTAAATTTTAAATAGAGTCAAGTCAGTACAAGTCTCGGTAGCTCAGCGGTTAGAGCATTGGACCGGATTTCCAAAGGTCGCTGGTTCGATTCCAGCCTGAGAATTCACTTGTGGCCGAGTTAATTTTTTCCAATATTTTTCTATTTAAAATTTACCATAAGTATAAAAATAGCATTGAAAAATGCAAAAATTACAAAATCATAAATTATTGGCAGTTGCATCTTAATCGATCGTTAAACACCTGAAAAGATGTTTCTTTCGAATGCAAGGATATTTCCTAGCATTGATGTAACAACGCTGGCCTACAGCGTATTAAAAATATAAAAGTATTGGAGAATTTCGACGGTGGTTCGCAAGTCTCGGTAGCTCAGCGGTTAGAGCATTGGACCGGATTTCCAAAGGTCGCTGGTTCGATTCCAACCTGAGAATTCACTTGTGGCCGAGTTAATTTTTTCCAATATTTTTCTATTTAAAATTTACCATAAACCTGACATGCTGTTTACTGTACAAATGAAATTATCACAATAAAAATATATAATTAAATGACTATAACAAAACCAGTTAACCCTGAAAAGCAGTTAGACCTTATACTATCTGACCAAGACAATTAGGCACATGACAGTTAAGAAAAACTTAAACATCTTACTGAAAACCAACATTTCAAGAAACGGTAATTAATCAGTTAATCACTGTAGCGCTAATAAATCAGATAATAAGAGAAATACAGTGATATAAGTGGGCTGCAGGTGCCAAAGTGCAAAACCGCATTCCTGTGATGCGCCTAATTATCTTGGTCGTGTTATTACCTAGGTATTTGCATTGAAACAGATGATCATATTGCTAAAATTACCAGAATCAGAAAACCATCACATATGAAATTGAAATAATTGATCATTATCAAAGTCAAAAGGAATTACCAGCCCCTAAAACTTGTTTTAGAAGCAAAATAACGAAATAAGTGGCTTGTTAGGCAAATCAAGTGTTATATTGGCGAAATAGGCGAGCTGTTCTATGGCAACGGCAACGGGCAACTTTTATTGGCTCCACCGCCTACGCGCACTGAAGGGGCCTGATTGTCAGGTCACTCGAAATTATTTCGCATTCGAATTCATGTCCGTATTCTCGGGAGCATATAACGTATTAATGCCTTGAAGAAATTGCTATGTAGCGATAAGTCCGCTTATTGTTTGATATCTTTTTGCAATTATACCTGCCCAGTTACTTGTGAAAAGAAATTGTATTGCGTTACCTGTCCTTTTTAGTGTGCAATAAGTATTTATTTATTATTTATTTGACGACCTCCGTGGTAGAGTGATAGGTACACCAATTTCAAGGTCTCGCCTACTCTGAGGTCCTGGGTTCGAATCCCGGTAGGGGCAAATATTTGTATGGTGAATACGAGCATTTGTACCTGAGTCATGGACGATAATATAAATTTCTACACATAAATACTTATATAATGTACAATTATGCTCGCTGCAACTGCGGCTTCTTCTTAATCTAACGATTCAGTATAAGGCCTAGAGTAAGCCTCTTTCATTTAATGTAAACAAACAATAGTATTCATGTTATAATTGCATATTTAGGTGCAGCAGAACAAAAATTTAACGATTATATTGCGTCTGTGATACTTACTTTGTAAGAAGTGAATTAAACAATGGTCCGTTTCTTAGTCCTTGCCAGATCTACACGGCTATTTTTAAACAATATCTAAAATTTTTAAGTTCAGAATCGGTAAGTGAACAACTTTCTCCTAGAAACATGGGTCGAAATACGAGAACAATTTTTGGACTTCCCATACTAAATCGATCTCGTGATCTGTCTGATTTGTATGAAGAGTTGAATTTTTTTTTTCATATTTCGACCCATGTTTCTAGGAGAAAGTTGTTCACTTACCGATTCTGAGACGAACTTAAAAATTTTAGATATTTAAAAAAAAAAATGCCGTGTATCTCTCTCTTGCATCGTCCTCTGCTGGACAAAAACAAGCAATTCGTACTTGAATTCGAATACGAATATATTTCGAATGACCTGAGAATCGGACCCCCAGACCGGCTTCAGAAAAGTAATTCTTTATTTAACTTCGCAAATACCTCGAAACTAGTAAATTCTTATGTCTCTTCTGACTTCTTTTCAAGATTTAATAGCCAACGGGAATGATAAGTTATTTCACTGCAATCACGTTGTTAACGCCACGCTCAACTTTGATTATCAAGGTATTATAGAATCCCAATTTGTACTGAATAATAAAAAATAATTGTTATGAAAATTCCCGGACCGGTCGTCGGTTGTGGAGATCCTAGCGGCAGGAAACGGACAGGGACAGGCGTCCCCATACCCGGCGGTGTGGGTGTCATATTACGGCTAAGATGTTGATGATGAACAATCACAAAAGTTTGGTTTGTTTACATTTTAAGATTTTGTGCGATTTGCTTTGTCTTTGTCATTTTCATTCTTTCCACATAGGGAAATATTACAAGGGCACGTAGTTACGAGACTACTGTTTTTTCTAATAATTGTACATTTTGATGTAAGTATTATCAATGAACTAGGTCTTAAAAGTGAGAGAGGGCTTATCCATAGACAAACCTTACAAAGGCGACGTGAAACCAAAAGCTAATATTGTGAAAGGATAGACACTTGTGGCCGAGTTAATTTTTTCCAATATTTTTCTATTTAAAATTTACCTTAAGGATAGACCGTTTCGTCGACTGACAATATTTTTCATACTGTTTAGTTTACCTTAGTAGATCTCATGGAATTGGTTCTTCTGTTGTTAGTAGGTATAACATCTTAGCGAAGACTGTAAGTAACCCATATATATATGCCACCCGTACCTTGTTAATGACCGAAATCACGAAACTTGTCGATGGCACAACGATAGAAAACGAAACTTATGCAATCACGAGTTTACTACCAACATTCTTAATGCCTTTATGGCTTAGGGTTGGATTTCCAATCCTCAGGCATAGTAGTAGTAATAGTAATTTGTCAGTCAGTTTAATCAGTTCAGTAGTTCCACATATTGCTGTGTACACCACAAATTTTGCCTCTTTTTAATATAAGTGTTGATAATATTGAACCGCCTATGTGATCTAGTGGTCCAACCACCGGTATCAGACCCAGGTCCAGGGTTCGATCCTAGCGGGGGTACATATTGTATTAGGTTTGGTTGGTGGTAGGACTCGTTGTAAGTCCGCCTGGCTAGCTACCATCATCTTATCTAAGTCTGACGCCATAACCACATTGTTTTCAGCATTGTTGTGTTCCGGCAGTTAGAGATAAGATAGCCACTTCCTCAGTGATTGAGGATTCCGGGAGAGGCTCGCTTCCATCTTCAGCATTATCAATACTTAACATCAGGTATGATGAAGGCTAAGAGTCTCCCCGTCGTTCATAAAAAAGAAACCATAAACTTTGCACACAGTATCAGCTTGAGCTTACTTTCAGCCAGTCTCTACTATTGATTGCGCTCCCTGAAACCCAAATGGGTAAAGAATAAAGTAAAATAACATACATTCACTCATTCAAAGGACATGACTGGGTGACCCATTCATCCAGACTGCATCAATGTCAGACAGGACGAAGCCAGATGAAGGTTACATTAATTCGATGTGAAGAGGTTACTAACGTTTTTATAATCGACCGAAGTTTAACTGAGTTTATCTAGAGAATTAGTTTTTCGTTTAAAAGAGCTGCTTTGTTTATATTTATCTAGTATATAAATAAAGTTACAGCGTTTGAACATGGAAAGTTCGTTTATAGTGTTGTAATTAAAAAGTTGGAATATCGGTCGGATGAATTGAATAAGGGGAAAGATTTTAGGGTTTTGTTGATGAATGAAGTCGACGGCGAATGCTAGTCAGTCTGTGATCAAAGGAAGGAGTACGAAACCTGATGCATGCCGTGCAAAACACCTTGACCGGCTATCAGTGGATAATGTTGTTAGCTCATACGACTGTCCAAATCGCGTATATCGCTTAAAAGTGGTCGACCGGGAAGTTCCGTAACTGTACAGTCAACAGCACGGCAGGCAGTCAGGCACTCGCTCTATGAAAACCGCTGCTGTCATTTCTACCAGTGGCGGAGGGTACATCCATACATGTCGACTCCTATCTGCTTTCCTTTCAGAAATCCCACACCAAAAATCCACCATACAGTTAGGAGAAATATTGGAGAAATTTTTGGTCCGACTTGCCTTCGCCGTATTTAGACCTCTTGCCACTGGTGGCTACATGGGAGTAATAACTAAATGTCTAATAGTGGATCGATGTCCCGGGTCACCGCACGCACTGTTTATGTCGTAATTCTGAAATGCTGAATGGGTCGTTAAGCGACCGGTAGTCAAGACGACCCATCTGGGTGCACGCACACCAAGTTCTTAGAATGGCTGTAGACGACAAATGATCGCACTGGCGCCTATCGGTGACGTGAGGCCAAGGGCTTAAGCGATTTAAGAATAAGATTTAGGTATTTACGGACAGTTTCAATAAATCTAAAGAGGCCTTTCTTGGTTTTGTAACTATAATAAGAAACCATTGTTATTTGGACTGATTAACCAAAATATCTCGGCAACTATGCTTTAGTACGACTATATTTTACTGAGGCTAGATAATCAAAATATATACTTTGACTACGACATATACTTTGACTTTAACCACAATTTAAAAAAATCGAATTATTAATCGCAGCTGTTCGTGCATGTGGTGCTGCGATTCAAATAATATTCCAAATCAAATCGTGCCCTGTTTTTCTCAAAACCTTCACGCAACCGCGGGGCTTTTACCTAAAAATTTGCAATTACCACGCAGATATCGCGCGATCGCTGCGTAACGTCAAAATAAAAAATTATAAAGCAAAAAATAAACCTTTTGGAGTCGGTCCCAGCCAAGGCATTTTACTTTGCGGTCCTACTATTTTACTTTTCTTGCCTTGGCTGGCACCGACTCCAAAAGGTTTATTTTTTGCTTTTTAGTTTTTTGAAGTCGGTTTTCATTTTTTTATTTCACAATTTTTAAAGGTAGAAGAGGTCCCGTGCCTACGCTAATAACCTTATGTCAACTCCTCATCACCTATTCCCGGTGCAGGGACGTTACTTATTAAGGAGTTCTCCCGATACTTCATCACCAGCTCCACTTCATCACATGCATTGAGTCGAGCATAAATTGCTTATGCACCACATTAAAGTAATCGTATCGCTTCCGTGAAATGCTAAGTATTTAATAGTTCCGATGACCATTTGTGGTCTTCATCATCAGTTCCACTTCACCAAATGGTGCTTTCTGGAAGCATATGCATAAGTTACTAAAGAAAACACCGAAATCGCTATAGGAGTGCCTATTATAATTGAAGAGTTCCCTGGATTTCTCTAGGATCCCATCATCAGATCCTGACATGATGTCAATGGGACCACATGGTAAGTATACCCGTTCGAACAAAAAAAAGTTACTCAAATCGGTCCAGCCGTCTTCGAGTAATTGAGTAACATACATAAAAAGACTTGGCAACAATAAAATAACCTTAGGAGTATACTCTTTTAAATAAAAAAAGAATAATTGAAATTGGTCAATAGTTCGCGAAGATATTGACCCGTAAAGTACGAACTACCAGTCGACAACAATGGGTTTTTTCAGTATTCTGAAAAAACTACTGGCCAAATCTCTGTAAAAATTATATGGGACCACACATAAACCATTAACAACATAAAAATCATAATTATATTATAATTATAATCATAAAAATCATAATTATAATCATAATTAAACAACATAAAAATCTGTTAACAACTGGCGAAGTTATGGTAAAACATACATTAAAAAAAAACCGTTGACTTGAGAACCTCCTTTTTTTGAAGTCGGTTAAAAATGGTATTACGTATTTGATTGCTGGCTAATCGCTCGCTGATGGTTCGTATAGCGGCGTCTCACTCTCCCGCGCTCCTACCGAAGTGCGAGAGTGAGACGCCGCGTGTTGCTATGACGCTAGCGCCAAAAACAATTTTGTAGCAATAACAGGAACTAAATGAATGCACATTGTAGTTCATTGTTTGTTCGGTAGAGGCCGCACTACAACGTACGACGACGTACGACCCAAAATGTAGAACCTTAGACTAAAACAGTGAAGTGAAAAACGTTTACTCAACTATTATACAACGTCAATTTGTTACTTGGCTACGATCTCCCTCTCAACTATGTACACACAGAAAAAAAACGAGCTTTTATAACTTGATCCAGGTAGACTTTCGGTATTGTTTGTTGGGATTTAGCCGGGACGCTTCTAAGCATCTTTTACAGCTTCAGACCAAGTTTCTTGAAAAAATTTGCACGCACTGAAAACTCGACCAAACTTATTTCGCTTCTTTTAACGGCAGATACAAATTAAATGAACACGATTGTGTTGTCCCTTGTCGGTTGTGAGTGCTTTTATTATTAAAGTTGTTACGTATTTATGTTTTTTTTTTAAATGTCAAGACCGTTTACCGGAGCATTTTATATATTTGACGTGTCTTTTATACGAGAAATTCTTTATTATCGAGAGCGTAGGCGGCAGGCTTCGGTTGCGATAAACATTACTTACGTTGTATTACTGAAGCTTGATAGATTTGACTTTGATTTGATTTTGACAACGCAAAATAGGCGCAAAAAGTCGTCGAGTTGCGGTATTGGAAAGAAGGAAGAAGAAGACAGATTTGACTAGGGATTACAGTCGTTTTAGTAATGTACGTTTTTATATAAGTTGTGTTATCTATACTATATATACTATCTAATATATAAAATTCTCGTGTCACAGTTTTCGTTCCCATACTCCTCCGAAACGGCTTGACCGATTCTCATGAATTTTTGTGAGCGTATTGAGTAGGTCTGAGAATCGGCTACTATCTATTTTTTATCCCGAAATTCCACGGGAGCGAAGCCCCGGGGCACAGCTAGTTATACTATAATATTATAAAGAGGAAAGATTTGTATTTTTGTATGTAACGAATAAACTCAAAAACTACTGGACCGATTTTGACGAAATTTGGTATAGAGAATCCTTAGACCCCAAGTAGTAACATAGGCTATAAATGATCCTAAAATTTCCACGGGAACGGGAACCACGCGGGTGAAACCGTGCCCGGCCTCTAGTCCTTTATAAAGATGTGCGTAAGATTGATTAACGTCCCAACAATTCAAATTCCATATACTAAAACATAAACCATTTACTAAAAAGGTACGTTAGTTTACATACGATTAAATAGTTCCATTATTCAATTAAAAGTTTATCGTTATATGTCAGTGAACGATATTGTGAGGGATATTATTTGGATAATCGTTAAGCTCAAACAATATTTATCAACAGAGTATTGATTTGTTAACTAACAAAGGGGGGAGTCCCTTATCCACATAACCCTAAACCGTTTAACGGAACATTTAATTACGATATCGCTTTTAGATGATCCATTAACGCAACAGTATCGTCGCTTTCAATCGTTGTTTGTTTACAAAAAGCAATCGATAGCTGGCGCCGCATTACGATCAGTTTGATTGAACTATTTTATGATTTTGTAATTTTTGCATTTTTCAATGCTATTTTTATACTTATGGTAAATTTTAAATAGAAAAATATTGGAAAAAATTAACTCGGCCACAAGTGTATTCTCAGACGGGAGACGAACCCGCGACCTTTGGAAATCCGGTCCAATGCTCTAACCGCTGAGCTACTGATTGAACTACTTACTCGATCTAATTGAATTTGTTCTGCCACTACAAAACGAACCAATAATCAACTCTACTTGCTAAGTAAATAGAGCTAGGTTGTTTTAAGATTCTTGTACAGCCCTCGCGGTGCTCTTGTCTGAGCGAACAATAACTTAATAATATTAATAAGCTCGTTACATTGGCATGGACACATACAAATTTGATGTAAGTATCCTTTGGAGTAAAATCACAGTCTATATAATAATATCTTAAAGTTTGTTTATTTTAACACCTATAGAGTTAAAACTAGCCAATAAAAATCTTGAAAATTTGTGATAAAGTTTTTTGAAAATTTTCCGTATACTTGAAACCGTATTTTGCAATATTCTCTCGTTACATTGGACAATGTGTCGACCGTTTAACTCCTACGCATGTCAAATGAAAACGATACAGGGTCTATTTAATAACAGAACATTCCTTGTTCTGTGGGTATGACAAATAAGGTAAAATTTACTTATTTTGAAAACGGCAGCATAGTTCTCCTCTGATAAATAGTATAACAACTTGCCATCTGTGTTATTTTAACAAACGATAACAAGCGTTCCTAGAAAACACCATACCAGTGTGTGATAAGTTATTCTCTAGCAAACATCCTTCATATTGAGGGCTGAAACAGTGGAGACCGCTCCATTTTCAACACTATTTGACAGCTGAAGTGAGGTAAGTCATGACAACAGCGTCGATGAGGAATATCGTCATTCAACGAGGAGGAATAGTTTGCAAAAGCTGCTGAATGTGCAATACCTACTTTGAGTATCTTCAGTGCTTGCTCAACTTGTTAAGACGCTATATGGGAATAGTATGTACTTTTGATATAAAACTATAGGATTGGTTAAAGATTTTACAAATCTGGTAATAAGATATACATACATTTCTTCATACCTTTATCTAGTGTCGTAATGTACCAGAAACACTATTTTATGCTTTTGCCTCAACACTTTTTCCTTTTGACCCCTCAAAATAAAAAAAATCAAGATTATTCTTAAATGGAGGGGTTACATATACTATTAGAAATTGGTTTTATTAGTGGACACCAAACCAATAACATTTAGAATCGTGTAGTTTCATTTTCGCTTTAATCGCTAAAGTTATTTACTACGAAGTGATGTCGTGGGTTTTTCGCCTGGTCAGCAAAATTGGTCTCGCTCCCGGGCGCGTCGTTTTCTCATTGCTATATAGCTTCAGTCGAATAGCGCCTTAATTATTTACCTAAACATACACTTATTTGTCTCATTCAAGACGGCAACATAACATCACATCACCAATTACAATAAGTACCTAAATAAGAGACAATAAGGATTTATGATTTTGTAATTTTAGCATTTTTCAATGCTATTTTTATACATATGGTAAATTTTTTAAATAGAAAAATATTGGAAAAAATTAACTCGGCCACAAGTGAATTCTCAGACGGGAATCGAACCCGCGACCTTTGGGACCGAGAAGTCTCGGTAGCTCAGCGGTTAGAGCATTGGACCGGATTTCCAAAGGTCACTTGTGGCCGAGTTAATTTTTTTTCAATATTTTTCTATTTAAAAAATTTACGACAATAAGGATATTATAACATTGATGTGCTGTCAATTGTACGAAAGCTTGCAGTAGATACTCGCTATTGACAAAGGAAGCTCGAGCCGAGCCCCGATGTAGGCATTCTTCGCGATCTGACACATACAAGTGATATTTCCGCCCGATTACGACAACGACCCAACTCACTTCGATTCGACGACGTGATCAAGCTTCCAACAGATGGGAATACTATTTTATTCCAAGACTAACATTGTTGTAGTGTTTCCTGTATTCCAGTCTTTTTCCTTTTTTTTTTTTACAAAATACTGGCACTCTAAGTCAAACTAATGTAATTAAGGTCCGAGGTTAATTTTGACGCAAGACCTGCTGCATTTTATAAAAGATTAATATTTAGATCCATTTTCATCATGTATCATCATCATCATCATTCGCATGTATCTTCTCTATCTCCTAGAGACTTTGAAGGTAACTTCTTTAGAGATGAAGTCGCGGTTACAATGACATCCAAGCATAGTAGTTGTTTCGATCGGCGAACTCTCTGACTAATATAATACTTATCTTTTTTCTTTATAATATCCATCATAAGCAGAGCTCCAGTTTGATTTTATCATAAATATGACAGAGACGGTTGAAAGATCTACACGATCTCGGACGTGTGTAGATCAAAACCTTTTTAACGTCTCTTTAATGTCTCTCCTTTCCATGATCGATGTGCTTCGACTGACACAGTCGCTGTTCCCTGTCAATAGCCTATAGGGTTACCATCCATCCGCGTTTGTGGAAACCAGGACTGTGGAACCATTGACTGTATTCTGTAATTATATTTCCGTCCGTTTTTGTCGGGACCGTTTCTGACGATTTCTGAAGTTCCATCCATACCAGGGGCCCAATTCTGCTAATACTTAGTCACAATCGTATTCCAATGGTGTTTTAATGGTAGTCCTGTTTTACACAGTTCTTGTGTAACAGTGTAAATAAACACTACTGAGAGGCGATTTTGACAAAGATTGAGATGGAGTTGGAGGATGGAGATTTTGAAGAATTGACCCCCTGCCCTTGCCCGGTAGTTGTACCATTCTATTCAGTGTGCTTCCTTATGCAGGCTCCTTCATTGGTCGGGTACCTATTTAAAAGTTTTATTTATTTATTTGTATCGTATTTTAAGAGCGTCTGAGAAAAATTGTAACTTCTTAAAGTTTTAGTTGGCAATATTGGTGATTAGCTTCCGCTCGCGGTTTCACTCGCGCGGTTCCCTTTCGAACTAACTATGTCAAAAATCAAGTCTATTGGTTGCTCAGTTAGGGGTGGGCGTCAAGACAACCAAACACACTTTCACATTTATAATTTTAGTTAGTATGGCAGCCAAGGCCGTTCCCTTTATATGTATTTTTTTTTGGAATTAATTCGAAGCCAAGCAGTGAGAGCCGAGCTTCACACCCTCGGACTTTTATTAAATGATGGATGATGGATCCAGACGCTTCGACCTTTTATGAAGCTTTAGTTTTTGCGCTTTGCGAATTTCTTGCGACGACTTTGTGTAAAGGACCGCCGAAGCCAGAATATAGACCACGTTTTTTCCGTAGGTCTTATTCGCCTCTATCGATTAGCTCTAAATAAAAATTTTCTCCGTTAGTTCACCGAACTCCGGTTTCGATTCAAGCAATTTAGTTTGATTGTAGTTTAATATAAAGAAATCTTAATGTTGTGTCTTCCTGTCAGTAGGAGTAGAATCAACATGGAAACTTTATATCAACGAGATTACTCAAATATTTATGTTTTCCCTGAAAAACTGTGTTAGCAAAATATAAAATAATTTATTTAAATGCAAAATGTTCTATTACATAAATTAACAAAAAACTAAGGATAGACTATAGCAAACACAAAACAACCTAATATCTAATTATAACTTTTTAATTTTGCATTTTACAATGCTATTTTTATGTAAACGGGATGCCGTCAGGGCGACATGAGACTAGTTGCTTTTTTCTAATATATTTTCTTGTTTAATATTTATCAACCTAATATCTAGTTATGTTTTATCAATACGAATATAATGTTTGGATTCTCAATGAGTGCGAATGTAGGCTTTTTCCCGGAAAATGCCAGTTTATCCTCGATCATTAGTCATTGTCGTGTCTACAGCTGTTATATGAGGATCTACAGTTAATATAACCGCGATAATGAAACGGGGAAGGCTATTATTACATCAACATCCAATTTTGATTTATAGTTTTTCTTGTAGATCTTTAACACACAAAATCGGGCAAGTGTGTGTCGGGCCACTCACAGTATAGGGTTCCGTAGTCAAAATACCAGTAACATTTTTCGTCTGCAAAAATAACTTTGGTTTTCATAGTGTTTGTATGAATAATAAGTTATATTTGCGGTTACGGAAAATGTGCTATATCTCTAAAACTTTTAGCTATATTTCGTTTCACAATTTTCCTTCAAAGCTTTTAAACTTTTAAAACTACAGCATATATTTATATTTTTATTTAAATTTCTTTTTTTATCTATGGGTGGAGACACATTTTACCACTTTGGAAGTGTACCTACATCTTTCAAACGATTGACTTTAAGAAAAAACCATTTTAGGAACCTCAATGTCTTTTTAATGTCCTATCTATAGACACACCGCATGAATAGAATTGATGAAAAAAAAAAAATTTTTCACTTTGAGTTCCATATATCCCCCCTTTATCTTTAATTTTTTTAATTTGTGTGAAAATCGTAAAGCGGTTTACAGAATACATCCAACCATTCCTAACCATACAACCTACCAAGTTTCAACAGTGTAATCTTAATAGTTTCGGAATAAATTGGCTGTGACATACGGACAGACAGACAGACATGACGAATCTCCGTTTTTGCTATTAGGCTACGCAACCCTAAAAAGCTGACGTACAGTCAATAGCATGCTACGGCATTACATATCTGTCGGATTTCTTCAATCAACTTTGAACTTTACGATGTACGGTATCGTTGAATTCGGAATTGTCTGTAGTTTGATATTTTGTATAAATCTTATTTGCTCATGACCGTATAATAGACAGCACAAAAAGTTTACATGTTGACTTTGACCGCATCCTTATCGCGAATGTTCGTGACCAAAACAATTAAGCGCATGACAGCTGAGAAAACTTAAATAAAACTAAATAACAAACCAAAAGTTCGAGAAGCGGTAATCAATCAGTTAATCACTGTAGCTCCAATTAATCAGATAATAGGAGAAGTGCTGTTATGAAGTGGGCTGCAGGTGCCAAAAGTGCAAAACCACATTCCTGTCATGCGCCTAATTGTCTTGGTCGTATAGTAGAGCGGTTTTCGTGGCTTTAAATGTTAAGCTTGATAAATACTGGCGACTCTTTTCAACCGCCTCTGTGGTCTAGTGGTACAACCACCGGTATCAGACCAAGGGGTCCCGGGTTCGATTCCCAGCGGGGGTACATATTGTATTGGTTTGGTTGGTGGTAGGACTTGTTGTAAGTCCGCCTGGCTAGCTACCACCATCTTATCTAAGTCTGACGCCATAACAACAATGTTTTCAGCATTGTTGTGTTCCGGCAGTTAAAGATAAGATAGCCAGTTCCTCAGTGATTGAGGATTCCGGGAGAGGCTCGCTTCCATCTTCAGCCTTATCAATACTTAACATCAGGTATGATGAAGGCTAAGAGTCTCCCCGTACTTCATTAAAAAAAAAACTACAACAACACATTTCATTAGTACGGTCAACACTTAGCAGTCTTACAATAGGAAAACTGCCGGTATTAGAAGCGACATATGGGCGCTCGCAATATATGTAACCCCCCGTTTCCACTGGCGAAACATTTACAAGAAAACATGTTGTAAACCACAGACCTATATCGGGATAGACGGTAAAAGTGTACCTACCTTGCGTGTCAAAATTTTGATCCACGGTCAAAGTTTTATGACCTAACACAGTCCGCCGTCCGCTTGAGACCATTGCCATGAAAACACGCGTCACTCAGAAATGAAAATGGCTAATTGTGCGGTGCTTTCTTGCAAGAGCTCGTCAATAACATTTTCACATCACTAAATCTCGCTCGTGTAGTCATGGTACATACGAAAAATTCGACACGCTAGGTTCTCATACAGTTAGATGCGCTCTTTTCGTCTATCTCGATATAGATCAGTGTTGTAAACGTATAATGCGACCACTGAGAGAAAGCATTATTTGACGGCTCCTACCTCGAGCCCTTGGTCATCCTCTCAGCGGCCGCACTATATTTTACAACTTGTTTTCTTGTATATGTTTGCCAGTAGAAACGGGGGGTAAGCCTGACGTGCTGGAGACTGTACATTTTAACACGTGTAAAGATTATCGTTGCACTGTTAACACAGTACTAAACCAATAATAAAACCGTTTACCAACCGATGTGCTTGATAAAATCGAATCAAGGGTGTCACCCTATTCACCCTAACCCAACCGGCCCAAGGCGAAGTCAATTACAGATTATATCACATAAGAACCGTCTGATGCCTTTTTGAGTATGTAGGGAAATCTTTGGTGAGTGATGAAAAATCTGGTTCAGAATTCCTTTGAATAAAAGTTCTTCTGATGTAACAGTGAATAGCGTTCTGATTAACTAATATTGCAAGATTTACAGCAATAATTGACCACCGCAAAACTGTGCATATTTTCAACCTGTTGAGTTTTTTAGTTTTGTATGTATCTGTGTTTTATCTGGATCTCTAAAATGTGGCCAGGATTGTGACATAGATATAGACAAATTCCATAGTTATTTGACTTTTAGTCTGTTATCTGGGGGGCTATTCTCGCGCTGAAATATGTCGAATTCGACATTTTTATGTTCTTAATTTCTTTATTAAAAATCTAAGTAAAATCTCTACAACTGTCAAAATCCTTTAATTTCAATTATCTTTGATAATCCTATAATGTCGAAGATTGCTTTTAGTGAGCCTTTAATACAGATTTTTGACTCCAAAAATGTCGAATTCAAGATGTCGAAGGCGCGAGAATCGGGCCCCTGTATGATTGCTTGCCTAGGATACTCATTTATTACGGAAAATCTCTCCTTTCCATAGGAAAAGGTATTTTCCTGGATGACGATCAGAAATAAAATTGTGACGTTATTTCGTTCAGTAGTTTTTACATAAATAAAATTACGGTACGTCCATCACTACACGCAGCCTACCTCTCAAATAAATTCCGAAACGATAATATCATGCACATCTTTGACCCGGTAATTCCTTGGTGAAAATCATATTTCGTATCCAAATAACCATTTCCCTTCGACGACGACCCATGACGATCTGAAGATATCTCGGGTTTCGTTACGATCGCTATGCCGGGAGCAATGGAAATAAAAATATTATGGTAGTGTTTAGTATTAGAAGGGCGATGAAACTGACTTAATACGTCAATAAAGCAGTTGAGATGTAAAGTAAAGAGTGTGAGGAAGCAGTAAGCCCTCGTCATTAATTGATGAAAGCTGAAGGTTCACTGAATTCCGCTTCTGGCGAAAGACTTAGAAAGATTGTGGTATCGCGTTAGGCGTACTTATAAGAAATTCTATTGACAATCTAAGTAGGCATTGGCCCGCGTGGTGGGCCATGGCCCATTCTCCTTATCCATCCATAAGGAAGGCCAGTGCCCAAAGGGAACATTATAAAATGGCTGATGAGAGAGAACAATCCCGTTTATCCTTGTTATAGTGATAATGACCACGAAAGTTTAAAATATTATTTAGAAAGAAAAGAAAGCAAAATTATGTTTATTTGATACAAACACGACAAGAGGATACGTCAATTTATTCTAGTAAACCATTTATTTGATACTTATTGTATTTTGTCCCCAGGAGCCATGGAGGAGCGCGAGGGGGAGGAGGGCGCGGGGGTGCCCGACATGACGATGATGCCGCAAATCACCGAGCCGGCCATCAACAACAACCTCAAGCGCCGCTACCAGAACGACCTCGTATATGTATCCTTTATCAAAATAAACGATAACACGTCATCGACAGAAAGAAGATAGAAAGAAAGCACATTTATTGACACACACACACACACAAACACATACGATACATACATATACTTAAAACACGCTACATGGTAATATACAAACAGACCACACCAATTACTTAAGTATAAGTACATAACGTAATTGTGTGGGGTCAATAAAACGCTATCTCAGCATTTTTGCTTGACACCTTGACACCGAATGAACAAAGAGGCGCTGTTATTCTGACCTGACAGGGTTAATAGGTAGGAAAGAGTTATATAGCAAGTACTTACTGTAATGTCTATGTACCTCAGTCAAATGCAAATAAAAATATTCTATTCTATTCTATTCATAAACTCAACCTAAGGTTCTATCTATGGCGGACAACCGAATCCTAAACTGCAACTATTTGTACTATTTAGTATTCTGTGCTGCAACTAAGATAATTAATCCTAAGCCGCACATACCGCCATACGGCAGGGTATTCGTAAAATCTCAATGGTCCTGAGGTACTTGCCTGCTTAAAAACTCGTTTAAAATAATAAATCTGAATTATGGATAAGTTGCTGTGAAATTAAGTCATTGTGGTTTTTAAGCACAACTACATACATACGGGGAGACTCTTATGTCTTCATCATCATACCTGATTTTAAGTATTGATAAGGCTGAAGATGGAAGAGAGCCTCTCCCGGAATCCTCAACAACTTAGGAACTGGTCATTTTATCTCTAACTGCTGTTAGAGAACTCTCTCTAATTGTTGTTATGGCGTCAGGCTTAGGTAAGATGGTGGTAGCTAACCAGGTGGACTCACAACAAGTCTTACCACCAACCAAACCGAATACAATATGTACCACTGGGAATCGAACCCGAGACCCCTGGGTCTGATACCGGTGGTTGTTACCACTAGACCACAGAGGCGGTTAAAATTTTCTGAAACAAAGGAATAAACTTAACTCATTTTCACGATACCTATCTGGACGTGTATGTCCAATGGGACTTTGCAACTAATATCATTTGTAGAGCTTTTCTTAACCTGGCACTCAGACATACACCGGTTCAATTCTAGTAGCAGTGAATCCGTACAAGGAACTAGGATGTTACACAACGGTAAGAATTGTGGTTTAAAACCTTACTTTTCATAAGTATACAGATACTTATTAAAGCTTGCTTACCGTACCGCTGCTTTATTTCAAACTTTAATCTGTATTATTGTTATGTTTTAGGAACACATGCAAAATTACCGAGGAAAAGCCTTTGGTAGTCTACCACCTCACGTATTTGCGCTAGCGGAGTCAGCATATAGCTCACTGCAGGTAATCATTTAATTCAATATCAATCAAATAATTTTCTTTCAAGTATAGATTTTTGTATCGTTATTTTTTTCCCCATATTTTATTTTATTTACAACGGTGAATCGGTTATCTATGATGATTATACTGAATTAATGATGGAATTGCACTTCTTCCGGAATCCTCAACCACTGAAGAACTGGCAATACCACTAATAATATAAATGCGAAAGTATGTCACTTTGTTTGTTTTTACTCTTTCACGCAAAAACTACTAAACAATTTGATGAAATTTGGTCCACACATAGAAGATAGCCTAGATTAAAACATAGGCTACTTTTTATCCCGATACTCCCACGGGAACGGGAATCACGCAGGTAAAACCGCTGGCGGCCGCTAGTATTTATTAAAGTATGAGGAGAAGATCCATTTAATCCCTCTTTAAAATGTTCAACAACTCAAGATTTTCCGTGTTTATGCAAACAGAATGGTGAGAAGAACCAATCGGTGGTGATATCTGGCGAGAGTGGCGCAGGCAAGACGGAAACCACAAAGCTGATACTTCAGTACCTGTGCGCGGCGGGCGGGCAAGCCTCCTGGGCCGAGCAGCAGATCTTGGAAGCCAACACCGTCTTGGAGGCTTTCGGTAAATCATCTGTTCAACTATAAGAACACCACGAGCACTTTAGACCAGGCACAAGACCATGTGCAGATGTTCTAAAAAACTATTCATACTAGAAGTTTTATAGAACATTTAGTCTACCGCGGACCATAGTCCTAGGTAGGAGTTGCAGTACTATTTCGAAAGATCCCTTAAAGGGTACGACTATGACCAACTAATTATGGAAAGATGCTGATGCAACAAAAAATACTGCCTTGGAAGTTTTCTGCATTAATAAATATTATGTGACTTTGCTAATCTTCCAACTGCAGTTATTAAGTCTGTCACCTCTTATCCTTATCAATATTAAGGTTCGACATGTGTGAACTTTTGTAATACATACCGAACGGTACCTATAAAATTTTGACCAATTCTATGTTTCGATTCGCAGGTAATGCTAAAACAGTACGTAACGATAACTCGTCCCGTTTCGGGAAATTCGTTGAAGTCCGGTTAGACCATCGGGGAGGCATCAAGGGGGCGGTGCTGAGGGATTTCTTGCTCGAGCGCGCCAGGATCACCGGCCCGGCGCCGAGGGAGACCAACTACCACGTCTTCTATCAGCTGGTGGAAGGAGCTAAGGTATGAACTCAATGCTAAGGTCGCCGTCATATCATACGCTTCCTATCGTAGTATCTGTGGTGTTTCGATCTCCTGCTAGAATTATTAATTACCAACAAACATATCAAATAGTAACAATACCTTGTAACAACCAGATTTTATCATTATATAGGGCCGGTTTCAACACCGACTTATAAGTTCAAGATAGCATATCTGGCAGATCATTTGACAGAACAGTTTTGTAATATGAAAGATATGGCAAATACATATGTAGTTTGACAATATAGCTATGAATGTATACTTTTAAATTGACACAAATTAATCTATTACCGTTTATTTCCAGCACAACGTAGAACTTCGTTCAACATTACGGCTACGCGACGACATCCAGTACAAATACCTAAGGCCCGAAGAAGTAGACGCACGTAGAGGCCGTGCTGGAGAACAGGGCAAGCTAGAAGCGCTACAGCTAGCGCTTACAGTTCTACAAGTTCCACCTCACATGTGCGAGGGGCTGTTTAAAGTGCTTGCAGCGGTTTTGTGGCTCGGAAACATACAGTTTCAGGTATGATCTTCTTTTTTTCGTATCGACAGGAAAGCTAAATCGGCCCCAAAATTGGCCACTAAGAATGCAGTAGCCGTTATCAGGTCCTCCCGTGTGTCCCGACACGCAGGCCACGATATCAAGTGCACTATAGTTTAAGGAACAGCTCTGGACCTCCACTCCAAGTTGGTATCATCCAGGAAATCAACCTGAACAGGTTTTCCTTACTCCGGACGTTCGGACAACCATCGCCCGAAGTCTGTTTAATGACTTCTAAGTTGGCCATGGCCATTCGCAGGGCTCTCAAACTATTTGCCAAAAGGTTTTGGTATGCTCGTTCTTTTGCCACAGCATGCCACTGCATCTTTCTTTGGACCGATCTTCGTTTTGGAATGGGGACTCGCAACGGTCAAAGTTTTTCAGGTGTGATATTGTTATTGTATGATATGTTTGGACAACGTGAAAGCGCTACCGCTAGCGCTTACTGTTCTGCAAATTCGATGCCAATAGCAGATTTTTGACCTGAGTTGAAATTTTGACGGAAGGGATTTTAAAACGTGTTAAATCCATTACCTCAAAATGTAAATCGTCTTTACAATTTGTTAGTTAATTGTCTAAAATACTACCTACCTACAACCATAAGTGACCGGCAAATGTTGAGTCGTTTGTAGAACAAGTTGCTACCCGGTTTATTTATTCATAACTTCTATGTTATACTTACAGGACATAGACGGTGAGCGAACAACTCTAGCGCCAGAAGACACAGAGGCGGTAGACGCGGTGGCAACCCTACTGGGACTGGCTCCGCCCACCGCGCAGCGAGTGTTGCTCGAGCGTCAGATCAATGTCAGGGGGAACGTCACTGACATACCGCTGCGGCTGCCGGAGGTATGTCTGATGAACAAAGTACATGTAGCATGATAAGTGATAGTGAGTGCGCAGACCGTCACTACGCCGGTTGACGCTTCAGCTAAATGCAAGACACATAAATACTGTAGCGCATCGTGGTTCGCGCCTGTTTTCTTGCGAGCACGCCGCGCGCGGTCGTGCGCAGGAGTATGCATGCCATTTTGTAGGTAATTAATACACAGTTCTAGCTCCAGAAGACACAGAGGCGGTAGACGCGGTGGCAGCACTACTAGGAATTGCGCAGATCACCGCGCAGCGAGTGTTGCTCGAGCAGCAGATCAATGTCAGGGGGAACGTCTCCGATATACTGCTGCGGCTGCCCGAGTTATGTCTGATGACACGACCCTAGCGCCATAAGACACTATCGCCAGAGGACACAGAGGCGGTGGATGCGGTGGTAGCCCTGTTAGGGCTAGCACCGCGCAGCGAGTATTGCTCGAACGGCAGATCAATGTTAGGGGAAACGTCACCGATATAAATTTACGGCTGCTAGAGGTATGTCTGATCAACGAAGTGCACATTTGCACATCCCTAGGGCCAGACGACGCGTTGGCAGCTCTGCTGGGACTGGAGCGGCAGATCAAAGTCAGAGGAATTGTCACCGATATACCGCTGCGGCCGCCGGAGGTATTATGATCGTATATTAAATATTTTTATACTACAAACTCCTCCTTCTTTTAAAGACGGTTAAAAGATACTTTGTATTTCGTTAAACAGGAATAGGTTATATACGAAATAGACATACTATTGCTAGCTAGTTTCTTTGTTCAATAAAATCTTTGAGTACCTACTCTGGGTAAGCTCCAACATAACGTTTGATGAAATACCAAGTACCTCCAACTCTGAGACCTTTTAGGTATTCGCGTTTTTGTTTAGTTATATGAATCTATTAAAAAAATATAGTTCTTCTAAAACTGCTACACATTTCAGGCCCGCGAGAACCGGCATGCCATGGCGCGAGCGCTATACTCGCGAACATTCGCGTGGCTCGTTCGGCACGTGAACAGTACATCAGCGCCCGGGCGAGAAGCGCCGCGTGCGCTCGGCGTTCTCGACATATTCGGCTTCGAGAACTTCGCGTGCAACTCGCTCGAACAACTCTGCATCAACTACGCTAACGAGAAGCTACATATGTTCTTCAATAATTACGTCTTCGCTTTGGAACAGGAAATCGTAAGTATATTTTCATAGTTACTGTTCCAGGCACTCAGCCTAATTGTCTTCTTTGATTTCAAAAACTTCGCCTGCAAGAAAACCTGCTATTGAGTTGATGGTATGCACATACCTTCACGCCATATTAAATTCGTTGCGAGGTTAGTTAGCAGAGCATCAAAGTCTCACTTTCTTAGCCACACATCAAATATGCCTTGACATTGGTTGAATCTGAGATGTTGTCCGGAAACCGGAACCAGAAATAGTATTCGAGTTTGCCCTTTCCATCGATAAGCATTGACCATCTGCACTGGAGAGATCCCATTCTATGATTTTGATTCGCCCCCGGTCCTGGGATTAGCAAGTGCAATGTTTATATTTATCTATTCTATGACTAATCTAGAAATTGTATCTAAAAACGCTATCTGCTTGAGAGTATATTTTTAACTTTTCAGTATCGCCAAGAGGGAATAGTTTACAATCAAATCCAGTTCACGGACAACGCGGCTTGTCTGGAGCTACTGGAGAAGCCGCCTAGAAGTTTACTCAAGCTACTTAGTGAACAGTGTCATATGCCAAAGGTAACCGTAAAAATCCTAAGCCGGACATAGTTGATTGTATTACAAGGAAGCAAAATAATATTATTACGGCAAGGGCGCTATTTTGAATCCACAACGAAGCGAAGGATTCTAGAGTAGATTCAAACTGATTCGTCTAATTTCGAAAAGTAGTTTTAATTTCCGCGCATTATTTGAGAAACTATACAAGCCTTGGCCTTACGTATGTGTGTCTCGGCTTCGCCTCGGCGCACATTTACACGTTCGTCCATCAATGCCTCTTTTCCTGGCCGCTGCAGTAATGTACTATTCCCGAGTTAAAGTAAACATTTGTTTTTTTTTCTAAAACTGCTTTCTATTTGCAAGCCAGTTCGAAATTTAAATAAAACCTTTGATAAGTTACCTCCTTGGTTGCCATATTTTGTAGTAAAAGAATGTTCCATTTTTTTAATTACACGACAGATATGTGTTTACTATGTAATTTATTCTTCCGCTAAACACGACAGATATGGATTTTCTTATCTTTTGCCGGCCGCTGCTTGCATTTATGTCGCCAGTACAGCAATATCGCTTTATCTTGAAGAAGGTTGTCAAAATTATGCTCATATTTCCAAGCATGTTTGAGAAAAATCCTTTTCTTGTGACATACATTTATATCTTAACACTATTATGCTAGATCCTAGAGTAGTCAACATTTTTCTATAACCAATTCATAACCAGGCAAATGCTGTCTACTATTATAATCGTATCTTCAACTATTTAATTAAATCAATGCACGACTATTATTCATCTGTGTTCGGACCTATGTCCGAATCTATATTCGGTTTCAGTTAGCTAAATAGATACAAAACTTTGCACGGTCTCCTATAAATTGCCATTTGTTTGCATCCAGTTGCAATTTATGTAAAATTCAGATATATTTTATTCATCTTCTGTTCACCACCTTTGCTCTCAACTTCGTAATACATTTTGAAACGATAAACTTTATGTTATCAGGGATCAGACGGCGCCTACCTAACCAACATCCAAGGCGAGTTCGGCGAGCACCAGAGCTTCGTAAAAGGTTCCCGAAGGAAGTGGGAGGAAGAGTTCGGAGTCCAACACTACGCAGGGACTGTCTCGTACAGTGTCCAAGGATTTGTGGACAAGAATCGGGATACGCAGCAGGATGCTTTCATTGATCATCTCAGCCGATCTGCTAATCCGTTCGTTAGGGAGTTAGCTGATTATGTGCAGGAATTGGCGCCGCCGGGTCATGTGAGATTTTATTTTCTTTCTTTTGACTGTACTAACATAATCAATTCATATTCAAAGCATATTAATAGGTTTTCTTTAAATTTTCACAGATGTTAACTTTGTATTAATTTTTATTTGAGCTATACACTTGAACATGGTCCTTCGAGCCGGATACAATACAATTATTTTTTTGCCTCTTCCAGGATATTTCACTTTCAAGCCCTAATTCAACTGGTACCACACAACGTGGTACATCAAAAGGTCGTCCAACAGTGGTAGATACATTTAGGGCTCAGTTGCAATCTTTAGTCGACATGCTACAAGCTACCGATGTGTGGTGAGTAACTTAACACTTTATGAATATAGCAATTTCGTTAATAAATTATAATAAACGCATTGAACTTCGTGAATAAGAATGTAATGCAGTAAGCGCATATAACATTTAACATATATACAAATCGAAACTTGTTTTTGTTAACACATCTCATGACTTGTAGTAATAACTAGAGCGGGTTAAAATCCGTTTTTATTTTATTTCGATGATGAAAAGTTCTTTTTTGACGTTAAAGACAATATTCATTTTGTTATTATCAACGACAGGTACGTCCGCTGTATCAAGCCTAACGAAAACAAAGAGGCAGGCAAATACGACGACCAATTAGTATTAGAGCAATTACAATACCTCGGCATGAACGAGATAGTACGAATACGCCGCGACGGTTATCCAGTACATTTGCCCGCACCGCACTTCAAAGCGAGATACCGGTGTCTACTGCCACATCCACGACCCTTGAATCCGGAACCTGCGTAAGTAATAATGAACATTATCAATATCGTCTTTACAGCGAACATGCCTCGGCGTGAACTTGATAGGTGATAGTAAGAATACGCAGAGACGGTTATCCAGTACATTTGCCCCCACCGCATTTCAAGGCGAGATACCGCTGTCTCCTATCGCAACCACGCCCTTTGAATCCAGAACCTGCGTGAGTAATAATGAACCTAATTTACTTGAGACAGACTAAACCACAATGTCAGAAATGTCTAATGGTGTGCGGGGTCTAATACGGAATGTATGCACCGAGTGCCTTCCGGGGAGCGCAAATTTTTTTTCGGACTGATATTTCTTACAGTATGCGGCCAGTCTTATTGACGAACCCGTAGCAGCTATAATGCCTTGGCATAAGGTTAATAATAGGCATTATCCGTTCCAGCGGCTACCCCATACTTCCTATCGTTGCTTACTATTATTACCCGACGCGTTTGAACGCTGAACCCTGTACTTATTGCGTATGCCTTTACCTTGAAATTGATTGTTTCAGAACCATAATGTCTGTTGTGCAAGCGCCCAAAGACGACTGGCAAGTGGGCCACACCAAGATCTTCATGCGTAGCTCTGTGCACGGGCCGCTGGAAGCCAAAAGGACATTCCTTCTACAGACGTCTGCTCTTCTCCTACAGAAGGTAATAATCTAGTCAAATAACAACTACTGAGCAATGTTTAAGATCAATCAACAACCTAACAAACCCAGCGGTGTACGTCACAATTTTGCCAGCTATATTTCCTTATTTTAGGAAGACTCTGAGAAATAGAAATAGAACTGAGCAAATTAGTATTTGTTCATATGGTTTCATAATATTGATCTAACAAGTACATTTTTTTTATATTGATGAAGTGCAGCAGTCAACAGGGTGTGGCTAAAAAATGCCATCAATCTTCAATGAATTCTGAACCCCAAAATCAACGGATTAGGGTTCAAAACCTATTGCGGCGATTCGATCGAGTAGGAAAAGCTCGTACTGTGCGCTATGATGTTGTCCATATTTATTTAATTTTAAATTCATTTTTCTAGTGGTACAAGGGCTCCATAAAACGCCGTCAATACCTCCAATGGCGCAGCGCAGTCATTGTCCTACAATCAGCGTGGCGAGGTTGGAAGGAACGAGCTGCTTTCTTACGTTTACGACGCGCCGCGTTGACATTGCAGCGACATTTGAGAGGCGCCTTCGCCAGAGAAGTGGCTGCTGCACTGAGAGAGATGAACAGGGTCAACCAGGAGATCAAACTGCGGGAGGAGAGGAACAGGTCAGTATTTAGCTTTTACTCTAAAATAAAAGTAAGCATCATCATCATCACGCGGTGCGTTTAGAAACAAATTAGATATGTACGTACATTCATCATCAACTGGTAATATAAGAAAATAAGAGTGACTTTCACTCGTATGGGAGCAGAAATAAATGCGTAATTGCACTGATTAGGTTCGAACTTCTAATATTACCACATAATGCTCTGGAGACATATTTTTGAATCATTCGAATTACTATTCGCATACGGAATCGCAAGATTTGATACATCGCAAACAAAATAATTATACATTCGAATCTGCAACGAGTGGCCCCGACCTCTCTTTTGGTTCGAGCGATAGAATGTTTCACGTTTAGCACCTTATGTCTTTTACAAATCAACATGGACATGACGGATAGTTTGATAACTTAAACGTTTCGTTTCACTGATTCAAGTCCTATTCAGTATCGGTGTTTGAAAATTTACGGATAGTTAGTTTCCGGTTTGTTAAATATAAAATGAAATAATGTCAAGGGAGTTAAGAAAACGGCAACGCTGTATTCGAGTGATAAAAAATGCGACAAAATGGGAGTAGGTGAATTTCAATTCGAATTTCGAATGATTCAAAAATACGTCTCCTGGGGCCTTACCATCAACTATAATGCAATTCATTGTAGGTTGTGAGAGTGGGATGCTGCCATATGGCGCGTCTAGCGGCGTCCCGCACTTACTACCTGAAAGTAGCCTAAAATGAATCGCATTACAGTTGATGGTAGACCCCCTGACCTTTATATCTACTGGTTTATTTTTCACTTTCTAATTTCTATTGATAGTCAGTCCCTTGATAGGCTTAACAAAATCGTCTTTCCGTTTACAGTCTTGCAGAAAAAGTATGTGCGGAGCGCGCAGAGTTGGAAACCATGGCAGAACAACTCCGCGGGCTTGGAGTTGGGGCGGGCGCGGGCGGCGCGCGCGGGGACTCGCTCAATTTGGATAACTTGTTCGACTTCTTGGCTGAGGTAGGCTCGAATACTGACCTTGTGAAATACATGCTCCTGGTCGGAGCGACCGAGTCATTTCGGTACCCGCACGACCAGGGTGGCCCTTGTGGGCACAAGGTGAGGGGTTTAGTGGGTATTTCCCCCTCCTGCCTTTCTAGCCTTGAGCAGGAGGCGGTCTAATAAGGATATAAGGTGTTCACCATGTATCGTAGCGAACGGGGTACCTGTAATCGCATTTCGTTCACGATAATAAAAATACATGTAACAAAATCAACGTATCGGTGTGGCCTCAACTTGGGCCGTCCAATATGATTCGCATGAAAAACTACTGCAACGTACACTAATGGGCATTGCATTGCCTCGTGATGAGCTCTCAAACTATGAGTTATGCGTGGACAACTTGTCCTCGCCCTTACGTCTCACCGTTCACACGCCAAATATTATATGCCGGGTTGCTGGCTTATAAATCCGTAGCAAGTAAACTGACTCTGTACAGTTTAAAGGCGCACGTCTTAACAATCGAGTTGAGACTGATTGGAGGTAGGTAGTCGACATCAAATGCGCAGAAACAATAAATTATAGTCTTTTTCAACTAAGATGTTTCCTGTAACGTTTCAAGTTTGACAGTTCTAGAGATGTCCCATATTGAATTCTTATCGACTTATCTATCGATTTTTTCTAATAGTCAATGTACTTTTGGAGAAATTGCAATATATTTTACTTCTTTTCCGGCAACGTAGAAATTGATTATGTAACTTAACTTCAACGTAACTTTTAAATTATCCCACGTAAACATAATATAGGATAAAAAGCTTATTTATGTGGTAAAATAACACAAATATTAAGCTGTCAATGTTAATGTCAGCAGAAATATTTAATTTGTAGCATCAAAAAAAATCGCTGAATTTTGATTTGTTTTAAATTTAATAAATTATTTTTCAAAAATATGTTGCTGACGTAGTATACGCGGTTCAGAAAATTTTCAGAAAGTGTCACAGGAATTATCCTAGCTGAAAAAGACTATAGGCGCGAGGGTTGAAGAAAGAAGAGATGTGGATGTGACTTGCGCGCATGCAGTCAACTTGGCACATTTAAAATTTTTCGCATCTTAGCTGGTGTGATACTCGGCCGTAACAATCCTAATTCCATAAATATTTGAATGCAGATTACAAATAAAGGAATGTTTCCTTTGAGCAAAATTAGTTACCTACAGTACTAATACAATCCCTCCAGTGTTATTATTACTAGGCTTAAGCGCGTGCTACGCACGTGTGCTCACTGGGGTCACTTGAGAAAAAAGTTTTTCTGACCTTTGACCTTGATAAGGTCAATTAACAAAAATATATTATATTTTTCCGGCCGTCTAAATTTTTTTGTGATTTTTGAAGCTATTACATTAGAATGGATAACACGGGCCTTATATATAGAGATCTTTTACTATTATTATCCTTATTATTGGTCCACCCAGGTGCCAGCGCAGCGCGGCGCACCGGACGGCCAGCCGGACCGGCAGCCCACCATCGCCGAGATCGGCGCTTCCATGGAACGCCTTGCTGACGATCTGCACCAGGAGGTACGAAACGATATCGTGAATAACCTGATGTTAAAGTGCCGCCACTAAGAGAAAGCTATTTTGACAGGTTCCTGTACATTTGTTTAGTCAACATAAATACTGACGACGAATAATAATAATAATAATAAATAAATAATAATATATTTATTTGTGTAAACAACGAATAAGTTGTGTAAACATTCATCTTCACAAAAAGGGACTGTTTTTGGAAAAAAAAAATACCACTTATATTGCATTATATTTTTATTAACGTATTGCGCTGCGAGTAAAATTTTGAATATATCTACATAGATCAACAAAAGTGGTTTGAACAAACTCGATTGTTGGAAGTAGTTGTGATTTCGTAACCGTGTTGTAGGTACTTGAAAATAATTAGCTCGATTTTTTTTTATAAAACGTCGTTTGTCGTTTTATTTCTAGTTGGAACACGTCCTAGCAGCGGAAATGAACGAACTCAGCAAATCGCACACGGAAGCTCAACGGAAACCCGACGGCGCGCCTTCCGAAGCTATACCTCCGTCACCGCCCTCTTCCTTACCACTCCATACCGTCATTCAACCGGCCCTCCCTCCGTCCATGACGTCATCGATGACCAACGGGATGTCGACATCTATAAACAACGGAATGACGACATCGATAAACAACGGAATGACGACATCTATTAACAACGTTATGACGTCTTCTATCACCAACGGAATGACGTCGTCCATCAACAATGGAATGACGACGTCCATCAACGGAATGACACCGCTGTCGAATGGAGATTCTCTTTCGGTAAATGATATTTGGATATGCTCTGTATTATCTTTACTCTTGTTTATTTACATTTTTATCATTACTTAACAACTTTTTCAAGAATGTAAGTTATACAAAACTGTTATTAATTTTTGTGTGATATCCCGATTCAGGATGTCTGCCATTTGGTAGTGGTAAAGATATGTTATAGTAATTTGATATGGTACTTACTAAAAAAAATAACCAACAGCATTGATTCAGTGCTGGCTGGGCTAGAAAAGATGATTTTCTAGCTTTATTAAATTGTTGACAATAACAAATGTTTAATTTAAATGAATCCGCTGCTGCTGCTTAAAAACGAACACCGTCTTCTTCTGTATGAATGCCTCTCTTTATATTTTATACATAATTCCGCCAGTTTACGTACGTAGCTTTTACACGGTAAGGATAGTCGAAGTTACTCTAAAATGTGCCTAATTATTTTAGAGTGGTGACGCAATGACGTCATCGTTAACCCTGCCGCCGCCGCCGCCGGCGGGCGACGCGTGCACAGAAGAGTCTCCAGTATTCCCGCCGCCGCCCGCCTGCACGCTTCCTGAACCTGCTGGACCGCCTCCGCCGCCGCCAGGTGCTAAAGGTAAGGTCATAAAACGAAAGAAGTCGTACATACTAATGACATCACTAATTAATGAAAAGTTCCCAGTATTCCCACCGCCACCCGCCTGTACTCTACCCGAACCTGTTGGACCGCCGCCGCCGCCGCCAGGTGCTAAAGGTAAGGTCATAAAACGAGAGAAGTTGTACGTACTAATGACGTCACTAATTAATGAAGAGTCCTCAGTATTCACGCCGCCACCCGCCTGTACTCAACCCAAACCTGCTGGACCGCCGCCGCCGCCGCCAGGTGCTAAAGGTAAGGTCAAAAAAAGAGAGAAGTCGTAGTAATGACGTCACTAATTAATGAAGAGTCCCCAGTATTACCGCCGCCACCCGCCTGTACTCTACCCGAACCTGCTGGACCGCCTCCGCCGCCGCCAGGTGCTAAAGGTAAGGTCAAAAAACGAGAGAAGTCGTTCTTACTAAAGACCTCACTAATTAATAAAGTCCCCAGTATTACCGCCGCCGCCCGCCTGTACTCTAGCCGAACCTGCTGGACCGCCGCCACCGCCAGGTGTTAAAGGTAAGGTCATAAAACGAGAGAAGTCGTTCATAGTAATGACCTCACTAATTAATGAAGTCCCCAGTATTACCGCAGCTGCCCGCCTGTACTCTACCCGAACCTGCTGGACCGCCGCCGCCAGGTGCTAAAGGTAAGGTCAAAAACGAGAGAAGTCGTACTAATGACGTCACTAATTAATGAAGAGTCCCCAGTATTACCGCCGCCATCCGAACCTGCTGGACCGCCGCCGCCGCCGCCAGGTGCTACAGGTAAGGTCAAAAAACGAGAGAAGTCGTACTAATGACGTCACTAATTAATGAAGAGTCCCCAGTATTACCGCCGCCATCCGAACCTGCTGGACCGCCGCCGCCGCCGCCAGGTGCTAAAGGTAAGGTCAAAAAACGAGAGAAGTCGTACTAATGACGTCACTAATTAATGACGAGTCCTCAGTTTTACCGCTGCCCGCCTGCACTCTACCCGAACCAATTTGAACGTTGCCGCAAGCGTTACCTCGTGCACAATCTACATATTACTCTTATAATACTATCTCATTGAAAACTTTTCTAAGTAGTTACTTAAGTAATACCCCACTGATCCCCTCCGGAACTGACAAACGGTGTGATTCCATCGGCAAGTTGTCTGTGATCAACGGCAAGGAGCCGATATACGAGGCGGTTATACTTCACGCCGAACCTTCTACATATTACTCTTATAATACTATCTGTATTAACACTTTTTCAGTAATAAGTAGTAACTTTAATACTCGCCCACAGACTCGACGCCTCCGGAGCTGACGAACGGCGTAATCCCCAACGGCAAACTGTCCGTGATCAACGGCAAGGAGCCGATTTACGAGGCAGTTATACCTCGCGCCGAACCTACGCCTAAAGATAATGAGAACTTGCCTACGCCGCCTCCGCCGCCGCTGCCGGAAAGCAATGGGTAACAATCGGAAATCTTTCATAGTTTGTGCGCTTCCCATAAGAAGCTTTAACTCAATTACAAATGTGAATGTGTTTCTTGAAAATTCTATCAGCAACGTGCGTAAGTATTTAACGTACTTTTGTCGGTCGTGTAGCCGTTTTATGTTGTAAACTTTCAATAATGTTTTAACTAAAAAAATCCCTATACTTAAGCTCGTCAAGTCAAAAAACGAATACGTAGCGACATTTGAGCCATCAGACTTTTTCTTGATTTTAGTGTCACTGTTTTCAAAGTAAACACCACATGTTTCTTCATAGAGTATCCGCGTTCTTGACTGTATCTCCGAGGTGATCTTACTTCCTAGGCTACAACTTATAGATGATATTTTGATGTTTGCTAATTAATCGCTCAAAACAGCTGAACGGATTTTGACGAAGTTTAGCACACGTAAGATGCATTGCACTATTTGACTATAATCGTAATTTGCTTGCAAAGATGTCAAATCCCATACACTTTTTATATGGTAAACGTAATTGTAATAGTAACGTTAGATAGTTTATATCTTTGATTTAACATATTATTCCGATGGTCCCACGGGAACGGGACCACTCGAGTGAAACCGCGATGGTCACTAGGAATTAAATTAAAGCACCAATTCTTCCTTCACAGGATATTCGCAAAGGAGCCCGAGTCAGATCTGGAAGACGCGCCGTTACCCCCCGCCCCAACCCCCGCGCCGCCGCCAGCTCCGATAACGCTTCGGACGAAGACCCCCACTCCGCCCCCGCCCCCTATACCCATGGACACTTGTGTTAGCCCGCCGCCTCTCAACGGAGACTTAACCGTAAGTAACAAACTAAAGAGGCAACAATATCACCATAAAATATCACCATAACATGAAATAGTACTTGGTAGATGTCTAGGTAGTTCTCACTTGAGGAGATAGAAGACTCATTGCCTTCCGCCCCCGCGCTGTATTTGTTTCGAATGAGGACCGCCCCCGCAAAGTAGTACAAGCTAGATCTAGAACGTTACCGTTTTGCCTGGTTTACACGGGTCAAGTCTTTAGCGAAGTTGGTAACTACAGTGAGTAAGTACGGTCGGACAGTGGCGAGTCAATTTGACAATTGAAAGTGGACCCATATAAAATCGGGCGCTGTCTTTTGCTTCACTGTTCAGGCGCTCGCCAATGTTTTTCACCCGTGTAAATCGGGCATTACCCATTCTAAATATTGGTATTCTAAAACCAACCTTATAGCTTTTCCATAAATTACAGTACCCTTAGTACGAATTGACATTAACTATCAACGTAATCATTAACTATCGCATGTAATGCTCAATTCGGTAAAGCAGTCGATAGAATGAAAGAGACAGCGATAGTTATCGAAAACGAATATGGTTTGACAAACTCTTACGGTCGTACTAAGGGTACAGATGGCAACACTCGTCTCAACCAGATGAAGACATCGCTCCTTGCCATTGCGCTGTCCAATTCATAAGACTTGCCAAAAAAAGGTGGAAGAGATCACGACGTCGCGTCGCTCCCCGCCACTATGCTCTGCCCTAAAGTCCAAATTATAAGACTTGCTAAAATATGACCATTCTAAATCCAAGCTTATTACCTCCCCATAGAGCACAGACCGCAACGCCCGTCGCAAGGAGCGCGTTGAGCGTCGTCTCCATCAAATGGAAGTGGCAGCATCGCCCCCGGCCACTGCAGTTCCCCCCACCACGCCGCCCGCAGACGCCGTCAAGGATCTATCGGAGTTCGCCAAACTATACTTCAATGATCATCCAAGGTCGCCGGAAGGTAAGAAACAAAGAATCAAATTGAATTGAATGTACCTTATTGATAGCATTTCTTGCCTTTACAAAACATTCTCTAGTGGCTTCTCTCTAGAGATTTTTCTTTAAATAAGTTTTCATTCTTATCATTCACATGAAATAATAACATGATGGATCCGTATAAAGTTATTTTGTCTGTCGGAATATTTATTTAAAAAAAAATTCAAGTTACGTAATGATAAGGAAGAAGGTAGGAAAGCCCTTCGGAATCCTCAACCACTAAGGAACTGGCTATCTAATCTCTAAAAGCCGGAACACAATAATTCTGAAAATATTGGTGTCTATAATTCTTTAATACTAAACATTTATCGTTATCATCATACTACAAAGCTAGACGATGAAAAGTCTGTTATGGTGCAGCCACATCGCAGTTACTTTTTGTGGAGCAACATTGTTCAACACGGTAACATTCGATAACAACCAGCAACAACACGGCAACTTATACTTACTATTTGTTGACGGATGTTGCTCGGTAACATTTGGTAACGTTGAACAACAAAAAGTAACTGCTGTGTGGATGCACACCATTCATCATTCGTCATCATTATTCAAGATCAAAAGATAAAGACCTCCTTTTGCTTCAGGAACAATAATGGCGACTCTAACTCGCAAGAGCAAGTCTATGGAGGTGCTGACCAAAGAGGAAATGATCACATACTACAAGGGCAACAGCATCCCCACCTCGCACATACAACTCCACGACCCGGATAGCGTCACCGCTGCCGTCAATATATTCCGGGTTAGTCAGTACTTTACATTGATTTAGTTACTTACATTACATGACTATGATGTGATTTAGATCTCGACACCCGAACTCAATCAACTGTTGACAGTAACTCAGTATTCATTATTTTATTAACAAACTGTCTGTGGGTAGTTTAACACTAAATGACGTCATAGTTTAGTTTCAAAGAGGCCCTAATTATGTTATTCATACTAATTCAGGATTTGTGCCGCTACATGAGGGGCGAGCTTACGGCGGACAAAGAGACTCAAGTGATCCAGTCTATCATAGCCAAAGGTTTAGAACGCGAGGAGCTACGGGACGAAATATTAGTGCAATGTGTCAGACAGGTTGGTTTAACATGTTATTTTCTTAAATTTCTAAAGTTTGTTGTTACAAAACCATTCGTCTGAAATGTGAGAATGTTGGCGCAAAAACAAAGCGTCTAGGTTTCATCAGCATAGGTCTCTACCTATGCTGATGAAAAGATTTTGGTGCCATAACTGGGACTTGGGTATTTACTGTAATCACAGACAACAGAGCCCAGTAGATACCACATTTTGACCAGAAAGAGTTAGACATTTTAGTGATTTTGTTTCTGTGTTGAAGTTCATTGAAGCGTAGTTTATTGGACTCTGCTGTTTCCGACTTTAAGGGCGCGCTCTAGGCCAAAAGCAAAAGTAATAACTGCAACGGCGAACTGCAAAGTAAATGCTGCCTTATTTCTATGAGAAATAAGGCAGCATTTACTATATAATTCTCCGCCCCCATTCGGCCGGTCCGGAATAAAGAAATGAAGGAAATACTTTATTTAAAGGATATTTAAAGGTTATTTACAAAAAATATATAACATAAGCCCTGCCTTATCTATAGTGTAATTATAGTAAAAAGTTCCAAGCTTTATTTTAATGTATTACTTGAATACTAACCGTTTATCGTGTTAATTATAGTGATTTGGAGGCAACTTCTCAATTTTTTTCTATCGAGAAAATTTTATGCAATCGTGTTTTTGAGTGACTAGTGTTAGTCCTGTAGTTTGCTGCATCTTAATTTGAAATTCAGTGTTTCATTAATATTGATATAACAGACGATCATGTAAAGCAATCTGATTTTCGTTGGCCTATAGCGGGCCCTTAATAGACAGTGTTTAAAAAGGAATAAGACAGTGTTTAAAAAGGAATAACTCTACTGTTTATTGATAGATTTATCGTATTTACACGTTGTTTTTTCCGTGTAGATAAGCGACTGCCCAGTAGAAGAGTGGGCTGAGCGGCTATGGCTAGTCTTATGCCTATGCGCGGTGGCGTGGCAACCGAGCCGCGGCCTTTCCCGCCACTACTGCAGCTGGCTGCGAACACGCGCTCGGCCCGCGAATGCTCGCGCCGCCCATTGCGCACAGTGGTGTCTTGACAACTGTAGAGGAGCAGCTCCACGCCACCTGCCGCCTAGTACTGTTGAGATCGCTGTAAGTGTATTCTCTACCACTAGCCTACACACAAAGGCAGCTGCGAACGCGCGCTAGCCCCGCGAATGCTCGAGCCGCTCATTGCGCACAGTAGTGTCTAGATAACTGTCGAGGGGCTGCCCCTGTCATCTGCCGCCTAGCACAGATGAGATCGCTTTAAGTATATTCATGATGAGATCGCTTTAAGTATATTCATGATGAGATCAAAAGCGAACCCATTCCAAATTATAATTTTATTAAAAAAATAATTTAATTGATCTGCAGATTCTGAATGATGAGTTAAATTAAATGTTTATCTATTTCAACATGTTGTTAAAAATATCTAAAAATCTCTTCGGCTTGACAATCAATAAATTTTCACTCTCCAGCTTGACAGTTGACAATTTAAAAAAAAAAGACTTCCTTGACATCATAGTTTTATTTCTTACTTTATTTGAATAAAAAAAATCTTTTGACTCTGAAAAAACACCTTTCCCTTCCCTTCACAGGCGATGCGTCGTCTTGGCACCATAGTATGCCGGTTTTTCTTCCTGGACGGCCGCACTAAGGCAATCGACGTGCACCCAGCCGACACCGCGGCGGCAGCTGCCGCGAGATTAGCAGATAAACTGGGCCTCGCACCTCAATCTAGGGCTGGATGGGCGGTCTACCAGCAGAGAGGGGGAAAAGAAGAACATGTCAGGGCCACTCAGTACTTGTATGACGTCATCGCTGCTTGGGAAATGTGAGTAAAAACTCTATATAAACGCAAGCATATTACGCAGATAGGTTTTTTAATGTTTTACGGCCGAAATTAATAACCTATTTGTAGATATGGGTAGGGGGGGCTATCTTATATAGTTGCCTAGGATACTGGTTGTGTTGCCTAGCAACCGTCGTTATTTTGGTCACATTAACAAAAACATCCTAGGCAACTATCTCAGATAGCCTAATCCATATCTACAGATTGGTTATTAATTTCGGGTGAAAATCATAACCCTACTATCACTGTATGTATTATCATGATCCTTATTCCGTAGGCAACAAGGCCCAGGCGGCGGTTCAGCCGACAACCGGTTCGTGTTCAAGCGGCGTTTGTTCCGCGGCGGACGCGAGTTACCGCACGACCCTGTTGAAGTGGCTTTGTTATACGCTCAGGCTGTTCATAGCGTTGTCAAGGTAGGTTTTTTTATGAACAACGGGGAGACTCTTAGCCTTCATCATACCTGGTGTTAAATATCGATAAAGCTGAAGATGGAAGCGAGCTTCTCCCGGAATCCTCATCACTGAGGAACTGGCTATCTTATCTTTAACTGCCGGAACACAACAATGTTGAAAATATATTATTGTTTTGGCGTCAAGCTTAGATAAGATGGTGTTAGCTAGACAGGCGGACTTACAACAAGTCCGACCACCAACCAACCACCAGGTTGAGGATTCAAATGAATTTTTAAGTACAGTACTCTTTTATTATACTTTCTGTCTATAACTATCTAGCGTGTATTTGATCGATGTAATTTTATCTTATTAAATTGGCTTTTTTGTTTGATAATCGATACGATCGTTAGTTAATGTTCAGAATATTAATTCTGTAGCTGAGTAAAATTAAAACCGCATAATGCTGAGATCATCAAAAGCTAATAGAGCCACTGCCCACTGTACCCAAAATCTGTTGATGGGTTTGCGTCATGTTGCAATCTGTAGGGTTAGCATTTAGTACGAAAAACTATCGTACCGAGCACGTAATGTCAAAAAATGTATATGTAAGACATGTAGTTCCGTTTACGTCCGGTAGGATCGCTGCTCAATATCTCATACATATTTTTTACTTTACTTCCACGGTACTTACTCGAAAGTTATTCGTGCTAGGCCTACAGATATACTTGGATTACATGCAGCTTGTCACATAACTTTCGGATTATGTCATTCACGTAGTTCGGCACAGACGCCGTTCGTCATAAACTCATTTCGTCGCAGACGTAGCTCGTCATAGACGTCGTTAAAGTTAAATATTAAGTATATTGGATTACAGAAAAACAAAATAAAAATTTTAAATACCTTAACATACTAGGTGGCGTTGCTAGTATCAAAACATGCTATTGTTATATTTGGTTATACTTATAATTAATGTGGAGTGCCTTCGCTGCCGGCGCCGGCTCCCAAAAATATCCCTATTGGGAACCGGCGCGTGACGGTGATACGCTGCCGGCAGCTGAGATGTAAAACAACCGCTGCCGGCGCCGACACTCGAAATGGCAACCGGCAAAAGAGGAATGTAGGAGTCCGGGAGTCACAATGAGGATGCACCAAAAAACGTAGTGTATGCCATATTTCTGTCGTAGAGTAAATTTTCATCTCTGGCGCTTCGCCGGCTACTGCCGCGGCACGCTCGGCTCGCGCATTTTTTGGTCACAGTTCTAACCTAATCTAACCTAGAGATACCTTTCGTACTTTCTTCGTGGCAGCGGCTTTTATCCCCCGAGCCCCTTCTTTTGAAAGCAGTCTCGCCATTTTGTCAAAAAAAGTTAGTAACTTTTGCTCTACATTTTTCTAAGTCTTGAAACCCATTTGCTACACCCGCTAGCGCCGGCTCCCAAATCAGCGACAGGCGATAATGTCACATGAATATAATACATAGAACATTGATTAATTTTATTCGTCGTTGTAATACCAAAATCATGACAAAACGCGTATACGACGAAATGCGATCATGACCAACCGCGTACATGTCCTAACGACAATCTGACGCATTGACTAAATCAGAAGGCTGGTGACGAATTGCGTAAATGACGAACAGCGTATGTGACAAGCGGCGTGTAATCCCAAATTCGGACGATTTACAACAGGCACTGGGTACAATCTGTGGTGGCGACATTATTTTTCAGTTTCCCTCCCCAAAATGATTCACAACTCCTATGCCTTTCTATAGCTGGACGAGTTCCCAGTATCAGAAAAGGTGGCACTCCAACTAGCCGGCCTGCAAGCGCAAGTGTCGTTAGGCGAGCCCCCGCCTAGTCCCATGCCGCCGCACACGCGTGCATACTACGCACACCCCGAGCAGTTTTTGCCGCAGCGGGTGGCCCGCGCGCGGCCTCCACACCAGTGGGTGAGTAGATAACAGAGGGCCTAGTGCGAGTTTGCAAATGTGAAAACGTTACCATCGCGTAAGAGTAAAATTTTTTGTCATTTGAAAGATATTTACATACTTCAGGTCGTCACTATTTGACATTTGATAGGGATTGTGATCGGAACGCGTTTAGAAAGGTATTGAATGAACGAAATTGAACGTCTAAGCAAAGTGACAGACGAAAATATCTTTCAAATGTATGGACAAGTGTCGAATGAAGTGTCATTTAAAACATAATTCGTTCCGAAAGGGATTGCGACTATAAGTTACACAATTCCATAAATCATTATCACAATCACAATACCTCTGAAAGGGATTGTGATAGATTTTGAAATTCGACAATTAGGGGGCAGATCATTAAATCGTGAACGTTTCAAGATTTTGTCATGGCCATATCGTGAAAATAAGGTGTCCTGTGGAATACCGGCTTTTTGCATCTTGTTCGACATTTGTGTGACTTGCATAGTACTCTAGTACCTTTTCATCGTAAACTCTATAATATTACTGATCACTTTCTTCATCATATATAAACGAATAATTGACTTTTTTTATCGGTAATTATTGTAACCATTTAACGATATGATCAAATAATCTTGACCATTAGTAGCCGCGCATTTAGTTGGCCATATCGACAAACGATTTTTTTTGTCATTGATCTGGCCAAGGTAAATCATGATGTGGCCAAGGGACAAACCCACCACCAACCCATGACCTGACGAACCCTCTTGGTTATGCAGGTCGAAGCAGCGCGCGGAATGGCCTCCACTGCGCTCACTTTCTTGACTCCCTACAAATATTTTCTAAAATATTATGTATACTTTGTCCCTATAGTCCTTCTGGGGCGGCCAAGGGACAATTAAAAATTCATGAAATTCGACCACTTCATAATGTGGACAATTCTACGACATATACATGTCATTGCTCGTGACGTGAGAAATTCCCAGTGGACCAGTAGAGTTTTTTTGGGAAAAGTTACTCGAAAAGTAATAAGGTAATAGTAATAATATATTATTCAAATGAAATACCTATTAATGATCTATTATTTCTGATATAAACGTTTTCTATAAATGTTTTACTTTTATTAATAAAGCTTCCCAAAAAACGCCACTGGACTACCGGGAAGTTTCCCGACTGTACAGCGAACATGACTTTCAAAGTAACGAGTGAATCAAAAGATTGTCTTTCAGCGAGTAATCGACCAATCCAATCAATCCAAGCAAGTCTAGAAAAGAGTCAATCTTGAAGGCAACTATGAATTGTAATTCCTGAGAAAACAAGTGACACCTAGACCGATTCCTATAAGTCAAACAAGTTGATAGCCAAAATCCTGTCTTAAAAAGTAAGTTTAGTCTGTACTGAAACACATTAGAATCCGGAATCCGCCAATCTAATTAATAAGTAACATCCATTATAACAAAGATAACAACTATAATCGATCCCTGATATTCATTTTGACCTTATTTTTCTACGGCAGGCAACAATACTGGCGCAAGCGCATCGTCAATACGGCGCCGGTCGTGCGGAGCTGACGGCTAAAGCGCTGTACTTGTCTTGCGTGATGCAGTACCCGCTTTACGGGGTCACGCTCTTCCCTGTCACCTACAAAGGATACTGGGCGCATGGTGAGCGCTGTTTCAGAATTATTTAAGTTTTTAACTGTAAAATAGATTCTTAGAGATAAGCCCATCGTCAATACGGCGCCGGGCGAGCAAAGCTGACGGCTAAAGCGCTGTACTTGTCTTGCGTGATGCAGTACCCGCTTTACGGGATTACGCTCTTACGTGGTGAGCGCAGATTTTATGTTATTTTAGTTATTAATTGTTAAAAAGATTAAAGAGACTCAAACATTTGAGTGTTTTAAGAAGACATCCCGCGACAATGGCTGCAAAGGTTTTGTAATGTCGCTGTCGGAAATAAAAACAACAATCTAAATAACAAATCCTAAAAGGTATGATATGATAACAACAAAACGTTCAATTTCAGTGTTTTAAGAAGACAAAAGAAATTAATCAGATTTGAATTTAATTTATAGCTTTTATAAAGCCCTATTTCAAGCCTCTCAAGTTTTTAGAATATAATAATTTCATTGCAAATAATAATTATTTGGTAGTAGCAGTAGATATAGGTTAAATTTGCTACTTATGTATTTTTAACATCCAAAAACTTTATAGGACCGAACGTTCTTTTGGGAGTTGGGTCCGAGGGCGTAGTGCTAGTCCGGCCTTCGGACAAGGTGGTGCTAGCGGAATACCCATACAGCAACATCGCAGCCCTGCTTATGGACCCAGTTGACAACGGGCTCACCATCAGTCTCACACATCACGGACAACACGACGGACACAGGTAAAAATTGAGGCTGTTCTATTACAGCTATGCCTAGCCTATGCAAATCTGCGCTTCTATACCTCTTTGATACAATAATGAGTAAAAATAACAGAAAGATGCCTCCTTCCGTTTCCTTTTTTATCGCAAGCCTGTGGCGCAGGCTGTACGGCGACCATACGATTCGGAATACAACTGCACTGAAAATCTAGTCAACTGACGGAAAGAATGCTTGCAAACAAAACTGTGTCCATTTTTCGTAATTGTTCCATAAAGTTTTAGTTAATTAATGCCATAAATCAAACTTTGACAACGTAAGTAAGCTATCAATATCACATTTTCTTAAACGTGTAATAAAAAATATATGATTAAGTATTGTTTACAACATTCTTTCCTTAAGTTGGCTAAAGTTAGATAAAGAGCTGTCAACAAACAATATAAGTAAATTAACTCAGATAGAAGACAGTTAAAAATAACGTAACTTTTCAGATGTATAGTACTAGAATCGCCCCAAAAGAACGAAGCGGCGTGGCTAATGGCGGCCTACAGTCCAGTACTGGCCAATGGGCTAGCAGACGAACCGCCTAGAAGGGCCGCCCCTGCTTCCGAGCGGTCGAGGCTCGCGGGGGCTTTGAAGAGCGCCCGTAGGGCTCTCGTGGACTCGGGCATGCTCAGGCGACCTACGGAACTGTCTACCGGGAACTTCTTGAGAAATACGCTAAGGAGGTAAGAGTACAGCAATGGTGATACACGAGTTTACCGGCATATAGCCCGTTGGTTGAGACTCGCGAGGGCTTTGAAGAGCGCTCGTAGGGCTCTCATGGACTCGGGCATACTTAGGCGACCTACAGAATTGTCTAAGGGGAACTTCTTGAGAAATACTTTAAGGAGGTAAGTGTACAGCCAATTTGGTCTCACACGGGTCATTATAGGTGTATAGGTCATAGGTCGAGAGTAATCGAGACTCGCGCGGGCTTTGAAGAGTGCTCGTAGGGGTCTCGTGGACTCGGGCATGCTCAGGCGGCCTACGGAACTATCTACGGGGAACTTCTCGAGAAATACGCTAAGGAGGTAAGTGTTCAGCAAATCTGGTGTCACATGAGTCATAATCGGTATGCTTTTTGTGACGATATATAACGAAATATATGTTTTTTGAGAGAAAATAATAATAATTTAAATGACGTGTAACCGTCTGTTAAATTGGAATTGAGTTTTTGTTTGTGCAAGCTAGTTGTCGCTGCTTATTTGGAAATCTTGCCTTGCATTATTCAATCGTATCGTATCTCACAGGCTCAGCAAGCACCGCCTCGAAAAGATCCGCCTAGACACGACAGCAGAAAGCCAGGGCGAGTGCTACAAGGGCTTCCCGGCGGGATACTGGAGTTGGGCGCGGGCTCTACCTCATAGTCTTACCAAGCTGAACGAGGCCGAGGAGGTCGCCGCCATGCAAATATTCAAGGTATACTGAACTCTATCAAAATCACTTTTACATACGTAACAAGAAAATATAATAGAAAAAAGTAACTAGTCTCATGTCGCCCTGACGGGATGAGACTAGTTGCTATTTTCTATTACATAAAAATAGCATTGTAAAATGCAAAATTAAAAAGTAATAATCACTTATTCAGTCTAGACTGGTTCAAAGATCCTACAAGGGCTTCCCGATGTGCAACTGCCAGCCTCGCCAAACTGAAAGATATGCCTAAACACGGGGGCGGAAAGCCAGGGCGATTGCCTCAAAGACTACCAAGCTCAACGAGGCTGAGGAGGTTGCCGACGTCAATATTTAAGATACAACTCGACTTAAACATTTTCTGAGGCACAACACAAGGCACATTCTCTTCTGTGATAAAGAAAAGGGATCCGAATAGACTCACCTTTCCCTTTAAGAAAAAATCTGAGCCATTAAAACTGCAACTTAATGTCGATTAAAATTTATAACAAAATAATATAAAAAAACAAAAAAAAACCGCAAAATTTAAGAGAATTGCCTTTAAGCGCCTTAAAGGCCTTTAAGTAAAACTTCATACATAACTCGCGTCAAAATGTCATTCATTATACTTTAAAATATTTTTTTGCAGATAATTATTTATGGAAACTATTATTGTATTATTTTAATGATGGACATTATTGATTTATTTATGTAATTCGTGGATAATATTAATTTGTTTTTTATTATTATTATTATCAATATGGATATTATATTTGACATTATATTATTTTGTATTGTAAACGAATGGAATGTGTATTATACTTTTTTATTTTAGTGAATTGTTCAAAATTTGCATTGTCGGTCATCCGGCGAAATATGTGGACCTTCTCAAACCTCTTGTCATCTTAAAATAACCATGTTTCACGCAATAAATATCTTATCTTTATCTATAGCGTGGTGGTTAAATATTTTTCGCTATTCTCCTACTGACCTTCATTCATTGTTCCCAAATAATTAAAGACAGACAGACTATATTAAATATGATGAACCACGTACTTCTCAAATACTACATTTACCTATTACCCATCTACCAGGATATCATGAGTCACGCGGGCCTAAGCACGAACGAGGGCAGCACGAGCAACCTCGCCAACAATAACAGTGTGAGCAGCCAGGAGAGCGACAGCGATGACCGCGTCTCGCTCGCACAGTCCTTGCTGCAGCGCTGTTTACAGAAGGATACGCTACTATGCGAACTGTATGTGCAACTAATTAAACAGGTAGGAGTTTCTCTTTTAATATGAGCTTCTCAAAATTATGGTCCTTCGAGTTGAAAGTGCAAATTGGTTATGCCAGCCAAATTATAATAACAAGCACTGAGCTATGCCGTAGACAGACAAAGGGAAGCGAAACTAATGGCCGATTTCACCAACGCCTGCAAACTTTAGGAGTTTCTTACAGATCATTATGTCACTTTAAACGTCAAAAGTATGAAAAAGACTGCATGATGTGTTAATAAAAACATAATTATAATAAATTAACTATATGGTAAAAACAATTAACATATACGGTGATTACCTATGATTATTATGGAAAAAAACTTGACTCTTTTATGACTTCTTGTTTTGTACCAGACGACAGATCACCCCGAGCCGTCTTCGCGCGTGTCGGGCCGTCACTGGGCGTTGCTATGCGCGGCGGTTGGCGCAGCGTTGCCGCCCGCGAAGCCGATACGACGATTACTACTAGCTCATCTGCGATACAGAGGTGCTGCGCTACATACTGGGGAAGACGGCAAGTTTGCTCGCCGCGCGGAACAGGTACGAAATCGTTACGTTGCTATCAGTTTGATTACTTTACTATTTGCGGAGCTGACCGCGAATCCGATACGAAGAGTACCTAGCTCATCTGCGATACAGAGGCGCTGCGCTACATAGTGGAGAAGATAGCAAGTTTTATTTTTAATGAACGACGGAGATACTCTTAGCCTTCATCATACCTGATGTTAAGTATTGATAAAGCTGAAGATGGAAGCGAGCCTCTCCCGGAATTCTCAATCATTGAGGAACTGGCTATTTTATATCTAACTGCCGGAACACAACAATGCTGAAAATATTGTTGTTATGGCGTTTGCTCGCCGCGCGGAACAGGTATGGAAACGGAAGGATGTTTCATTTAAATGATCACTCACTGCTGGGTATAAGTCCTGCGCGGCGCGTATCTAGCGGCTTCTCGCGATCGCGCACCAGATCGTCGGTCCACCTTGTCGGGGGCCAACACGGAGCCTCGTCCGGTGCGCGGTCGCCATTCCAGAATCGCCCTACCCTAACGGTTATCGGTACTTCTCGCTATGTACCTACTGCCACTTCAGCTGAGCAAGCAGCATCTATTGATTTTAATCGACCATTATTTTACAAACCACGCTTATCCCTCATTGAATTAGCTGCATTGGTATATCGCAAATTAGAAAATTCTGAGGAAGACAGACATCACGTTTTCCACTTGGTACGATCATCTCTTGCTTCATTTACTTTCATAACATTCCAACGATCTTGGCGATTTTGGGGTGACGTTTCTGTTCTAGTATAGAAATGAAAATGATGGAGTTAATATAAGTTATATTGGTTTTATATTCTTCGCAGGTGGCGTTAAGCACTGCGCAAGTGCCGCGTCGGCTTGCCGCGCCCTCGAAGGAGGAAGTACTATGCGCGGGAGCTCGTAGACCCATGCACGTTCGTGTACTTCTACTAGACGGGAAACAGCACGGACTGGTGTTTGGGCCAGCCGCTACTGCGGACCATCTCAGCACTATGTTGAGGGAAAAGATCGGGCTCAGCGACTCTGCCACTGGTAAGTTTAAGCTGCATTCCTCATCTAACTAAACAAATATGCTAATGATTGTCTCCGTAGACCGATGCACGTGCACATGCTGCTACTGGATGGAAAACGGCACGAGCTGATGTTAGACCTAGCCGATGCTGCAGATTATTTCAGCGGTATGTTGTTGGCGGTTGAGAAGATCAGGCTTAGCGACTCGGCTATCAATAATATGCTTAATTCTTCATTAATAACTAGGCTGTTGATAATCTTAGCGCTTGCTGCTGCTCCACCAAAAGCACAATAAAACAGCAATAACCAAGATAACTATATAATCGACTATTAAATTCTAGCATATATGAAGCAGATTTTACAATAAAATAGTTTATCTAAACATTAGCGGCTACCCGCGGTTTAACCCGTGTGGTTCCCGGTCCCTTGCGAATATCAGGATAAAAAGCAGCCTATGTGTTAGTACACTACTTGAAGTCCCTAGATACCAAATTTCATCCAAATCCGTTACGTAGTTTTTACGTGAAAGAGGAGGATCACATTTATAATACTAGCAGCCGCCCGCGGTTTCATCCGTGTGGTTCCCGTTCCCGTGGGACTATCGGGATAAAAAGTTTCCTTTGTTTTGATCCAGGCTAACTTCTATCAGTGTACCAAATTTCATCCAAAACCGTTCAGTAGTTTTAGCGTGAAAGAGTAACAAACAAGTAAATGAACAAACAAACAAACTGACTTACTTTCGCAAGTATAATAATTGTAGGATTAGCAAGGCAAGATTTTCATGAAAAACCTTATATTTACCAGTAAACTAGTATGTCCGTAACACGTCGCCCTCTCACCAGGTTACGCGTTATACGAAGTGTGCGCGGGCGGCGCGGGCGCTGGCGAACGTGCGCTAGCGGGCAGCGAGCGTGTTGGCGATGTTCTGGCGAGGTGGGAGAAGGCCGGTGCCACTGCTGCCGCCTGCAGGTATCAACTAACATAGAACTAACTGCACAGAATATATAATAGTAAATTAGTAACAGATGTGTCACGCATAACGGACCAAATGAGAGTCTAAATGCGGAGAAAAGAGCCCATCACCAATACCAATAATAGTAACAGATGTTTTATTAGCCTACAAAATATCCAACGCGTCTGGTGCATTTGAAATTGCACCTTACTACTACGCCTACAAGAGCGCAATTGCTTTGTGTTTAGAATTTACCTACACAGCTCAAGTGTTGTTGTAGTAGCGAGGTAAAATAAATAACTAAAATATCGTCAACGACAGATATACTACCCAGATACCCAGATCTACAGATATTTTTCCTTCGACCCAGATATTTTATTAAAAAAAAAAAAACATTTTATTATCGCGAAAGAATTTTTATTTGTATTTTTGTGTTGTGTGTTTTCCGGCGTGTTGACACCTTTGTCGGCTGTATTTATTTATTTATCAATTAATTTGTGAACATACTGACTTACAGCAATCCCATAACGCCAGTATTTTATAATTATTATAAAGACACAATTGAATAATTAATAATTACATAGCAATTATCTGATGTCAATACTCGTAACAAAATAAAAAACACATACTAAAAAAACATATTAATTAGGATGACAATAGTAAACAAAAGAAAACACAGATACATAATACTAAAATTACAAATGTTAATAATATTACGATGTCATTAAATAAGTACTAAGTAGTCAAAAGAAATTGTAAAGATGTCAAATGGTAAACAGAATAAAACAAAACAGTAACAGGTAACTTAAATAAACAGACAAACATTCACTAAATTACAATTGTCAATAATATTATGATGTCATTCTATGTACAGACTTGTACAGTTGATGATTATAAATGATAAAAGAAAAATATGTTGAACACTAATTTATTGCTATACGAAATTACACTTGATTAATTACGATAAATTTAATTGCTAATTTATTTATTTAATCGTATGGCGTATAAAATTATTTGTAGGTTAGCTTAATTATAGATCTATGTCTAGGTTTTGCAACCAGTCCACAGCCGCTGGTGTCAGGTTGCCATAGAGATCGTGCGGATCACCTGCGAAACGGCGCCTCGGACATCGCTCGACGATATGTCGGATAGTCTGTTCCGCGAGGCCGCAGTCACACGCTGGACTCTCTATCCAACCCCACTTGTGCTTCAGATGTTGCACCTGCCGTGTTCCGTGCGGATTCTGTTTAAGCGGCACCAGTACTTCCTTCAGGAAAGGCGTTCCGAAGACCAGCGGCGACCTCCGACCACTCGTTCCTCCAGGATTGATCCACCAGGAAGTCATCGGCTAACAGTTTTCCTGCGGCTACGCTTGTTGGTCGGCGTGATTTTAGTCGCTGCGGTGGCGGCATGGTAAATTCTGTGTGTGCCGGCAGATCAGGTCGTTCGATCATCTTCTGGGCTTCCCTCGCTAGAGCATGTTTTCTTCGAAGATGAGGTGGAGCGATATGACTCAGTACGGGCAACCAGTGGGTGGGTGTAGATTTGATCGTGCCTGAAATATGCCTCATGGCATCGTTGAGCCTCGTGTCTAATTTGTCCGTGTGCGCGCTCTCACACCATACAGCCGCACAGTATTCTGCTGTAGGATACACGAGACCAAGCGCTGTTGTTCGGAGGACATCAGCAGATGCTCCCCATGATGTGCCACTAATTTTCTGCATGATGTTGTTGCGTGTAGACAATTTCAGGGAGGTTTTTATTAAGTGCTCTCTGTAGGTGAGCGACCTATCTAAAGTGACGCCCAAGTACTTTGGGTTGGAGTTAAACTTGAGATTTTCTCCCTGGAATTTAACAACCGGTTGGTAGTTTGCAAGTTTATTATTAAGATGGAAGCAAGAGATCTCTGTTTTGCTTGTGCTAGGTATAAGCCTCCAGGAAGAAAAGAAACTCGACATGGTCCCAAGATCCCTCGTATGAAGTACGAATATGAGTGCACTGTATGAAGACTGATCGTGAACTTGTTACTTAATATATAAATTAATTATAATAAATATGGCGTAAATGCTGACCGCGCGGAATGTAGTACGGTTGTATTGAACCGTACATTCCATACTTTTTGAGTCAAATGCAAGCTTAACACATAAAAAGTAAACAAAAATTTCACTTAAATGACAGTTTACAATGATGTCAATAACTTATAATATAAGGACACAAGATCACATAATGACATCAATACATGTCTTTCCCGCATAGGCTGGTATTCAAGAAGCGGTTATTCCTGGGCGACAAACCGCTGCACACAGCATGTGCGGCCGAGATGGAGCTCCTCTATTACCAGGTGTTGCACGCGGTGCGCCACGACCGGCTGCCCATCGAGACTGATGAAGCGGTTAGTATACACAGCTATTTTTAAACTTTATCTAAAAAAAAATAGTTTGACTTAGAATCGACCCATGTTTCTAGGACAAAGTTGTTTACTTTCTCCTAAAAACATGGGTCGAAATACGAGAACAATTTTTGGACTTCCCATACTAAATCGATCACGTGATCGGTCTGATTTGTATGAAGAGTAAAAAAAAAATGTTTCCTATTTCGAGTCGAATTTCTAAGAGAAAGTTGTTTACTTACCGATTCTGAGTCGAACTTAACAATTTTTGATTCTGTTAAAAAATAACCCTGTTTATTAGAACAGGTGTTTAACGCATATATAAACCCTGAATTTGTATTTATACACATCAACAATGTCTAGGGAAATATCCCTAGACAGTGTTGATGTGTGGCGAAATTAAAGGCGAGATCATTATAAAGAATGAATATAATAATATTGATCTCGGCTTTTATTTTCAAAAATAGCGCCGATTTGTATATAAGAAAAACTAACTTTTGAGAAAGTTATTTAATTATATTCAAATTGTCATGCATTTTTTGTATTACATTTTCTATTTCTAAAGACGGAACCCAAGAGGGTTTTTTTTTCCCCATTAAAACTTTTTATGTACTGTAGATAGTTTTTGACTTATGAAGAATTTAATATAATATCCCTAGACAGTGTTGATGTGTGTATTTAAATTTAAAACGGTTTAAAGTCGCGGAATCAAGGTTGCACTTTTCTTAAATAATGAATGAATTTTGAACTGATTTGATGACCCAGATATGTAAATACAACAGGGAAAGGCACAGAGGCACGTTTTTAATTTCATATTTTTGATGTTTCGGATAAATTAGTTGATGAAATATTTTATTTACTGTTGTTTTGAGACAATCCGTGTTTTTTTTTGGAATACTATCAAAAGTGTTCTCTTTTATGTAAATTGCAATGTAACAATTTTTATTCTGTTATTGCACCTTTAACAATAAAATAAAAATAAATATATAACCAAATGTTTGTGTCGATCAGCGAAACTGATGAAGCATTGTCACAACAGGTGATGCTAGCAGCAGTGCACGCGCAAGTAGTGAACGGCGACTGCCTGGGCGGTGGTGAAGAATGCGCTGTATCGGCTGGGGCAGTTCTACCGCCGCGGTTGGCTCAGCCCGCGTTGCCCGCGCCTGCTGTGCGTTTACATCATTTAGCGTTGCGGGGCACCGCACCGCACGCCGCCATGCAGCGCGCGCTCACGCTCGCCGCCTCCTGGCCGCTGGCGCGCGCCACCATATATGATGTCATGGTGAGTGTATGCCATCTCCGCCCCGCCCCACCTAGCGTTGCGTATGGAGTATTGGTATGGAGATAGAGATAGATGGCGTCATCAACCACGCCATAATTAATTCTAAGCGGACGAAGTCGCAGGCATCATCTACTTCAGAATAAAAATAGTAATTCAGCGTAATCAGAGTCTAAGTTTTTTTGACGGGAGTGTCAGGAAATCAGGTTACGTTTCGAGAGCGATCGAGATATTGTTGGTGTGAAACACACAACACAGAAAGTCGTGGTTTGAAACATATTTATATATATATATTTTTTACGAACACGAAAGTCCAAGAGTGAACATGAAATTATATCATTGTTACATGAAATCCGTTATCGTACGAATGAATATTTAAATCCTATTTATTTGTTCGCTCAGCAATCGTTCACGTCGAACTGGCCGCGCGCGCTGTGGCTGGCCGTCGACGCGCGCGGGCTAACACTACTGCGGCGCGGCTCGCGAGCAGCACTCGTCTCGCACGACCACGAGCAGCTGCTCGCCGTGTCGCCCGCGCCGCGAGCGCTGCTGCTCGTCACGCGCGCCGACCGCAAGCACGCCAAGCTCGTGCTCTCCACCGACCAGGTACGGCCCGGCAACAACGGGAGCCTTTATCATACCCGTATTAAATAAACAAATTTACTTCGTTAATGCAGTTGTGTTTCTTTAAAAATATTAAGGAATGTTTCCTTTCAGTAAAATGAGCTAACTGAAAGATTTAAGGTAGTTCCCCTAGGCCCATAGATTTTTTCCATCCTGTATATACTTATATTTAGCTTGTATTAATATTTTTCTTCTGTCGACGATCACGACTACGTCAGGTACGACCCACCACAAGCAGTGACGCCTAAGCAACTTAGGTAGGTTTATTTTGACAGAGGTCTCGAGTGAGGAGCGGGTAGCAGAAGCTATTTATTAACCTCGCAAAATACGGTTCTACACGCCCAGCTTCGAGACGCAGCATGCAGTTATGGCAGATTATTTTTCCCTTTTCGATAGACGATCGTATAGTTAACCTTACGTATACAATGTTAGTACTGACTAACTTACTTTAGGATACTGATATAATTTAGTATATATTTTTCATGGCCGTGCTGATCGTATTCGATCACGTTTGTTAAGCAAAATTTGGCCTGGTCAGGTGTCGGATGGGTAACCGTAAAGTGGCATTTTAACAGAACGCTTCCGTGCTTCGGAGGGCACGTTAAACCGTCGGTCCCGGCTGTTGTCATTTGATTACAGTCGTTAAGCCAAGTCAGATGCCTTATAGGCGGCTTGATAAATTCTGACACCAGAGGTGGCCATTAATCCTCACTCGACAAGATATTATGGAATAACAGAATATCATAATAATATTTAGATTATTATTATGATATTCTATTCTTTATCATTTTAATATCTTGTCAAATTCAAGCGGGTGGGAGCCTGACGACCTGTACTACGGGTATGTAATCCATACCTATCGCAGGCGTCAGTCTCACACAAATAATTTGGTTACTTTGAAGTATGATACCGAAATTTGTTTGTGATGAGAAAATAAATATTTATTATTAGATTTTTAATTATTATGATTATAAGAAGATATTTTAGGAATTTGCCCCGCAGCTTGCCGTGCGTCTTTGGGACCACTCAAGTACTCAGTAGTATATTTTTAAAACAAAACCTCCCAACTGACAATATAATTCTTTTCGCAGGCATACCAAATCGCAACGTTGATCAAAGACTACATCGAGGCGGTGCGGGGCCCCGTTTCCCCCGCGGCCGCCCCGCCCGCCGCCTCGTGACACCCGCACGCCTAGTGCCAGTGCTTCCACGTCAGGCAGTGAGCTAGCTAGAGCTAGCTTACCGAGAGTGAGGGTAGCGTGAGCTAGTGCAGTGTAGGCAGCAGCGATCGCTTCGAGAGGCTAGTCGTCATTGGCCGTTTCACAGTGATACAAGTGTGATTAATTAACAAAGGAGATCAAGTTGTGAAAAACGTGGTGGTTCTGTGTTGAAGGCAAATTGGAGTATTTCCTGTTTTATATCCTAATGCAGGTTTTCCCAAACTATGGGTCGCGACCCACTGGTGGGTAGACTAGGGTATCTAAGAATTACCAATTTTATGCCACATTTTCTCTAAGATAAAGATAGATAAGAGAGCCTAGAGGTGGGTTCCGAGTTTGGAAACTTATAATAGATGGGTCGTACGTAGCCCAGACGACTTTGGGAATCACTGTCCTAATGATAAATTCACCAGGGAACCTAACAACTCAATTAGCTAATCGTATTTTGTATGAGTTTACAATCTGCTTAGGCTTTTAGTGAAAATGGCTGACTCTACAATTTGCCTCGACAGTTCAATGATATTGCAACGCCCTGTAATGGAATAAACTACTATTTGAGCTACAGAAATTATAAGTTAAACCGTTACAAATCTTATGTTAAGAGTTGTTTATCGCGTTCGTTGTTCTATCGCTCTCTCTTCTTTCTGCCTATATCTTTCTCTCTCTCTGTGATGATGAAAACTACAAATAGAATTCTTTCTGCTCGAAAGATGTTTTAGGTATAAGTGCTCACGGCTTGATAACTTGACTCTTATTATGATATATAAGGGTGACGGTCTGATTGACTAGCTCCTCCAAACAGTTGGGCTTATGGACAATAATAATGAAGTTACCTAGCTGCTGCCGACTGCTACTTGAATGTGAGTGTAAAGTTGGACGCGAGCGACTAGAAACGACTGGAAATTTCTAAACGGTCTAAAAATTCATATCGAATATTAAATTATTATTAAGCATAATTTAGATTAAGTTTAATCAGAACTAATCAATAACGAGCTATTTTTGTCTTTTAAGATTCGGCGAGCCACAAAGTTTAAACAAAAAACTATTTTAACATACAATTACCTCACGGACTGTTTAGAAATTGTAGATGCATGTAAAAACAGCCTTTAGACAATTTATAGCCTCAAAGCATAACTACTTGGTAATTAGATGTATGGATTATAATATAATTCCATCGCTCGCGCCCAAAACAATGACGTCGAGATGTAGACTCTGTTACAAATGCATACGGCTGTGGCGGAATCGGCTCAAAGTCCCTTTAGTTGAGAATTTTATTTTATATATTGATGTATTAAGCATATCAAATCAGTGTACATTGCTACAAACCACGGGTCAGATGCAAGTTCGGTTTCGAGTGTAAGGATGGACGATTTCAGTTGCCAGAAGACGGGGAAGCAAAAATAAACCATATTACATAGACAACAGTGAATAATTCAGCAGCATAATCAAATATTTAAAATAGAAATATATTCAGCTCTTAATCTTCCTTACAAAGTTATCGCAGTGTCAGTATTATTGCTGTTAAAATTAATGTTACATGTTGTGGGTTAGACATATTGAACGTTAAATTTTAAGATGTTTCAAGTTAAATAGATAGTAATTTAAACAATCTTATCCCCCCTAGTCTATGGTTAACATTTAAGATCTGATTTATATCGACATTTTCATTAATCTTAGGGTGAGAAATAAAAATACTCTGCTTAGCTAATTCAATATGTATGATTTATCGCTTGAGTAAATAAAGTAAAATAACTCCACGTAAATAAAGATTTTATGCTAATTATGGCATTGCTAGTGTTATACAGTATTTCTCACTTTCTTTTATAAAACAGTAGTCGATTGTCATAAATTAATTGATATGCCGCTACACATCTGCTACATAACTTTTTAATATTAAGAATAGCAATGTATACATTGTATAAATTTTATCGGAAAATGTCGATATAAATGAATTAATACTTCTCCATTTCCACTGTAATCCCCTTAAACATTAAGTTAGTCTTTACTACTTAAGAACCTTGACTTTTTGATACTTTTTGCTCAAATGATTTCTTCCCTGTTTGTAAAATACACTAAATCTTATTTTGTGCCTTGTGAGCTGATATAATGTTGCTGGTAATGGCTTCCGATAACTTCCAATCATTAATATCACAGTCAAAAATTGATTTGCCAGCAGCCATTATTACGAGCATAACTGTTGATTCTCAGTGATCGATTTATTCAGACTTATTGTGACTACAAAATAATTAATCATTGTTTGAAATGTTCTATATATCCTCTATCATGCATATTTATCACATTATATTGCACAATGTTATGTCTCCATATTTTATAATAAAAATATATTTGATAATGTAGACATTGAATTGGTATGCCTACATTTGAAGATTGGCGGAGTTTGCCTTTGCCTAGTAGTTAATTATATATATCAATATCAAAAGTGAGGAGGAGGCAATAGCTTGAATCTTTATTGAAATAAATTAGACTAATTTGGTGCTTGGATGAACACTTTTTACTTATTTTGAGTATCTGATCTCATATTGAGTATTATTTATTTAGATGCCATAATTTTGTGTTTAACAAGCAATGTTTGGTTAGAATTTATTTATTAAACATATTATGTATTTTATAAGATCACTTTGTATATAATTGGTGAACCAAAGACTTAAATTGTCCCTTTGGATATATTATTTTTATTTTGATTATGATTACTTTGATTGTAATGTGTACATATTATATCTATAATAAATATGCCTACTCATTGACGTGAAATACTCTTCAACGTTAGATCTAAATTATTGACTAATATGCAAGATTTGGCATTCAGTAAATTGCTTTTTAGGATAATTTGCCATGACACTATGATGTAATATTCTGGACAATTGATAAATATAGAATGATCATGCATTGTATTCTATTGAATCAAGTAATACTTTCTATTGCACTATGTATTTTTACATTTTTTTTATTACTCTTTAATGTTTAAGAAAGCGAATACAATAAAAAATCGAAAGATTTTTATTAGAGTAAACCACCACATACTGCCCAAATAGACTGAGTATGTCCAAATATTTTATTCTTTTTGATGGATAATTTTTGTTAAATTTACTTATGGAACTTTACCCCATTATTAGAATGCCAAATAAATGATAATAAGATTGAGTACTTCTGATCATTTATTCCATATTCCATTCCTTACATTATTTATCAAATACCATAATCTTAATACTACTGTGTCACAAGTCCCAAGTAATCGTCCATTAGTGTTCCAATAGCAAACTGAAATAAAAATTGAGGCTATAGTAGAAGTTCACAACATTTTTTTAGGTATTTTAAATACTATCCACCAAAACACAGACACAGTCAACCAAATCGACCAGAATATAAAACAACTTTTGCAGACAATTTAGTGTGATTTATTTACCCAAAATATATATTTGGTACTATAATTTTTCGGTTTCTTTGCGGTTTTTTGGTTTCCCGACGTTTCCAGTGTGTGATTTGGGTAAGACCTAAAGACACAGTTAGCTCTTTTTGTAGATTTCAGTTCTTTTTGTGGACTTTGTGAAGGTAGACTTATAAGTAGCTAGTCAACCCGTGACCATAGTGACCAACTGAAAAGGTGCAGAAATGTCGGGAAACCAATAAGCCACAATTAAACCGAAAAATTATAGTACCAAATATATATTTCGGGTAAACAAATCGAACTAAATTGTCTGTAAAAGTTGTTTTATTTAAATTATGAGTGCACGAAGCAACTTAAGATGTGCTTAGACCAGAATATGTGTTTGCCTAGTTTAGGCAGTGACACTAGAAAAGAACCCATTGAATCTAATTGACCACTTTCGTATTGTAAGTACTAAGTTTGTATTAAAGCATTGTTTACTTGGTTGTACTAGTATCATCTGGGCGAAAAAATATGTGGAAAGATAAACTCACAATGCCACTAGCGTCGACTCTCGTGCCCACAATCTTTAACCGGATGACATCTTCTTCCTGGATGACATTATCTTCCTGTTTACTCTTGTAACAAGGGGGATTTACATTGGGACAAAACTCCATATCTGCTGGGATGGACTGAAATGCAAATTAAAGAATGTCAAAGTCAAAGATTTTTATTCAAATAGACTTATAGATAAGTGCTTTCGAATCGTCAATTTTTTTTTCCTACCAGCCATTCAGGACATCTTTTAACTGATAAGAAGAACGGCCGCGGAACATGTCGTTGCCAAACACAAAATCTACAATCTTGAAACATATTTAATATAGAGGAAAATTTTCTTATATTCAGTTATTAGAATATTTTCCTTTTATACAATTACAATAGTCATGTTTTATGTTAGTATCACTTCCATGCATTTTGGTCTTTCAAATAATCATTTACCTTGTAATAACCTTTGCTTAAGAGCGTTATTTACACATATATTTTAAATTTATGCAAAGGCAGCTCAATCACTTGTTGTGGAACTTTATTAAAAAAGGCTATGCCTTTCCCCAAAAACGAGCGACTGCATTTTTCAAGCCGAAATCTTGGAACGGCTAGCTTATTCTAGTATTAAAATTATGAACATCGCTATGCTTAATAAATAAATCGTGATGTTTCCTTACATATACTATATGATCATAAATGTATTGTCCCGCCAAAGTTAGTACATTAATCTCTTTAATGGCCTGCGCAGACGACGGACATTGAAGGACTTTTTGTCCGCGACACGACCTTATTAATAAGAACATAAAGTTGAATAAATAACGAGGACTATCGCGTACTTTTCGCGGATATACGCGGTCTAAGTTGAATCTTATTTGGTTAACAATAAAGACGTGTCGCGGACAAAAAGTCCTCCGTTATCCGTCGTCTGCGCTAGCTCTAAGGGAATCTCTCTGTCGAAGGTTGTAATTTATGTTAAAAATTTTAATTTATTTAAATCGTATAATTTATCACATACCTTTAATGAGCCTACTCGAATAACACCCACATCTGCCACCTGCTAAGGAGCAGCTACACATACATTTCTAAACATTTGAGAATACTTCCTGACATATTCAATAAAATTTGGGTCACAGGAAGTATGCTTTGACGCATAAAGGTCATATAGTTTCCTTCTACTTGTATAAATTCCCGGTGTGGCCCAATCACTAAACTTTACTTTGTCCAAATTACCATTGATCACTTTTTGCTTAAACGTTTTACTAAATTCGCCTTCAACCACATAAAATAAATCATTATAAAGGTAATTAGATTCCATAATGGGAACTGGTAAAGACTCAATTTAATTAATCACATTGTTTCTAAATTCATCTATGCCCTTTTTAGTTATTGGCCTACATACCATTTTCCGCTTAGGACAGACATGATGGTGCTCTATAGAGGCTAGTTGTCCACTATGGTCAGATTTAATAACATTTATTATACATTTTTCAGTGACTACACAGTTTGAAAAAATGTTGTCTAAGCAGGTGGCAGATGTGGGTGTTATTTGAGTTGAGAGCTTCGACAACTTTGGGTCTAAAATGTCAACTTTAAAATCCCCACATATGACAACTTTTTTATTACTTTTGCTAGTTATTCTTAAAACTTCCTCCATAGACTCAAACTCTAGGTAATTACTATAAACACATATTACAATTATTTGGCTAGTTCCACACAAGACAATTCAATTAATTATTCAATTGAGAGGGATACTATATCTTTGCACTCTTTGTATTGATAATTTTCAATACAAAGAGTGCAATTATTTATGTAAAATTATAAGAGACCCTCCTCTAATAACAGATTGCCTACTAAATGAACTTACAATACTATAATTATCGAGATTTAAAATTAATTCGTGTCATTTTAACCAATGCTCAGTGATACACAACACATCAACATTTTCACAGTTTATAAATAAACTAACTTCTAGATCTTTATCAGAAAAGCCTTGTATATTTTGGTGTACAACTCTTAAACAGTTAGGCTTTCCTGTTGTCAACACTGGGCTAGAGGGCGCCTCTGTTGTCTCTAATGGAATTTTAAATTAACCAAGTCAGTATTGGGATTCAATAGAATCAAATTACTTGGAAAAGATTCCAAAGTTGTATTAGAAATGTCTACACTACTCTTACATTACATTTTGTAAGAAGTTTGTGACTCATGGACTGATAAATTGATATGGCAGTAAGATGTGGGAATAAATTCTAGTATCACTTGAGAGACTTAGGTTGGACATGATGTCTTCACGTTGGTTCAATTTGTTTCATTCAAGCAACACTATTTATTTCTATTGAAGATATATTGATGGCTTAAAAATTTATGAGATTTAACAGCATAAATATAAAAGTATCACGGTGCGACCCACAGTTAAATTTTGATATAACTATGACATATTGTTTACTTACATGATGAGAAATAAAACAACTCAAGGGACCAATTTGAGCAAACATACCCACCTGCAAAACAATAATTTTGTAGTAAAATGGCTTTATAAAACTTTCCTTTTTTAAATGTTATAGTTGATATAACATTTAAAAAAGGAGGGTTTTTTTAAAGCCGTTTTAGTAAAGTTTATAATAAACAGGAACAAACTGATACAAAGTAAAGTAAATTATTTAAATTAGAAATAATTTGAATAAGCACTTGATGACAAAAGTATAAAAGTAAATCACTCAGATTTCAGTATTAATAGGTAAAAGAACCATGTTGTTGTTGCAATCAGACACATGATTGCAACAGGCTCTTGTTATTATGAGTTATATAAATAGAAAATGGGATATACAACACCTTGTTTACTTGAGTTACAATAGCATCCAGCACTTCACCTTTGAAAGGTCTAAATACTATTGCCTTGTACTTTACAGGGTATACCACAAACCCCTGTCCAGGCTGGATCAGCCCTGCACCTATGCTATCTATGGTGGTTACTGCAATGACAAACCCGTACCTGTAAAAATGTGGACAACATGCTTAGTTAATATATATTCGTGTTAATAAGTGTTGAACTGAAATTGTATAATTTATTTAAAATTAAATAGATTATAAAATCTCGCTTACTGAAACATGACTATTGGGTCAGATTGAGTAGCCCTAAGCAAACGATGTACATTGTAATAGAATTGTAGAGAAACTTTAGTCGACACTTAACAGCCAAGGCAATATTCTTACTTTCCAGTGCATGTTCCTTCGACTTCCGTATATAGTTTTTGTTTGACAGTATCTAACAATTGTGGTCCAAAATATCGGGGATGCAGCAAAATTTCATGTTCCAGAGATAACTGAAAACCATAGGTTAAGAAATAGTTTTGAATGTGAAATAAACAAATTTCTTTATAGAGATTTACACTACTTACATGGTAAAACATAGTGGTGTTGAGTTATAACTAAATGCACATTCTAATTTAATCTAATGTACTAGTTTAGGAAACAAACATTGTTTGTTTTCGTTACCGAAAAGACCGACGCTAACTAAAACAGCATAACCTCACTTTCTTGCTGTCAAAAAATTAAGTCAAATTTGACATTGATTTGATTGTCATTTATCTGTCAATTCTGTTTCTGTCTTTGTAAAATTTTCACCGGCCCTGGCTTCTTCGGCCTTCAGCAGGCGAAAGCATAATAACCCAAATATACCTAGTAGCTGTAAAATTCATAAAATTATTGTAAAATAAAATCAACAAAAAAAATAATTTTGGTTTGTAACCATTCGGAACGCACGCAACAAATAGACATCACTAGTTGCCAGTATAAATAATCTATTTAAATGTGTAATATTTTAATGCAACGTGATTTCTATTAACATGTTAAATGATGTACTAAAACGCGTAGGTGTAGTGCGTTGATTAGGGTTTTGTTTTGGGATATCAACGCTAAAATTACAGATGATGGAACTGCACAAGTGCACACTTATTGTATCGAAATGATTATTATACCTAATATATAGATAGCCCAAATCATCCTACTGATTGATGGGCAATGGCAAAAATACCAAAATACATATTAAAAAATAGTTTGCAACCGTCTATTGTGCTAGTCATTATATTAGAAAACAAAAAAATACTGTAAAGATTCTGATTCAAAAAAATATGAACAGTGCAATTATAGATTGATTACTGGCAACTCAACTCAAAAATGCCAAATGAATGGCCTGTGTAGTAATATTCTGTAATCAGATTTTGTTGAAAAATGGCAAAAACTTACGATTATTTATTAAAATTACTTTTGATAGGTGATTCAGGTGTGGGAAAAACGTCTATACTGTTTAGATTTTCTGAAGATGCGTTCAATATATCGTTTATATCAACTATTGGTGAGTGATTCAATGTATACCAAAGGTTATATCTTTATAAATGTATAATTTGTCATGGAACAGATTTTTTTGTTTCATTGTTCTGTGAGCAGTTTTTTTCTGATGAGACATGCTGATTTGTGACGGGAAGGGTGCGGCGGGCGTCATAAGAATGGAGCCCTTATCGAATTAATGAATGAGCTCTTCATGACATCATTCTTACTAATTAATTGACCCACAAAATATGTAACAAACAATTGCCGTTTCCAGGTATTGACTTCAAAATTCGGACAATAGACCTAGATGGTAAAAAAGTGAAGTTACAAATATGGTGAGTATCTCAATGTTTATTGTCTTTCTGCCATATGATACATAAATTTCACTATGCTTATGGTTCACCTATCTTGTCCGAAAAATTAGCTTGTAAAGTCTAGTGTGAGAAAGAGTTGTAGTAGGGCAAATAAGGTCAAGGTTTATTTGTCTTTTTTACAATATTTATCTCTTTCAGGGATACTGCTGGCCAAGAAAGATTCCGTACAATAACCACAGCTTACTACCGAGGATCAATGGGCATAATGTTGGTATATGATGTTACAAATGAAAAAAGTTTTGAAAATATTAAAAACTGGATTAGGAACATTGAAGAGAATGCTAGTGCAGATGTAGAAAAAATGATCCTTGGAAATAAGTGTGATTTAGATTCTAAAAGACAGGTATTTTGTGGAGAATGCTCTACTTATTTCAGTAGTATTTATAAAATGGCAATGTTTATATGCAAAATTGTATTTTAGGTATCAAAAGAGAGAGGAGAACAATTAGCTATAGAGTATCAGATAAAGTTTGTAGAGACATCAGCGAAAGATTCACTAAATGTTGAGTTTGCATTCTTCACGCTAGCAAGAGATATCAAAGCAAAGATGGAGAAAAAACAGGTATGATCTTAAATTATTCACATATGCACTTAAATCATTTGAAGAAGAAGCTTTTTGGCAAAAAATTTTAGCATTTACAATCTATAAATATTCAATAACAGACATCAGAAGAATCCTTTTATTTTCATAAAATCAACTTGCTACTGTAAATTGTTTCAAGGGTAAATTGATGAATGTTAACTGTTAGTAGTACCACCTACAAGTGCCAAATTGTGGCAACTTAGCACACAACTCTGTTTAGGCATACAAATCATTATGTGGCTAAACTAACATGATATTTTGATATTTATAAATTTATTATAAATATATGTTGTAGTAAATTGACTATTTTTTTTCTTGTTTCATGACTCATTACGAAAACAGAAGGTAAACTTGCTATGGTGTTTTTGTAGTTTGTGTTTAGCTGTCCCATTGTGTGCATTTGGAAGAGTATTAATAATTGAAAATATGTAATTGTTTTTTTTTTAATAATTCATTTTTATGCCATTTATTTTGTGGAGATTATTGCATGTATTGTGTAATAGTATTGTTTTATGTGTCTAGTGTGCAGAATAATCTTCAAAGTATGTAAGCTCAGGATTTGCGATGTTAGTTTATTAAGCTGGAGCTAAGGTAGGAAGCTATTTCTGTGTACAAGAAGCCACTTTTATTAGGTTTAAACTAAATTTTTTCGAAGCTTGGAAAACTAGCCTTGTGTATCCCGAGCATTAGGATCAATATAGTTAATTAAAATATTGTATTGATATTTTTATTTTATAATAAAACAGGAAGCAAATAACCCGGCCCCGAGGAGTGGTGCCCACCAACTGCGTGCAAATGAGCAACAGCGCAAACCCACGTCGTGGCTGTCGCGCTGCAGCCTGCTCTGACGGCCGCCGCGTGCCGCCCCGCTCCCCCCGACCCGCACCACGCCTGTTGGAACTGTTCTAAAGTGGATCCAGAATACAACCCACCTGTACTATATTTTTCGAACAACTTTTTAACTGGTGCGATTCCAAATGGGGATGAGAATTGCTTTTTGTATTTTTATATCCGCAACTTACCCTATTATTTCATCTCTTAGTTAATTTAATACTGTATTTTGTCATTATTGTAAATTTTTATTATTTTAAAAGTGACATTATTTTTAAGGAAAATTACTTGGTGTTAATTTTTTTGAATGGTTTCAATGGATATTTCAATAGATAATTTAGCTGTATTTTTCCTTTTGCAATTTTAATTAAGATAATTATATATTTTTATTGTAATATATACTATTTAATTTGAATAAACAGTGCTTTTTTACAAACAATAAAAAAAATGTTTTATATTTAACCATTGACCCATAATATTGGAAATGAGACATAAAAATATTTTCAAAACTTTATTAACTAATAGTATATACAATTTAATTTTCAACAAATGCAACTATTTTGAAAGTTAGTTAGTACCTAAATCATTACATTTTTGTAGCTCATTTAGTACCTTTACTTACAAGAACATTGTAGTAACAATTCATATTTATAACATGATAATAATAAATGCTATTTAGGTTGCTTGTATTTGTTTAGGTTTTGATTTGAAGGGTAAGAGGGCGAGTTTTTTAACACCCACAAAGGCACTTTTGGTCAATATTCCCAAAATTTGTATCATCTTCTTGAAACTGACAGCAATAAGTTCTGCTGTAAGTTTAGAACTCTTCCTCCAATACAACACATACAGAGGCAGAGGTGGAAGTATATCTGACCAGACACCATTTCGATAACTTTTGGCACGTGCTTCAGCAGATAAAATGGCAGGAGCTAATTCAGACTCTAGTGTGTTCTTTGCAATGTTTTTGGGCACAGATGCTTTGGCAAAACCGAGTTCCACCAGTTTTTGTCCAACATCAAGAGTTTCAACTGATTTAGTCTGAAAATAATAAAAATAAAAAGCACAAGTATATTAGCTTGTATAAAATGTTTTGTTTTTTAACACAATGTAAATGTTATTATTTTAAACTGTTATCAACCCAACAGTTAACTTTATATAGAGATGGAATACCTTAGGTTGTGGTAAATGCAGTAAAACAGTAGAAACGAGTGTATCTTCCTCTCTTGAAATTGGCTTCAAAGTTAGTTTTTGCCCACGGGCCACACATTCCAGCCAATTTACAGCATTGCCACTAACAACATCAACACCCCAAAGCTAAAAAAAACTCAACTTATAATCATGTTCATTTAATTTTACAAACAAACACCAGTGTAATATTGTAAAACAAACCTTCACAGGTAGAGGGGGTTTACTGGAATGCCATAAAGGTAAATATATTGGAGCTTTGTGGTTCACCAACAAACGCACTGGTGAGTGCTGTATGCCTGCATAAACTCCTCTCAGCGGCTCATGATTGCGTATGAAATGATCTGGGACTTTAGTCGCTTTAGAAAATTTGCTCACCTAAAAACAGCAGTGAAATAATTATTTAGTTATGTAATAATTACAATATAGTACAATTTAAAGGTAGCTTCTTACCGGCCGAATTTTATATATGGATACAGCGAGTCCAGCAGTGGCAAGGCCATAAACGGCGATCTGTGGGAAAAGAAGTGATAACCTTCAAGTTATCTATAATTGACACCAAGACGTAGAAAGTATTTTTCACATACATTAATGCCACGATAATCCTGTTGCAGTAAGTTAGTTAAATTCTGGAAAACGCCATCTCCTTTCGTCGACATGGTGTTATTTATCATCTGAGCAAACTTTCATAATTTCTATTTATTTATTTATTAGCTCATCAATATTTTCAGATTTCAGAAATTCTTTTTACGAACTTTTGACATTGACATATTACTTTTTAAACATTTTGATTTGACCATGACCACAAATTATATAGATGACAATGACAATAAAAGCTGAATATTGCCAACACAGCGAGCATGGATTTACTATGTGTTGTTGTACGTAGTAGGTACTTAATAATTCCATAGTAAAAGCTTCCTTCCTATCTATACATGAAGTATGCAAGGCTTGAAACCGGTTTGAAGAAGAGCGGTTAATTGAGGTTTTTGATTAAGATTTTTACAAAAACCGCTTCCTACTTTTTCAGATTTAAAAACGCAACTTCGGAAGGTCACTATTAGCTTTGCCACTCACTCGCTCGCGGTGTCCCGTTGTGATTAGGTACTTATAAAGAGCGAAAAAAAATCTATAAACCGCTTAAATGATTCAAAACCCTTTTAATTTTGCTCTTTCATAAAAACCGTGTTTTTTTTTTCAGGTGTAAGTAGAGCCAACCCTTAATTAAACAGTTTCTATGTATTCGCTGCAGTACCGGTTCTAAGGTAAAAAAAGATAATAATCTTTTGTGCAGTGCGAACGCTCGGTAACATACGACAGTAATTTCTTATTGGCAACATTTAATTCCACGTCAACCGTTTTGACATTTGTTTGTGCAACAGCAGCAGAGCAGTTTTTGTAATTTTATCGGAAGATTGAATTATTTCCAAAATGATTACCGTTCTCAATACTATTGATACTGGCCATGAGGATATGATACATGATGCAGAACTAGACTACTATGGTTTGAGGTTAGCTACGTGTTCTTCCGATAATTCAGTGAAAATATACGATATCAAAAGTGGTACCCAAACTCTAGCTGCTGACTTGAAGGGTCATTTTGGACCAGTATGGCAAGTTGCTTGGGCTCATCCTAAGTACGGTAATCTACTGGCTTCTTGCTCCTACGACAGAAAAGTAATAATATGGAAAGAAGCAGGAGAATGGACAAAATTGTACGAATACACTGGTCACGAGAGTTCTGTCAACTCGATCGCGTGGGCACCGGCCGAGTACGGTTTGGTCCTAGCTTGTTGCAGCTCTGACGGTTCCATTTCTATTATTACCTATATGCAAGATAGTGGAAACTGGGACGTTAAGAAAATACCAGCTGCCCATGCTATTGGAGTAAATTCTATAAGTTGGTGCCCAGCCATATCAGCTGATCTGAATCTAGATCCACTCAGTAATAAAGAGGCACCTAAGAGAATAGTCACTGGAGGATGTGATAACTTGATAAAGGTAGGTTACACACCGTTTACTAGTTTTATGGTAGTGATTATAAACTTAATCTTTTCAATGTTAATAAACTCAAGTATATCTTACAATAATCATATATATATAATCACCTGTAGCCGAGTGAATTTTTTCCAATATTTTTCTATTTAAAATTTGTCATAAATATATCTTACAAATTAAATTATATTTGTTATAGATATGGAGAGAACAAGGGGACCAATGGATTGAAGAGAACCGTTTGGAAATGCACATGGACTGGGTGAGAGACGTAGCTTGGGCACCATCTCTGGGCTTGCAGCGTTCTATGATTGCAAGCTGTTCTCAAGACAAGAGAGTGGTGATCTGGACCAGCGATGACAATGTCTCTTGGACACCCACAATTCTCAATACCTTTGATGATGTTGTTTGGAGTTTGAGCTGGTCCTTGACAGGAAATATCTTGGCAGTTTCTGGAGGGGACAACAAAGTTAGCCTTTGGAAAGAAAGTGCAGATGGGCAGTGGTTATGCATAAGTGAAGTAGCCAAAGGATTGGGTCAAACACCTAATGAAGAAAGAAGCACACTTTGATTTTTCTGCTGTAACTTTAAATAATATTATGTAATTATTTTGTAATAGTATGTAATGTAAAATTTGTAACTAATAAATTGTGTTAATTATTTAGACTAATATTTTTATTATAAGTGCCTTATTCTTTAAGTTGAAACTAAAATATAATATTCTAAAATAGTCTTCAATACTTATGAAACTACAAACCTTTTTCCACGTAACTAATGCTATTTTAATACTTTAAAAAAGATTACATTTTTTTTGTATATTTAATATACAAAAAAATATGTTGCTGAAAAATCGTCGGCAGGACCTGATGGGCTGCATCCACTACTTCTCTCCTAATGCGCGAGTAGTTTGACTCTTCCTGTATGTCTTTTATAAAAGCGCTCACTTATGGAAGCCAACATTCCGAAAGTATGGAAAACGGCAATTGTAACTTCCATCCACAAGAAGGGTCCTAATTGTGAAGTGAGTAACTATAGACCAATTTCTAAACTGTATTAAACAAGGTTTTGGAAAAAATAATCCACCAACAAATTAACAAAGCTCTGAAACATACTTTTTTACATGAGCAACATGGTTTCCTTAGTGGAAGATCAACCGTAAGTAACCTGTTAGCATTTACTGAGGATGTCACTTCAAGTAAGCAGTCGGGAGGCCAAGTCGACGCTGCCTATACTTATTACACCAAGGCCTTTGATCGAATTGACCATATAATCCTACTTAACAAGTTGCATTCTGCTGGTATTCATGGAGATCTCCTGTGATGGTTTGGTTCCTATGTTGATCAGCATTGTCAGACGGTCGTTCTAAATGGTTTCTCATCCCATCCACGTTTTTCTGCTGTGCTTTCTGGAGGCTCAATACTTTCAATTACCACAAGGCTCAATACTAGGACCGCTCTTATTTGTACTGTTTGTTAATGATATTAATCAATGTTTTCATCGCTTTAAGTTCTTGTTATTTGCGGATGATATGAAAATCTATAAAAAAGTACAAGCACTGAATGACTGTCTTCTCTTGCAGCAAGATCTCGATAGGCTGCATGCAACACTACTGTCTCATTAATAAGCTTGACTTGAATGTGTCCAAGTGCAACTGTATTTCTTTCAGTACATCCAAAAATGTAATTTGATTTGATTAACAATTAACGTGGTTAATTCGTCCAAGCAATTAACCCAGCAATCACTCATACGAACTGATTCTATCAGAGATCTCAGTGTAATTCTGGATTCGAAGCTTTTATATGACAAACACGTTGACGCCATCACGTCTAAAGCTATAAAGATGTTGGGTGTGTTATTAGAAGCACCAAACACTTCAAAATTATAAGTCCTCAAAAATTTTTTACTGCTCGTTAGTAAGAAGTCAATTGCAATATGCAAGTCAAGTGTGGAATCCTCAATACCAATTATATATTTCAAATATAGTAGGAGTCCAGAAAAAGTTTATCAGATTTCTTAATTATAAATGCAGGTTAAACCTTAGCCCAAGCTACGAGATCAATTGCAAACAACAACACTTATTTCCATTGACCTTGCGAAGAGAGGCATCTGATCCGACTTCCCTTCTTAATATAATCAATGGCTCAATGGATTGTAGTGAAACTACTTTCTTTAATTTATTTAAAACTACGCGACCGTACCAACTCAAGGTGAAATTATCTCAAATTCTATGTAGATGCAGGTACTGCCAACTATAGATTAAATTCTTATTTTTTATAGGGTATTTACTATTTTTAATCACAACCACACTGAAGATACAGATTTGTTTACATATGTATGCGACTGAAGGACTTGGTATCCAGGTCATGAATAAATTAATAATTGAAAAAAAAAAGATTTGTTTACAGCGAGACCCAATCATTAAAGAAAATTAATTTAGATTTCTTTGACAGTTAGTCTATTGTTTCTTCCCCTTTTATTGATATGGCTTCTTACAAACTAAATACCATTCTGCTAGAAGTTTAGTTAACTTTATTATTGCATATTTTCCTTTTTTTTTTACATCTTTTTTCTGTATGTATATGTTCCTATTTGTGAAAACTGATAAAAGCATGTTTGTGCAATTCTTCTTCAAAAATATTATCAATCGAAAATATTCTTTATCTATATTTTAGTATTATATGCTGTTTGTTTTCCATGTAAAAATAAATAAATAAATAAATGCTGTTAATCAAGGTAACAAGTAAAAATAATGAAATAAAATATATTTGTTAAATAAAAAACATTTAATACTTATGCTTATCTTATAACAATGATATCACATATGGGACTGGTTGAACTCTATTGATTCCAACAACAAAGGCATTTTGTAGTATTGTGCGATGGATTTGAATGTGGTTAGCTGTGTATGGATCTCCTTGGCTGTCATCATCAATGAGAAATCGCCGGCGCAGTCGCAAACAGTAGACAAATTCTCTCGTTTTACCTGTTTGACAAAATAATAAGTTTCTTAAAATATTAAACTTGACTTTGCTTATTAAATTGAAGTTTATATAGGAACTAACAATAACAAAACACGCAAATGATCAAACTGTCAAAATTCTTTAATCACTTTTGTTATTGAAGTCTTATTTGTTAAAAATCGAAAAGTGAAAGGTAAAGACATCAAATGAAGAATCTGTAACTTCAAGTTCAGTAATTAAAGAATGTGGTTATTCACGTGCCTATACACAAAATATGAGATAAAACATTACGGATTTTAGCGCGTTTTTATTTGATCAATACTTACAAATACAAATACAAGATCTCAAATTATAACAAGCACATTTATGATTCTCTTAGTTTGCAATTTGGTTTAAGTTGATTAAATTTAATTTTCACCTCACACGCTCGGAACATGAATGACAAATGCTCCTTGCATTTGTCATTCAGTTTCCGCGTAGAAAATCGCATGTTACGGCCTAGCGCGTTATAGTACTTTCTTAATTAACTAAAAATATTTCTAAATGCGTTCCGAATCGCACTATTGAGTTTTTTGTTACATCCTACACTTATTTTAAATAGCTTTGAATAAATTATAATACTCCGTTTTGGTTTTATTATATTATTTTAGGTCATTGAATCAATTATAAGAATTTTATATTAGGCTGGGTGAGATTTCACAACCTATGATTGGATTTCGGAACGCGACATAAACCTTTATTATTAAATTGTCTTTGTCTTGTTACTTACTTACTTACTCCGATGGCGCGATGACCCCGAAGTGGATCTTGGCCTCCGACAACAAAAGGCGCCACTTCTCCCTGTATAGCGCGACCTCCTCCCAGTCGGGCAGCAGTAGCTTCCGTAGGTCTTTGGCTACTTCGTCAACCCAGCGGTACCTAGGTCGACCGACTGGCCTGCGCCCTACTGGCCGGCCCAGGTATGCTCGTTTGACTGCGCGACCGTCCTCCATTCGCACGACGTGGCCTAACCATCGAAGCCTCTGTGCTTTGACCTCACCAAGGATATTTGGCTCGGCGTACAGCTCCTCTACTTCAGCGTTCTTTCGGATTCTCCAGCTGCCGTCATCGGTATGTACCGGTCCTAAAATCTTACGGAGCACCTTTCTTTCCGTGACCAGAAGTTTTGTTTCTTCCTTCTGTGTAAGTGTCCAGGCTTCGCAACCGTACATTAAGATCGGCCTGATCACGGTTTTGTATATTCGGATCTTTGTGCGTCTGCTCAGCAATTTGGAGGTCAGGATTTTGTGTAGGGCTGCACTGCAACGTAGAGTGTTTTGGACTCGGATATCTATCTCGTTCTCTCTATCGTTAGTCTCAGTTACAGTGCAACCTAGGTACCTGAATTTTCGTACGCCTTTATAGGTGGTACTCCCAACAACCAGATCCTCGGGGTTTTGCCTAGTGTTTTTATAACGGCGCATGTGAAGGTATTCCGTCTTCTCGTTATTAATATTGAGACCGATCCTAGCTGCCTCTTTACGAAGGTATCCTACCGCATCTATCACCTGATGTTTTGATTCTGCAAGTATAGCGAGGTCGTCCGCATACCCGATCACCTTATGTAGTCCGTTTAACTAACTCCGCCGTTTAGTATGAGCACTTTTCTGATAACGTGTTCGAGCGCTAGATTAAACAGAACTGGTGAAAGAGCATCTCCTTGTTTTAGTCCACTATTCACAGAAAACGGGTCGGTTAATTCGTTATCAACACGTACTACCATGTTGCTTTCTCTGGTAGCCGTTTGGATAAGTCGTACCAGCTTTCGTGGGATCTTAAAGTTCTCCAAGATGCTGTATAAGGCAGATCTGTCGATGCTGTCATAGGCCTTAGCAAAGTTTTTGTCTTTGTCTTGTACCTCATGTCAATGTCAACATTTACCGAATCTTTTTAATTGTTATTTATAAGTAACAATTTATTCCTACTTTAAATGAACTATAATACTCCCTTTTTATTATTTTAGTTTTTTATATCATTAAAACAACAAGATTAGGGTATATTAAGATTAAACTTTTTATTTAATGAAGTTGAGCGCGGAAACAACCATAAAATGTTCCTCGCTGTTGTGAGGTGAAAAATTGTGTGTTGCGCTCGGCTGAAAAGTTTTTAGCGTCTTGTATGTACCTTTGACTATTAACTATTAACTATTCTTTTTATCCATTTAATAGCGGTTTAAGTTTCGTATATATTTACCTGATGACATCGGCTGCAGATGAGATCCTGTAGCGCGTACGCCATTGCCCGCCTGTTCATCATCTCGATGAGCCGCCATTCCAACTCCTGATTGTCGTACGCCGTGCCGCAAGTGGGGCACACGCATACAGGGCTGCCGAAAATACAATGAGTTGATAATAAGTTCAATGCAATGCAGTGGTCTTCATCTGAAAAATGGGTTATAATAGCTCGACAATTCTCGAATTATGGCTTATACAATATATCCAATTCTGAGAATTTTTATAAAGTTCAAAATTGATTGGAGAAATTTGAGTAATGTAAAGCGTGGCCTATGAAGTTTATCAAGAGTTCGCAGCAGTGGTTGCACACGCGGCAGATCACCTCGGACAGAGAACAGGTCGCGCACAGTCGCGCCACTCACCAGTCGTCGTGTATCGCGCGATGCGTGTCGCGGCACAGGTCGAGCTCGCGGCAGTGGTTGCACACGCGGCAGATCACCTCGGACAGAGCACAGGTCGCGCACAGTCGCGCCACTCACCAGTCGTCGTGTATCGCGCGATGCGTGTCGCGGCACAGGTCGAGCTCGCGGCAGTGGTTGCACACGCGGCAGATCACCTCAGACAGAGCACAGGTCGCGCACAGTCGCGCCACTCACCAGTCGTCGTGTATCGCGCGATGCGTGTCGCGGCACAGGTCGAGCTCGCGGCAGTGGTTGCACACGCGGCAGATCACCTCGGACAGAGGACAGGTCGCGCACAGTCGCGCCACTCACCAGTCGTCGTGTATCGCGCGATGCGTGTCGCGGCACAGGTCGAGCTCGCGGCAGTGGTTGCACACGCGGCAGATCACCTCGGACAGAGCACAGGTCGCGCACAGTCGCGCCACTCACCAGTCGTCGTGTATCGCGCGATGCGTGTCGCGGCACAGGTCGAGCTCGCGGCAGTGGTTGCACACGCGGCAGATCAACTCGGACAGAGCACAGGTCGCGCACAGTCGCGCCACTCACCAGTCGTCGTGTATCGCGCGATGCGTGTCGCGGCACAGGTCGAGCTCGCGGCAGTGGTTGCACACGCGGCAGATCAACTCGGACAGAGCACAGGTCGCGCACAGTCGCGCCACTCACCAGTCGTCGTGTATCGCGCGATGCGTGTCGCGGCACAGGTCGAGCTCGCGGCAGTGGTTGCACACGCGGCAGATCACCTCGGACAGAGCACAGGTCGCGCACAGTCGCGCCACTCACCAGTCGTCGTGTATCGCGCGATGCGTGTCGCGGCACAGGTCGAGCTCGCGGCAGTGGTTGCACACGCGGCAGATCAACTCGGACAGAGCACAGGTCGCGCACAGTCGCGCCACTCACCAGTCGTCGTGTATCGCGCGATGCGTGTCGCGGCACAGGTCGAGCTCGCGGCAGTGGTTGCACACGCGGCAGATCACCTCGGACAGAGGACAGGTCGCGCAAGGGTCGCGCCACTCTGCGCTACTGCTGAACTCTCCTACGCCGATAAGGCGGAGCAAGTTGCGACGGAGGAGTGTGACCTTTTAAGTATAACAACAAATATTCAGCAGATGGCACTAAAAATATTATGAGTGCTAACTGTGTGCATTTTAATATGTTTAGATCTTCTAACCTCGGGTTTTTTTAACTTATTAACGGTTTGTATTGGATACGGACGGTTGTATTTTCACATATTTTCCATAAATAATAATGATGAAAGATTTGTATTCATGTAAGTGAGATTAACGAAAAGGGTCATCGAACCAAATAAACAAAAATATATTTCTTTTTAGACATCGTGTATTGTAACTTTGAAATAAATAAGTAGCCACACAATAAACACAAATATTCATCAGTTCACGATATAAATTTCTGTTGGGGATCTAACCCATCACTGGCGCCATTCGTCATATTAGGGGCCTAATTCTGCTTACGTTTAATCACAAACGTATTCCAATCGTGTTGCAGCCCTAGTTACTACAGCATAAAAAAGTACAATTGAAATAAAATTACGATACAAAAATTTGCTGAATTGACCCTCATATGAATAAGTTGCGTGTTACCTCGTTATCAAGCGAGGCGTCTAGCGAGAACACCTTGCAGACGGCGTTGACAAACAACAGCGCAGGCGTAGCATCTGCTGGGAACGCGTCCGCGCGGAGTCCGGGGGCCGAGCCCGCGTCCGTCGCGCGCAACGACGGCATGCGAGAGTGGATCTTCTCTGTCACTCTGTGTGAGGAAGAGGGAAAAAATTATTATAAAACGGACGATTATTTTAACGTACCCACTCCACTGCTGGGGCATTGACGTTTCTTATGGTTGGGGACGGACACAGACCTATATCGAGATAGACGAAAAGAGCGCTTCAAACTGTATAAGCACCTGCGTGTCGAATTTTTCGTATGTGCAAGTGCGTGATTTAGTGATGTGGAAATGTTATTGACGAGCTCTTGCAAGAAAGCACTGTACAAATAACCATTTTTATTTCTGAGTGACGCGTGTTTTGCATGGCAATGGTTTCAAACGGACTGACTTGGGTCGGAAAACTTTAACCATGGTGGATCAAACTTTTTACACGCAAGGTAGGTACACTTTATTTTATTTTTTATTTATTTTATTTATTTATTTATTTCGATATAGGTCGGTTGCGATAGATGGATAAGGAGGACGACTTGGTGGGTGTTAACGACTGCGAATACAGCCAGGACTAACGGCTTAACGTGGCAACCGAAGCATGGTGGGGCTCGAGATAATACATTTTTGGTCAGCCATTCCGCGACTGACCATTGCGAAACATATAGATAAATAAATTGTAACAGGAAGAAATGGTGTTGTCTAAGTATGTGTTGTAATATATAGCGCAGGGTCTGTATGGAACGCGTCCATGCGAAGTCCGGGGGCCGAGCCCGCATCTGCTCGCGCAAAGACGGCATGCGACAGTGGATCTTCTCTGTTACTCAGCGTCACAAATGTCAGAGATTGTGTTAGTGCTTCCTATTCAAGTGTATCTTCTAAGGAAGTTCTTTGATTGTACATACAAAGCAAAAATAATAACCCTATTGGAACTTTTGGAAGACGCTATAACTTTTGCGAATGGTGGCAAATGTAAATTTTGTTTTGACGTTTGTGATGTAAACATATCAATAAGCTATGAAACGCTAAACTCCTCCAAAACGCGGAATAATTGTGAAGAAAACGATACCCGCGTCGTCTAATCTCTCGGTTTGGCCATTTGGGTCATTACCCGATCACCAGATTCGATCGCTCCAGATTTTTTGTGGGGTTACTAAAAGTCTCTAAGTCTCGGGTTTATGTAAACAAGTTCTACACCCATTTGCACTAAACTTAAGAATCGCCTTAGATTTTTTAATAAAAAATTGCTTTGCACTAACCATATGCCGTTCTTAAACTCCACTAAGGCAATTATTAACTTACGGGTCCAATATCGAGCGCCTAATGCTTAAGCTATTCATGATTTAAAATAGATAAGAATAGCCTTATTTATTTATCATTTACATTATTATGACATAAAACGAGGCCGTATGGTCACACATTGGCCGACTTTTATGGACTTATACTCTCAAGCCATACACAAAAACAACATGTTAAGTAATCCCCAAAAAATGCAACATTTAAAGGGAAAACTTCGAGGAGAAGCAGAGCGCCTCGTACTGCATCTCAACATATCTGCTGACAACTACGATACTTGCTGGGAGCTCCTGAATCATCGTTATAACAATTTACAACTGTTATTTACGAAACAGATACAGGTTTTTATGGTTAAAGTGACGTCATATAAATTGAAACGCTTGCACGACACCAGCTTGGAGACAATCCACGCCATCTACAACCTTGAAGTAGAAACAGGGGGCCTACCATCAACTGTAATGCGATTCATTTTATGTTACTTTCAGGTAGTAAGAGCGGGACGCCGCTAGACGCGCCATATGGCAGCATCCCACTCTCACAACCTACAATTAATTGCATTACAGTTGATGGTAAGGCCCCAGTATTTGTATGAGAAACTGCAATTCCTCAATCGACATCGTTTTGATGGTAGAGAGCCAAGATTGACGCAGCCTCCTCTAGCAACGCAAAGACATAAAACGGTTGCGTTCACTGGCAGCTTCCGCTATCAGGCGACCTAGTGCTAGAACAATATCACACTATTGGAAATGCAGAAATTAGGTATTGGTACCAGCACCAGTGAACGCTTGGTGGCGGTTCCTGTGGGAATGGCTTAATTTATTTGAAAAATATATAATGTATTCTTAACTTATTCATAATCTAATCACAATTTTAATTGTTATATTTCCATTTTATTTTAAAACTATTATCAAACTTTTATTTTTTTGTAATTGCATGTTTTATATAATGTTTTTGTATTGAATTTAATAATGAACGTCCATTAATAAATCATTTATTTTTAGTTATCGCATTCGTCTGTGTCGTAGACGTGGATTCGCGCTTACTCTAGGGATAAACTGAAAATCAGTACTTTGCTGTGAAGTAAAGGTATCACTGAGTTTTTGCCTCTTTCTATCGATGCGGCACACAGATTGAGATGATATAATCTTATTTGTTCCTTAGTTTTTGTGTTTTATTCTTGTGTATTGAATGTGTGTGCTGTATATGATAGAAATAAACATTTATCTTATCTTAACCAGCTACATGGGACCCAATAAGAAGATGGACCCTGAAACCTATGCATCCTACATGGAATCGAGAAAGGAACCTCGCAACCTGCCATCCTTCGACGAACTGATTCCTTGATAGCAAGGTTACTGCACTGGAACCAGTTAACCGAATAACTAAATCAGCTGGAAGTACAAGACAGGAATCTGGTGGGAATACAAGAGACATGTCGAAGTCAAATCAACAGAAATCTTACAACTACAACAATAATAAGTCATCCCTAAGAACATATCATGCATTAAAAAATACGCCAAGAACATGCATGCATGCCCTTTGTGTAAATTAAATCGCATTTTAATTTACTGCCCAGAATATCAGAAGTTGTCACCGGAACAAAAACTGAAGTCAGTGACCGACCTAAACATATGCAAAAACTGTGACATTAAAAACAGTGCACAGAAATGCAATTCGAATAAAACATGCAAATTGATTCGAAGTCACACCATACGACTTTGCACGAGTTACTTGCAAATCATCAAATTCCGAACAAACACTCGAGTTAGAGATGTTACAAATTTGTTAATAAGATATATATTTCTTCATACCTATATCTAGATTTGCATAGTTTCAGAAACACGATTTAATGATTCGGCCTCGACAATTTTTCTTTTTGAAATGACTCCTTAAATATACGTTTTTTTAAGTTTATTCTTAAACAGGGTTACATATACTATTGGAAATTGGTTTAATTAGTGGACAACCAATAATATTTAGGATCGTATAGTTTCATTTTCTCTTTAATCGCTATAGTTATTGACTACGAAGTGATTTCGTAGATTTTTCGCCTAAACTGCAAAATCGGTCTCGCTCTGGCGCGCGTCCTTTTCTCATTTCTATCTCGCTTCAGTCGAGTAGCCCCTTAACAAATTCAATATAACTTATTTAGTACAGGTTATTACAAGCACTTATGAACGTCAAAAAAGCTACCCCATCAGTTCACAAACCCTACGGCGGGAGACCTTGTAACGAGAAGAACCGGCAAGAAACTCGTCAAGTTTTTTCTCCCTGTTTTATGTCATACAGTCGTCAAATTGAAAAGTGACCTTAACATATTAGTACATTGTACAGTACAATAAAGACTGGATACTCACTGGAACAGCTTCTGTGCTATCTCTCCATTGATCATTAGCGCCAACCGCTGGGGGTCCGCCCGCGCGGCGCTAAGGAACCCGGCCACGGTCGCGGTGAGTTGCTCGCGAACTGCCGCTGGCATGAATTGGGCTAGGTTCCATTGCATCGTGATGGTGCCGTCCTGTTGTAGAGTTATAAGTTATTGTATCAGTTTTATGGAGAAATTACAGTTCAAGGGTACCGGGAAAGAAAGACCATTGTCGCTTATCTCTATAATGAAAACACATAAATCGATCACAATCCACAATTCACTCAAAGAAGTTAGTATTGCTGCAGGAAAAAAGATCAAAATCACCCTGTTACATAACATTTAAAATATGTAAACAACATTTGAAAGTTTTTCTATTATTTGAAAAAAAAAGTCTTCATCAATGATCTTTCTTTCCCCTTTACCCTTCAAACCGTTCAATTATAAGAAATAGTATGGTCGCCTATATTAAAAAAGGGCCTTAAATTACCTCATCGTCATCACCTTCTTCAGACGCCGGAACTTGTGACGATCCCACTTCCACTAAGCCTTCTGGTAGTTTTCCCTGTGAAATTAACGTTATATAAATATAACTTTTTATACGACGACTATCTTCATATAAGCTTAACGTTCTTATCGAAGCACTAGTGAGAAAAAAGGCACAAACAGGAAAATGTCAAAAATAAAACATTCAGAGTCAATACTAGCAACCCTAGGTAAAGAGTCGGGTAAGTTTTTCTGGTAGCCCAGTCTTTCTGGTATTTTTTTTATTATTATTGCGACTTTATTGTGTAGCAGTCTTTCTGGTATTTTTTTTTAAATAATTATTGCGACTTTATTGTGTAGTATCACCTGTATCCCCGCGTAGTTGGCCTCGTCTAGCCACAGCAGGTAGGACCAGCACTGCTTGTACCTGATGTCGATGCCGTGGAACAGCTCCTTGTTACGAATGCTCTGCACCACGAACTCCACATAACCTTGGTAAAATAAAGCGTTTAATATGAAGATCAGAGTCTGCAGGAATTCTAGTGCCGATTTGGGAGGGACACGGAAATCTAATGGCACCAACTTTGCTGATACTCAAAATCCTTTGACAGGCCAGGGACGTTTTAAAACGTCGCCCATTCCGCGCGCCAACGACCTACCGCGTGATAAAACGCTCAAACCTCTATTGCTATGAGTCACGTCTTTTTTTCGTATGCGGTTTCCGGCGTAAAAATTCGGCATAAATTCCCCGTTAATTCAATAAAAGCACAGACTACCGTTTTAAAACGTTACTGGTCCTCCATAGGTTTTGGGAGGGACACGGAAATCTAATGGCACCACCTTTGCTAATACTCAAAATCGTTTGATTGGTTTAAGTGAATTCAAACATGACAAATACGTAATTGACTAATCATTAAATTTGGGACCAGCGGTGGTGAAGAATGGCTATAAAGTTAGTGAAGAGGAGATCCAGATTACGATACACACCCGATTGATCTGATCAACATTCTAAGAGATGTATGGATATGTCTAAACAAGCCGCGAAAAAAGTATAAAAATGTATGGAATTCTGGAATCTGAAAACTCTGATCCTTACATCTTTTAGAATGTAGATCAGATCAGTTGGTGTGTATAGCAATCTGGATCTTCTCCAAGCACTTCCTGGATGGCCATTATCAGATCACAGCGCGGTCAATCCTTGGCAGAGAACCAATCAAGGCTCGCTTGAATGAGAATCGACTAGTGTCTTATGATAAATTTATTAAATAGAAAAATATTGGAAAAATACAACTTGGCCACAAGTGAATTCTCAGATGGGACTCGAACCCACGACCTTTGGAAATCCGGTCTAATGCTCTAAATAGAAAAATATTGAGAAATTAAAATCACGACTAGTGTCGTTAATTATCTGACCACCACTGTATAAAGTTAACATTCAAACTCAAAACTAAAACTCAATGTTTATTCAGTTTAGGCTGTTACAAGCACTTATGAACGTCAAAGAAGCTGCGCCATCGTTTCACAAACCCTACGGCGGGAGACTTTGTAACGAGAAGAACCGGCAAGAAACATTGGCTTTAGGTGTAAGTATGAGGTGTCACTTACCGATGCCATCAAGTACAGAGTTCTTCTTAGTGCATAGTATGATCTTGTTGAAATCAGCGTACACTATGAGAGAGCCGAGTCGCCTGAACTCGGCCACTAGCATGAGGAACAGTTTCTTCATCAGATTGTAGAGTGTGCGACGAAGCGCTGGATCGTATAGTAGTGATGTGGGGGTTTTCAGCCACCTACACACAAATTATACATACAAATTAATTCATTCAGTTCCACAATGATGTAACTATAGTTAGTTTTTAGGGTTCCGTACCTCAAAAGGAAAAAACGGAACCCTTATAGTAGTTCGTTGTCCGTCCGTCCGTCCGTCTGTCAAGTCCGTTTTTATCAGGAACGCGTGGAGGTATCAAACTGAAATTTATATCTACTACTCAGGTCTACTGTACCTTGGAGCTGTGAAAATATCAAACTTCTAAGCCAAAGCAATCAAAAGATACAGCCGTTTATGCCGCAAATTTCCGCAAATTTTCGATACTCGCACGGGAATCAAAACCTACAGGGTACTTCCCGTGAACTTAGAATCTTGAAATTTGGTACGAAGTAAGGTCTTATAGTACAGATAAAGAAAAAATTGCGAAAAACATAAATTTTTAGTTACATCAAATAATAAAAAACATTTTTGAAAATTTTAAACGAAACCCTCGGTGCGCGAGTCCGACTCGCACTGGTATATAATAAAGATTAGTATTAGTGAAGGTAAAAAAACGAACACTCAGCCTACACTATATTACAGCATGGACATAACCGGCATCTCCGGTAATCCTGATATTCTGTGATATATTTTATCACATTGATTGGCAATGCAAGATTACAACAACGGGTTGCACTCTGGGAATGCCGGCAGAAGTGAAAACCACTTAAACGAAAATAACGATCAAAATCCACTATATCTTGACCAAAACTTCATAAAAAGTGAGACTAACTTGATTTGGCAGGTAAATCCATTAAAACTGACTTGGCATCAATATGAAAGTTCGTAGTAATAAGAGACCTTTATATAATGATTGTTATTAACTAATATATGTAGATCTTTCAAGTGTGAGACTTTATGTAATTTGAAATAGGTCAACGGTAAATGGTCTTACGAATCAGGGTCATGTGTCCTGACGCGACTTTAACATTTTTACCCATCCCAAAAATTTAAAACTACGATGTGCACAACGCCGCTGAAGAAGTTTTCACTTCAAAGAGGACGAATAATATAAAACCGCATACTCACATCTAATCACACCTTCCTCCCATAAGGATAGGCTTAGGCAGAGATAACAAGTAAAATTAAAGATGCTGTATTATTAAAATAGGTTAATTTTAGTATTTCATGACTGCTTCAGGGTTACTTTATAGTTTATAATAATACCTGTAAAAATGCGATATCTGGAAGTCTGCGAACACATTCTTGTACTGAGTGACGTCTCGAAGCCAGGACGCTATCATCGTGCGCAGGATTTTGAACGCAGCACTGCACTGGGCCGTCTCGTCGTAGTTCACCGGCGCGTTGGGACCTGAATGGTGATGGGTGAAGAGACGTTTAAGTTTTTTTTTATTTTTGCATTTTTCAATGTTATTTTTATACTTACGATAAATTTTAAATAGAAACATATTGGAAAATATCAACTCGGAAACAAGTGAATCCTCAGATGGGACTCAAGTCTCGATAGCTCAGTGGTTAGAGCATTGGACCGGATTTCCAAAGGTCGTGGGTTCGAGTTGTTATTTCGAATGTTTCTATGTAAAAAATTATCATAAGAGGCGTTTAAATTTGCCGTTCATTTGTAACTCAATAGATTTTATTATGTTAATACACAAAGGGAAGCTCAGTCTCTTCGCTCGTTGACGCGAACAAAGTACCACATTTAGTGCATACATGTCGTGCTGATACATGACACGTATGCATAAAACGTGAAGTAGCGTGATCGCTCGGATAAATCGAGTGGTCGTATAAAAAATGTTTAACTCTTATCGAGTTGTACCGAAATTATACTGTGCTGTGGGAGTCGATGGCCACTTAGTTCCTGTGATTTGAGTTCGGACCCCAATGAGAGTACATTGGTGTAGCTGCAACTCATGTTGCCGTCTTTTCTTGTAAATGCCTGATTTCTTAAAGCGAGGAGGGCTTCTATTGTCTTTGGGAAGAAAATTAAATACGATATATGCTGCACTAGCTAATAATATTCGCAAGGCGATTGTGGAGCATGCGTGGTTACTGGTTCTTGTGGAGATGCGCGTCCAACAGAGCAGTTGCAGGTGCGATACCCGGCTTCACAATCATTCGCTTACCGGCGTTAGCCACGTGATCGTGTATAGTAGCGTGATGAGTCCCGAACGAAGTATCGGCGCTGTTTCCCTCAGCTTATAATACGTGTTATGCTCGTAATTATTATAATAACAATAATGTATATTTTATTATAAATTATTTCCTTACCAGCGTTGGCCACGTGGTCGTGTATAGTGGCATGATGAGCCCCGAACGAAGTAGCGGCGCTGGTTCCCTCGGCTTGCAGCACGTGCTGCGCTTGTAGTAATGCACAAACTGCTAGCGCATCGCTTTCCAGCTCCACGCAGACGCTTCCGTAAGCACCGCTAGCGTTGTGACTGCAGCCCGATAGCTCTTCTACTTCGCTCATTAACCTGTGAGTTCATAGTTTAATAATAATATTTCATGAATATAGTTCTAAGATATATTTTACGATAGAAAATAGCATAGTGACTGCTAAAAAGTAAATTATCATCAAGTCACTAACCGCAAATGTAAATGTAATTTATTTAATTCTTTAAATTATGACACATTTCATCAGAGCATAACCTAAGGACTTACAGTGGAACAACGCCCTTGAAACCTCGCGCAATGCTGCTTTTGACAAGACTTCTTAGTATTTGACAGGTCATTTTCAGTGTTCCAGGGAGCGTTATAATATGTTAAAATGGAAGCTGAGGCTCGCTAGCACCCCTTCTCGCCCCGCAACCCCGCAAGATTGCTCTGTCAAAACGTGTCCTTCGGACGAGTGTATGGAAGAGAAGATAGATAGACTGTGCTTTTATATTATTTACAAATACCCTCTTGTCATCTATCTCTTTTTCTTACTAGATCGAGTCGTTCTAAGCACCACAATATGAAATCGTATTTGAGCAAATTTCGCGCGCAGAACAAGTCTGCGCCGAACAGTCACGTAGAAATATCCAAACTAGAATTTATACCCATAGAAATAGAGTTCATCAACGCACCTATTGTCATCCGTCTCTCATCCTCCAATATCAGACGCTCGAGTTTGGAGCATCTAAGTTCGAAGCTATCTTCTATCTTCAACAATGTCTAGCGTAAAACAATTTGCCTAAAGGCAAAGGCGTGGCTGGATTTTAAACTAGACTTTATCTCCATACCAATAGAGTTTACCAATAATTTGGATATCGCACCTGTTATCATCCGTCTCTCTTCCCCCAAGATCAGGCCGCTCGAGACTGGAGCACCACAATACGAAGTTGTGTTTGAGCAAGTGTCGCGCGTAGAACAAGTCTGCTCCGAAAAGAGTGGGGTCAGCCGGCATATTGCCTAATGGCACGTGGAAGTATCTGTGAGAAAAAAAAGATCAAAAAAGGGTGTTACACTTACATGTTATTGATTTGTCACATAAAACCACAATTAGACTTTCAACCTTATTTACACAGTGTTATGATTCAAAATGGCTATAAGTTTCCCACTGATTATGTTATTAAGCTGTTGGTAACAAGTCTCGATTGAAATTAATTTAAATAGCTTTTGCGACTAGGGATATAAGATTTGTCAGAGACAATAGAGAATTATTAGCATAACAACAGACTACATAATCGGCCTACAGTCCCATGGCCACAACCTACACTAACACTGTTAATTAATCAAATTATATTCAGTATCGACAACAATAAATACCAGCGATATTTTATTGGAGTTTTCATCATTCATCATCATCATCATATCTGTCGCCCATGATGGAGCACGCGGCACACTGGTTCGCGCGCTCGGCCTGCGATTGTCAAGGTCAAGCAACTTTCGCAATGTCGGTTACGGGATGGGTGACCAAAAATTTACTATCTTGAGCTCCTCCGTGCTTCGGAAGGCACGTTAAACCATTGGTCTCGGCTGCATTTGCAGTCGTTATAACGCACCATTCCGCATTGGGCCCCCGTGGTCGGTCATGGCCCAGTCTCCTTATCCATCCATAAGGAAGGCCAGTGTCCCAGCAGTGGGGACATTAAAAATGGCTGATGACGATGACGATATCAGCCGCACGACACCCACTGCTCCCTTAGCAGGTCTCCCCCAAGGATCACGACAACGATCGGTCCAGGGGGGTTACTCTTGACAGAATCGCGTAGAGATCGAGATTGAATGTCAATAATTATTACTGATTTACGACGTTGATTCGACTTTAATTGCTGCTAAAATCGATTACTAGCGTACAAAATTGCTTCATTTACTAAATTCAAGTATTAATTTTTAGTTTAATTACTTATTTTAAGTTATTATTACCGACATTTGACATTAATTCAATCTCGATCTCAATGCGATCGCGTCCAGAGTAAGGGGGCTGTGCTGCCCGCATCCACGACCACGACCACCACCACGCACCAGATTGTCAGTCCACTGTGTCGGGGGCCTACAATCCAATTTAATAATTTTTTGAATAGAATTGACAATACAAACCTGCACTGTTCTATAGTGAGTGTCAGCACCGACTCTAGATTCAAGTAGTGTCGTATGATGGCGCGCGCGCCGATGCGCTGCCATTCCAACGTGTTGTACAGAGTTTCTACGTCGCGCACGTGTAGAGGAACTACCGGGAAGTCCGATAAACCTGCAAACGATTAAAATGTTGTAGGTTGGACGAGAACGTACCTAGAAACTTTCTGTTAATAATAATTAATTGAAAGGTTTTTGTTTTGCAAGGCTGGAAAGTTGGATTTAGCGGCGAGATACCTCTTTTGAAACTTGAGCAAGCGAAGGATTCTAGAATTGAATCCTGAGCGTAGCGACGGTTTCAAAGGTAAGAGACGCTAAAAACTTTTCTGCCGAGCGCAACACAATTTTTCACCTCACAACAGCGAGGATTTTTTTAGGTTGTTTCCGCGGTCAACTTCCGCTAAAAAAATCTTTAAAAAAAAAGTTTAATCTAATTGCCTTATTTTTGTTGTTTTAATGATATAAAACTAAAATAATAAAAAAGGGAGAATTAAAGTTATTTAAAATAGGAATAAATTGTTATCTATAATAACAATTAAAACGATTCGGTAAGTGTTGACATTGACATGAGGTACAAGACAAAGACAATAAAGGTTTATGCCATTCTGAAATCCAATCTTAGGTTGTGAGATCTCACTCAGCCTAAATATAAAATTATAAATCTTATTGTTATTGCTTTTATGATTCAAGGAACTAAAATAATATAATAAAACCAAAACAGAGTATTATAATGAATTCAAAGTTGAGTCAAAAAAGTAAAATAAATAGTCAATAGTGCTATTCGGAAGGCATTATTTATGGCGTATTTTTGATTCAAAATAAAAAAAATTTTTACTAGGTTACGCCGGTAATATGCGATTTTGGCGCTGAAATTGAATGATAAACCCTACTTTTCCAAGCGTGTGAGGTAAAAAAATATATAATTCTTCTATATTTTGTTTCATCAACGCATGTAAATATCCGTCACGGCGAAACAGTTTCAGAGAAAACATTGCCACAGTATAAATATTAAGCTACTGTGATCTGTCTGAAGTCTGATAAACCTGCAAACGATTAAATGTGCGCGCGCTGATGCGCTGCCAATTTAACGTGTTCACACAATCCCTAGACCTAAATAAACCTGGCGTGCTCGCTGGCGCTACCTGGTGCTCACTGGGCCTCCCCCATTATGAGGGTCTCACCCGGTGTGTGGGAAACCGCACCGCAAACCTCCAGTGGGAGCACCGCTCGTCCGAAGATCCCGGCATAAATACACCGCGGGGCCGTAGCTCCGAACCCGCCTTCGGCGAAAGAAGATCCGAGTCCTGAGAGCTCGGTTTGATCTGGCAGCCGTAGCGAGCGGATGTCCCTTTGAGCTGTGTAGCTTGTGTAGCTACTTACTTAAAGTGTTGTTTTTCTTGCATAATGTTTTGAAATAATACAGAACAGCAGAATAAATACTCCTTCCTCTACGCACAGGTAGTCAGAAACCTACCGGGCATGAGCGCTATCAGCGCGGGCACAGACAGCGCGGCTTGGACGGCCAGCAGCGTGGGCCCGCAGCGCTCGTCGCGGTATCGCTGTAGCGCTCGTTGTACGCCGCGCCATACCGCTTTCGCTTCTGTCTCTACCGAAACCTCCCACGTTAGTTCCGCTCCGGGTAGAGTGCTCTCTTCAGTACCTAGGTTTATTCTGCGAATGGGACAGATTTCGCACTATAAGAATCTTCAATGTATGCTATTATATGCTAAATCCTTAGTCTTTAATTTTGTTAGAATATATTTCTCGAAATCGCTGGTGTTTTGGTATAGATTAGAACATAAGGAATGCTAAAATAACTAATAATAATAAAGGAAGTCTAGAAATATCAGTATAAAAATACTAAAATAAAATAAATAAGAATGAAGACGGTCCTGAAAAAATATTATAAAAAATTGGTACCTTATTTTATTTGGAGTCTTTACTGACATTCGGTACGGAAAGAAACGAGAAGAATGAGTTATATTAAACACTTGACCGTTATTTGAAGCTTACTTGTTTGAGATGGCAACCCCGATGTTTTCCGTCCTTTTTACCCTCATTAGTTATCCTGTATACGTTTATCTCTTTCGCACACATCCCCCTACCACCAGGCAGAGGCCCGAGGTCTGAATAGACTTTGGAGGCTCGCTTGTGGCATTGGCGTCCTGTTTTCCGTCGAGAGAACATCTAAGTTAAAAATACGACGAAATTCATAATCAGCCATTTTGTCGTACGTTGAAGAATTTGTAAGTTCATTACAAAATTAAATGTAAGTACAAATAAATGCTTATTACTAGAGCTTCCTTTTTCTTATTAAGAACTTTATTTTAAATAACGATTTTATCGTTCGTTACAAGAATTTTTTGTAAAAAAATTACTGAGTAAAATTTTGCTATGCCTTTAAAAAAAAAAAAAAATCTACCCTCATTAGTTTTATTTTTCCTTTATTACTTAAAAAGCTACTTTTATGTGCAACGTATGTCTTTAATAACATCAGAAAAGAAATTTGTAATTTCTATCGGTAATTTCATAACCATTGTTGAAAATTAAGTGTTCTTCTTTGTAGCTTAAACATGCAAAGTTTTTAGTAATTTCTAGTTGAATTAATGATTTCTGTTTCGGTTATTTGATATGCTTAATTGTGGGAATTTCATAATTTCCATTGGGTAATTTCATATTTTTCCATTTGGTAATTTCATATCAAATTGATGAATTGATAGTGTTAGACTTTATTTGATGTTAATATGCAACCTTTTCCCACCAAAACTTTTAACTTTTAAGGATTTTCATGATTTCGATCGATAATTTCATAACCAACTGTTGAATTATTGTAATGAATTATTATGTTAATATGCAACGTTTGTATAGATGGATGAATTAATTGACGAGCAAACTGTGGGTCATCCCCCGATAGTGGCAACGGCGTCGACATCGGCATCTCATGCGGATAGATCACAACGTACTGGGCGTGAGCCGAAGAAGGATGCTTCAAAGGATAAAAAATCCAGGTCAGTGGAGTCTAGTTCATCTGAAAGTAGCAGCAGTCCAAGTGATAGTAGTTCGAGTTCGTCTACGTCCTCTTCTAATAAAGCAAAACGCCAGCGACGACGGCGTCAACGCAGTCGTGGAAAAAAACGAAGGGGGGGCAAGCATCGTCATGATGCAATCCACCTGGAGAAAATATCTCAGAATATAGACGAACTTCGAAAACAATTTACTGTAAATGAGCCTTTTAGTTTAATTAATGATCAAAATTGTTGTTATACTGTTGATGATGATGTTCCCCTTGTTGATGATAATGTTAGTGGTATTTTGTATAATAATAGTGAAGAACCAAATATCGAACCGGATCAATCTTCTTTCCAATTTAACTTTGATTTAGAGACAAAAATAAAAGAGTCTGCCATACCCACAACACCGGATATTTTTTTGAAAATGCTTAACAATATTCAGTATTTTGATAAAAGTGAGTGGTCAGAGGTACGTTATGCGGAAGTACAAAAAAGTTATAATCACACACCAGGCTTCGTAGAATTAGAGACAAATGACGAAATCAAATCTTACGATCAATTACGAAACTTGTCCTACGCTGACAAGGCATATGCCGCGCTTTCTTTCTGTATTCTTAAACAGAGAGAAGCCTTGCAAGCAAATTTAAAAGAGCTAATTACTTGGGCTCGTGATGATAACAATTTGAGTGTTGGTGGTATGCATAAAAAAATCAATGAATTATTTTCTCAAGGTGAGTATCCTAAAGTGTGTGCTGATTTACTACAATTAGTTTGCGGACATCGTGCTGAAGTTATTCAAATGCGTCGACAGGCCATCATTAACTCAGTACGAGACCCCTTGCTTAAAAATGCCTTGCGCAAAATACCTCCATCCAATAAATGCCTGTTCAGTGAAGCATTATTTACTTCTCTTTTGGAAAAAAATGGAGGTGTCAAAAAAGTGTTTTTCCCACATAAGGCTAATAATGTTCCCGTTTCGCAAGCCGGAACAAGCAAAGCCGTACGCCATCCTTCGCAAGGATCGGCTAATTGTCGTGGGCCCTCGCAGGGTATAATAAATCATGGATGCTGCACATCACGAGCACATCCTCAACAGTTTAATCATCAGCCCTCGCAGGGTTATTACTACAATCAGCCCACGCAGGGTTACTACTATAACCGTCCCTCGCAGGGACATTCTCTTAATACAACCCATCGCGTAGCTCAAGCTTCTAGAGGGTCCTTTCGATCACGAGGAAGTCATGCGAGTAGCAGAGGTCAGTATAAAAATGAACGAAAACGCCCTGGGAACAGCTCTGAATACCATTCCAGTAGTAAAAGAAAGAAATATTGACTCGACTCCGTTCAGGGCGGGACAACTATTCCATTACTACCAACGCTGGAAAGAAATGGGAGCACCAACGTTTCTGCTTCAAATAATAAAAGGATACCGCATACCTTTTCACCACAGACCTCCTTTAATGTTTCCCAACATAAAAAATGGGACTTATCGCACCCAAGAATCACATGCGATGACGGAAGTCATAGAGAAAATGAAAATGCAAGGAATTTTGGAGACAGTGCGGTGCTCCCCAAGTTTCATCTCCACAATGTTTCTGATACAAAAGAAAGATGGATCGAGCCGTCCTATATTCAATTTAAAAGCCCTGAACTTATATGTCATAACAGACCCATTCAAGTTGATAAACGTCTATCGAATACCGACCTTTTTGCAACCACAGGATTGGCTGTGCAAAGTAGATCTTTCACAGGCCTACTTTCATCTGCCAATAAGGCAAAGCCACAGACGTTTCCTTCGGCTAGTATACAGAGGAGAGTTACTACAAATGACCTGCCTCCCATTCGGTCTGAGTACGGCACCAAAAACTTTTGCCTCATTGACCAATTGGATTGCTCAAACCCTAAGGCAGAAAGGTTTAAGAATAATAGTATACCTGGACGATTTCTTAATCGCACATCAGGATCGTTCAATACTGCAGGCTCATGTTCAATTTCTTCTGGACCGACTATATTTCCTAGGATGGCACATAAATGTCGAAAAATGTTCCTTGGTTCCCAAAACAAGCCTAGTCTTCCTGGGTGTCCTATGGGATCCATGGTTAAACCAAAAATGTCTACCACGAGACAAGATATTGAACATAATCGACAAGATCCAGTTGTTCCTACAAAGCAAGCAAGTCAAATTACAAGACTTACAGAGTTTAGTAGGGCTCTTAAACTTTGCAAGTCTGGTAGTGCCTTACGGCAGGTTGCATTTTCGGGAGCTCCTACTATTCCTGAATCGCATTCTGAGTGGGTCAGTTGCATTAACAAACATAGAATTGCCAGAAAAAGCAAAAACGGAGCTGGAATGGTGGCTAGAGAATTGTCATCAATTCTCGGCAATCCAGTTCCAGCCACCAACCCACTTCATAACGACAGATGCATCCGACTTAGCGTGGGGAGCACAAGTCGACGGTTATACGATGTCAGGAACGTGGAAAAACGAGGAGCAGCCCTTACACTGCAATCTCAAGGAAATGCTAGCTATATTGAAGGTCCTAGAAAAACAAGGTCACTTTCTGCGCCAATCTACGGTATTACTTCAATGCGACAACCGCACTGTCGTGTCGTATTTGCGAAACCAAGGCGGGACCAAATCTATTCCTCTCTTAGAGATGACACGAAAAATGTTCCATCTTCTGAATTTATATCAAATTCATCTATCGGTCTATCACATCCCCGGGCTGTACAACAGCCATGCCGATCATTTGTCACGACACAGGCTGCCACCGGAGTGGCATCTCATAGAGTCTTGCGTAGAAAGAGTTTTTCTTCACTTCGGGATACCTTTGATAGATCTGTTTGCATCGCAACGGGCACACGTAGTCTACAACTATGTGTCGCTCGACATAAACGACACAATAGCCCTATATCACGATGCTTTTTCTCGAGTATGGAACTATCAGCTGGCTTGGGTATTTCCGCCGCCGTACTTGATCCCAAAAGTTCTGTCCCATTTGATCTCGGCCTCGGGAGTGTTCCTGATAGTGGTTCCCCGCTGGGAACGAGTCTTTTGGCGAGCCGACTTGAAGTCGCGAGCACTAGCAGCACCATACACGATTTACAATCTGGAACAGAACCTCATAGACACGGCGACTGGCTTACCACCACCCAAGGTTCAGGAGATGACCCTAGAGGTTTGGAAGTGTGGGGGTGGTCAGACCAATTAAATAAATGGAACGAAAACCAAAAACAATTGTTGTTATCTTCCTGGCGCGCTTCCACTCGCAGAACTTACCAGGTAGCTTGGGAAAGGTGGTTGATTTGGTCAAAGAAACATAATTTAAATCCATACCTTCCGGATGGTTCTATATTAGCCAGATATTTGGCAGATTTGCATTTAATACATAAGCTGTCGTATAACACTATCTTAGTACATAAATCGGTTGTAGCAACTCTCTGTAACGCAAATCTAAGTAAGGAATTGAGTGCTCACACCTTGGTGAAGCATGTCCTCAAATCCATAGCCCTATCGAGACCAGCCTCTCGAAAGTGTCCCATATGGAACATTGACGAATTAGTAGGTTATTTACGGAATATGACTATCGACGAGACTAATATATTTGCCTCATGCAGGCACACTGCAACATTGCTCTTATTATGCTCCGGTAGGCGTGTGCATGATCTGACCTTGCTATCAATAGATTCACAGCATTTAGTCGAAAGCAATCACAGCTTAGTATTGTGGCCAATGTTCGGCTCGAAAACCGACAGCTGCGATCATAGGCAGTCGGGTTGGAAGTTAATATCGAATAGTGATAACAAAAATTTAGATCCGGTATTCTGGGTAAAGCATACTATTAAACTCCTTGATCCAAGACGCCAGGCGTCTAACAGTAATTGTCTATTTATCACTACTAGAGGCCCACCTAAAGCGGCCTCTCGCACTGTAATAGCTGGTTGGATTAAATCGTTACTATCAGAAGCTGGTATTTCGGCATCTGCCGGTAGTATAAGATCTGCTGTAGCGTCAAAAAATTGGTTCGATAATTTTTCCCTTGACGACATTTTATCTAGAGGAAATTGGAAGTCTAGAAATACTTTCTCTCGTTTCTATAGGCGCGAGATTCGACCAGTATCTGGATCTGGTAGCATAACAAATTTTTTCAATCCTGTTGATTGACTGTTTGCATTTTGATTATCAAAATATCTATTATGTTATGTATCATTTTAATTTACATAATGTTATTGTTTATTGGCATTATAACTATCTATAATTGATTTATAATTGGAAGAACGGTAAGACAGACATGTTTTTTGTGTGAAGAATTTGAAGTCAATTGGTGTATTTGGAAAAACTTATCGATCAAAATTGAAATGATGATTTCCATTATTTACTGCCTAATACCTTTTGAAATTATATTTCAAAGTTGTTACAAGTATGTTATGAGTACCTATCTTATTTTTTCTTTAAAATAAAATTACAATATTATTTTGTATACTTATCATTTTTCTTATGATGTACCTATACCGAATTATTATTATTCTTAAGACTTTAAGATTTAATAAAATATTATGATTAAAACATTTTCTGCTGAAATACAACCATATTATTATGTTTAAATAAATGATGAATTTTATTTGCACATCCCACCTATTGCACTTTTCCATAGATCGTTCACATTGGCGTCCACGACACTCACTACCACCAGGCGATAACAAACAAATCTCAAACAAGTAAGCTTCAAATAACGGTCAAGTGTTTAATAGCAGCGTTTTACCTGAAAATAAAACGCTTATTAAATACTTACCTTATTTGAAGCTTACATTACATGGCTGCCTGGTGTTTTCGAAGCAATGCCACAAGCGAGCCTCCAAAGTCTATTCAGACCTCGGGCCTCTGCCTGGTGGTAGGGGGATGTGTGCGAAAGAGATAAACGTATACAGGATAACTAATGAGGGTAAAAAGGACGGAAAACATCGGGGTTGCCATCTCAAACAAGTAAGCTTTAAATAAGGTAAGTATTTAATAAGCGTTTTATTTTCAGGTAAAACGCTGCTATTTTAATTTAAAAGTAAATATTTTTGTTAAATCTTAACACTAATCAAACTTAATCCTTACTTGGCAGTCCTCTCAGTGGAGTACAATGTATTCAGATTCGGCAGCTGATTCGTGCGAACAGTGTCGAGCACGAACATGTGCGCGCGCTTGCTCGGCCCGAGCACGAGCGCCCACATGCTGCGCGTCGAACTCAAAGCGGAGTGCTGGTATAGGTAGATGTGCTTCATAGGGGGGACTCCATCCTAACGAAGGTTTGATTTTTGTTTACATACCCTCACGCCATATATCCTAGGAGTTAGCAAAACAAGGAGCAGCTAGACAGCTACTACGGCTATCGAATGAAAACCCCGAGGGCCGTATTACGACATTTTATTAGCAGTTTTGTTGCCGTAGAGTGTGTGACGCCGCTAGCGTATAGCGTGGTTCAGTGGTGAGGGGTCGAAATATTGCGAAGGTAAGCCGGACCAAGAAAATACACAAATCAGACAATGATAAACATTGAATACTAAACATTTTACTTCACTTCGCAACTACTTACCAACCTCGTTTATTTAACAACTTGGTGACAATAATTAATGACAAAATTGTTAAGATCTGTATGGAGGGTCGCTGGGGTGCGATTTCTAAAAGGGAAGCCGATGGGAATCGGTATGTACGGTCCCTTCGCCACTGGTGGTTGTACTCCCTCAACTACAACACTACTACTGACGGCTTTACTAAAATGTAGCTTATAAAGAGATACGGTGTCAACACGATGTCTTATTTCAACATAAAAAATCAAGGCGATATAACACAATTTTGACATCAGAAAAATATTGGAACACATACTGAAACATGACGCATCATAAACTCACCTGCTTTTGTAAATAAGGTTGATGTGCAACGCTTTTGAACTGAAGCTGGCTCAGCGTAAAAGAATCCATATTGTTAGAGCCGAATTGGATAAGCCTGAAAACATTTGAGTCAAATGAAAAGTTTTGATTGAGCACGTAAATATCAAAATTATGTAATTTTTTATACCTTCTCGCCTCTTGTTGGTCCACAGCACAGATGCAGCCGAGTTGGACGAGCACTCTGAATTCTAAGCTCATTTGTGTTTCGTATATGCCCTCTATCTCTGGAGTCGATAGTTCTCCCATTAGCTCTCTAAAAAACGACAAAAGGTTAACTTTAACGAAGGAACAATGCAAGCATTCAATTCACTCTGAAGTACCAGTAGTTGGTAGCGGCTGGCAGCTTTGACAGACAGGTCACTTGTGTAAGCTTCTAGATTTTATAGCTTGCGTAACCCACTTAATGTAAGTTCAAAGTTGGGTTTAACCTAAGTCTTTGGCTTAAAATGTTACTACTGGAGCATTAAAGAGATATACTAGTTGAGACTCACTCCTGGTGCTCCCTGTACAGCTGCTCGGGCACAGTATACTGGTAGAGGTGCAGTGCCGGGTGCGCCCGCGGCAGTATCCTGCTGCACTTGCGCCAGTACTTGCCGCTGTCAGTGGGTCGACAAACGCGTTGGTTCACGTAGAATATGCGAGGGACAGTCAGCTTGATTTGGTGCAGTTCTGAACCGACTAGGGCCCACAGTTTGAAAAGTCCTGGCTCTACTGTTTCTGCTACCTATGGTGATTATAGATAATCGAATATAATGAAATATTACTCTGTCATTCTTACTTTAGTTACAAGGCACCAATGAAATTCTAATCTAAGCTTGTTTTTGAGTTGGTTCACATACCAGTACCTATGCTACTACCAATATGTTAGTACTTAAACATTGAAGAAACGTTAATAAATTCACGTATAATTTTGAGCTGATGTTTATAGATGCATATTTGAAAAGAACGATTCGATTATTTTACTATGGAAATTTTAAAAAAACAATAATGATGGAACAAATACATACAAACAAATAAATGCCGTACTAAGTTGTAATTGTCCGTATTTTTTGGTTTTTTAGGGGTTTTTTGGTTTTCCCGATTTTTCGGCACCTTTTCAGCTGCTGTGGTCAAGAGATGACTGAACTTTTGAAAACCTAAAAATACGGACAATTACAACTTAGTTTGTGAAATATAGCGCGTTTGATATCCGTAAAAGTTGTTTTATTTGAATGAACAGTGCGCGCCAAAACATAAGATGTAGTACGTAAATACCGTACTCTTCTATTTACACTATTACGTTTGTCGTCGATATTAACATAAGAAGAATTTACAGTTTAATGGTAACTTACTTGGATAACTTGCCAAGGCGTGTTAAGCAGCGTTCGCTGAGCTTTCCTTATAAAACCACCGAGCGTATTAGTCGGACCGGAATACTTGGGAGCCGGCATCGCATTACCGTCATCTATTTTACCTACAAAAAAAATTAGACTTTATAATGTTCCAATAGAGTATAATATCATTCAACAAGAGAATGGAATGCTAAATAATAGATGTGAATTTAAAACAGCTTTCCTTCAATACCTCGTTTGCTACGATTGCGAAGACCACGCTGTTCCATTTGCCACATCCATTTCTTCTTTTGGAAGAGGATCCACGCTCTTCTCTCTTCCTAAAATGAAAACCTTAAGCTATTATTGGCGACGACGCAGACTTGATTTGGTTTTCTAAGACTAAAAATAAAAAGTAAGCCTTTTGGAGTCGGTGCCAGCCAAGGCAAGAAAAAATAAAGAATAGAGATCAAAGTACAATGCCTTGCCTGGCACCAACTCCAAAAGGCTTATGTTTTGCTCTTTAGATTTTGAAATCAGGCTTTTTAAAGTAGTTTTTTTTAGTTTTTAGTAATACGTAAACAACAGTAGAATTTTTCTAGATTAGATTAGGTTTTGTACATCCAAAGTATCGTGAAAATTACATCGTCGAAGTTACCAAAAAGCTCATAAAATAAAAACTACTGGGCCAAACTGAATCAAATTTTTATGGGACCAAATGGCAACTATTCCGCTTCGAACAAAAAAAGAATCACGTAAATCGGATTAGAGATCTCGGCGTAATCGGTGTACATACATAAAAAAAACATATCAACCGGATTGAGAACCTCCTCCTTTTTGGTAGTTGGTTAAAAAAATACTAGGATAGGGGAGTAAAGACTTTACTTCACTATCCTAGTATTTTTTTACTGTAAAGTGAATGTTGTATTAGTTTACATGATTAATTAACGATATCTTTTCTTAACTTACTTCGCTACTTCAATCTCATCTATATCATCATATTATATCGCTACATCATAATATAGTCGCCGATTTCAGTTCAGGTGATAATAAAGACACACTGTGATTTGAGCTTTACTTTAAATAGTTTTAGAGTTGAAAATAACTATACTTTAGTAGTTCCGAATGGTGGAGGGTTCCCAAGAGCTTCGCGCCAAGTGGCCGCCTCTTTGACGGGCGATTCCTCTCGTTTCCGCTTGACCGTGTGCACTACGGGTCTGATGAAGCCACTGGGTGTCGGTTTCTCTTTGCCTATGTCTTCTATGTCCATTTCTGTTTCCTGTGGGCATAAAGAAGATACTGTGCTACTATTGACGAACTAAGGTCATCAACTGTAATGCGATTCATTTTAGGCTATTTTCGGGTAGTAAGAGTGAGACGCCGTTATATTATACGCGCCGTATGGCAGCATCCCATTCTCACAACCTAAAAAAAAACCTAAAAAGAATCGCAAAAGATTTGATGGTGAGGCTCCTGTTTGGCGCAGGGGTACTATACCCGCCTACTGCGCCAGAGTTTCCGGGTTCGATCCCCGGACAAGACAAATATTTGGGTGCATGAACATATATATTTGTCGTGGTCTGGGTTTAATATGTAGGTATATTAAGTATGTATTTACAAAAATAAAGTACATCCGTTTTTTAGTATCCATAACACAAGTTTTTCATGATACTTAAGGTGGGCTAGATAATTGGTGTGATAGTATGCAATTATTTATTTAATTATCAGGAGTACTAGCATTACACGTCCTAATACAGTAAAATATACACAAAATGTAATAGGAATGGAATATACTTTATAGCTAACAATAGTACAAACACAAGTAACAAAAGAGTTTTGTTTTTATAACTTTCATTTCACTATAAAGCCTTGTCACATTACAATAATATATCTTGTCTTTTGAGGACACAGAGAGCTTTGTGTCCGCGTCTTTCAATGTAATGAGATTGTCGCTCATGACTGGACTTTTTTAAATAGGCTATTTGACAATGCGAAAAATAAAGTGTCAATTACTGTTATCAGTATAAATTATGAGTTTTAAAATGGTTTTTTATTAACGTAAGTTGAAAATAATTATAAATTTATTTAAAAATCCGTAAATAAAAATGCATTTTTTAAACGTTTTGTCACGTGACACAAAACGCTCCTGATTCGTCGAGTTTATAATGACGTCACCTGCTTGTAAACATCGTTTGACTACGTATGTGGATGATATGCAGAATACAGGCAAGTGACGTCACCGAACCCATTGCAGCGCCATATTGTCAAAGTAGCGTTTTGGCGCGCTATTTAAATATTGAATTTTTAATTTGATATTTTTCAGCAAATATGTACCAGAATTAAAAAAAACAACTTTTACTGGGTTCCTTAAACTCCACTACATAATATAAAATGGATTTTCAAAACCTGTCAAATAGCCTATTATACTTAACAACAAACTCGTATCGAAGTACCTTTAAATTAAATCATACCATAGTATCTTGTTCATTGCTTCCCGAGGCCTCTTCCTCGTCCCTTTCCTTCAGTTCTTTTGGTTTTGCGCTAAACATATCCGTAATTTTCCTAGTCTTGAATTTGTCTTGCTTCGCTAGCATTTTCTTATGCAACCAATCTGGGTACTGCACTCGAGGTACTGGGTTATCCAGCTGTAACAAAGATTTAGTAGGGTTGTTGGAAAAGTAACAAATGTGGAATAAAAATATATTTTATTTTATTTTTATTTTATTTTATTTTCATGGAAAACAAACAGCATACATTACAAACAAATAGAACATAATTGATGTAGTCCAAACATGCCTTTAACAGTTTTCACATATAGCATCAAAAATATTCATACTAAATCTTAAGATTCTTAAGAATAAAGTTTAATTTTACATGCACAAAAAAAACAGTTATTAAAAAAAAAAAGATGATGTAGGTATACAATAAAATATAATGGTAAGCCATATGTATAACATTGCAACTTACTTTTCAAAGAAATCAGTATTTATTTTATTGTGAAAATAATTACAACTTGCATTAAAAAGATCAACATGCATAGATTGGTTACGATTGAAATTATTTGAAACTCGGTTTACGTAACAATTCCGTCTATAGTTAGTATATAATTTTATACACGACACCACCGTTTTATATTCAAAATCATGTTAAAGGTGTGTTAAAATTTTGTTAGAAATGTACTTCGCCGCTGAGCCGCTCGATGTAATGTCTGGCACATCTTTACAATCCAGCGTACTTCGCATGCGCGCCTCGACAAAGCTTTGTCGATACTTTTCTTGCGCGAGCGCATTGTCTGTCCCGGTCAAACCGTACTGATAAGAGCGGGACATACATAGCGAAATAATGGTCGACAGCGAGTTTAGGTGCGCATGCTACGCGGGCAGGGGGCGTATAATGAACGCTTATGCGATTATTTTTAGGTTATTTTCAGGTTATTATTAGTGGTACTCTTATGAGTGGTCTTCCATTAACACCGCTGTTAATGAAGACGTGCTGTTTGTACTTAATATAATTAATTACGTACCACTGCATGGCAGCTGGTATTGTGATGATATTCTATATGGCGCCGCTGAGCTGTTCTATATAATAGACCCAGTCCAGCACATCTCTGATGTCCAGATCCTCAGTGACGCTGCTGTCCTACAACCATCGTCGCAGATGGTGTCGACTCGGGAGGTGTAGAATGAGCCGATCCATGCAGTAGGGCCCTATTACTGCTTTTCAACACTGCGATTTATATTACATACCCCTGCATGGCAGCCTGAATGGTGATGACCTTCTGTATGGCGCCGCTGAGCCTCATAAAGTAGGTCCAGTCTAGCATGTCTCTTATGTCCTGGTCTTCTATTACACGTAATATACTATAATACTTACCCCCTGCATGGCAGCTGGAATTGTGATGTCCGTCTGTATGGCGCTGCTGAGCCTCATATAGTAGGCACATTCTAGCACATCTCTCATGTCTTGGTCTTCTATTACACGTTATATACTATAACACTTACCCCCTGCATGGCAGCTGGTATTGTGATGATCTTCTGTATGGCGCCGCTGAGCCGCTCTATATAATAGGCCCAGTCCAGCACATCTCTGATGTCCAGGTCCTCAGTGACGCTGCTGTCCTTCAACCATCGTCGCAGATGGTGTCTCCTAACACCGGCCGGGGACTGGAATATCGCGAGAGGTATCGCCCTCTCCGTTACTGGAGCGCCTTCGGGTTTCCGCGATATTATAAACCTGGATACACATTGATTATTTAGGAAATTGTTTTGTGGCGTAACAGAATATGATAATGACGTGAGAGGTGAATAATTGTTTGTAAAAACAAACCATATGGTTACGCGTGAACTTCTGATTTAATTAAATATACAGAATTTTAATGGATTACTAACTAAGTGGGCTAATTGGACATTTGTAAAAGGGCTTGTGAGTGACATAGAGGTACTCATAGTACTACAAAAGAATACTATCTATTACTAACGTAATTCTACATATCGTCAGTGGAAAGGCAAAATTACTGAAACGCCAAAACACCATTTCGAGAAAAAGCCATTTAAAGTTTTTTTTTCACAAAAAAAAATCATATCTTTTTACCATATCATCCGATTTTAATAAACTAACTTGATTTAGGCAAGTTTTTTCTTCTTTTATTTTTAATAGTATGATGGCTCAGGTTTTGAATGAAAGTTTAGGAAATAATTGGCGGTTCAGTAAAAGCAGCCTCATTTCAGAGCAAGGCAGATTTACTGAAAGTCGTCAAGTTAAATTTTATATGTAGTTTAAAACTTCTGATAACACAGAAATAAAGAAATTGAAGTATGGCAAAAATACTTATAATATAAGTATACTGCTAAGCTGGTAAACCAGAGTCACTTCCGGGACACGTCTTCCATTTTCATGCGTCTATCACAACGTCTTAAAAGGTGATCAGTATTTATGTTACTTTGCTATAATGACTTAAAAGTAAGTTTGTCGTACTTCTATTGCGGGTTAAATGACGTTATATGTTAATAGTTCTTTGGAACTACAATAAAAATACTAAAGACTGATTGGTTGATTTGGAAAGATATCTTCCATTTTACTGAAGTACACAGATTAAAGTCGGTAATATAGGTACTTGGAACATTACGTTACCAATACAGACGTCATTATAAAAAAAGTGGATAATGGAACATTATTTAAAAGAACAGCAACAAATCATTGAGATCATAACGCCGCCTAATGCTCCTTTGAATCAAAATGAGGAGTATATGCCGATGCAAAATTAACACTTAATTATGTGATGGGCAGAAGAAATTGTATTCCTTCGCCAAATAGAGGAAATCTGAATAAGGGGAAATTCAGTTCTTGTAAGGGGACGGTTAGCGCCTCAGCTGTGGAGGTTATGGATACACACTAATGGACAGAGGCCACATAAACTTTCTCAAACCGAAACCACTGCGCCACTCCATGTCCAGTCGGCGACAGAGTGGTTGATCGACGTAGGTAATTGTAATTGCGGAACCCTACTGTGTATTAAATCGTTCCTACTGGACTTGTGATACTGAGGACAAGGGGGCAGTAGTGATCCCATCCCACAGACACTATTCTACTCCACTCACAATTAAGGAAATGGGACCGGGATACGTGGTTGCCACTTGGAATGGGTTGAATATAGTAGGATAGGAACATTACTTCTCGCCATACAAAGATTTATCAGATCTACAAATTTGGCTGAACAATTTTTATGGTGTCATAGGTTGTCTGACCCCAATACCAGTTATAGTACTAGGTGACGTTAACGCCAAGGATGCGGCCTTGTGGTCACCGATAAGGAAGAAGCAGTCCTTGGTTGGTCTGCGCAATGGGATTGGCAGTAGTAAACTCAAACTCAAATACTTTATTCAGTTTAGGTTGTTACAAGCACTTAAGAACGTCTGAAAGCTACGCCATTGGTTTACAAACCCTACGGCAGGAGACCTTGTAACTCGTCAAGGGCTGTTTTTTCACCCTGTTTCATTTCACACAACATACAGAATTGTAGTGTAGCAAACTGGGGATCTACCGCACTTCTTTTCGAAGATGAGGTGATAATTGGTGGATCACACACAATCAACTTCACCTCCTCTGCACTAATAGCCAACCTTGTAAAAAAGATGAAAAGCCATCGAATATGTGGAAACATTTTCAGTGCCGGGTCCTGAGTACGAGTTTGTCAAATCATATTTGTTCGATAACTATCTCCAAAAGGGCCAGGAAGATGGAAAAGTGTCTGTCGGCTATAATACGCCTCAATGGCAAGAGTACGATATCCTCCCACCAAGAAACGGGTATATTGGTGGAATGAGGAGGTGGCCACTTCGCGAATATCCTGTGTAAGAGCCAAAAGATCATATATGCGTCACCGCTATAGTAGAAGAAGAAGGGATCTTGACATAGAGGAAGAGCTGTATCAGGTTCATAACACGCCCAAAATCGGAACGGCACTACAGAATTGGAACAAAGCAAATCGCGCCAATCAGCATCACCGACCGACACTTTCAATCCCGAACTACTGGAGGAGATAATTTCTACCGTTTCCATCAGAGCTGCCAAAAGTTCCTCTCCTCACTGCCGCCGCAGCGATGAATGATGTCTAAATTGGAGGAGTACTCGCAAGATACGCTCGAGGAATTAGAGCTGGCCATGCACCTAACGGCGTGCCAGAACGTATTCTCTCCATAGCATTTAATCACCTCGATTATTATGTTGAGCTCTTGAACACGTTCCTGGAAGCCGGCCTATTTTCGCGGGTCTGGAAACAGGGTAAATTTCGTCTTTTGACCCAAGATGGTCGATGGCCGGACGATCCCTCGGCCTACCACCCTAATGAGCTGGTTAAGGTATTTTCAAGATTAAATTAGACAGGTTAATACAGCATCTAGAGACTAATGGGTCAAACCTTTCCAATAACCAATACGGATTCAAGAGGGGAGCGTTATTGATAGGTTTCGTCTTATTGGGTTGGAAGTCATGGTCCACAAGAGCGAAGTCATTCTGTTTCATGGGCACATATCAGGGTAGTAGGTCTTAGGGTAAATATTAAATCCCATTTAAAATTTAGGGGCTGGTGTTGGATAGTCATTTAGAGAAAATTTACTCCCAATTCCCAAACAAAGTTGCTGATAGCTCACAATCTTGCTCCATAAAAGTAAGGCTAAATTACTGAAACGCCCATTCCCTCGATAAAAATGATTTGCCATATCTTCTTAAAGCCTACAAAGTTCCTCAGTAGCAGTCAGAAAGAAGTAAAGCAAAATTACTTAAACGCCATACCTTTCCCGATTGACGTAATCAAAATTACTTATATTAGATTATCTCTAATCCTAAGAAGAGCAAAAATACTAAGGCTGCATCGATAAAAAAAAGCAGAAAGTCAATTTTACTTAGAAAGACAATTGTGAATTTATAGGAATTAAATATGACTTAAACGCCACTCGTTAAAAAAAGACCGAAAAATGTGTCGCTTCAGTAATTAGCAAACAAAGAAAACCGCCTTTTTATCGGTTACTGAAGCGCCACAAAAGTGCTCTGATTAGAATGATACCTAGATATATCGACGCAGAAAAATTCGCTGATTCCGAATATATATATAACTCATTTTGGCCAAATTGGCGTTTAAGTAATTTTGCCTTTCCACTGACGATATAAATAATGACAAACCTGCACGCCAAACCAGCGTCTTTCACCATCTGATCGCCCAAGAATTCAGCCAATCTCTTAGCCGTCGATATGGACGTCGACTTCTGTCCACCATAGTCCTCCAGCTTCTTAGACATGGACCGATTCTCTGATATCAATTCAAACAGCTCTGAATCAGGCATATTCGAGCCTTTACTGTATAATACGTCGAGCCAATAGTCGGCCACGCGGGCCACTGCGCTGTAGCAAGATTTCAAGTCGTTCCCTTTTAGGAAAGCTTCGAACACGGACGATTGGAAGATTTTGATCAACTGCAGTTCTCCTCGGCGTTTTACTTCGAAACCTACAAGTGTGTGGTTGGTAGTTACTTGACATGACAAAGAAGTTAGTCATTGACGATTGGTAAAAGCATCAGACAAGTAAAGTAATTTAACCGAGATAATAGTAGTTTATGAACCTGTTTTATAATGAGACCTATTATACACCAGTGTATGTTGAAATTGCAATACTCACTGAACAATAGCTTTCATAGTGAAAAACGAGTAGTATTTAGAGAAGTATTGTATAAGATTTATTTAATGAGATTGTACAATAATATAGATCATGGGCACTCTATAATCATTTGACTTTACCTTTCAATTCAGCCAAAGATCCATCAAAGTTGAACACAGCATATCGTTTCTTCAACTTCTTCCCTTCTTCCTTAGACGCCGGTAGAACCATAGCCAAGTATGGACCGTCTACTTCAAAGAATATGGAGTTTTCTGCACGCTGTTCATACTTCCTCGTCTCTGGATCCACTAGCTCGAAATATTGGTCGTTTGTGAAATGGTCCTAGGATTAACACATTGGCAGTTATCAATGGATTATAATTCTTACAGTATAGTAAATAAGACATAAACTCAGGGGTGCGATTGCGTAAAGTCAATCGTATTCATTTGAAAGTTCATATCGTATTCTATTGGCTGCAATTTTTAAGGAAATTGACACTAATGACATTCAATATGAACTGTTAAACGATTACGATTGCCTTCGCAATCGCCTATCACCCCCCTTACTGTTTGACGCGATCGCATTGAGATCGATATTGAATTAATGTCAAACGTCAGTAATTATGACTTAAAAAAAGTAAATAAACTTAAAATTAATACTTGAAATTAGTAAATAAAGAAATTATGTAGTCTAGTAATCGATTTTAGCGCCAAGTAAAATTGAATCAACGTCGAAAATCAGTAATAATTACTGACATTCTCGATCTCAACGCGATCCCGTCAAGAGTAACCCCCCTGAAGTACTTACCTTAACCATGGCGTTGAGTACTGCGTTTGGATAGGAAACGTTTATTTTTTTCTTCTTTTGATGGATTGTATGTACCGTCACGTTTTCAGGGAATGAAGAAGGCAATATACACCAAATACCTGGAACAATATATTGTTTCAGCAATATTTGATTTTATTTCATGGGTGACATGATTTTCATGTTAACTATTTGAAATACTTCTCGTAATGTTAGACATGTATTAGAAGCAGAAATATAATGACACTAGTTGTGACTTTTACAACTTTTTCTTTTGTCAAATTATTGTCGAGGATTTTCAAATAGTTTCACCAGGCGTGGCACACTTTCTTCCATCCCTTACAAAACCATCTTCTTTTACCGCTACACTATCCAATGTACAGTCAACAGCACGCATGGTTTTACACTTTGACCTTCAGAGCGTCCTTACGTCGTCGCTCGTAATACCGACGGTTTTCGTAGTCCAAATATAAAGCCGTACGTGCTGTTGACTGTACATCAACAACATGAATCAGTCAGTATGTATTAAAGGACTTACAAATGTACTGACTAGAAATTTATGACTATTTTTAACCGCCTCTGTGGTTTAGTGGTACAACCACCGGTATCAGACCCAGGGGTCCCGGATTGTATTCGGTTTGGTACAACAATATTTTCAGCTTTACATTATATTATTATGTTCCGGGAGTTAGAGTTAGTTAGGAAGTCAGTTCCTCAGTGATTGAGGATTCCGGGAGAGGCTCGCTTCCGTCTTCAGCCTAATCAATACTTAACATCAGGTATGATGAAGGCTAAGAGTATCCGGATCGTTCATATAAAAAAAAATTAAGAGATCCGTAGGAGATACGAACACCGAACATACTGATCACAAATGAGGAGATCCGTAGGAGAACTAAATTTACCGACATCGCTCCAAGCATTGCTCAGCTGAAGTGGCATTGGGCGAGACACAGCGAGAAGAACCGATGGCCGTTGGGGCGGAAAAATTCTGGAATGGCGACCGCGCACAGGACGAGCGGGACCGACGATCTGGGAAAAGTCGCGGGAAGCCGCTGAATGCGGCCAGCGCAAGACCGATGGCCGTGGAGATCTTTGGAGGACCTCACTGGAGGCCTATACCCAGCAGTGGGTGTCATGTGGCTGAGATACTGATAATGACGAAACGAACGTACTGAATGTTCTAACATACTAGGAAAAACGGGACTTTTACCATGTTTTAAAATCCCGTTTTTAGGGTTCCGTACCAAAATGGTAAAAATGAACCCTTATGGTGTGACTCAGTCTGTCTGTCTGTCTGCTAAAGCTGGATATGTCAAGAACTACTAATGCTATTATATTTTTTTATTATTTTTTTATTTTTATTTATTATCAAATTACTTTACAATAGAAAAATTACATTAACTGCACATAGAAACCACTTAGGTTTAATGCATGTGCTTTATATTTTGTTTATTGAGAGATTCCCGAAACTCAAGTTCTAGTTTATTTGTAAGTCGTGGTATTAGGTAACCAGTAGGCTTATTACGAGTGTGGCAAACTCGACGTTACAGTAAACGTTAATGTAAAATGTAGCTCTGTCTCTTTCATATTTAGCGACTGTTTTACCGACATGAGCAGTGTATCCGATAGTCTACGCTAACGAGTCTTGTAAATGTCATGTTAAGCAAACTCGTAATAGGGGTACTGAAGTACGGGTGCCGTACGTATTTTTCGCAGCTTTCGTAACAATCCTACCGCGGGCAGACGCTCGAGTTTGACGCAAATGTTTTCCTCTGTTTCTTATTACCGTCGGTGTCGAGCTCCAGCGGGCGGCCGACCTGCTCGATGATCTCGCGCGCGCGCATGATGATGTTGGCGCCCGTGTAGCACACGATGCCTGCCATCTCCATACTGTGCCACCGCGCACTGCATACAAAAACATAGATCTATATACTTAATTCAGGTTCGCAAAATTTGTGACGACTCGATAGGGACTTTGGCGCGTAGTACGCGGCCGAGTAAGGTATCAAATTAAAGGTACTCGAGTCTATTTGTTCCGAAAACTATAAAATATACAAAATGTTAAACGTGATGATCACAAACTGCAATTAAAAAGTGTCATTATTTTCGCATAATTTGGAATTTTTCGTCGATCGACGAACCCGAGTATCGGGTTGAAACCGCCCTAGTTTTACAAAAATATTTGCCTGTAAACCCAAAGTATTTCTAACTTTTTAATTTTGCATTTTACAATACAATTTTTGTGTGATAAATATTAAACAAGAAAATGTACTAGAAAAAACAACTAGGCTCATGTCCCGTCAGGGCGTTTGCTCATTCCCCGTCCCCCGTCAGCTCATTGATGAAACGACGATGGCCAACACTAGTAAGGTGAATATACTAGAAAAATTCGACGTGTCCCCATAGGTCTCTGTACCAATTTCATTAAAAAAAACTTTAAACTTAGCATTATGACTACGATAAAATGACCGCGTGTTACTGCGAGTTCTTAGCCTTTTTACGTCTCGACTTTAAGCCGACTCGATCTCGGGTTATAGCCGTTTACTATGACCAACACCAAGACATCTACAACCTTACCAAAGACAGCTATCCATTGATGTTTCCGCATATTCATGTGACCGCCATACGATGGGTCCGACGCAGAATGTACACTTCGCAAAATGAGAACTCGACTCAAAATGTACATTTCGCAGTAGATGCATTTCTCACAAGGGGATGCATTTCTCATAATGTGCATTTCGCGAAATGTGCACTTCGCAAAATGCGCACTTTTCTAGGATATGGCTAAACGAGAACTTGACAATATGGAAATGTACATTTTGCGAAGTGCACATTGTGCGGCAGACCCCATACGATTAAATAAATGACCGATACCACTCGTAGCAGTATAAAATATCAGGGGCATACGAGTATTACCTTTCCGAGCAACAGCCGTAATAGGTGGTAAGTACAGTACTGACTAAATGTCAGTACTGTAGGAGTGTTACAACTCCCGCAGCCAGCTGTGGAGTATCGTCGAGGAACACCACCTAAAAAAAAATTCTACGCACCCTCTCCTCAAGACGAGAGTTGAGTATGCACTTGTGAGCGAGTTGCAGCGAGTCGTATATCGACTCTTTGCCGGCTTGATCTCGGTTGCGTAGCCACTTACTACTATTACCTATAAATAAGATATCGTAGTACGCTACGTACCCCCTTCTCATGACGTATCCATAGAACGAGTTGAGAATGCACTTATGAGCTAGCTGTAGCGAATCGTATAGGACTTCCCGACTCTTTGCCGACTTGATCTCAGCCGCGTCTCCGCTTGCGACCGCTTCTGCAACCTTTGCTTTTGCTTGCTTGTTTAGAGCTTTATACTCGTAACGGCGGTCCCTGAAAATATGGTAACCGATAGGTTTTTTTGCCGGCTCTGGAGGCTTCTATGGTCTTAAGCTGAGTCAGATAAATTGACTAAATTACAGACCAGACAGATGCAAGTTGCATGCAATTTTTGAAAATTGTAATCTGAAACTTTTTTCATAGATCTTAAAGTAAAACCGTTTTCTTATAAATAAAATGGTAAAAAGTAATTGAATATGTTAACACACTAGCGGCCGCCCGCGGTTTCACCTGCGTGGTTCCCATACCCATGTGAATATCGGGATAAAAAGTAGAGTTGCAATTCCCGGTGTGTAGTCTTGGGTTGGCTCTAGGCTAAAGTTAGGTACTTGCTTATTTTCTCAATGAAAAACTAAAGTTAATTGAAATATACTGAAATACTTCAACAAGGATAACATATTTTTTGTACATCAATTTTTTTATCATGAGAAATAATTTTACCTGAAGGCTCTCACAGTATCCACATAGAAGGAGTTTTCTTTTTGGCAAATTGTTGTAGTTCTCACTTCGGTCCTGGTGACTTTGGTCTTCTTATAAGCTACCCTGCAGTAGTCAGCCAAACGTTTCTTCTCATATGCTGCCTGTACATACAGAAAAATTATTTTAACGATACAAGCATAAATAAATGTGAACTAATGAAAAACCTCTATACTCACCGATACACACTTGATTGATGAGATTGGTGGCGCGTTGGTTGACGCACGCAACTTTCGTAATCATGGAAGGTCGGTCAGTCGCAGAATAGGAGACCAAGAATCTATCTCAAACGGCCTCTGTGGTCTACTGTTACAATCACCGGTATCAGACCCAGGGAATATATTTAACGTATTTGGATTGGTTGGTGGTAGGACTTGTTGTAAGTCCGCCTGGCTAGCTACCACCATCCATACCATATCTAAGTCACGACGCCATAACAATAATGCATTGTTGTGTTTCGGCAGTTAGAGATAAAATAGCCACTTCCTCATTGATTAAGAATTCCGGGAGAGGCTCGCTTCCATCTTCAGCCTTATCAATACTTAACATCAGGTATGATGAAGGCTCAGAGTCTCGTCGTCATAAAAAAAAATACCTCGAGCTCCTGTGTTTTGGAAGGCACGTTAAGCCGTTGGTCCCACATTTGCAGTCATTGAGGCTCACCAATCTTGGACAGCGTGGTCATGACCGATTTTCTTTATCCATCCTATAAGGAAGACTCAGTGCCACAGCACTGAGTAGGGACTGATGATGAGGACACACCTGATCCTCCTTGAGGAGTGCATAAAACAGACGAGGCGGTCCGCCAAGGTGAAGTGGCGGGAACTTCTGTTTCCAGCTGCTGCTGGATGCGCTGGTACTGGCTGGGGACCAGTAAAGTATCACACAGGTCATCACTATATCACACACACCGGATCCTCTTTGGGGAGTGCATGAAACGGACGGGGCAGGCCGTTGGGGTAAAGCAGCAGGAACTGCTTCGTCTCCAGCTGCTGCTGGATGCGCTAGTACTCGCTACAGGTCATTATAATACCACACACGGTCACCACTATAGACCAAACACCTGATCTTCCTTGAGGAGTGCATGAAACGGACGCGGCGGTTCGCCGGGGTGAAGCGGCGTGAACTTCTCCGTCTCCAGCTGCTGCTGGATGCGCTGGTACTCGCTGCGGATCTCTGTAGTACCACACACGGTCGCCACTATAGACCACTCACCTGGTCCTCCTTGGGCAGCGCGTGGAAGGGACGGGGCGGTCCGCCGGGGTGAAGCGGTGGAAACTTCTCCGTCTCCAGCTGCTGCTGAATGCGTTGGTACTCGCTTCGGGATGCTGGCACTGCGGTAAAGTTAAATACAAATATGACTCCCGCGCTGCACTAGCGAGAAAAAACATAGTATGCGCGAGTAAATAGCTTTCAGATTATAATAACTTTATCAACGGACAGGGCCTACGTATTCGAAAACTATTTAAGGCAATGGGCTGGGCCCGTATTCATTAAGAAACTACACTAAACGTACCCAAATGTTGGTCGGCAGCCATAGTTAGGTTATGTTAGGTACATCAAACTCAACGAAAAAGGCACTTAGATCAGTTGTTTTTTTTTTTTACTTACGATAGTCTCCTCGCCACATCCACTCCATGTGCCTCTGACAAGTCGCACCCGGCTTGTTGTAGTCGCAAACTGCACAGATGCTGGGGTTCACCATTGCTGATGGCTGCAGTCTAAACGATAAGTGCAATTATGATTCTAATGGGTAAAAGAATAGAGTCGAAAATATAAATAATATATCCAGTTTACGAGGGTGACAAAATAATTAATGCGAGTAACTTTGATAAAGAATGGCAGTGATTAAATGTTTCGAAATTAGTTTTTCATAAAACCACTCAAGCTGCCCTTGTACAACTACCTCTTGCTACTATAATGACGATGTTCAAGTGTACAAAAGAATTGATCGACGCTTACAAACTGAGCACATTTGGCCCTACCGCTAAGTGCCTCGGCATCGCTGTCGACTTCATTTTGACAGCACATTTCATTTGTACCGCGCAACTTCAACGTTATTGTCCTAACGATAAGATTCCTTTTCAATAGTCAGTTAATACTCGACTCTGTGTGTGACTGAAACAGCGCTCGCATGTGATGAGTTGCGCCCATATTCGACGCGTCGACGTCACTTACGCGGTCGGGCCAGTACCGACATTTGGTAGCGGACTGTGCTCTAACGCCCACGAGCCGCAGAATAGTTATTTGTTATGCAAGGCTGAAAAGTTGGTTATTTAGCGGCGAGTTAGCTCTATTGAAAGCTGAGCAAGATGATTCTAGGGTTGGTTCAAAGATTGAATTCTGAGCGAAGCGAGGATTTCAAAGGTACAAGACGCTAAAAACTTTTCTGCCGAGCGCAACACAATTTTTCACCTCACAACAGTTAGGTACATTTTATGGTTTTTTCCGCAGTCAACTTCCGGTAAAAAATTCTTTAAACAGTAAGTTTACTCTAAATATACCTTACTTTTGGCGTTTCAATGATATAAAAATCTAAAATAATAAAAAAGGGAGTATTATAGTTAATTAAAAGTTATTAAAAGTAGGAATATACTGTTACATAAAAATAACAATAAAACGATTCGGTAAATGTTGACATTGACATGAGGTACAAGACAAAGACAATTAAAAAATAAAGGTTTATGCCACGTTCCGAAATCCAATTATAGGTTGTGAAATCTCACCCATCTCATCAACTATATAAAATTCTTATAATAAATAGATTAATTTTATTGTTATTGTTTTTATGATTCAATGAATTAAAATAATATAATAAAACCAAAACGGAGTATTATAATGAATTCAAAGCTACTTAAAATAAGTGTAAAATGTAACAAAAATGTCAATAGTGCGATTCGGAACGCATTTTGACATATTTATAGGTATTAAATTAAAAAAAGTACTTTACCGCGCTAGGCCGCAAAAAACGATTTTCTACGCTCAATCTAAACAAAAAAACCTCCTTTTCCGAGCGTGTGAGGTGAAGACATAATTGTTGCATAGGCATTTCCTGGGCAAGCATGCCACATCGTGCTTAACAAACAGGATGTGGTCTAAGACCACATCCTGTTTGTTAAGCACGATGGTGGTCAAATGCCAAAAAAAACGGACCAAAAGTTTAGCTCGTTTCTAAGTACCCTGCTTTAATCCTGATGTTATCATCTGTTCATCTCAAGGAATTATTGACCACTGAGAAACTGGCTATCTTATTTCTTATCTGAACTGCGAGTTGAAAACATTGCTGTGATGGCGACAGACTTACATAAGAATGCAAAAAGAGGATAAAGACTAAAAACCAACCTATTAGTGAGGATAATATTAGGGTACATAGCGCCAACATCCAAGTGATAGATCAGCGGGTTCTCATCCCTCCTCGGATGATCCTTCATATGCTGAAGTTTGCTACGGATCTCCCCGCAGACCTCGTCGAAGTTCGTCACCATGTCCAGGGGAACGCCCTCCTCCACCTCTATGGCGTGCTTCATCGTCTTCTCTATGGTATCCATGAGCTTCTCCACTGCGGACGGTACTATGCGGAACTTACATTTGATGTCAGCTCTGAACACACCTGGAAAGATTTTTTAAAATGCAATCCTACATGTGGGAGGCCAAGATCGACTCCAGGTTATTAATGACCTGCGAAATAGATAAAGAATTCCACTTCACATTCAAGGTTTTAGATAAGGCTCGCAGTTGTAGCAGACTGACTTTATAAAAGAGCCAAACGGAGACTGGTTAATGCGTCATGCTTGTGAACGGGTGTCACCAGTACCAGCGATTTTATGGGCATTAGACAATTTTAGGCATATAAATCTTTGGCAATATTTTAGAGGGATTTTGATTAATTAGTGATAGTTTTTATCTTGTTACTGTAGTTGCAGCAATTAGGTATGACATTGAGAAATTATTATTTGGTGTAAAATTTAATTTAATTTATTAATAACATCTATGTAACACTCTAATTCGTTATAAACTTAGATGCTATCTCATATTGCTATATAGGTTTAAGCACTAAATTAATGACGACCACCTTCATTGTAACGACCTAACTTACTGCGAATAAAATTATTTGTAAGTATTTGCATAACACCATGTCTTTGCACCCACTTTAAGAAGAACAGTAGTGTCGTTAGTGACACCACCTTAAACATTCACCACTTCTAAAAAAGCAAAGGCCACATCACACAACTCACCAGACTCCAGAGCCTCCACGTGCCCGCCCACATAGGTCTCGTCTCTAGCACGTGTCCGTCGGTCGTCAACTTTTTAGTTTTCCTACTAGTTAGTAATCTGGATCTCCTCCATTGGTCATTTCTTGGATGGCCATTAAGAGATCGCAGCTCGGTCAATCCTTGGCAGAGAACCAAGGCTCTAAAGTTACCTCGATTGTATGAAAATTGGCTTTCGGGCGACCGAAAGCCGTCGCCGCCGCCGCGCCGTTGCCCAAGCCGCCGCTCAACCGGCGGCCGCTTCATCGCCGACAGCGCAGGCGTCGGTTTTGCCAACGCCGCCGCCATGGAGAGCCACCCGGCCATCCCGGCCGACCGAGGCCCCCCACCCCCTCCCACAGTCCCTCCCACACAGGCGATGGAGACACTACCCAAACCTACTCCCTGTCCAAACCAATACCTTCGTCAACAGCTGCTGGCCCCGCCGCAGCAACCACTAACCCCATGTCCAATGTCCACAGAGGCCGCTGTACTCGCGCTGGAGGCGATCCAAATGATCCTGCACCAGGTCGCCATGGGGAACGACCTCTTCGCTGCCATCCACCAGGCGATGAGCTACCTGCTTCACCTCACACGCCCAACGCAGCACTAACGCGCGGGGGCGTACCATCAACATTCCCGGGCAGAAGAGAGGGCGCCGACTTAACGTGCTCCCACTACTTCCCCGACCCAACCCCCCCGCTCCTCAATCCTTACCCTATACTTACTGCTACCCAAGATTTAGGGTATTGGGTGAGCCAATACCCTAAATTATAACGCAGGCGCAGGCGCTCGCTGGGCCTCCCCCCTAGGGGGATCTCACCCGGTGTGCAGACCGCGCTGAGGGCCGCGCCTCAAACCTCCAGTGGGAGCACCACTCGTCCGCAGAATGGCCGCGCAAAGCGGCACACAAACACCGCGGGGCTGTAGCCCCGTTGAGAAGAAGCCCGGGAAAGGAGTGAAGCACACGACCCCGAACACCCGCCTATGACGGAAGACCCCGAACACCCGCCTATGGCGGAAGACCCCGATGTGATCAGTTGGACCGCGGTCCCCGGACTACCAACACCCAGTCCGAAGAAAGAGTTTACTATTTGACCTTCCTACTAGTGGCTTCAACCTTTCCATACCAACCACCATGATTCTTAAACTACACTGTATATCACATAACTCACCAGACTCCAGAGCCTCCACGTGCCCTCCCACATACGTCTCCGTCTCCAGCACGTGCCCGTCGCTCGTCAACTTGTTCAGCTTCACTATTGCTTGTTCAGCTTCCCAATTAGCTAGTTCGGGAACCACTCACCAGACTCCAGAGCCTCCACGTGCCCTCCCACATACGTCTCCGTCTCCAGCACGTGCCCATCGCTCGTCAACTTGTTCAGCTCCTCCACTTGCTTGTTAGGAAACACGATATTGGCGTGGAACGCTTGCACCATGAGTAGCGATTCGCATAGTGTGCCTGAACCTTTACGTAACACCTGCGGAATTCGTCATCATCAAATTTGGAGCTAATGTTTTAAGAAAGCAAATATTTAAGAAAAGATTTTTTTTGTAAGAAACTAGTGGAATAGAAGCCCTTATAGTGACCACTAATCTGCTATCCTATCCTACCATGCACACTGCGACTTTTTGTCGACACTTTATCTCGCGATGTCTATCCGACACTGGACACTGCGCTTACGCGAGAAAAATGTCGAGATTTTTGTCGTTATGCGCATTACGCCTGCAGGTTGTGGCCACATTGAACTTTCACATTATGTAAATAAGGATTAAATGAAAGTGCCCAAAATGGTTTCTTAAAAATGTCATTCGAATCCGAATAATTGGATCGAAAAATGAATTCATTTTATTAAAATGTCATTTTATCGTTTTTTAAGACTACTATTTACCTCATCTGGCTCCAGTGGAATAATTGTACATAGGGCAAATATGAATGGGTGAACGTATTTCATGTACAAATAATATGTCGCCACTGCGTCAGACACCGAATAATTGGATAGCACCTGAAAAATAAGGCTATGTTAAAAGAAGTTGTTATTTAATATCAACGATATCAGCGATCGTGATCCTGAAAGGCGCTCAGACACGATATGAACTTGAGATTTTGATATTTTTGAGTTCAAAAACTAAAAAAAGAATGAAAAGAAATCCTGTTCCTGTGTTATATCCTGCATACTTGATGTTAATTATACGATCCTCGTCGTCGTCGTCGTCTCAGCCACATGACACCCACTGCTGGGTATAGGCCTCCGCCAAGGATCTCCACAACGATTGGTCCTGCGCAGTCCGCATCCAGCGGCTTCCCGCGACCTTCACCAGATCGTCGGTCCACCTTGTCGGGGCCTACCCACGGAGCGTCGTCAAGGGGCCGTATTTACTATGACCACTTACCGATTTCTTGCTCAAACCACGCCAATGTCGTATTTGGTTTCGACATTTTCAAAAATCGTTGTCTCTATGACACAATAGTGATTATAAAGTTATTTTACTTGTTTATCAACTATTAAATATGTGACTGTCATGTACTTGTACACTAACTCCATAATTTAAGAGCATCATGGAGAAAACAAATTTAGAAAATGTTAAAACCAAGTATGACATTGGCGTGGTTTCAGCAAGGAATCGGTAAGTGGTCATAGTAAATTAGGGCCCTGTGCGCGGTCGCTATTCCAGAACCTTTCCGCCCCAACGGCCATCGGTTCTTCTCGCTATGTGTCCCGCCCACTGCCACTTCAGCTGAGCAATCCTTCGAACGATGTCAGTTATGGTAAATTTTAAATAGAAAAATATTGGAAAAAATTAACTCGGCCACAAGTGAATTCTCAGACGGGAATCGAACCCGCGACCTTTGGAAATCCGGTCCAATGCTCTAACCGCTGAGCTACCGAGACTTGCGAACCACCGTCGAAATTCTCCAAAACTTTTATATTTTTAATACGCTGTAGGCCAGCGTTGTTACATCAATGCTAGGAATATCCTTGCATTCGAAAGAAACATCTTTTCAGTTGTTTAACGATCGATTAAGATGCAACTGCCAATAATTTATGATTTTGTAATTTTTGCATTTTTCAATGCTATTTTTATACTTATGGTAAATTTTAAATAGAAAAATATTGGAAAAAATTAACTCGGCCACAAGTGAATTCTCAGACGGGAATCGATTTTTTCTATTTAAAATTTACCATAAGTATAAAAATAGCATTGAAAAATGCAAAAATTACGATGTCAGTTACTTTAGTTGTCCTACGGATCTCCTCATTTCTGATTCGATCACGTATGGAAACGCCGAGCATAGCCCTCTCCATTGCACGCTGGGTGCAATTATACGATACTGGAAACTTTTTGTTTGTAATCATATAGTCTGTCTATTAATATGTGTTTCATGGCTGGCCGACGAAACACGTTTTTACTAAAATGGCGGAATGTATAGGTGTGCCAGGTTCCATACAAAAATGTATGAAACCCCTTGGTACCTGTGGTTGTTCCGCCGCCATCCTGCACATATCCTCAGGATCCAGCTCTACAGGGTCGTATCGCAATTTCGCTTTGGCTACAGCTTTCAAGCCTTGAGAGCCTACTGGTAAATACGAATCTCTTTTCACCCAACTGTAAAAAAGTTTGCTTTGTAATAACATATAAAGTTCAATATCTTTCAATTGAGGCTGAGATAATGATACTAATTATATATTAAAACAACGGGACTAAAACGCGACATTTATTATGCTATGTTGCAATAGCCGTGGTCACAAGCAGACTTCTTGTGACCACGGCTATAGCAACATAGCCGAAACGTCAAGCTGTAAGTACATAGTTGTACTACATAATAAATTTCGCGTTTTAGTCTCGTTGTTTTAATATATAATTATAATGGAACGCGAAAGTTTAAAATTTTATAATGATACTAATATACAGGATAGAAAAAATGTATGGGTCCTGGAGGGGAACTACCATAAATCCTTTAGTTAGTCCATTTTACTAAAAGGAAACATTCCTTTATAAAAATATAATAATATATAAAATGCGTTCAAAGATTTCTGTAAACTGTTCAAAAGTGCCTTGAATAATAGTAGATTGTTTACCAAGGGCTGTATGACACCCATATGTTACCCGTATGTTATGGGTCCATACACACGAAGTAAACACTCTACTTTTCATTTTGAATATGAGGAAAGTAAAAACAAACAAAAAGGTCTCTACGATTTTAATTATTTTATAATGTAGCAAAATAAGCTGTATAGGCTTCTGTGCCTCTGCCTACATACTTTTGGTAAATAAAAGTCCAAAGAGATTACAGATATCGATTTGACATGACACCCCCTATTCTTATGAAAACTTTATTACAGCCCTAGGGCCGCCACATATCACTTTCAACCCGCATTTTAGGCAAGTTATGAGTTACTTTCAGAATATGAGACATGAAAAAGTGCTTTATCCCTCCCATTGAGTTTAAAGGTTGTGTTTTCATCCTTTTATTTAATTTACTATGTTTGTTAGAGAGTTGATCCTTTTGAATGACCCTATTGATTGATGGTATAAAAGTACAGAATGTTATTTTTTACAAATTTTAGCTGGTTCGATTCCTGGGTGTGGGAAGCGTATTTTTAAAAATGTTTTAATGCAGTTGTGTTTCTTTTAAAACATAACGGAATTTTTTCTTTCAGTAAAATGAGCTAACTAAAGAATTTAAGGTAGTTCCCCTCCAGGGCCCATAGATTTTTTCCACCCTGTATATTAGTATCATTATAGCCACATGACACTCACTGCTGGGTGTAGGCTTCCCCCAAGGAAGGGTTGGCGATCACAATAGCGCCAAGTATTTTAAGAGGCGTTGTAAAGGCTTTTTTGGCTCTGTCGCCTTTTACGACACCCACTGGATGAGAGGCGATAATACTATTATAAGCAGTGACCCTACTGCGTAAGAGTCGTCGACGCGTCGAATATAGGCGTAACTCTTCACACGCGAGCGCTGTTTCGGTCACACACAGAGTCGAGTATTAACCGATGAATGAAAAGGAATCTTATTGTTAGGACGATAACGATGAAGTTGCACTGTGAAACGCCGTCGGCTGTCAAAATAAAGTCGACAGCGATGCCGACCGCACTCGCTTGTGGCCCACAAGCACTACACAACGAATCACATCAATAGGAAAACATCAAAAACAGTTACCATAAGCAATCCATATGCATAGCAGGGCGACACGCGTAGCTGTTGTCTCTCGCCGCAACCTTACTGAACCCAATCTCTTGTTTCATGTCGAGGCCCAGAATGGCAGCGCGCGCCTCCACAAACGGCCAATCGAAGAAGTCACCTAAAATTATTAATAATTATAAAGTACTAGTGGCAGTCCGCGGTTTCAACCATGTGTCGTTCCCGTTCCCGACGGAATAGCTGGATAGACTGCTTCTTATGTTTTAATACAGACGATTAAAAAACAGTGTGCCGAATTTCATCAATTCCGTTCAGCCGTTTTTACATGATTGAGTTATTTATGATATTAGTAGGATAGTAGGTTTCAGTCAATGTAGAGTCAACAATACATCTGCTTTTACACTCGCACTACGAAATCCGCCTTTATTACGAGCGACATAAGGCCGCTCTTAAGATTCTAATCCAAAATATCCTAAATCCTAATCTTAAATAATATTATAAATGAGAAAGTGTGTTTGTTTGTCCTGCCTTGACGCTCTAACTAAGCCACCAATTGAGTAAATGTTTTGCAAAGAGTTAGTTGAAAGGATGGAGAGTAAGTAACATAGGCTGCATTTTATCTCGATATTCCCAAGGGAACTGGGACCACGCGGAGAATCCGTGGGCGGAAGCTATAATAGTATTTTATATTGATTTGTACATTACCATTATAAGTAACAAAAATATGTGGCTTGACATCCATGATGTGGTCGAAAAACTTCTGTATTAAGGCCAGCTCATTGGCTTCATTAAATATAATGAATTGACTGAAAAAATAAAGAAGCACCATTGTTACAATGTCTGGTTTAAGTTGAATTTTCAGTTAGATCTGTTTTAGGCTGGTAACATAATGTACATAAGTATTTTTTTTTATTTTTTTTTATTTGGAACAACAAACAATTACATAATAAAGCTTACTAATACAAAATATATCAAAGTCTTAACTAATTATGTAACCAACTACATTGTCCGCAAAGTAATTATTAAAAGACTTAATATAACAAAAGCATGACTACTAGTGATAGAAAGAGATTGCTCCGTAAAAAAAATATAATAATAATAGGTTAGGTAAGTTTTTGAAAAGTTTCAATATAATACAATACATTCAGTTATATTTATTAGTAAACAGAACAAATACGAGGAAAAAATCTTGAGTTTTATAAAAACAAGATAAACTTAATTAATCTTACCCTTCGAATTCTGGTTTAGGTGTGTATTCAAAATCCTCAACATCTATAGATATAATTTCTCGATTAGTTATGAGAAATCCTTGTCCATCAATCATGTAAGATATCATCATTATTTGGTCTGTCTGTGAATCAGGAAATTTCAACGGCAGCTTTGTTGTTTCTATATCAAAAGCTAGCACTATTGGATCTGGCCTTTCAAGGATGTCATCGCGTTTTGTGAAAATTGGTGGGTCGGTGCCTCTGCTTTTTATTGTGTACCAAGTGCCACAAAATATTTGAAGGTCAATAGCTACCCTTACATGGTATGGTACATCATGTTCTCTGAAAACAAGATTTGCTTATGAAAACCCGTATTACAAAGATTTCATTTACAGTAACTAATGCCTTATAGCTTATCTATATATATATATATATATGGGATGAATGCAATAGGAATTTTACTTTACTTCTACCAAAATGGCTTAATATTTTACTATTATTGAAGGAAACTTTGCCAGTCTATCTCCGATTATAATATAGTAACAGAGTAAAATTAATATATGTTCCAAATTTTTTAAGTGATTATTATTTATTATCGAGTGAGGATTAGTGGCCACCTCTGGTGTCAGAGTTTATTAAGCCGCCTTTAAGGCCTCTGACCTGGCTTAACAACTGTAATCAAATGACAACAGCCGCGACCGACGGTTTATCGTGCCCTCCGAAGCACGGTTATAATGCCACTTTACGGTCACCAATCCGACATCTGACCGGGCCGAACGTTGCTTAACAAACGTGATCGAATACGTCGAATGATATCGAATAATATCGTGAGCGCTTCTTTTAAGTGATGATAGACTAGCTTGCGTCCGCGATTTCACCCGCGTGGTTCTCGTTCCCGTGGGATTATCGGGATAAAAAGAAGCCTATGTTACTCTCCGTCCTTTCAACTATCTCTGCCAAAAATCAAATCGATTGGTTGCTTAGTCATAAGAAAGGACAAACAAACACACTTTCGCATTTATAATATTATTATTAAATTATTAATTAGTTAGGATAAGGATTTTAAACCTGATATCCAAAATGTTTTCCATGTGGTCTGTTGTCTTCTTAGCATGTTCCAGAGCAGCAGCACTGGTCAAGGCATTAGTTAACATCTCAGCATAAATTGCATCTTTCTTCTCCCTCTCTTTGTTCTTATTGACAGCAGTTAGAATTTCTCTTCTCACTTTCATCATCTCATTTTGGGTCATGAATGAAAGTTTTATATAACGTTGTTTCAAACCTGACAGGTGATTGAGCTGTAAAAATATAATAGTATGTCTTTTAAAACAAAAATTTTAATTGAACTCAATTGCTTTGGGGCTCTTGAGACATTTTGGAGTAAGATTTCTTTAATTATTCTTTTGAAGAGTTACTGTAAAGTGGTAATGAAATTAGATTACATAAACAGATAAATAACTCGAAATAAAACACATAAAATAAAGAAACTTAAGAGATTCAAACAGACGTGGAGGCTTTTGCCCAGCAGTGGGATAAATCATCCCACTGCTGGGCAAAAGCCTCCACGTCTGTTTCTATAGGCTAATAATAATAAATAAATAATAAGACATTCACAATATCATAAATTACAATTATCATATATATTACCAAATCCAAGTCCTCCTTTTCAATAATATCAATTTTGTGTATAGTTCCAGCAAACTTTTTAGACAAGTACTGTATAACTTCCTGTTCACATTCTTTTCGAGCCATTATCAGGAAATATGGTTGGAACATCAGTGATATTTTAAATCTGCTGCCATCCATCTCTATAAAATAGTAATCCATTGCAGCCACCAACCGTTTATCTTCATCCAGTATTTCAGCCTAAGAATAAAGGAACGTTAACTTGCATGCTTATGTGCTACTACGAAGCATGTGTATTCTTCTACCGTTAACTATATAGTAACAATGACTTACAGTGTGCATGTTTATGAGGTATCCTGTTCTTTCTTTGGCATCTCGAACTCTATCAAATCCATATTTAGAATCTATTCGGTCATTTTCTAAAGCATTTCGTATTCGAGATTCTGATGATTCCTCCCTGATAAATAAATAACTTTCATTAGAACTTAGACAAGGAACAATAATAAAGTGGAAATAAATATAAAAAGAAGATCCAGACCTTGCCCCTGAAGAAGATCCCGCATCCCTTTTATATCCATCTTCTCGATCTGGCTTAAATTTGCCAGTATTCTGCAAAACCATTACGAATTACAGTCAATGTGTAATTGAGCTCAATTTTCTTCTTATATATAAAAAAAATGTGCAGTGCATGAGCGCAATGTTGTTCTTATTTTATTATTTTAATTCAGTTCAGTTGACATTTCTACTCAAATGTCAAATTTCGCGCCTTTTCAATAACATAAGTAAAAACCTGCTATCTCATCTGTGAAGGAACCATTCATGGCAAGACAATTTTGTTTGCCAATTAATGTAATGGATAAATTGAACAGTGTTTTGCAGAAAGCGACCAACGGCCATTTTTGGTAAAATGAGTTATGATACCCATCGTATACGATTTATTTTGGTCTACAATATCCAAAAACATGGAGACTCCTTGCATTTGTCAAACTTGACATAACAATTTGTCAAATGAGACCATACACGTATCGTACATTTCATGTCAAGTGAATCATGTTATTGAGATTTTTAATTTTGCAGAAGGCGACCATTCCTTGAGAAAAAAGAGAAAAAAGTTAACTTGATAATTTTGTCAGTAGATTACGTATCTTACGGCGGATTTAAATTAAGAACAGTGATTGTTAAAGTTAACTTTTTAGTATTTTGTGCAGAATGCGTGTCTTCGGTAAATTTAAATAAAAACAGCGTTTGTAAAAGTTATTGTAACAAAAAAACTAATTCATTGAGGTAACTCGAGCATATACTTATCCTTATTAATATTAGAAATGCGAAAGTCAGTTTCTTTGTTTGTTACGCCTTCACGTCTTAAGCTACTCGACCTAAACACGTTGTCAGGGGTACAGAAAATAATATATAGGATAGATATACCTTTGCAGAATAAAGCCATTTAATTGGTATTGTTTTTTTTTATTTCTGATCCTTAAAATTGTATTTTGTAGAACGAGACTATCCCGATGGTCTCATTCTGCTAAAGTGTAAATGCAAGAAACTATCAATTTCCCTAAACCGACTATAAATAAATGCGATTATTCAATAATTTATAATTTTTTTAAGGTATTAAAAAGTAATTTATTCAATTACTACGTTAGAATTCTAATAAGTTTGCTCCTATTTACAACATTTTTCATAATACATTTCGAGCAGGAACGAAAAAACCAAAAACTGCTCATATCTCGAAACTAGTTTTTTGGCGTTGGTCGTTTTCTGCAAAACACCGCTCAATTAATCCTTAAAGAAGATATTTTATTACAGTCACCCCGTGTGTACCTTACACCTTTCACCTTGGGTGCTATAAAAACCTTTAGTTCCGATAAACAATATCTTATTTCGGTATTCAAAACATTCGTAACGCAAACGTTTAAAAATTAATTATTGTCATTCAAAGAGGGGCTGAGTGACGCTTGCTTAAGCTTATGGATGCTGGAAATAACAAAAACTTATTGATTTTCATTTGCAAAAATATCAATTTATTTGGAATTTTGTCATAAACTAGATTAACACTAAAATATAAACAGAAACAGACATAATACCATTTTATAACAAATTGAAATCTTAATTTACAGGTGATAATTATTATTATTGATAACACTAGCTTTATAAACAAAAACTTATATAGAAAATTAGGTTACATTAAGTTCAAATTAAATAAGGTGCCTTCGTAATATAGTAAAAAGGGCCAAGGTATTCAGATTTGCCCCCAGACAAATAAGTCTCGATTTGCTTTTAAAGGATCGGCAATTATATCGAAGTCAGGAGAGTATACTTTGACAATGAATTCTGTATTGTGGTGGTGGAAACATACTATTTTAATGTGAAACTAAACTATGACTAATACTACTATAGCTTATCTAATAGGCAGGCAACTTCTAATACATAAAAGTTTAGAACTGCCTTTTAAAAACGCAATTCTCCATCAGAATCAATTTGGCTATCGGAATAGGGTTAGCTCACAGGATGCAGTTATCGCATTGCTAAATGACGTAACCGAAAAAATTAACGCAAAATTAAAGGTGGCTGCGGTTTTCCTCGATTTGAGCTCAGCATTTGATACAATAAATCACGAATTACTCCTAGAGAAGCTGCAGTTCTATGGTCTTCGAGGAAGAGCATTAAAGCTATTCCAGTCATACTTACGAAATAGAAAAATGAATGTAGAAATTAAAACTATAAATGACTGTTTGTGTGAAGTTGTATCCAGATCCAAACTAATTGATATTGAAATAGGTGTGCCACAAGGTTCCATTTTGGGACCTATACTTTTTATAGTTTTTATGAATGACTTGATAACTTACATTACTACAGCTCATAAATCGGTGAAACTAATTCTATTTGCAGATGATATAAATGCAGTGATATCTAATAAAAACTTAATAGATTTAGACAGAACAGTAAATCAAATAGTACTATCAATGAAAAACTGGTTTACTGTAAATGGTTTAATGATAAACAGCCTAAAAACTAATGTCATGTTGTTTAAAACTCACGCTATGGATCACAGTACCTTAAATATCAATCTTAGTAGTGAATTGGTTCAATCGGTAAAAACAACACAATTTTTAGGAGTTAAATTTGATGACCAACTAAATTGGAGGCAGGAATTGGAAGACATTGAGAGTAAGATCAGTCTAGCCTGCTACGTTCTACGAAGTCTTAGAGATGAAGCAGACATAAAGCATTTGAAACTAGTATACTATGTGATAAATATTAAACAAGAAAATATACTAGAAAAAAACAACTAGTCTCATATCGCCCTAACGGGATACCTACTACTAGCGAGGCGATCAGGCTAATAGCGACCTTCCGTATGTAGACATAAGCTTACTAGTCGATTTACCACTCGCGCGCTCGCATTGGGATAGCGATATTTCAGGCAAATAGCGAGCTTATGTCTACGTAATGAAGGTCGCTCTTCGATTTGCCACTCACGTGCTCGCGTTGTCCCGTTGTGCTTAGGTACTTACAAAGAGCAGAATAAAACCTCTATAAACCGCTTAATCGATTCAAAACCCTTTCAATATTGCTCTTTCATGAAACCGTTTTTTCTTTAAGGTTTCGGTAGAGTCAAACCTTAATGAAACGGTTTTTTTGTTCTCGTTGTGAAAAGTGAAAAGCAAACTACAAAGTTCGAAGAGTACTCAAGTCCAGTATTCGAATACTCGTGCCAGTACTCGAACACTTGTCCAAGTCTCCCAACTAGAGTCCTAATTCGATTATTTTTATATAACGAATACCAAAATGCTCGAATACCAAAAATAGCCGTCTCAGCACATCACTCGCAGACAAACAAGAAGAAGATGATAAATTTTAACTAGAAAAATAGAAGTCTCGATAGCTCAGTAATTAGAGTTGGTCCGGATTTCTAAAGTCACGACGGTTCCCAGTCCCATCTGAGAATTAACTTGTGGCCGAGTTGACAACACAAAAAAAGAAGATGGTTATAAAGTGTCGGTCACACGAAAGGTGGCGCATGAGAGGCTGTAGTCAAGTCAGTCACCTTACTTTATAACTATGGAGATAATTTTAGTTCCAGTGAAATTCCGCACGCCATCTTTCGTAAGACAGACTTTAGTAGACTCTTTAAATGGAAATAGATTTAGTTTATATATTTTTTTTATTAATATGAATTCGGTACATTACATCTCACGTATGTTGCTAGAGTTCGAAGCCGAAAAAAAAACTAGCTATTTATCAGGTTGGTTTAGCATTTTTTGTCCCTCATCGTACGTAAATTGTTGTCACCCTATTTTGAGTTTTTTATACAAATTTCAATCTCGAATTGTATCGTAAGTACGGCACTGATTGGTTCCAGGTAAAGCTAGATAATAATAATAATAATAATTCCATTCAACACACCAATTATCTAGCCCACGTTAAGTTTCATGAAGAACTTGTGTTATGGATACTAGTTAACGGATAAACTTACTTATATACTTTTTTTGTAAATACATACATAATATACATATTAAACAGACCTCGGCCTGTTTAATATTAAAATACCAGACCAAGTAAAATAATAAATGCACACAAATATTTGTCATGTCTGGGGATCGAACCCGGGACCTCTGGTGCAGGAGGCGGGTTTAGTACCCCTGCGCCAAACAGGCTATCACTCAGTGACGAAAATTCTTTTTAGTGTGAATGTGAATTGCTTTTCAACATTCGTAACGCAAAATTCACGTAACGTAACGATTTTAAATAAGGGCCACACAGCGTGATGGTTCGAAAAATAGTTTTCCCTTTTTTAAATTGATGCGTTGTTATTTCAACGAATTTCTAGTGATATATACTGTCACATATCAAACGTAACGCTGGTAGAATGCTTCGTTTGGCTTCAAACGGTAAAAAATATATATTTTGGCTAATGAAAATCCGTCCACACTCTGTCGGCTCTCTGTATGTAGCATGTTTATACTTCGATTTTATGAGATCGTACTATGCTCTATATACTGTTCGTTCGATGCTCGAGTGTTAAATCATATTTATTTTTGCGTCACTGAGCATCTAGGGAGTGAAACTGGACTTTCGTTAGCTAGTTTTGGTATTTCCACCAGCATCCATAATCTTTAGTTAGCGTCATGTCGTGAGGCCTTGCGTTACGAATGTTTTGAATACCGAATTAAGACATTGTTTATCCGGCACTAAAGGTTTTTATAGCACACAAGCAATTTATAAGGAACATACAGGGAAACGCTAATAAATATTTAATCTGTGCTGTGTATTGTCATTGTGATGTCAGTCCGGCTGAAGTCAGGGCCGGTAAAACCCTTTACAAAAAAAATGTTATGTCAGTGTCAGTCAATGTCATTGTCACAATTTTACTGGCAAAAAAAGCTTAAATTATTTTGCTGGTAAATCTTCGATGTGCGAGCGGTGTGTGTGTTATTTTTTAAGATATAAAGCGATACAAAAATTGGCAAATTAAATGCAGTATTACCATAGTTAGAATTTATAAGTTGCATATAAATATGGATAACTCCTACAGTAGGTTTGATGACACCTTCGAAGATTATGCTTTCAACAACAGTGGCAAGAAGGACGACAGTATTTGCGGACAGTTGGCCGATTTTGAAAAACTTCGTATTTCGGCACTCACAAAGGCAGCTGAGATAAGTCCCCTCGTTAAAGAAGTCACTATAGGACCCAAAAGTCCGATTAAAAAAGAAGTAATTGTTGAAGAACCAGTAAAAAAGAGCACAGAAAAACAACAAGAAAGCCTTACAGAAGACTTGTGTAGAGATGATCTGCGGTACACACTCTTAAGGAAGAAGTATGACATAAAACTACAAGAAAGCTCAGAAGAGTTGTTTAAAGATCTTATAGAAAGAATGATAGCTAACCGTGCAGAGGCCATGAGCAAATACTGGAAGAAGCAAAGTGAAGAGTGCGAAAAAAGAGCCCTAGAATATAGGAGACGCAAACTAATGCTATTAAAAGGTCTCCAAGACAATGACAACTTGTCAGTACTTGAAAAAGCAAAATTTGATGAGCAACAAAGTCAAATAAAAAATCAACAGACAATTGAAAACATGAACAGAATATTGGAGGAGCAAAACAAAGCAACTGCCCGATTTGCTGCTATAACAGACAGCCACACAAAAGTATGCATCACTTACAATGAGTTGACAAACTTGTTGCAAACAGAACCACTTGCAAGCAATGTGTATGAAAAGTATTTAGCATCTATAAACACAGTTATTGGGAATATTAACATAATTATGGAATATTGTAAGACAGGTGCAATTACTGACAAGGAGGTTAAGCAATCAGAAATAATGGCTTTGAATATTGAAAATATAAGGAATAAGATTTTAAGTGAAATTGCTGATTTAAAACAACAAGAAATAATAAAGAAAGAAAAGGAAATAGAAGAGGCCAAAAAGAAAGAATTAGAAGAGAAATTGGAACTCGAGAGAAACAAAGAACAGGCAGCTAAAGCTGAGGCTTTAATCAACCAAAAGAAACAAGATACACCCAGTAGACCACTGTTTTATTCTTCTAAAAATTATAGCTACTATTTAGAACTGAAAAATTTTCTTGAAAGTTATGAAGACCAGTATAAGGAGCTATTAGACAATGCTAACTTGAAGAAATTTAGATTTGATTGTCAGAAAGCTGTTAACACACCAGTTAATGCATTGTCATCAGTTAGTGGACATCATATAAGAGATAAGTATGACAAACTGTCGAAATTACTGAAAGGAGAAAGAGTTCAAGTATTAGATACTTACGTAACTGCAACCCAACATCCTCAAGGATTGTATTATTGTACTGCATTACTGGCCAAAAAAATAGTGAGACAGGGAGACCTTTTAGTTTCTAGCAATCCAGAAGCTGCCTTCCCGCTTGCAGCTGTCACCGTTGCATTGTGGTCTCAATTCCCAACCTTTGGTAAACTATTGGAAGCCAATTTCCATAGACATTGCCCATATTTAGTGCCAATGTTCTTGCCCCAAAAAGAAGGTCAAACTGATAAAGAATTTTACTTATCAAGAGGTTATACTTACAATGATGAGGGAGTAGTAGAGAAACAAGACAAATTCTTAAAGAGAATGTCAGGAATGTTCAGGCTTCATTGTGCCATTTGGATCACTAAGACTCCAAGATTTGTAAATTCAATCAATCCACATGGGCTTAATTATGGTTGGCAATGGCTAGCATCATTTATCAATTTGAGACCTGAGCCAGATATCAGTGCCACTTTGTTGCATGATTTTTTCAGTGTGTGTGGTTCAGATTTTTTTAAGTGCTATGGAAAACAATTTACCAAGATCATAAAAGTAATAACTTCAGAATATTTGAAAATATTAGAAAATATTGATGAAGGAGGTCCTAAAACAAGACTTGAAGTATTTTTACAAAATGTTTTAAAAAGCGGTCATATTCCTCCACCTAGTGGAATATTACCACCTAACACTTGGTAGAATGTATTGTATCACACTAGTAAACTAAATATTATTTAAGGTTAATGTAACATAATTATGATCATTTGTTTATTGAATAAATTGACATAAAATTTATTAAATATTGCTGTTTTGGTCTATCATGGTATTTTGATTGTATCAAGAATACTTTTTGCATTAATATACTGCAAATCTAATACTTGTAGGAAATTACTAAGTATGCTGTATGACTATGGCATGTTTTCATTTGTATTATTTACATTTAAATCGAATAAGCCCCTTCAATAAATAAAAAAAAAAATTACAGAGGCGTAAAAATCTCCTTTAGATATGGTTTTCAATTAGCTAAAGTGGAATAACCTTCTTTTTGAAGTCGGTTACTATACTAATTTAAAGCCTCACTCAGTGCAGTGAAACGGTGAAACTTACGAAGTAACTATTTATTAATCTGTGGTGTAACTAAGGAACTAACAGTGGGACAATGCCGCCCTTGAAACCTCGCGGCCATACCGCTGTGCTGTTGTGGGAAAAACAAAATTAAATAGAAAGAGAGAGTGCGATAACTCTACATAAAATACTTCAATTCAATCAAGTAGGTGTTCGGAATGTTAGCTCCAGTTCTACCCATACCTTCATGGTGAGCAAGGTAGCTCGGTCTCGTCGCTACACTACACTACCCTCCTCTCAGCTCTCACCCCGCACGCACGATTGCTCAGGCGAAACGTGTCTGTCGGAGGACCGTGGACCCTACCGCGTAAAAAATATGTATATGGACATGGACTTCATTTGACAGTTAAATGACCATATATGGTAATTTTTATGAGCTTCAACTGTCAAATGAAATCCATATCCATATTTTTTAAGCGGTAGGGGGGTGTATGTATAGATAGACTGTGCTAAAGCCCTGCCGGCCACGACGCGTAACGGAATTTTTCTTGTATGGCAACTATTTTAATAGTATTGTGTTGTTTGTTGAAGTCGTCAATGTCAAATTTTAACATGACTGACAACTGACAGCTTTCAGTCAATCAACCATGCACGTCAAAAGGCATTTCGGTTGTCTGCCTATTTTTGTAACTTGATTTTATCACGATGATTAAAAATATGTAGTTAAAAGTCAGTAATCGTCCGACATACAATAACTATCACTGCTATGTTGTGTACTTAATTGAAACCTGTGAACTGACTTAACCACATTGCTGTTATCACCATGGCCAACAAAGACTTTATGGCGAGAAATTCCGCGTTTAACCCTTATCGGTTATGGAGGAAAGAACTTGGATTTGGTACTCCTGTTGGCGGTGGAGATGCGCTGGCCAAGAGCCTCTACTGCGGCATGAAGCCCATAGCGTCCTGGGATAGCGAGCAGTCTAACAGCCTCCCTACTGGAGGGATATACAACCTTGAATTTTCCCCGGAAGGGTATGTTACGCATATTTTTTAGTTACCTTGACTTTGCACATGTCATAAACAGCTGATTAACATTGATACGTAAATACATTTCATTGCCATTTAGATAAACTAAACAGTCCTTAAAAATTCGTTAATGCTCGGAGTTTGATACATAATAAAAGTACTAGGTGTAAGTATAACCATCAAGGGTGGCTTCTGTCTTATCAATGTTACTCATTGTTATTCACTTTGGTTGACTTTTAAATATTTTTATCTCATATATGTTTAACAACAAGTCATGGTTGTTTTCAATAATAATGTATATTAAAGTTAGTCTAATCATGTTTTTTATAGATCTCTTTTGGTAGCAGCGTGTGAGAAGAAATGTATTCAGATATTCGACCCTCTCACGCATCAGAGGGTCCATTCTGTGCATGGAGCCCATTCAGATTGTGTCAACTGTGTCAAGTAAGTATACAATAACAATGGTATTTATGTGATAAATATTAAACAAGAAAATATACTAGAAAAAAGCAACTAGTCTCATGTCGCCCTGACGGGATGGTATTTAGTTTAGTTTTGAAAATATAAACAATATTTCATTTCATAATTCACTTCTAACTCATTAACCGACTTCAAAAAAGGAGGAGGTTCTCAATTCGGTTGGTATAATTTTATTTGGTACTGTTGTGATTGTGACTGCCCAACAAATATATTAGTGATCACACTTATTTACTGGCCAATGGTTACTGTTAATGGTTACCGAAGTTTTTGTTTTTTCTGTGACAATATACATTTATATACCTAGTATTATTAATAATCTTTTTTGTTTTATACCTTTAGAAGGTTTAAGGTTTAAACCTTAAATGATATACAATCTGATTATGGCCTAGAGGCTGATCGCAGATAGATAAAGGGAAAAAAATATATATATACCTTTAGAAGAACTTGCTCAACAATATCCAACATTCATCCTTTTGATCACCTATCAACTACAGTTTGGAATATTTGTTAAATATTACATATTTTATTTTAGTACCCACTTACTAACAATGTTTAATAATTACAGATTTCTAGATGGAAGAATGTTTGCAACTTGCTCAGATGACACAACAGTTGCTTTATGGGATGTAAGAAACTTAAAAAAGAAGATAAGATCATTGCTAGGACACTCAAATTGGGTGAAGAATATTGAATTTTCATTTAAGGACAAGCTTTTAGTAACATCTGGATTGGAGGGCAGCATTTATACTTGGGACATCAATTCATATACAGGTTTGTCTCATGTACTTGTAGCTTATAAGATAAAAAAAAAGATTTTTTGATGATTTTTAATAATAGTCAGTTCAAACTTAACATTATGACACTAACATTTATATCTATACTAATATTATAAAGAGGAAAGATTTGTATTTTTGTATGTAACAAATAAACTCAAAAACTACTGGACCGATTTTGACGAAATTTGGTATAGAGAATCCTTAGACCCCAAGTAGTAACATAGGCTATAAATGATCCCAAAATTCCCACGGGAACGGGAACCACGCGGGTGAAGCCGCGCCCGGCCTCTAGTTTTTTATATAGTTCAACCATAACACTCAAGTGTGCTCTTAATGGTGATTAAGAGTAATAAAAAAGTTGGTATTTCAAGGTTAACTTTATATTATAATGAAGTAGTAATCAATGTAAGGCTGCAGGCCTTAGAAGCCAGGGCCAGTAAACATTTCCTAAAAAAGGAAAAACCATTCATTTATTCATGACACTTCCATTCAAAAAGAACTGTACATTCTGTATGTTTTAATTGTAGAGTACAACCTGGTCTATCAGAGGGTGTTCCATGCGTCGGGGCTGATGCGCTGCAAACTGTCCCCCGACGCACGCCAGATGGTCATGTGCACCACTGGAGGCCTGCTAGTTATAGTACACGATCTCAACCTCTCGACACTGGCACAGCATTTACATGGCTTCAAGGTAATGACTACTGTTATAATAATACAGGTTTAAGGTTTAAGACATTTATTCTCATTAAGAATTAAACATTAATTCACTTACATGAGAACAACACAATTAACAAACAAACAATAAATATTCTAGAGATACGTACTTATGGACGGTAGTTACTACTTATATATACTTATATACTTAAATTAAATACTTATATACTATACTTATACTTCATTTTATTCATAAATATATTGGTGCTGCTAATAATGCTGCAAACTTGAATAGAATAGAATAGAATAGGTTTATTTGCATAAGACATGGTGGTACATGATCATAATTGTTAAAAGTAGCTTAACATATCTTGCTTATTTAGCATGCAAAATGTCACAAGTTTAGGTTACATGAAATAAGATTACAAGTCACAACCATTACAAGCGAAGTACCGAATTAACGTTATTATCCGTGAGGTAATCAATTATAGTGTAATAACATTTATCAATAAGCCACGTCGTTAGTTTGTGTTTAAATGCGTGCAATGGGTATTGTTTAAATTCATTGAGTAATTTATTATATATTCTAATAATCATTGGAAAGCAGTTATTTGAAAATAAAGCCGTTTTAATCTTAGGCAAAAGTAATCTGTGAGTGTTTTTTGTGTTAAAATTACAGTGATCAGACCATTTAGTAAAGAGTTCCGTGTGTTTTTTTACGAACAGGCAACATTCAAGTATATATATACAATGTACCGTCAGAAGCTTAAATTTTCGAAAGTATGGTCGACTTGAGGTCATCGAGTCAACATCAGCTAATCCTCGTATGCACTGTTTTTGTGAAATAAATAATTTATTTATTTCGTTAGAATTTCCCCAGATAATAATACCATACCTTAAGTTTGAAGCTACATAGCCATGGTAAGCTTGAAGAGCTGTCTTTAAGTTGCTTATTTTTGTTAGTCGCCAAAGTGCATAGGCGAATCTATTAATTTTATTGCAGACTTTTTCTATGTGAAATTTCCAAGAGCACTGGTTATCTATAGTGATGCCTAAGAAATTCGCCACTGTACATTCTTGTATCGTGACGTCTTTGCACTTAATATTTAAGTCATTACTTAATTTTTTCCTATTGTAAAATGTCATGTAATTCGTTTTTTCTAAATTTACTTTAAGATTATTTGATTCAAGCCATAGTACTATGTCATTTATTGTTTGATTAATTTTTATGTCATATCTATCTAATTTATTATCTGTTATAACTATTGATATATCGTCAGCAAATAGGGTACAATGTTCCTGGGTCGCATTTGGTAAGTCATTTATGTACATAAGAAACAACAAGGGTCCGAGAATTGTTCCTTGAGGAATACCCACTTTATTTACTAACGTATTTGACTTGAAACTGCACTCCTCATTTCCGACCAACTGCTTAATTTCAACGTATTGCGATCTGTTTTTTAAATAGGATTCTAACCAATTTAGAGCGTTTCCTCTTATACCAAGCCGTTCAAGTTTTTTTAACAATATTCTATGTGAAACAAAATCGAACGCCTTGCTCATGTCAAAGAATACTGCAGTAGTAGGTACCTTTTTATCAATATTTTCAGTTACTTTTTTTACTACATTAAAAGCAGCTAATTGGGTGGATTTCCCTTTCTGGAATGCATTTTGTTCTGTTTTTAAAAGTTGGAATTTCCCAAGAAAACTCTCAATTCGTTTATGCATTATTTTTTCAAATATTTTTGCTAAAATTGATATTAAGGCTATTGGCCTGTAGTTATTAATAAGTTCCCTGTTTTCTTTTTTGTACACGGGTTTTATTACAGAGACTTTTAATGCATCTGGAAAAGTTCCTTCTACCAACGAGAGATTGATTAAATAGCAAATTACAGGTGCTAAAATAACAGCACAATGTTTTATTACATTCGTACAAATATCGTCAAAGCCCGTGCTTGATGTATTTTTAAGAGTTTTAATGGTTTTAAGAACCTCGTCCTCACTAGTTGGATAAAGAAATATACTAGAATCTGTATTATTAATATTATTACTTATGTCACAAGTGCGTTGTTTAGAAGTTGGGGAGTCCTTTGTCAGATTGATAAAAAAGTCATTGAATTTATTTGCTATTGTCAAGGGATCTGTTACGGATGTATTGTCAACTAAGATCTTTTTGATATAATGTTTTTTTATGTCATTACTTTTTATAATATCCCATGTTGCTTTACACACGTTTTTGGATTTATTAACAATAATTTCGTTACTCTTTTTATGAGAGTAACTTATACAATTCTTGAGAATTCGAGAGTATTGGTTGTATTTTTGCTTGTGGAAGTTACCTTTCTTGGCATAATATTGGAACCTTAATTTTCGCTTGGTTGCACATGATACTCTTAGACCTTTGGTGATCCATCGACGATTGATACGTCGATTGCTGCACTTTATTTTTTTCAATGGTATACACAAATTATAAAACAGAGTGAACGTTTCGTGAAAAATATTAAAAGCTTTATTTAGATCTTTTTCCTGGTAAACATCCGACCATGAGAGTTGATACAGACAGTCATTTAATTTTCGTATATTTTCCCAGTCAAAGTCTCTTTTATAAATATAGGTTTCTCTTGGTGGAAGCACTTTTTTATCTACATGAAATTTCACGGTTTGGCCAGTGTTGTGGTCAGATAATCCTAAATTGTGCACTGAACCCAAAGCACTTGGCTCGTTTGTGATAATTTGATCTAAGCACGCATTAGCCCGTGTCGGTACTTGAATGTGTAAGTGGAAATTAAAACTTTCTACAATTCTTTTATACTCGGTACTTTGCTTTGTAGACTGAAGCAAATCGATGTTGAAGTCACCCATTATTCTTACTTTTTTATTAGTTCTGTGTCGCAACGATTCCATCATACTTTCCAAACGTTTTAGAAATTCAAAAGGGTTAGCTTTAGGTATTTTATAAATACAAATAATAATGCATTTGTATAAGGGAATTTCAATACCACAGGCTTCAAACAGAAATTCGGTACTTAACTCTTTTACAAAAGGAAGCTTTTTAAACTCTAAATTGTCTCTACACAAAATACAGACTCCTCCGCGCCTTCTGTTTGATCTACAATAACTGTCTGCTACTTGAAATGACTTAAGCTTTATATTATGTTCATCGCCAGATTTAAGAAAAGTTTCACTTAGTCCTATAATATCAATATTGATTCCTTTAAGTTCTAACTCAATCAATGTCAGTTCAATTATATCTAATTTACTTAAAATACCTGCGATGTTCTGGTGAAACGTTGTAAGGAAGCTGTCATCATTAATCATTTGATCATAATTTGTTTTACAAGGATTAGTAGTCACTGAATTACATTTCAAATTATAATTATCATATTTTTTATTATTGACGAAAAAATGATTCATTTTTGCATACATTGAAATAAAATGGTATTGTGCCTGGTCTTGGTAAATTCTTATAAGTCATAGTTTTGTAGTTTTCAGTTATCGATTTAATAATTTCAGATATGTCTCTAAAAACAGTTCTAAGTCCATAATTGTTAAGAATACCAGTATTTTTATTAAACATTTTTGAGGAATATTCTAGATTACAATTGGAGTCCATAATAAAAGCAAGTTCATGTAACTTGTTAGTTTCATACAATTTTGAATTAAAATATTCAATTCGTTCATTAAATATGGTAGATATTCCATTACATTTAAATGTAGGTACGCAGATAATAACATTGGTATGTTGCACTTTCCGTTAGGTAGTCATCAAATTGATAATAAGTTTATTGTAGTCTTGAGTTACATGAAAATCTGACTCTCCAATAAGAAGCACACAATAATCCTTGAACGTAAAATTTTGTACTTTATTTTCTATTTCACTTACTAGTTCTTTAATACCGCCATTCGGCACAAGGTAGTGACAATAATCAAATCTAGATAAATATTGTCCAGTAGCTTGTAGAATTTTGTGTTCTTTTGAGCTGCTTATAATACACAGTTTTTCTTTCTTCACTTTACTCTTTTCTCGTGGAGAAATTTCGCAGGTTACTCCTCTTTTACTACTGCAGTTTAGTGCTGCGTTGCAATATTGTTCCGATGCTTTTATTTGCTGTTCAATTTTGGAAGCCTCGTTTTCATGACCACTATTTCTTTCAGCAGTAACGTCGGTTTCGTAATTCAACACCTTATTACAGCTTGCTGGATTGTGTTTTTTGGGAGGAGTTTGTAACATTTACACTGAATCTATCAGTAGTATCTATAAGTATCTTTAAAATCAATGGCAATAATGTAATATTGGTTGGAGTGTACTAAGTATTGTTTAGATGCTATATTACATCCTTATAGCATCCAGGTTGACTAAAGAGCTTGGATCCACTATCATATGTATCTTTATCTTTGATACTATATTTGTTGCAACAAAGAAAAAAGACCTATTTTTTTTTTACTTTGCATGGGTAAGCTCTTGATCTCAATCTAGCTTGAGACAGCATCTACGATGGAACGAGCTAACCCAGAAGATGCCTATTCACCCTTGCTTTGAAGATGGCCGGGTTATAAGTACTCGGAAATAAAGATGTAATAACACACTTGTGGTTAAAGAAATTTATTCTCACAAAAGACAAATAATGTCACTCACAGGAGTACAATGATAACCTAGAAGTAATAGTTATAAGCCATTCCGTTGTCCAACTATACCTATCTACTCAGTTAGTGCATTTAAATTACATTTTTTCTAACACATATTTTCTAAGTTGTGATTTGAATGCTCCAAATGTTTTTATAGTCGGAAGGTATTTTATTATAAAGCTGCGCCTTCAAAAGTAAACATTTTTGAAGTGAAAACTTCTTTAGCGGCTTGTGCACATAGTTTTAAAATTTTGGGACGGGTAAAAAATGTTAAAGTCGCGTCAGGACATGTGACCTGATCTATAATTCGTCAAACGGAGGGAGAGTAGACCGCCGCGCCGGCGCGGCATAGCATAGGAAGTAATATCCCCCTCTCTGCCGCGCGGCATAAATGTGTGCCTGCTCCTGCTGTTTCGTTTAAGCGGTTTTCACTTCTGCCTGCACTCCCGGAGTGCAACCCGTTGTTTTTTTTGCTGTAGTTAGTCCTAGTCTCGGGTAGAACAAGAAAACTTGCTCGGCGTGTGCATCATCTTTCAAACTTGTCTGGCGGTGCAAAAGGTTATATATATATATATATATATATATATATATATATATATATATATATATATATATATATATGGTCCTCCTTGACGTATCCGTCAATGGCGAACCTGGACTAAATTCGATCGTGTGCACGGATGTGGCTTGCAAAGCCAAATTTGGTTTTAAATGTCCTGTTGCAAGGCGCACAGTACAACTGGCCGTCAGCATTGTAAGTGTAGATGTAGGAAGGCTTCGGACGGGTCTTTTTGTGTAAGCGTTTTGCATCCAGATCTTCTATGCGATGCTTTTCAAATTCAGTTACAGCCTTATGAACAGAGCTGCGCCACTTTCCTCTCTGTCGTGCGTGCTCTTCCCAACCATCGGATAAGATGTTACATGCGGTGAGATGGCGCTTTAGGACGTCTCGGTAGCGCAAGTATTGGCCACCAGACGTGCGCTTTCCCTCCCTCAGCTGAGAATAGAAGACAGATTTAGGCAGCCTGGTGTCGTTCATACGCACAAGGTGACCGCACCATCTCAGTTGTCCTTGTATGAGTAGAGTTTCAATGCCACTCAGATTGGTTCGTCTCAGAACCTCAGAGTTAGGAACACGGTCTTGCCACTTGATACGAAGTATAGATCTTAGGCACTTCATATGAAAGTCGTCTAGACGTTTAATATCGCCCTTGTAGAGACACCATGTCTCAGTAGCATACAGTAATATCGGCATAATGATTGATTTATACACAGCGATCTTAGTGTGCAGCCTAAGGTCATGCGAGTCCCAAACTCTTTTACGAAGCAGGCCAAATGATGCCGCTGCCCTTGCAATCCTGGAGGAAATTTCGGTATCGAGTCGAGTCGCTAGTATAGAGTGAGCCATTTAAAATCTTCCTTGCTAAAATGTACATGTTAAAAATATAAAGTTGGTTTATATTCATTATTTTAGTTTCTATATTTTGGTGGTAGGTGTACGATAATGATATTGGAAAAGTATCTTTATACGTTTATTCTACATAATTTGAAGTTCGGTTATTTTAGTTTTGTTTATCAGTACTTTTCCTGACTAACTACTGGTGTTCTTTCCAGCCCAACTTGTACAGACTAATGCAAATGAGCCAGCAACTGATACCCATCGCGGCCATGTACGATCACCTATTTGACAGCAACAGAAAAGAAAACCGTATAGAGTTTGTCTCTGACTTCCCTGATGGAAATGACGCCAAAGTCGTGGGATCTTTACAGGTACTGTACTAGTCAGGCCTAGCAATAGTCACATTTCAGAACATAGTCAGAAACTATTGCTCGGCCAGACTTGCTGTGAATGTTCGCGATAGCGTGGCGGTATCATGAATAGTTACTAATTGCGTTGATTGACATCATTACCGCACGCTAATTGCCGCAGCTATCGTAAGATCGATTGTATTTTTGTTATTGCCATAAAAATTCTCATACTTGAGTTTTATTGCGCTTCCGTAGTTTATATTATTGTGTAAAAAGATCACGAAATTAAAAATTAAAAGTGTTGCTTACAGATTCACCCTCAAGGATGGAGCGCTTTAAGTAGGAATATAAGTCACGACGACAGATCTGAGGTGAATTTTGCTTAAGTATTAGTAATATTGTAGATAAATAAATATGTATGGGATATAATGTATTGTATCCTATGTTTTATAATATAAACTGACTGTGTGCCAAATTTCATCCAAATCATTCCAGCCTCTGGAGTTATAAAGGTGTATTTATTTTGTATTTATTCTTTAAATAGGCTCTTCTCTCTTCTATTAATAAGATAGGTTATACTTTAACGTTATCCAAATGAGCAAGTATTCTTTCCTAGCTGACACGAAATGTTTTGGTCAGTGGTCGTGCATCCACGACATCCAGCCGTACTCGGAGTGGGAGGGCAGCGACAAGTCGACGCGGGACAGCGTGAGGGCCCCGAGAAGGGTGCCGGCGAGGCGCCCCGCGCGGAGGCTGCGCCCCCGCCCCGCGCGCCCCCGCGCCGCCGCCGCCGCGCCCGCGCCTGCGCCCTCGCACTCGAGGTACTGACGTGTTCATCATCGACGACTCCAGCCGTACTCACAGCAACGAGTCGACGCGCGACAGCGTGCGCGCCGAGACGAGTGCTGGCGAGGCACCCCGAGCGGAGACTGCGCCCCCGCCCCGCGCGCGTCCAGGCTCCCGCCGCCCTCGCACTTAAGGTACTGACATGCTCATTATCCACGACATCCAGCCTAACTCACAGCGACAAGTCGACGCGCGACAGCGTGCGCGCCCCGAGACGGGTCCTGGCGAAGCGCCCCTGCGCCCGCGCCCTCGTACTCACAGTCACTATTGGCATATACAGTGGTGGTCACAATTAACGACACAAGCCGATCTTCATACAATCGAGGTAACTTTGGAGCCTTGGTTCTCTGCCAAGGATTGCCACAACCTGTGATCTGATAATGGCCATCCAGGGAGTGAATGGAGAAGATCCAGATTGCTATACATACCCAACTAATCTAATCAACATTCTAAAAGCTGTAAGGATCAGAGTTTTTAGTTTCAGGAATTCCATACATATTTGTTATTTTCGTGTTTTTTTAAACATACATCTCTTAGAATGTTAATCAGATCAGATGGGTGTGTATAGCAACCTAGATCTCCATTCACTCCCTGGATGGCCATTATACCGAGACTGTGCCGGTATGTCAATACCTATCTAATTGAGATATGGATTGTTCAGTAGATAATAAATAGTTTTATCTAAAAGAGATTACGTCTGTACTGCTAGCGATAACTCACAATTATATTTTAGTATTTAAGCGCGTAGTTTAAGTACGTAAATATACTTCTATACCATCCACTGGAGTATCAATACCTCTCCCGGTCTCTCTCGGTATATTTGGTGACCCCGACGTGACAATATATATTGTTGCCGATACATTATCACGTACAATCGAACAAATTGACACCCCGTCACCCGATAGCAAAATATCAACATAATGACGCAGAGTTATCACTGCTGAAAAGAAACGCAAGATTGCAGTTCGACAAGGTCAAGTTACCAGGGTCAAGCACGACCATCGTTTGCGATACATCTACGGGAAAACTCGACCTTACTTACCTTTGAAGTTTCGGAAGCAAGTTTTCGACGTCATACATTGGCTAAGTCACCCTGGCACACGTGCAACTCGGAAAATGATAACACAAAAATACACTGGGGAGTTCATCAGATAACAGCTTGGTCAATCCATAGCTGAGAACCAAGGCTTCAAAGTTACCTCGATTGTATGAAAATCGGCTAGTGCCATTAATTATGTGACTACCACTGTAAATATGATTCCGAGTGCCGTAAAAGTTGTGGGACATCGTTAATAAATATATTAAATATCATAGGCCCAAGATGAGAACCCTGCGGTACGCCTGATTTTACCTTTACATAACATACCCTGACTTATATCCGTTAACCACGTCGTAGAACGACCAATTTTTGAAGTAAGATATCCAGCTCAGTGCTATTTCGGAAAGTCCACTAGCAGGACAATATTTTGTGACACTCGGTCAAAGGCCTTGCCGAAATCTGTGTAAATGGTATCCACCGTATCTATGTGGTCTTGCATGATATTAGGAACTAAATACTTACACAAACTCGAAATTGAGATGGTAACGATATGGTCGCGGCACATAACTTGACCTATGCGCGGCGAGACAAAAGATACGCTAGTGTTTGTAGTTACTGCGGATAGTTGTTTAGTGATTTGCCGTGTTCTATATCAACGTTCCAAACAAAAAACAATTCTCCATGGTCAGGTCGCCAGACAGCCAAAACGAGAGGGAAGAGGATCGTGACGAACCGGAGCCGGGCCCCAGCGCAGCACGAGGCGAAGACCCCGCAACGCCGCCCGCCAACGCGAGACTCGCGGTATGTTGGATGGAACTATATGAATTATATTATAATACTATCTTGCCACGCGCTTCATTGTTCGCGTGCAATTTTAAAACTAACAGACTATTTTGATTATAAACACAGACAAAAAATATACAAATTAGTTTAGTTACTTACGCTCAGTCTCGTATTAATGTTCTCATTAAAAGTTTTGTTTTTATATTCTTCTTTACATTAATATAAGTACTTACTTTTTCAGGCTGGACTATCAAGCATACAAAATGACGTATGGGAAGCTTCTATCACCATCAAGCAACATAGGACACTACAAGAAATGTATAGCCGGTAAGAATTTCATATAACCCATAATTCCTGTAACTGAATAAATGTGCGCATATAGGTATGTATATTAAGTTAGTTTCAAGCACTCTTTTTAGGGTTGGACCACATCTATCAGCACATTATCGCCTTTTTCCGTCGCGTTATCCTTTTCTGTCGCTGAGAACCGCCATTTGCTAGAGCGAGAAAGACTGACGGAACGCTTCAGCATGCGGCAGCATCGACGGTGCGATAGCGTTCCGTTTAGTTCTAGAATCGCGTTTAAGTAGTAGTTCAGACGTACTCATTTCCGGTTTCTCTGAAGGAGCGTTTGGATTCCTTTGACTTATGTTGTCAAAGTTTGATAAATAGCATTATTTAAACTTAAGGTGGAACGATTAAGTTACAAAAAGCTGAACGGTCGTTAGATGGCGCTACTTTCGCTATTTAGTAGTTTTTATTTATTTGTTAATTGTTCTTTGTATCTTTTTAACTCAAAATACTATTAGCGCATTCTATAAATAAATATTGAATTTTCGAAACCAACATTTATCTTTTTGTAGTACATAAATCATCCAAATATCTCGAGAGAGTGTTTCTGTCTCCCAATTTTACTAATCACTCACACATGCATACCTTATTTCTGAGTTTCTTGTAGTAGAATATTTCGACCCATCTGAAAATGATAAAGTAGCCCAGCGGTCTACGTACTCGGCTTAGATATCAAAGAGTTAGGGTTCGAGACTTCTGATGGTAGATTTTTTTTATTATTTATTTTATATTATTGTTTATTTAAATAACATCACAATATTAATTTTGATATATAAATTGCAACAAATGCAATTGCAACTCTTTTAAATTGCACAAGTGACAAGAATGTAATTGATACTCTAAATTTTAAGATTTCTTAGTGTGTTTGCCCATTATAATATCTTTTTTTAAACCACTGCTGAACAGATTTTGATTAAAATTGCAGTGTTTCCTCAATCAAAAAAAAGTGGTGGTGGTTGTTGGATCATCATGTTACCGTTTTCTATACTTCTATACTATATAATATTACTAGCTTCCCGCCCGCGGCTTCACCCGCGTGGACTACACGACTTATGCTATTGTGGGTTATCCATAAGAGATAAACATAAACCACCGCGGAGTTTTCTGTAGACATTTTCAAGGTGTACAAATACTTATTACCTTATATTGATAAATCTCGTAGGGTTCAGCCTGCGTTTGCAATGTAAGCGGAAAAAATGTAATTATTTACGACATCACATTAGAAACCTTAAAAATTACAGTATTTCTCTACTATATATTGAAGGTTATTTTACCTTCCTCTTGAATCACTCTATCTATTAAAAAAAACCGCATCAAAATCCGTTGCGTAGTTTTAAAGATCTAAGCATACATAGGGACAGACAGCGGGAAGCGACTTTGCTTTATACTATGTAGTGATAACTTGGACGAATTAACCACTTCGTCCAAGAGTGATAAAGAGGAAAGATGTGTATGTATGTATGTAATGAATAAACTCAAAAACTACTGGACTGATTTCAAAAATTCTTTTAGGATGCTACACTATCCCTGATTAACATAGGCTATATTTTATCCCGATATTCCCACGGGAACAGGTTCCACGCGTGTAAAACCGCGAGGATCCGCTAGTACAATACTACAATACTATTATATTAGTTTTATTTAAAGTCAATACATTTAGCTCCTTTCGGTATATTGGCGCGTATATAAATTTGCGCAAATGATCATATTTTGTCTACTTGTTTGTTAGTTACAATCTCCATTTTATATTATAATAGTTTTGGAATCAAGCTCGAGACGCCATTTTTATACTTACTCTTTTTGTTTACTTATGTGGTGAAATTTTACATCTTGTAAATCTTGTTAAATTCTACCTTTAAAGCTTTAATTTACTGCGATAATTTATTATGGTGATGTAAAAACTTAGAAGCTTGATTTTTACAGTTCGGGGGAACCGTAGACTTTAATCTTTATTAATATCAATTTGATACTTCACGTGTTTCTGAGAATTGAGTCTTTAAAGGCACTTATGTGCATATAGCTAATTTCGTGTTTTAATTTATAAAGATACTGATATTATAAAATATTAATACATAAAACATGTAAGTAAGCAAAAATGCCCCAAAAAATATTACTATTAAGTACTTACCTCATAATGAAATTGTATTATTCAACAAATACTTAATTCGTAAAGCAGCGCAGCGAACACCGTGGTTGCAAATAATAAAATATCTATTGTGTTTCGTTTTCCGATGCCTGAGAGGTTATAAAATAAAAAATGCTAACCTCTTGTGTATCTTAAATATGTACTATGTAATGTTAAGTACAATCTAGATAAAAAGTGCTGAGATAGCGCTCACATTCATTCATGCGCTGTACGGTGAAAATGGTTTTTGAAGGCTAACTGACCAATAATTGAGGCAAATTTAATTACATTTGTTCATTCGAGCAAACGGATTTTCGTGTAAGAGTCTTTCACGTTATTAGCTTTTCGCGCAAATGTCCTGATTCATAGTCGAAACATCAATAGTCAAGTGATATGTGACGTCCACAGATATCAGAATTAAGGTCAAATTCATGTTTTGTATTTGGTTTAGTCTATGTTTATCTCTATCCTATCATCATACTTATGATGTTTTGAAAAGCTAAGTAAAAACATCATAAGAATTATTACTTGAATACTTAGATTGTTTTCTTAACTTTCTTAACGGTAAAATCAAAATTAAGTCTGTTATTATCATTTAATACGTTAAAATTGTAATATTAATAATAAAATAAATCATTAAGATCGTTAAATCATTAGGATGTACGTAAAATAAATTATTTCTAGTCAGAAAATAAATTTCACTCAAAACTGAAATATTTCAACCCGTTTTGAAAGATTTCATAAGTTTCGTTTATATTTCATTTTCATTTCACTGAAATTTTAGTCAGTAGTATTGACCATCCCTAGTCACAACAACACAACGAAAAAACACTATAAACAAATGACAAATACGGATCGGTCGGTGTTGTCAGTACGTAGAATGTGATTCCGGACAATTTAATACCTATTTGAAAAAATAAAATATTTAAATATTAAGTACGTTACATAATACAAGTAAAATTTATTTGCACAAAGCAGATAAAATTTTCTTTTCTTTTTTTTTGTTTATAAAATCTTATTTTCCATTTTTTGACAGTGATGGGAGAAAAAAAGTTTTACGCATAAAAAACAAAATGTAAAGTCGTGTTTAGCATTTTTTCAAAATCGGAGTCAGGATAAATCCTACAAATCACAACTTTATATCATAATCCCAAAGTAAATTATTACTGACGAAACTCATCTCTTTTGGAACGCAACGGCAACACAGCTGAAAAATCTAGTAAAGAGAAATTTAAACAATTATTAAATCGAGACAAACGTAAGAGCGGCAACTTCGCGCATTGCGCTTCTTAGCCGCATGGAATGGCAACGTCGCGATTTTTGTATACGTACACGACATTTTTCACATACACCACGTAATATTTGCAAAAATTTTGTGTTCATTTATAGGTGATTTCTGAATGAAACAATGTTTGTTTATTAATTAAGCGCAAATGAATACCCGAAAAGAAATAGTTGCACATATATTTAAGTATTAATTCTGTTAATCTACCAAGATTATCTCGACTGTTTTTTGTATGAAAATCGTTCCACCTTAATGTAAGTATTTGTGGCACAATTAAAAAAGCACATAGTTTTTTATTTCAGACATTCTTTCCGTTAGTTTACTAAAGTATAGTACGCCTATATCTTACGGAGGATAATGAAATTTATCGCTAACTGTTGTCAGGGGCCAAGTGGGAAGGAACTTCAACATGCAGAGGATAATGGGCATCAACACAGGCATCAGCCCGCCGAGCCCCGCGGGTGCAGCACGCCGCTACCTGCCCGGCCGCGTGCTGCTCGACGCGGCGCGCGACGACAGGTGGGTCACTGCGACCACCGGCATGTGGGCCACACTAGCGACCACCAACATGGGGGTCACAGCGACCACCGGCATGTGGGCCACACTAGCGACCACCAACATGGGGGTCACAGCGACCACCGGCATGTGGGCCACACTAGCGACCACCAACATGGGGGTCACAGCGACCACCGGCATGTGGGCCACACTAGCGACCACCAACATGGGGGTCACAGCGACCACCGGCATGTGGGCCACACTAGCGACCACCAACATGGGGGTCACAGCGACCACCGGCATGTGGGCCACACTAGCGACCACCAACATGGGGGTCACAGCGACCACCGGCATGTGGGCCACACTAGCGACCACCAACATGGGGGTCACAGCTACCACCGGCATGTGGGCCACACTAGCGACCACAAACATGGGGGTCACAGCGACCACCGGCATGTGGGCCACACTAGCGACCACCGACATGGGGATCACAGCGACCACCGGCATGTGGGCCACACTAGCGACCACCGACATGGGGGTCACAGCGACCACCGGCATGTGGGCCACACTAGCGACCACCAACATGGGGGTCACAGCTACCACCGGCATGTGGGCCACACTAGCGACCACCAACATGGGGGTCACAGCTACCACCGGCATGTGGGCCACACTAGCGACCACAAACATGGGGGTCACAGCGACCACCGGCATGTGGGCCACACTAGCGACCACCTACAATGGGTCACAGCGACCATCCGCATGTGGGCCACACTAGCGACCACCGACTTTGGGGTCACAGCGACTACCGGCATGTTGGCCACACTAGCGACCACCGACAAACGGTCACAGCGACCACCCGCGTGCGTGGGCCACAGCGACCACCGGCATGTGGGCCGCACTAGCGACCACAAACTTTGGGGCCACAGCGACCACCGGCATGTGGGCCACACTAGCGACCACCGACATGGGGGTCACAGCGACCTGTTAAAGCTGATAAGTTTCTTGTGGCCGTTCTTCTTATCAGGTTTCTGGCTGGTTCCTTTTTGTTCTTTTAGGCTAATTAAACAAAGGTCATATATGGAAAACTAAGATCTTTTTATTTACTTGATATAGGGAACTGACACTGAGCCGACACTCAGCGGCCAGACTTTAATCAATCTCTCAATTTAATTTAATGAGTCTCTTATGGGTGCGATTGCGTAAGGTATTCATTTGACAGTTCATATCGTATTCAATCGGCTGCAATGTGTATTAAATGAAATTTATTACGATACAATATGAACTGTCAAATGAATACGATTGACCTTACGCAATCGCCTATCTGATCCAACAGACAGCCGTCCCTAGTGAGCGAGCCGGTTCCCGTAGTGCCGCGAGAACGGACCGCGGAGGAGGAGACTCCGCACTACATTCGGCAAAACAGGAACCGACTGCTCTACTACATCGAGGAGACCAACGAGGGCAAAGGATTCATCAAGGTGAGCATATTATATATACGACGCTTTCAATCCGAGACCTGACAGTTTGACATTGTTCACATTTTTAAATCACAACAACCTTCCACTGACCGCCGGTTGCACCAAAAATTATTAATAAGAATTCGTATAAAGTAACTGTAATTTTCTTGTCAAAACTGTCAAATCCCATACATTTTTAAACCATAAAGCCTGTAAGAGTATAACTTAAAAAAAACTTGGTGCAACCCACTATAATTGATTCAAAAGTATTTCGTGTCTCTTTTCTCCCAAGAAAACAAAAACTAAAGTTCTCCCAAGAACTGTTTTCGATAACTATCGCTTTGTCTCATATCCATAGACTGCTTTACCGACATAAGAATAAAAATAGAGCATCCGATAGTTGTCGAAAACTTTGATAGTAAATGTCAACTCGTACTAACGGTACTGTTTACAATACATACCTTATACATGTGCATGCCTTATATATATGCGTGCTCGTATGCTACTAACTGGCATGCTCTCGAGTGTATACATGTGCATGAAGCGCAAAGGCCTTTGAGCATGCTTATTACTAGCATACTACTTTCGAGCACGTCTGAGATACACATGCTCATTATTTAGGCTTCAAAATAGATGTTACTTTGCGGAATATTTTATTACTTTCAATACAATTAGAAAGAAAAAAACTCTTAATAAACACAAACAAATAAACCAAGTCAAGTAGCATGCTTGCATAGAGTGCGTTCAGATTTGCTTATTAGCTACCCCCCTCTCACCTCTCGCGTGATATTAAGCACGAAAAAATAGACCGGTTTGTGATTCGGTAACACGTTTATTGACTAGCATGCTCTTTTCGTGTAAACGTGCTCGTTGCATGCTACTAAGTAGCACGTGCTCGAAACTAACATGCTTATTATGTGCTACTTGGTAGCAAGTGTATTCCGCGCATATCAATCACAAAACATTTCAGGAACTATGCTACTCCGCGGACGGCCGCCTCGTGTGTTCTCCCTTCGGACGCGGCATGCGTCTCCTCGCCCTAAACCAAGACTGCAGCGAGCTCTCTTCGCTGTCCAGCTCCCTGAGATCGCCCCTCGCGCTGACGGAGGTGGGGCAGAGCCTGGGCGTGCACCAGGACCTGGTGGTGAGCTCGCGGTTCAACCCGCGCCACCACATGCTCGCCACCGGCTGCCTCGACGGCAAGCTCGTGTGGTACGAGCCCTACAGCGGCGAGGCGCTCTACTAGTTACTTAATAAATGTTTGTATAAACGGACGGTTGTAATTTTATTAATCTGTTCTGGAGCTCTAATTTTGATTCACTCGTCTCGAGGTTGACTATTGATTTTCGTGCAACGTTAAATTATATATTATTTATTTTCGTAATAGCGACCTTGCATGTATATACATAGCTTCGCTTTTCGCCTGTGATCGCCTTCCAATGCGAACGCAAGAGGGGCAAAGCTAAAAGCGACCTATGTCTACATAAGCAAGGTCGCTTTTCGCTTGATCGCCTCCCCGTTCACCTCGTCACTCGCGCGACGAGTGATTCAAAAATAGAGGTCCTGGAGACGTATGTTAGGACTACTTGAATTACATTCGTATGCGGTGTTATCACAAAGGAATTCGCAAACGAATCTTGCGATTCCGTATGCGAATGTCATTAGAGTGATTCAAAAATGCCTCTCCTGGCTGTTGGGTCTTTTTACCGTTTTCAGAAATATCAGATACAATCAAGATATAGTATATTACTGCAGCGGCCAGCAAGATGCATTGATGGACGAACGTGTTAATGTGGGCTGTGCGCGGCACACATACGTAAGTCCATCAACGCCTAGTTGTGGCCAAGGCTTGTATATAACTTTTTTCAAATAATGCGCGGAAATTAAAACTACTTAACGAAATCAGACCAACAACGAACAACAATATTTTTCCCGCGTTAAAGTGTTCATTTGATGTTATTTTTTTCTAAAACAGCTTTTCCATTTTTAAATTACACGACAGATACGAGTTTATTTGGCCGCTAAACACGTCAGATATGGTTTGTCATACAACTTTTGCCGGCCGCTACTCGCATGTATGTGGCCAGTACAGCAATATCGATTTATCTCGAAGAAGGTTGTCAAAAATAATGCTCATATTTCCAAGCATGTTTGAGATAAAAATATAAATCACTCAAATGAAGCGTTGTGTATTTGATAAATTACTTGTAGGATTGCTTCGTGTCATCTGGCTGTCTCGTGATATGGATGGGGCTATCCGAGATAGTTGCCTACGATATTTTTGTTAATATAACCAAACTAACGACGGTTGCTAGGCAATGACACCAAACCAGTACCCTATTGGCAACTATCGCAGATACCTTAATCCATATCTACAGATAGGTTATAATTTCGGGCCTTAACCAGTAAATTTTCCATCACAAAATGAAACAACAACAATTAAAATGGAAAATATGTATAGTGTATATTTAAAAATTTTACTACATTATCAACACTTACTCTTAACATGATTTGGGATTGTGATCTCTATACTATACATTCAGTTGCCAATCAAACGTGTCCTCCTTCCTTTAGCTTGGCCACGAGGGTGTCGACGTCTGGCACGATGGTCCCCGCCTGGCGCACGGGGGGGTCTTCAACGGACACCACTTTGATTCTGGGCGACAAGTCAACGCCGAGGTCTTTAGCTGTAACCTTTTTTAGAGGCTTCTTTTTGGCTTTCTGTAAAAATACAATAAAAGTTTGATTTTAAATCTTTACCAAAATTGGGTCATGCTTGTTAATATAAAAAATTAAAACAACAGGAAACATTTGATTATGCAGTATTACAGTCAAGGATAGGTAAAGGGTGCCTATCTAATCCTAGTTTAACTGGGGAATGTTACAGCCGACTGAATAACATTCTCATTTCAACACAGACTACTAAATCCTAGTTTAACTAGGGAATGTTACAGCCGACTGAATAACATTCTTATTTCAACACAGACTACTAATTTCATGTATTATATGTACGTATTGGAGTAATACCATAATCCTAAATTATACATGCGAAAGTGTGTTTGTTTGTTTGTCCTTTCTTCACACTCTAACTAAGTAACCAATCCACTTGATTTTTGGCATTGAGTTGAAAGGACAGAGAGTAACATAAACAGGCCACTTTTTATCCCGATATTCCCATGGGAACAGGAACCACACGCAAAACCGCGGGCGGAAGCTAGTAATTTATATTATTTTCTATGAGACTTTTTTACTAAGTCTCGGTAGCTCGCTGGTTAGAGCATTGGACCGGAATTCCAAAGGTTCAAGTCCCATCTGAGAATTCACTTGTGGCCGAGTTAATTTTTTCCAATATTTTTCTATTTAAAATATATCATAGGTATAAGAAAAGCATTGAAAAATGCAAAAATTCAAACATCATTAAATATGTTCCATGAACTTCTGCTTGAGTGAGCAATTGATTTATATCTCACTAACTTCAGATGCGTAGTTTTACTATTCCCGATTACTTTGCCCTGATCCTGAACTTCTTTGTATATTCCTCGATTGGTGGATTAGATAACGTCACTACAATGTAAAGTCAACTTACCATGATGTTGGGCAGCGTGGCGTACCGCGGCTCGTTGAGGCGCAGGTCCGCGCTGAGCACGGCGGGCAGCTTGGTCTTCACCACCTCGAGCCCGCCGTCGATCTCGCGCGTCACCGTTAGACCACTGTCGGTTTTCTCTACCTGTAGAAAAAGCAAGATGTAATGTAATCCAACTAATAACGCAATGCGAAAGTTTGTGATGGATGGATTTTTGACTTCGATAAAACTTTACTATGTTTAAGCTTATAAGTACATCAGAATCAGAGGGTACACTGAAAAGTCTGTCTGTTATTTTAAGTGTCTGGGCGGTCTAATATCCAATACCAACTAGTAAAAACTAATTAAATGCCTGTTACATAGAGTGAAGATGTCCCAAGAAAGATCCATTGATGGATCTTTTTGCACTGTTTTGTCCACTTTAATCCTTGATCTGCAAAATCCATTGTGAAGATCCTGAATCAAGGATTAAGGTGGATATATAAGTGCAAAAAGATGCATCAATGGATCTTAGTGGATCTAGGGGAAGATGTAATAAAATAATATAATCCTAGTGGTAAAATAATGCTGAAGGGTTTGAATGTATAAATCTACTTATACTTACTATGCTTGGGGTTAGGGTAAAAGGGGTGGGGCGGACAAAATTTTTTTTGGGATTCAGAAAAAAGAGGTAGGATTTGCAGGTGGCAATTTACTTCATCTTGATACCAGTATTAATCAACTTCTGTTTAAAAGTATCAGAAGTAATTTTATGTTAAGTTTAAATTACTTCATTCTTTTGTAATTAGATAACAATAACAAATATCGGTTTACATCTTCAGCATGATAAGATAACAAAGGACCATAAGGTTATCAGTACCAAATAACTAAATGTTAACATAAGCTTATTTTCTATTAGATACCTTTGATGCAAAGACACCCTGTGGCCAGTCCAATATTGCAGCAGTCATTTGAGCAGTCTGGTTGGAATCATCATCAATAGCCTAAAAAACACCATCAGTGTGATATTTTTTCTCTCTTAGGGTAGTCTATTCTTACTTAAAATAAAAGTTTGTGTGTACATACTGAGACTATAAATAAGCATTTCATGTTATTTATATTATTTTAGACCGCACATATTTTTTTTTACAGAAATAAAAAATATTAAAAATTCCAAGTTTTGTATAAGTCTTCTTATTAAGAATTAGATTATTAGGAAAGAATTACTTATGTCAATTAAATACCTGCTTTCCAACAATAACTATATCAGCTTTTTCATCCTGTGTGAGCTTTGCTAGTATTTTGGCTACATGTAGGGGCTGCAGAGTTTCATACTCTTTACCGGCCACCTCCACATGGATGGCTCTGTCTGCTCCCATAGCTAAGGCTGTCCTTAGGGTTTCCTAAAATAGTAAAAACTTACAGTTACAAGTTTTTCAATTAATTCAAAGAATATAAGGAATAACAAAACATTAACAATATTAAAGCTATGATGCTCTTTTGTTTTAGGTTAAATAATATTAATTCAAAACTAGCACAAAAGGTTAGATATTTATTTGTTTGAGTTTAAATGCTCCTCATTTGTTTTAAGTTCATTTAAATCAATTAAACAGATAGTAATTTTTTCGATTTTATATTTCATTAAAATATACGGTCAGAGTGTACTTTTTAATAATATATGTAGGTACACAAACCTGTGCCTGTGTTGGACCACAAGAGACGGCAATCACCTCGCTTGCCAGTTTCTTCTCCTTCATCCTGACAGCCTCCTCCACTGCTATTTCATCGAAAGGGTTCATCGAGTGCTTCACGCCATCGGTTACTACTCCAGATTTATCTGGCTTTACACGAACCTGAAAGATTTATAGTGTAAAATAAAATCGTCTATACTAGATCTTACAAAGTAAGTAGGTACTCTCAAAAAGGTAGCAAGTTTAATTTTTAAAGAGACTAATTTTGTAAATCGTTTACAAAAGTACGTTTGTCCAGTAATTAATATAAATTAACAAAGTGAACTTGACAAAACCTTCGTAAATATTAGCAAAAGTAACCTTTGCACACTATACTTACTTTGACGGCGTAATCAATAACTCTCTTTACTCCGACTAAAACACGAGACATTTTGTATAATTATTAAGTTTAATTTAACCTAAATTAACAAGTTTTATTAAAATTAAATAAAACAAAATCAATTTTAAAGTTCGAAGTCCAACCACACGATTCACAGATTAGATATGAAAAGTGACAGATGACAGCTAGTGACAGACCCAATGTATTGTGTTATGTTTATAGAATAATAATCCTAATCTGTGAATGGTAAAATGTACTTGCCACTGTAAAATATTTAATTGAACCATTTTAGTAAGGAAGTAACTTATACCTAAAGTCCGCGCCACGAAAGAAGTCCCTTGAGACAGGGGCTGCAGTCTACGGCTAGACCAACATGCTAAAATAAGATCTATTACTATGGAGATAATTTTAGTTCCATATTATTCCGCGGGACTTCTTTCGTGGCGCGGACTATAGCTTCATAGTAAGTAGTAACTGTTATTATTATTCTTGGAGAGGGGACACCAGCAAGGCCGGATCAGTCTCCCTAGTCGGAACCATTTCACCCACCCCAAAAGTCCCCTGGAAGTAGGGGGAGGCGGGTTATCGTTCTTTCTGTGCGTTTACAGTACCTGTTGAGTTTACTTATCGTCAACTGCTTTAGATCCTCTTCTTTTAGCATGTCCGCTTCAGAAAGCTCCCAGCGAAGCGATGCATACATTAGGTATTCTGCCATGAAATGGCTTGTTTCTTCCTTTTCTTTACATTGTGGACAGATGGGGGTCTTCTGTCCTATTTAATACTGACAGGTGCCTGTTCAGTAGACAATGTCCTGTTAGTACTCCTACTATGTTTCTTATGTTTCTCTTACTTAGTTTCAGCAGCTCTCTAATTTTCTTCTTATCAACTGATTTGATAAAGATCTTTTACTGTCTGCAATCCTTGAACTACAAGTAGTAACTGTTACTAAAATGGTCCAATTCAATAAACCCCAGGACCTTACCATGTACTCTTTGGAATTCTTTATAGGTTGACAGTTGCCATAAGGCGCGTATAGCGGCGTCTCACTTTTACTACCTGAAAATAACCTAAAATTAATCACATTACAGTTGATGGTAGGCCCCCTGTATGTTACTGTTACTTATAATTTTTTGCTCAAATAAGAAAACAAAACACAACTCATGCGGACCTCTTACGCGCTAACAAACCAAATACCTAAACCCTACAATAGGTCTATGGAGAAGGCAAAATTGGCACTTATGACGAAGTTGGTTCCGCGTTAGGGGAGTCTTTCTTTATCCTACTGTTATAAATGCGAAAGTTTGTGAGGATGTTTGTTATTCTTTCACGCTAAAACTTCTGAACCGATTTGGATGTTTGGCGAACAGGTAAAAATGTCAAATAGCTTGACTTAAAACATAGGCTACTTTTTATCGCGATATTTCCACGGGAACGGGAACTATGCGGGAGGAACCATGGGCGGCCGCTAGTATTATTGTACATGCGAAAGTATGCCAGTTTGTAACTCTTTCACGCAAAACTACTGAACGGATTTGGATGAAATTTGGTACACAGATAGTAGATAGCCAGGAATACTTTTTTTTACACAACAATAAAACATATGATACTTTATATCCCGATATTCCCACGGGAGCCAGCGGGTAATACCGCGGGCAGCCACTATCAGTCACACTGTACAGCATATCTAATCTCTACAATATACAATTCCGAATAAATCCTTAGCTTAAAGATTCTCTATGGCGATGTCGGATAAGATCTAATATCTGCCTGTGTGCCTTTCATCCGTAATCAGTCGTTTTTGAGTTTATTCATTACAAACGTACAAATCGACCAAATCGTTACTCTCTATTTTAGATTAGACTATCTAAAATAGAGAGTAACGATTTGGTCGATTTGTACGTTGTATATTGTAGAGATTAGATATGCTGTACAAGAAGCCAGAATTTGCCGTTTGACTGTACCTTCATTAAGAGCCGGTTTCAATAATCTATCCATCAAGAAGTAGGTCTATCTTGGTACGTTACTTAGCAACTGCTGTTATTTTGGGTTATTTTAGGCTGATTAACAAAAAAATCTGGGCAACAAAGTTCTAGTAAGCCTATATCTTACTGAGGATAGGTTATTGAAACCGACCGTAAGTCAATCAAACCTTCATCAATACACAGAATCGCACCCCAGTTCCAGAGTCGACCTATCAGGTTTATTGAAAAATAACTACTCAAGCAGCCTTTGTAAATTATTTTACTTTTGCATAATTTACATAACTCATCTGATATTCATAATGGGTTCCAAAAGGATATAGAACTTCGTAATAATTACAAATTATTAAACTTAAAACTATATTCATTAAACTAATAAAAGTATCACTCTTAAAATTTGAATTCTTTGTATTTCTTTGCTTGTTTCGAATCTGTATTCTGTTGCCGTTTTCTCTTGTTCTGTGAACAAAGAAAAATAATAAAAATATGTTACACTTTGATCTGTAATTTAATTTAAATGTTTTCATTTGATACTGAAGTTTATTGAGTTAATTTGACATAATCATAAATTAGTTACATATGAACAAGGTGGAGCTCTTGGCGCAGTGGTTCGCGTACTCGGCCTGCGATTGTTGAGATTAAGCAACTTTCCTCTTTTGAACACGGGATGGGTGACCAAAAATTTACTAGCTCGAGCTCCTCTGTGCTTCGGAAGGCACGTTAAGGTCCCGGCTACATTTGCAGTCGTTAAGACCCACCAATCCGCATTAGGCCCGCGTCGTGGGTCATGGCCCAGTCTCCTTATCTATCCATAAGGAATGCCAGTGCCCCAGCGTTGTGGACATTAAAAATACATAGCGGAACGGAATAGCTGTTTGAACAAATGACTGTAGACCGTAAAACAGCCTGTCGTGAAACAGTGTCAAATCTATGAAACACAATTCCGTCCGCTCCGCTCCTTTCCGCGTATGTGGAGTTCACACACACTATAAAATTTTCTGTATATCTCTTTCTTAGTTCCACCTTCTACGACATTACAAAATCTTGATTTTATTGAATAAGATTTGATAGGCGATTCTGTTAAGTTAAGTGATCATCAATCGTATTCATTTGACAGTTCATATTGTATGTCCATGTCAAATTCCGATCACATTCGATATGAACTGTCAAATTAATACGATTACTTTACACAATCGTCCTCTTGATTTAGATTTAATATTTTATTTAGTCATTTTTGGATTGGTTATATCTAGGTTTAGGGTAAATGCTCCATGACTAGGACTTTAGTCGTTGCCTTACTTTCTGCCTAGCCACGTGGTCGGCCAGCATGTCGGACAGGTCCTCCCGCGCCTTGTTGGGGCGGTGCTCCCGCAGATGTCGCTCGTACCGCGCCGCCACGGCCTCGGGCTCCAGCTCCAGCTCGGACTACGTCTATGATAGTGTATATGTCACCTTCTGCCTAGCCACGTGGTCGGCCAGCATGTCGGACAGGTCCTCCCGCGCCTTGTTGGGGCGGTGCTCCCGCAGATGTCGCTCGTACCGCGCCGCCACGGCCTCGGGCTCCAGCTCCAGCTCGGACTACGTCTATGATAGTGTATATGTCACCTTCTGCCTAGCCACGTGGTCGGCCAGCATGTCGGACAGGTCCTCCCGCGCCTTGTTGGGGCGGTGCTCCCGCAGATGTCGCTCGTACCGCGCCGCCACGGCCTCGGGCTCCAGCTCCAGCTCGGACTACGTCTATGATAGTGTATATGTCACCTTCTGCCTAGCCACGTGGTCGGCCAGCATGTCGGACAGGTCCTCCCGCGCCTTGTTGGGGCGGTGCTCCCGCAGATGTCGCTCGTACCGCGCCGCCACGGCCTCGGGCTCCAGCTCCAGCTCGGACTACGTCTATGATAGTGTATATGTCACCTTCTGCCTAGCCACGTGGTCGGCCAGCATGTCGGACAGGTCCTCCCGCGCCTTGTTGGGGCGGTGCTCCCGCAGATGTCGCTCGTACCGCGCCGCCACGGCCTCGGGCTCCAGCTCCAGCTCGGAGGGGTCGAGTGCTACTTCTACGCCGCCCGCGCCCGCCCTGTCGCCGGGTGCAGCTTCGCTTGTCGCTCCGCTTACAACGCGCTTGCCTGTACGAATCATTACAGCGTACATTTTTAGAGATATCCGTACAGTTCACATAAGATTTTGAGATAAGTACGCGAAAAAATTAAGAAGCTTTTCAAAGTGCAACACACAACATAACAATCGAATAAAATTTAAACCTTAATAAAGCTGTGAAATTAGCTCATTAGTATTCCGTTTAACTTCAAACTTTGTTGTAAAGAAACCCTTATGCATTTTTCGTTTTATTGTTCCACAATTATATTATGAAGCTACAAAATTATGATTTAATATGGCATTCACTTGGACCACAGAACTAAGCTAATATTGATAAAACGTATAATAATAAAAAATACATTTGATGTTAAGTAAGTTTTCCATAAGTTCGTTCGTTCGTTCATAAGCATCGAAGTAATCCGAATTATAAAATTATTACTTCTTTCAATGGATGTTCAATGAGTGATACGTACCCGGGTTGGCGGCATTGATGTCGTATACGTGCGTGGAGGCCATCATGCCCGCCGTCAGCCCCACGCGCCGCTCCGGCAACACTTGGTAGAGAGCTGGCGTGTCACCGCTTTAAATAGACAAATTATATTATTAAATTACTTTTATTTTGAATTATTGCATTTCTCAATGCAATTTTTATACTTATGATAAATTTCAAATAGAAAAATATTTGAATAAAATGGAATTAGATGGGACTCGAACGCACGACCTTTGGAAATCCGGTCCAATGGTCTTCCCATCTGATTAATTCACTTGTGGCAGAGTTGATTTTTTCCAATATTTTGCTATTTAAAATTTATCATAAATTACTTTTATCAACAATCAGTATGGAGATATACTAAACTAAACAAAGCTGGTAAACTTGTTTAAGTAAACTACTTAGTCACGCTTGGAATTTTAAACATATTGTATGTTTGGTCCACATTAATCAAGTGTGCGATTGTGTAAGGTAAGGTAAGTAATGTGTTTGACAGTACATATACTACACAAACGGCTGCAATTTTTAAGGCGTGTCATTTAATACAACACATTATGAACTGTCAAATGAATACGATTGACTTAACGCAGCAATTCGGTATATTATGCCTATTCACATGTACATGGTTTAGGCACGGTCGCCGGGCAGACAAAAGAAATACTGGCAGTCTGGCGAACGTGTTCACGTTTATTTTGGTAGGGTGTACAAAAAGAAGACTATGAACTCATTTGTGTGAATAAAGTTTGGAATAAGGAATGGTTGAAAAAACCATTCACCAAAACAAACCATCGAGCGCCGACGACGAGCCTGACGACTTTGCCCTCATCGCTGATTCCTGTTACTGTATGTTACTCACCCCTCAATATCCGTGTCGAGCTTATTCTTCATCGGCTCGATGATATAAGATATCTGCATGTTTGGAGGCTCATCCCTGTCTTTTGACCTTGACAAGTCATCTTATACCACTCACCCCTCGATGTCCGTGTCGAGCTTCTTCTTGCGCAGCTCGATGGTATCAGGCACAGACCTATGTCGAGATAGACGAAAAGAGCGCTTCAAACTCTATGAGAACCTAGCGTGTCGAATTTTTCCTACCTACAATGACGTCACGAGCGAGATTTAGTGATGGGAAATACACTTGACCGGACAAAACTTTGACTGTGGATCAAACTTATTACACGCAAGGTAGGTAAAGTTTTACCTTGTATCTCGATATAGGTCTGTGGTATCAGGCGTCTCCATGCCGGGAGGCACGGAACTGATGCTGTGATGCCTTTGCCCTCATCGCTTATTCCTGTTACTGTATGTTACTCACCCCTCGATATCGGTGTCAAGCTTCTTCTTCCTCAGTTCGATGGTATCAGGTGTCTCCATGCCGGGAGGCACGGAGCTGATGCCGAGGGGCGTGACGAGCCCCTCGCCGGGGGTGGCCACGCCAGCGGCGACTTCGCCCTCGCCTTTCTCACCCTCGTCCTCGGACTCCTCTGGCGACACAACACAACCGTCAATCGCATCAATTCTTAATATTTTACCTCCATCATCATCAAATAAGCATGCAACATGACACATGCCATTTTTGGGCGATGTAGTAGGAACAAAAAATATTTTCAATTAAATAAAACTAATCCTATCAAATGACTTTCTTTTTTTTTCAAAGATCTTTAGATAAAATAAACAACTTTTTTTTTTATAAATCTTCGAGTGGTTCATTAAAAATGAATCATCCTAAACAATAAGTCAGTAAAGTTATTAAAGAAGACTTACCCTCATCCGATTCCTCCTCTGATTCAGACTCTAACTCTCCCCACATTGTCCTATCAATGTCTTGGTCTTCACCATCCTAGATTTTAAGACAAAAAAATTAATTAACAATTATATTGAAACACGATTTTAATCTCAATTAAAAACTCGATACTACACAGTTGGTTCTTTAGCTTCAAAACTGAATCTTATTAGTTTAAGATTTTGATGCGTTGTATAGGTCGATTACCTAAAGCTGGCACGTTCAACACATTTACATGTAGTTTCTGTGAATAAGAGCGCGGCGTGACGTTGCACTGCATGGCCGTCGTCTGTCTCTCTCGCGCGCGGTCAAACTTACGAGTATGTACGAGACAATTATTGTTTTGCCTTGCTACTATAGAGTGAACCTTTTTGTATTTGTCTATTCGTTTTTTGAAATTGCATTAGTGTGAGTACTGATAACGCGCCAGCTTTCGTTAACAGGGCTGTATATCATAGTTTGTGATAAATATAAAAAGTACTCACTCAATACTGGTATTATATTATAACATAGATAGATATATATAGATAGATTAAATATTATTCAAACCAAGCAAATTGAAAATCATTCCTAGTGCCGACCAATTCGACCTTGATACTATCTACCAGAAAAAATGTCTTGAGACCAAATGGTACTTACATCCTGCCCGCTATTCTGGTGTCCAAACACATCACCGTACAATGGTTTGCCAGTCTCATCGACGGGGGGCTTGCCCCAGCCACCCGCGTGGTACCCAAAGGCACAGCCTTCAGGAATGGGCGCATTTAATCCAGGGATCTTCAGGTTGGGGTACGAAGGCGGCGGCCCGTAACGCTGCTGCGCGATCAGCCATGGAGGCGGCACCTAGAGGAATGCGTATGAAATTAGGCCCATAACTTAGCCATTAGCCACGAGACGGGATACTTAGTAACTACTAACTAGTCACTACGCATCTTTAGTCTCGCCATGAATAGGACAAGTTACTTGCTGCGACCTGCTGCTTATTTCGAACTCAGTAGGCTTATTACGAGTGTGGCAAACTCGACGTTACAGTAAACTTTAATGTAAAATGTAGCTCTGTCTCTTTCATATTTAGGGACTGTTTTACCGACATGAGCAGTGTATCCGATAGTCTACGCTCACGAGTCCTGTAAATGTCATGTTAAGCAAACTCGTAATAGGGGTACAGATCAATGAACGTGATGTTACTGCGCTGCAAGTCATGTAGATTACGCTTGAAATCAGAACGTCACACAAATACTGAAGCAACTAATTTTGGAAGCAGATTAATGTTATCTTATTTTGTCCAGTATAGATGCTGCACGATTAGCTACGGGGGCCCGCATTGCACCTAGTAAAATGAACACAAGCGGAGGTACTTATTTTGCAATCAACTCTGTTTAAACTGCTGATTCTGCTTTCTAACTTTAATTATAAAGCTAACAGTTATGACATTAATGGTCTTATTACAAAACAGTGTTTTTCGTGTGTCTAAGTTAGACAGTGTTTAAATGTGATGTTGTCACTTTTTTGACAATATTATTTGAAAGAGACAACATCACATTTAAACACTGTCTAAATTAAACAGTTTTTTTTTGTGATAAGGCTGTAATAGTTCATCACAATGTTTTACATACTAGCGCCAGCTGTGACTTTGCTTCTTTGTTTTTTTTTCATATTTGGCCTTCTAAAATGTTTGTTTTTGCGAGGTAATATTTTCTACGATCTCTAAGCGGCCCAATCGAAATCCTAACTATAACATTATAAATGCGAAAGTGTGTTTGTTTGTCCTTCCTTCACGCCCTAACTAAACATCCAATCAACTTGATTTTTGGTCTATAGTTAGTTGAAAGGACGGAGAGTAACATTAGCTACTTTTTATCCCAATATTCCCACGGGAACGGGAACGAGGATGAAACCGCAGGCGAAAGCTAGTGCATCTCTATAATTCCTTTATATCATTACCTTATGTGAGCCAGGTCCGACGGGCATGCCGAGCGCAGTTCGCAGCTCCTCAGAAAGGTCGCCAGGCTTCTTCTCCCGTAGCCTGGTCTCGAACTCCTTGCCTTCGTAGTACAGGTCTCCGTGGATCGTCATGCGAGGCTTTGTTTGCCATCTGTGATATTAACAGCCGTTTTAAGCTTTTAGACATTTGGATTTGATGCTGAGAAGCGTTCTTGATATCCAGGGTGACTACAAACGACAAATCGCGGTAGCCGGACTACTCGTTATCCGATAACTAAATCTTCTTCTTCTTTTCGAGCCCAATAATCAGCTACTAAGACTGCAGCATCACTAGCCTCCATAAGGTCCTCCTGCGTGTAGCTGTACCTACACGCAGGACACGACATCAAGTGCGCCATAATAATTTCGATGCCGTTATTAGATATTGGACCTTATTTTGATGCTAATAAAGTCTCGAAACCAAATGAACGTTGGGTCGATTATCGCATTTGGTTCTCGTAGATCTTTTGTAGGCTTAGAATGATAACCGAGTGGATGTTAAGATTGATGAGTTTAATATGCTGTTAAGAGAAGAACTGTCTACTACTTTATTAACAAAATGCAGTGGTGGGCGGAGCCTAGGGCTTGTGACAAGAACAAGTCCAAATCATTACAATGTTGATATGTCCTTATTTTTTGACTTGACATTATTATTTCAAAACTATAAGAATAACTAGATTTAACTAGAAACTTGATTAAATACTTGGTATATTGAAGCAAATTAGGTATCTGTTATGAATAGTTTATAGGTTCTATAGGGACACGACTCAACAGTATAGAAACAAAGTTAATTTGAGTAATTTTAATAAATCTTACCTTACTAAGTTCAGCATGATCGCAGGCACGACATGTTACCTGTTTTTACTATGGAAAAAGACCATCCAGATTTTACTCTGGTCCCAAAGCGATCAAATCATGCGCTTAACATAGAAGCTATTATGATCATATTTGGTTTTTGGTTTGATAGTTGGAACATAGTATTTTCATATTTTGTTAGTTATGTCACTGTTAATTCGTAATATTAACTATTTTTAACCGACTTCCAAACAGGAGGAGGTTCTCAATTCGGTTGGTATATTTTACAGTAACAGACCAGTACACTATCGTTAGGATATATTTAAATATAGTTATGGTATATAGTTAAGAAAAATAGTTCAGAATTTATTTTAATTGATTCAATCGTCCATGTGGTCTAGTGGTAACACCACTGGTATTCGATCCAGAGGTCCGGGGTTCAATTGCCATAGGGATACATGTTGGCCAGTTCGTTTGATGATAGCACTTGTGAGTCCGTCTGGCTAGCTACCATCATTTTATCTAAGTCTGTCGCCATAACAACAATTAATTATTCGAAAACCCCTGCTTAATACACAACCGTCTTTCCTAACTAACATTATAAATGCGAAAGTGTGTTTGTTTGTCCTTTCTTGACGCCCTAACTCAGCAACCAATCGAGTTGATTTTTGGCATAGAGTTAGTTGCAAGGGCGGAGAATGACATATAAGGCTACTTTTTATCCCGATATTCCCACGGGAAAGGGAACCACACGGGTGAAACCGCGGGCGGAAGCTAGTAATTCAATAACCCTCATTATGCAACAGTTTCATAAACTACTACTACAAAACTAAAGCATAACAAAAACGAACCGCCTCTGTGGTCTAATGGTCCAACCACCGGTATCAGACCCAGGGGTCCGGTGTTCGATTCCCAGCGTTGGTACATATTGTATTCGGTTTGGATGGTAGTAGGACTTGATGTAAGTCCGCCTGGTTAGCTACCACCATCTTATCTAAGCCTGACGCCATAACAACAATGTTTTCAGCATTGTTCGAGTTCCAGATAAGATGGCCAGTTCCTCAGTGGCTGAGGATTCCGGAAGTCTCCCCGTCATAAAAAAAAAGCAAACTCACTTGAAAAAGGCGTCGTGCAGCTTCTGGTAGTCGATGTCAATCTTGCCGAGCTTCGGCCGCGTACGCTCACGCATCTTCGCCTTCAGTGTCTTCGTCTCTTCCTTGTCCTGAAGCGACGCGCGCATCTCCATTATGCCCGTCTTCTTGATGAAGTCGGGCAGGTCGAACGGGGGCTTCTCTATGCCTCGCTTGCCTTGCAAGTACTGTTCGTGGGATGACATAAGTTTTAATTTTTAAATAACTTGGGAAGGTGACGGTATTTATTGAAATGGCGAAATTATGAGGTCAACAAACGTAATGATAACTAAAAATCATAAAATATCAAACTTTTCTTTTTTAAATTTGAAAAGGATTTCGAAATTTTGATTATGTTTTTCAATCATTTCAAATTATGACAGTGATGAGACGAGTTTCTTGCCGGTTCTTCTCGTTACAAGGTCTCCCGCCGTAGGGTTTGTGAACCGATGGCGTAGCTTCTTTGACGTTCATAAGTGCGTGTAACAGCCTAGACTGAATAAATGATATTGATTTTGAATTTATATTTGTAGTTCCTTAGTTGTGGTTCACGCACATCATCTGTGATTATAGCGGTATACCAACTTGTACAATGGCGGATCACTGGATTCGTGACCAAAAACATCAAACTCGAGCTCCATGCTCCGGAAGGTACGATAATCTCAGTTTATAAATACAGTCGGTGAAACACACCAATCGGCACTTGGGAGTCGCGCGATCACGTTGTACAACACCCCCACGTCCGAACGAGACACTAGCTGCTTCATTTCAGAAAGTGACAGGCTACCTGACACTCGTACAGTCGATGGTTACATACCTTATCTTCCTACGGATCATACGAAGCCGTAACGTAGTAACTCTGGTGGCACAGTTGGTTCACAAGTTTAAAGTCACACAGGGAGCTATGGAGAGGGCTATGTTCGGAGTTTCTCTGAGAGATCCAGAACCAGGTGATCCAACAGAGAACCGAAGTTATTGATATAACACAACAAACTGAAATGGCAGTGGGCCAGCCACATAAACCCCAGAATTGACAACCACTGGGGTAAACGAGTTCATGAGTGGAGCCCGCGTATCGGCAATCGTGATGTAGGACGCCGCCCTCCGTATCAGAGGGACAAATTAGTAAAAGGTCCTTGTGGGATAAACAACATAAAATTAAAACGATCTACTAGTAAAACGTCTGAAATTTAAAATAGTCATACAATTAGAACGTCTGATATAAATAATAGTCGTGTTGGCTAAATGGGCTTGCCAATGCTATAATGTACATTCAAGTGCACAAAATAAAAAATAAAATATTTCGGTGACAATTGATAAAAAAAAATATAAAAATTATACAAAATATTATGCATTTTAGTTACCACAAACCTATGAAAAAAGCGTTTTACTTGTTATATTATATAAAATATATTTAATATTATAATAATTAAGTTATTGTCTTTTTCTATCTGCAACCGTACTACCATAAAGTCATTCTGTTTTACTTGTGTGAATTCGCGATCCCCGTACTAGGGGTTGTATACACGGGCAGCATCTACACCTGCTTCGTTTGCCTTCAACCATCTCGGCACCTACCTGCCGAGCGCTCGCCTGTTCCGGCCTACCCCGGAGCAACTCCACTCCGTGACTACGCGCGCATCTCCCCTCCGAGCCTACCCTCCGTGCTACCGAGGCTGAACACCGTGCTCTCCAAGTGAACGTAGTCCGTTACGTCGGACTTTTGCTTCTGCCTCCTCTAAGCAAAGCTAAAGTTAAGACCCACCAATCGAAGATTCCGTTGAACACCTGAGCTCTTGTAATATTTTATAACCTTTAATTATACTTGTTAACCAATTATTGTGATTCTTTTCATCTTTTCTGCACACCGGTCGTGCTTAACACGACCGGAGCGGGTCAGTGGCGTCAGTTTATACCAGGCGTTTTTATTTATTTATTTGGATCACCAACAAGATTACACCAAACAAAAAGAAGACTCACACATAATAGCATTCACAACAAAGTGAAACCTTAATTATAGGTGACAACGGCATGCATTAAAGACAACAAACCAACAGCTTTACAAAAAAAAAATAAGAAAATTATGTTAAAATTAAAATTATGCAAGTTAAAATGTCACAATGGCTAAGTTATACATATCGAAGTTAGTAAAGTCAAAGTCAAAGATTTTTATTCAAATAGACTTATGGATAAGTAGCCGCAAGAAACTTATCAGCTTTAACAGAAACAACAACATTTACAATGGAACATGTTGTTGCCAAGCAAAAATTTACAATTTTGAAATATATTTAATATAAGAGGAAAATTTTACAATATTCAATTATTAGAATATTTTCCTTTTATCTAATTTATAATAGTTATGTTTTATGTTAGTATCACATCCATGCATTTTGGTCTTTTAAACAATCATCTACCTTGTAATAACCTTTGCTTAAGAGTGACTTTTTAACATTTATTTTAAATATATGCAAAGGCAGCTCTATCAATTGTTGTGGAACTTTATTAAAAAAAAGCTATACCTTTCCCCAAAAACGAGCGTCTACATTTTTCAAGTCGAAATTTTGGAACGGCAAGCTTATTCTTATTTCTAGTATTAAAATTATGGACATCGCTATGCTTAATAAATAAATCAAGATGTTTCCTTACATATACTATATTATCATAGATGTAGACTTTGACAGTGAATTATATTGTGAAAACATTCTGTTTAAAGGCGAAAATAAACCTAGATTAGATTTTAAACTTTTGGTTACAAACAAATTATATTTACCTTGATATTGTTTTGCCCAACATGCCGTTCTTTCTTTTCAGACGTCGTACTAATATGACGATTTGAAATTTCAGACGTTTTACTAGTAAGTTATTTTACTTTAATGTTGTTTATCCCACAAGGACCTTTTACTATTTTGTCCTTCTGATATGGAGGGCCTCCAAGTAGGTCGAGCGAAGATCTTTGCAAGGTGGCTGGCAAGAGCATGATCGGTGGCGTGTGTAAAGAGGCCTATGTCCAGCAGTGGACGATAATTGGCTGATGATGATAATGTCATACCTTCCTCTTGTAGCACCAGTGACGCGGCACCTGCACCGTGTTCCGATGCGCCTTCAGCTGCACCAGCAGCTTGGGGTCGCGCGCCGTCACGTCGTACATCTCCACCACGTCCGGGCGAGACACCAGCTGCTTCAGCTCAGCCACTGACAGACGAGACAGCTTCTTCAACTTGCGCTTGGACATGCGTTCTTTCTCGTCGGCTGCATTTTTCTATTAAATCAAGGAAGCAATAATGATAAACAAACCAAACTATAGATATACTTAACTTCCTGAAATTTGGCATTTTCTTTTTTTAAACGTGATTTATATAAAAAAAGAGCCTGCGTGTGAAAATAAGATATGTTTTCGAAACTAACCATTATTTGTTTAATATAAAAAAACTGACACAATCTGTCAGGAATGCGTTTTGTATCCAGCCAGACTTCGCTACAATAATGCAAGTTTATTAAGCACTCACCTCAGCAGCTTCCTCATCAGCAGCAAACTGATCCTGAATCTTTTCTTGGGGTTTAACAGGCTTGGGCAAGTCTTTACTGTCTTCAGGTGCAATTTCTTCTTTTGTCTCTGTGATTTTGAATGCCTCAAGTATACGATGGAACTGGCGGTACATTGGTTCCAACTCATGGAATTGAATACTTTCTTGGACGTACCTGAAATAAATATATCCAATTTATTTGACCACATTTCTAAGTTATTTCAGATTGTATAAAATATTATTATCTAATATTGGTACTGTATTTATTTTTCTTTTATGTAATGGTGGTGCCCTTTTGTATTTGAAGAGCTAAGAGAGTAGAAGACTAAAAGAAATTCTTTTTTTCTATTATAGCAAACAATGTTATTATTAGATCATGTAGTAATTATGATAAGTCCTACCAACATGTTGACATATTTGGCCTTAACTTTAGAAAATTTAATAAAACAATTTATAAATAATTTCCCACCTCATTAGTACTATATTATATATGCCTTTGTTATCGATTATTTTCATAGTTAAACATAGGAAAAAACAAAGTTTATTTTTAGTTTATTTTATGAATTTAAGTTTACTACATAAGAAACATAACTTTATATTGTGTTCACTCAATTGAACTGTTTTATTTTATTGTGGAAACTGTTTTTGGTTTTTGTATTACTCTTTAAGTATAGCATTAAGGTAATATTGTATGCTGTTTGTTTCCCAAAATTAAATTAATAAATAAATAAATTATTATTATTATTTAACAGGCAGGCAGTTGATACAACTGGTATATGCCTGATCATCCAGTGCATTGCTTAGTACATTTAAGACTGTAAGTATTTATCTAGCCTGTTTTTAAACTACGAACTGTTTTTAAAACAACACCTAGTGGTGTTGTCGGCTGAAATTACATCTTGTGGCAATTTGCTCCAGGTTTTGACTACTCTGTTGCTCAGCATGCGTAGAGAAAAGTGTCCAGATAGCTTTGTCGAGGTGCGCCCTCTACAAAGCTATCTGGACACTTTTCTCGCGCGAGCGCATTGTCTGTCCAGCTCACAAAGTACTGACATGAGCGGGAGAGACATCGCGAGATAAAGGTCGACAGCGAGTCGCAGTACGCATGCTACGCTGGCAGGAAATGTATGTGTGCGTTATTGTGTGACTTTGCTCTTTCAAGTTAAAGGCTGTGTGACCTTGCTCTCTCAAGTTAAAGGCTGTGTGACCTTGCTCTCTCAAGTTAAAGGTTGTGGCCTCTGAGATGGAAATATTTGGGATATGATTTAAGAAACCTTATAAAACATGGACAATTAAATCTTAACTCGTGAACTACAGTGTGCTTATAATTCGTAAAAGTTGTTTTTTTTTTTATTATTATTAAATATAAACTTACTCAATTTCAGCTTCTTTTTTTTCATTTTCTTTATCACTGGACTTTTTGGTAACATCCTTAGCAGCTTGTGGTTCCTTGCTTTTAACCTCTTCTTTGCGCTTTTGTTTAGCTGCCTTCTTCTTTTTCTTTTTACGCTTATTTTTACTAGCTTTGCTGGCTTGAGCCTGTGAAATTATTGTAATAAAAATAAGATGTGAGACATTGCATTTTTTTTGCATTATAGTTTTTAACAAATTATGTTTGTAACAAACTAAAAAACTACTGAACGGATTTGAATGGAAATTGGCACACAGTTAGTAGATAGCCTGATTTGAAACATAGGATACTTTTAATTCCGATATTCCAAAAGTGACAGGAACTACACGGGTAAAACGTGTGTGTATAATCAAATAAATCCTAGGTTAGTTGTTATCTAAACCCAAAAGTCACTTACATCTTGTTTTGATATGACAGGTGGTTGTGGTGCATCAGGTACATTTTCATCATCAGAATCATTTTCATCCTCTTCAGCATCATACTCTGTGCTGATCACCGGTGCCGGAGGAGCCTCAGGAGGAATGTCAACTTCTGTGGAGGGAAACCAATTCCAGACTAAGATATTGAATGCATAATATACTTTGAAATCACTTGAATTAAGTAAACAGTCACAATAAATTTGTAAATATCAAAATTGAATAGCGAGATCTATATTGGAGTTCCATAACTAAAGCACTGGCTATATAAAAATATCCAAATATAGCAACTAACCTTCCTCAGGCTGTTCTTCTTCATCTCCCAGTGCAGCCTGCCTCTGGTCCTTGTAGGCCAAAGCCTCTTCTAAAGCCTTTGGTAAAACTACTCCACCCACAGGAGCTGGCTTATTGCGGAACTCTTCAGGGGTGTCAATCTTCATGGTTAATAATGATGGTAGAGTGTTGGGACCAGGTGGCGGCCCCTGGTCCCTTTCACTTTCTTGTTCATTATCTTCTCTGTCATCTCCTTGATCATCCCATCCAGGAGGACCATCCATTCCCTGCCTTCCCCAACCTGGAGGAGGTTGCCCCTCCCAAGGGCCAGGCCCCATCGGCATATTAGGTGGTGGTCCCATGCCAGGAGGGCCCATATCCATGGGTGGATTACCATAATTACCTTTCATGTTAGGCCCACCACGCATCATGTTAGGAGGCATCCTTGGGGGTCCCATACCTGGTGGCCCCATCGGAGGTCCCATGTTCATACCTGGTGGCCCCATTCCTGGAGGCGGAGGCCCCATACCAGGTGGTCCCATTCCCATCATACCAGGCGGCGGTCCTATTCCTGGCGGTGGCATATTTGGTGGTCCACCTGAAGAAGAGACCGGCGGCATTGCTCCAGGAGGACCCATGGGTGGCGGTGGCATGTTTCCTGGCCCCATTGCACCTGGTGGAGGCGGCATAGGGGGAAAGCTTGGCATACCCGGTGGTCCCATAGAGCCATTGTTGCCTGGAGGACCATCCATTTTATATACGGTTCCCAACGATAGAATTAATTATTACGAGTGCATGCAAACAGACTACAAAATATAATAGTATTACAACACTGTGATATTAAATATTTTAGAAGGCTGCTGAGGTTACTTTGTTTGACATTTCTTTGTTTGACGCACAAGTTGACACAATCTATGACAGCAATGAGCAATTTGACACACGTCCAGGACCATACTCTCTAATCATTGTTTACCGTGCGTTCGCTCTGCCAAAAAAATACTCAAGAAATAACACACAAGAAGAAACGCAATGTTGGCTGGTATGCCCTGTGGGGCTATCGCGTAAAAAATGTTGATATGGACATGGGCTTCATTTGACAGTTAAATGACTATAGATGGTAATTTTATGAGCTTCAACTGTCAAATGAAGCCCATATCCATACCCAGATTTTTTTGCGATAGCTGCGACTGCTGTTTATTTTTGATTTGAATGACTTAAAAAAATATTGTATTCTGTGTTTTGTCCATGAAGGTATTGTCCGCAGCGGTATGCGAACTCGCTTCGCTCTACTCTAACCTATAAGTAATTTCAATACTTTCAGACACTTTCAGTATGGCGAAGGCGAAGGCGAAGCCGGCGAACCTTACGCCCTTTTCACACCACACCCGCCCCATAGAACACACTTATGCACAATTTTTATTCAATCCATCACAAATTTCTTAAAAACACGTACAAAATCGCGAGTCGACAGTGTCCGCCTTCCTTAATCCTTGTTACTTGACTGGCGATTTTGTTTGTGTTTTATTTTTATTTTAATGCAGTATTCGTTAAGAAAAGAATCGAATTAGCACTCGAGTCGGAAGACTTGGACAGGTATTTGAGTACTGGCACAAGTATTCAAATACTTCAGGGGTTCACTTAGTTTGCTTTTTATGACAAATCGTAACATTTCATCACATGTATGAACGCTTAGAAAGTTTATTATGTAAATAATAACAGATTATTGTTAGAAGATATTGTTATTGTGGTTAGAAGATTGATATTAAAGTACACGACTTCGGATTCGAATACGTATACGAATTCGTAAGTACTCGATTCATGTATTCGAGTATTCTGGCCCCGAATACAGTATTTTATATTCTCGAATATTTGAGCTAGGTATTCGAGTTGGTCTGACTCGGCACATCTCTACCTGTGGTTTTAATTTGACAGGTAGGTAGCGTAGCAGTCTGAAATTGTTATCAAATTTTACTGTGATTACATCAATGACTTACGTGTTACTTCAGTGTTTTTTGCATCTCTATAACAATTAACAACATTCTAGCTGGAGGTCCCCTTACGTGTCTTAGCTTCACGATATGGCAGAAATGGGTGAGAGATATAATACCAAATGCCCTGGAGTGAAACGGCTCATGAGAGAAGCATTAGAATTGGCAGAAGCTACAGAAGAATATTGCGCGAGACCACTTGAAGACAATCTTTTCGAGTGGCATTTCACTGTACAAGGTCCTAAAGGAACAGATTTTGAAGGAGGCATATACCATGGTAGGATATTATTGCCAAAAGAGTATCCTATGCATCCACCTCATATTATCCTTTTGACTCCAAACGGCAGATTCGAAGTAAATAAAAAGATATGTTTGTCAATTTCTGGACATCACCCAGAAACTTGGCAGCCATCATGGTCTATAAGAACTGCTTTGTTAGCTTTGATTGCATTTATGCCAACCCCTGCAGAAGGGACTATTGGTTCCTTAGATTATACACCTGCGGAAAGAAAAGTTTTGGCAAAGAAATCTAAGTCTTGGGTATGTCCACAATGTGGGGAAGTGTCTACACTTCTTTCCTCAACAGCTGCTAAGCCTATTACAGAAGAGGAAAAGTCTGTGCTTAATCAAATAGCTTTCAAAGGGGAAGAAGAACAGGCAGCTAAACCAACTGAAGAACCAGCACCTGAGCCCCAAGAGCCCCAGATTTTAGAGTCTGTTGACACAAGCACCAGTTTTTTGGACCAAATAACTGAAATATTAGTAGCATTACTTGTTGGGGCAGTAGGTATCTTCATATACAGACGCTGGAATGCCCACTACTCTTCAACAGATGCAGAATTGTAATATTTATACCTATGACTGGCTAGACACCTTCAGGTGGCTTAAGAGAACTAACACTTAAATACAGATAATGATCATTTGTAATTTAAATCCTATATGTTATTTATCAAAGGATTGTAATGTGGCATTAGATTGTTTTCCTTACTTTCTTTAAAAATGTATCAGAACATAAATGTTATTTTCTTTTTCATACTAATTTATCTTTCTCCACACAATGCCTGTCTGCCTTTGTGGAGTAAAACAAATTTACCAAAACTAATTCAAATGGACTCGTAAGATTTATAAGTTAAAAGTTGTGCCTTACAAGGGGATACTTTAAGGCGATCATGTCCTCGAAGAGGGTACCTACATTTATGTTGTTGCTTTCAAAATTGATAAATGTGATTATATGTCCAATATTTATTTTAAATATATAAAGTGTGAATGTAATTAAGTTTTAAATAGTTTTAGTATTGTGTAAATACAGGGTGTTGCATAATGCAAGTAGAAACTATTTCTCAAAAAAGATTTGATTAAGCTTTACATTTATGCTTGATATTGTACGACTGTATTTATGATGAAATGTATTTGTACACAATACTAAGCAAATAGGCCTTCTTTTTTAATTCTTGAAAACAAAGATATCAGAAAAAAAAATTGTGATATTTACTTGAAAAGCACTTGTTATTTTGATAATGCCCTCATACTTATTTTGTAACACTCTGTATGTTCCACAAGAGGCATTCCAAAATGTACTATAAGATGCTATTTGTTTTAGAACGAAAGTTCTAGTAACTTTGTGTTGTGTAATATAAGTTTGACTTAAATAAATTTATAAATATTCAAGATGCTTGTTTGATTTTGTGTTGATCTTGGGAGATGATTAATGCAAATTCATGTTTTTGTACCTAGGTGTAATAACCCAGAACTATCTATAAAGAAATACAATGTGTTTTTTTATATCCCATAACTTGAGGGTTTTAATCAGACCATGTAAACAATTGAATAGCATATACATATATTTTTTTTCCAAATCAATTTAATATAAAACAAATATTATAAAAAAAATATTCCATTTGTATCAATTTAGGGTCTGATTAAAACCACAAAGTTACGCGATATAAAAAATACATGTAACAAAGCGAAAGTTTGGCTGATGGCTGAATAGATTTGGATGAAATTTAGCATACATTTTATAGCCTGGATTGAACATAGGATGCATTTGATCCTAATTTTTCTACGGGAACGGAACCCTCGCAGGCGACACCCCAAGGGCTGATGGTCAATATATCTTATCGTATCGACCCACGCTTGGCATTGATTGAGCTCTATTCCATCGTTATACGGTACAATATTGAATACAATATAGTGTTTTGCCAAAATATATGGTTTCAGATCGTATCGACTCTCGCTTGGCATTGATTGCGCTCTATTGCATTGCAATACGGTACAATTTCGAATAAAATATAGTGTTTTGCCAAAATATATAGTTTCAGAGCGCTTCGATGTGGGATTTGATGATATTGATGCAATATACGTTTCAATATCTATATACGATTTGTATCGCCCACTCCTAGAGCTGCCACTAGTCCTCCTAATAATAAAAATTGTAAAGTTTAGATATTTGTTAGCTACTGTTACACCTACACTCTGTTATACCTACCTGGATTAAAACATAGGATAATGTTTTATCTTAATACCTATTTCTATGGGAATGGGAACCACAAGGTGAAATTGGGGACACTATTAGTATTATATTAATCAGTAAGAAATAAAATGTTCAATGAGACTTTTTAATTACATTTATTGACAGTATTACAATCAAATTAAATCTAGCGTACAGCAGAAACGTCACTTAAAATGTAAGTTTAATAGTAGGTAAGAGTGATGATAGATGTCCATTTACCAGTGTTACGCCAACATGATGTTGGCCTTGAATGTATTTATTAATGTGGGAGAAGAATACCTATATTAAATCTGCAACATTCATAGGCATTTCGTCTATTTGAGTTGAATAGTATTGTTCTATATCTCTCAAAATCCTGATGTCATCCGACTTGACAAAGTTGATAGCAACACCCTTGCGACCAAATCGACCAGATCGTCCAATTCTATGGATGTACAACTCACGGTTGTTTGGCAGATCATAGTTAATTACGAGCGAGACTTGTTGAACATCAATTCCTCTCGCCCAAACATCAGTTGTAATCAGAACACGGCTAAAAAAGAAAATAAAAATAAACTACAAATAAAGATGTGACAATAGAATAAATAACTTTATGCAGTAATGTCATAAATACCTCTGGCCAGAACGGAACTCTTTCATAATATTATCTCTTTCCTTCTGTGGCATGTCACCATGCATAGAGCTGACTGTGAAATTGGCTTCTTGCATCTTCTGTGTGAGCCAATCTACTTTCCTCTTTGTGTTACAGAATATGACTGCTTGAGTAATAGTCAGAGTATCATACAAGTCACAGAGTGTGTCAAATTTCCATTCTTCACGTTCTACAGCAACGAAGAACTGTTTAATCCCTTCCAGTGTTAACTCATCACTGTAAATATATATTTTTAATTAAATGTTTATGTTTTGTTGTTATTAAATGAACTAACATATTTAATGAAATGTGCAAGGGAAGCATTGTATCAAGTATACTCACCGTTTAACCAAAATTCTGATAGGGTCAGTCATGAATTTAGAAGTCATTTCCAGTATTTCATGGGGCAGGGTAGCAGATATGAGCACAACTTGAGTGGCTGGTGGCAGATAGCGGTATACATCATAGATTTGCTCCTTGAAACCTTTATTCAACATTTCATCCGCTTCATCCAGAACCAGCATTTTAATTGATCTCGTTCTCAGCACACGTCTTTTAATCATGTCTGTTGAAGGATAAGTAAATTGTCAGTTAGAAATAAAGTAAGAATTGTGGACTGAATCTCTTGGTGTGTCCTATTACCTCTATGATAATTCTACTTAATATAGTCATTTATTCAGAAATTCTTGTGCAATCAAAAATAACTAACTCACCAAATACTCTTCCAGGTGTTCCAGATACCACATGTTGCCCATAGTCTAATTTACGAATGTCTTCACCAAGGTTAGTGCCTCCAATACAGGCATGGCACTGGACATTCATGAAATCTCCCAGAGCCAGAATAACCTTCTGAATCTGCGTTGCCAACTCCCTAGTTGGAGATAGAATCAACACCTGAGTTTCACGTAGTGTTGTGTCCAGGGACTGCAATATTGATATAGAGAATGTTGCGGTTTTACCAGTACCAGATTGAGCCTGAGCTATCACATCTCTACCTTTTACAATAGGTAAAATGCTTCTTTGTTGGATGGCAGAAGGTTTTTCGAATCCTGAAACAGAATTGTGTGTTTACCTACTTATTGCGACTGACTGATAATGGTGTTTTAGGTATCGTTAGTTAGATGTGGTCTTATGTATGATAGGTAGTTCTGTAAAGGAAATTTACTTACCGTAGGTGTAAATTCCTCGTAATAATTCGTCTCGTAAGCCCATAGAATCAAATGTTGGAATAACTTCCACATCTTCGCTTGTATCAAATTCAACATTTGACAAATCTTCAGATATAATTTTTCGATTGATCGACACCTCCGACGCCGTCATCCTGGATTGTTCGAGTATTTAATTTCTCCAAAGTTAGCAAGAGTTTACGATAAGAATCAGAGTCAGACAATGGTTGAATTTTGCACCGCCGCAGAAATAAACTTTCACAAATTCAGAATCAGCTCAACTCAACCAAACCAACAACGTTGCCTGCATTACATTTGCCCGTCTTTTTCTATCCTATGCCCAACTGTTGAAGAGAGAAAGAGAAGTTAATTAACTAGCCCATAGCCATAGACAAGATAGTTCAGTTTCCTTTGTCCGCCATTTTACAAAATGGTATAAATATTCCACAGATCAGACTGCGTTTCATCGTATACTCCCTTAGCCGCTATGTTGGTACCCCTGTATGTCAAGCAGGGCTTGAAACCGTCCCCCCATCGCGTAAAAAATATGGATATGGATATGGGCTTCATTTGACAGTTGAAGCTCATAAAATTACCTTATGGTCATTTATTTAACTGTCAAATGAAGCCCATATCCATATCCATATTTTTTACGCGATAGGGGGGCGGGGGCCCTGCCCATATAATTACCTTATATGGTCATTTAACTGTCAAATGAAGCCCATGTCCATATCCATATTTTTTACGCGGTAGGGCCACCGGTTTTAAAAAGAGCGGTTAATTGAGGTTTTTGATTAAGGTTTTGCAAAAACAGCTTCCGACGTATTCGGAATGAGAGCGCGGCAAAAACCTAAATAAACCGGTTTAAACTAAAGCTGCGAAATGTACCAAACCTACTACTGGCGAGGCCGCGTCGATTAAGGCTCTAGACAGACAGACTGCAATTCAACTGCAATCCGAGTGCCAAATTGCAGTTCCGATGCAGGTTGAATGCAGTTGGCAAGACTGCAATGAAACTACAAGACAACTGCTGGTGGACCAGCAGTTTGTGTGCAGTCATCGTGCAGTTATACAGGATGCACCTGCACATTGACGAGCAGTTAGCTTGCAGTTTCATTCCAGTCGTGCCAACTGCATTTCAACTGCATCGGAACTGCATCTGGCAATCGGGATTGCAGTTGAATTGTAGTCCGTCTGTGTAGAGCCTAAGCTAATAGCGACTTTCCCTGTGTAGACATAAGCTCCGCTCTAAATACTAACATTTATTTCTGGCAAATAGCAAGCTTAAGTCAATCAGATCGATTCCAAATTAAGAAATATTTTATTTATTGTTTATTCATTCTAAAAAGCTCTTTTGTGCTTTGAATAGTACCAATACAACAGTAAATATCAAATATTCTCCTTAAAAATTGCAAAAATAAAACGCATTTAACAACGCATTCTGATTTCACAAAAAGAACGATCATATTTGATTTTGAACGAATCAAAATGGATGCTGGGTCTGGGTGTGAATGAACTATGTTCTGAAAAACGAACAGCTTTTTACTGAATTGTGTCGTGGGCCCGATTTTAATCGGGAATCCGGCATCGGAGATTTGTTTTGTGGATAATCGTCCAGTGACAAAAGTAAAGTGCCCTTGTAGACGGGATCAGTTCGATACATTGGTTCAATTCAGTAGTCACCGTGTCGGTAATGTGTTTATACGTTTTGGTTTTGGACAAGTTTGTGATCCGCAGGTGGCCTTAGGATGAAGACTTTGACGGATAAATTGAATGTCAATTGGGATCCGCGAGTGGATAACGAGCCACCATTCCTTACGCTCAATGCGCCATGGCGAGAATGTTCGGACTAAAGTGTCGTTTGTTGGCTGTATGAGCGGTCAGAAATGAAATGCATATACAGGAAGGACCTAACACAACTCTGACAACATGTACCAAAATGACAGAAGAAGTAGACAGAAGACATGGCGTAAATGGTAACAGTAGTAGCAAGGGTGTCAATGAGGAGACTCCTGTGCAGAGTTCCCCCCTCGCAGCAACTGGTGGGCGGCTCAAATTCTTCAAAGGTCAGTCCGATTCTGAGATTTCATTATCATTTTAGTCTAGAATTCTAACTTTAAAAGTTTTAAAAGCTTGTTGTTAACATTAAGAATAGGCAGTAGAAAGTTATTCATGCTCTGATAAGCATACACAGGCACATTTGCTTGAGCCATTGCCAATTGTCTGAATGCAGCCTCTGTGCTATTGTTGTTTCGTAAGGATTTGTAAGCACCCTAGCGGAAATAAATACCTGTGAATTTCTTGATGTTAGTCAATTAGCCAAATGTAATATAATCAGTTTGTTGATTCTCCACCAGTCTCATTAACAATTTATTAGTAAAAAATTAAACAATCTTCTTTGTACTTGTATCTTTCTTTATAATATCTACAAATATAGTATTTATATGAAATTACTCATGAAGTAGTTACATGTTATTTATTTGTTTTAAAAAATGATAAAAAAATACATGCAGACAAGTAAACCAGTCATTGTAAGGCAGGTAGATTCTTAGGCTGAGTTGCTCCTGTTAACCATAACAGATTTTTGGTTGTCAAAACTACTACTGCACTTAATAGCAGGTAGTATATTATCAAAATGCGTTTATCATGTTTTGACAATTTATCTTACCCATAATTTTAAAAAAATCATTAAAGACATACAATTGATGTTGTTTGTAAATAGACCTGTTTAGCTTAAGTGATACCAGTGAACTCATTTTGTAATGGTATAAACAAACAATTAAAGAAAGGCAAGTGCACTTCATATAATATAGACTTCATAATTTTAACTTTATAATACCAATAAATAGACATGCCTGCCTAATTATTGTTTGAACTAACCTTGATAACATAATTTATTTAGACAGCATTTGTGTATACTTGACAAGACTTGCAAGTGTACTTGATAAATATAAATCAGAAACAATACCTGACATTATTCAATATTATTCAAAAATTTATCATCCTAAAGATTGGCCTTTTATTATTTGGTTCACAAAACTGAATATTTATTTATTTATTTATTTCCACACTTACATCTATTTTTACAGGATTACCCCAATACAATAGAGTAACTAATAATTTAATCAATAAAATAATAACAATTACATAATTATGTTAACAGTATGTACAAAAACTGGGAACTTACAAATAATTATGATCTAGAATACAATCTTCTAGATGTGAACACACGTCTTTGTATTTTGTTACCTATTTCAAGCTTATATTGTAATAATAGATTAGTTGCGCTATCCCTTTGTAATAATTTCTTTCAATATATATATTTTTTTGTTTATTTTATAGTTTTGGATACTGTTTTTCTTGTAAACGATTTGTTGTAAAGGAAACATCTTTTATCGGATGTTACTGTAAAGTACTGGTTTGTTTTTGGATCATTTAACAATTTACAAATTGTTCTGGATACATTGTTAAAAATGGATATTATCAACAGTGTAAAAATGGTTTTGTATTTAACAAATTATGGCAGTGGAAATTTCACGATAATACTTGTTTAAATAGGACAAGTTAAAATTCCAGAATAAAAATTTTCAATCCACTACAAATTTCATCCAAATTGGTCTATTGGTGTTTGAGTTATAAATGGTGTAATGTAACTAACCGTGCTTAATTTAATTTATAAGATAGACTGAGGGCGCGTCTTGACGAGCACGGTTTCTTTCTGTACACGAAGCCGGCGCTGGTGCCGGCCCGAGTCGCTCCGGCGGGTCTTACGCAGAATGTGTACTACGCAAATAGAGCACTACCCTAAAAATTTACATTTCTCAGAATGTGCATTACGCAAAATGAGCATTTCGCGAAATGTGCACTTCGATAACTGTGCACTTTTCTAAAATATGGCCAAATGTGCTGTGTGGTAAAGGTGTGACAAAATAAAAATAGTTATTTGTTATGCCAGGCTAGAAAGTTATTGAAACTAAGGTTTTCAATGGTCCACTTTTAAAGTTAGAAAGAAAGAAAGAAGAAAGAAATAAAATTTATTCGACTAAAAAAAAACAAGATACAAACATGACTTACATTACACATACACACAATTTAGTCGAATTGGTCCCCAACCTCACCTATTGCCACAACAAGTGTGACGCTGATTTTCAGGTGGAGCCAGTAAAAAATAGAATAGCACTCTACACACAGAGAACAGTTACAACAAATAATTAAAAATTAAAAGAGGTAACAGACAAAAAAAAAACACTTAAAATGACATTAACAATAAGTTCAAGCAATTTTGTATAGAAAAACCTACTGCTTCATTTTACACTATGTAGCTTAAAGCGATATCTTTCGAATATAAATTGCTTCATGCAAATGAATCAACGTAAATTGAAATATTTTTTGTTGAAAGTACTATAGCTAACCAGGAGTAATTATATTTGAAAAGCTGCTGCTTATAATAAAATTAAAAAATAATGTCAATATAAAATCAAAAGTAATAAAAAATTGAAAATAACTCTTTGTTTAGTTAAAAGATCTAAAAATATTTTAATTGCTTTAAACTACATAGTGTTAAAGCAAGCCGGTTTTTCTTTACAAAATTGCTTCAACTCTAAAAGTGAGCCAAACGTCACAAAAAAATAAATAAAAGTGTCAGTTTACCCGAAACCAGCGAAACCATCTTGGGCCAAACGTCACATTTAGCCATATCCTAGAAAAGTGCACATTTTGCGAAATGCTCATTTTGCGAAACTCTTATTTTGCGCAAAGCACATGCTGCGTATTGTAAATTTTAAGGGGAGTGCTCATTTTGCGAAGTGTACCTTCTGCTACAGACCCGCTCCGGCATCGTGTACAGACATATGGAGCTACATACATAACTGGCACCGGCCCGGCGCCGTGCCGGGTAGAAACCATGGTCGTCAACACGCGTCATAATGAGCCTTTGTGTATAGTAAATAAATAAAGAACACATTAATATGTAACAGTTTATTTAAAAAGAGTCATGATGTTCCAGATGGGAAGTTCATCCTGGAGTTGGTGCGTGGTTGTGCGCGCGAGGGCGAACGCGCGGGCTGGGTGTCGGTGCCGCGAAAGACGTTCTGGCCGCCCGCCGCCGCGCCGCCCACGCCGCCCGCCGCGCCGCCGCCCACCTCGCTCTCCGTCTCCGACGACAACAGCTCTGTGCAGTCCTCCCCCTGGCAGCGGGACCACTGCTGGAAGCAGCCCACTCCCCGTCGGAACGTCTCCAAAGAGCTAGCTATGTACTACTGCCGTCCGAGCACCCTGCGCAACGCGACCATCGACGCCGGCAGCCGTCGCAAACGAAGGCGGCCTCACGACCCCTCCAACCCCGACTCGTTGACGAACGGCGGGATAAAAAATGCGCTCACCAACGGAGTTTGCGATAAGAAACGCAACGGCGATGCGGAATCGCCCGAGAATAGAAGCGGCAAAAGCGAAGATGCGGTGGACGGGCCCGCGCCCAAGACGAAGACGAGCGCCGAAGACGACAGATGGAACGACTACGACCGAGAAAAATACTATCATATGAAACTCAAAAAGCCTTATCAGTATCGTAAATTAAGAGTCTACAAGAAGACGAGGCCTCAAATAAGGCGGAAGGAGCTGACTCGAACGATCGACAAGTTGCGTGAGAAAATCGCGTCATTGCCGGTTCCCGTGAACGCGAAACTTGCGAACTGCCGCCAGGAGCATATGATGGTCTCGCCGAGAAAAAGGATCCTGCGGGAACTCGAACGCGTGAGTCTCGAGGACCAAGGGATGAAGCGGCGGGCGAAGACGGTGCCGGCGCTGAGCACCGCGTCGTACCCGCCGTCGCCCGGCCCCAGCCACACGCCGCACCGGCCGCCCGCGGAGCCGCCGCGCTCCCACAACGGCACGGCGCCCCGCAAAGAGCAGCAGCCAGTGTCCAAAAACGTCAGCAGCTACAGCATTCACTCGCTGCTCAGCATGCCCGACGAGAGCCCGACGCGCCGCTCGCCCGAGGCGAAGCGCTCGCCCCACTCGTACCCGCCCTCGCTGAAGACGGAGTCGCCGTCGAGCGTCAACTCGCCCGACCTGAGTCCGAGCCCGGATAACTACAGATACCGGTACTCCGCGCTGATGGGCTCGCCGGGGCAGGTGGGGCCGGTGTCGCGCGACTCGCCGACGCCGCCGTCGGAGCTGGCGCGGTACCGCGCGTCGTACGGGGCGGGGGCGGGGGCGGCGGGGCGCGGCTGGGCGGCGGCGGGGGCGGCGTACCGCGGCGCGCGCGACGAGTGGCGCGAGGTGCCGTACGTGTACCCGTACCCGTACGTGTCGCCGCCGCTGTACCGCGCGCCGTGGATGCACTACGCGATGGCGCCCGCCGTGCCGCCCGGGCCCTGGGTGCCGCTCGCGCACCCCCTCTTCACTGACCACATACCTAAGGATGAACCGACTTCAGGTAAGATATGAATCGATGGCGTAGCTTCTTTGATATTCTCGAGTGCTCGTAACAGTAAAAGCCTAGCAAGACTGAATAAATAATATTGAGTTTGATACCTTCTCAGTTTATCTGATTATTAGTGGCCCACCCACGGTCTCATCCACGTGGTTCCCGTTCCCGTGGGAATATCGGAATAAAATGCATCCTGTTTCAATCCAGACTATATCCATAATTTCATTCAAATTGGTCCAGCCGGCCTTGAGTTATAAATGAGTAATATATATATAAATGAGTGTAACTGTCCCGATTTTGTTTGATTTACATATTTTGTATGCCTTGCGAGCCAATACTGTGCTGATAGGCCCCTTGTCGTTGTTTCAGATTTGCCGCTGAATCTGTCGAAGCACTGAAGCGGCCGTCGGGCCCGGCGGCGCCGGCGCCTGCCGCGTGACTGAGCGGGGACGTATTCTGTTGTTGAGAAATCGATGTACATTTCGCGTTGTTTATCGTGTGACCCGTGACGCGTCTCGTATTCGAAAGGTGAATGTATGGTTAGAGCTAATCAAAGATTTATGAATGTAGTGTTAGAACTGCAATATTAATAATTATTATTTACAATTTGTACTTTGTACCTATTTGAACAAGTTCGAACAGAAAACTTGTGGTATTGTTATTGTTGAATGGTGTCCTATTAACATTCCATTGTTGCACTGAAAAATTGGCGCGGTCGAATGTCCAAAAACTAAATCCCACCTAACCCATTGTTCATAATCGTACAGCGATTACTTTTTATATGCTATTACAAATATCTTTTTGCAAACTCGCAAGAAATATTTTTGTACCGATTGTGATTTTCCGACAGTATCTGAAAATCTATTTACAAACTAATGTATATTACACCTGAATATTCTATTTTAGTATAGATGTATGTATGCAGAGTCAAGTGTGTATTTTCATACAAAATATTTGTACGACGATTAAATATTTTACTATTGGCTATTACTTTAGGATAAGATTCTAAGACAATCTTTAATTAAAAGGAAAACAGTTATCAATTGTTAACATTCAGTGCCTTGAAACAACAAAGATTTTAACAACATACCTATTTATGAATAAATTAAAAAGTATTACATGAAAAATATTCAGGCTTCGTCCAAATTTACTAAATATATTATGATATCTACTGCTAGTTATTACTTACTATTTATATACTATTGTATTATCAATGCTGCAAGTAAAATCCTATTCTTACTCAATCGCAAAATTCCATATGTTTATGTTCGATCTCATTATTTAATTTAGAAAATAAAATGAGGTAAAGACTACAGTTTTGGGATCAAATTTGGATGTGTGTTTATGTAACATGTATATTAAAATAAGACATTGTACATAATTTGTGAATGATGTATTATTGACGGAAGATCGGGCGTAGACTATAACGAAGCATAAACTGCGCATGATTTTTGGTAAGTTTATTACCTTCAGATAATATTATAATTGTACAGTATTTTTGTAATGAGTATTTTACGAGTAACCGCGACGGGTGGTTTGTATGAGTCGTGTCGCCCGTCCCGCGGGGGTGAGTGGGCGGTCGGGCAGGCTTGAGATTAGGTAGGGCTAGTTACTGCGAATAAGTTCAACTATGGGGTTATGTAATATAAGAACAGACGGTAAGGGACTGACTTCTGATGTAATATTATCATTATTGGAATTGTATAAACTAGTTGTTTAATCGGAGGCCTACTCGTCTAATGAACGTATTGTCCGCCAACAAAGTTGACTTAGTATAAATTTAGCTCTAATAGATTCTGCTCAATTTAATTCTGAGTACGGTTAGGAAACAACTTTATTTCAATGTTGCCAGTGTACTGTGTGGAACCTTATTTTATTGTTTACGTACGGAACTAATGTGTAATCAAGGCTGCTAATTGCTTAATATAATGTATTATGATTGCCACTGAATAAATGTCATCGATGTGTGTTGTGATAAAAAATGATGACGAATTTGTATGACATGTTTAAAAAAGAACAAATCCGTCTTCGTTTTTTCTCTCTATTTTACATTTCATCTCCGAAATAAAATTGAAAACTGGGGCTTTTTAAATCAAATTATGGCACAAAGTAAATTAAACTTGTTTACTAAATAAGATTGGATATTAATTAACTAATAATCAACGATATCATGATAAAGTATAAAAATTAGATACTTGAATGCACTTAAAGTGTGAATCCATAACAATTTTATTCTTTGTGTGATATGTTCATTGTCCTTGTGTTGTTTGTACGTTTGTTTATATACTAAAATGATACTGATTGAATTTACATTTCTCACATAAATATCATAATTTCTTATCGCGGAAATATTGTTAGATCATTGGTTTGCAATTCTTTTTCAGTAATGTTAACTCTTTTTAGGAGATTCGATGAAATTTATTCAGATAATGAAATGTTGTCTTGACCAAAAAACGTATTTATTTCGATTTATTTTGATAGTGTATAAGAATTAAGTTCGGGGCTCTGGTTGCGACCGTTTTCTGATCTAGTGTTATGCCTAAAGGGTATCCAATTTTGTTAAATAATAAAAGAATACCATTCTACAGTCCGTGGCGCAGTGAAGAGCCCATGGCGCAGTGGTTCGCGCGCTCGGACTGCGTTTAAGCAACTTTCGCGATGGTCGGTCACGGGATGGGTGACCATAAATTTACTATATCGAGCTCCTCCGTGCTTCGGAAGGCACGTTAAGCCGTTGGTCCCGGCTGCATTTACAGTCGTTAAAACCCACCAATCCGCATTGGGCCCGCGTGGTGGGTCACGGCCCGTTCTCCTTATCCATCCATAAGGAAGGCCAGTGCCCCAGCAGTAGGGACATTAAAAATGGCGGATGACTAATTGTACAGTCAACTACGGTTTATACAAAATGTCATGTCAATTTGAAACTCAACGGTTTGTCTTTCAGTTAAAAGTCGATTGAGGAATTTGACAGTTTTGTAAAGCCGTACCCGATGTTGACCGTGCATAGAAATTAAAACGCTGGTTTGAAAAGATACAGAAAAGAGTGCTAATATGATTTCTTGATTTATTCTGAAGGTCCATGGATTTTTATGTAGTCTATCAAAAATAGTGATACATTATTCAAAATATTATTTTCCATAAATTATTTTTATTAATGTAAATAATATGTCAGTTTTATTGTAGTTTTCTATATTTATACAATGTATATGATCAATATTCGTATACAGCTCTCAGTGTAACATGCTATCATGAACACGCAAGTACATTAGTGTGCCATTAGAATAACGGAGACCCAACAACTTTTTTGAGGTTTATCCCGTCTAGGCGTGATCGGTTTAGTATGATTGGTATTTGATTTTTATACAAATGAACTGGCTGATTATGGGATCGTAGATTTTCTATAAGCATTGGAAAGGCCAACTTTTGATAACTTTGTGATAAGGAATTCATTATGTTCTGTTCTACGATCCGATAAATCGGGGCAAAGTCGGTCGTGGCGAGCACGCTAACCAACGACTTCTATAAAACTTCGGCGATTATCGCGCAAATATTGTAACATATTTTTTAATTGTATATTGAAAAATAACCGAAGAACGTAAACACTTCCTCATCAAAGTTGTAGGATAGTACTTGAATGTGCTTATATGTAAGGATATAACATTAGATTAGTAAATATGGGTTCCTCTGTACCGCAACGTTGCTTTATTGTTGTTGACGAGTCTAAAGTATTTTTCTATTCAAATACCACAATCTTTAAAGTATGTGATAGCGGATATTGTGGTAGCAGGTGTTAAATCAACTTAAACATATTTATCACGAGGAAAATAGTTATTATCCATTTATATTAAGGTGTAGTTATGTACTCGAATAAATATAACTTTTTCAAAAAATGCTTTTTTATTTTCGCCCTAGGAACAGTTTTATTCATGCAATCAGAAGTTGAAATATTATCTTTATATAATATTTTGATGTTTTTATAGCAACACTTATTTTTAAATATTAAAGCCATTACGTACTTAAATATTTTTTTTGTGCTCATTGATTTTTATCTCATGAAGTTGTAGATAATCGTGGGGGCAAAAATCAATGAAGCGCTATCAGTGAGATCTCATCCGCTAGAAAAATTTAAACGCAGTTCAAAGAATATTTCCTCCGCCGATATACCAATACCAACGTATTGGTACCCCATTTTGTCCAAGAAGATTAGAAGGAACATGTTAGTCTGGCTAATGAAAGTAGACAGTGACACCCATTTGCACTAAATTTAAGAATCGCCTAGGCTATTCTTATCTTTATTAATGTTATATTGAACGCCTAAAGCTTAAACTATTCTTAATATTCATGTTTTAGAATAGACTAAATTTGAATGTATATTGAAAATGGTTAATCATTGAACTTGTATTATTGTTGTTGTAACTTGAGTTAGAGTAATTTTAAAACTTTTGTCCAAACCTAACCATACGTACTAAGCTTCCGTTTCCTTGAAATAAAACAACATATACGGATATCAAACGCGCTATATTTCAGGAACAAAGTTGTAATTAACCGTATTTTTAGGGGTTTTTGATTTTCCCGACGTTTCGGCACCTTTTCAGCTGCCGTGGTCACGGGGTGACTTCCGTTTCCTGTCCAAATCCGTCATCATTTCCCGCTTTTTTAAGCTTCCGTTTGTTTCAAATGTTCTTAGGTAAGTGATGGTAAAAAAAAAAACAATATGTAGCGGCTGTGAGGTGCTATTATTTAAAGTGAAACATAAAATATATTTTTGGAATGCTTGACCACTGAGCAAGTAATCACTACGTTTTTTTTAATACTTCAATATGGGTATTAAATTAAAGGACTGATCTTGAGGATTTCAAAAGGCATATCATGATCGAAAATAATCTAAAAAGAAACAAATATCTTATCTATACATATAATAAAACTGTAAAATTATAATTTCTGTACATTTAATATATTTACCAAAAACCAATTGGGGATGACGTAAAAACAGTAAGAGAATACGTTAAGACGATTTTTAAAATTTTTGTCTGTCGGTTTGTATGTACATCCGAAAGTACTGAACGCATTTGTTTTTTTTTTGTGATATGTAGCTAATAGGTCGGGCCATAAAATAAACTAAGTTAAGTAAGTAAGTTAAGTTTCTTGCGGCCGTTCTTCTTATCAGTTAAAAGATGTCCTGAATGGCTGGTAGGGAAAAAAATGTTGGACTATTCGAAAGTACTTATCTATAAGTCTATTTGAATAAAAATCTTTGACTTTGACTTTGACTATATATTTTTTTTGAAATCTGTAAAACCTGATGTAGGAGACTAAGAGATCAGCTAAACTATGAGAGTTATGGAAATGTCACAAAAGCAAAAGTTGTTAAGCGTGATGAGCATTTTCTGTTGACATATTAAAATCCAGAATATTTCAACCCAATTTAGGACAATGGAAATTCCAGAAAGTAATAGACCAGCTACTATTAGGGATATGGAAATGACCCCTTAGAAAAAGTTGATAAGCGTGATAGGCATTTTCTATTGGCATATAAAAATCAAGAATATTTGAACGTGATGTAGGAAAATGGAAGTGGCAGAAAGTAATAGACCAGCTAAACTATTAGAGATATGGAAATGACTCTTAGCAAAAGTGTTTAACGTGATGGGTATTTCCTGTTGAAATTAGAATCAAGGGTATTGGTATTATAACCCAATGTAGGAGATTGGAAATGGCGTCTAGCCTAGCAAATTTGTTTGGGCATTTTCTGTTGAAATATGAAAATCAAGGACACGTTTTCTTCATTACACGATATTGGTTATTTACCAAAAACAAATTAAGAATGCTAATTATTGCACCTGTTGCTCCATATTATTCGAGAAACGAATTCTCTTAGTTTTTAAAGACAGTTGATGCTGTAGAGCTTCCTGCGTTTCAAGCAACCTGTAGGGCACTTCATCTTCATGACGATGATCAACACTGGGACAAGACTCTCGAGGAGGCCTATGTCAGTGACAGCCCCCGCTGCTTACAACATTTGTTCGCAATTATGTAAGTGTTATGTGGTCTTTTGGATATTTTAGTATTGTGGAAAAAATACAAAACATTCCTCTCTGAAAACTTTGATAAAACAGACACATACCCTTTTCTCGGGAGATTTTAGATATACCCTTCCTATTATAATTCGGAGGACAAGACTATATATCTCAACCATAAGGCCTCAGATACATAAGCTGGGATTGACAACCGAAATGAAAGCGCAGCTTGGTGGTTATTAACATGCCCAAGAAATTTCAGCATGCTATCAAAAATTAGAGAAGGACTCCTCCCTGTAGATCAGGGTCAGGTAATAGTCTTCCCCAAATACTGAGAAAAGTCGTCGTTGCCTTAGAAAAGGAACTTATACACTCAATATTCGGGGACCTCCAGTGGTAGTTAGGAGAATTCTTGGTTATGTGAACGCGCCACATTAACACCAAAAAATCGGCCAAGTGCGACTCGAACTCGCACATGAAGGGTTCCGTCTCTCGCCCAAGGTTGCCTGGAAGAGATTGCTATGTAGCAATAAGGCCGCCTGTTGTGTGTTCCTCTTTTTTGTCATTTTCTCTTTATGTGTTTGTTTTTGAATCGTGTGTCGTTTTGAATCGTTATATTTGCGGTTTTGGAAAATGTGCTATAGCTTTGAAACTACTAAATTTTCGTTCAAACCAAATATCGTTAAAAGTTTTTATAAAGATCTACATCATTTTTTTTTTTTTTACTTTTACACACATTTTCCACTTTGGAAGTGTATAACTTTCAAACGGTTGACTTTGAGAAAAAACTGTTTTAGAAGCCTCAATGTAATTTTTAAAGATCTAATGATATCCCACACGTATAGGTTTGATGAAAAAAAAATCAGTAACAGTTCCATGTATGGCGAGCACCCCTTTAATACATTTCTTTTTATTTTTGTGTAAAAACCGTAAAGCGGTTTACAGAATACATCTACCGACCAAGTTTCAACTGTGTGATCCTTATAGTTTTTGAATAAAGTTGCTGTGACATCTTACCACTTTGGAAGTGTATATCTTTCAAATGGCTGATTTTGAGAAAAAACTGTAATAGAAACTTCAATGTAATTTTTAAAGACCTATCTATAGATACGCCTCAAGTTTAGGTTTGATGAAAAAAAAATTTTTTTTTTACATCCCTTTCGGGAATTCTAATCAATCAATCAATTTCTAAAACTGACAACCATATTTCGTTTAAACTAATTTTCGTTGAAAGTTTTTATTAAGATCTACAGCATATATATTTTTTTAATTTTTCACTCTCTTATTTTAAAAGTTAGATGGGGGGGACACACATTTTACCACTTTGGAAGTGTACATCTTTCAAACGGTTGACTTTGAGAAAAAATCGTTTTAGAAACCTCAATGCAATTTTTAAAGACCTATCTATAGATACACCACACGTATAGGCTTAATGAAAAAAAAAATTTCAGTGTCAGTTCCATGTATGGGGAGCCCCCCCTTAATTCATATATTTTTTTATTTTTGTGTAAAAACCGTAAAGCGGTTTACAGAATACATCTACCTACCAAGTTTCAACTGTGTAATCCTCATAGTTTAGGAATAAAAAGGGTGTGACATACATCGGTTTGGCCGAATCTATAAGGGTTTCGTTATTTGCCTTTAGGCTACGAAACCCTAAAAATTTAAGTACTACATAATAGTCCACGCGTACGAAGTCGTGGGCACCAGCTAGTTATAAATAAAAATGAAAAAACAAAAAAAAAATTTTTTTTCAGTTGGCTTGTCTTTTGATGAAGGCTAGTTTTTAGTGTTTTTTAATTTTCATTTTTCCAGCTGAAGGTAGTGTAGTGTAGATACGACTACAGCTAGTTGTATGGACACAGATTAAAAAAATAGTTACTTTAATAACGGGTTTTTCGAGTATTGAACCGAAACCAAGTTGTAAATAATGTCAACTTGAACGTAATCGTCATAGTAATTGTAGTTACCTATATAATTGCATTGGCGTTTTATTTAAATAAGATTTTGAGACGGGACCGTCATAACTTGCAATACGTACACACCGCGAAGACTCTTCGCTAGTTTAAAAGTTTGGTGAAAAATAACTGTAGGCAAGTATTCTATCGACTATTTTCATTAATCTGCTCAGAATTACAGTAGGTACTTAATTAGCTGTTATTAGGTAATTTAATTAGGTACCTACTAACGGGGCGTTGCCTTTTGGTTTATGAATCTGCTTTAATTTAATGCTTTATTGAAATACCTAATACTGATATCCCTGGTACTACATTAAAGGGTAAAGCAGTTGATAAGTTAGTGTCTCACCTTTCTGTGGGGGAGGATGATAAGGTTTCTTATCCTAGTATAATCTGAATTGAAAAAAGCCATTAAAGTAACAGCATACCTATACATTTTCGTTTGTAAATCTCGTATTTTTGCTAATTATTTTTAGATTAAGTACTTACTTGCATTAGATGTCTCAGTCAATTTACTTCTCCAAAGAAATTTCATTGTTTTTGAATAAAACTGAGATTCCTAAACTAGTGAACTTCATTGCATATTTGGATGAAAACGGAAGCTAACGTGTTTCTGGACGTTTAAGGAATAGTAATCTTTCAAGTAATGCTAAATTTCCTATCGTTTTTACCGACTTCAACAAAAAAGGTGGGAGGTACTCAATTCGACGCGTATTTTTTTTTTTTTTTTTTTTTTTGTCTGATGTATGTATACCGATTACTCCGGTGTTGGTGATCCGATTTTAATAGTTGTTTTTTTGTTCGATCGGGTACACTGTCAATTTGGTCCCATATAATTTTTACGAAGATCTGGCTAGTAGTTTTTTCATAATCTTGAAAAATATAAATCACCTTTTGGCAAGTAGTCGTTTACCTAGATGACATTGTTGTGTATGGGCTGATTTTTAGTGTAAGTAATGTCAAAGTAAGTAATGTATATGTAAGTAGTAAGTAATGACATGATGCAACTAAAAAATCTGAAATAAAAACATTTTATAAAAAAAAATCAAACCGACTTCAAAAAGTAAAAAATAAAACTTTTGGAGTCGGTGCTAGCTAGCTAAGGCCAAAAAATATATAGTTAATAGAAGTTCAATGTAGAATGCCCTGGCTGGCACCGACTCCAAAAGTTTTATTTTTTACTTTTTGAAGTCGGTTTGATTTTTTTTTATAAAATGTTTTTTGTCTCCTAATTGCGCTTTTTCTAAGTTCATAGTGAGGGCTGAACATATTTGTTCTTTGCATAGTTGACCTCAACTAACTTTTAATACTGTGAGACAAAGTTATTGGATAATTTACGCTGTAAAAAATAATTAAAAGGGTTATACATTCTTGTACTGTTTGTTTCAAATACTCTTGTAAACATCAAATCATGGGCATTTTTTTTTTCAAACTTCTGCAATGAGCCGTTTTTTAAATCTTAAATAACTTAAGAATTACTTATACAAATTTTTCTTTTTGTAATTATTTACTACGCCGAAAAAAACGTTTTTTTTTCTTGCTAGGGTAAGGTTTCAAACTCTAATCCAGCAAATTCTGATTTTCTCAAATATCTTAAAAACTACTACAAGTTGCTCTTGATACACAGACAGTCTCACCTCTACAAACCACAACATATTTTGGGGGTAACGCACACGGAACACCACCCGAATAGGCGAGCTGTGGGGGTGGGTAGTGCGGGCGTGGGCACTCGGACTAGTAACACAAACGAAGTCCGAGACTGTCTCGCCATTCTAGGGGGGTATTTTATGAGTATGACGTCTTAATTCCAGGAACATTGTCTATTTTATGTATTGCCCTTTCCGTCTTCAATTCGTGACACCCGGTTGCTTGCAATCCACATGCATTTGTAGCACGGAATATGCCCACCAAAACCATGTTCAGTTCGCGTCTACGACACTCTGACCGAACACTGTTGTGTAATCGAATAATTGCGCTTTGCTTTTACAAAACTTTTTTTGAGTTGGACACTGTTTTCGAACGATACCTAATGCAAAGCATCATTAACTCGTCAAATTAATAATATCGGTGTTGCGTTTCGGCATCGATTCAACATGTCTTAAGTGCTTAGAGAGGAGTAAGATCCAATAAATATACAGACATTAATAGCAAAATTAATTTGTCGGAAAAAAGTTGCATTGCATCTGACCTACCTCGTTTTTAAGGTTTCGAAACTCTAAAGAAAAAAAAGAGGAACCCTTATAGGATCACTTTGTTGTCGGTCCGTCTGTCTTCGTTTATCTCGAGAATGCGTGGAGGTATCGAGTTGAAATTAAAACCATATATTCATGTCAACAATCTGTTGAAGGGGTACAAAAAAAGAAAATTAACGTAAAAAAAGATAGGACCGTTAATGTCACATTAAACGTAGATTTCGATAACCTCAAGGCAATCAAAATTTAAAGGGTATTTCCCATTGACCTATAACTATTCAACCTATAACTTTTACAACGAATACGGGCATAAATCTAAAAACTATATTTGTAATATAAATAAGTAATCATAAAAAAAATATAGCCGTTAGTTTTGGAAACTGAATTTCGGGAAAAACTCGGGAACGCGTTTAGTTATCGAGTTGAAATTGAAACCATATATTCACGTTAACAATCTCTTCAAGCTGTAAATAAATCAAACTTCAAAATTAATGTTAAAAAGGAGGATTGTAAGGATTGTACTTTTACTATACATGAAAAAATAAAAAAAACTAGACATTTGTAATTAAATCATGAAATATTTAGTATTTAAGTTTTGGAAACTGAATTTCGGGAAATTTCGGAAAAAACTGCGAGCCTCAATTCCTGAACTATTTATAATTATTATGTACCGAGGTAGTAGTGGCGAGTGGTCAAAATGTGGCAAAGGTAAACCAGACCCAAAATTTCTTTAAAAAAAATCAACTGTATCAACCGGATCAGTGGCATAGGATTTCTAAAAGGGTAGCCGATGGGAATCGGTATGTATGGACCCATCGCCACTGCTAGGTAGGTACCTATAAATTTCTGCGGGACCCTCGATGTTCGAGCCCGACTTGCACTTATCCGGTTTTTTATTTAATATAAAAATAACGTTTCCGTCATATTATTATAAACTTTTATTTAATTTTAAGCCTTTCCATATTGTTATTCAACTAAATTTTTCTTAAATGTGTGCTGTAGCGTGGTTTTCAAATCAATACGATTTTGTATTATGTGACAGAAATTGGTGTCTAAAACAGTGTTCAATCCTATTCATATCTACAGAGTCCTCCGATTGTCAGACAGAGTCCTCGCCAATTTATTCGGTACGCCCCAGCTAGCAAAATTGTGATAATAGGTCATTTCTTATCACTAAGTAGTCATATTAAAGTCGTATATAAGTGACGCTTATCACTGCTAGTTGTATATCTGTGTTCTGAAACACGTATTAGCTGTATAAGGATATACAGCTTAAATGTCAATAACCTATCACATAAATGTTTACTCAGCTACTTTATACAGCATATATAACACAGCTGCAAATTGATACTCTATAACTATGTGGCTTTATAAATGATATAATAATATAATATGCTTTAAATAAGCATCTTTTAACGTTGGGCTAAATAAATGATAACAGGATTCTAATAACACTCATAAAATGTAATGAAGCTTTGTGCGCGCTCATATGTCTTCAGCGACATAAAAATGTTCTTATTTCTAATTTACAGCAAAAAAGATACATATTTATTCACAGGAACAGATCTACCACCAAAACATAATTTACGAGAAAACATAATAATCTGGCGAACTTTTTTTGCTGAGCTATGATGTTCATATATACTTACGAACAAAATACTACTGAAAAAATATACTTAAGCATTATTAAGATTGACTAAGATAGGTAAAGGTATCTACTTGCTTCTAGGGAACCCTAAATATCGTAATGGCCGCACGATGCTGTATATCATCTGAGTAGCAGCAACACTAACACTAATTATTGATATAATGGTGTCCTTACAAATAATTAATGAAATCATTTTTATTTATCTAAATACTATGAATTCGAGGGGGGCAATAAAAAACAATAATATTATACTACTTATTTATCAATATAATTGCAAGCGTATGTGACATTGCACTTACTACTAAGACTTTATACACAAATACATTGGATAATAAAATAGAGCATAATTTATAATGGTGACATTAACAAACAACTTAGTAAAATATTTAATATTATTTTGACGAACCACACACACTTTCTAATGAAATAAAACAGTGTTATTATAGAATCACAATCACTAAAATATCAATATCAAAACTCGATATCAGTGTAGCTGCGACTCTTTTGCTACTTTATTTTGTTACAACTGATTCGAAATCACTGTTATAACACCAAGTAGGTGATAAGAACATAGATATATCGCCAATATGTATCTGGTTAGCCCTAAGTGAAGCTACATTAGATTAAAAAGTGGGGTTCTTTTCCAATTTCTATCAAATATATACGACTGTTTATTTACCGATATACAGCTAAGTTGTGTGTCATTATGCTAGCTGGGGCGGTGCAAGCAAGGCACAAGGCACCATTTCGGGAGTGACAGTTTGGCAACCATTAGTCAAAGTCAAAATCCAAAAGCAGTTGCTGTAGCGAAACACAAATAAAATTAGTATACATAAAGAATTTTATTGACGAATATATAATATTAGTTTCGTCCATTCGTACAGTGGCCGTGTCGTAAAACGAATGAAACAACCAAGTATTTCGATTTGTGCTTTATTTATGAAAAAAATTGTAAATTATCCTACAATGAATCTCCGAATGAAATAGACTTACATATCGTTTTATGTATCAAATACATTATTTGCTCGACGCCAGATCAAACCACATAAGAACAATATAGTTTAAAATATTATCTACAGAATCCGTCCTCGGCGATTCGATTACCAAAAATACAATCTTCGTTCGATCTCTGGGCGGGCGGGGCTGGCGGGGCGGGCGGCGCGCGGGCGGGCCGCGGGCGCTATTTACACGCGAATGTACAAGGGCGCGCTCAGCCGAGCAGCGCCTCCATGGTGTAGGGGTGCGGCGGCGGCGGCGGGCGCGGCTCCTGCCGGGCAGACACCTCGCTTAGTGCTGTGGGCTTACCATGAGTTCTTCCTTACAGTAAACGGGAGAGATTTTGTATGACAATCTGTAGTTCTGATACTGCCCACTAGAGGCGCTGTACAGATTCGCATACAAAATGTCTTCCTGAAAAAATTATAGAAAAACTCATGGTAGGCCCATTGGTCACATCATTAACGACACTAGCGATTTTCATACAATCGAGGTAACTTTGGGGCCTTGGTTCTCTGCCAAGGATTGACCGAGCTGCTATCTGATAATGGCCATCTAGGGAGTGAATGGAGGAGATCTAGATTGCTATACATACCCAACTGATCTGTTCAAATTTTTTTGTTAGATAAGTATATTTATTTAAAACCTTATTGTACAATAAACACAGTTACAAAAATACAAAAAGTATCCTCTACCAGTCAACCGATGCCGATGTAGGTAACACTCTACCACGGAGGTCGTTAAAGATATGGGGGGTTACTCTCGACGGAATCGAGTTCACATCATGATCGAAGAAATGCCAAAACGGTACTATGGAAACCATAGCAACCGTTTTCAAAGTACTAAAATAACAGATTTTTGACGTTAATTCGATCCTAATGTGAATTCGATTCCGTCCAGAGTAACCCCCCATATATTTAACGACCTCCGTGGTAAAGCCAACCTGTTTAGCGCGGGGGTACTAAGCCCGCCTTCTGCGCCAGAGGTGGTTCGATCCCCGGACAAGACAAATATTTGTGTGCATGAACATGTCTATTTGTCTTGGTCTGGGTATTTAATTTATGGAAGACCAACAGCGTGTTATAATTTACAATACATATTAGTATGTATTACAAAAATAAAAGAGATATAATAGGAATTAAGTGTCTATTAAATTTACTTGCAAATTATAAGTCTATAGCCTTCCTTTTATTAATAAAAAGGTGAAATAATTAAATGTATAAAAATAAAAGTATATAATTATGTTTATCCGTTATCTAGTGTCCATAACACAAGTTCTTCATGAAATTTAACGTGGGCTAGATAATTGGTGTTAAAAAAAAAGCGGTACGTACATCGGCAGGTACATCATAAAGGTTGACTGGTATAGAATACTTTTGTATTAAGTCCGCCTTTGAACATCCCCCATGTTCAATATGTTTTCGATTGACGGCCAGTGTTACCTGTCAGTCCAGGATGACCAGCTGCAGCGGCGCCGCCGCCGCGCCCGCGCCCTTGCCCGCGCCGCCCACCGCCGCCGCGCCCGCCACCGCTCCCGCTCCCGCCGCCGCGCCCGCCATCGCGCCCGCCATCGCGCCCGCCACCGCGCCCGCCACCGCGCCCGCCACCGCGCCAGGCCGCATCGCGCGCCACGGGGCTCGGGCGCCGCGCCGCAGCTCGCCGCAGCTCAGCATTCGCCGCGCGGACCTGTCCAACAATACATTGGATTACTTTTCAGTCATATTCGTCGCGTTGAAGAGCCCGTGGTGCAGAAATTCGTGCACTCGAACTGCGATTGTTGAGGTTAGGCGTGTTTCACAATGACCGGTCTCGGAATGGGTGACCAAAAAATTTACTATTTCGAGCACCTTTGTGCTTCGGAAGGCTAGTGTTAAGCGGTTGGTCCCAGCTGCATTTACCACCAATTCGCATTGGGCCTGCGTGGGGCAGTCAGAGCCCATTCTCCTTACACTGACACTTGGATATTTTGTCTAAAAGTATTTTGCATCTGTAATTGATATAAACAATCGATTTACAAAGGTTTCATAATTGTGGCCGCGATGCTGAAATAAAAAAAATAGCCGTAGCCGAAGCCGTATACCAGACTCCATACAAAAATCTTCAAACCCCTCTCATTAAAAGATAACGGTATGAACCGGGCTTATACACCTTGACGAATGATAGTTAAATATAATAAAATATAAAAGAAAATAAAGAGTTTATTGATAATTCACAAAGGAATCAAAAATGCTAAAATAAATGCTAAATCGCTAATTACGAATGTTAATGATGAGGACGCGTGATAGTTGAATGAGTGTTAATTGCGTACTGATTTTATGTTAAAATATAATAAATTGAATGCATTATAAAAGTGCTGATGCGTGACCTAATTAGAATAAGTTCAATGACTTTGACTTGTAGGCATTGTACACCGTACAATAACAGACAAACAGAATTAAGGCGGTACCCCCACCGAAAGTGGCGCCGCGTTGAATTTTATTTAATATCGTAATTCTAATACACAATTTTAATAAAACTAAACGTGGAATTTTTAGAGCCCATTGTCTTGTATTTTTAGAAGGTATCGCTACATCTCGTCATAGTCATTCGTAGAAGTAGATAGCAAATGTGTCAAAAACGGCCACTTATAGCAGTTTTGCTATCTACTTCTAGCAGTGACTACGAGGGAATGTAGCGATACCTTCTAAAAATACAAGACAATGGGCTCTAAAAATTCCACGTTTAGTTTTATTAAAATTGTGAATTAGAATTACGATATTAAATAAAATTCAACGCGGCGCCACTTTCGGTGGGGGTACCGTATTAACTAAAGTAACTCTGACACCTGAGTAAGGAATAACGGGCGCCTACGCATCCTATGTTTTAATACAACCTATAAACAATCTGTGTGCCAAATTCCATCCAAATCCGTTGTCGACTTCGCTTGATTGAGTAATAAACAAACATTCAAACTTTCACATTATTATATTAGTAAATAGTAGAAGTAGGATTTACAAAAGCAAAAGAAATTACTAAATAGAACTTACTTGGCGGCCTCAGTGGCTCTAAAGTAGAGATCGTCAGGTGCGTCCATCCACGAGATGACGTGGCGGCGACCACCACGGCCAGTTATATTGGTCGGTTTGCCGTTCACCTGGAAATAAAAATGCAATTATAAGGCAACCCACAGTTTATCATGTTTTGACTTTTTCATTTCCAATATATAAGCCATATGATTAAATAATAAATGAGCTGTTTTTGAAATTTAAGTTTGTGATGATTAGTTATCACGATTAAAGTTCATGACTCACCATCACCAGAACCTCTATTTTTGAATCACTCGTCGCGAGAGTGGCGAGGCGAACGAGGTGGCGATCAGGCGATTAACGACCTTGCATGCGTGGACATACCACGCTTTTCGCTTTGCGCCTCGCTCGCTCGCGTTGGGAGGCGGTACTACAGGCGAAAACGAAGCTATGTATATACGGGCAAGGTCGCTTTTACGGAATACGGAAACTCAAACGTCGCACGAAAATCAGTAGAATCCTCGAGATGAGTGAATCAAAAATAGAGCTCCAGGTAGTCTCCCGTGAGCTTCCGATGTGAAGGCACTGGGAGTATTCCTGGTTGACCTGGGATGGCTGGAGTGATACGGCTTGACACCCTCCGGAAGCAGTCGTCGAGTTGCGAAAACCGCCCGTGTTGAAAGAAGATGTACTTACGTGACTGCGGTGGCGCAGTGTCTCGCGCGTTTGGCCTGCGATTGCTGCTGTCAAGCCACTTTCGCAATGGTCGGCCAGAGGATAAAATTTATTATCTTGAGCTTCTGCGTGCTTCGGAAGTCACGTAAAGCCGTTGTTCCCGGCTGTGTTTGCAGTCGTTAAAACTTACCAATCCACATTGGGCTCGCGTGGTGGGTTATGGCCCATTCTCCTTATTCATCCATTAGACCGCCAACGCATAGGCGGGTGTGTTGTTTAGCGCCTAGAGCCTAGTGAGTCACCTAGGGTGAGTAACTAGGTAAAACGTTCTTAAATTTATGCTATCGGCCGCACTGCGCCCTTGGCGCCTACCAACAACTGTAAACAAACACCTTGTATCCTAGCAACCAAGTCGCTAAGCAAGGCACCTATGCGTTTCCAGCCTCAAAAATGGGGCAATTTCATTCACCCGACCTCATAGTTACCCCCAACATTAACTAACATTAGAATATATATATATATATATATATATTAAAAATTTATATTATACAATAGTTTATCCACACACACGCAATACAGAAATTTACTAACACACACACATATACACAAACAAATCCATGCAAAATAACCTTGCACACACATTTAATCATACACACATACGAGCACACATACACTACATGGTATCCCAGCATAGATATAGCGGTAAGTTCCTACTCAAGTATTAATTCGGTGATAGTGTCATGAATCATTTGGCTTTTTTTTAATTTTTATTGTTGTTATTTTAATTATTTTTTTTTTTTTTACATACGATCTTTGAGTGTTCAATGTTACCATTGAAAAATGTAACTAGAACTGTTAAGTGTTTGTTTACTTTTATGTCATTTGTCCTTAGTTATATCATTCTACTCGCAATTATTTTACTGGCCAACACAACTGCCATGGTTTCACGAAATGATATGCAATTTTTATGTAACCATAAAATCTCCGCGGTGGGGGGCGCTGGTGACCTGTATTACGGGTTTTACAAACCTATCTCAGGCGCCAGTCTCTCAGCCAAGGGTTGTAATGTGGCTGCTTGCATATAACATCGACCAAATAAATTGTTATGTATAACCATTGTTGAGAGACAAATAAATGAATTTTTATTTTATTATTATTAAATTAAATGGCTGATGGCGATCATGTACTCACGTGCGCGAACACGTGCGCGGGCAGCGGCTGGCCGGTGGCCTGCGCGCGCGCACACATGGCGGCGTACTGCTCGCGCGAGGGCCGCTGCATGGGCGCGGGTGCTCGTGGGCGGGCACCATGATCATGTACTCACGTGCGCGAACACGTGCGCGGGCAGCGGCTGGCCGGTGGCCTGCGCGCGCGCACACATGGCGGCGTACTGCTCGCGCGAGGGCCGCTGCATGGGCGCGGGTGCTCGTGGGCGGGCACCATGATCATGTACTCACGTGCGCGAACACGTGCGCGGGCAGCGGCTGGCCGGTGGCCTGCGCGCGCGCACACATGGCGGCGTACTGCTCGCGCGAGGGCCGCTGCATGGGCGCGGGTGCTCGTGGGCGGGCACCATGATCATGTACTCACGTGCGCGAACACGTGCGCGGGCAGCGGCTGGCCGGTGGCCTGCGCGCGCGCACACATGGCGGCGTACTGCTCGCGCGAGGGCCGCTGCATGGGCGCGGGTGCTCGTGGGCGGGCACCATGATCATGTACTCACGTGCGCGAACACGTGCGCGGGCAGCGGCTGGCCGGTGGCCTGCGCGCGCGCACACATGGCGGCGTACTGCTCGCGCGAGGGCCGCTGCATGGGCGCGGGTGCTCGTGGGCGGGCACCATGATCATGTACTCACGTGCGCGAACACGTGCGCGGGCAGCGGCTGGCCGGTGGCCTGCGCGCGCGCACACATGGCGGCGTACTGCTCGCGCGAGGGCCGCTGCATGGGCGCGGGTGCTCGTGGGCGGGCACCATGATCATGTACTCACGTGCGCGAACACGTGCGCGGGCAGCGGCTGGCCGGTGGCCTGCGCGCGCGCACACATGGCGGCGTACTGCTCGCGCGAGGGCCGCTGCATGGGCGCGGGTGCTCGTGGGCGGGCACCATGATCATGTACTCACGTGCGCGAACACGTGCGCGGGCAGCGGCTGGCCGGTGGCCTGCGCGCGCGCACACATGGCGGCGTACTGCTCGCGCGAGGGCCGCTGCATGGGCGCGGGTGCTCGTGGGCGGGCACCATGATCATGTACTCACGTGCGCGAACACGTGCGCGGGCAGCGGCTGGCCGGTGGCCTGCGCGCGCGCACACATGGCGGCGTACTGCTCGCGCGAGGGCCGCTGCATGGGCGCGGGTGCTCGTGGGCGGGCACCATGATCATGTACTCACGTGCGCGAACACGTGCGCGGGCAGCGGCTGGCCGGTGGCCTGCGCGCGCGCACACATGGCGGCGTACTGCTCGCGCGAGGGCCGCTGCATGGGCGCGGGTGCTCGTGGGCGGGCACCATGATCATGTACTCACGTGCGCGAACACGTGCGCGGGCAGCGGCTGGCCGGTGGCCTGCGCGCGCGCACACATGGCGGCGTACTGCTCGCGCGAGGGCCGCTGCATGGGCGCGGGTGCTCGTGGGCGGGCACCATGATCATGTACTCACGTGCGCGAACACGTGCGCGGGCAGCGGCTGGCCGGTGGCCTGCGCGCGCGCACACATGGCGGCGTACTGCTCGCGCGAGGGCCGCTGCATGGGCGCGGGTGCTCGTGGGCGGGCACCATGATCATGTACTCACGTGCGCGAACACGTGCGCGGGCAGCGGCTGGCCGGTGGCCTGCGCGCGCGCACACATGGCGGCGTACTGCTCGCGCGAGGGCCGCTGCATGGGCGCGGGGTGCTTGTTGGGCCGCTTGGCCGGCGGCGGGGCGGCAGCCGGCTCGCGACCGGGGCCCGCTCCTGGTTAAACCACAATAAAACATTGTCAATCGTAATCATAAGACGTTTGAGTACAAAAAACAAATAAATAATAAAGATACCGACTAACCACACGTTCGCACTGCCCAAAGATTTACAAGAAAACATATAATGCGGCGGCCGCAAAGAGGAATGCCAAAGGCGCTCGATTGGACCTGTCAAATAGTCTCTCAGCGACCGTAGTTTTCTGGTAAATATTTAAAACATTTGTTTTGATACTTACCAAAAAAAAAATAACAATACGACAAATTTAACAGTTGTACTACTCAAACTGTGGCCCTACTGCTCAAATGTATTCACACCCGAATACTGAAGCTATAGCGCTGTCTCGGTCACATACAGAATCACCTATTAACTGACTATATGAAAGGGAATCTTATTGTTGAAGTTGCACGGTACAAAAACGGCGTTGGCTGTCAAAATGAAGTCACTTACGCGGTAGGCCCACTGGTCTTATTACGTGCGTGAAAAAGGTTAAAAAGTAAAAAATTATGTGTTATACGTCGACTATTTATGATTGAAACTAAATTTAATACTAAAACTAAGTTAACTATTTCGGTAAACGCAAAATGGAATTACACGTGAAAAGTTTTATATTGAACCATATAACATTAGTATTATATTTTTACACATAAATACTTATATATGTATAATTATAACAATTATAATAAGAAAAAGAAAAAGAAGTACAATACATTACAAACCTGTTGCTATAATATCCAATGGTAGCACAAAAAGGAAAACGGATATTTTTTATGACATTATGTTGGCACATTATTAAAGTATAGTATAATAAAACAGTTATAAAGACGTGTATACTGACTGTCGAGTCCATTGATGTCGTCGAAGGCGCGGCGTTTGAGCGGCTGCGCGGGCGCCAGTTCCGCTTTACGCGCCTCTATCTCAGCGCGGGACGCCACGCGCTCGTACATGAGACTGCCATCTGTTGATATAATACTAAAAGGTTATATCTATACCAATATTATGAAGCTGAAGAGTTTGTTTATTTGAACGCGCTAATCTCAGGAACTATTGGACTTAGCAAATTCTTAGACCATTCGAAAGCTACATTTCTCCCGAGTGACATAGACTATATTTTATCCCGATATTCCCACGGGCACAACACGGGTAAAACCGCGAAGATCCGCTAGTTGTTCATATTTAGGAAATGATCTGATAACATCATACAGCTGTCACAGAGACGAGGTTAGAAAATGTCTTCGCAAACAGCCGGTGAAATGAGCACGAGGTTTTGTTGACATGAACTATTTTTTTTGTCCAAATGTCCGACAATGTTTGACTGCAAAAGAGGGACCAGGGCAGCATGCACCGGAGCAGTAACTTGCAGAAAAAATGGAACGCGGCTGTACATTGTACTTAGTAATTACTTATGATTTCCGATTTTATCATGTTTTCTGTGCTATATAAAGCAATCTTATTTATTTCATCGGACGCCGAGATATTTAAAAAAGTTCATGTGCGGAGTGACAGTCCTATCGCCCTAGCATCAGCTGTTTTGACATGCTGGTTCGATTCTATTCCAAAACCCGTCGAGCCTTGGGCTCGAGCGGCGAGGGTCGCCACCCCAACCGCCTAATGGTATATAGCTTGTGCTATCGCTATAGCTATCGATTTTCAAACCCCCCTACGAGTGCTCTTGCTGACGTTATCACTTTCATACTAAAAATGTCAAAGTAAATCCAATAGATGAGTAGATAAGTAGGAATTAGAAAAAATACCCTATCGTTAAAGGGTTTTATGAGAGTTTGAAGTGTTCCAAAAAATAACAATCGAATAATTAGAATGATTTACGTACTCCCAAAAAATCATTCGAATGATCATTCACCATTCTAATGGTTTTTTGGAATGATTCATTCATCAGTATTCGAATAATTATTTCATTTGAATGATTTTGTGTTTATGTTTACTTAGTGTTTGTTTTATTTTTTACGAAACTAAACCAACATATATATATATATAAGCAAAGTAAAGCAGTGTCACGGTTTATACCCGCACTAGTAAGAGACGATTAGATGCGTCACTGGCGCTGATCATGGCCAGCCCCCAATGAACTCGCGTCCGAGTTAAAAGGGCTTCTTGCGAATTCGAGTAAAAATAAATCATTCGAATGAAACAATATAATTGGGTATGGTGAATGATCATTGGTATTCGGCCATCTCTAGCCAGCAGTAGAAGCAGCACGTACCGGGCGCCTTGGGCGGCTTGGGGAAGGCGACGTGCGCGGGCTTGGGCATGCGGTCGCGCGGCGTGAGCAGCAGCCACTCGTGCGCGCGCGCCAGCGGCGAGGGCGCCCCGCGGGCGGCGGCCAGCCGCGTGGCCACGGCCCCGACGGCGCCGCGCGCGCGCGCCCCGCCCCCGCCGCCGCCGCCCGCGCCCGCGCCCGCGCCCCCGCGCAGCTCCGCGCCGCCGAGCCCCGCCATCGCTATTGAACCTGGGGAAACACGCATCATCTTTACAATCATCCTACTATATTAAAATTTGTCACCGTCATAAGATTTTCAGATAAGGAGAACGGGCCATGACCCACCACACGGTCCCAATGCGGATTGGTGGGTTTTATCGACTGCAAATGCTGCCGGGACCGACGGCGTAACGTGTCCGAAGCACGAAGAAGCTCGAGATAGTACATTTTTGGCCACCCATCCCGGGACCGACCATAGCGAAAGTTGCTTAATACACACAAATATTGCACATTAATTGGTTCATCATACATAAATAATTCATAAATAAATGTGCAACTAACTCATTTCAGTTATTTGTTTGCACGAAATTATAAAAACAATGTACTTTCATACATGAGGTATATAAATGCGATGAGTCACACACACATACATAGAATTATTAAAATTATAAGATATAAGACTAATATCTTATAATTATAACTTTTTAATTTTCCTTTTTGCAATTATTTTTATGTGATAAATATTAAACAAGAAAATATACTAGAAAAAAGCATCTATATTTCTATATTCTATATTTTCTTGTTTAATATTTATCACATAAAACTAGCATTGTAAAATCCAAAATTAAAAAGTTATAATTATAAGATATTAGTTTATTCGTGATTTATGTATGAAAGTACTTAATTATTTCGCGCAAACAAATAACTGAAACGGGTTAGTTGCGCATGTATTTATGAATTATTAATGTATGATGAACCAATTAATGTGCAATGTTTGTTTGTACGGATGTCGTACCACCTTAACCTCAGCAATCGCAGGCCGAGCGCACGAACCACTGCATCAAGGGCTGTTCATATTAAAATTACAAGGTTGGAAATGAAATAAACTGTGATGAGTTAGCGCAATGTACGATCGAGTGAACTATATTGTACTATACAAAATGTCAAATTTCTTCATACGATTCTGAGCTTAATGACGTACATCTTAAAGGTTAAAGTCGAGTGGAGTCAAATTGACAGTTAAATAAAGCAAAAAATCAAGAAAACAAATACCGCGCGCGCCTTCATCACGGGCCGCGTGCCCTCGCCTGTACTTTAGGCTAGCCATAAAATCGTCGATATACAGGTGATCGCCAGCCAGTTAAAAACTCGATTTTCTGTGCGACCACCCATTGGTCATAAGTTACCTACATAAGGGACCTGGCGAAAAACTGGATTAGCAGTTTCTCACACTCGTGCTTGACCTGCTGCAGGTCGATGGGCGAGAAGGGCGAGCGCGCAAAGTGCGCGAGTCGGCGCACAATGCGGTGAAAGGCGACGCGCGAAGATAAAACGTTGCGCGCGTTTTCATCACGAGCCGCGCGCCCTCGCCTGTACTTTACGCTAACCATAAAATCGTCAATAAGCAGGTACTCACACTCGTGCTTGACCTGCTGCAGGTTGATGGGCGAGAAGGGCGAGCGCGCAAAGTGGCGCGGGCGTCGCAACGCACGCGCGAGCCTGCGCGCCAAACGCGTGAAAGGCGACGCACGCAGATAGAACGCCGCGCGCGTCTTCATCACGGGCCGCGCGCCCTCGCCTGTGCCGTGCGCTGTCGCCACGTGCCGCGCCAGGTGCGCGCGTAGCTTGAATTCCTAAACAACAACCTCTCAGTTCTAGAAACGCTCAGTCATCATATAAACATTAAAGCTCATCTTATGACGCATGATTTTTATTAGCGAGGATCCGCACCCCGACCGCCTAACGGAATAGCTTGTGCTATCACTATAGCTATCGATTTTTCAAACCTCCTACGAGGGCTCTCGATAACGCTATCACTTTCATACTAAAAATGCAATAGTAAATCCAATAGATGAATAGACATATGTAGGAATTAGAAAAAAACCCTGTCGTTGAAGGGTTTTATGAGAGTGAAGTTTGATAGCTATAGCGATAGCACACGCTAGGCCGTTAGGCGGTCAGGGTGCTCTTATTGGCTACCTGTTTACTACTGTACTTAATATTGTTATTAGGGCGGTTACAACCCGAGACTCGGGTTCGTCGATCGACGAAAAATTCCAAATTATGCGAAAATCTTTAATTGCTGTTTGTGATCATCACGTTTAACATTTTGTATATTTTATAGTTTTCGGAACAAATAGACTCAAGTACCTTTAATTTGATACCTTACTCGGCCGCGTACTACGCGCCAAAGTCCCTATCGAGTCGTCACAAATTTTGCGAACCTGAATTAAGTATATAGATTATAGAACGCCGCGCCGTTAGTCTTCCATAAATAAAAAAGTCACGCGAGAGTCACGCGAGCACGCGTGTGTAAACAGCGTGCACGCTATTCGTGTCGTCACCCGTAACACGACTACGGTTATTCTGACACGAGCGGCGAACACGAACGTAGTGTACATATTTGCGGATACGGATTACGGATTAAAACACGCTTTTGGGCCCAAAGTTCTTACCATTGAGCTATCGAGACTTAAAAAACGTACATAAAATCCCGAAAATAAACATGTTATGTTCTTGTCAGATATATTAATCCGACAAAACTTGTGTTTCTCAGATAAAAATGTGTGTTTTCTGTAAGATACATTACCTTAGCGCAGTTGAGTACGGTGCAGCGGTGCGGGCGGTGGGAGGCGGAGAACGCGGTTTCGTCGCCTTCGGGCCGCGTCTTGCTCGCTTCAGCCTCGTTTTCGCCGAATGCGTTTGCCGTCTGCGAATGAAAGTACTCATCACAAAAGTGCTTGCAAATAAATGATTTGAATTTGAGTGTCAAGGCCTTTTAGGCCCGTATTACAGAACGTGACTCAAGCAGTGATCTATACTTGAGTACAGCTAGCAAAGGACGCGCTTATACATTTCATTCAGCGACGTCCCTTTCTAACTGCTCTCAAGTACAGAACACTACTCGAGTAACGTTCTGTAATACGGGCCTAAGTCTTGACCCTTTTATGTAGTAGGGATAATGTGAGAAGGATGTTGAGCGATATGAGTACCAGCCCCCTGTCTAATTTTAAAATCTATCACAATCCCTTTGAAAGGTATTGTGATGTTATTTATAGAATTGTGTAACTTATAGTCGCAATCACTTTCGGTACGGATGATGTTTTAAATTACACTTCATTTGACACTTCTCCATACATTTGAAAGATATTTTAGAGTGTCAGTTTGCTTAGCCATTTCAATTTCGTTCATTCAATACCTTTCAAAACGCGTCCCGATCACAATCCCTATCAAATGTCAAATAGTGACGGCTTGAAGTATGTAAATATCTTTCAAATTACGAATTGAAAGGGATTGCGATAGATTTTAAAATTAGACAATTTTATTAGCCCCTTGGTATGGATGGATTCTTTATTCGAGTATAATAGTAATATGAACTTTATTAACGATCTGCATTTATTTAAAAAGGTAAAACCAACCAAAAATATACGACGAGGATATTTTGTTATCCTATAAACTCAGTATAACACAACACAATCATCATCACACAAGGCATTACGCGATAAGAAATCATATTCTCAAGTCAAGATCTATGAACAGTTTACAAGCATGCTAGCTAAGACTCGATTTGATGAATGTTGTTCATGCACTTCCAAGAATTCAATATCACTTAAAATCTAGAAATTTTAAAGATATAAAGCTTACTTTGAGCCCCCCATATTTCTTCCAGTATTGCCAGCAAGTGGAGCACAATCTATATTGTAAATGCTCTGGGCCCCACGCGTACCACTGGGATGAATTTGTCACTGAAAAAGAAAACAACTTAGTTTATTTTATGATTTTTGAATTTTTGCATTTTTCAATGCTATTGTTATATTTCTTATGATAAATTTTAAATAGAAAAATATTGGAAAAAATTAACTCGGCCACAAGTGAATTCTCAGATGGGAATCGAACCCATGACCTTTGGAAATCCGGTCCAATGCTCTAACCGCTGAGCTACCGAGACTTGCGAACCACCGTCGAAATTCTCCAATACTTTTATATTTTTAATACGCTGTAGGCCAGCGTTGTCACATCAATGCTAGGAAAGCAAGCACAAATGCAAGGACTTTGTTTATTTTTGTGAGTTATTATTATTCAAAATGTGCGAGAAAAATAAGTAGCTTTACGCAATAGAAGGACGTAAACGTGACTCTACGCTTTTGTAGTTGTAGCGCTTGATGCTATGCTCATGGATGTGGGTAATGAGAAATCTTTAGCCTAATCGCAATGGGAAAGGTATGTCAACATTGTTACAATATGTTACAATACTGGAAAAATAAAACAATATGTCTAAATAGCATACTATTTAGAAATAAAAAAAACGCAATATCATACTCATTTGCTTTTGGTTTGGTATGTCGATATATGGGGACAATATATTATGATGGCACGGAACCGTCGGTGCGCGCGCCCGACTCGCTCTTGACCGAGCGTAGTTCTGTACCTCAAAAGGAAAAAACGGAACCCTTATAGGATCACTTCGCTGTCCGTCCGTCCGTCTACCAAGACCGTTTTTCTCAGGAACGCGTGGAGGTATCAAACTGAAATTTATATCTAATACTCAGGTCTACTGTCCCTTGGAGCTGTAAAAAATCAAACTTCTAAGCCAAAGCAATCAAAAGATACAGCCGTTTATGCCGCAAATTTCCGCAAATTTTTGAAACTCGCACGGGAATCAAAACCTACAGGGTACTTCCCGTAAACTTAGAATCTTGAAATTTTGTACAAAGTAACGTCTTATAGTACAGATAAAGTAAAAATTGCGAAAACCGTAAATTGTTAGTTACATCATATGATAAAAAATATTTTATGGAACCCTCGGTGCGCGATTCCGACTCGCTCTTGACCGTTTTTTACGTTAGCAGTCAGACTAGGGCGGTTACAACCCGATACTCGGGTTCGTCGATCGACGAAAAATTCCAAATTATGCGAAAATCTTTAATTGCAGTTTGTGATCATCACGTTTAACATTTTGTATATTTTATAGTTTTCGGAACAAATAGACTCGAGTACCTTTAATTTGATACCTTACTCGGCCGCGTACTACGCGCCAAAGTCCCTATCGAGTCGTCACAAATTTTGCGAACCTGAATTAAGTATATAGATAGTCACCTAGGCAGGAGACACACAGCTGCGCGGGCGGCAGCGCGGCGGTGCCGTTGGTGCCGCCGTTGGGAACCGCGCCGGGTTTGCCGCCGCCACCGCCACTCGTGATCAGCGCCTGATTCGGTTTGTTGCTGCAAACATTCCGGACGGTTAGATAAACAGATACTAAATTTAAAACCAACACCGAGAATACGTGCAATAACAAATAAAATCAATGAGTAATAGGTAGTCACTAACACTATTCGAGAAAAACTTTTGTTCTATACTAAAGCCTATCAATGAATGTTGTTAGCAAAACATTTTCAAAAGTCACTAACACGATTTTGCGATCAGCTTTTGTTCTATTCATTTTTCCATTCTGCAAAGTTATAATATATAAATGAATTTAAACATACGTAACATCAAAAAGTAGCTTTTTGCGAAGTTTAATCGCCTCTCTGGTCTAGCTAAAGATGGAAGCGAGCCTCTCCCGGAATCGTCAATCACTGAGGAACTGGCTATCTTATCTCGAACTGCCGGAACACAACAATGCTGAAAACATTTTTGTTGTGGCGTCAGGCTTAGAAAAGATGGTGGTTGCTAGCTAGGCGGGATTATAACAAGTCCTACCACCAACCAAACCGAATACAATATGTACCTCCACTGGGAATCGAACCCGGGACCCCTGGGTCTGATACCGGTGGTTGTACCACTAGACCACAGAGGCGGTTAAAAGACCCAGAGATCTCCAGAGGTTCGATTGCTACCAGCATCTTATTTAAGTCTGACTGACGCCATAACAACAATGTTTTCAGCATTGTGGTGCACGGGCAGTTACATTAGCCTTTTCATTACTAACATCGGGATGAAGGCTAAGCTCTGCTCAATGGCCATACAAAAACTTAAAACACATTCAAGAAACGTCTTGTTATTTTTAGCTCTTTTAGAGTAAAGAAAGCTTAGGCATGCATAATTTACAGTTCACATATACGTAAAGTAATCATGTTCGTTGGTACAAACACTCACTAGTTGGGAATGTACACTTGTTTCAGCTTGGACTCCGCCTCCACCGCCTTCACGCGTTTCTGCTGAACGTAGCGGTCCGTCGTTTTCCACATGTAGTAGTATTCCACAAGATTCTTTAGCGTTTTCCATGGCAGCTGTAAATAAAGTAATGGTTAGAGATCTGATGGACTTTGAAATAAGTTAGTTTACATTCGGACCGAATCAAATACCAGTGTAGGGAATATTTTAAATTCTGCAGTATTATTTTATATTCCATCTGCTTCGTATGAATATTGAGAATGAATGTTTTATAGTGAAATAATTCAGAAAAAATATTGTTTGGCGGTTGCGTTCGAACTGTAACGGCGATGGCATTGATATTTCTCACATTAGTCCTTGAGCTTAGGCTAAGGCGGCCCGTCTATGGTGTATGTTCATTATATCAGTGTTGGGTACTCACAAAGTCCTGACGTATGTCGGCCAAGTCCATGTCGTATTTGTCGAGCGCCTCCTCGAACAGGTTGGCCTCGGAAGCGGACCACTACTCCATCTCGTCGCGGCACAGCACGGGGCCCGACTATGCTGAATGTTAATTATATCAGTGGTGGGTACTCACAAAGTCCTGACGTATGTCGGCGTAGTCCTTGCCGTACTTGTCGAGCGCCTCCTGGAACAGGTTGGCCTAGGAAGCAGACCACTCCTCCATCTCGTCGCGGCACAGCACAGGGCCCAACTATTCTGTATGTTGATTATATCAGTGGTGGGTACTCACAAAGTCCTGCCGTATGTCGGCGAAGTCCTTGCCGTACTTGTCAAGCGCTTCCTCGAACAGGTTGGCCTCGGAAGCGGACCACTCCTCCATCTCGTCGCGACACAGCACGGGACCCGACTATGCTGTATGTTCATTATATTAGTGTTGGGTACTCACAAAGTCCTGCCGTATGTCGGCAAAGTCCTTGCCGTACTTGTCGAGCGCCTCCTCGAACAGGTTGGCCTCGGAAGCGGACCACTCCTCCATCTCGTCGCGACACAGTACTGGGCCTGATGCTGGCACTAACGCGCCCAGTGCACCCTCTATGCTGTATCCGGACTTGTGCAGTGTGTCCATCGCGTGGAACTGTACAGGCAAAGGGATCATAATCAGTAATAATATAAGAGTTCTGGAGAGATGCTATCATATTGTATTATCTATTATGGATAATGGAAGTGCAGCATCTCCTGTCCTCCTCCCTGTTCCCTTAAGTAAGAGCTGATATGAACTAAACTCAGATTGTTGGGAGAAGACGTCCCTGACAGGTGGTGTCTATTCTCTAACATCAAGTAAATAATAAGTAAAAAAAAAAATCGTTAATTTTTCTTTTACAGGAACTTGTCAAAAAACTATTCTTCAAGTGGCCGCACTTTATCATCGTTATCAAAGTTATCGGATGCACTGTTCATGTCGTCGGTAAAGCAATCGATGGATATGAATGTAATTCGCATAACTCTTACTAGGGTAATCAGAAGAGTAGGTACTGCTGAGAAAAGTTTTATTTGGAATTGCATAATAATAATAAGTAACTAATTGTTGTCATAACCAATTTATAGAATCTAGCTAGACCATTTCAACATGGTATTCAATCAAACTCACCAGTGTGATATCGCGACTCGCGGCCGCGGCGGACATGTGCAAACTGGGCTGCTTGACGCTGGACGAGCAGTCCAGGGCACGCGCGAACGTGCCCACAGACCGCGACACCACCAGAAACTGGTCGATCTGCCGGTCCGTCAGCCCGTGCTCGGGCGTCCACACCAGCGTCTCTAACTCCTCGCCGTTCCGTGGGTCCTCTTCGCCTTGAATATTTACAAGCTTTATAATTAATTAAACACTTTAGTTTCATCGGCCGGCTGTAAACTGTTCGATTATATACTCAGTTTCCGTTATCATGAGATCAGAACTGAAGTGTGCATCATACTTGTCAGTGTGGCTGGCCACGATAGGTTTTGACTCCATCTGTGAGTTTCCACTATGAATTAGAATCTACATTCAAATCTTACTGTCTTAATTTCAAATTTAGATAAGTTAGAAATGTTGATAAGATGATGATTTTATTAATGTGATATGAAAAATTTGTTCCCAAATGTTTGTTATTCTTGTTACTAATCTAATATAATAATCTTTCAAATCGCTATGGTATTATTGTTGAATTTAGTCACAATAAAAGAAAGCAATCGATTAAGCATCAAGTTCTAAATATTGCAGTCATATCAATGCTTACCTTCTTTTAATAAATTAGTTACTTCAGTCTGATATCTACTTCCAACTCTGATTTCTCCCTTATCTGCTAATAAAGTCTTTTGTGAAGGATCAAATACTAAACAATAAAAAAATGTGTCCTGAAACAAAAAAAAATAAAGTCAGTGAGTTGTTCTTTGATTACGAATATGACATGTTTATTTATTTGTTTATTGGGCAGTCAACAAAAACATGTACTAACAATATGTAATAAATTAAATGTAGAATCTTAGTCTAAGTACAGTTTCTAATTATAGACAGCCACGGCATGCAATTATATATTATTATTATAGTTAGATTTATTGTTAAACTCTACAAGAGAAGAAATCAGTTTATAACATTGTGCGTATTAGATATAGTTAAATCAATCAATACATGGTCACCTCATACATAATTGTGTACTAATTAAAGATATTTACATCATAAACCAAGGACAATTGTGTAATTATTTATTGTAGAAGAGTTTCAAATGTAATTTATGACTAGGAGGCCTAGAGGCGGTATCGTGTGAGGGCAAATAAATTCTGCGAAAGATCTGTGTGTCTGTCATGTGCATGTCATCCATTACTACCAGTTACCAAAGATATCGGGTAGGTTTTTTTATATATTTTTATTTTGCAACTTAACTACCTACAGTGGTGGTCACATATATAACGACACTAGTCGATTTTCATACAAACGAGGTAACTTTGGAGCCTTGGTTCTCTGCCAAGGATTGACCGAGCCGTGATCTGATAATAGCCACCCAGGGAGTGAAGTGAGGAGATCCAGATTGCTATACACACCCAACTGATCTGATCAACATTCTAAGAGATGTGTAGATATATGTTTGAAAAAAAATAGCGAAAATAGCATAAAAAATTTAGAAATTCCTGAAACTGAAAACTCTGATCCATTACATCTTTTAGAATGTAGATCAGACCAGTTGGATATGTACAGCAATCTGAATCTCCTTCATTCACTCCTTGGATGGCCATTTTATCAGATTACAACTTGGTCAATCCTTGACAGAGAGCCAAGGCTCCAAAGTTACCTCGTTTGTATGAAAATCTACTAGTATCGTTAATTATGTGACCACCACTGGTATATACTTATGAAGATCCCTAGAGTCGAACAACTTTATCGGATCGAATACTTTATTCATATATTCGTAGGACCGATTTTCTGTAAAACAATTCTTTGAACCCCAATGGATTCAAATGCTCTTTTCTGCATCCGATAATCAAATCTACAAAAAGCGCAGAGATTCACTTGGCACTGAGCACGACATTAACTAGGTAGAGTACTGTCATTTATACTACAGAGATAACTGCGATGTGCGACGCCTTACAATGGCTAAAGTGCGGCGGTGCGCTTCGGTAGGCATCAAAACACAATAATGCTGAAAACATTGTTGTTATGGCGTCAGGCTTAGATAAGATGGTGGTAGCTAACCAAACCGAATACAATATGTACCCCCGCTGGGAATCGAACCCGGGACCCCTGGGTCTGATACCGGTGGTTGTTCCACTAGACCACAGAGGCGGTTAAAATCTAATTTCAATATCACTAACGTTCACTTCATATAATTTTTAATCTGACCTAAAAATATATGACATAGTTATTATTTAACCTGTTCATTCGTTATAATTATCCTTTTTTATTTATTTCATTTGTTTTTATTTCAATTTTAATTATTAAGTACCTACTTTTCTTTAATTCATCTTACCCGAACCGGACATTGGTGTCTAGAGAACAATGGAATATCTATTGTGTCTCGGGGCCTGAAAGGTCTTGTGTGTGACGAATGTTTATTGAGTTTTTGTCAGTTCGTTAAGTCTAACTAAATAAAGTTCATTTTTGATTATCCTGAAAATATAGATATAAAAAAATAAGCTTCATTTACTTGATATGAACTGACACGACCTGCCAGGAACGCATTATCTCAGCGGCCGGACTTTAGAAGAAATGTCCAACGTAAGGGATATTGCGTTAACATGCTGAGTATAGTTTCGAATTTTAATCAATATTGCAATAAGTTGTAGGTCTATACAAGTGTCTCGGTTTAGGAAGTAAATAGTAAAACATGTGTAAATATATCGCCGTGCCTTGTCCGGTACATACTCACATCCTTATTGAGATAGCTGAGCAGCGACTCTGTCTCGTTGAGTAGCGTGACGGTGCACTTGCCCCGGATGTGCGTGGCGGGTAGCGTCTCCACGTGCCGTGATAGGAACAGCTCGCGGTGCTTCGCCTGGTGCCGCTGCTTCGGCGCTAGCCCGTCTGTGCCTGGTAGATCGCTAGATTCCTCCTCCATCGCCACTGGAAAAAGAGAAAACGTCTTGTTAGAAACAATAAGGTACCACACATCGTCGATTTTTTTTATACAATCATAACATAGTAAAAACACGCTAAGAAAAAAAAACATTGCAGCATAGTGCAGCCCCGTCAGAATAACAGCGCTACTTTGTCACTTTGTCCACCTGAGTGGCACAGTAGCAATATGCTGAGACGGGGCATTTATTGGCCAATGCACACACTTGACCCATATTCCATGAACATTGGTCATAGGGCTGTGTTGAGCATTGGAAAGAAATAAAATACATTTATTTTAGAATCGACAACACAACATTATAAATTTATTACAGCAAACACAAAACAAGACACAACTATAACCACATATTGTGCATCGTCGAGTGATGCCAAAACTGATACATTAGGAAAATGGTGTACAGTGACAGTCGAAAATCTGCGTGTATAAACATATCGCGTTTATTACAGTATTCTATGTCAATACAACTCAAAGTAAATTGTATCGGGAATCATATCATTGTACCAAAAGTTAGACATTTTAGACGAAGACGTTGTCTTGAATGTATGTACTCTGGAATCTCTGGATGGACATGGACTTAAGTAACTCACATAGTATAATTAGAAAAATGTTTAGAAGACAGCATCTTTCTACAGATCTACTTTTACAAACGGGCCGGGCGCTTTAAAACCATTAATGTTTAACGATGTGTAGGTAAATTAATTTTGAATTTCAATGTAAAAAAGACATCTCAGTTGGGATAATACCATAGATAGGAACCAGTCACTTACGTATCGATTTAACTATAGGAAATAATATCGAGGTATCATCAAAAAATGTATAGGAAAATGTAGTTCCGTTTACATCCGGTATGAACGTTGCTCATTATGTTATACATTTTTTGACGATACGTCTTCGATACTTAATCGAAAGTTTTTCGTGCTAGGCCTACTTACTGGCCACTAACTTGTAGCGCCCATTCTCAGGTTAGTGGTCTAGTATCCAATGCCAATTCAAGCGTCGTTACAAGTGGTTGGTCGTGGAGTCGAGTGCCGTCAGATAGCGAGCGAATGTCCCGTGTAGTCTTCCCCGTTTGTCCCGCGACAAAATTGACGTTTTAATTGTATCTAAAATACCAGGAATTTTGTCGATGCTTTACATATTTTATCATCGTATCGTCCGTCGTGTGGCTAATGATAAAAATAAAATATCATGGGGGCTTAAACAGATCAAATTGTGATTAATACGGACTGAAAATAAGTGCGTAATCTATTTCCTGAGAACAGGTAATGTCAGGTATACAGATTTTAGAAAACAAAATAAATTAGAAACTGATTTTCTTTTATAAAAATTCATGACATTAAATGAAATACTATAATAAATAAAATAATAAAAAGTGTATTAAAACAAAAAACACATTTACATGTTTTGGTGATGCATTACAACAAAAAGACAGAAATTATCTTATTTAAGGCTTCTGACCTCCGTGCTCCGTGCAAAAACCTGTATGACAGAGGTCAGCGGCTACCCTCAAATTGATGTATTCGATAGATACATGTAAAATTAAAACTTAAGACAAAAGCATGCGATGTACTAAACAGGTCATAGTTGTAGTTTATTTGTTACAAATACCAATAGTGTGGTGATAACTAAAATTCGCTTAAGTGAAAAATACTGATAATGTGCTGGATTTTAGCATCTACGATACATCGTCAACACAGTGATTGACAGAATGAAATTCAGAATAGGAGCTCCCTAGTCATCTTAAAAATGGCATAGGACAGGTGCAGGAGTTTGACAATTTTAGAATAAAACATGGAAAAGTGTATTCGAATAAAAATAGAAGAGACCCACAAAAATAAACAAGCCCTTTGTTTCAAATAATTTAATTTATTTATGCAAATGCAAAAGAGTATTATGAATACCAGTTAATGTGCGAGAGATAAGTTAATGGATGATAATCGTCGGCCTCCCCGGCCGCAGCCGCGGCAGGTGTTGCGAAACCGAACGCGTCCAACTTGCGATTTTTATGCGCCGATGCGGTGCCGTCCGCCATTACGACATGCGTTATTACGCAGATCGTAAGACGACATGTCTGCCGTATTGATAATATTAAAAAAACGTACAATACTGCTATCTTAAAAAAAAAAAAAAAATTGTAGTTATGCATTTTGGTGGCTTGTGTGTGCCACTCAGGTGCAACTCAATTAGTTGAGAGAAGAAATATAGACTACTAATACTCATAATTATTTCTAATTTCTAATAAGTATTTTAGTTCCTTTTGTTAACGTTATCCAATTAAAGAAAAAAAACGAGTTTGAACGTATATCTGATGCCGGCAATAAAGAGCATCATGCTATTTCCGGCGTGGAAGTGATCGGCGACATTGTTTTTTTTTTCTGTAAATGTCGTAAAGTCAAGAGGGGCGTTGTCGGCATAGGTAAGCGCTAGGGACCGCGTCCCCGCGGGACGGGAGCCCGGGACGGCGCGACCCCTGCGGGGCAAAGTCACTCGGCCCGTGTCGCGTCACGCGCCAACAGATGCCATTGGAATCCTGCCTTGCTTTAATGAATTAGGCCAACAAAAGGATTGTACCGGTCACTCGACCATTATAGGGTGAGAAATTCTGTTTATTTAAGGCCTTTTAAAATACATTTTGCTTGAAATACAGAAGTGTGCATTATGTCCGAATTGAGTTTCGAGACATGTTAGCGACAGATCTTTATGTGTCACTAAACAAGGGTAAAATTAGGTCTGTTTTGAAACAGGTATCGAGAGGTGAGCCTGAGCGTGAGTGGCGCGTGTCGGCGCTAGGGGGCGGTAATCAGGGGTGGGAAGGCACCGGCTACTTATTATTACCAGTTTGCCACAGTCCGCTCAGACACCTCGCTAATCACGACTCGTAACAATAAAGCTTTGTTTGGGAAACGCGTCGATGGCGTTAAACGGGGGTGGAAGCGACAGATGGCATGATACAAAAATGCTCATTTTATTTATAAGCGTCTAGAAATCTCTGTCACTAAGGACACGAACGTCCTTCTGAGTCTGAATGGAATTATGCCGCGGAGGTCGTCTTGCTACCTTGGAGCTATTATTGATATAAAAGTAGGGATCTTATATAAAAGAGGGGGAATTGTACATTGGGTTCACACATGACTGAGAATTCTACATCTCACATATTTATTGCCGTCATTAAACAATCAATGATATCTCATAATTTTTGTTATTTTAGAAAAGTATTGTTATCTTCATCAGACGTTCCAAGCGACGCGGACGTTAATTTATATTTATTGTTATAGGGCACTTTTATGATAAATGATAATATTGTAAATGACGATAAAAGAGGTATGCTTGACTTTTCTCCTATATTCTGAATTAAAAGGTTCAAGAAAATTAAAAGTGGCGTCCATGAAAGTATTTTCTTCGTATTGTGGATAGTAGAGATGTGACCAACTCAAATTGAAAACGCGACTGTTCTATTAACGACTCTACTGAGGCATCGGCAGCGCCTGAAGCATCGATGTTGATATTATTGGCTGAATTTAATGAGTAAATTAAATTACTGGTATGTAAATGAGCATTTTTAGATTATCCTGCAAGTGTTAACAATACGTCATACTCTGTCATCTTTCCGTAGACCCCTTTCTCCTTTATTAAGCACACAATGCATCCTCTATTTTGTGGTCTTATTTTTTCCATCCATCATCATCTATCTACCATCACCTTTCTTATAACATTCCTAACATCCCTTCTCATAACATATCCGTACAAAGACAGGCGGTTTCCTTTCATCTTTTAAATTCCACTTTCGAACGTTCCATCTCATCATCACACACTCACGCCATAAATCCCTTGCGGGGATGGCAGAAGATGGCAGAACTTTACTTTCAAGCTGCACCTTTGGGCAGTTTGAAAGTAAAGTTATGTTTATACATCACTCTCGTGGCCACACCTCAATTTCGACGCCACGTTTGGCATTGGTTAGGACTAAGATGTTGTCCGGAAACAATAGCGACAGGTTGCCAGCCTATCGCCGGTATTAGTTTACGAATAAACCCTGCAAACTAGCCCCTAAAAACTAGCAGCTGGCACATCCTATATCATTTTCAGTCCAGCTTGGGACTCTTGTGCACTCTTTAAGTCATCGATATTAAAGAGTGCACATCACTAGTGCTCCGTCGGAGGGCGCTATTTACCGCGACTCCGACCGGGGGCCGCCGCCGAATTGCGGGGGATTTACTTTATGATAATTATTTCGATTGCCATCGCCGGGAGAAGAGATGGGCGCTGGAACCGATCTCGGCACTCGAGCGCTCCATTGAAGAAGCGAAACGAACGCTTCGGAAAAATCACAGGTTTTATGGGGAACCGCTTTAAATGTCGACAGGTAATGCGCTAACTTAGTAATAAAGTAAATAGGTAATATTTAAGTAAATAGCTCTAAATCACAAATTGATTTCCAAAAGTCTAAATTACAACAGACCACTGTTGGAAGCCTAAACAGCAAGTTGAATTGGCAAGTGGTTGGCCATACAGATTATAGATGATAGGGTAACGAATAGTGTAAATTTCCAAATGTGACATGATCGCATGGATTAATAAAATTAATGTTGTTTTAATAAAAGCTTCACAAGCTTCTTAAAGAACTAAAGTTAAGTCAGCTTTGATCGAACGGGTCATTCCAGATAACTCATTATACTAAATAATATATCCGGACTGAAACTGAGCGAGAACAGTGAGACATTTAGATACGACCTAAGAATGCATCTCCTTCTTTCGACTCTGTAACCCAAACAAGTTATTCAGAAATGTTTTAAAAGGCATTTAATTGATAATTCTGGTTTGAGGCCACAAGATGCGTTGGCAATGTATTGTCCTCCGCTTGCTCAGGAAAAACAAAAAGTTTCTTCCACTCATAAGAAAGGAAGATGTGCTGCGCTGTGGGCTACATAACATACCTAGTATAAATAAGTTGTAATGTAACGCAAAACTGTAGACAGTAAACAGAACTGTACTGTCAGAAACAGTAACTGTCAGAAAACAGTACCTAAAAGCTGCATGGAAAAAAAATATTTTTGTGAGAAAGAGTCTAGTTTTGAAATTATTTGAAATGGAAAGAAAACTATTGATACTTCTAGTAAGTGATATATAAGTCTAATAGCCAATGCTGTACGATCATGGTATTTATTTAAAATTACGTTAATCTTTTAATTTACATAAATTATTCGAAGGCATGTGTACAGCTAGTAATAGGTAAGTATATAAAGACAATCACGAAAACGAAAATAATAAAGGCTGCTCGTATAAATTATCATAATTAAATATGCCTCTTATACAATAAAGTTGCATAAGTTATGAAGATCCATTTTATGGTGATTGTACAAAATATGGCATTCTCCTTCAAACAGTTTTCGAGTAGATTCTTTTAAGGAACAAGAGAGATTTTTGAGCGGTTGTATGCTATTAAAAATTCTAAGAAACTAGCGGAATTTTTAAATGACGGTGGAAATCATGCAACGCTTACGAATACCAGATATTATTACTTCATATATGCACCAGTTAGAAGACAGTTATATTTAATAATTGCAGCTCTACTTGTGCTATGCTATTAGATACGAAGCTGTAATAATATTTTTCACCATTAAAATATGTTTTATTCTTGAGCAGAAGATTTATCTGGGTTCAGGAGACATTTTCATGAGTTAATTTAAAATTGCAGGCTGTATGCAGACTGGTTTCTAAATCTTATGAGCATTTTATTCATACCGGACATGATTCCTTGTTCTGTGCTATAAAGATAATCTTTTTTAAGGTTCCGTACCCAAAGGGTCAAACGAGACCCTATTACTAAGACTCCGCTGTCCGTCCGGCCGTCCGTCTGTCTGTCCGTCTGTCACCAGGCTGTATTTTATGAACCGTGATAATTAGACAATTGAAATTTTGACAGATGATGTATTTCTGTTGCCGCTATAACAACATTTGGTTGGTTGATATACCCAAGAGTCGCACTAAGCGTTTTGACTCGACATTTATAATCCGGACCGCCAAAGAGTGGAACTCCTTGCCTGAGTCTGTGTTTCGACACTTACAATTTGGGGTCTTCAAGTCACGAGTGAATCTTCTAGGTAAGCACGCTACATCCTAGATCGCATCTTCGCTTTCCATCAGGCAAGGTAGCGCTTAATCGCTAATCCTATCTAATTCCATCTGTTTTATATACTTTTTCTTTTTGTAATAATAAAAAAAGACAAACATATAAAAACAGAATAAAAAAAAATCTAAGGGGGGCTCCCATACAGCAAATATGTTGTTTTTTGCCGTTTTAATCGATAATGGTAGGACCCTTCGTGCGCGAGTCCGACTCGCACTTGATCTCAGATAATAGGTAGCATCACTTTCTAGTTATTTTTGTAGATAATACTTCTGATTTTCAAGACGCCCCATTTAATTTAAGAAACAATAAGTACATATTATTATATAGACACTAGTCATCTAATAAACTGGTAAATTTAATATCAAACATGCTCGAGTTCTTTACAGTTTAATTAGATACTTGAAAAAATAGAGATAGAATTTCGAAGTAATTTGGCTATGGGAGGGGGTCTGACGTATCCGTTTAGCTTGGAAAAGGGTCTTTTGCCCTAAATAGTTTGGGAAGCGCCCTAGCTTTATCTAATTTTGATTCTCTTGCGATAGTTGTAGCAAAAATATATGATTGTTATGTAAATTAATCTTTATTGGTTGTTTTGTTACAGTACAGTCGGCTATGGAGATCTGCTAATATGTGAAAAGGGGTTTCTACGGTTCTTTTTGGCTTCATTCCAGAAATTATGAATTCAAATAATTTGCGGGAAAGTTCATGAAGTATGGTTAGATTAAATCGGACATTGGTGTTGTCATGTTTTTTGTTTACTATTCTTTGGAACTATTTTTCGATCGACGGCGGCGGCGGAAGTGTGCTATGTCATCTTGTGGTCAAAATTATTGGCGATTTAATAACCGGGGATTATGGATCCACACGCGTCACTACGCAACTAATTAAAGCGTAGGCAAAGAGAAAATGGCAATCTGTGGAGTTCTGCCCCCTTTTAGTGGGGGGGGGGGGATGTCGGTTACGTGTGCCCCCTTGGGGTGGTCGGGTGTATGGTTTTTCTGCTCGGGCATCCTTTGCTTACTTATTGATCCAGTCAAATGTGTGGAGGTGGCGCTGTGGGTGGCGCGCCCGGCCCCGCGCCCCCCGAAGGGGGTACGTCCAAATAAATCTGCCCACCCGCGAAACACCGCAGTGACAACAGTGGCGGCCGGTAAGATGCGGTCCCAATCCCGTTTCCAATCAATCGTCATGGCAAAGCCTCGGCGGCAGCGAGGCGAGGTCGTCGAGGCAGCATATAAAATTGGCGTGTGCCATTTTAATTGGAATGATTTCCATTGGAAGGTAACGGCGGGAGCGACCTTAGATACAGGCATGCGCGCCGACGATAAAGGTGGCGAAACCGCGTCGCTCTCTATACAGGGGTCAATGACGTCTCATACAATAGCACTTCATTTATGACAATTATTTGTCAAATGTTATAAACACTTCATTATTATAGTACACCAAAATGAATTAAATGTTTGGTGGTATTTCCGAGGTTTCCTCTAATTTGTTAGTCCTATTTCAATTAAAACAATTCCAAAACAAAGTAAACAGGAACAAAGCAACTCGAAACCAAGCTTTCGTTGCCGACCGTAGTAAAAACCTGCTCTATAGTGTGTAGGTACAGTTGACGGCACACAAGTTTAACAGTTGCACAGCAAAACCACTCTAATCAAGTCCACAATAAGGGTGCAAAGCACATCAACACTTATGTTGTCGACTGTAGGTAATTATGAAAAAACATCGACGTTACTTCCCCAAGACTGTTCCTAAATTCAAGACCCAATTGATTAATATGATTATATTGACAACCAGATATAACGACAGTAGGTAGGGGTATATGGATTACAAAAAAGTTTATAATGATACCAAACGACATGTTAAATTTCTAATATCTTCCAGTTCAGGTATAGACTTTGTCTGCTATAATACTAGGAGAGTAGAGCAACAGTTCCTACAATACAACAAATACATGGATACCAAACAACGCAACGCTTGAATACGGGGCTTGAATAAAACAATGAATACGGGGTTAAGTTCTGATTGTGAGCATCAAGTCCATTGCAAATATTGCAATCTTAACGGCTAGTAAATCCTAACGCTCACATTCCTCACTAATATTATAAATGCGAAGTGCGTTTATTTGTCCTTCCTTCCCGCCCTAACTAAGCAACCAATCTACTTGATTTTTCGCATATTACACTGAAAAAACTAATTAACAAAAACTGTTCAGCTATTGTGAATATAGCTTAACTGAGTTTACTCGTAAGCAAAGTTAGTTTAAATGCAACAATACGCTTGAGTTACATCGAATAAAACGAGTTTATGCTATTTCAGTTTGGCTATCCTTTTCAAAACTGTTAAGTTAATGGTTACCAATTACTGATCAGGTAATTCTCAACACGAATAAATAGATTAAAAATAAACAAACTATTCTTAATTATTTACACGACCATTATGTCGCCAGCAACACAAATTGATTTACTATATTATAGTTAGTCGCAGCAAAGCATTTGTTAGTAAACAGCAATTTAGAAATTATTATTTACACAAACAAATGTTGCGTATGACGAAACGTTTTGGCTGCTTCATGTCATTTCATGTTCGTTCCTGTTTTTTTGCATTCGCAAAACGCATTCGCTACAATGCCATTTGGCCATTTTTCTGTGTGCCGCCGTGAAGTGTTGTAGTTGTTTATCATGACCAAAGAATTAATTACTCATTATACATTGTATAGTACTCTAAAAGTTTAATGGATACATACATTAACCCTAAACACAATACACTCCTTTTTTGGGCAGTCGTGTAATTATTTCTGAATCATTTAATTTACCTACATTGTATTGGCATAAATTATGTGATAATCCTACAGGTTTACATTATTGCTTTACATCACATTTCCCTTTGTTTTCAGTAAAATATAACACTGAATGATGCAAATGTTATTCTGTATGAATATACACTCCAGGGAGCTAATGTCAGTGGATCGGCAATTTCTGCTACACTTGATTGTGATGGAGTTCCAAAACATGGTGTAAGTTTATTTATTTATTTGTGTTATAAACTTGAAAAAGCTTGTATTATTTTTTTGGTAAATAAAATGAATATGAATGTTCTGTATTTCAGGATGTGTATGAAATCCTAAATTCTTGTAATTAAGGCAAAGGACTTCTGCTGCAGTATGAAGAAAAAGGTTTGTTGAATAATGCAGCTCGGAGGAGGTTGTGCCACATCGTAATGGTAATTTGTATGTAACACACTATAATTTTAGTTGATTTATTAATAAAACCAACTTTGTTAATCATATGGAATTGTTTTAATTATAATTTCTGTTAACCAAAGTTATTGTAAAAGCCAGTCTTGTCAGAATTAATTACTGTCATTCTTTAGTCAAAGTAGGTACTTAAGATATCATGTGGTGCTAGTACGTAATTGTACTAGAACTTTTACACTTCACGTCGCTTACGGTCCTTAAAATCTTAAAAACTTTGGTTTTCTTCTCTCGTAGATACTTAATATCTTTCCCCAGAAATATATGATACTCAGATATTGTTAATTATAGATGAAAATTATTATTTTAAATTTCGATATTTATTTCTGGGTGATAGTTGTTCAGTATCAACAGCTGGAGTTGGGGTTTCTGGGACTTTAATGACCGAGTCGTGGTGTATAATAATTTTGGTCAAAATTTGAACCCTTAATTATCCCCATAGTAACGTAACAGTGAAGTTAAAAATAACAAAACAGTTAGGTAATATATAACACCTCCGAGAGGTTTTGCTTACATAAAATATTAGTTACTAGGAAATGAACAGCTTAAGCTATTAATAAGTAAATACTATCTTTAATAGTAACAAAATGTTTTATTAAAATTAATCACAATGTTTAGCATAAACTTACAAAAAGTTTAGCTATATCTAACCAAACTGTTTGACAGTGAATAACAAATGATGTAGTTTATTCCGAATAAAATTATTTTGCTGATAACAACTTTCAATAGATTCAAATAATACAAAATAGTTTTGTTATATGCTACAAATGCAGTTGGTTAATGTAAAATAAAGAAGTTATGTTAGAAAATTACATAATTGGGTTTGGTTACTGGTGGCAATAGTTATGTTGTCACTATTTTTAGGTAACCAGTAGCATAATTTTTTGTAATATATAGCCCAACAGTTTTTTCAGTGTATAGTTAGTTGATAGGTCGGAGAGCAATATAGGCTTTTTATCCCGATATTCCCACGAGAACGGGAACGACGCGGGTAAAATAGCGGTCACAAATAAACTATATCAGTGGTTCAATACAATACTTGATTTAATTTCAACCAAATATTATTAGGTACGCTACGCGCAAAATTTCGAATTGGCGATTCGAATTATTTTTATACAAATACGTGATAAAAATAACCTTGTCCTCCTTTACGAAATTATTCATTGCTAATTGGACTTCTCTGCCCTTCTTTCTCTAATAACATTTAATACTCGATTCAGAGCTCGCAACCGTAAATTTAACATCTTCAGCCTACACGTCTTCCGTAACAACACTTCCTTTTACAACCCTATAGTAAGGATTTGTCGCCAATACAATGAAGTTCTTGACACTAACCGAGACATCGATACCACATGACTCTGCCTGAGTTCCGTCGACAGCTGTTGCAAGTGCACTACTGTACACCTGATTGAGGTGGTATGATGATGGGGTGGTGAGATCTTGTATATTTTGGTTTTTAATTCTGTTTTTTTTATTGTTATTTTCTAATTTCTAACTCTGATTAAATGTCATTTTTTTTCTTTCTAATTATTTTATATAGCAATGTCTAGTTTAAGTTTAATTTATTTTTTTTGACGCTACTAGGCATGCATAAGCTTGGTTACGATCTAGTTTTATACCTAATTTAAATGTAATATTGTTTTTTTTATTGTAATTTGTTGTGTGTGCTAATAAATACATAAAATAAATAAATCATCAAGACAATAACTTACTCCCGTTAATGCTAGTTGCAAAATCTCGTATCTAAATAAAAAAAATATAATATCTCAACCCTAACTCGGAAATATGAGTCGGAACTTTAACAGCAAGTCAGAATAATATTACGAACTAAGTTTCCCGGCAAACGTGAATATTACAAAAGCAATTTTCTTAAAAATCTTAAAATTGCGAAGTCGCCTTAATAGGTTTACGACTGTAACTTATTTTTATTAAATAAGAAAGGTGTCATATCTATGGCTCAACAATATATTTTGTAATTTGTAATTTGTAACACGGAAGGAACCAACGGCTGCTTTTCTTAAAACTTTTATTATAGGGAAGATAGGAAGGACCATGGGTTCTCAGATGCTCACGGGCCATGGATGCTTCAGGAAACGTTTGTCCGGTATTAAGTTATGCGAGATCCAGTCTGTGCGAAAGCCGCATGGAAGACGAGGACAGGGACCACGCATTGTGGCGCTGCCCTCTGTATGAAGAGGAGAGGAATAAGGTGATGGACGGGACAGAGCGGACGATGCAGGGACCGATATGGCACCGGAATCTCGTCTCACCGGAGGCGAACTTCCGCAGGCTAGCAGAGTTTGCGCACGCCTGGCATAATCGACGGCGACGTCGGTCTGAAGACGAGCATTAGAGCAGTAGAAAATTAGATGACCATGCCCCAGAAGGGGGAGAAATGTGACTGGGACATAAGAACATGATAGAAAGAATTTGTAGAGTCAAGCATTGCACGCGGAGAAATCTCGCGTGCATATCTCGCGATTCAGCCATTATTACCACACGGTTGGTATGGCCATGGGCAGTGGTGGGTTATGTCCGTCTGTCTGTCTTTACATATTACACCGTGATATCCTAATCCAACTATAACATAAATGCGAAAGTGTTTGCTTGTCCTTCCTTGACGCCCCGACCTTACTAAGCAACCAATTGATTTTTGGCATAGAGTCAGCTAAAAGGACGGAGAGTAACATTTTTATCCCGATATTCACACGGGAACGTGAACCACGCGGGTGAAACCGCGTTCCGAAAAAAAGATTAAATCTTGATTGATTTTCTGGATTGACTTATTGACTTACCAAAGAAAGTAAAAATGCAGGAACAGTCATGCAAGCAACAGAGGGAGAGACATCATTCTTTATGCATTTTGGTGTTGGGCGAGTGTGAAGGTAGAACAAAAACTAAAAAGGATTGCATAGGTTTCTTAGGACTCATTCAAGTGTTTATTATAAGCATTATCTTGGTTGCACAAATTATATCGACATCTTTGAGGCAATAGAGATCTTTGGCTTGAAACAGACTCGTGTCGTGATATAAAATTTGGTACATATTTTCAAAACGCTCGACTTCAACAAGCGATTCTTGTGGCTAGGTCAAACGCTAGAAAAAACATCAACGTCAAACGATAATGGATTAAGGAAGGTAAAATAATTTATTTCGGCAGGCATTTGATAATTTTCAGGCGGCCTTTATTTTTAGGTATTTCTCTATGTTGGTTTCAAATACAATGGTCACTGCTTTTGTTTATTTTCTGTGTCTATGGATAAAATTTTACATTTCTTATCATTGAAGGCGAACAATCAGCATATACAGAAAGTTAGAGTCGTCGTATTAGATTATGTATGAGTGATTCAGAAATAAGGCCTTTTCTTTTAGTTTCATTTTACATTGATGCGAAAGTCAGTGCCGAAATACAAACGATTATATGGCATAGAGTTTGGTTGTTTATGGTATCATAGCTTCAAGCTTGGCTATTTATCATCCGACCGCAGGCTTCATGCGTATAAAAGGTAATATAGAGTAGTTGACCATTCCTCAACGGGGTATAACTCAACTACTTACCTACTACTTGAGTTTCAAAGTAGATTTTCTTCCGATAATATGGCGCAAAGAAGGTGTCTTTTGTGAGGTTAGATATAAAAGACGATCATGATCTTGATATGGAATTTAATTTCGGTGTTATTATTGGAATTGGAACAGACAACAAAACACTTTTCTGAACAATAATAAATAAATAATTGCATACAACACACCAAATATCTAGCCCACGTTAAGTTTCATGAAGAACTTGTGTTATAGATACTAGATAACAGATAAACATACTTATGTACTTTTTTTTTGTAAATACATACATAATGTTACATATTAAACACCCAGCAGACCAAGACAAATAGACATGTTCATGAACACAAATATTTATCTTGTCCGGGAATCGAACCCGGGACCTCTGGCGTAGTAGGCGGGCTTAGTACCCCTGCGCCAAACAGGTCGTCCAATCCAACTATCAATATAGAGTATCAAAATAATCTATGTTGATAGTTTGATACATCGTGACTTGATAACTTTGACAGTTATGCTCCCGTGTCATAAGGATTAACTTCAGAATGTTTCTCAGTTTGTAAAAATCATACTTTATTTTGCGTAAATCTATGGTTTTACGACTGAAGGGTTTTTACCTAGTCTAGAAACGAGTACGGTTTTTTACTTTTCTTGGTTTGTCAGACAGATCATATACATTTGAAGCCGTAAAAGTAACATGATGCAACCCACAGTAATTATTTTTCAGTTTTCCTCTTTTCATCAATAGAAATTCCTCTTTTCGACAGTAGGTACCCTCTTTTCATGCTTCCGCTCATCTCCACTCCGTTCAGTCAGACCTTCTTTATTTGCAATCTAAGGTTCTAACTTCCACATTCACTCGAATACCGTGTTAACATTATACTTTAGGTACGCAAATAGGCAACAGCACAGAAAAAGGTATTATAATAAAATCACCGTTTCTTCATGTCTGTTCTTAATGGAATATCTAAATTACTTAAGTGTCGCGATAAAGTATGTTTGTTAATTTGAGTTACCTAGCTAAGTTCACCTAAATCAGTAAACTATGAACAGACTGGAACTTGGAATACCCTAAACTGAATCTTTACGAGAAAATAAAAGAAAAAATAATGTAGGTAGTATGAGATAAGCGCTTACTGCTAGTTGATTTTATTATGCTAATTCCTGCATTTAATTTGAATGAACTTGAAAAATCTCCCAAGTGCGTGTCGGGTCGAGCCACGTGCAGTGTACGTTTAGAGTTCCGTAGCCAAATTACCACTATCATTTTTCGTCTGCAAGAATAACTTTGTTTTTCATAGTGTTTGTATTGTATATGACAAAGTTATATTTACGGTTTTGGAAAATGTGCTAAGTATATTTCGTTTAAACCAATTTTCGTTAAAAGTGTTTATTAAGATCAATGCCATTTTTAATGACTTATCTATAGACACCCTGCACGTATAGTTTTGATGTTTTTTTTACAGTTTCTCTTCTATGTATTCATCTTTTTTTTGTGTAAAAATCATAAAGTGGATTACTTTCAAATACATCTATCTACCTAGTACCTACCAAGTTTCAATTGTGTAATCTTAATAGTTTTGGAATAAACTGATTATGACATACGGACGGACAAACAGACATGACGAATCTATAAGGGTTCCGTTTTTGCCATTAGGCTACGGAACCCTAAAAAAAGTTCCTTGTCCCTGTTCTCCGTACAAGGTCTTCTTTCTGAATTTACAAACTAATGCCGAATGGCATTGTAAAGCTGCGTTACACGTGTTTCTGATAACCTAGATATTATTGAATAAATTATGTTTGAATTTTAAAATTAGTGCCAATAATTTTATGGACCTTTAAATTCTTCATTTTATGTTAAACTGTTTCTTCTTTCTTCAGTAGAATAGAAACAGCACTTTTCATACCTTCGCTCATCTTCACTCCGTTCAGTTGAGATTCAGACCTTCCTTATGTGCAAGGCGGTCCTAGTTCTAACTTCCAGATTTATTCCACACTAGCGGCCGCCTGCGGTTTTACACGTGTGGTTCCCGTTTCCGTGGGAATAACGGGATAAAAAGTAGCCTATGTTTTATTAGAGGCTATCTTATATCTGTGTGCCAAAGTTCATCAAAATCGGTTCAGAAGTTTTTTCGTGAAAAAGAAACAAAGAAACTGGTATACTTTCGCATTTATCACATTAAGTAGGATTAGAATGGTACCTCATCCAAAATGACAAGTTTGACTTAAAGACTGACTGGACCAAAGACTAGTAGATGGTGCATTTCTTGATGCTTTCGCTTCATTTTCTTCTATTTTTTTAAGTAGACAAGTAAAAAAAATTACTTTTTATATGAATGCAAATAATTAAGAAAGGGGTAAGTTTACTAATCTACAACCTTCAGATATTGGTGAAGTTATAAGTAGTAGAGAACTAGAAAGACTGGTAGATGGTGCATTTCTTCTTGCTTTCGCTTCATTTTCTTAATTTTTTTAAATAGACAATTAAAATATACTAGTTTTTATATGAATGTAAATATTCAGTTATCTAAATTAATTTACTTACTATGAAACACATTTTGGAAAACCTTGAACTGAATCTTTACGGGAATTTAATACAATCAATCACACCAATCATCTAGCTGGCCCAAGGTAAGTTTCTTAAGAATTTGTGTTATAGATACTAGATAATAATAAGACACGTTCATGCACACAAATATTTGTCTTGTCCGGGGATTGAACCCGGGACTTCTCTGCGTGGAAGGCTAGGTATACGTACCCTTACGTCAGACAGGTCGTCAGGGATAGACATAAGAGATAGACATCTAAAAAAAATACATAAGTAGTATGAAGTAAACTAAATTCTAACTATCAGATGATTTATTTATTATGCGTTAACTCATTCATTTGGGCCGAATGAAAATAGAACGAAAAAAGAAAAGGTTTCGTGTCCGTGTTCTACATACAATGTCTTTGACTGAATTTACAAACTGGTGCCGATGGCATTGCAAATCATCGTTACACGTGTTTCTGATAACCTTGAGATAAGTTTTTGGTTAAATTAGGATTGAATTTTAAAATGAGTGCCAATAATTTATGGACCTCTATTCTTCAACAGTCAACTGCGCGACTGCCTTTGCTTAATTATTATATTAAGTTCTATATTTTGAGAAATGATTGGTTCACTTATCTAAAACAATATTATATTCCCAATAAATTCCCGTTTATTCTCGAGACAAAAAGTAGCTGTGTAAATTGTATAGTCAGCAGCACGTCAATCAGTCAGTCTTTAGGTACACTCGCGAAAACTCGAAAAGTGCCGCTATTACCGAGCAGCGTTATAATTTCGCTTATGGTAAAAAAAACAGATGTTACTTCCCCATAAGTCTGGACAAGTTTGGACTATAAAACAAAGAGAAATAAAATAATTTTCTCTTGTTAAGTCTGAACGCGGAGAATTTGTGAATTTGTTAATAAGTATTTAATCTGCTTCATTTAACCATCTCTCTCTAAATATCTGAATCTCCTCAAGTCAACATCTCCTAAAGTCGTTTTTTTATTCAGTAGAGTAATTTGACAGGTGCCAATGTCACTTTCCAAAAAATAATCCTGTTTTAAACTGTTTTCGTTATGATTTGCTCGGATCCAGTGCCACTTAAGTAAGAACCTATTGACTCCATTCAATATTATCATTATAGCTACTAAGTGAGGCAGCATTATTTTTTCAAAATGGCATTGGCACCTGTCAAATTACTCTACTGAATAAAAAAATCCAAGTATTATAAATATTATAATTTTGGTAACCCGCATCACGTTCGCCCGCCTAGCTCGCTCGCTGCCTTTTGGCTGCCTATCCATTTAAACGGACTCCACTCCTCCCGAGTTTTCATACATCTGGCATGCAGCAAATTTGACTTCGCCTGTCGTGTCAAATGTATGAGAAACGGAAAACTCCGCACTTTTCGGACAGCCTTCAAGTCGTTCCCTTTAAAAACTGCATTTAGTTTAGAAGTCCCTGCGCCAAAGGACAACATACTGCATTCCTCAGAAAAAGTGAAAGTGACTATGAAGTCGTGAGTGCATTTGTTGAATTTGAAACGATCAATATTGCAATTCAAACCGCTTTAAGGTTTTATGAGATTTTGATGTAATCATAAAATGTCAAACTACCTCTATCGACTTTAAACTTTAGATGAAAGGGTTCAAAATTTAATGGACAATTTGATTAAACGTTGTTGACTGTAAAAAGTATTTAGGGTCAAGGTCAATAACAAGCTATGCACTCCTAAAATGAGTTAGTAGTCCAATAACTGAGGTCACAGTGAGTTACAAACGGAGTATTTTTAAACTCGATGGCGCCACCACAGACGAACGCGGTACGGAAATGAATTGAGTTGAATGCTATGAGATTATTATTGCTTAAAAGAAAAAAAAAGATCTATCATCCATCACAGATTAAATAATAATATTGTTAGTAGTATAAGATTCTTTGAAATATGTTACAATTACAATAGTGATAAAATATATTGATTTGTCTAAGTATGCTTAATATTTCAAAACATCTTTGTCCCCCTTGCTTAGAAATGTTCATTGTTTCCAATGTTAGAGCATAGTCCTTTCTTCTGGATGAATAAAAAAGATGTAAGGTCATCCTCACCCACCAACGCGTTTGCAGGAATTATACGCCCTATATTATACGAGAAATTGCAGAATGCCAGATACGTGAAAATTCAGAAACACAGAATGCCACATAAGCGAAGTCAGAAACGCAAAATGACCGATTCGCGAAAAGCCAGAAACGCATAAAGCCAAAAAGATAACAGACATATATATAACTTTTAGACGTTTGACAAGTGGTACATGATAAAAGCAAAAATAACTTGTATGTTTTGTTACTATTTCTTTTCAAGAGAACCGATTTAGATGAATAATAATTATTGGACCACATACGTTTCTATTTTTTTACACCTATCATGTGATGCTTTTCAGGTAAGTGTCCCTAACGAGATATAACAAACAATATTTGATTCGGGCTATTGGATAGTACGCCGGTTTAAGATTCAGTTTCATGAGCATCTGCTTCGTCCAAGGCATCTCCATAATCATGGCATAAAGCGTAATTGACATTTTGAGTTTCTGACATTCAGCGTTTAAGGCATTTTGCGTTTTTGTCATTGTGAGTATCGGAAGATTTGCGAATCTGGCATTTTACGACGAAGTCTGCCGATCTGAGAATATGCGGTTCTGGCATTTTGCGTATCTGACATAAGGTGTATAATTCGCTTGCATAATTTGTTTGATCATGCATGAAGGGTTAAAAATATACTTTTATTAATTAATGATGACATTGCTGTCGATGATGTCGGTACGTGGGAAGGAAGCCACTGATAGGAAGGTCGAAGGGTGAATAGCTCTTCATCATCCTAAATATAACGTACAACCACACAGTAGAATAAAAAAACAAGGAAGTGAAATTAAAATTCTGGAAGGGGGCAGCCCTATCGCCTACTGACGTATCTCGCGATTACTTTCGGGACCGTGTCAGTGTCACAATATGCAGTATATCTATGCAGTAGCGTAGATACTACCACTAGTGACCGACGGCGACGGAGGTTTTACTCGTGTGGTACCTGTTCCCGTAGGAATATTGTGATAAAATAGTATCTATGTCTACAAACTATCTGTCATAATAAAAAAGTCTGTCGGTTGTGACTTTTAGTTACTCCACGTGTGTACTATGGTACTACAAGATAAATAACCTGTCCGAAGCTCACTATCACGCTGTCACGCTATTGACCAATAATAAGGTTTTAAATAGAAACCTTTTTTTCGGTCATTAAATATATTGATTTTTCGTACGATACGCATACACCCCTTAATTTGGGTAAACTCGCTAAAGCTTCGTAGTAAAAAAATGGAAAATAAAATTGGGAACATATCTTAAAATCGACTACACACAAACAATGACTTACTTATTAATACGATGACGATCAATATTGTTGCTAATACGATGAGATTTCGTGAATACCAAAGAATCAAGAAAATAAAACAAATTGTAAGTTGGCTGTTACGCGACGCTAGTCGCTACACTTTTACACAAAACACAGAAAAATTCAATCCATGCAAATTCCCTTTGACGATTTTGAATGCCTTTACGTTGTCATGACAACGTGTCTGTTTTCAGGGCGACATCGACACTTATTTTAGTACTAGCTTACGCCCGCGGTTTCACCCCGGTATATCGGGATAATAAGTAGCCTATGTGTTAGTTTTCGTCCTTTCAACTAACTCTATGCCAAAAATTAAGTCGATTGGTTGCCTAGTTCGGGCGTGAAGGAAAGACAAACAAACACACTTTCGCATTTATAATTAGGAAGGATTAATTAGAGCTCGCTTATAAATACAACTTTCCATCGACTAAACTGTTTTGTGGAATTGTGTACTTCTCGCGATTTCCACACAACTAAACAGTTTAGTTGGTGGAAACGTCGATATCGACTTTTTTGTCGAACAACTATCGAGTTGATAGTATGCGCGCTTCCCTATATTACTATAAAACTATGACAACAAAATAGTTTATGAATAGATTTTTTAATTTTTGCATTTTTCAATGCTATTTTTATATTTAAGATAAATTTTAAGAAAAATATTGGAAAAAGTCAACTCGGTCACAAGTCAATTCTCAGATGGGACTCGAACCCACGACCTTTGGAAATCCGGTCCCATGCTCTAACCACTGAGCTCCCGAGACTTGCGGACCACCGTCGAAATTCTCCAATACTTTTATATTTTTAATACGCTGTAGGCCAGCGTTGTCATATCAATGCTAGGAATATCCTTGCATTCAAAAGAAACATCTTTTCAGGTGTTTACCGATCGATTAAGATGCAACAGCCAATAATTTATGATTTTTTTATTTTCGCATTTTCAATGCTATTTTTATACTTAATGATAAATTTTTACTAGAAAAATATTGGAATAAGTCCTACATTTTTCTATTTAAAATTTATCATAAGAACAAAATGGTTGAACAACTAAAAGTTGTATTATGCGCTAGCTGCTAGGATTAGGATGTAATTGAATGAGTGGAAACTCATAGCAGCACTGTTTGCTACCACCTGGCTCCTCGGAAACTGCCCTGTGGTCTAGTGGTACAACCACAGGTGTCAGACCCTGAGGTCCCGGTTTCGATTCCCAGCATGTACATTTTGTATTCGGTTTGGTTGGTGGTGGTGGTGGGCTTGTTGTGAGTCCGCCTGGCTAGCACCACCATCTTAGCTAAGTCTGACGCCATAACAATTTTTTTTTCAGAATTGTTGTGTTCTGGCAGTTAAAGATAAGATAGCCAGTTCCTCAGTGATTGAGGATTCCGGGAAAGGCTCGTTTCTATCTTAAGCCTTACTAGGTATGGCTAATAAGAGTTTCCCGTCGTTCATAAAAAAAAGCAATCCTTTTTCATTTTTGCTCTATAGCACTGTCCGGGCCAAAATGCATAAAGAATTATGTCTCTCCCGACTATTGCTTTGCTTGCAAGTTGCATGACTATTCTTTCACATAAATTTATTAGGTAGAGTCGTTCATCTATATATATCGGTTTAAAACATTCATTGCGGCTTTAATTCATAATATTGATTGATCGATGGAATATTAATGAGGTCAACTGCATGGCGATGTTGAACCGCTAACATGAAAAAGTTTTTAAGTGATAATCCTAGCCGGTGATAACAGACAATCAGCAAATATTAGAGGGTTTCTGTTGTTTTGTTGGCACTTGGCTGACTTGGCACTCTAGAAGGAGATCTTAACCAATTTAAAAAAGAATCGTGAGCATTTGTGAGATAAGATTTGTTGCAAAAAATAGTCTTAACCTGATTGGGAATCGAATCTTAACCTTTCCAACGCCAGAGAGTACTAACGTACGTCTTCTCTGCATATTATGACTATTGGTAGTGGTTTATTTATTAAAATAAACAGGTACAAGAGAAAAGTGCAGTGCACTGTGTATCTCACTTCCACCGCATATGATTGGTAGGTAGAAAATAATTAATGGCGGCGTTTATGTCGAGTGTTTGCTGTCGGTCGGTAGTGTCAGTGGCGGCTGGCGGCCGATCCCAGTGGTAATGTGGTAAAAGTGTAATGAGGATCCCGGTCGGTCCCGCGCGGTGCAGCGGCGGCGGGCCGGCCGGGGCGGGGCGGGCGGGCGCGCGGAAGGAATGCGTCGTTTTCGCATCGGGAGAAACGAATGCGTTTAAGCGTCGCGGGTACACAATGGCGGCGTGACGAGATCCGGTTCGCGGGCGGCGCGGGGGCAGGGGCGGGGGCTCTAATCGATAGCCGGCGAGCGACGGCCGGGCGACTGCGGCGCATAGGTGACAGCCCGGGCCCAATCAAATTACCGGCCGCCGAGGAGAGCTGCAATGCCACGCATGCCGGAGAAACAAACGCCGCCGCCCGCCGCCGGCCCCGATGCCGCCGCCGACGCCGAAACTGCATCAACCGACCTCTATTGTCCGGTATTTCAGCTCACATGCGCTTCTCTATGCAACACATTGACGGATAGTCGTCACTTATCACGCCGCCCGAAACGCGGCCCACCCAACTCACATAACCCCCCTCTGTGTTGTAGACTCCCAATTCGTGGTCGGAACATAGATTAGGAAGTGAATCTACCTAATCTATGAAAGTTCGATACAGCTTCATACAGTGAAGCTACTTGAACCAGTACCGACACATGTCTGAATGATGAAGCTATATCATCAGCTCATTCCAACGCAAATGGCAATTGTCAACGGCAAATGTCAACGCACCAAAACTTACTATATACTACCCTTCAATTTTAAGATAAGCAAGGCAAGGATATGCAAGATAGAAATATAACAGATACTTCTAATCTTAAGTCACTAATTAATTAGGTGCCTGAAGAGAAAAATCAATATAAGACTTGAAAAGATATTAAATCTTGTTACAATTTCATCTAATTAGATCAATATAAAAAAAGAACTGTATCTGCAAAACATTCTGATTGCAGATACAGAATAAACGAGACATCTAAGAGTTCCACGGTTGAGTATTGGTACGCGCATCTAATTATAGGTTATTCCACCCGCGTACAACAGATCCACGTTCTACCATTAACGACCTGAGCACGAATCGTAAGTATAGCGGTGGCTATGTGCATGCGCGGCCGGCACAGCAGACATGGTGAGCGGGCGTCACGCACAATGAACTTTGCCCGGCCGGGACAAAGTTTGCCCCAAAACCCCACATCACGGGAACAATCATAAATCGACAATAAAACAAGGTATTACTACCGGCCGTAAAAGCAAATCTTGACATTGAGAACGAAATTATAGCGACTACATTGCGTGAAAAGATAACGGCCCGTAAAGTTGCCGCAAATCGATCGTACGCGTGTTATATGTTATATGTTATAATTATCGACGTCGAAGCTTAGTCGACCGATGACTAAAATAAATGTCGCTTTCGTAGGTAGGTAATGAAGTAGATTCCGCAATTAAATCGATGACATCATAGCCTCCATGCGTGCCGCGATGGGAAATAAAAGCACAATTCAATCAACGAGACCAACGACGACTCGTATGTAAGGCCTTTGTGTAAGGACACTGAGTAATCGGATACATTATGGAAGCTTTCCAGTATTAAACAAGTATTATTGTACCAGGAAATTGCTAGAAGGTTTTAATAAGAGGTCATCTCAAAACATGTGATGTGACCAGAAAAAGTAGATGCTAAGCCCAATAAATTAATGCGCATACATTGGTTTTGTATCAGACGAGTCGAATTGAGACAATGAAGTGAATTCAGTAAAACCACAAACGTGCTCTTGTGGGATTATTAAAAAAAAACAGGACAAGTGCGATTCGGACTCGCCCACCGAGGGTTCCGCACAAATTTAACAAGGTACCTACATAATATTATAAATAGTTCAGGAATTGAATCTTTTTCCGAAGTTTTCCCGAAATTCGGTTTCCAAAACTAGACTAAATTTTCATGATCTAATAACTAATGTGTAGTTTCAGATTTTTTATTGTACTTCTATTATAAGACGATATTATATTAACCGCCACATTTCATAGTTCTAGGTCTACAGAAAATATCCTTTGAATTTTGATAGAGTACTTGTACTATTAAGTATTCTGTGATAGAGTGTAGAATTGCGGCATAAATAGCCTACCTATTTACGTTAATTTTGAAGTTTCATTTTTTCAGTTTCAAGAGATTTGACGTTGACGTAAATATATGGTTTTAATTTCACGCGTTCCCGAGTTTTTCCCGAAATTCAGTTTCCGAAACTAAAGACTATATTTTTATGATTTAATTACAAATGTATAGTTTTTATACTATTTCCTGTATTCGCAGTAAAAGACGATATTACTTGCCAAAGGACAATGCCACAATGTATCGAGGATTGGCGCCTTTTCGAGAACACCTGTTCATCAATATTCACTTTAAACGTAAAAAAAAAAATTTACATCGTACCCACACACACATACATATAACACTAAAATGTATACTGTTCATAGTTATAATTATAATTTTAAGTCTACTAGTTACACCATCAACATATTTTGATCTCGATTGTCTCAAAATGTCCGAGCTGGTGGGAGCCTGATGACCTTTTACCTTACGGGTAGTTTTTACCTATTTCAGGCATCAGTCTCTCACAAACTTAGCTAAGATTAGTAAACTAAGAGTTTGTGATGAGAAATAAAGTTTTATTTATTAGTAAATATATCTGAAAATATCATTTTTTTTTAGATTTTATAAACTTAAACCAATGAAATTATTTTTATAATGTACTAAATAAAAATATTATTTTAAATAATATTAACAACTTATTAATAATCATCTCATTACGTTCTAGGACGGTAACGAAACGCAGCTATCCCCCCCAAAAGTAAAATGTGATAATAATAATTATTATTTTATTTTTATACATTATTATTAACCTCCCTCCTAACTTATAGTTTTTTTTTATCCCTATCACTCTCTCCTAACTTATTTGGTCTTTTTTATTTCTCCCCATCACTATTTATGTTTGAATATATACTTACTTTTTATCTTATTTCACTTTCTTTTTGCACCCATTCCCCTACTATCCTTTATCTATACTCTCTGTCACCCAAGGTTGCCTGGAAGAGATTGCTATGTAGCAATAAGGCCGCCTATTGTGTGTTTACTGTCGTTTTGTGTCTCCTTTGTATTGTATTTTCCTTGTAACTATGTGCAATAAAGTTTATTTTATTATTATTATTATTATTATTATATAATATATTGGTAAAATTGAGTTATTTTAACCTTAATCTATAAAATAATAGTGTCTTCAATCGATAGAGTATATATGTACGAACAATAGTTATTGAGACAACACAATTCTAAACCGTATTCATTCAAAGATAAATTCTCCTGGCCATCAACATTATTACATTTATTTAAGCTGAAAATATTTATTTTTTATATTATATCAATGAAATCATTTATATAATGTACTAAATAAAAATACTATTTTAAATAATATTAACAATATATTTAATAATCAACTCATTAGGTTCTACACAGATCTGTGGGTCCTAGGACGGTAGCGAAACGCCGCCATCCCCCCGAAAAGTAAAATGTGATAATTAATTATCATTATTATTTTATTTTATACATTATTATCATATAATATATTGTAAAAATTATCGGCCATTCTTATAAGCCAGATAAAATTGCAAAAATCGAGTAATTTTTAACCTTGATCTAGAAAATAATAGTGATGAATAGGTGCATTTATCTCGGAGTGGATACGGTTTAAAAATGTGCTGTTGCAGTACCTATTCTTTGTAAGTACTTAAATAGTCTATCGATTTAATAAGGTCTGAATGGTTTGCAGGCATTTTCGAAAAGGCGCCAAAACTAGGCATTGCCAAGGGGCAATTTGACCTAGAACTATGAAAGCATAGTTCTAGGTCAACGGGAAGTACCCTATGAATTTTGATTCCCTTGAGGGTGTCGAAATATGCGTTTTTTTGGGCATAAACGGTTACACCTTTTTTTTTTACGTTAATTTACAAGTTTTTTTTTACACCGTCAACAGACTGTCGACCTGAATATATGGTTTTAATTTACACTCGATACCTCCACGGACGGACTGACAGACGGACAAAAAAGTGATCCTATTAGGGTTCCGTTTTTTTCTTTTCAGGTTCGGAACCCTTAAACTACAAAAACATTGTAAATGCTAAATTAAGCAAAGTAATTTTATTAATACCACAAGAAATGTATTTAAAATGTATTTGAAACCACACAGGGGCCTTAGAATCAAGTAATGCGATTCATTTTAGGTCATTTTTAGCTTGAGAGCGCGGGATGCTGTCATACGGCGCGTATAACCTCTCATTCTTGCTACCTTAAATGAATCGCAATACAGTTGATGGTAGGCCCCCAAGTCAAAATAAACAAACGTTAGCATTGGATTTAAAAATAATAAATAATAGCAGAAACTGTATCACACCAAACAACAAATAAGTAATGGACAAATAATTATGGTTTTGAATATTTTCATAAAGAGGCGCAATATTTACAAAGCACAGCTATTATATTTTTCGCATGGCAAGAATTATCAAAATCAATATGAGTGGTCAGTAAAATAGTTTAATCAGTTTTTGGTCGTTAATTCCACCATTATTGGTGACTCAAAGGCGGCTTAAGGAAAACTAAGCCAAGATAATTCTTTAATTAAGTTAAATAATTATTTTGTGACAGAGCTCGATGGCGGAATAAATTAGCGCGATCGACCCACGATTATGCACTTTTCGCCAAGGTCGTCATGAGAAGGAAAATAAAAAAAAACATTTTATAAAAAAATAAAAACCGACTTCAACAATCAATAAGTAAAAAATATACCATTTGGATTCGGTGTCAGCCAAGGTAAGAAAAATAAAAGTAATAGAAGTGCAATGTAGATTTCCTTGGCAGGCACCCGTCCAAAAGGTTTATTTTTAATAAAACGTATTTTATTTCTCATTTTTTATAGTTAGAATAACTCCCCCACTTTTTTTAGACTCAAACTAGTTGTGTAGGCAATTACTAGTTTGAGTCAAACCGATTGGGTCAAACCGCTTGACCGAAAAATCTAGTTTTTTCAAGATTTCTTCAAAACTACTAATCCGATTTCAAAATTTCAAAAAATGGAACCAATTTGGGGACAGTCCCGATGTTATAATATAACGTTCGAATCATTACAATCGGTTCAGGCGATCTAGAAATCGGGTGAAATACTTTAAAAAAATATATACCTACGCGACGACTTAATAACTTTCTTTTTTTTTAAGTCGGTTGAAAAACACAAATACGTAACTTGCTTGAGTCCGTGCTACGAGACAATTAAGAAGTAAGTTCTCTTTCTGCCCCCTAATTGTCTAATTTCAAAATCTATCACAATCCCTTTCAGAGATATTGTGATTGTGATATTTTCGTCTGTCATATTGCTTAGACAGTTCAATTTCGTTTATTCCATAGCTTTTAAAACGCCTCCCGATCACAATCCCTTTCAAATGTCAAATAGTGACGGCCTGAATATCTTTCAAATGACGAATTAAAAGGGATTGCGATAGATTTTAAATTAGACAATTAGCCCCCTGCCAGCGTAGCATTCACACCGCGACTAGCTGTCGACCCTTATCTCGCGATGTCTGTCCCTCTCATATTTGTAAGTTGTGAGCGGGACAGCCAATGCACTCGCGCGAGAAAACTGTCGAGAAAGCTTTGTCGACATGCGCAATTGCGCATGCTACGCATGCTGTTCCGACTTTGCAATCATTAAGAGCAGTCTTGGGCCCATCTTCGTCCCCGGTTTTGGACTTATCCATCCATCATCAGCCTGTGCACGTCCACTGCTGGACATAAGCCTCTCCTAGCTCACGCCCATTGTGGCGTTCATAGGAGGCTATTAGCCTACTGCTACCACGCTGGCCAGACGGGTTGGTAGAGGGTTTGTTTCAAGTTTTCCTTCTCTCGCACAGGTGTTCAATGCGTCGAGCCTCTTAGTCGACTCTTACGACATCCCAGGCATGTAAGGGAGTGGTGACACTTGTATTCTTAGGCCGTCACCACACGGCGTACTTATCCATCAATAAAGTAAATTTAAACAGTGGGGCAGTAAAAATTGCCGTTAATGACGATTAATTCTGTAGTACTCACCTAACGCTGGGTCTAAGACTGCTTGTGCTGCCTGTTCTTCGCCTACCGGCGTTTTAAGGCATATTTTCTTGAGTTTCATTGCGATAGGCGAGTCTTCTGACTGGGCCACTGTAACAGAAGTTATCATTAAAAATTGACGACTAGGTAGAAACTTGACAAAGTTACAAATCGGTGATAACAAGCAAACAACCAGGATGATTATATTTTTCGAACCATCTCCACACCAGGATGCGGGACATTGTAAACGCTTTCCACAATATACAAGTGACACAAAATGTTTACTCTATGTATAAATAGTAGATTGTACCATAAGGGAGCAAAATAATAATTTTACGGCGAGGGCGCTTTTTTGAATCCAGGGTGAAGTGAGGGATTCTAGAGTAGAATCCCGAGCCTAGCGAGGCATTCTTTAGTAGAGTCCTGAACGTAGCGAGGGATTCAAAGTACGTCGCCCGAGCCAAAAATATATTTTGCGGCCGAGTGATACACTCTACTTTTCATCACCGTCTATGAGAAAAAGAAATAAGAGGCGTTTCTAGATACAACTAATAAATGTATTTATAAAATAAATATTAAACACCAATATAATGTTATAATGTTAAAAAAATTATTAAGTAACAGCTTAAAAATTAATATTAATATTTGAAACATTTGTGCAATTTTGAAATGTTATAGTCAGAGGCGTTTCTAGATACAACTAATAAATGTATTTATAAAATAAATATTAAACACCAATATAATGTTATAATGTTAAAAAAATTATTAAGTAACAGCTTAAAAATTAATATTAATATTTGAAACATTTGTGCAATTTTGAAATGTTATAGTCATATAGTTTTTCTTTTATGGCGCTGCACGCGCCGGTCACCTAATAATCGACCAGTAATTTTTTCATACAATATTTTCGTGCGATCTCTTTGGTCACGGAGCACTAAGGGACATGTTAATGTTCGAAATGCAAATCTCATTACTGCCCCGTGAAAAAGTCTCTTGGAGAAAAGACTTACTTTGCTCGCACTTATAGGCGAATCAATCAGCGTTTTTCGAATAGATGGGATGAAAAGTAATTTACTAAATTTTATCATAAAATATAAAAGTAACCCAATAAAGTCCGGACTACTTAATCTACGAGTTAGATTTTTACTCAAATGTCATTACGTTTATACAACCTTTTAGAGCTTAGAAACGAACAACAAATGAGATGTTTACTATAATTATTATTGCTGACTAGCACGGCAACTATTCATTATCATTATTATAAAACAATACGTTTCCTTGGTTGTAATAGTTTGACTATCGTGAATATAACGCCTGGTGCGAACAGCTGTTGCTAACTAGCATAGCAAAATGATGTAAGATTGAATTGATTAATCTTCTTCTTCTTATCGAATGAGGATTAGTGGCCACCTCTAGTGTCAGAGTTTATCAGGCCGCCTATAAGGCCTCTGACTTGGCTTAACGACTGTTATCAGATGACAACAGCCGGGACCGACGGTTTAACGTGGCCTCCGATGCACGAAAGCGCTCAGCTATAATGCCACTTTACGGTCACCCATCCGCCACCTGACCGGGCGAACGTTGCTTAACGAACCGAACCTGATCGAATACGATCGGTATGTCAAACGCGGCCATGAGCGTTTCAAAAATGTATTAATGATTGATCATATAAAATCGTACATAAATTCTTAAGACATAAAACCTTTCAACCTTATGTTTCAACCATTTTACGATTGTTTTCAATATAAACTTATCTCCCATAAAGTTCAGGCCACACTAGGGGTGAATCGAAACGAAGATCAGTTCCTACCGCATGTTTACATATTGGATTAACAGTTAACACTGCTCTACAGAAACAGTAAGCAGAAATGTGTGAAGGAGCTCGTTTCGTTTCCCTCGACTCTTATACCCATTGGCACTAATTATATATTCTGTGACTAAACTTAAGAAACGCTTAAGATTATTCTTAACTAACTTAAAATTGCTTTGCACTAACCTTTTATTCGAGCCGCTAAGGCTTAAGCTATTCTTAATATTAATGTTTTAAGATAGATAAGAAAAGCCTAGGCTAGGCGATTCTTAAGTATAGTGCAAATAAGTGTGAAGTCTCAACAGGTCAGGTGCCTTGCGCTATCATTGCTACGTAGGACGGACAATGTAAAACTGTGGGTTTATTATGCTGCTGCACACTGCATGCAGGTCATACTGTCTTTAGACAGCTAGCTTAGTTGCCTAGATATTCTGTTCAAAATAACAACAATTGAAAATTCCAATCCGACAATATTCCTCTTGTCGCCCTGACGGGATTCGAACCCACATCCTTGGGAATCCGGCCCAATGCACTCACCAATTATGCTAGAGAGACCTATGAGTACACGTCGAAATTTTTGTAGTATGTAAAATGCAAAATTAAAAAGTTATAAATAGTCCTCTTTCATTTTTTTCATTTGTCTTAATTTTAGGGGGTTTTGATAGGAATAAATATTTTGATCAGCTAAATATCAATTTGGTCAGCAACTCTCTTTGGCTTACCTAGTACTTGCTGACCAAATAGGTTTTCTTGCTGAACAATCAATTATTGGTTAGTTTAGAGTTTTTTTACTGATCGATTAAATAATACCCGTTTTGATTTCGGTAATAATTCATTAATGCGAGAATTTTATAGGCTTCCTAAACTCGATCAGTAGGGTTAGCATGATAGACTATCGAAACAGTATCGAGTATGTAAGTATGTAGCACGTAATGTCAAAATGTGTATAGGAAAATGTAGTTCCGTTTACGTCCGGTACGAACGTTGCTCAATATCTCAATAATTTTTTTACTTTACTTCCCCGATACTTACTCGAAAGGTTTTCGTGCTAGGCCTACTGAACATATTCGAAGAGTCAATGTGGACTGTAGTTGTCTGAAATAAATGATATAATAATAATAATAATAATGTGAGTTTACGACCCCATATAGTATTGGCAATTTACTGTATTGGCAATTTACTAGTGCGCAAGCGGCCGCTATCGCTAATATGATTGAATGAATAATACAGGATTTTTTAATAGCGTTTTGAAATATGATGATAACGGGAAAAATAAATTAAATAAATATTTTTGGATCTGTAGCGTCCAATCCGGGAAATCATGCTTTAGTCGCTGACCTACCAAGATTTACCACCAAAACAAAAGAAAACGCAAAGCTTCGGAATAAACGACCGTGGGATTACTTCGTTTTCAATAGCGTCGATTAGTGCAGGCCGTTTAGGGCCTGCGCAGACGACGGACATTGGAGGACTTTTTGTCCGCGACACGACCTTATAACTAAGAACATAAAGTTGAATATATAACGAGGACTATCGCGTACTTTTCATGGATATACGCGATCTAAGTTCAATCTTATTTTGTTAACAATAAAGACGTGTCGCGGACAAAAAGTCCTCCGTTATCGGTCGTCTGCGCTAGCTATTAGAGTTTTAGCGAAGCAAGTATTTTGTACGCATATTAGTGAAGCGAGAGATGTGTCACTCGGGTCATGCGTGGAAGAATTATGACAACAACGGTATTTCTTTGTTGTAAGTCGTGCATTAAACTGCCGAAAGAAACTAGACTATAATGGTGTTCTCAGGACGACGTGACGAACACAAACTTGAGCCTGGTGGTCACGTTCACGTTGCTAAGGATGTGTCTTTATTTACACCAATAGGATAGCTTTAATAAGTCATAGATAAGGTTTTTTTTGCTTTTGTATTACCAAAATGTTATTTTAATGTGATACAATTTAAGGAAGAAAATAAACTAGAAAAAATGTCTCATATCATATCGTTCAGACGTGACTCGAACCAGCATCTTTGGGACTCCGGCCCAATCATCAATGAGAGGAATATCCTTGCTCTCGAAAGATTTATTACTAATGTTTGACAATCGAGAAGATGAAACAGCATTTTATTATAATTTTTAATTTTTACAACTATTTTTATGTAAAGTTCTGATTGCTTTCTATTGTTTTCTTATTGATTTCCAAAATTTCAAGCCATTTCCAGAATGAGACTTAAAGAATAATTCATTATAGGAATGAGTCTTTTTCGGAATAGGTACTTTTAGTACCGTCGTGTATGTGTGTCTTGTCCATATCCGGAATATGGGATTATCGTACTAAACGTCCAGATTACATAAAGTTGATGTGGTGCGGTGTGGTGGTATGAGGACCTTGTTTTTGTTATATGAGGAGATCGGTCTCGGTGGAGCAGTGGTTCGCGCGCTGCGCCTGTGATTATAGCGGTTAAGCAACTTTTGCAATGGTCGGCCACGAGATGGGTGACCAAAAGTATAGTATCTCGAGCTCTTCCGTGCTTTAAAAGGCACGTTAAGCCTAATGCGGATTGCATTAGGCCCGCGTGGTGTCATGCATGGCCACCCATAGGCCCTTGTGCTTATTCCGAGTATATGAAAATCCAATGCCCAATAGTGGGGACATTGAAACGGTAGATGATGATGATGGTGATATGTGGTACAGTGGTTGTTCTTGATTTCAACAACGCAACTGCTTATTTTTATACTTTCGAATCAGAGTTATGTTATGTATGTGAATTGATGTGTATCGCATCTATCGACTCACGAATTGCAGTGAAGGTTAGCGGGTGGTTCCTTAATATCCTCATATCATTTATCGCGAAGGTTCGTAAAAGATGAAGAAAAGGTATTTTGTGTAATTCATCAGATAGTGCAAGGTGTCATTACGTATGCGTGACGTCGGCAGTGAGCCGGTGTCGTTGCGTTACGGCAGGTGCAAGCGAGGCTGCAACCTGCGCGGAGGCTGCGGCCGCCCTCCGTCGCACCCTCCCCACACCACCCGCGCGCCATCTTAACAAATCGATAGGATATGACTGTTCTCCACTTCGCGGGTGCGACTTTTGGGCGCGGACAAAATGACCCCTCTTGATTGCGTAATGCGGATTCGGGAACAATGAGGTACGGGCGCCGAGTCGTATGGCTACCGAATAAATACGACCGAAATCGACCGACTGAAGCTATTTTTTAAAAATCTCAATGATAAGAAATACAGTTGAAGATCGTGCGGCTATAACCCGTTTCGGCGATGTGTCATTGAGTGGGTCGTACTTAACTTTTATTTTCAGTTATTCGTAACAAAATATTGGGTCAATGTCGATGATATGATGACCCATAAGCTTCGTTTGCTCGTATGGAGTGTTTGCAGACGTTCAACACAAATATTGACGGATAGGTTCATGAGAACATTAGGTAGTTGCTTTAGCTGTTGTTCAACATTTAGAGATATTCAATCTGAGCTGCGAAAGGCCACGATCGTTGTTTTTTTAATCAGCAAACGAAATTAATTTAATGAGAAGGTAATCCCTGAAGTCCTATAAAGGGTCGTGCGGACTCGCGTCCCGACTACTGTGCTTAAATATTCACGCCCTCTAATGACACGATGTCGGTATCCTTTAACGTGTTCTATGTGGTCAACTCTTGCCAGATTAAAAAACCTGTCTGTTATGGGAGAAATATCGAGAGTGCGTCAAGCACAACAATACTAGACTATCTGCTTTCACCGATACAATCATAAGGATTATCATAAATATTGACGCAAGTTGTTTGACATTAGAAAATACAAAAGTCCATAGAATAAAATTTTGCAATAGGTTATGTCAACATTCTATCATCATTTCTTTCGATACTCTGAGATGAGCCTTATAAGAATTAAAGTCAACAACAGTAACTGTGCCATAGAAGAGAAGGCTTCGAGCGCTGAACTTAGTCGATGCGTCAACAATGTTTACCTACTCGGTATATCTCACTTTTAGGGTTCCACAAAAAAATCTGACAACTTGTATAATTGGGGAACTTCCCGGTTGACCAGTAGAATTTTTTGGGAAACATTTTCTCGGAAAGTACTAAGGTTAAATAAATAATATATTGAATGTACCTTAACTGGTTTAATTTGATAGAACTTACTGATCAATATAATATTAAAGAATATTCAGACTTTGCAACAAGACGTGTAGGAGAATGGAGGTGAACTACGGAATAGTAGTTATTGCACTCCCTTTTTGTTTTACAAGTAACTGGGCAGGCATTTGATCACCATCGTGCTTAATAAACAAGATGTGGTCTAAGGTGTAACATGCTTGCCCAGCATGCGTAGCATGAGCACCTCGACAAAGCTATCTCTACACTTTTCTCGCGCTAGCGTATTGTCTGTCCCGCTCACACCGTACTGATATGAGCGGGACAGACATCGCGAGATAAGCGTCGACAGCGAGTCGCGGTGCGCATGCTACGCTGGCAGGAAATGCCTATTCACTCTCGCCTTCAAGAGACCAAGGTTGTAGGAATCGGGGAACACATGAGCAGGCAGCGCATTCCATTCTTTAGCGGTTCGCATTAGAAATGTGTCAACAAAGCGCTTGGTACGAATCGCTGGAATGTCTACGATGTACGGGTGATAAGCTAACCTGCGTCTGGTACCCCGATGGTGGAAAGGGGCTGGAGGAACGAGGTCGTGCAGTTCTCTCGCACACTCTCCAAAGTGTATCCTATAAAAGACCGATAAACATGCAACTTTGCGGCGGTGACCGAGGTTCTGAAGTTTCGCCGTGGCAAATGCTGAATTTCCAATGAGTTTCCTGGCACGGTTTTCAATCGATTCCATAAGCTCTAGCTGATACGTAGCAGAATAATACCCACAGGTGATAGCAGTACTCCATGCACGGCCGAATCTGCGCTTTGTATAAAAGACGCAGCTGATTCGGAGAGAAGTACCGCCTAGCATTAGAGCTAGCGCAGACGACGGATAACCGAGGACTTTTTGTCCGCGACACGTCTTTATTGTTAACCAAATAAGATTCAACTAAGACCGCGTATATCCGCGAAAAGTACGCGATAGTCCTCGTTATTTATTCAACTTTATGTTCTTAGTAATAAGGTCGTGTCGCGGACAAAAAGTCCTTCAATGTCCGTCGTCTGCGCAGGCCATTAGAGAGGACGCCCAGTTTCTTTGCAGCACACTTAGCAATGAAGTCGATTTACTCTCCAGAGTTCAGGTTGGAAGACAGGTTTAGGCCAAGAAGTTGCAGATTTTCGGTTATCGGTAAGGATACACCCTGGAAAGTCGGAGTCAGTTGGAAAAGACTCCGTTTTTCGGTGAATAAACAAGCCAGTGTTTTAGTGGCACCTAGTAGTTGAGTAGAGCGATATTTTTAGGATCATTATTGTGTTGGGATTGGACCTTGGGATTGAGACAGACAAACATAACCTTACAAAAGGTAGATTGAAGTATTTAGCGTCATCGACATCGGTTAATTTAGATAATTCATTTGCGACTATGTTCTAGTGTTAATCACATAAGTACAGTGATTACAGAGGTCAAGGTAAGTCTGATAACAGTACTTATATAGTTTTGGCAGTGGTGTTTTCATTTTCAGAACCCTTTAATATATTCTTCCTAAGAAATTTGCTAAACTAAAGAGACCCAAGGATTGCTACTATGAGCATTTATTATTATTTGTGGGAAATAGGGACTATGCACATCCGGTGTGGGAACTGTGGTTACTGCGACGAAAAGATCTATTGTAACTCGCCGCCTAGTTAGAGTACCTCCTTAATTAATTACTTCCTGGAGGCCTCCGGGAAGTCTAATATCATGTAGAGATATAAATCATGTAGAGGTTTTAGGTCTTTTCCTTTTTCGTTAATAATATGAAGGATGCGACAAGGATTGATTTTAAATAAGATGACGAAGGCAACATTCACATTCAGTTTACTGGTGAATCGTTGGTTACAACAGAACACTAAATTGAAATATCACAAATTTATAAAGTAAACTAAGTCAACCAGACAATGATATTCATTTACTCATTGCTATGCTTTGTTGAAACTTGGACATAACGGTGAATACTTGAACTATGGTTTATAGTTTAAAACTCCACATTGCTAACTAGACAACTTGGTCGAAGATAGCGTAGTCTTTAGATTTAGGCAAATTAGATATACTTTTTAGACACTGCGGGTGCGTATGGGAGGAATTCTTACAATCAGATCGAATCGATACACGAGACCATTTTATTACGCGCATAATTAACCACACACCTGCAGAGAAGCCTCAAACTGCACGACCTTGTAGGCTAATTCGCAATACCACTTCGACATTTCACATTCGGCACATGTAGAATTAATTAAACAGACATTAATAGACCGTAAAAACCTTCAAGTATGTGAATTATTTTGTCTTGTGCTTTCAATAGGTACATCACTTTTGCAGCTTGGTTTCCATAACAATTTATTCCGTCGGTTCGATATTTAATTCAATGGTGACGTAGTGTGAGTGTAAATACGGATGCGACGTTGTTGGTGGCTGCGCGACAAAACGGATACTCGCTTCACCTGCTCGCTTCCGCCGTATAATTGCAAGAAAATACTTGGCTTCATTATATTCCTTAATTAAAGCACTATTACTACTGTCGATAAGACTTATAAATATAAATAGAAAGTAAAAATATGTCTCGGGTAAAGTAAATTACGAGATACGAAGATTCGACCCATTTTGAAGTAACTGCTTGAAATATGGCGTATCAAGTATCAATCTCGAGCGAAGAGTCCGGTTTCAATGAGTGAGACGTTAGTGTAAGCGACGCTAACGTAAGCTACGGGATGTTAAAACAATGCGACGGTGTTGTACCAAGTGCGGATTGGTCGGATGCGCGGGTCGGTGACCGTGCGCCTCGTGCCCCGCGCGCCGCGCCGCGGTCTCACTTTCGATGCGCCCGAGGCCTCCACGACTCCACGTGCCCGTGCGCAGCCACCGACGCCGCCCGGTGACGTCACAGCCTTCAGGAGCGCGCAACGGTGTGCCCCAACGGACCGTGAAGTTTGTGCTCTTCGTTAGGATCCCTCATGGGAACCGTGCTAATGATTCTTCTCTCCCCTACTGACTTACACCTTGAGGTGCGGTGTTAGTAGACTATTGGGTCATAGTTTTGCCTGAATGCTGTATAATAAATAACAGATCCTCAAGATTTAATAGGATTTGTATCCAGTATTACAAAATTATATTTTCATAGAAAGTACAGTCATCATAACGTAAATATTGAGTTACTCATGGTAGAAGTTGAACGTTATACTTGAGGAAAGTGTGAAATGTCGCGCAATGATGCAAATGTAACAGATGAGCTAAGCAAAATGTAGGTAGTAAATATGGTCATGAGAAGAGTCTACATGATATCCGGTTATTATGACCCAAAAAGTGTAAAATTTTTTACCAACCGCATTGAAATTCCCATACTAAATATTGGGATCAGGAAAGTTAAATTTGAACTTTGACTTTTCAAGGCGAATAAATAAACCGTAAGGAACGCAAATAAGGAAAAGCTTTTGTATGAAATGTCGAAACTTTTAAACAGGTACCTACTTATTTATAGCACGAGCACGTGGCTAGTCCTGAATCACTTCAAAGTGTTGTTGAAGCCTAGAATTTTGTAAACAAAGTGGTGGTCGTTAATATAACCACGTTTCGCTAAGAAGCCCGTCGCGTTATAGACATTGATCGTAGATCAGATACAATCCAAACCCGATCTTAAGATGTCATTAAATTTTCTTAATTGTATCTCGATAAAGGTATAGTTATAGGTTAACTTTCTATTGCATAATGGATTATGTAATGGTTGCTTACACGAGTACTGACGATTACTGCGACATTGTTAAGGTTCTACTCACGGAAGGCAAGCGGAAGAGGAAAAATAAATAGGACGTCGGTAATAAGCTATTTTAAGCATATTGATATAGACTCCCGAAGATTGACTAACTGTCGTAGTCATCACGTAATCGCTGCCAGACAGTTCAGAAACCCGCTGGATCCTTTGGACCCGAGTTCACCAACTGATTAACCCGGCCGATTAACGCTAAATATCATATAAATGTCATTGCATTTTAATTTATAAAAGTTTGTTTGAAGTTAAACAAAACGATGTTTAAACCACGATTATCATAACGACCATTGGTGAAATTGGCTCATATGGTGACAGAATTTTATGGAAAACTTGGAGATTTTAAACCTTTATCTTGTATCACATTTTGCCATGAAAAAAATATTGCTTGTTAAATGATTTTATTGAATTGCAACGACTGCAGAAAACTCAAAAAACTTAATACGATTAAGCCCCTTCGTACATTGGTACCCCGATAGCTATCGGACACTTGAGTATCATTGATACTCAAGAAGTAACTATTTATTAATCTGTGACTCAAGTCTCCGATACCCGGCGATTTCAGTATCCAAGAGACTACCACAATACAAATCCAAAGAGGTTCGAACACAGGCACGCGCCGTTGATTGAATACCGAGATCGCCGGCCGAGTATATTTGTGTATGAAGGGGCAAACACAACACGTTTGCCATTTCGGTCTCTGCTGCGTACAATCCCTATCTTTTAAAAACAAACTAGCATCTCTGGCCATGCTATAAATGCTCAAGGCCACCCTGATGAACGTTGTAAATTCTTCTGTATCACTGCATTATTGACAATGTTAATGCGACTAAATAAACAGAAGAAGACCGAAGAAGAAAACAATATCAAGTGGTCACTTCTAAATCTCGTAGTATGGATGGTTGGGGCATAAAAAAAACCGACTTCAAAAACTAAAAATCAAAAAATAAGCCTTTTGGGGTCGGTGCCCAGCTAAGGCAAAAAAAAAAAAAGTAGAATAGTTCAAAGTAGAATGCCTTGGCTGGCACCGACCCCAAAAGGCTTATTTATTGCTTTTCTAGCGCAGTTTTTTTTTTAATTTTTAGAGTCTGTAATTTGTTGTTTAGTAAAAAGTTTTATAGACATTTTAAACAAAGTATCGTGAAAATTACACCGTCCAGGTCTACAAATATGCTCATATCTGATTCTGATTCATAAAATAAAAACTACTGGACCAAACTGAATCAAATTTTTATGGGACAAAACGGCAACTATTCTGCATTCAACAAAAAAAGGATCACGTAAATCGGTCCTGAAATCTCGGCGTAATCGGTGTACATACATAAAAAAACATACCGGCCGAATTGAGATCCTCCTCCTTTTTGGATGTCGGTTAAAATGGAATTATTTAACTAAACTTTGCAAGTACATATTAAGGAGCGTCCTCATTGAGAGCATTCTTTAGCGAGCATTTGTAAACGAGAAATCGCCAGCCTGCCCAGCGAACCAAACATTCAGCTTCGAGCATAACTATGAACGTTCGAGTCGAACATTCCTTTGTGAACTTGAAGCATTTTTTCTTTATAATAAATTGACATTGACAATCACGACAATACGATTGACCAAGAAGGAGGTCACAAATACTTGCGATAGTTTACAAGTGGCAAGTAATATTCCTAAATACATACTGATTCATTTCATCATCGGAGTACTCGCTTACGAGCGTTTAAGTTGTGTGAACATTCGAATGCGAGTTACTTCCGCGAATATCGTTGTGACGTCCACACCGACCGAAGTACGTCCTCGCGTGTAAGTTTTGTAACGCTTGGCTCAATTTCCTTACCTTAACACTAGAATATTCGACGCCGAATGCTCTTTACACGTGAATGCTCGCAATGAGGACGCTCTCTCTCTGAATCTCAGAACGCGCCGCTTGTGCCACAGTGTCATAAGCGTTAATAACTGCCCGGTCCTTACCTGGCCAGGAAAAAGGTAGCTTGAAGTGAAATTTCGCAAATATCTCGACACGAACTGCGTAATAAATTAGCTCCTTATTGCTGTTAACCTGATATTGGCAATGTTAAGTAATGAGAAAATAAGATAAATTGTCAAACAGCATCATGGTTCCATCTGGTCAAACATTATTAGGTGTCAAAAATTCTACTATCATTAGTTACGTTGGTTGTTATTAACTGCTACTTTTTTGACTTTCTAATACTCATCCACCTATTAACGTAAAGAAAGCTGACGATGCGGATCCCAAGGATGCGGGTTCGAATCCCGTCAGGGCGTCATGAGACTAGTTGCTTTTTTCTAGTATATTTTCTTGTTTAATATTTATCACATAAAAATAGCATTGTAAAATGCAAAATTAAAAAGTTATAATTAGATTGCTGTTTCATCTTAATCGATAGTCAAACATTTGTGAAGATGTTTCTTTCGAATGCGAGGATATTTTCTCTCATTGATGAAACGACGGTGGCCAACACCGTAGAAAGGTGAATATACTAGAAAGATTCGACTTTCCTCATATGTCTCTGTAGCATAATTGGTTAGTGCATTGTGCCGGATTCCCAAGGATGCAGGTTTGAAACCCGTCAGGGTGACATGAGACTAGTTGCTTTTTTGTAGTATATTTTCTTGTTTAATATTTATCACATAAAAATAGCATTGTAAAATGGAAAATTAAAAAGTTATAAATATATAATGATGTTTTTAAGTAGAAGTTTAGCGAAGTCAAGTCAGCATCACGGGTCATCGGAGTATAGCGACAATTAAAATCCGGGATAAGTGTTGCATGTACCTGCGAGATGAGGGTGCCTCGGTCGATAAGGGGCGGGGGGCTCATTCGCGGGGAGGGATAAAGCATTCGGTTAAGGAGTTCAAAATACATCGCCTCGGAACGGATTGATATTACTTCCGACATGTTTATTTTTTTACATAAATACGAAAGCTGCGATTATGACGACTCATCGTACATTCTGGCGGATGATGTCTCCTGGGGTCAACCGTGAGGTTAAATTTTTTTGACATGCATACACAAGTCTCACGGTTTAAATAGGCTTTTAAAAATATTGGTTAAAAAACAAACGTATGACCTTTCCAACTGGTACGTCACAAGATATGTGGGCGTCGCGGTGGCAGACAGCGAGGGGATGGGAGGGGTGTGCGGGCGAGGTAACTCTTCATTCCCATTTAGCTACTGAATTGTATAGCGGGAGGAGGCCATGATTATGTTTACTAACCCCGGCCGCCGCGCCCCTTGGTCTACGCGGTCCGAATTAACACACGATCTTTGTCCCAAATCGGGCTTTATATCACAGCAGCCTCATACATCGTCGTTATGCATGGTACGGACGGATACGTTGAGATAAGGATGTATGGGTCAGTGAAGGGCCTTTATGTACAAGACTCAGCTCATCAACTGCACGATCTGCAAACGAATATTTAAATAGTGCAGTAGTAGCTCTTTCGAATTAACTAATCTATAACCTAAGTTGCCTGCATACGTTTAGCACGTTTTTGTTGAGAAAAAATACAACCAGCAAATCAAGCCTGTATGGAAGCGAGCCATAGTGCGTAACGAGTCAGTATGTATATTAACATCGACTTTCGTTTGTTAGGATTGGTTTGTTTGGTACTGTTAAAACTTCCTTGCAAAACGATAATTCCCTGATTCAATAGATTATGCGGATTGTATCTTTCGCAACAAGTCATAGAGACGACTAATTGACATATTTTTGGGATTATATTTCTGGCCTTGTACTTAAGCCTCTTGAATTCTCGAGTTTTGATTCCATGGTTTAAGATATTACTCCTATTGATAATGTTAATAATATCTTCTTTGAGTCCTGTTGTATTAATTATAAATTTAAAAATGACTTTTAAACCCTTAAAAAGTTTGAATTTATTTCTATATTAACTTGATTATTTTGCAAAAGGTGATTTCATGAATTGAATCTTTAATAGAGAAGGAGAGAGGGGTGTTTACAAGTCGTTGATTAGTGTTTGTGCGAACGGCCAAGTTAGGCAGTTGACCTTTAGTTGATTTTTCACCTGCCAAGTTTTTCGAATGATCATACTTGTTTCGAAAAGCTTTACCTTAGCTGGGTATAACTTGAGCCATTCGAGATTATACATGAATTTCCCAACCTTAGGTAGGGTGTCATGAATATTGTATGATCCAAGAAAAATTTTTTTTTCGCTTATAATTTTTTTTCCCCCCGGAGGAGGAGGATGATGAGGAGAAATGTGGAGGAGAGTTTTGTTTATGATACAATTAAGAAATGAGAGGCCCGTCGTGCGTAGATATGGATTATAATTATAATTAGATTATAAATTATAAATTGTAAAATTAACAATATCATTGAATATAAGTATAATAACAGTCCAAGCGAGTGCTTTTTTAGGGTTTCGTTGCCTAAAGGCAAAAACGAAACCCTTATAGATTCGGCCAAACAAATTTATGTCACAGCCACTTTATTCCAAAACTATGAGGATTATACAGTTGAAACTTGGTAAGTAGATGTATTCTGTAAACCGCTTTACGGTTTTTACACAAAACTAAAAAAATATATGAATTAAGGGGGGGCTCCCCATACATGGAACTGACACTGAAATTTTTTTTTTCATCAAACCTATACGTGTGGGGTATCTATAGATAGGTCTTTAAAAATTGCATTGAGGTTTCTAAATCGATTTTTTCTCAAATTCAACCGTTTGAAAGATGTACACTTCCAAAGTGGTAAAATGTATTCCCCGCCCTCTAACTTTTGAAATAAGAGAGTGAAAAATAAAAAAAATATATATATGCTGTAGATCTTAATAAAAACTTTCAACGAAAATTGGCTTGAACGAAATATGGTTGTCAATTTTAGAAATATAGCATTTTTCTCGAAGGGATTTGTAACATTTTTTTATTTTTTTTATCAAACCTATACTTGATGCATATTTTTATAGATAGGTCTTTAAAAATGACATTGAACTTCCAAAGTGGTAAAATGTCGCAGCCACTTTATTCCAAAACTATGAGGATTACACAGTTGAAACTTGGTCGGTTGATGTATTCTGTAAACCGCTTTACAGATTTTATACAAAAATAAAAAAATATATGAATTAAGGGGGGCTCCCCCTTAATTCCCCCCATACATGGAACTGTTACTGAATTTTTTTTTTATCAAACCTATTCGTGTGGGATATCATTAGATAGATCTTTAAAAATTACATTGAAGCTTCTAAAACAGTTTTTTTTTTCAAAGTCAACCGTTTGAAAGTTATACACTTCCATCCAAAGTGGAAAAACTTTTAGAATAAGAAAGTAAAAAATAAAAAAAAATATGATGTAGATCTTTACAAAAACTTTCAACGACAATTGGTTTGAACGAAATATATTTAGTAGTTTCAGAGCTATAGCACATTTTCCAAAACCGCAGATATAACTTTGTCATAGATACAAACACTATGAAAAACAAAGTTATTTTTGCAGACGAAAAATTATAGTGGCATTTTGGCAATAATAATAATAGAAACTTTATTTCACACGATACAAAAACAAACGCATACAGAGAAAATGACAAAAAAGAGGAACACACTATAGGCGGCCTTATTGCTACGTAGCAATCTCTTCCAGGCAACCTTGGGTGAGAGACGAAACCCTTCATGTGCGAGTTCGACTTGCACTTGGCCGATTTTTATATCAAGAATTACGTCCCCGCTACAGTACAGATATTTACCTACTATTAAATATGACGATAGTTTTATGAGTGCCATATTTTGAAATGATAGCATCTTTCAGTCAACGAAGAAGAGACAATTAATTTATATTATGCAATTTATTACTGTCGTTTTTGACCTTACTTTTTGTGATTTCCTAATAAAAACATTCAGTTAGAAAGGTGAAATTAAGAGTTTTATGCAACACTACTCATGAAAGACCTTTACTTTATGCGCATAAGTTGACAATGACAACGTCTCAAACCAAACTCGTGCATAATATTGTATAAACAATGCTTTGAGTTGAGTTTGAGACGTTTTCAATTTGTAATTTTCAATATTCAGACACAGTCATTTTTTTTAACTAACAACTAGGCTAGTATTTCACCACCATCGTGCTTAATAAACAAATTAGTGTTTCAAATAAATTAATGGAGGAGTTTCGCTGCGGGTATACTTTCCACTATGTCGCGGGCGTCGGCGGGAGCTGCAAATCGCGTAAAAACTCGACCACTGCGCGGTGCCGCAGTCCGAGACCTGACCACCGGCCGTGCCTTTGTAAGTAGCATGCACATTTTTTCCGTACACCAACTTTCCCTCGTGTTGGTACAAAGCAAAGGTGTGTCATTGTTATTGCACATTCATATGCCTGTTTACGAGCGCAATGCGAATAAAAAACTCATTTCAGTGTCTGCGGCTCTAATGTAACAACGGCGATAAAACGCATAAGTTTTGTCTGGCGATTAAAAATATTAAAATAATTATAATTTTTACTGTCACTGCATTTTCCGTAGTCTATTCTTAGAAAGGTAGTACTAGTGACACAGTGTAGCTTGTTTTGTCGTCGTGTCGATGACAGCTACTAACCACGCCGCCACAGGGTCATTACCACGACCGAGGGAGCACTGGGCCACCAAATGTTTATGTAACAGGCCTTGCAACAAAGTGGATTAATTTCTGTCCTTTACATTCGCAATATTTTAAGTTATGATTTGAATACGTCACAAATAACTGTTATTTTGTCTCTCTAAAAGTTGCAAACAATTTATGATATAAAAAAACGAAATACCAGACATTACCTATAGAGTGCCAACAAATATAGCTAATTAATTTTGAGAAGCTATGACGGTAGGGCTGAATTGTATATGATCACAGAGCATTAAATTTTATATTTCTGATAATTTAATTCTGATATCTGTGTATATGCCCATTAGTATATAGTAATAATTCAAGTATTAAATAGCCAACACACTTATGATGTATGATTTTGTAATTTTTGTATTTTTCAATGCTATTTTTATACTTATGGTAAATTTTAAATAGAAAAATATTGGAATAAATTAACTCGGCCACAAGTGAATTCTCAGACGGGAATCGAACCCGCGACCTTTGGAAATCCGGTCAAATGCTCTAACCGCTGAGCTACCGAGACTTAAGTCTCGGTAGCTCAGCGGATTCCCGTCTGAGAATTCACTTGTGGCCGAGTAAATTTATCCCAATATTTTTCTATTTAAAATTTACCATAAGTACACTTATGATGTATTGGCAAGCTGGTAGTCGCTGGTCTCCTATCCAGACACCCGCTGAGTAATCCTAGTTATAGCTGTTACGGATAATCGAGTACACGAGCTATTTATAGGAAAGAATCAAAGACGTTGTAAAACCACATGGGCCACGGACCAGGGGGCGATTGCAAAGTATTATTATTGTCCGCGTGCTTGTTCGTTACCCAACGCCCAATACGGTCGGCGAGGCTGTCTTTGTGACTGCATGGCTGCGCAACTACTAAAATCAATAATGTAGCATTCTTGCTGAACTCTAAATCTCAAGGATACAACGAACGACGAATTGTTTTGTGAAACGGTTAATTAAAACTTATCAGACCGCAAATATTCATGTGCAAGCTGTGTCTATTATCCGTTGACAGGAGTTTAATTAAGGAAAATGATACATAATCCGCAACAGAGTTGGGTTTATTATTGCTTTTCGTGTGTCAAGTACTTACTTTGATGCTTATCTGCTAACTGTATAAGGGGGCCGGGTAGGTCCCGCCGCCTGTAGAAACACATGACTTTTGCTTCCACATTACCCGACGCCGTTTTGTTCAGCTCCTCTATCCGCCGGATTTGGTACGGAGACTTCGGCGACGTCTCAAAATAGACGCAGTCTGCAGAAAAAGAAAATTTGCAGTTAATAAAACTATTAAATCTAATAGTACTAAGATCAATGAGGTTTGTATGTATCATATGGGGAAATAGACGCTGTAGAGAGTAGAGAATTGATGACGTAATCGCGAGCCTTCCGTATTCCGAGTAGGGTTGCCAGGTCACAAAAAACAATAACAGAACTCGCTAATCTCGCCATGTCTGACCAAAATTTATCAAATAAGTCATAAAACAACAATCTCATAACAAGAACTGTAGTCATACTATGTGATTGCTGTTATACGAAAGACATGAATCACGATATATTTTTTTGGTAAAAAAAAAAGTAGATATGTATTTAGTTTTTAGAATATCCTAAATCCAACACTCCTTATTTGATATGTGTAATCTCCTTATGAGATTTCGGAAACGAAAAAGGGAATCGATGCTTTAACATCACATCGTAATTAAGATGTCTATGAAAAACTTTACAAAAAGTTCCTGTTCCCCTAGAACCCAGTCAATCAAAAAATTTACGGTGGCGGTGTGGTGTGCTTTCAGTAGACGACCTCCGTGCCGTGGTAGAGCGGTAAGTACGTACACCGGTTTTAAGGTGTCGCCTACTCTGAGGTCCTGGGTTCGTTCGAAGCCCGGTAGGGGCAAATGTTTGTATGATGAATACGAGCATTTGTACCTGAGTCATGGACGTTTATATATATTTCTACACATAAATGCTTATACATATATGTATAATTATATGTATTTATATCCGATACCCTAGAATCCCATCCCATAACATAAGCCTTACAGTACTAATTATTATTGAGCAGTGTAGTTTCGGCTTAGAATAGCACTACCTCTCATCCCGTGAGTGTCGTAAAAGGCGACTATGGGACTCAGCCTTGAGGGGCAAGGGCAGAAGCGTCTCCTACATACTTGACCAAACTGCGATCGCCAACCCGCCTGCCAAGCGTGGCGATTATGGCAAACCCTTCCTTTTTGGGGGAGGCCTATACCCATGCGGTGGGTGTTATATGGCTGAGAGACGAGTCGACTAATTATTCATTATTTTAGTATTATTGAAGTTAACGTAGAAAAAAGCTTTCATTTAATTTACTAACGGCCTGTTTCACATGTTCCGGTTAGTCAAGCTTAGTGAGATAATTTTATAAATATTTTGTTATCGAAGTCAAAAATAATTGCCAATCGCGACAAAAAAAGGGAATCTCTTAGTTTGACAGCCCTATTCTCGAGCGCAGTTTGAGCGCGGTCTCCAGGGGTAGCGGCCGCTAAAGTAGGGGGACCGAAAACCGAAAGGACAAGGTCAGGATTACCGGTTACGACAGTCAGTTGTTTTGTAACCAATCCCTAAACCACCTGATGATGTCTCATGGTGACTACAAACTGCTAGTTTTTATACAGAAAATATTAGTAGCGAAACCCCGCGCCTTTTAAATTTTTCATGGCCGCCCACTTAGCAGTTTTATACATGAATGTATACATACTTTTCCAGTTATCTTAGTATGATTTAAGAATAAAATCTGGTATATTGAATAACGGTCAACCTCATTACCAAAAACTCACTTTATTTGTATTTATGTCCATACAATATTTATGAATAGGCACTAGAAATGTTCAGCCAGAGTATTTTATATCGGTAGTCAAGCATTTGGCCAACACCTAGCCTGGTGGAAAACATGCCATGGCCTAAGATAGTCCTTGCTTGCACTGATGACGCTCGGGTTGTTATAACGTTCATTCAGGGAATAATGCAAGTCTATAGACTTTCGCTCAAGTATTGAGGCTGGCGGCAATATGACGAACGCCGCGCTTAGGGTGGATGGCCGAACTAGAAGATATTCTTTATATTAACTCTGCGTCATTTTTATAAGCGGTGTTTGTTTTGTAACCGAAATAGTATAGAGGTGTAAGGGCGACTTCCACCAACTGTCACTAAACATACTATTGTAAAATGACACTGCATATCAGTAATTTGTTTGAAGTCAAAAGTGACAGAGCTATCTAATAAATATGTTTAGCATAGTGGCAGTTGGTGAAAGTGCCTTTAGAATAATTCGTAAACGCAAACGATTATCTCCTAAATGTTTTGTCATACGTTGGGAGATTTCTATATTGATTGATACATTATTTATGACGACCTCCGTAGTAGAGTGGTACGAACGCCGGTTTCATGGTGTCGCCTACTCTGAGGTCCCGGGTTCGAATCCCAGTAGGGGCAAATGTTTGTATGATGAATACGATCATTTGTACTTGAGTCATGGACGTTTATATATATTCGTTACCCTAGTATCCCATAACACAAGCCTTACAGTGCTTACTTTGGGGCTAGGTTAAATGGTGTGAGTGTAAAAATATTTATTTATTTATTTTTGTTTAACAAGTTGTGACCCGTTATAAACAAGTAACAAAAATATTATTGAAACATAAAACTAGACGTGTCGTCTCATCGAATAGATTTGAGAGTCAGCATGACATCTATTGCAAGAATTTTTAATTTAAAATCGCTCTAGTACTGTTTTTTTTAGATTTCTATCAATACGTTTACGAACACGGTAAATACTAATGTAGTATGATTTGCAGTAGCATTCAATTTTTTTGTGCAGCTACATTAGCTTTTTGTACTCGTTTGCTCTTACTGCATGCTGTAACGAAACTTTCGCATTCTGAAATACTCGAAATATACGTTTTCTCCACAAAAGAGAACTGGTCTAAGCCAGTGATTGGAGTGCATACAGGTTTATTGCTTATTTATTTAATGGCGATATATCACTTTAGTACAAAAACAAAACAAATGGTCTTGAGCCATGTCATGATGTTAAATCCATTTTAGCAAAGATGTGACGTGAAAAATATTGTTTATGATAGGAGAATTTCAAATATGCGAATAGATAATATTTTCACTTTTATTGAACATCAACGAGATCACGTGCAATTTAAAATAAAAAAAAGTTTTAATCTTTTGACTGAGGTTCGTTTTGTTACAGCCCTATCGCGAAAAAATATGGATTGGATATGGGCTTCACTTGACAGTTGAAACTCATAAAATTATATTACTGTCGGATGTCGGATTTTCTATTAACGCTGAGCTAAAATCTTCTCACTTGATTCGACTATCACTAATAAATACCCCGCTTGCGATTTCGCCTGTGTTGCAGTTGTAGTCTCAAAGTGTAGTTTTAAATTTTGTTTCAATGTGCAAACGACTCTTAGATTGGAGGCCGTGGGACCAAAAAAGCCAGAAATGCGATGAAGAAGAATCGTCCAGCAAGTTTAACTGCTGGACTCTTTAACTGCCCAAAACAGGAAGAGATGGAAATTTTTGAAAAAGGTCTACACCATGTCATTGGTTGATGACAACTAAAGAAGAGATCACATTTCTCTGAATTATTACCACCGGTTGCACCATTTTTTTTTACGTTATTTATACTTTTACAGGGTTTATGGTTTAAAAATGTATGGGAATTGGCAATTTTGATAAGCAAATTTCAGTTACTTTATACGAATTCGTAAAATGATTATTTTGTGCAACCGGCGGTAAAGTTCTTACTTATCTTCGTGTTTGCCTTCCGTTTAAAAGAAAGCATTGATTGATAACCTTCCTAATCGAAATAGGTAAGCCAACGCCCTGAAATTTGAGTATGTCGGTTTCATTCTGATTATTGCGTCCTCACCTGTAATATTTAGATTATAGGTTGTTCGGTAGCGTAACCATGGTAATCCTAATTAGACAAACGACTGTCGTCCAGCTCAGCACCGAATACGGATTTGGTACAATAATTGATATAGGTATTAGCGAAGTCAAGTTAGAGCTTTAACCATTATTGAATCGAAATACTATTTGTGGGATTTTTCGGAAAATACTTTCTTGTTTTATTGACCTCTTGAAGACCACTAAGAATTAATTATAATGGTAAAAAAATATGACGACTCCTCAAATAGAACTGTGACGTGACATACGTTAACTTTATCTTAAAATGGGACTAACTACAATACTAATACTACATTATTAAACGAGTACAAAACTACGAAGTTACTAAGTAAACTGTTAATAAGTACTTCAATGGTCAGTGCAGCAGGAAATCACAGATGCTGTGGGTTTAGATTTAATAACTGCTTATCGCGACGCAGATAAATTATGACGTGCTGGTCTAATATAACGTTATATAAGTTTTGTTTTATAGCGTAATCAAAATATTTCCATTCTTTTGCTATAATGTGGTCTAAAATTAACCTTGAGTGAGATGAAAATTACCGTACTGTACAATTAATATAGTGTCACTTTCTAACGCAATACAATACTTTTGCTTAGTTTGTGATTTTTCTTTTTCTAACATACCGTGTTAGATAAGTTGTTTCTGGACTGTCAAGTCAACATAGTATGAAAGTGCACGCGAAACGCACTGTTCGTAAACGCAAGGAAATTCGTTGACGTGATTCCGCGCACCCAGAAATACAAGCTCATCCAGTACGAGTCCCTTAGTACGAGTTTGCCAATTGGCAAACTATAATCGTTTTTTAAAACTATCGCTTTGTCTCTTTCATATACATAAACTGCTTTACAGACATATGTAGAGGACCCGATAGTTGTCGAAAACGTTGGCAGTAAATGACAACTCGTACTAACTAAGGGTACAGAATACGAGAGTTGGTCCATATTAAATAATGACTAGGGCACGGTTACAACCCGATACTCGGGTTCGTCGATCGACGAAAAATTCCAAATTATGCGAAAATCTTTAATTGCAGTTTGTGATCATCACGTTTAACATTTTGTATATTTTATAGTTTTCGGAACAAATAGACTCGAGTACCTTTAATTTGATCCCTTACTCGGCAGCGTACTACGCGCCAAAGTCCCTATCGAGTCGTCACAAATTTTGCGAACCTGAATTAAGTATATAGATCGGACACAGTAATCTCATCATGGCAGTTTTTAATTTGAATTACACCAGCCTTTGATTTAATTATCACAAATAATTACGAACATAAAACACTGACATAACATAACAAGAAAAAGTTACAGTATTATTACAGTAGAATACATGCCGTAGATCTTAATAAACAATTTAAGAGCTAGCGCAGACGACGGATTACGGAGGACTTTTTGTCCGCGACACGTCTTTATTGTTAACCAAATAAGATTCAACTTAGACCGCGTATATCCGCGAAAAGTACGCGATAGTCCTCGTTATTTATTCAACTTTATGTTCTTAGTAATAAGGTCGTGTCGCGGACAAAAAGTCCTTTAATGTCCGTCGTCTGCGCAGGCCATAAAAGAAAATTGGTTTGAACGAGATATAATTAGTAGTTTTAGATATATACTTAGCACATTTTCCAAAACCGCAAATATAACTTGTGGTCTATGAGAAGTCATCTAACTTTATCGAAACCTGTAGTGGGTTTATAAATTTTGCATTTTACCCTACTATTTAGTGATAAATAACGTATTTATTTAGACAAGGATTAATATCGTTTATGAAAACAGCTTCGCAAATAATGGATTAGTTTAGAACAATTTTGTATTCTTAAAAACGGTTATAGTGTCGGATATAGTGTGTCTGTCCAAGTGCAGAACCAGCAGACGAAGTATATCCCTTGTATAGAAGTGTGAGACAACAGATGTGATATCCTCTAAATTGTTCACCAAACGCTTTAGACTCTAAAGTTAAGAGAATATGATTTAAATACTGAAAGGACGTGGCATTAATATAAAAAACGAATACATACGGCGCCGAAACGTGGGTACTCACTACATGACTGGTTTACAAATTTAAAATCGTTCAGCGAGCTATGGAAAGAGCTATGCTCGAACTTTCTCTGAATGATCTGAAAGGATACCAGTTCCAGCAGAAAACCAAAGTAATCATCATAGCAGTCATAGCCCACCGGATAACCAAATTGAAGTGGTATGGCTGGGCCTGCCACATAAGCCGCAGAACCGATAGCCGCTGGGGTAAAGAAGTTCTTGAGTGGAGGCCGCATATCGGCAAATGTAGCTTCGGACTACCTCAGACTAGAAATTGCTATTGACCTGTATGTACGTCTCAACTTGCAGTACAATAACCTTTTAATGCGAGAAATGTTATAGGTAATGTAAGTCCTTCCTTGCGAGTTCAAAATTGTTTACGGTTAGGATAACCATAAAATGTAATAGTAAGTATTTTCTTTTTGTGATGGAAATTGACCTTACTGATATGTTAAGCTGACTTTTCAATTTGACGACTCTGTATGAAATAAAACAGGGAAAAAAAATAGCCCTTGACGAGTTTCTTGCCGGTTCTTCTCGTTACAAGATCTCCCGCCGTAGGGTTTCTGAACCGATGGCGTAGCTTCTTTGACGTTCATAAGTGGTTGTAACAGCCTAGACTGAATAAATGATTTTGATTTTTTTTTATTTTTATTTAGACTAGACTAGACTGAAGCGACGATGCGCAAAGTAGTGCTCGGTGGTGTGCACTTGTAAAGGCTTACGTGGAAGATGATAATACTGAACTGATGACGACATTAATACAGCATGAGAATATTTCAAAAAATCTCAGTGCTGGTTCGAGGTTATGAATTTATGATAAGTAAGTACTTTTAATAATGCATTACTGAATGAATTAATGAATTTCCTCTTATATTAAATATGTTTCAAGATTGTAGATTTGTGTTTGGCAACGACATGTTCCTTTGTAAATGTTGTTGCTTCTGTTAAAGCTGATAAGTTTCTTGCGGCCGTTCTTCTTATCAGTTAAAAGATGTCCTGAATGGCTGGTAGGAAAAAAAATATTGGACGATTCGAAAGCACTTATCTATAAGTCTATTTGAATAAAAATCTTTGACTTTGACTGCTTACTACTATTAAAAGTACTATTTTACTAATTTTGTAACAATTTTTTATGGCTGTTGTTTATTAGACTGACTATCGAAAATAAGTGTTATTAATGATTTTACGTTATATTTTGGTTTTTTAAATTCCTATCCAAATTATCCGGATAACATTATCCAAGTATCCAAATTATCCGAATAGTAAAATGAGCGGATAATTCCATGCCCCTAGTAACACAATTTCTACCCCCAGCATTTGCGCGCTTGTCATCCTATATATATTTGTGTTGAGGACATTACACTGAATCCATTGATACCATATATACCCATATCCGAGATGACTTGAGCGAACATAGTTTGAGGCTTTTGGCTTCATGGCCGATATAGCTCAGTTATCTGTCATCCCAGTAACTCATACTAGACGGAAAGCTAGTCAGTATAAATTTGATGTTCCCATCATCGCCATCTATGTTGCACAGATTATTAAATAGGGATAGGTAATATTGGCACTGTCACTGACATTCGGTACCGATAGTTTGTGTAACATAACATAGCCTTTTTTAACCCCTAACGCGGATTTCGATGCGGTTGTTTATTTTCGGGCGGTTATGCGAGGGCTCCACTCCACGTGACTCAGGAATTTCTAACAGGAGCTAGATACAGTAGAAAAGGTTAAACAATAATTGACTGCACTATATTTGTTTTTAATGCAAAAAAAGGTATTGTCAAATTCATTTAATTATGTATAGGTATCTATTTTTTATTATAATTAAAATTCCAAAATAGCGAAGTAGATAAAAAAACCTTAAATCAAACAAGGAACTTGTGTGCAAAATTGGTTAAATATGCGAAGGCGAGAGCAGACAGTCAGACAAACGAACAAAAGCATTTTTTGGCCAATCTCGAAACTGAGACGCTTTACTCGCTCGGTCAATTATAATAATTTGTAGTTGGGAATTAACTGTGTTTTTTCTGCAATAAGCTTAAATATCACGAAATGCTGTATATTTTGTACAAATCATGTAAACTCACTCGAGGTCGAGGCAATGCACCTCCGTATACGTCTACACATACCACATAGCCACAGTGATGTGCGCATAAGTTGGATATTATGCGGCTGATAGCGGTGTTAACGCCCGTTCAGTTTTGCCAAGAGTTTGGTATATTTTTGGAACGTGTCAATAAGTAAGTGGTGTAATTTTAGCTCGGACACGTCATTACGAGAGAGGAGAATGATTGAATCTACACGGAAATTTCGCGTGGAAACTGATTTGATTGAGACTAGTTAGAGTTAACTACAATAACCACTTTCTTAGCGAATGACTCTGAATTTCGGGATTTAATTGTGGATCTGATATGCGATTGCGTAAAAGTAATCGTATTCCTTTGACATTCAATTTATATTGTTTGTCGTTACTGTCAAATGCCATACAAATTGCAGCCGATCGTATACAATATGAACTGTCAAATGAATACGATTATTTTAAGTTTAAGCGATCGCAACCCCCCCGGTCATAATATAGAATGGCAAATAACTATATTTGAAGTGATTTCAATACAGATTCTTTCACGTTACATTTTCAAAATGAAAAATTTAACTTATCGTTAGATATGTAGTATAGCATGCGTGACCGTAAGAATATACAAGAAAGCATTTTATTCTAAATTTTATTTATTTAGATGAGTTTGTCACTTCATTTGCATGGGAAATGGGCAAATGGGATACTGGGAAGGAGGTAATATATAACGAAGTTGCAATTTAGTGTGGTCATAGCAGGCATCGATCAGTTTTCACAAGATAATTATTTCACCAACTCCAACTTGTCGTTCAGTAAAGGATTCAGTGAGTACCTAATTTAGGTTGATTCATACACGCAGAGAAATATCTGGCTACCTATACAAGAAAAAACACTACTGTAACTAGAACTTCTGTTTGCAACCGTGACAGCAAGACTCGCGAGTTGACTTTACAAAAACCATTCTGTTATTATTTTTACCTATCGCTTTATTAATGACAACTAGATGTTTAGTGTAATTGACCAAACAATATAATACTCACTACAAGGTAAATATCGCGCCTGTTACAATACCAATCTAATTGTAACCATTCGTCAAGTAGACATTACTAGATCGACTGTAAGGACTACTATGCAATCTAGTAAACATTACCACTTTTTTTTTGGGTTTACTAAATACTTAGCTGTATCTACTAATGAATTTGTGTAACATAACGAAGTGAACTTTAATAATAACTATTCGTATTGCAAAGCTAGCTTTATGATTTTTGTAACAAGTACAATACACATTGTAATGCTAGCATCCTAGGTATTGTTACAGCTACTATTTCGTATGCAGTACCTACTGGTTTAGATGAAGTCTGCAATTTAGTGCACTTACAGTACTAACGGGTACTCTCAGGCTTTTAGTAGACAAAAATACGATTTTATTTGTCTTGTTAAATAAAACTGTATTTTCTCCGTTAAAAGCCTAAAACAGATCCGTTGTTGGTGCTGTCAGTCCACTGGATTGCAGGCACTCCATCTAAACACAGTCCATAGAGCCATCAGTACGTGTGACGTCTTTAAAATTTTATAAAAGAATGCCTTTTTCATTACAATATCCAAAGACTCCGACTATCTAGTATCATAATAAAAATAAGTCGAATACAGAGTTAATAAAGTTAATACTAAATTTAACAGGTGTTAGAATCATAGAAATTGATATTATCGGCATTTTTGTTAAGACGTCTTACGCGCTACGGCTCCATAGACAGGTTTAGGTTTCCTGGAATCAAAAATAAAAATATCAAGTACACAGAAAAATAACATTTATTTATAATCATCACAATCATTAGTGCAATATCTATACTATACCTATCATTCCTACACATCCTAGAAGTATTTTAATGAGCGTTTTGACCAATACCACTTCTAAATAACAATGTTTTAAACATAAGATTATGAGGCTGACATGAGCCAACTAGCGCCGCCAATCGATTTTATGTTATTTCTTCATAATAAGCCCAATTTCTAAAAAAGATATCAGTCAAGGTCTTGTGAATAACGCCTAATATTTATTGAATAACTTTAAACAATTTGCAAAGCATTTAAACAGTTTTAAAACCGTATTTTGTTAAAAGTAGCCACTTTTACTTCAAACCCGTTTTTAAACTATTGAATGCATTTTGTAATATTGTAACGTTATTCAATAAATAAGTATTAGACGTCATTCACAAGACCTTGACTGATTCCTTTTATTAGATATTGGGCTTCTTTAAAATAATTCAAATAAAATCGATTGGCGGCGCTAGTTGGCTCATGTCAGCCGCTTAACATAATTTGTACCTTTTTTCATTTAAATAAACTAGTTTTAAATTATAAGTTAAGTTATAAATTATAAGTAATAATCACAGAAAAAATATTGTTATAATACTTCTCAATACAGTCATCTGGGTTGTAACTTTAAGAGTAGGTTTTTCAACGGCTGAAACAACACAAAATATTGATTAAAATAATTAGGTAGGTATTACATTACTTACATAGGTACATAGTTACGGGTGAATAAAATCATGTTAAAAATAGGAGATACTTACAGGGCTGCTGCTGGTAAATTGTATTTCTGGGCATTCTTCTTAGTTAGTTAATTTGTTCCAATTGTCCAAGTTTTTAAATATTTGGCCCGATCTCCAATTGCAGGGATTAGTTCTCTAAGTAGACTACTGTCGAGCATCGACAGTGTCGATATTGTTACATTATTTACTGAAAAATCATAAAAAATATATAGGTAAGTTAGGTTTTATAAAACAAGCCTATTGATTAATTATCCAATTCGCCTGTTTTGGAGCTGAACTGACATTCGGTGATCTGTGTGCCAAACTGATTAAGATGAGATGACTGTCAGTCATCTATCTACGAAAGTATCTACCTACTAACAAATAATTTATCGTGTTTCCTTATTAAAATGAAATTCTACGAATTACTTCAAACTTAACTGTAAACTTATAAAGTCATTAATGTACCCAATTAACTACTTAATTAAATTGAATAATAGCTATGAATACTACAAAACAAGAAGATTGTTATACCAAGGTACCAACTTACCTTCAAAAGTATCAATATATTGAGGTAAGCCCCACTGCTGCAATAACTGTGGGATATCCCCATCTATGTCATCAGACATCACTCAAGTTTAATAAGCAAACTCTCAAATAATTGGTAATAATACTACGTTGAGTTGAGTGAGCGCTCAGCGCGGTCGAAAACACAATCCACAATGGCGGGCGGCCGCGGCCGGGTCGGCTGGCTGGTTTTCAAATTCACGCAAATTTTTTGAATGTTTACAAAAACACAGTTTTAAATAAACAGAACAAGATACTTAGCTATGAATACCACCTCGATTGTTATTGTAACATTACTATTTTAATGTTTTAAAACACGCTAACAGAATAGCATGGATAATTACATACATTGTACCGTTTACTGTTTCCTGGGTGGTTTTTACTATAATATTCTTGTTAAGCCATAACACTATTTTAAAAGTAAACCAAACTCAACAAATATTATACGACACTTAGAACGATATGTACTGAAAACAACAATGTAGTTGTAATAAAAAGATTATTGTTTTGATTACAGACACACTCGTAGTCCATCAGTACATTGTAAATCATTAACCGAAACTAGATCATTTAGTAACTGCGAATCCCTGTTTCTTAGTACATACAATACATTAAATACATATTAACATAATTATTGTTAAAGATGCAATAATTATTGATGTTTTGGTTCAATAATATTTTTTTGTGAGCTACATTAATCAAATAATATAATGAAACATACGATTAGTAAGAGTGAATAATAACTCGTAGAGCTAACAAGGACCAAGTATTTCAAACTAGAAAAGTTGTAACCTAATATAACTATTCGATTCAGTAGTTCTGTTTGTCACCAATTTCTCTGCGTGTACTGTACCGGTAAAGGTGTGCCACGGAAAGGACACGAGTCAAAGATTATAAGCGAGCTTTCTTAGGAACTTATTTACGCATGGTCGACAGGGTCGAGTTTGTGCAACGGTCCGGTCATGACATCGGAAGTTCTTTGGTAAACATCGTACGAGACGTTCGACCCAGTCCTAGCTGACCCTAACAAATCTTTGAGGTCGTATTCATTGGGTGTTTTACAGTCATCAGAAGTCACGGAACTCTTATTCGGTCGCAGTCAGTCATGGTAGTAAACAGATCAAAAAATTTAAATTGATGGGACGTATTTTAGTGCAAACTTATATTTTTTTTATGAATGACGGAGACTTAACTTTCATCATACTTGATAGACAGTATTGATGAGGCTGAAAGTGGATACGAGCCTCTCCCGGAATCCTCAATAACTGAGAAACTGGCTATCTTATCTCTAACTGCAGGAAAACAACAATGCTGAAAACATTGTTGTTATAGCGTCAGACTTAGATAAGATGGTGGTAGCTAGCCTTACAACCAGGGGCGTGCATTGGTTTTCCAGCGTAGTAGGCACTGTAGATACTTGTACTATTAAGTATTCTGTGCTGTAGATCTAACTAGTAACTTTGCACTTATCCTATCCTGCTACCGAATATTTTAAGTTTGGAAGTTTGTGAGGATATTTGGATAGATGAATGTTTGTTACTCTTTCACTCAAAAACTACTGAACTAATTAAGTTGAAACTTTACAGCAATGTAGCTTATACATCAGAAAACAACATTGTATGCAAATATTTATAATTATCCTGATATTCCCACGGTAATGGCAACCACGCGGCGAGTGAAACCGAGTGCGGCCGCTAGTCATAAATGATAAGGTTCGTAATATTTAGTAGGAATTTAAAATGCTGACGAGTTTGATTGTTTGAGCACGCTAATCTCCGGAACTACTAGTTCGAATAGAAAAATTATTTTTCTGCTGGATAGGCCATTTGTCTCAGAAGGTAATAAGAGATTTAATATCACGCTGCGATTAATAAGAGCAGAGCATTAATGTAAAACGTTACAGAAACGGGGAAAAAATATTAGTTTTGGGAGATTCCGTTCCGGACGGTGTGTAAACGGTTAAAGTTACGTACATGTCTATGTTTTATGGTTAACTCACTATAACCATTATTCAGATAATAAAATTTGCTCTAAACTAATGTATTATTTGAGAAGCTGTTTTCATAAACATGATATTAATCCTTATCTAAATAAATACGTTAAGCATCACATGTATTTAATTTTGAACAAAATTGTCCTTTACATCATTTAATTTTAATGAATATCTTAGGAAATATGATAGTTTTAAAATAACTCCTCAACAAAATAATTCGCGACCAAATTCATTCGTCAGGTAGGCATGCTTACTTTATACTGATATATTCCGGAAGTTTAAGCTAGAACGTTACACGTACAAATAGCGCCCTTCTTGCAGTAGGCGGTTTATACTTGAGCAATACTTTTTCTAAATATGTTGTATTCTTGTATGAAACGCTGCTTGTTTCGAGTAGGCAATTTGGAGACTGCCTACCGGTAGGTATTCAGTATTTAGCGTAAGGAAAATCTTAGTGGGTGAGTGTTGAATAGAAGTTTAAAGTAAAATAGAATAACTTTAACACTTATTGTATATTTATTTAGGTTTTGAATGAGGTAGGAACTGCCTAATTGCCTATATGGAATGCACGCCCCTGCTTACAAAATGTCCTACCACCAACCAAACTGAACTGAATACAATATGTATCCCCTCTGGGAATCAAACCCGGGACTTCTGGTACTGATACCGATGGTTATACCACTACAGTATAGAGGCGGCTCAGATTGTAGTCAATAGAACGTGTGTCGTCTCACAAGCATCGGAAGTTCCACGGTTCATAATAAATCTATGGGAAATTGTTTAGTAGATATTCGAGGCTGGACACTGTCCAAGCTAATTCTGACACCTCACTTGACTGGGTGCTTTCAATGGGTATTACACAGATGTCAGAAGTAACATAACTCTTAGTCCCTGACGCACAAGCACCGATGCACCGACATGATTTCGTTGATACTGCTAAGAAAGTACAATCAAGCATTTAAGTAGACGGGACGTATTTTATTATTTAGCATACGAACGAAGTCAACAGTACAGTAACTGTGTTTCTCATAAGCAACAAAAGTTCTTTACGTGTGTACGTCTAGAAGTGTTAGCTGATCCTAACACATCTTTGAGATCATTATTCAATGGGTATATTACGGAACTTTTTCGTAACCTCTCGGTCGCACCCATGATTTTGTTAATGGTAATTCTGTCACTTTACTGGTTAGGAACTAAACAGATCACGCATTAGAGTTGAAAACGCTTAAACCAAATTCGTGCTACTTTCACAGGCACTGCACTAAATTTTTTCGCGGCTTGCGTTGCATTTTACCTTTTTTGTGGTAAAATTTTAAAATGTATCGAATTTCTTCATTAGATTAACTCATCTTGACAGTAAGATAAACAAATGAAAATCACACATTTTCCTAATTTGAATTTGGAATTATCTTCTTTAAAATTTGAACTTTTAATGATACCAAAACCAGCCAGATACAAATAGTATAGCCAAAGAGATTTTATTACACGTTCATACATATACCAACCAATACATTCGTAAGTTACCTAAAATATGGTACGTAGCTCGCTATTCTTTCCCATAGAAAAATAAACCGTTAGGGAGCGATGCACGTGTGACATTTTGTATGTTAATAACAATAGCATATTAAAAAAACTAAATAAACAAGCGTCGACTGGTTATGTATTTCCGCTTCTCCTTGCAACTCCTTAACAAAGGGCGCTAACATGATCGATACCAGTGTTTGTAGCAACGTGGGATATAGCGATCTTTCTTAAGACCTAGGCATTAGTCTAGGTCTAGACATTTATTAAAAAGATTCGAATTTTCATGGCCAGTGTATCACAATCACAAGGCAGTCTAGGCAAAAACGTGTAGTTTACAATTTATAAACCTATAACCAAGTGCATCGAGTTCATATCGAACTTTAAGTATTGGAGTGAAAGTTGATAATCGCTTGCATTTGTCACTCTTATACTTACGTTGATCAGATTCTTATTGTATAGACCGGCGTCTATCGTAATCGCTTTTAGTAAGATACAGACAGATGACAGTAGATAAAAGTGTTAAAATGGTAAACTTATCTATACGCGCCCTTATCAAGGACGCAATTAGATCAGTTTACGTAGGGCATCAGGTGTTCCTGCTAAGCTTTTGAAGTTGCCAGCAGTCCACTTGCCGCTCAAAATCCCTTGAATAGCTATCAGTAGGTGAACTTTGTAAGCCCATTCGACTGTCCAAATCGAGCGCACGCGAAAATGGTAGACCGGGAACTTGCGCGACTGTACATCCAATGCATTACATGGCTACGGTTATTGTGGCTATTGTCTTTATAAACTAGTGATGGATGAAAAGCCATTTATTTGATCATAGGATATAATATAATATTATTATTAAATAGGCGAAGAAGAAATATACATGTGAAAATTACTTAATACTAATTTTATTTATTTATTTATTTACTTTAATTTAAACGGTATTATGCAAAACACCAATTACATTAATTAAAGATAAAAATTAAATACTTAATATTACATTTCAATAAAATAATTAGGAACAATATAATTTTAACAATTCAGATACTTATGTCAAATGTAAAAACAATAGTTTAAAATGTCATTTTCTAACAACAAAAATCATAATTCCCCTTCACAAAACCGCAAGCACTTTGACATTATTGTCGGCCACTAAATGACATAATAGGGCAATGCTTAGTTTTGGCGCCTTTTCGAAAATTCAGACCTTATTAAATGGATAGTCTTTAAGTACGAACCATAGTTACTGAGACAGCACATTTCTAAACCATATCCATTCCGAGATAAATGCACTATAATTTTCTAGATTAAGGTTAAAAATAGCTCAAGTTTTGCAATTTTATCTGGCTTATAAGAATGGCCGATCATTTTGCAATATATATTATATGATGAATCTTATAAAATAAAATAATAATGATAATTATCATATTTTACTTTTCGGGGGGACGGCGGTATTTCGCTACCGTCCTAGGACCTAATGAGGTGATTATTAAATATATTGTTAATAGTATTATTGTTTAATAAATTCTATAAATAATAATATTTCATTGGTATAAGTTGACAAAATATTAAAAATTTCGTCTTTTTTAGCTTAAATATGAAGTAATAGTGATGAACAATTGCATTTATTTCAGAATCGAATTGTCGAAAAGGCGCCAACCCTCCATACATTTGTAGCATTGTCCTTTAAATTCTGATTTTAAGTTAATTATAAGTCGATTTCCAGGTCTCAGAGCCAATTGATGAAATCAGATGGTAGCTCAATCATATCACTAATTGGATACGCGTTATTGTACCGTCTAATATTTTCTTTACCTTATTCATGTAGTTTCGTAGTACGTTTCGTTAATGCCGCAAAATATTGCGCGACTGCCGCCTGCGCCGGTATGGTAACGCGAGGTAGAGTGTGTCGATCTCTGATTGGTCAAAGTGCGTTACAAAAGGTGGCTTGCTTTAGCATTGACAGTTACACACACTCTTTTCACACATTCTCATCCCACAGGGGTCGAGCAGTTTCACACAAAACGACAAAGTAGTAGTACTATGATTGTGACCTACCATGTATGGCAAATGTGCAGCTAAAATATTAGTTGGTTATTATTATCTTATTAAGATAAAGTTCATAATTAATTAGATAAATTTGGTGAACCACAATCATCATAATTATAATAGTCATGATTTTTTCCTTTTAATCTTGAGTCTTATTTGATATCACTGGTTATAAGTAATATTATACTGCATTTTTCTTTTTTGTCATAATACAAATCAATGTGAGATATTTGGTTATAAATTAAATGTTATTATTGTTATAAATATGCATACTTCTTTTATAAGTAACCTTAGACGTTCTTTTCCCAGGTATTGCATAAACTGATATGATAATTTGAACCAGCACTTGCTTGATACTTGCAGGTCAGTGAACTCTTACTTTCACAGAACTGAAGGCCATGCAAATTGATGGCAACATTTAAAATCTACAATTGAGTAACATTACAATAACAATAATAATATGAATGACAATCAACTTATAAAGTAACATAATTAATCAATTTTTTTTTCTGACTCCAGAAAGTGGTCAACGATTGATTTTCATTTTATGCGTTTTTATTTTGTACCATTAAGAGTAACTTCTAGTTTAAAAAAATATCAGATTTATTAAGTTTATATTTAAGGGACTCTTAAAAGAAATTATTCTTCAAACATTTTTAATTCACTCTTTTTTAAAGGTAATAACTAGTAGCAAAGTATTTATAATAAAATAATAAAAAGTTTTGATCTTAGGAAAGTATTATTCTGTAATAGATAAATAAACTGACTTCTTTTGATGACTTTCTTTTAAATATGTTCCTTTTTAAAGTTTCAGCTTTTTTGTAGATTTATTAGATTCTTATATTATATAAGAGAACTGAGAATAATAATAATCATTTTGTTTATACTACTTACTGATAGTACACTGGTAAGGTAAACCAATTCATCTATGTTTACAAAGACCACACATAACTATTAATCAAGAAATTAGAAAATTAGAACTAATAACAATATCAGCAGAGTTGCTTAGAACAGATCAATGTAGAGATATTTTTTGTTAGGTACAGTCACAATTACAACCTATCGCATTGACGCACACGGAAACAAAGCTCTCTCTGTCCACAAATGCCAATATTGTGATGTAACAAGGTTGCTTACTGTTTCTATGTCATTGCATGTGACTGTACCTATTTAGATTTTAACAGCCACTTAGATTAGTATAGTATCCTACTAATATTATAAATGCGAAAGTATGTCAGTTTGTTTGTTACTCTTTCATGCAAAAACTACTGAACCAATTTAGATAAAATTTGGCCCACAGATAGAAGATAGCCTGGATTAAAACATAGTCTTCTTTTATCCCGATATACCCATGAGAAACCGCGGGCGGCCGCTAGTTATTTATAAATTCTAGGAGGTAAGTAATGTTTGATAAAACCCTTCAAAAATACATTATTGAAAATCAATGTTCAGTAGGTAGATAAATATTATTTCATGTGTCTCTCTTTTTGTTTATGTAACTGATATTAGAATCCCAATGTCTTGTGTTGACAAAATAGTAAATGATGAGAATAGAAAAAATCTACTATAATGTAATTATAATATTTCTTACACTCGCACCAATAAACCTAGCCCCTCAGTAAGCACTGTGAGGCTTGTGTTATGGAACTCTAGGGCAACGGATAGAAATACATGTAATTATACATATATAAGTATTTATGTAGAAATATATATAAATGCCCATGACTCAGGTTCAAATGCTTGTATTCATCATACAAACATTTACCCCTACCGGGATTCGAACCCGGGACTTCAGAGTAGGCGATACCTTGAAACCGGTGTACTCTCACTCTGCCGCGGAGGTTGTCAACTATAATTATGATATTTTAACACCATTTGCATTTTCAGTCATGATCTCACATTTTAAACCTTTATTATAAATATTTGGTTACACTAAAATTTGATTACCAATATTGCAAACTTCAGGAAAACAGAATCAATTAATATAATAATTATTATTTTCAATAGCTATTGATTATTTCTTTTTTAAGTTTACCTGTTAAATTGATATTGATTACATGCTACTGAGCAAACAAAAACTCTCAAGGTGGAGAATGTAGGTCATGAAATTCTTTGTCAGAGATAAACCTACAAATGCATTAAGTATGCAGACATTATGAGGTCAGCTTGAATGACAAAAATTCGAGAAGGTATTATAGTAATAGTAACATACTCATTAGTTAAATGAAGTTATAAAATAATCATGATTGTAAAGTTTCAAAATAAGTTTCCTATGGAATGAGTATAATCCAGAGACCACATATTAAGATAGGAAGTAATCTAAAAGGAAGAGCTAATTAACATTCGACGCGGCAAGCGCGGAGACCGCGGAGCGCGACACATGAGGCGGCCGAGGCCCCCGCAACTACGCTATCAACTAATCTACGGAACACAAGCGCCGGTTATGCACCCAAAAAAACCGCAGATCCAAATCGTAACTGAAATAATCCGTTTATATAGCATTGCCTCAAATACGTTAACATTATAAAGCTAAACTACAACTAACATATTTATTCCACTCGAAAATGTTTTGACAACATCGGATATAACCTAAAATCTCATTTCAACTTCCCAAAAAAAGGCCGAAAACGCGATATCATTTAAGATTACCGAAGGTAAATGATGTCTAAGCACCCGCACGCAGATACGCAACCGATACAATGATACCTAGATGCAAATGCTAATGTCCTATTTGACGAAATTTGGTAAAATGAATGTAACTTTCCCGAAATCATAATCAGTTGACAAGGAAAACCTTTTGTTTATATTTTGTTCAAAGAAATAAAATAAGATTGAAAGATGTAACAATATTGAACTAATTAATGTGAGCAATTAACGAAGGTACGACAATCAAAGCAAAGCACCGCTAGTCGGCTGGCGGTGAACCGGCGAAGCTACAACAAAAATAACCAATTATTGCTACTTACCGCCGACTCTGTACATATTCGCAGCCATTTTTATACACAATCACTATTCATTAACACTTAATTAATCTACATCTGACACAATTAATAACTATAACACTATGTAATTGAGCTTTGAACAATGTTTTTCATCACGTTAACTCCGGACGCCTTTCGCTGATCGCCATTTTCTTTCACACTACTAATTTGGCCAGTGCGCAGCCGCACTTTTTGGCGTAAACTTCCTGCTCTTGAAACAAAGCAATGACATCTCATAAATACCGTATGCACAAATTATATCAAAAAGAATGTTGTTTTATAGTAAAATCCGAGATATTTTACAAATAATGTCCCTAATTGAAATATATTTTACTATATCCCAAAAATAAAAAAAAATAACTTCATTTAATAACGTTCCATTATTGCTCATTGTCAACTAATCACTGGAGTTTTATATAGTTTCAATTACAAATTATTTCCTAAAACGTTTGTGCATGAGAAATAAAACTTTTAAAATTTCACAATTGGTTTTGTTGATTTGTATTCTATCAATTTTGACATAAATCATTAATTATATTACCTTAAAAACATTTTTTATATATCAACTACGTGTAAAGGAACGTATTTTTATACCATAAACAATAACGCTGAATTGTTTGTTTATGGTCAAATTCTATAGTTTGTGGCTATATCATAAAATTATACAAAAGTTTTTTTTTTCTTATAACTTTTATGTATTGTTTTCAAAAATATGTAATGTCTTGCTTAAACAAATGCTTTGAATAAAACAAAATAATTACAAAAAAGTTTTTTTAATGTTGCGTCTTCAAAAGTGACGTGGCGATTGTGACAGCTGATTTGTCTATGAATTTTGACATTTGCCAAATCAGCGCGAGCCCCGTCTCTGCTGTTTTCTTTATAAAACAAGTTAACAAATTTTCTGAATGAATATTTAGTGATATAGTGAGATTTTGTACGTTCAAATAGCCCAGCATCGCCGCATGATCACCTGGTTTGTAAAAAGTCTAGTATTACGTTTATTTTGGTGACAAATATGCTACCCAAGTTACGTGTTTTTCCCAATTACTACCTTTTTAGAACGGCGATATGGCGACTTACGAGGAGTTCATTCAGCAGAATGAAGACAGAGATGGTATACGATTCACATGGAACGTCTGGCCTTCTAGTAGGATCGAGGCAACCAGGCTTGTGGTCCCTTTGGCATGTTTGTATCAGCCCCTGAAGGAGCGGCCGGATCTGCCACCCATACAATACGAGCCTGTGCTCTGCACTCGCAACACTTGCAGAGCTATACTCAACCCTATGTGCCAAGTGGATTACAGGGCTAAACTATGGGTGTGCAATTTTTGCTTCCAACGTAATCCAGTAAGTATTGCTTAATTTACATTACTCAATAAAGTTTGTAATAGAAACCATCTAAACATGTGCCACCTAAATGATAATTATGATGTAATTATGTACCATATAAATGTAATGTAAAGCTTTTTATTTTTCCAAAACTAACAGCTGCTAATATTTTTTGTTTCTGATTATATTCTTATAAGGATAAGTTTGTATAGGTATTTAATCTTTATATATTTATAAGTTAAACTCAACATTAGATTTAGGTAAATGTAAACTTTCAACACAATAAAGTTAAACTATTTAAATTCTCTCTATGATTCAATGATACAACTGAAATGCAATTTATTTTTTTTGCTACTAAAACTATTCTATTTTCAGTTCCCGCCACAATATGCAGCCATATCTGAGCAGCATCAACCAGCAGAATTGATTCCTAACTTCTCAACTATAGAGTATACAATCACTCGTGCTCAGACAATGCCACCTATCTTCCTCCTTGTGGTGGACACATGTATGGATGAAGAGGAATTAGGAGCCCTAAAAGATTCACTGCAGACCTCTTTAAGTCTGATGCCTCAGAATGCATTAGTTGGGCTTATTACATTTGGCCGTATGGTACAGATACATGAGTTAGGTAAGTTTCTAATTTTATACAAACTTAATTGGTCACAGTAGGATTTTAGTTCATTGGTAATAATTGGTCTTACCTTTTTTCTGTTTTAGGCACAGATGGGATATCAAAATGCTATGTCTTCAAAGGAACCAAAGACTTATCAGCCAAGCAAATACAAGAGCAGTTGGGCATTGGCCGTGTAAATGCTGCAAATCCTCAGCAGCGTCCAGGTGCACCTACGCCCCTGCCACCTGCCCACCGGTTCTTACAACCGGTGAAACAATGCGATATGGCTCTGACAGATCTACTAGGTGAATTGGGAAGGGACCCTTGGCCTTTAGGAGTGGGCAAGAGGCCACTAAGGAGCAGTGGAGTGGCGCTTTCTCTGGCTGTAGGCCTGTTAGAAGTGACATATCCCAATACTGGAGCTAGAATAATGATGTTCTTAGGGGGCCCGTGCTCCCAAGGGCCAGGTCAGGTTGTCAATGATGAGCTGAAACAGCCAATTCGTTCTCATCATGATATCCACAAGGATAATGCCAAATATATGAAGAAAGCTATTAAGCACTATGAGACTCTTTCTCTGAGGTCTGCAACCAATGGCCATTGCATAGATATTTATTCTTGTGCTTTAGATCAAACTGGTCTGCTGGAAATGAAGCAGTGTTGCAATTCAACAGGGTATGAATGTTTTATTTATATGGAAGACTAGCATAGCCATTATTTTTGGATCTTAGTTAAACATTTTTATGTTTTTTGTTTCCAGAGCACACATGGTTATGGGTGACTCGTTTAATTCATCGCTGTTCAAACAAACATTCCAGAGAGTCTTTGCTAAAGACCAGAAAGGAGATTATAAGATGGCATTTAACGGAACATTGGAAGTTAAATGTTCCCGAGAATTAAAAAGTTAGTTTGCATTGTTGGTTTATATCAATCATCTTAATGATGCTTGCTAATGGCTATTATATTTTTAATTCTGTTTTCTCCTTGTTTTTACGTTTTACAATCTATGCTATTAGTTAGTCTTCTTGTAAAGACCATATTTTACTAGTTGTCCAGCCATATTAGGGGTTTCAACTCGTATTCATTTTGGAGTTCTAAAAGTGGTCTCAAAAGTCCCAAGAATCTAGTCGTTGCTCTGTCAGTTATTCAATGTCAAAGGTAATAAAAATCTGTTTTTCGCGATTATCTCGATTCCTATAGCTCCAGGTATGTTAACATTTATATAATATTATAATTGAAAAGCACAGAATTTGTGATCAATTTTGTTTAAACATTTTTTTCATATGCCCCAACGCTTTTGAGATAAAAGGAAAAGAGCCCGCAGCACCCAACTTCAAACTTGGGATTCTAAATCATGCCCTAACCATTTTTGAAACTTGGTAATAAATAAAATTCATATGCATAGATTTAATGAGACTTTTGAGACAACTTTTAGAACACCAAAATGAAGGTGTATACGAGTTAACAGCTTGTCCTTTCTCATTCTGAGATTGACCCCTTTTTTGGCTTAAATGACTGGACTATAGTTTTACATGCTAAATTGGTACAGTCGTTTTCGAATTTTGCGCTTAGCAACTAAATTATTTATTATTTCAGTATCGGGCGCAATCGGGTCGTGTGTTTCGCTGAACGTGAAAGGACCGTACGTGTCGGATCAGGAGGTGGGCATGGGCAACACCTGCCAATGGAAGATGTGCACCTTCACGCCCAGCACCACTATGGGAATATTCTTCGAAGTGTGTATTGTGATTTCTTTTTAACATCATAATATGGAAATAATTAAGTACAATCCGAAAACAGTTCATTATGACACTTTGGCACACTATTTTTTCCTTCAATTTCTAATGTACGAAACGGAGTATAGAAATTTTATCACATCTTATCTTTATGTACGGATCAAGCCACCCGCAGCGACGAATGACAAAGCGCTCTGCGAAATTTACCGAACCTCGCAGGCGACTGGCGGCGCGGCGGGCGATTGAAACAAAGGCATGAATCGGTACGGCGCAAGCCACGGCAGTCGAACGGCAGACGCTGCGAATGGTGTAGGAATCAAAATAATTTAAAATTATATCCGCATTTTTTTTTCTCCAATTCTGGTTGAATATTAACAAGAATATACTTACTCCAAGGTTTCGACACTCATTATTATGGTATACACGAACTTTTTTTCTGTATTTCATATACTTCTTGTGGAATTCTCCATCTATTCCCCGATTTCTATTCAAATCATATACTTCACAATCTCTTTCAAAGTCTTGAACCATAAAATTATTACTAACTTTGATGAAGACATTTCGCTCTGGGCCTATCTGGTCGCGGCGGCAAACGCGACTGCTCGTGGCCTTCAAACCGTGCTGCGCGAATTGTGCCCAGCTTGCCCGCCGCTTCGCCGTTCGTGCCGCCCATCTCCGTGGCCAGGTCGTTTTGCGCGCACTGTTCATTGAAATAAATCATTTTTTCCGGATATTCAATTCAAGAGATAAGATTAAATCTAATCCGTGTATAATAAGGTTTTTTTTTGTTATCCCGTTGCAGCACCTCTTCAGCTGCAGTGTGCGCAAAATATCCGGAAAAGTTGTTTTCTTTTACAGAGATATTAGTACAGTATTAAAGTATCTTATAGATCAGCTCAATTAAATAATGCTCGGCAAGATTAAATAATGGCCACCATGCCGTCGTTCCCAGGTGGTGAACCAGCACGCTGCAGTACCGCAGGGCGGGCGCGGCTGCGTGCAGCTCATCACCCAGTACCAGCACTCCAGCGGCCAGCGGCGCGTGCGCGTCACCACCGTCGCCAGGAAGTGAGTAGCCAGTGAGGAACCAGCACACCGCGTGTAGCGTGTAGCTCATTACCCAGTACCAGCACTCTCCCCCCTTGGGGTGTAGTGGGGCGTCTAGCAAATATTACAGTAAGCCGGTCCTCCCTTTGGAGGATGTGTTGAACCTACAGGCGGCCCATAATCTCTCACCGGTGGCTCCAAGTAGATGTGATGCACGCAGCGGCCACACCCCTGTAAACCACGTCGGCTCGTGGGCTAAACCCTGTGAGGGGACTTACTGCTTGCTTTAGTATAAGTTTTGAGCGGATACCTCCCGTATAGTGCAAAAAGTCCGTTCCGGCTTCGCGGACAATCCAGCAGTTGATAAACGATCTGTTCGGGCTGAGCAGTAAGCCAAGGGTGATAGCAGAGGTCAAGGTTGCTGGTCGGTCTGCGGACGGTAGGTTATTCGTCAGTCACAGTCATGCATGACTCTGGTAAAACTGACAGTAAAACCTGCCGTCCAATGGAAGTTATGGTTATGACAAATGAACACCTTTCACACCTGTTAGCAGTCCCCCTCCCTCTGTTTTCAGGGGATTTGGGGAACTGGGTGAAATGGTTCTGCCTCGGGAGGGAAGATACCAGCGAAGCCGAACTGACGGGTGATCAGTACCCGTCAGTTCGGCTTCGCTGGTATCTTCCCTCCAAATAATAATAATTATGTAGTATAATTCAGACCCAAGTTATGAGCTTTAAAAAAACGATGAAGCACTTCGAGAAAAAGCAGGTGTGCCCATTGCGCTTCGCTTGGCTCGTCTTGGCGGGGACACTACTGTGTCCGCAGATAATTTCAAGTGAATAAAGCTCATTTACGAAGGTTATATCATAACCTTTGCTATATGCAGTTGGGGCGACGCGGCGGTGAACCTGCACCACATCGCGGCCGGGTTCGACCAGGAGGCGGCGGCCGTGGTGATGGCGCGCCTGGTGGTGTACCGCGCCGAGCAGGAGGACGGCCCGGACGTGCTGCGGTGGCTCGACAGGATGCTGATCAGGCTGGTCGGTACCTGGCGCTATTTGCAACTGGGACTTACCTGCACCATATTGCAGAAGGCGCACCACATCAGAGATTTTTTTCATTCACACAAAAGACTATACAATATAACAACACAGAATATTATAAGACAACAAGAGAATAATATTATCATAGGTTAAAACAAAATACAAACACATTAAATAAAAATAATTTAAGTGTCGGCTTTGGGTCAATAAGGTCCCTGCTGCCTCAGCATGACTGTGTCACGGCAACGCTGGTATTCTAGTAGGGCCCAAATTTTGCTGCATTTTATTATACATAGTTGTAGTCGCGCTGACCGCACGCTCGGCGTCGGCGCCAACAGAACGACTTAGCTGTCAGCGTGCGGTCAGCGCGACTTTCAAACCAGCCTTGTTGAAGAAACTGTTGAAGGTCAAGGGAGGCTAGTTTGCGATCGATTATTTTAATACAACGCTTTTTATAACATGCTGTTTATAATTGTGCAGTGTCAGAAGTTCGGCGAGTACGGCAAGGACGACCCGAACAGCTTCCGTCTATCGGAGAACTTCAGCTTGTACCCACAGTTCATGTACCACTTGCGTCGCTCGCAGTTCTTGCAGGTGTTCAACAACTCTCCAGATGAGACCACCTTCTATAGGTAAGGCTATTGATTATGATGGTTCTAACAGGAACAGTGAAGGTAGATGGTACAGCTGCTGCAATCTGAGAACTTCAGCCTGTACCCGTAGTTCATGTACCACCTGCGTCGCTCCCAGTTCATGCAGGTGTTCAACAACTCTCCAGATGAGACCACCTTCTATAGGTAAGGTATCTCTCTCTCTCTCTCTAAGGACCAGCTTCCGTCTGAAAACTTCAGCCTGTACCCGAAGTTCATGTACCATCTACGATGCTCGCAGTTTCTGGAGGTGTTCAATAACTCTCCAGATGAGACCACATTCTAAAGGTAAGGCTAATAAAGAACATTATATTTAAAATAAGTTTTATTTACTTGATATAGAGAATCTTCACGACCTGTCTGGAACGCATTCTCTCAGCAGCCAGACTTAAACATAAAAACTAAGATTGATGGTAGGACTTGTTGAGAGTCCGCCTGGCTAGCTACCACCATCTTATCTAAGTCTGACGCCATAACCACAATGTTTATTATTATTATTATTAAGCATAATTAAACGGGTATAAACCCAATTACATAATTATCTTAAACAAAGTACATAATTTACATTTATAAAAACCAAAAAAGATATAATTTAATTTAATTTTGCATTTTACAATGCTATTTTTATGTCATTTTATGTCCCGTCAGGGCGACATGAGAAAAGTTGCTTTTTTCTAGTATATTTTCTTGTTTAATATTAATCATATAATAAAATAGTTAAATTCTATTACTAATACTTTTAGAATTATCAAAAAAAATATCAGTTTCTGGAAAAGTTACCAGGAGTGTGTTTAGTGCTTCATGCATACGACACAATGGTGATTGCGCGCGCGCCACCGTACGACACGGCGGAGGCGCGAACAACCGATGTCTACTCTCTCTGTCGACTTGAACGTATTCTTAAATAGTTTTCCGGAACATAAAACTGTTCAACACATTCAGGTGAATCAATAGCATCCCGTAAGATCGCCACAGCCGTTGCAATGTTCGCAGTTGTTTTTTTTCCAATATTTTTCTAATTCAAATTTATCATAAGTATAAAAATAGCATTGAAAAATGCAAAAATTAAAAAATCATAAAATAAGATAGCCAGTTCCTCAGTGATTGAGGATTCCGAGAGAGGCTCGCTTCCATCTTCATTCTTATCAATACTTAACATCAGGTATGATGAAGGCTAAGAGTCTCCCTGTGTCGTACATAAAAAAAAAAACAAAAAACTAATACTTACTAATACTTAACTCTTACACAACTCTTCCCCAGGCACATGCTGATGCGTGAGGACTTAACGCAGTCCCTGATCATGATCCAGCCGATCCTGTACTCGTATAGCTTCGGCGGCCCGCCGGAACCGGTATTGCTGGATACCTCGTCTATTCAGCCCGACCGCATCCTCCTTATGGACACCTTCTTCCAGATCTTGATATACCATGGAGAGGTAAGCTCAAATGTCTTGACGCGATTGCATTAGGATCTAGGTTGAATTAATGTCAAAAGTCAGTGATTATGACTTAGAATAAGTAATCAAATGCATACTTGAACTTAGTAAATAAAGTTACTTTGATCTCTAGAAATCGATTGTATCGCCAATCAAAATCGAATCAACGTTGAAAATCAGTTATAATTATTGACATTCAATCTCGATCATAACGCGATCCCGTCAAGAGTTACCCCACTGATCTTGATATAGCATGGAGGCAGGGGCGTGCATTGCTTTTCCAGCGAGGTAGGCACTATAGATTTTAACTAGTCGTAGTTGCGATTATCATTTTGAAAATAAGAGGTTTGCTTACTAATAATATAAATGCGAAAGTATGTCAGTTGTTTGTTACTGTTTCACGCTAAAACTACTGAATAGATTTGGATGAAACTTGGCACTAAGATAGTAGATAGCCTGAATTAAAGCATAGGTTACTTTTTATCCCGATATTCCCGCGGGAACGGGTGGAACAGCGGCCGCTAGTAATGATATAAATTCGCTTACCACTTTTTTGCCGTATTCTTGAGGCTGTAAATAATGTTATGTGAACATGCTTCCTAGGTATAAATGGATAATTTTCATAGGCACCTGGCGGTCGAACGAATTTTTCACCAGCACAGATATCTCAAAAATGCATGGATAATAAACATGACTCTTAAAAAGCCACTTAAACAATGTCATTTGAGCGATAGCTGTAGTGGCTTAGCCCGTTGTTAATTTTGTTTTATGTCACTTCACTCACATCACTCACGAATACCAGGTTTAATATACGAGCAAAATTACAACTGTTCGAAAGGTTACGTACGTAATTTTTGTAAACAAATCCAATCCTCAGCACAATCGGCACACTCTAATTTTTCAATGAAAATTTTAATTGCATAATACTTATTTTATACACAAAGACACACACCAACTCCTTTTTTCATAGCACTAATACTAAACACGGAAGGAAATTAACAAAACAAGTAAATATTAATGTAATTATCGAATTAACTCGTGCGGGCGTAATGTCAACAAACAAACTAAAAACAAAAACATGGCCGGCACGGCAGCACTCTTGTTGCAAAACTTTTCTATCTCGTATTAAAAAGTGTGGTTGAAAATGTCAACAAACACTCTAAGGCAGCGCAATAATGTTGAAACTCGTTCAACTACTTGCAGAGCGAGCTATGGGAGCGAGTGAGAGATATGGGGTCGGGGGTTGTCGGTTTATCTCGCGACAAGTTCATTCGGCCGCCTGGCCGCCGAGTAAGCGTGCTTACCTCACCCAGTTAAATTGAGAACGTCATGTCTTAGGACGACGACGTTCACATTTTCGGTAAACATTATACGCGGTCGTATTACCTTGACCAATCTACGTTGTATAAAACGCTCTTGCTTCGAATAGGCAATCCGGAGCCTGCCTACCTGTAAGAATTTAGCGTTAGGAAAAATTACGACGTTGAGCAAGCTATTCGTTAGATGGCGCTGTTTTACATATTGGGTGAGGTGTTGAATAGACATTTTGGTATAGAATATCTGAACCATATTAAACTAAATTAACTTTATATTATTAAATTAGTTGCATGTTATTTAGGTTTATAATGAGGTAGGCACTGCCTAATTGCCTATATGATATGCACGCCCCTGCATGGAGGGAGCATGTTATTATTGTATATGTGAGAATTTTATCATGATTCTTATCTTAGGGCCGGTTCCATCGCCGACTGATGAGTTTTGTATAGTAAATCTGGTAGATAAACTTGGCAGATAATTTGTCATTTTTCATATCACAACTGTCAAATTATCTGGCAGATAAGCTATCCAGAACTTATCTGTCAGTGGTGAAACCGGCCCTTAGTGTTAGATAAATAATGATTTCTTGGTAACAAATAACATAATACGTTTTCGGTGAAAGTGTATTTGGTATTTAGGATTATTAGTAAATTATATACTTTTGTTCTTTTTATAAAACTTAACAAATGACTGTATTTATCCATGCAGACGATAGCACAATGGCGCGCCCTGCGCTACCAAGACATGGCCGAGTACGAGAGCTTCGCGCAACTTCTGCGTGCGCCCGTGGACGACGCGCAGGAGATATTGCAGAGCCGCTTCCCCGTGCCGCGCTACATCGACACGGAACACGGCGGGTCGCAGGTCTGTGCCAATGTCACATACATGTCCTCACGCCATAGATCGCTCCAAGACATGACCCAGTTCGAGAGCATCGACGACGCGCAGGAGATATTGCAGAGCCGCTTCCCCGTGCCGCGCTACATCGACACGGAACACGGCGGGTCGCAGGTCTGTGCCAATGTCACATACATGTCCTCACGCCATAGATCGCTCCAAGACATGACCCAGTACGAGAGCATCGACGACGCGCAGGAGATATTGCAGAGCCGCTTCCCCGTGCCGCGCTACATCGACACGGAACACGGCGGGTCGCAGGTCTGTGCCAATGTCACATACATGTCCTCACGCCATAGATCGCTCCAAGACATGACCCAGTACGAGAGCATCGACGACGCGCAGGAGATATTGCAGAGCCGCTTCCCCGTGCCGCGCTACATCGACACGGAACACGGCGGGTCGCAGGTCAGTGCCAATGTCACATACATGTCCTCACGCCATAGATCGCTCCAAAACATGACCCAGTACGAGAGCATCGACGACGCGCAGGAGATATTGCAGAGCCGCTTCCCCGTGCCGCGCTACATCGACACGGAACACGGCGGGTCGCAGGTCTGTGCCAATGTAACATACATGTCCTCACGCCATAGAACCCTCCAAGACATAGCCCAGTACGAGAGCATCGACGACGCGCAGGAGATATTGCAGAGCCGCTTCCCCGTGCCGCGCTACATCGACACGGAGCACGGCGGGTCGCAGGTCTGTGCCAATATCACATACATACACGTCATAGATCCCTCTTGGAGGGACATTGCCGAATACGAGAGTTTCGCGCAACTTCTGCGCGCGCCGGTAGACGACGCGTAGGAGATATTGCAGAGCCGTATTGCCCGTGCCGCGCTACAACAGTCGCAGGTCTGTGCCAATCCTACTAATATTATAAAAAAAAGTATGTCAGTTTGTTTGTTTGTTACTCTTTCACGCTAAAATTACTGAACGGATTTGGATGAAACTTGACACAGAGACAGTAGGTAGCTTGGATTAACACTAAGGATACTATTTGTCCCGATATTCCCACGGGAACGGGAACCACGCGGGCTGGCGGCCGTTAGCATTACATACATATTCTCACGTCATAAATCCCTCCCAAGACACAGCAAATTTAGTTTTTTTCCGTCTGGAGATACTTAAAAAGATTCCTCAAGTTATAATATGATCGAAAAGTTATCAAGTGGTTTTAGAGAACGAAATAAAATACAGATATCAGATTTGCTAATTTTATTAATACACAAAACATGTTAATAAAAAAGATAAGTGAAAATAGTGCAAAACAGAAACGTGAATGAAATTTTTAGATAACTTCCACGCTTCGCTGTTCAGAGTTTTTAGATGCCAGAATTTTTTCCAGCATATCGTTCACCTTCTGCTGAGTTTTCAAAAAGTTCTTGAAATGGGATTCGTCGTATCTCATCTTCATTGTGTTCAAAGCTAATTGTTGTCTGGAAGCTAAATCGTTGCAATCTTTCTCGACCTCCTTCAGTTCACCTTTTTTCTCTTCGCGCCATGCATCTACTTTTTCTAACCTCTCATGGAATCTTTCTCTGTCGGTTTTTTTTACATTTTTACTGATCCCTTTATTACGTTCTAATTGTTCGCGGTCATTACGATCTATAAAATCCTTTTCTACTTTTGACAGCCTACTAACTTCGTATCGCGGTGTGTAACCCAAACGATAACCGGCTCTGCTCCTTTCAATAAATCTTGATTCAGCCAGTTTTTTATTTTCTTCGTAGTTTTGACCTCTGTCTCTTACATCATAACGTTCATTATCCGATAGCATTCTGAATTGTGGTAACCGAGTAGTGTAACGAGAGGGCAACAAATCGAATTTGGATGGATTAGAATCTAGTTTCAATTGTTTAGAATCGTATTGCTTGAGATGATCCCGATCGAATGGATTTGAACTGTGCTGCATACGACTGTCGAATCGATATGGAGCTCTATTCGATTCTCGATTAAATGAGTTAGAGTTATATTTCGAATAGTTTGATTCTCGATGTGAAATGTAAGGCCTGTACCGCGAAAGAATTGGCTGTGTATCAGCTCTGTGCCGCGCACGAATCATCTCTCGTTGTGACGGCGTAGAACTGTATTGGAAATGTGTAGAATATCTATAACGATCTAATTTATTTCTAATATTTCTTGACTGATCTCTTTGGCTGTTTGGCTTTTCATGATAATCAGATGCCCACTCCTGTGAATATTTCCTGGCGGGGGTCGCCACAGTAGTAACTACAATGTTTTGATGTATGAGTTGTGATGGCTTTGATAAACGGATTCCCAAAGGTGGTATTTCACCAGAATTTGTTTGAATTATTTCTGTATCTTTTATGATTTGTACAGGGAATTGCATCTTCTCATTCGTACTTATTCTTTCCATTTGTGTAGGATTAATATGTGCACGGAGATCTTTGGTATTCTGTGGTTCATATGATACTGTTGCTGTTTCTTTTGCTGTTCTCATATTGCTATATTTTTGATTCATCATTTGCATAAGTAAGTTATTCTGGATAAGCAAGGGATTATTAAAATCGTCTTTAATAATTTCATATTTAGCGGTCGGCTTTGGTGTGACGGTGCTTGTTGATTCTGTTTTGTCTTTTAGCGCTTTAAATTCTTTGAACAGGTCCATGATACTTCTCAATACTTGATTTACTTCAACGGTCTTATTTTCCGGAGGTGTGGTTACTGCAACTGAAATAAGTTGAAATGTTATTATTTGTACATGGATATAGTTAGACAAATTATTGTATATTTGTACGACTAGATATTTATTGAATGTCATCGTTAATATTTAATTTGTTATTTACCTGGCGATGTAGTAGGGATCGTGGAGGTAATGGTCGATGTTGTTTCTGTCGCAGTTGGAGTGCTACTCAAAGGTGCTAAAGTGGTCATCAATGTGCTAGTGATTTCATTGTGTAAATCTTTCAACACAATTGCTTTTACATTTTCTGCTATCATACTGATTAAGCCTTTAGGGATAGTTTTATCTGCGTTGTACATGTCTTGTGGCGTGACTATTTTATTTTCACTTATTGTCGGTTGGTTAGTGGTTGCAACAGGAATTCCGTAAAGTTGCTGGTTATAATTTGGTTGGTAGTTTACCGGGACTAGGTATGGCAGTAAAAATGTTTCGTTTATTTGCGGAAACGACTTCTTTAGTTGGTCATTATAGAAAAGTAGATGGCTTATGTCACTTACTGAATGTTTATTGGCATTACGTTCTATAAGCTTTTTGTTGGTTGCTTGCATTAAGAATCTTTGTTGCGGCATATTATTGTCCAAGAAATAATTGTTGGCTGTTGTGGTATAACGATTGTCAGAAGAATTATCTTGAACGATTTTTTTATCTTCTTGTGTGTTTGTCATGATAATTTTACTCTTCGCCATCAATTTGAAAACATTTTCAAACTGCTGAGTAAGCTTGTTCAAATGATTCATGTCAGGAGACGATATAACAGTACTCTGTGTGGTGGAAGACTTTTTATTTTTGTAGAAATAGTCAGCTAATAGTTTATTAATTTGTTCCATCTCTTTAGAACTTCGTTCTTCAGGATCGTGATCTAGTAAATCAGCTTTGTGAGATTTCTTAGTATCTTTCTTCCTAGGTACTCCCTTGTTATTGCCTGTCGCTTTGGACACCGAAATAATACTTTCTTTCCTTTTTTGTACACTAAACATTTTCCAAAAATTTAATATACTATCCAAATTAGTTTGACCGTTTCCGTCCACTCGTTTTTCGAGAGATTTAACAGACGTAGCAGTATTTTCCGTTAAATAGTCGCTCTCATTATCGTTTTCTCGAGGTGCTATAAACTCAATTTTTTCTCTAATTACGGTCGCGTCTTTGTCGGCATTTTTCTGTTTTTCATCTTTCATCATATACTTGTTATTTATTTCAGATTCTTCAGATTTTTTATTATTTCCAGTTTCACCTAAAATCAATACATAATACTTGTTATTATTGATTTTTTTTTTGCATTTTTCAATGCTATTTTTATACTTATGATATGATATATTTTAAATACAAAAATATTGAAAAAAATCAACTCGGCCACAAGTTAATACTTGTGATAAATTTTAAATAGAAAAATATTGGAAAAAATCAACTCGACCACAAGTGAATTCTCAGGTGGGAATCGAACGCACGACCTTTGGGAATCCGGCCCACTGCTCTAACCGCTGGGCTACCGAGAATTGCGGACCACCGTCGAATTTCTCAATATTTTAATTTTTTAATACACTAGGCCAGTGTTGTCAAATCAATGCTAGGAATATTCTTGCATTCGAAAGAAAACTCTTTTTAGATGTTTAACAATCGATTAAGATGCAACAGCCAATCCTACTAATATAATAAATGTGAATGTTTGGATGTTTGTTACTCAATCAGGCCAGAACGGCTGATTGGATTTTTATGAAATTTGGGATACAGATACTTGAAAACCTGGAGAGGAACATAGGATACTTTTTATCCCGATATTCCCGTGGGAACGGGAACCACGCGTGTGAAACCGCGGGCGGCAGCCTGTAATCTAAGATTTTTTATTTTTGCATTTTAATGGTGTTTTTATACGGTTTTAATATTCGGTTGCATAACACAGAAATGCATATTTTAGAGCTGCATAACGTTTTTTGGCATATTTATCATTTCGCATAACGTTCATACAGAATAAATCATAACGCATACTTTTTTTCCCCATAACCTCTTTTGTAATAATGATATTTCAGTATATATTTTTTTCGAATAAATGTTTTCACCATAACGATTACTAATCATAACATTTATTGGCATATCAATCTTTATCACGAAATATATATCAAATACTTTAATGTTAAAAGTATACAATGCAAACATGCAATGCATGCAAGCAAGCAATCATGCAAGCATGCATATGGGAAATACACGTCTCCGGCGCTGCGGGAAGTGCGGGAATTCTCTACCAAACACGCTAACTTAAATATAAACATTAACCCTTAATTGTGGATGGTTACAGACAATATAGTTATGGATAAGTCTATTATGTATTTCGTAATTTATGATAAATTGCCTTTAGACGTATAACAATTATGCCCTTTAATTTTATGGTCATTAAAATTATGTTAAAGGAAATTAGAGTAAGTAAGAATTATGCTGATGAAACCATTCTGCGTTCATAAAACTATGCTTATCATAATTTATGCGAAAAAACTATATGCCAAAACTGTTATGCTAAACGACATTATAACTAAAAATATTATGCAACCGAAAGGGCTTTTTATACTTCTGATAAATTTTCAATAGAAAATATTAGAGAAATATAAAAGTATTGGAGAATTTCAACGGTGGTCCGCAAGTCTCGGTAGCTCAGCGGTTAGGTTAGGATAACCTAACCGCTGAGGTTAGGTCATTGTCACTCGATTGTTTGACGCCATTTAGGGTCGGCGTATATCTACGGCGCCTGTGCGGACCGTGCGCCGCACAGATCTACGTTCTTTTTTTATGATCGTCGGGGAAGGCTCCCCGCTAAGTCTCCACTAAGTTTCAGTAGCTCAGTGGTTAGAGCAGTGAGCCGGATTCCCAAAGGTCGTGGGTTCGATTCCCATCTGAGAATTCACTTGTGGCCGAGTTGATTTTTTTCCAATACTTTTCTATTTAAAATTTATCATAACTTGTTAATCTTATCGATATTGATTTTATAGATTTAACTTACTTTCGAGTAAAAGTGTTGATGCTTTTGGGTCGTCATCGTCTGTTGTTAAATTATTTCCGTCATTCGCATTATCGTCTTTCGCGAACGTATTTAAGCAATCCTTTCGCAAGTTACTGCAACGAGTTCACAATATGAGTGATAACGATATCGAATCAAAAAATAACTTGTAAAATACAGGACGTAAAACTCACTCGCGATTGTTATCATCGATGTTGACATTGTGCCGCTGCAGCTTCCTCAGCATGTTTACATCCAGGTCTTCCTTTTGTAATCCACTTAACCACAGAACACATATCAAATCTGAAAATAACTATGATATACGATAATCGTTCTCAACACTTTTGGCATTGCAAACGTGTCACAGAAAGTAACCTTCATCGCGCGCTACTGGCCAGTTTATTATTTGTATTTACAATAAACATTGTTATTGGAACCTTTTCTGTGGACTTTACGTGGTGTGCCCTGACCGTGAGCGTGTGTTAGTTCGCGAGGGAACGTACATGAGATGGCGAGCGCCGTCAACACAGCCCGACACAGCATTGTGCCGCGTTATCGGCCCTCTCTGCGCCGCTCATTGTTTTGGACGCACTGGCTAATGTTTGCGATTGTTTTTTTTTATGACGTAGAGTTAAGATAATTTTTCGTTCTATCAATTTTCTACTTGAAATATTTTTTAGTAAGTTTTCTTATATTTTTGCGCTTACATTAATTGAGATTAATATTTTCACGAAATAAGTAATATGAGTTTGCTATCACACTCTATTGTTTTAAAGAAATAGATTTTAAAAGAAGATATTGATAAAGTGTTTGATATTTTCGATTATTGTTTTGATAAATGACAATGACAACAGACAAATTTACTTTTCAAGTTTCTCTCAAAAAGTTTATCAAAATAATAACGTTTAGAATAAACTGACGTATTTATTATAAAACTTTAGCCTAAAGAGAGTTGTTGAACTATGTTAAGGAAAATGCTGTTTCTATGCTTCTTACAGGCTCGTTTCCTGCTGTTCACAAAGTTTATCAAAACAATAACGTTTAGAATAAACTGACGTATTTATTATAAAACTTTAGCCTAAAGAGAGTTGTTGAACTATGTTACGGAAAATGCTATTTCTATGCTTCTTTCAGGCTCGTTTCCTGCTGTCCAAGGTGAACCCATCGCAGACACACAACAACATGTACGCGTATGGAGGGGTCAGTATAATAAAATATTCAATCTTAAATAACCAATTAGTTCAATCTTTCATTTAATAAAATTTCCTCTCACATATGGGGTATTTGATTATTTTAAACTTGACTGAATTGATACTACTTTAATATTAATATCTTACTTAATTCAAACAGAAGTGATCAGTTTGTTTTGCTTTTGATTTACCAATATCATATTTATAGATAAAGAAAATCGAGTACCTAGTTTGATTTAGAATCAATAAATTTTTTGACTATTCAAATACCCTATTGCTATTTAACATCATCAATAAAGATTATTCAAGCTGTTCAGTGTTGCCACTTTCAAAAATAAAATTGAGACGCATGATGTAATCATGAAATTTTTTGCATGTTTGTATTTTTTGTCTTGTTGACTGCCATGACAGCATGGTTTGAATTATTTTTTTTTGTTCCATCATTGTTTTGGCGAAAACCAGGCGATGCCGATACCATCAGCGGTAGTGTTTTTTCTTTTTTTTATTATTATTATAACAAGGGTGGGATGGGCTTTATATAAAATTGGCACTAATGATTATAGCCACAGTTTTGTGAAAATACATGTAAACTCATTTTATTTATATTTATTTATAAATAATTATGGTTGTCGCTTGCCGAGCTTCTTAATAAAGCATTATAATTATTTTAATGTATCACTAATCTTCTATCACGCTTCTTATTTTTGTAAATATTCTTTGTCAAATATTTATGTATAGAGTCCAAAAAAAGTTTATAAGTTATCTCGTTTAAGTTGTTGGGTGGTTGCAGTTACTTTTGTCTTCTTTAAAGAACCATTGATAATAATGCTAAATATAATATTATTGTGCTGTTCAATATTTCACACTAAATAATGTTATACACTTTTTTGGTATTATTCGCATCAAATAACTAAAGTTTATATAAGAAGATACAGCAAGTGATTTAATTTTTACATAAAATAGTATTTTATTCATTTTGGACCGAGTTATTTGAAGTGAGTAATATTGTCTTGTTTTGTTACTAACTTTGACCTCTATCGTTTGCCTGTGCTTTGTGGCACAGGGCGTGGCAGGGGTGTTGAGCGCTGAGCGAAAGATGATCATAGGTTTATTTTGAAGGTCTAACCAGTTACTTTGAAGGTCTAGCTTGATTGACTAAGGATAACTTTAACACTAGAAATATGTACATAGACAACCAAAAATTTACTAAAGTTGACTAGTGCAACTGAGCCTTAAGCTGGCACGTTCAACACATTTACACGTAGTGTCTGTGAATAAGCGCGCGGCGTTGCCGTGAAGTTGCACTGCATCGTCGTCTGGCTTTCTCGCGCGCGGTCAAACTTACGAGTGTGAAGGAGACAGTTATTGTTTTGCTTTTGCTACTATAGAGTGAACATTTTGTATTTGTCTATTCGTTTTTTGTAATTGCATTAGTGTGAGTACTTATAACGCGCCAGCTTTCGGTAACTGGGGCCTTACCATCAACTGTAATGCAATTCATTGTAGGTTGTGAGAGTGGGATGCTGCCATATGGCGCGTCTAGCGGCGCCGGTGTCCCGCTCTTACTACCTGAAAGTAACCTTAAATGAATCGCATTACAGTTGATGGTAGCCCCCTGATCTATATGCGTTCTGATTGCTTACTTGTGCGGAGTTGCGATTCTTAAGCGAGGTTTAGACTAGCAAGTTCTTCCTGCATTTTCTTGAGAGCGCACTTGCTGGTCCCTTTACATAACCACAGACCTATATCGAGCTAGACGGTAAAAGTGTACCTTGCGTGCCAAGTTTGATTCACCGTCAAAGCTTTACGTCCCAAGTCAGTCCGTTTGAGACCATTGCCAGGAAAACACGCGTCACTCAGAAATGAAAATGGTTTATTGCGCAGTGCCTTCTTGCAAGAGCTCGTCAATAACATTTACACATTACTAAATGTCGCTCGTGGCGTCATCGTAGGTACTCAAAAGTCGACACGCTAGGTTCTCATACAGTTTTTGCTCTTTTCGTCTATATCGATATAGGTCTGTGTACATAACATTATTTTAATGTTTATATAACTTGCAGCAAGGTCCGCAAGTTGAACACTAGCAGTTGCCATACGTATTTACAGTGGTAACAGCTTGCAGAAGGCAACTTCTTATTGCTAGTCTAAACATCGCTGGTTGCGTTCTCTTGGATTTAAAAAAAATGTAATTTATGTAAATTTCGTCGTTATGTAAACTTTAAATTATTTCGATAATTACTTTGTTATGCTTTACTTATATCTGTGATAAACCGTTAACTTTATTTTATAGACGATTAAAAAGTTGAGTAATTGATGTTTCGAATGTTTCGATGCTAGCTAAGACTAATTTTTCGATGGCCAATCTCAACCAGCGCTCAAGACTTGTCCAAATAAATATACACCGTACAAACCCCTTCCGTTTCTCACTTTTCTCCTATCACAGGATGGCGGTGCTCCCGTGCTGACGGACGACGTGTCGCTGCAAGTGTTCATGGAGCACCTGAAGAAGCTCGCCGTTTCGTCCACCGCTTAACAGATGTCCGCGGATGATTCTTATCGTCCAGTACTCATGTCTGATTCGAGAGCGGCACTAGTACTATCCGTGTCCGCTCTTTCGATCCACCCTGTCACCCGCTCGCCCCCACCTGAACGATACTCCGCAGTGGCCGATTGCGTTGCCGATCTTAGATTCATCTTACCCCTCATACCGATATCGATGTATGTTCTAGCGCGTATTATGGGACCTTTGTTCTTCTATAAGTGGTAAATTATTAACTTAATGCGTGGGTTGAATCAATCGAATGGCTGAAATATATTTTAATCAACTGAGTGAAATGATTTGTCTTAATTAACAGGTTCTATAATTCAGTGTCTAACTTATCTGAGTACAGATTACGCGTCTAATTTTAAATGAGTGTCAACAAATCTCGTAGCGTAATCAATGTTATTTGAAGGAATTGTGTAATGAAATTCATCGGTGTTTACATGTTCAGATATAAATGTTGTGGTCAATCAGACATTAATACTGTAGGTGTGATTATAATTATTGTTTTATGGTATTTTATGCTTAATTATATTTTACAAAATAAAATGTAAATTAATACTTATGGAAATAAATGTTTATAAATTAAACGTTATTTTTATGTAAAAAAAAACAATACCCGTAAAACAAATACTTAATAATTATATTGTAGTCAAAATAAAAATAAATTATAAAAATATTTTTAATCACATTAAATAAATACTTAAATAAAGAAAATATTATACATTGTACTTGTACACACAAATCACCCCGTGTGATTTCACAAATTACTGCGTGTGTGGTTCGGCAGCGCTGTGTGGCGCTGAGCAGTAGGAACTGAATTTACGCACGCAAAATGTCGGGTATTAGTGATTTGTTACATTTATATTGACTGGTTTTTGTCACAAAGCTGAAAACGAATCATAATACTAAGTTTCTTTGTACTTTTTTTTTCAATAAATAAATAAATGTTTCCTTGGTTCCTAAATACTTCAGTGGCAAAAAAGGATTCGGGATCAAATGATATTCCTTCATTTCCAAAAATTAATGGATACTTATGGTAAATTTTAAATAGAAAAATATTGGAAAAAATTAACTCGGCCACTGAGAATTCACTTGTGACCGAGTTAATTTTTTCCAATATTTTTCTATTTAAAATTTACCATAAGTATAAAAATAGCATTGAAAAATGCAAAAATTACAAAATCATAAATTAATGGATACTTTGTTAGATATTTCGTCGTCCTAGTTATATTTCATCAAAATTATGGATAATCATGTCAAGCCCGAGAACATTTGACTTCTATGTCTATTTATCAGCAGGATAATATTTTTTAAGTATGCAAGAAATTATAAACAAGAAATCGGACGAGTACTAGCACCCGGGGCAGTGTTGTAGATTTACATATATTTTAAAATGTGATAAAATAAAACAAATTTCGTTGTAAAAATAATTATAATTTATTTATTTTGTTTTACATTGAATAAATACACAACTAATTATATACCACAGCATATTCCGTTAACTATTATGGTAACAAACGACACACTAAAGGGTGATGGGCAAATGTTTGCACCTTTGCCCATTCTCCTTTACCTACTTAACCAGTACAATTTTAAGTTAGCCTCGGTGGCATAAATAAATGTTTATGCGAGTCATCTGCAACTTCGGAATGTAAAATATTATCGACTTGTATCTTAACAAATAGAGCGTCCACTTAAAAATATAGCTGGAAAATAAAAGATAACCCAATATGCTTTATAATTTTCATATTTAATTAAGCCACCACAGCAAAACAAATATTAAGAGAGCACTATTAAAAACTAATCCACAACGCTAATAAGCCCTCTAAGTAACAAAATACAACCTGAATTCAATGCACCTCTAGACTAAACATCAACTTTCAACTAAACAACAAGTATTTTGTTAGAGAGAAAATAGTACCTACAGGGTCTGCAATCCACTAGAATATCGTGCGAGTAGATTTTCATACGATAAAACATAGCTACATTTTCAATTTCTATCTACGCTTATGGCCACCTGGTGGAAGTGCATAATTGACATAATATTGTAACTAAAGATAAAGAGAGATCCCAGTTGACATCGCAAGTGCTTTTAATTTTTTTATTAGATATGTTTTATACTACTTTTCCAGTCACTTGGCGGTATGAAAATTTACCAACAAGGTTGGTTACCAAAACAGCCATAAACTGAACTAGGTAAAACCAGAAAACAGCGCTGAATAAAAGCACCATTAGTACATAACTGCAGCGGCCAGCAAGAGACATTGATGGACGAACGTGTAAATGTGGGCCGACGCGAAGCCGAGGCACACATACGTAAGTCCATCAATGCCTAGTTGTGAACAAGGCTTGTTTAGTACTTTTCTCTTCTCAAATAATTCGCGGAAATTAAAACTACTTTTCGAAATCAGAGGAACAACGAACAACAATATTTTTTCCCGCGTTAAAGTGTTCATTTGTTGGTTTTTTTTTCTATAAGATAGATTTCTATATTCAAGCCAGTTCGAAATTTAAATAAAACATTTCATAAGTTACCTCCTTGGTTGCCATATTTCGGAGTAAAAGATTGTTCCATTTTCAAATTACACGACAGATATGAGTTTACTATGTAATTTATTTGGCCGCATATACACGACAGATATGGATATTCATACAACTTTTGCCGGCCGCTGCTCGCATGTATGTGGTAAGTACAGAAATATCGATTTATCTCGAAAAAGGTTGTCAAAATAATGCTCATATTTCCAAACATGTTTGAGAAAAGTACATTTCTCAAATAATGCGCGGAAATTAGATATAGAAGGTTGTTTTTTTTTTCTAAAACAGCTTTCTATTTGCAAGCCAGTTCGAAATTTAAATAAAACCTTTGATAAGTACCTCCTTGGTTGCCATATTTCGGTGTAAAAGATCGTTCCATTTTTAAATTATACGATAGATATGAGTTTACTATGTAATTTATTTGGCTTTTCATACAACTTTTGCCGGCCGCTGCTCGTATGTATGTGGCCAGTACAGCAATATCGATTTATCTCGAAGAAGGTTATCAAAATAATGCTCATTTCCATGCTAGAGAAAATTATTATGTTATTGAATAGACGAAAAAATTTGTTACCTAGGTAAATACATATCCATATACATCTCTACCTAGGAAAGTGTTAAATACTTTTAATTAAGTACCTACACTCTGCGAACATATTCGCAGCCTACACTATGTTAATTAATATTTAATAAACAGACAACATCAAATAAGTTAATGTGGCTGTAGCTTATTATATCTCGAAGTGGACCTATAATATAGGATTACAAAAGGCATGCAGTTCCAACTTTCTTATAAATCAAATATTAATATTAAAAAAAAAGTCATAATATGACCTTTTTTTAAAATTAATATGATTTATAAGATTCTCTATAGTACAGACAGTACGACAGAATAAATAGTGTGTATGATATTGGCATTGCTTTAAATAATATTAATTAAAATGAATTTCGTCATAAAAGTTGGAACTGCATGCATTTTGTAATCCAAATGACTTTAACTTTTTTGTATGGTACAGAAAACATACTGAACTAAGATCACCTCAAATAAGAAGAGGTAAGCAAGAGGAAAATAAATTCCCATGCCATCGCTTTGCACATACCTACGCCTTTTGTAACCCATGTCATTCCAGTTTTTTTTTTACTTTGCATGGGTTTGCTCTTGATCCCAATCAAGCCCAAGGGCTACGATTGGATCCACAATGGAACGAGCTAACCCAGAAGGTGCCTATTTACCCTTGCTATCAGAATACATAATTTGTAAAAAGAACAAAGTTCTAAGACTGATTAAGAAATAAATTTTAGTTCCCAGTCATAAATTTATATAACCAGTAATATAAAAATACTACCTTCTATGTTTTGCTTAACCATTATGTGATGTTTTCCACTTAATTCCATATCTAGTTCACAATATTATGCAAGTCACAGCATAAAAAATATCTATCAGAATAATTTAAGTTAAAACAAAAAATTAAAAAATTATACACCCACATCTAAAACTAAGGATATTATACATATTTACTACTATACACAACAAATCATACTAAGCATTAGTATAGTCCAAGAGTAAGGATGACTCATTTTTTAGTTAGTAGCCCATATATTATGATCGCAAGCACTATGGACAGGATATACTTCATGTATACGGTTCATGAGTGTGGTGGTCAGTTGAGGAACCTGATTGACATCTTTTGCTCCACATCTGTCCTCTCCAAGGCATGGCAGAATTCTTCAAAGCAGATCATCTGATCGTTGTTTGTGTCGGCCTCCAAGATAGTCCGTTCTGCAATGCTGGTTAGTTGCTCTTCACTGAAAAAATACATTTATCAGATTATATATATAATTAGTTGCTGAGCCAGCATCGTAAGTAAGTTATATACATAAATATACATTAGCATGGATGGAATTATATACGAATTTACAGAAGACTGCAGGCTACTAACTGACTGTTATATACTTAATGCACTCATTTAAAACTGGATATGGTGCAGTGTAAAACACTACGATTAAATATTACAACTTATATACACTTTTACTACTCTATCTTGGTAATAGAAATGTATGTAGGTGAGTTCCCACTATCCCACCCATCCCATCTCCACTATCCCAGTGTAACAACTGAACAGATACTTAAGAAGTTTCAGTGTGTTTAGCCAAAATGATTGCTAAGAAAACAGAACCAATATCACAACAAAACAATCAAAATATTGATAAATATTAAACAAGAAAATATTTATCACATAAAAATAGCATTGTAAAATGCAAAATTAAAAAGTTATAATCAAAATACTGATGGTTATCATGAAATATTTGTAATAAATAAACTTTAGCTTGTATTACAACATCACACGTTATCTTATCAACTGAAATTGTTGCTGAGCAGTAATTATAATTAAAAGATTTAATTATTGATAATAAACAGGACATTTTTCTCAAGACTCAAGAAAGTCGTTTTCTTTGATTGCTATTGCTACCCCTTTCCCCCATGACTGGAGCCCTCTAGTAATATTACAAATTCAAGTGTGTTTGTTTGTCCTTCCTTGATATCCTAGCTAAGCAACCAATCGACTTGGTTTTTGGCATAGAGGTAGTTGAAAGGACGGAGGTTAACGTAGGCTACTTTTATCCCGATATTCTTACGGGAACAGGAACTGCGCGGGTTTCTAGTATAGCATAAGAAAGACACTGGAATATTGCAGCTTTCTACTGGTGAATTGATAATATTCAGAATCTGTTCAGTTTAGTTAGTTTCAGACATTACTCCTACAAAGTTACAAACTTAAAATATTAGTGTAGAGTGATTACGTCAACATTCAAAGCTTGGTTTGCTATCCATTTTTGCACTTTTAAATCAGTGTGTTTTTTGTTACTATATATATAATAATAGTTTTATAAAACTTGCCTGATATTTGCGCCCACCATCATATGCAGAATAGCCAGTAACTCATCCCTGGAGATCTTGCCATCATTGTCCAGATCATACATAGAGAATGCAACTAAAAAAAAAAAAAATTGATAACAGGACTTTAACATATCATAACTAGACACTAGTAGTACGTAGAGACACAATAGATTTTCCATTGTTGTCTATATGCCGGTGTCCAGTTAGATTAAATGGGTAATGGAAATAAATTCATACACAACTTAAAACAGACCAGATAAATAGATCAATACTTACATCTCAGCTTTTCTTCACGGCTATTCAATTTGTTTTCCCTAGTTTTCCTGATTGGCCTAAAATGTGATAAAACCCTCATAAACTGCAAGAAGTTCACTCTGTCATCATGGCTTTCAGCAAAGAAACTGTGAACTATTCTCTCACTCAGTGGGTTAATAGCCAACTCTGGAATCCTCAAGAAATCATCACGGGAGAGTGTTCCACAGTCATTCTTGTCAAGGGATGTGAATCGAGAGTACAGTCGTTCGATTTGATTTGGTGTGACTGTAAAAAATATATTTTAAATTATATTACAAATATGAATAATAAGATGAGAGATTATCACCCATTTGCACTAAAATTAAGAATCGCCTTGGACTATTCTTATTCTTAATAAAAAATTGCTTTGCAAGACATTATTAAATCCCCTAATGTTATCCTTAACTTAGAGGCCCAATATCGAGTGCCTAGGCTATTCTTATAACAAATTTCTTAAGATAGATAAGAACAGCCTTAGGCAATTCTTATGTATAGTACAAATGGGTGTGTTGTTGAATATAGAGTCCATTAGAGCTCCGAATGAACTCCTCTAGTCCATTAGACATGTCGGTAAAAATATATAATAAACTTCCAAAAGAAATAGCTACAGAAAATAGTTACAATATATATATAAAAAAGGTAAAAACACTGCTCTTAGAAAAGTGCTATTATAGTGTTTCAGAATATTTAAATAATAAGGATTTAAAATTTTAAGAAATATATACTTAATTGTAAAAAAAATAAGTCGTCCTCTATAAAAAAAAACCTATTTGCTGCTGTGCCCTATCAGGGTCCACAATGTACTTACCATCTTTATGTTACCATCTTGTTACCATTTGTGGATTGCAATAAATTGAAATTGAAATAGACTGCATACTTGCAGTGGGTATGCAATGCAGTGCATATAACACAGTATAAGTTTGGTGTATTGATAGCGATTACGAATTCAACAATACTTATTAACAAAGTTACTTACATCCAGTTTCTTCCTGAATCTGAGCTATTTCTTCTTCTCTCAACAGTAATGATGATTTGTTACCCATATTGAACTGCGATTAGAGTATCACCTTGGCGCATGCAAGACCTTTTGTGATGTGTATTTGCGATAAGTCAATGCGTATAAAATCTTCACAAATGTGGAAGTAATTAGTCAAAGGTTAAAGGTTATGACTAGAAAATTGAGACTTAGAGGTTGACGGCTGATAATGTCGTAATTATTCTAATTCTAAGCTCTAATTTAATTGCACACCAATCTAATTCTGTATTTTATCTTTTGTTGTATGTAAGTAAACCAACCAAACCCGAATTTTACAGTTTAGACTTTGACACCATTGACATTTCTTTCACATTTGTTTTGACTTTTGACAGATTGTTTTGGACAGCTGACTGAAATGACTGACAACCATTTTTTTCGTCCCTCAAGGAACAGGCTAAGGTCAGAAACTATACTGCCTACTCATTAGTTGTTTCTTTTCTTCTTTTCATAGTTTTGTCTGACAAACCATGTACAAACAAACAGTCTATAAAACTTCTTTTCGTAACTTCACAGTTGTGGTCACAGTCTTTATAACTTCTCTTCTTACTGTCATTCTTCAAAACCTGCGTTTTGTTATTCCTCAACTTTATTTGCAACATGCTGAAGGATCTACATAACTACTTGAAACTTGCCTTTGCCTTAAAAAACACTTTGCTAAGCTCATATTCATTAAAACATGATTGAATAATCTATTTTTCATGTTCTTAAAAACAATAATGTTTGACTGTAGGTAAAAAACGTAGTGATTACATACTCTATGGTAGGTAACTAAAGGTAGTGTAGGTACTGCAATGACTAAAAACTTTCAGTAGGTAACCAAGCAACGATACCTGAAATTCTGAAATCTGTCAATAGTGAAAGACAGCATGAAAAATTAATAAATATCCCACAAACTGTTTAAAATTTGTTTACTTGTTTATTTAGTAAGAAGAAGTTTCATAATGACTAGTACCGTGAAAATAGCCTCGGAAGCCTTTCTAGAGAAAAAATCTGAGATCGACACCACCTTGGATCCAGTCATAGAAGTAAATGAAAGTATAGCGGAACAAATATTTGATCAGCCTTACGAAGAAGGCGAATACGAGGAAATCTCTCCCAGAATATTCAGCCTCATTGAAGTGTCTGAGCCCTTAACTTTAGAATCTTTAAATAATGCTATTTATGAGCTCGGAGTGGTAAACTTATGTTGGCACGATATAACCGAACCAGTATTTGAGACACGAACAAGTTTTCCTAAAAGCTATTATACAAATTCGACTAAGGAACGGCTGTTATTGGCTTACGCTGAAAACTTCAGGAGGCAATATAACTTTCATTTCAAATATAAAGTTCGAAAACCGTTGTTGTTACAAGTCCCAAATGAATGTGGATTGCAAGTAAGCCTTAACTTCACTATTTTTCAGGATTTTATTGTTACCAAGTATGTTTAATAGATGGCGCTACTTGTGTCGTAATAGTTAAGCGTACAAGTACATCCAAATTAATATACGCGAAAAATAACATTTTTGAATATGAGTAGTAATTTGCGATAATTTTGTTATAGAAAATGGTGTGCACCTCAATTCGGCCTACGAAGCTATGTTTTGCTGACACAACAACATGGCAAGGTATATCGGCTTTGGTGTCCGATTACTTTGACTATGAGCCGCTTAATAAGCCGATGCTGCACGTGAGTGTTTATTTATTATTACTATTTATTTGAAAACTGTTTGATGGAGACTCGGCTTCCGTACATGTACGTAAATCTACTGTGATTTTAGTCGGAATTATATTTTACCGACGAATCAATAGATGGCGCTACTTGTTCATAAACCTGATGATTGCAAAATTAATAACAAATAAAAATCTGTTGTCTGACCCCGCGCGGAGTTTTCGGCATTGAATGGGTTAAACCCAAAACTATTTAGAATTTCCAAAAGTAATTAGATAATAAACTTAGTTTATTTATTGAATTTACTCTATGCAAATAGATTTACCAAATTCTATTAGTAATTTAAAGTTTACTATATAGTCATCATCATCACTATCAAAGATACTTTTCTAGTGATGTAAGTTAAAAGTATCTCATTATTTATTTTAAAATTAAAATATTGTTCTAAAAGTATTCAAGATATTTTTTTTATACCAACTTCAACCTATATACTTACTTATCGCTTAATATCAGGTGCAGCAAGAGTCTTTTTGAACTCTCATAGAACGATAGGGAGATTTTCAAATGAAACAGTTTTTCCATTTAATATTCAATCAAGTTTAATCATTCAACATTTTCGAGATCACAAACTCTGTGTCAAGAGAATCATTTTATAATCCAATTTTTAATTTTGTACAAAATATCTTCTCTCGAATAATTTAAGTAGAGCTAATATAATTAACATGAAATGCAAATCAATAATTCTATCTTCAGATGAAAGGAGATACAATTTTTGAACTTTAGATAAAGTAGATATTAATTATACTTTAATAAATGCCGGCGCCTGGGTGCATTCGGACGCCGGTGCCAATGGACAAACTCTTTAACATTATGATAATACACTCTATTCATTAGGAATGTACTTACAATATTTAATAATCTCTCAATAATTTATAATTTTGATCACAGTGTCCTTAACTGTTAACTTTAACGTATAATACAATTCCGCGTCGAGACATCGAGAATGTCTTTAATAATATAAAATACTGAGCAATAGAAAACAATTACAACGAGTGCCTAGCGCTAACGCCATAGACTCATCTATACTTTAACAATATTACCTTGTCCACAAGATTGGCACAACGAATACATCGAGTCCTTCCCGTATTTGGTATCGCGCGCGTCGCGCCCGGCGGAAGGGAGCCGTGACTTAGCATAGTATGACTTGAGGTAGAACACAGGGGATCCGACTATAAACTATAGTAGGGTACAACTAGGAATGTAATCGTCGAATGGCAACATACAGCTGTACTACTTACTCTAGATACGTAACAATGTGCATGAAAGTAAAGTCGACTGCGGAGTAGCACTCGACCTTTATCGTCTATCAAGTTCGCAGACGGGTTAACGACGGACGCACTCGTCCGACAAAGCGCGGTGAGCTTCGAGAGAAGCGTCAGAGCTTACGACTAATTAAGACTTACAACTAAAGGAGAAATAACGCATAGCTTTCCTTTTAGAACAAAGAAATTACGCAAATTTGGCTACACATATCACAAGTGAACGCTTACTGGCGACGTTTCTATGTACATAAGTAATTGAAGTTCCCTGTAGTGCCTACTTGCGGCGCGCGTGCTCGGGCTCGGCCAGCGGTGGTGCATGTGGCGCATGCGGTGCGTGCGGCGCGTGCGCTGTGTGGGGCGCACGGCGCGAACGGAGGTTGTGCAATAGTGCGCGCAGCTGGTGCACATGCATGCGCGTGACGCTGGGGTCGCCGCTGGCCTCCAGCCACGCCAGGAACTTGTCGCCGTGCTCCAGCGCTTCCGCCGCGCCTGCCTCCCAGCCGCCCTCCGAGCCCGCCGACTCGGCGCTCGCCGGCTGGTTGTTATTATTGAACAGCAGGTTATCCAACACTGTGCGGGCTTTGGTCTGGCTCCGGCTGGACTCGTGGTTCTTCTCCGTGAGCGGTTCCTTGTTCTCTACGCCGATTTCCGGGCTCGCCGCGGGCTCGGCGACTCGGGGCTCCTTGTTATTCGTCTCTCGTATTTCTTCATGCCTGTGTTGTGTAGTGGATTGCACTGGACTAGTCGTACTACGCTCTTCGTCAGCTTTTCTCTTAGTCAGATGTGAATATAGAATGTTTTCTGCGGCTTTTTCCTTCGGCACTTGTGATGCAGATTTTAGTTTGTCCTCCGGTAGTGCCATCGCGCCACCGAACTGTTTGTAGTACTGCCAAAGCCAAGAGTTTCTATTGTAGTCGAGGTGAGAGTTGATCGGTGCAGCCGGTGCTATGGGCTTTACCGGTATGCTGGGATCGGTTTTGCCGAGCTGAAGCGAGTGCGCCGTAGTGGTCTGAGCTGTGAGATCGAGCATCGCTTGTTGCGTTTTGAGCCAGTACCACAAGGTGTCATCCACGGGTTGGCTGGCCGTCGTCGACGGCGTGTGTGTGCTGTGGTGGCTCGATTTCACGCTCGATCTGTACGGGTCCGAGTGGTGATGTGATTTACTGCGGTGTTTGCTTTCGCTCAAACCGAGTCCGCCATTGTGCGCCGGCTTCGGTGATCTGACGGATCGCAAAGCGCGACTGGCCGGTTGGGCGGATAAAGCCGAAAGGCCTGGGTTAAGTTGTGCGAGTAGAGTGAGATTAGTGGCGATTTCATTGAAACTGAGGCCGAGATGGGAGTGCGTGAGGCCAGGTATGTGGCCTAGTCCGGAGAGGGGGCTGATGGCGCTCATTGAGACACTAGCCCCTGGATCGGGGCGGCGCTCTCGAGGCACGTGGGCAGGCGGAGAGGGTTCAGCGCGCTTGGTGGTGAGCTCGACGGGCGTGTCGGGGGCGGCGGCGTGGCTGACGTGGGCGGGCGCGGGCGCCGGCGCCGACAGGTCGAGCCCGGCGGCAGGGGAGGGCGGCGCGGCGGGCGACTCGGTGCGCGCGCGCTTGTCGGGAGGCTCCCCATCGTTGCTTTTGTCAGTCTCAGGCGAGGAAAGCCGAGAAGTCATGTAGCGCAGCTTATCCTCGTTCTTGCACCAGCCGCGGAGCGTGGACTCGGGCACGCCGATGTCTCGCGCCACCGATGCCTTGGACTCGCCGTCGTTGACGCGCTGGATGGCCTCAATTTTGTCGCCGGGCGTGAGGGCGCGCATTGGGCGCTTGCCCTTTGTTGTCATTTTGGGCTCTCGCTTCCTGAAACAAGGAAAAGCTGTATTTAGAGACGGAAAACCACATTCCTCACTAAGGTTAAAATTGCAAACACTAAAAAGTACACTGGACTAAACACATATTTCCTGTCACGTAGGTCATTAGTAAACATTATACCGCATCGCATGAGTAAATAATATTATACAGTCTAGGAGGACGATTAATCGTCACGTCTCTGGTTAATCCTAATCTAATCCTATTATGTCATACAATAATATTATTTAAAACCCGACAAGTGTGAACTCGCAAATGATGTTTGAACGATACCGTAAAATGAAAGCGTTTACCCTGCCAGCTATAAAGTTGCGAAAAGATAAACAAAAAGAAGACATAAAATTATGACCTACGACAACAGTAGGCGGCAAAAGTTGTTAGGTCGTTGACACGGTGACCTTGCAGGCGGCGGCGCGCCGCACTCGGTCGCCGAGAGATGGCGCTGCTAGGCGCACTCGGTGTGGTGCATTTTCGTATGAGATAAGAACACTAGACTTAAGTACTAATAAAAACTGTTTTATTTCATTTTGGTTAATCGTTGCGCAGAATATCACCAAATTTTATGACTATTTCTAGCGGAAACTTAAATTTCTTTAATTTCCTTCGGAAACTTTAATTTTATTTAAATTTGAAAACAATAAAATGAAAACTGCATTAAGATACGAACAAAAACGCTAATTTATCTGTTTTGGTTGCGTGGACTGTTTTCTAATTGTGTACGATTACGAAGTTTGTTTATGAAGAAGACTAAAACACTTCAAAGCATTCGTCTCTTTTGTTATTAATACGAAGCTTTTTGGTACTTTTTGACGATTTTGACGTAAAATGATAAAAAATTTGTTTCCCCGAGTTGCAGAAATTCACAACGGTTTTTTGTCTTATATTGCAATTAAATAAAAAAGTGAAACAGTTACAAAAATTGCGAAACTCAAAATCAAACTTCAACTTCTATTATCGAAAAATGGATATGAAGACTTAATTTTTTGAGATAAAAAATTTGCTTTCTAGTTTTTATTTTTCAAAATGTTTCTAATCATCTCTTGCTACTTAGACAATAATTTTGTTAAATGGGAAGCTTATTTCTTATATACGTTAATTTTAGCATAGACATTTCCACCAAAACTTGAACGACAGCGGTGGAAAACTGCGGTTTTGATATTCTATGGTACCTAATGAAACCGGTATCTATTATACTTTTACAAAGCTTAAGTTTATTCAAATTATTTTTTTATTGTCTTTGATAAAACACAGTTTTGGAAAAATACTGACTCAAATTTTATTATTATTCTATGGCTAAATTTTTTTACAAATATTGTTTTCGTTCCTTGTGTCAATTACGAACAAAATGTTGGTTTCATTTTTGTTTGTCGGACTTTATCAATTGTTTTTGGAGAACTACCCGATAGGCGGACTTGAAATATTATTCAAAGCTACACCTTTTAATCATGAAATACTGTATTAAATACGAATTGAGAAGGTTTTACTTCTTTCTTCGCCAACTTTGCAATTTTCCGTACCTACATCTGAACTGCGACTAAGTCACAACACCAACAACGCAGCTACCTGATATGTTCGAAGAAAAGTTTGCGACTTACTTGCGAGCCGGCAGCACGTGTGCTGTGTTTACAATGTCTGACAGCTCCGTGGTAGCAACACAATAAACTGTTTCACTTCCAAAGAGCACGGGTGCGCAGTGCGCGGCACTTTTCAGTTTCACAAGACGATCACAAGATTCACAGGTCACTGGGAGACGGGCCGAGAGGAGACGTGGGGAGACGTGCGTCGCAGTGGGCGCGGGCCGACCGTGTGGCCGTGTGATAAGGCCGGCGCCGCGGCCCGCGTCCGCGACCGGCCGCTCCGCTCCTTTGTGTCCGACCGGCGCCCCCCCCGCCTCTCCACACCCGCGACCCGCGTATCTCGCCTCTCCCGACACGTAAACAACCCACCTATCCTCGAACACGATTAATTATGTACTAATTTCACCGATGCGTCACAAAAAATGGCGAGAAAAAAAATGCCGCGGAAACTTTCCCCCCCTTTCCGACGAAGTTTGTGAATCGTGCCGCGTTCCACAACTTTTCTAAGTGCGCAACTTTGCCTCGTAATATCGTCTCGCGGCCGTCTGCCGAGTATCTAAATAGTTACCGACTAATTACAACAATTGGCGGTGTTTGTTCTTTTCCGACGCTAAGATAAATCGTAGACGCTACGAACATTTTCATATTTTGACAATGCGTGCTACGACATTTCGTAGCCGCTACGACTTTTATAAGTTATGCTTATTATTTTATAAGTTATTAAGTTTCCATTGTTATCGTAGTCCGAACTTTCCCTTTTTTTTAAACTAGTATATTTTGTTATAAACCACATTAAATGAAGATTTAGTGGGTTGGCATTGTAGTTCGAACCAAAAATAATTGAAATCGATAGATTTATTTTCCCTCCGACCGTGTTTGTTAATTGCGATACATTTTGGCGCATTAACTGTGATGTAACTGTGCTCAATAATTTATTAGATCGATTATTCGTGTCGAGCCACCGAAGATATAGCTGTCTCTAGGGAGCTCTCAGTTGGAGGATGCCCCCGGGAGCCCCGGACTTGAGCGTTGCCAAGGAGAGGCAAAAAGCGACGAAGGGCCTAAATGAGTAGTTACGAAAGGACTTAGTAGTGGAGTAAGGATCTTGGTACTGTCGACCACCTATTAGATTGGTCATTTTGGTTCCTTTATCTGTAGTTAACAGACATCCTACTAATATTATAAATGCGAAAGTATGTCAATTTGTTTGTATGTTACTCTTTCATGTAAAAACTACTCGGATTTGGATGAAATTTGAAATGTAGGGACTTCAAGCAGTGGACTAAAACATAGGCTACTATTTATCCCGATATTCCTACGGGATCGGGAACCACGCAGGTGAAACCACGGGCGGCCGCTAGTCTATCATAGAAAATGTGAAACATTAAGACCTTTTTCAGGAAGTTACGATGACTATAATGTGTTAGAATATGGATAGATATAAATTAAAGAAATAAATTCTTATTCCAGTTGATAAGTACACCATCAAATTCCTTTTTGATACAGAAGAACTTTACTTTCAAGTAGTGTCCTTATATTAACGTAAATTTCAAAGATGTGTTACAACTGTGACAAAGCTCACGTAAGTGGAGTGGGGTCTTGTATCTACCTTTATTATTATAAAACAAGGATACATATATTTTCCTCTTACACATAAACCGCGGCAGGTAGAAGTGACGTCATATTACTTTAACACCACGCGATGACGTCATTAGTGGCATAATCATTTATGCATTAACATTATTAACATCACCAATAACATGAGATGAGTAAAAAATGGCAATTATTGATTCTTGAATATTTTTATTCTTAATAATAACAAAAACAATACCTAGGTATTCATTAAAAAATCTGGAAAATGTTTGACTGATAGTTTTGTGAGCTAATAATGGTATTTTTCCAAGCATTATTGCTAATTCAGGGGGTTACTTCGTGGCGTGACACGATCAGTTCCTCTAAATAACAAAAAAAAAGTATGTAGGATTTCTAAGATTTTCTACCTTTTATTGATTTCATATTACAACGCATTTCATTTATTATTTCGAAACGAAAAGAAGTCATACTTTAGTTGTGAAAATAACTCTTGATGTGTACAAGTGTGTAATAAGTGAGTCATGATTTCTCAAGTTAGAATTATGTTTATGTTTTTCGGTCATTCTCACGACAAGGCGTTATTCGTATAATTTCCGTCACGATTAATATTTTTCATTAAATTCTTTGTACCGACGATAAAACTTGAAAAACACGTTAAACTATATAAATGTGTACATTTGGCACTTCAAAAAAACATTATGTTTTGAATTAATGAATAAATTAGATTCGCAGTGGCGAGAATTAAACAATTGCTCAATAAATTATGAATTTATTTTTTATAACACATACATAAAATAATCACCATACACACAGCATAAAAAGTTTGTGATCCCTAATTATTTTCATACAAAATACCTGTTTTCGTAGAGGGATTACTATAAGTAGTTAATCTTGACCGATATTTATTTAATTTGATACTTTAAAAAAACTAAAATGTTCAAAATTTTTACTGTAAGTTAATAGGTATTTTATATTTTTAGTGTGACGGAACTCCCTAACTTCCGTCACCCTAGACGGAAGTTATGGACACGAGAGTATTTTTAATAAAAAAAGGTAAGGAATATTGAATGTTACTTTAAGGATGAATTCAACGACGCATTTCTGCGTACTAATCATTTCACTGACAAAAACTGCAGTCATAGCACAATAATATTATATAAGCGAACGGAAATTAGAGAAATCCAAAACCATGCGAACGGAAATAGGTACTTACTTTATTTACTGTGACAGCGTAACACGTAGGTAATTGACATCGACGGCATCGGTTGACTGCCGCGGCACTACTGCTGAGCCTGACTATTGTATACCGAAGATTGGTATAATTTACTCAGCTAGTAGGTATGAGTAGGAGGTATTCGCAATTCCTTAACCGTGACAAAAATTAGAGACATGAACGGACAAAGATATTTTTCGTTCTATCTAAATGAATACATTTGTTAAATTGATGATATTTTTTAAATGACACAATGTATTAATTTACTTTCAAAATATATAGACAGTAATGTAAAAATCATAGCTGTTTTGCAACTTTTAAAGGTAGAATGTGTGATTCTGGGTTCTGGACAGCGAATGGAAATTAGGAGAACAACTTTGAAAAAATATTTTGGATGATGTATTATCAAAATAAGAGTACTTAATTTCCATTTGTTATCAAATCATTGGTAGAACTGATCCCAAAAAAATCAGCCCCGAACAATTAAAGTCTTAGTAGACACTCAAAAATCAGGGCCGCTTAGAATGACCGTTTTCTAAATAAACCAGATCTAATAACAGTTTTCTTTAGCCTGCTGTAATAAAATCCACGCGAACAAGTTCGCGGGTGGCTTATAGTCCTATTATTTGTTACTTCACAAAAATATTACTACGCGTGCCCATATTCGATTACATTGTTTTTGCAATTACGAAATGTAATACCAGCCGGTGTGAGGTCCAAGGTCGTTCTGTGTCTGCAAACTTTTGTACTCGTACACATTGGTGCAGCAGGGTTCAAGGTCGCCGTGTAAATGAAATTAAATTATCGCGAAAACAGCTTGTTTTTTAACTTTCGTTTCCGAAGATACGGTGGCGACTTATAGCGGCTGGAGAAAACGGTGGATGACGTAACTGGAACGTTGTTTGTTCAAATTTTTTTGTAGTTTCTGGATCCTAATCCTAACTATATTAGTACTTATTATAAATGCAAAAGTGTGTTTGTTTGTCCTTCTTTCACACCCAACTAAGCAACCTATGGACTTGAATTTTGGCATAGAGTTAGTTGAAATACTGCTACTTTTTATCCCGATATTCCCACGCGGGTGATACCACGGGCGGAAGCTAGTATTCCTATAATTCTGTTGTTTTAAAGGATTTGGAAGTAAAAGGAGAAATCAGAGCTTTAAAAACGTTTAGTTTCGTTATTCACCATCTTATCTCAGCCGCCTATAATGTTGTTGTTGTATACTATGATAGGATATTAGCATAAAAACTACAGCAAGTTATCATCATAGAAATTTAATTTTTGCCGTGCCTTATAAAATTTAATGCCTTGACCAAAATTAGTTTATAAAAATGATTACTAGTCAATTATTATAGTATTAATGTATGAAACGTGAATCTTTGGAATCAACGAAACGGGAACGGGAGGTGCTATCTCTATATTTTGTTTGTTTTCAAAAATAAACATCGATTAAAATTCCTGTAAAATTGATTTGAATTAGAAAACAAAACATAAATAATAAAAATATGAGTTTAATCGTAATGCATATTGCATCGATAGTATCAATACATAAAAAAAATCTACTACTACAGTTTTGCAGCTTTTATCTTTATCAGGCAGTATAGAAGTTGTGTCATACATAAGTTGAAATTTAAATAAAATATGTCTTCTTTTCTTTTGTATCACTGCTGTTTGTATTTCAAAATAATAGGTTGTGCATTATGTTGGTAAGATTTGAAACTAACATTATCTTAAAAGTACGTAGTGACTCTAGCTACCAGTTGGCGTAACAAAGGTGGTATCGAAAGTAGGAACCTAGATGTTTGGATGCCCAACTAACTGTTAGTCGCGTAGCGTTGAGAAAGTTTTATCAAGTATGCATTACGAGTAAGTCGGGATTCTCTGTGATTTGGTTAACTTTACTTTCAATTGGTTTTCTTTGGTCTCAATTACCTAGCTAGACTCTTTATCTTACAATCAATTGGACAAACTTGTAAATTTTCATTTGTAGTAACTATCATTTAAGTTATCGAATCGAAGAATCGAATTATTGTCTGAATTTTCTTGTTTCAGAAACTGAAAGATTTGATACATGATACTTGAAACGACCTCAAAGGTCGCGTCGTTGGATTTGTAATTTAGATTTTGTGGTGTTGTTGATATCTCTGAGATCCCGGTACCAGCCAGTCGATGTAGAATAACTTTAATTTATTGTCTCAGGCTTTTTGTTTGTTTCGGATTTCAGTTTTAAACTTACTTTAAACTAATCGTCAACTGATGATACGGCAATGGATGATGTTGTTTAAGTACTCACTTAAGTTACCTCATATTTAGTGTTATATAGGTACATAGTTACATGCTAATGTATTTTTTAAATTAGTGAACACAATATGCGAATCTGGGAGTAGTGAATAAAATAAGCACAGTGTATAGTTTACTATTGCACTGCAGTGTGTTCCTCGGCTGCAGAATTTCAGTGCAAGCTCGTGTTCCATAGAGATGTTTACTGCATGAATTTTATACTTGTACTGCATAGAAGGTCTCTTACTCTGCAGGGGAACGTGTGTTGATGTGTCTATGTCTATACAAGTGGGGTTTGCGGCTATATGTGCAGAGGTATAATCATTTGGAGTGTTTATGGCAGTAGGTACTCGTGTAGGTTTTTGCCGCCAGCGAGGCGGAGGCGAGGCGAGGCGGCGAGGCACCGAGGCGAGGCACAAGGCGGCACAAAGCCGCCGCGCTGCGATTTACGGCGCGTCGTCCGCACTGTATTTCGGGCATTGGAGCCGCCGAGCGGGAATGCGGCGATGCGGTAATGCTTATTGTTCGCTTCGATAAAGACGTTTCGTGGTGATTTTTTTGAGTTTGACTGTTACGAACTCGCGTTGTTGAAACTTGGGTTGATCGTGTTCTGGTTTTGTCTTCGTCAGGTCGTTTAACTGGAGTTATTTTACAGCGAAATTTCAAAGTCGTTGTTTGTCTATACACAGTACAAGATTAAGTTTCAGTAATATAATATTTGATATAATTTAGAAGTCATTCTCATTTTTGTGCTACCACAGAACTAAGAACTTTGCTGACTTTACCTCGGTCAATAAATGTGTTATTGGCGGCCGGCGGCGCCAAGCAAGACAAGACAAGCACTCTGCACCAACTTTTTACATTCCACGGAAATGTGCAACGGGACCGGGAGCGCATCTGCTCCGAAAGTGCCATGTCCAAAAAAAGGGGTCTATTATGTATTCGGCGCGGCGCGGTTCTCTAGTGATTTTGTTATCGGCGACGCGGCGGCACCCCCGGCGACATCCGACGCCGCGCCATTACCCCCCGCGCCCCCCTTGGACCCCCGCCCCGCCTCATTAGCTCGGTGCCGATGGCGCGAGCCGCGGGGTTACTCATGCTTCGGACAAAGTTCGGATTCGGACACTTAGTCCGAATTAAAAACAGAGTGAATAGACACTAGTTGGACTAGCCTCCTCCATCTTAGGCCACGGCTCGCTTTCCATCTGGCAAGTTGGTGGCTAAATGCATGCCCATAAAAAAATTAATACTGTCAGTTTTATGCCAATTAAAAAAAATATATTGACGATTTGGTCTTAGGACGCCGTTAAAGCGGTTTTATACAGTTAGGCAAACATCACAATGTACAAAAGTTCAAAACATCTCAATAACTCAGTTGGTTATGCTAGCCGCGTAGGTTTCGCTTCCATTTCACTGTAGGTACTTGTAATTTGTGATTTTCATCTGACTGAACAAAACCGCTTTAACTAATGCTGTAGGTACAATCCAAATAATTTGTGAAAAAATAAAAAGTGTCAATTCGGACAAATTATCCGAACTTATTTCGTCCGAAACATCAGTAAAGTAACCCCTCATTAGCTGGCGCGCGGGCCGCGGACCGCTGCACTCGCCTTGATCGCGACTTGAATTTTACACATCTGTACAACGTATACTGGTGTATCTACCCATTCTGCGCTAACGTAGAGCGGAATACGATGTAATTAACATTCTAAAAACAAACGAAAACCGATATTGGTCCCTGCTAATAGTAAAGGCTAGAACACCATTATAGTAGGTAACTTACAGACTTGATTCATGATGCTTTTCTGCGCGTTAATTTCAGAGAAGTTTTATATTCAATTAACAGTGTAAGATGGTTGCTAATCTACTAAATTAGTAAAATATAGTTAGTTAATAAAACTTGATCACCTAGTAAACTTTATATAGTTTTTATGCTTGATAGTTCCTAACCGCGCGTTAAAATTCGGAGAAGATGTTTTTATTTAATTACCAGTAGATGGTTGCTAATCTACTAAACAATTAAAATGTAGTAGTTAATCCCCTTTTCGACTAGTGCAAAAGCTAAAGCTATTTAGACTGTTAAGTCTTCAGAGTATTATTTTCATATTGTCTGATGATGATGAATAAATGTATTGGTGTCGCTAGGTCGCGTTTATCTAAACGGCCGCTCACATTTGCCGCGATGAGACTTGCACGTGCGCCTGCGTCGGCAATCGGCATCCAAATTCGACATTCATTTGACGACGTTCGTGGCAGAGTGGCGTACACCGGTTTCAAGGTGTCGCCTACTGTGAGGTCCTGGGTTCGAATCCCGGTAGAGGCAAATGTTTGTATGATGAATACGAGCATTTGTACTTGAGTCATGGACGTTTGTATATATTTCTACACATAAATACTTAAAGGTATATGTATAATTATATGTTTTATTTCCGTTACCCTAGTATTCCATAACACAAGCCTTACAGTGCTTACTTCGGGGCTAGGTTAATTGGTGTGTATGAAATATTTATTTATTTATTATTTATTATTCATTTGTCTCTCGACTTCGACATGCGTAATTTGAATACACCACAATGAAATAAAAAACTACTTTAATCGAATCGATATACCATCATTGAAGTTGCGAGACATGAACAGAAAGTACTAAAGATGCTAAAGACGTCGAAGAAAAACAACTTTTTATTTGGAAAACTATTAGAAAGTGAAAAAGTAAGTAAATAACTTATAGGTACTTTTGATAACTGAAACAATTTGCTAATAACTTAGTTATCATAATTTAATTGCTCACTATTTTCTTTTCCTTAACCATGTAGAGGGCACAATACCAATTAACAACTGCATACGAACAAACCAATTAACATTAAAAAAAAAACAAGCCGTTATCTTTGGGCGCCACGACTGCCCGCGACCGGACAACTTATGATAATAACCACCCCTGCCTTTAACATCAACTAAGGAAAAGCAACCTTACTTTAATGCTGGTAAAGTCTATTTGACCTTCCCTGGTGCTAGGGCTGCTAGCTGCATCATCATTTTGGTATCGAGCTTTGATAATGTAATCTTTTTCGCTGGACGCCACATACTTGAGTAATGAATCCGATTTTCCTTTATTTAGCGCTGCTTGGACTGTTTTGTTCTATTAAAGAGGAATTAAAAAAATAACAGATTTTATACATTTTTGGTCAGTGTTGTTTCTACAATCGGGGAACTTCCCGGTTGACCAGTAGAAAACTCTACTGGTTTTGGGAAATGTTTTCTCGGAAAATACTATTTATTAAAGAAATTATTTATTATTCAAATGAAATACCCGTTAATGTTCTGTTATTTGTGATATAAACGTTTTTTATATATCTATTACTTACTTTTTTAAATAAAGTTCCATTTAAAAACTCTACTGGTCGACCGGGAAGTTCCCCAACTGTATTATTGAAGTGCAAAATAGATAGCTGTATGTTCATTGGTACGAGTAGATTTCCAATGCTTACTAAAGATTTCGGAACTAAATTTTGTTAATGTCCTTATATTGCACACAAAAATAAATTACTAATATGTACAACCACATTACATAATACTAGAATATGTAATGATATGTTTTAAACAGTGCTTTTCTCTCAATGTCATGATATTGAATCTGTGCAATTTTCAGCAGTAAGTACCTACATTTTATTCCCTATTATCATTTATGTAGAGTACCTACATAAAATATTCCAAAAGCTTTCAATAAATTCTTTACAAATTCATAGCATTGTTGTTAGGATGGTATTTTCCCCGAGGTCCGCAACATTTATCGTATTGTCTCCCATTCGTAATGCGCTTATGGCCGCGATACACGGTTCCGCGAACTCCCCAAGTGCGCGCATAGCGGGAGCGTGACGTGGTGCGGGCGCGAGGGTCGAAAACGACGCAGGCGCAGGTAGCCCGAGCGCGATGTTAGGACACGCACGACAAATCCCTTGCGTCCTAATTTAGGGGTGTATTGGTCGAAAATAAATGCAACTTCGTTCAGTGGGTTCTTGTAAAAGTTGGCAGAGTAATGCAAATAATGATCAGTTTTATTCTGCTCTAGATTTAGTGAGGGGGCGATTTTTTATGTGAAACTTTGAAAAGCTTGAGTCATAAACCTAAAGTTAGAGCCCTAAAAGCTCATAGACAAGTACATAATAGAGCCAGATTTGGGTATTTGGGTTATTCGATTGCTGTTCATTCGAATTGGCTATTTTGGTAGGTATTTGTTGTTATTTTGTCACACATTAGTTTAAGCAAAGCTTTTGCGATTGATATGACATATCGTTGCCGTGACATATGCTGAGCATATAATAAACAATACGATAGGACGATACGTAGGTATATGGTAGAGATATTTCTCTCATAGTCTCTACAAATAATGTAACTTTTGAATTCCATACTTCAAAATCCGTTGATGACCACGTATCACGTTACAGAATCGCTTCCCAAGCTGCTCATAGGTAGCGTCGACATTTCTCCGAAACGGTCCGCATAAAAACTAGTTGCAACATGTTTATTATTTTAACAACTACAATAGATCGCGCGGTACCACACTGCACCTTATCTTTTTTCATGGAACCTTTCTCATTCAGTTCAGATGCCTTTGTAAAATAATTACAAACGGTGAATTTTGAGTGTCTTATGTTTTTTATACTTCCCCCAATAGACAATGGAGCGAAAGGGTCAAATATGACCCCACTGGTCTTTGAATGGGAGCGGATAAAAAGTCTGGAATGATCCGCGTCGCGACCCATTCTGCTGCCACATGTGCGCGGAAACTTCCGTGTTTCTTTGTTAAATGTGATGACTTCATTCAAAGGTTACCCTGTATTATATCAATTAGATGGAGATTGGGATAGAAATGTTGATTGGAATTCCCAACCGAAGTGTTGCGTTGAATTTTTTAAGTCAGGTAACGGGTTGCGCGGCATCTAAGTTTGAATAGTCCGAAACTGCAAACAATGCAATGTTAAGTAGTTTATGTTATTAATCCATATTTACTTTATTATTATATTCGAAAGGAATTTTGTACTTACTTAAAACGTCGGCCTAAATTTGGTGATTTTTTTTATAATAAAACATTGGACTGAGGTGAATGACCTTTTTTCGCGAAAATAAACCTAAAAGTAGTGAAAAAAGTTGAGGAAATTGGAAAAATTACTACGCAAACGAAGTCGCGGGCGGCGGCAGGTTTATTATAATAATTGCTCACACAACAGGGTTACAGGAAAGGGGATCTTTGTGCCGCGGGGGCCAGTGAATTTGACGGGTTTGGTTCTATTAGGGTGCGTTCGGATAAATATTGAACTGTCCCAAAACAGCCGCCAACAACACCAAATATAACAGGAAGCTGTTTACAAATCACTGAATTAATAACGTTAAACAAAGCAGTTTACGTAAATCACAATAAGCTCTGTAATCGGCCTAAAAACCTATGTTGTACCAACTTGATATTAATATTTGATCGCGACCTGTTGCTTCCCCGTTTATCTCACAATTAATTATGTCACTGTGCTCTATCTTTAAGGGGATAAAGTTGGAATTCGAGTGGTGGCATTGGTGTATAATTGCCGTTGACAGCGCTAACATTTACGAGGATCGTTTGAGCTAATTAAATCGCTTTATGAGCCTGTGTTCAACTCGGTAGGAGTCGCCGTTAATGTTATTCCGATTACCAATTGAGTTTTTAGTTCACTTGCAATTACAAAATTTACATCAAAATTACTTTCGATTTAAAATGGCGATGTGAGTCTGTGTCTTATCAATGGACCTTTACGTAAACCTTTAGATTAAAAAGAAAGAAAAATAGGTACATAGGTTAGTTTTATACAAACAGCAAGTAAGTAGTTTGTAATTGTAATGTCACATAGTTAATTTATGAAAAAGTCTATGTTGATTGGTACTTGTTTAACAAACAACATCGTGTTCAGTTTTCTACATGTAGCTAATGGTAATTTACGCTATTTACGAAGTATTTTAGTAGTGTATTTACTACACAGGTTAATTTATTGTTATTTCCCACCACGTTTTATTAACAAAACTATTCGACTCGTAATTTCACAGCTGTTTCACTAATTTGCTGCCGTTAAGAGTGATTCTTTAACAACGCGCCTTTCAGTCCATTTCCTTTTGTTACGACAGATTTATGATGCTTGCGAACTTCTTATTGTCCGCAATAATACCCTGAAAATGGTGTCGGATAACTTTTCTTTTATTAACACCGCGGAAAAAGTTCCACAAAGTTACCGATAAACTGTGTATAAAGAAAGTGAGGTAGTGTTTGATTTTGTCTAAAGTAAATTAAGTAATAATTAAACAATAACTAATTCTAATTGAATAAAGATGATATATACGTAAGTACCTAAACATTTTTTGCATGTTTAAGTTTATTTTGATAAGTAAAGTACAAAAATATGTAGGTACATTTTCACAATATTACATTATTGTAGATAGTATGTCATTGATCATGCAATCATTAAAGTGGTTCTATCACGTATGTTTTGTCATTAAAATTATTGCAGTTTTGTATACGTTTTTTTTATAAATGACGGGGAGACTCTTAGCCTTCATCATACCTGATGTTAAGTTCGTAGCCGATGCTTCTTAGGGGTTAGGTTGTTGAAACCGACCGTGTAGTCTCAGAATGAATTTTACAGTTATGCCGTCACCATGTAAGTTAATACCAAGCCAAATAATAATGACCAACTGCATTTATCTGCCGGTCGCTCGGTGGTGTCACGGGTGGCAGATATCGATCGGAAGGGGCGCGCGATCCACTGCGCCCGCGCACCGCATTATGTCGGGCGGCCATCTTTTCCCGGATACGGGTACAATGCGCGCTTTCGCGGTTCGTTCCTGTCACGGCGCAGCGTCAGCAGGGTTGCACATGAAATGACAATAAACAATACTTTTGAAGCTAAAGTCCCTTATTTTATGAGAAATTTTTAGCTCTAGTAAAATGGGTCTTCCAAACAAATTAACTTCTTTTATTGTACAGACAATATTAAGCTGCAGTTGAGTTGCTAATTATTTGTCCATGGTTACATTGTAGTTGTAGGTAAATATTTTGGACCCATAATCATACGCGAACATAATCGCGTAAGTAGTCTGACGTTCTGTTCATTTCCTTGGAAAAAGTTCACTAAGAGATAATGTTTATATATAACTAACAATAGCTCAACAAATTCTAGGTTTATTTACTCAGCACTAATTTAGGTATTAAAACGTAAACTAATTTGAATGAATTAAGCGGAATTAGATTAGAAAGAGTCTGGTCAGAACTCCTGGGTAACAAAAACAATGGATGATCTGTAGGTATGTTTGTCTGGTCTTTGTTTTTTTAGGACCTAATATTTTATTTATATATACTTTTACACGGAAACTTTTCTCTATTGAGTTTTGATATTCCATGTGGTGTTTTTATTTGGAAGAGTACTTGAGAAACGTTTGAGTCTGAAAGTATAAAATGGGCTTTATTTACCTGACTTGAGGTTTGTTATTTTTATTTGATGGGCATGTTTTTGTGGCATATCGAACGTTACGATTCTTTGTTGTTACTGATATGTTGTAAATGACAATGTTTAGAAAGGTGTTTCCATACCATAGTCAACAGACCAATTTAGACTTTTAAACAATCTTTAGCTAATCTTAAAATTGTTTCCAAAGTCAACTTTATTCTAAATAGGGTAAAAAAAAACAACATTACAGCGATATGCAGCTACCTTGGACGAATTTCGTCCAAGGCAGCTACACATGAGACTGAGTAAAAAAGTTTTAGTTATAAGTGTAATATTTGTAGTTCGAATATTAGCTCAAACAATATACAGCTAGTTGCACCAAACAAATGCGTGTCAGATGGTATAAACCTATGTGTGGCGGTTGCTTTTGCTATCCGTAAACACAGGGATGTCAAAATTCGAATTTCTCAAAAAATTAGAAGAAAATTAGTTCTTAATTTTTTTAAATTCTCAATTAGGTGTTTCCGCTATTAATAAGACACATATTAATTCGAAAAATTTAATTGCTGAGTCAGGACAGGACCAGGAATGTTGTATGGGACGTTAAAATTTCAAGTACATAATTTGAAAATTTTACAATCCCCGAGCTCATACTATTTGGAAATAAACAAAAGACAACATCTAATCTTTTATAGTAAATCTTAACAGTCGGTCGGTCACAACGACTAAAATTCCCCGCTGAGTTTCACAGGCAGCCCTGCGATAGAGCTTTCAAAAAGTGCGTGATGTTTGCGCAGGGGCGGCTCGCGCTTCTCGTGCGTGGCCAATCGTGCGCTGAATGGCCAGACTAGTGCCTGTCGCTAGCCGTAGTCATTAGCTAGTTTTTGTATGGAAAATTGCCATATTATAGTTACTTTATTTAAGCTTGTTGGAAGATATAATGTTTAAAATTGTTAAATAATAGTAGGCCTCTTAAGTCTACTTTTTTGTTCGTCGCAATCTATCAGAATATACCAAACATAGTGATGTGCACAATGTTAATACGAGAAATAAAAATAAACTTGTAATACCTCGATACAGGCTAAAAAAGGTTCACGGATCTTTCTTGGGTCTAGGTGTAAATTTTTTCAATAAAATTCCACAATGTATTTTGGATTTGCCTTTTGAAAAATTTAAGATTCATGTAAAAGATTGTCTACTAAAGAAAGGATATTATACTATAAAGGATTATTTGAATGACAAAACAGCTTGGTCATAAATGTTTTGTTTTATTTTTTCGAAGTTGTAGCCGTGTCATTAATTTGTTTAGTATAATTATTATTAGATTAAACTTTTAACGCAGGTAGCTTGAGTATGTCATGCTCTCTTTAAACATTTCTACGGTGGTGTCGTGTGAGGCGGGTCGCTACGTTCCCTAAAATATGGTTGAGCGAAGCGATGGCTGGTTCATGCGTCATGCTCGTGAACGGGTGCTGCCAGTGGGATGGGTCTGCTCTTGTCTGATTGTGTTAAAATGTGTTGAGATATTTATATTTTTGTTTCAATTTTATAAATTCTATGTTATTTATGATGTTTTGAATTGAGAACGTGGCACTGCTTGATCAGAATAAATAAAAATAAGTAATGTTCTCCAATTTTTGTAATCAAGTATATGAAAGCCATTATTATTATTATTTTTAATTTACTTTAAATACGCTTTATGATTATGACCCAGCTGATGCGTCTTCCAGTAACATTGTAAGTTGCGTCTTATATTAATGCACTTTTATATTTCTTTTTTTTTGTTTTTGCCATTGTATTTTTTATATTTATACACTTTAACATAAGTACCTGAAGTACGTCATGCTCACTCAAACGTTTCTTCGGCGGTGTCGTGTGAGGCGGGTCGTTACGTTCCCTAAAATATGGTTGAGCGAAGCGATGGCTGGTTCATGCGTCATGCTCGTGAACGGGTGCCGCCAGCGGAAATGGGTCTGCTTCAGTCTGCTTGTCTTAACGTTGTGCTTAGAGATTAAATATTTTCATCTAAAATAAATTACTATCGACCTGTATGATGTACGTCACAACTTGCAGTACAGTAACCTTGTAATGCGAGAAATGTTAAATGTAAGTCCTTCCTTACGAGTTGAAAATTGTTTACGGTTAGGATAACCATAAAATGTAATATTATAATTAGTATTTTCTTTTGTGATGGAAATTGACCTTACTGATATGTTAAGCTCACTTTTCAATTTGACGACTCTGTATGAAATAAAACAGGGAGAAAAAAATAGCCCTTGACGAGTTTCTTGCCGGTTCTTCTCGTTACAAGGTCTCCCGCCGTAGGGTTTGTGAACCGATGGCGTAGCTTCTTTGACGTTCATAAGTGCTTGTAACAGCCTAGACTGAATAAATGATATTGAATTTTGAATTTTTTTTTACTTGTAACCAATAAATACTCTATTTTAAATTTTTATATTATATAATAATAATAATATCATTTATTTCGAGCTTCTTGGGCTCAGATGGTTAGTAATAAGTAAGTTAGTAATATTAAATACACCCAACTGGGTACATAATTTTACATAAATCTCATCGATATCGGTATGATATGGGCTTGTTCCCGTTGTTTTTTTTAATCTGTCAGTCAAACAAGGCCCTATCCTATCCTATAATACAAAAGTTTTTAAAATTTTCAGTTAAATCAACTTTTATTGTACGCAGTTGATTAAAATTCGATTGCAACTTCATTTATTGTTTATTTCGTTTATTTCCTTGCATTCCTTTGGCATCTTTTGAGGTTAATATCATCGAGGTTCTGAGAGCTTACCAAGATCAACCTCTCCCGCGGATAACAATGTATACACGCGACGAACCCAAGCCGGTTTTCTGGTATCACAGTCTTTTGTGCCGTGACTAACGTAGTCGTAAAAATTAGCGATTCCTGGTAGTCGCACACAGATTATATCGACCGTTCGGACTGCGGAAAGAGGCGGAATCGAGCGTGAAACAGAAAAGATGGCCGCTTTGCGTCGCGGGAAAAAACGCGGGCCGCGAGTCAGGTAGGCGGGTAATGAGCCGGCAGGTACGTGACGACGCGGCCCACGGGATAATACCGGCCCTTTCGCCCTTAGAAATAATTAAAAAATAAACCAGTGCTGTAATGCCAGAATGCCTTCGCCTCTTTGTTGCGACCGTGACCGAGTTGATTTGTTATACGAATTTGATCTTCAACAACCCGAGTTTAGTTCCTGCTGTTCCTTTATGGCGCCCATAAAGCACGCTCATTCATTTACTGCAAACTTCGTAGAGACGCAGAGAAACAATAACGTCTTTGTCAGTCGCATCCGATTGCGTAACATCATTGTTTAAACACTAACATAGAAATATAAAACCGACACGTATACCAGCCTTTCCTAAACTATAAAGCCCGTGGTCAGATTTTTTGTGCATTTAATCATTTTGCAGCGGAAAACATGTTTTAATGTGTTAGCTTTTAGTAGCGCCACTTTTTCTATCCGTATCGAATGCGGGCGAGCAGTTTTAGTGTTGTCATTAGAAACAGCGCGGCGTCGGTCGTTCCGTTGGAGGATTGATGGGTGCCATTCGTCGGGCGCGCCCTCGCGGCGGGCGATGGCGGGTGATGGCGGGTGATGGCGGCGATGGCAGGCAGCGAACGGGCACGTATCTGTGTCGCTAATGGCGGCGCGGAGGCGGCCGCCCGCGCCGACGACGGCGACGGCCGCGTTAAGCGCGAATGTAAATGCGGGCCCATGTTGCGCTCAGGGTTGACAGTCAAGGGAAATAGTTTTGAATTTGTTATTAAAGAAATGTTTTTGTTGTTGTAAGTGCTTGTTGTAATTGCTATACCTTTTGTAGTTACCAAAATAGGACAAGTAAAAGCGAAGAATTGAGGAAAGTGGTCGCATGTTTCACACAACAATTCAAAACTCTAAAGTAAACAGGTGAATGATATTCATTAAAGAGACTTTTAAAAAAGATGCTCACCGAATGCCTAATGAAACACTTCTGTCATTCAGTTGAAGGTCTATGGAGCCAAAGAGTTGTATCGTTGCGAAAGAAAAATAGTTAATCCATTTCAATTGGGCAGTTCAGTAATTGTTCAGAGTGGAACTACAGGAGGCCTACTATCAACTGTAATGCGATTCATTTTCGGTTACTTTCAGGTAGTAAGAGCGGGACGCCGCTAGACGCGCCATAGGGCAGCATCCCACTCTCACAACCTACAATGAATTGCATTACAGTTGATGGTAAGGCCCCTGGTCTCATTAGTCTTCAGTAACTCAACGACTTCCTGTAAAGTACAAATAAATAAATAAATCAAGTGGGAAACATATTATTTTAACACTATTAGTAGTGTTCAACCCTAAAGCGGACGCGCAGTAATTTAGCCGCTGCGTCGCGCCACCCGCCCGCGCCGCCTCATCAGTGGCTTACGTAAAAAGCCGCGCGGTCCCACTGCACTTTATGATCCAACAGTATCGACTTTCTCTCGAACTCTCTCTGGCTAGAACGCATTTAGAGCTCGAATTTAGAATATATACTGGCCGCCGAAAATTCGAAATTCGACCATAAATATAAATTTTAATCTCCTTGCACTGCTTCTGCATTTACTTTAACTATGCCAAATCTCATACTACTCTACTCAGTGCGCCCAGTATGTTAAAAGGCTGTATGAAGTGTTTCTTTTTTTGCATTTCAGCCACCAAATTGTTATGATCACCGTTTTCTCACTAGAAAATTTTAAAATAAGTACCTATATGTTTCTTTTGTCTGTTCTTTTTGTTAGGGAATGAATATGCTTAGTACCTCTTTTAATTTTTAATAATTTGTTGTAACTGGTCTTTGTGTGTTGAGTGCTGTATCTATTTGTTACTGGCTGTATGTACTGTATTAGTGTAAGTCATATCTTGTTTTTTTTTTGGTCGAATAAATTTTATTTCTTTCTTTCTTGTTGGTAATGAAAACGAGATTGATTATGTTGTCTTCATTTAGTTATTTACACGCGATATTTTTTAACATTATCAATGTTTATTTCAATGTAGAGTTGCTAGTGTAATTTAATTATTAGCTCTGTAATAGAAAAAAATTCTAGATCACGTGACAAATCCGTTTAAACAAGCAGATGTTTCAGCGTTGCTAATGGATTTGATCGCGCTTCTCGTTAACGCAATCTACCTACAGAACGAATGTTTAATAATGATATGGGACTGTGAAATTCCACACTCTGCGTTTAATATTTTGAGGCAATGCAATAATACCAGTAATATAAGTTTTGGTAGAGATCAGAGATTGAAATTAGGTGAAGGGCAAAGCCTTGCGATTCCAAAGGGATACGCAAGGAGGATGTCACTGGCTTTATCTAGTTATTAATATGATATTATTTATTTAATTGACCATAACTGACAATGGACTTGAAGTCACACTTAACACCACATTTGAAAAAAAAACATATTCAAAAAAATGCATCAGTGCAATAATGATATCATTATTACACAATAATATTTGTGTCTTAATGATTTCATACATAGTCTAGAATAGACTGTTATTTTTTATACGCAAACCAATTCATGAATGGGCATGGACATCCAGTATGTAATTTGACTGAGCAAAAACTGGAACGATGTAAGTCGTGTGAAGAGACCTACAGTGACTCGTCACATGTTTTTTTTACAAGTTTAATTTTTTTTATTGAAATGTTTGTTAAATGTTTCAACTTGTTTCAAAGATCAGTAGTAGTAGTTGAATATGGAAGATTATGCTTTGTATTTTTTAAAGATTACTAAATTTTTTACCGGATTCGATATTTTATGTGGAGAAAACTAGTGAAAAACATTTGTACGATGATGGCACTAAATTCTTTCTGAAAAAACTTAAGTACGTTTTTAAATCTCATTTCTTCTACCATATCGACTCAAGGCATCTCTAAAATGACCAAAAAGTTTTGACCAAGAATAACAACGCCTCATTTCCTCACCTAGTCAGGCAATACAATAAAATGGGAAATTATATCGATCAGTGTCATGCGCCGCCCGCGTATCGCGGATCATTGCAATCGCGGGGTCATTGACTTATGCTAATGACGTTATTGCTGTGACATTGACGTGCCGTCTATACTCGTGCTAGGTGTTTGTGCGTCGTTTAAAGGTCGAGCGGCGGATAGTTTGGATCCTTATTTGAAACCCGTGTACCTAAGCAATTCTGTTCCAAGCATCCAATGAAGTTATCGTAACCCTAATAGTAATTTCTTAATTGTGTGTGTATAAAAGGATGTTTTTATGTCTTGTGGTGACTAATTTTATTAACTATACAGATTAAATAGTAGAGACTGATTTAATAAGTAAGAGTTCCCAATTTGAGGTACTATTTTATGATTTTTGAACTTTTGCATTTTTCAATGCTATTTTTATACTTATGATAAATTTTAAATAGAAAAATATTGGAAAAAATTAACTCGGCCACAAGTAATCCGGTCCAATGCTCTTTCTCATTCTCCCAATGCTCAAGAGCATTGGACGGATTTCCAAAGGTCATGGGTTCGATTCCCATCTGAGAATTCACTTGTGGCCGAGTAAATTTTTTCCAATATTTTTCTATTTAAAATTTGAGATACTATGTAATAATTTGTCTATATCATGATGGTTTTCTTTACAAACTGTTTGTTTTACGTGTTTGTCTTAACAAGTGAGAGTCGGTGTACGGAGATAATTAGTTGTAGTTGAGGCAAATAGTTTTATCCCCACGCCGCAGCCGAGACCCTAAAAATGCAGTTGGGCTCACCGGCGTCGGCGCGTTGATAACATGCGGCCATTTCCGAGAAGCCGACCACGGCGGCGGCGTAAAAACTAGCTCGTTACGATTTTGTCATGAGCACAAATAGACGAGTGGTTGTCGGTATTGCTCGCAGGCATGCGACGCGACGTGCCATATCAAAGGGTGGTTGGAAGGCGGGTTTTTTGCCGCCGACGGCCGCGCCGCACCCGGCCCGCGGCCCGACAAAGAACCTTGAACGGTTCGAAACTCATCGCGCCGTGGGAACTGCGGCGGAAGGGTTGGCAGCCTAGAAAAAACACATTTAGTCCTCTTCGCGTTCCGCGTGAGAGCGTTTCGCGAATTGTAATTGTAACCTTTCCCGCTGAGTATTATTATTGGAACCGGCTGCGATAGCTGACAATCGATTGTGCACGTCGCGGAATGACGGCTTATCGCGAATCGCGACACAAGACACTCGCGGCCGTGATCCCTTATCAGCTGCGACAGGTTCGCTTCGCCACGGTGTTGGGCGTACGTGCTCACGTGTACCATGGTAATAATGTTTGTTAGTTGAGCCTATATTATCATTTTTAGTTCGAAACTGGATATTGGTTTGATCATTTCGCTATTATTTGCATTGCGCTTACAAAAGCCTCATGTTTCGTTTCATAACGCACTAGGACAGAGTTAGTGCCATGAGTATGCCGTATTTACACGTTGTACTATCGCAAAGGCAATAATAGTGAGGTCAATATTTTACATTACTGACATACCTGATCTATTAAATAGATGTTTTGTATATTCTATGACGTCAGTTTAGCAGGTATTAGACAATCGTTATTAGCTACGAGTACGTAAAGGCAGTACGTTAGAGCATGACATTTACCGGCATCAAATCATCAGAGTATGCGTTAACAAATGAGCTATGTCTTGCGAAAGCGCTGCCTCGATGTCGGCGTCGGCGGCTAACGAGCGGCGGCGGCGGGCAGTGGCGGGTTGGCGGGGCAGGCGGCGCGCGGCGTCTCGCGTCCGAGCGATTATCTTCGCGACTAATTATTTCCGCCCGCGCCGCCGCCCCGCCTGACTCACGCCGATCGAACACGTTTTAGGACACATTACTTCCACGTATGCCGCGCACATAACCCGATATCTGTGGCTTAGCTACCAACGTGATGCAAATGCAAGCTCATGGTAATTGAAGTGAGACTGAGCGTCCGTCGTACTGTTTGACTTGTCAGCGATACGATGCCTACCTGTGATACCTACTTAAAGGTCGCTTGATGTTGAACGTTTCACATAAAATCATACCTACCTTGCTAAAATATAACTGTTTATGTTTCGATATCAATGTAGTCTGGTTGAATAGTCATATATAGTCAATCGTATCAAAGAATTTAGCTAAAGAATAAAGAATGTGTGTCTATCATGTGCCAAGTATAATTACAGTAGAGTCGAGGACTTCTCTAAAAGTTGCCAACTTAGAAAATCCTACACAGATAGACGCACACTTTGTCAAACTGTATAAGGTTTTGTTACCTAAGCTTGCGATGTTTTTGCGTCCGGATTGTTGGGAATCATTTTTTGCGACGCCTAGCGTACTACATTAGCTGCATCCAAATCACGTAATCGCGTCTTTCTGCTTGATAAGGCACGCTCTACCAGATCAAATAGGGTTGTGAATCCGACGGAAATGGGCACCGAGAAAGTCACCGTATTAGCTTACCGAGCAGCAACACGTACCTATAATGGAGTAGGTATACAAAGATTGTTTTTACCGCACCAGCTGCAAAACTAAGCTGCTATACCTGCCTAAAGGGGAGAAAAGAGCTAATGCTAAATAATTGAGCGCGCCTGACGTTGACGCTCGCGATCTTATTACCGCGTCAGTGTACAAAAAAAAAACAAAAAGGAAGCGAGCGACGGCAGAGATTTATAGAGGCGCGGCGTCGGGGGTCCAAGTGTCCCTCGGTCCCGCGGGCCGCCGCCGCCTCCGCCGCCTCCGCCGCCAGTTCGATCCCTGTTCCAGGAAGCGCGATGCGGGTTAGGTCGAGTCGAGCGCACGCCGAATATTGATTGCCGCCACTATTAATAGTCTCGAAGAGTCCCGGTCGATCTACGTGGAACGTTCGCCTTTCCGGTGTCCATTTTGCTAATTGCCATAGCCGGACACGGCTCTCGAATGGCCGTGCGCTGAAGTGGGCTAGTGGTGTTGTGTGCCGCTCGGAGCTTGCGGCGGTACGTATGTGGAAACCACAGGCTATATGTGCGTCCGGAGCTTTGTGGATACCAGATACCTATTGGCTGAGTACATACATAGACCTAGCTCACAAAAATTATTGGAGTAAGTCATACGGTCTTACCCTTAACCCTTCCAAAACTCAATGTATTATCATTGGTAGCTCTCATTTCGTTTCGTTGATTGATTTTGATGTGCCTTCGGTGGTCTCTTTAGATGGTATTAAGATCCCTTTCTCGAATACTGTAAGAAACCTTGGCATAACGTTTGACCAGCACTTATCTTGGAGACCTCAGGTGGAAGGCGTTAGGAAAAAACTATTCGCTGCGTATGGGTCTTAACGTCGTCTACGTAATTTTTTGCCGACCAGTACCAAGATCAGTCTGGTCCAATCTCTCTTGTTACATATAATAGACTACGCTGATGTCTGTTACACTGATTTATCTGAAGAACTACTCAAAAAACTAGAGCGTCTGCAAATGTCTGCATCAGATTTATCTTTAGCCTCCGCAAATATGACCATGTCTCAATCTTCCGTAGTAAACTTAACTGGCTTCCTATTCGCCGGCGCAGGGACTTATACTCACTCAGGCTCCTCTACTCTATCCTTTTTCTACCAACTTCCCCACCTTACTTCAAATAATGCTTTTCTTTTCATACCACATCTTCACATTGTACCTTGCGTTCTTCCTCTAACCTCTCCCTAAAATTTCCTCCGCACTCCTCCAACTTCTATTCCTATTCCTTTTCCGTGCACGCGGTCCGGCTTTTGAACGTACTACCACAGGGTATCAGAAAGGCTCAGACTCTAAAATCCTTTGGCGGTCAAGTTAGAAGACATTTCCTTTCTCTTTCTCTTAACTTATAAATTATCATATATTTTCTCTCTTTCAGTATCCATCTATTTGTTAATATATACATTTTCTTCTCCTTCTTCGTGCACCCATTCCCCTATTACCTTATTTATCTGTTTTCTTTCACCCAAGGTTGCTTGGAAGAGATTGCTATGTAGCAATAAGGCCGCCTATTGTATGTTCTTTTGTATATTTGTTTTTTGTACTTGCTTTTATTTATCGTGTGCAATAAAGAAATAAAAATAGATATAGAAAGAAGAAAATAAATTATTATTATTATTATACATATATAGTCTCCTTACGAAAAAAAACCGGCCAAGTGCGAGTCGGACTCGCGCACCGAGGGTTCCGTTTAAAATTTTCAAAAATACTTTTTTTTTATGATGTAACTAAAAATTTACTTACCTTTTTCTGTACTATAAGATGTTACTTCGTACAAAATTTCAAGATTCTAAGTTCACGGGAAAAAGTTGATTGCTTTGGCTTAGAAGTTTAATTTTTTTCACAGCTCCAAGGGACAGTATTGGATATAAATTTCAGTTTGATACCTCCACGCGTTCCTGAGAAAAACGGTATTGACAGACGGACGGACGGACGGATAACGAAGTGATTCTATAAGGGTTCAGTTTTTTTCCTTTTGAGGTACGGAACCCTAAAAATTGCCTTTTTATAATAGTTTAAGTAGGTACTTAGTTCATTTTGATACTATATTTGACTAATAGAAAGTAAGTAAAGAGGATTGCAATAAATCGACATGTTTACTCAATATAAAATCTAAAATTTTAATAGGTAGGTACTTACTTTTGAAGCAGGCGGTTTTTTAAATTTATATATTTTTTATTTATATCTATTTAGCAATTTATTGGTCATGATATGCCTTTTTGCAATCCTAAAGATCGGCCCTTTAATTTGACACCCATAATAATTTGATAGCCGTTTAGGCTCAACATTTGAATTTTGAATTTATCGCCAAAAATCTTCCATTTTGTTTTTTATTATTTTGATATACCAAGTGTCACACACACAGTAAATACGAATCTAACGACCGACACCTCTCAAACTAAAATCAATCGAGCCGGTCAGGCCGCAGAGATTTTACATACTCTCGAAAAACATAACCCTCCTTCTGGCGCAGTCGGGTAAAAAACATCCTGTATTGTTTTGTAATTGTGTTTAAGAAAGATATTGAGTTTGTTCTTAGTATCAAAAGTTAAGAAAAATCTTATTGGAATTTGATTTGAACTTGAAGTGTTAGTAGTTAATAGTTTTTATACTGTCGTCAGAATTAATAATTACAGGAGCGTTTCATGGATTTAAAAATTTAAAGCATTAAATTAAATCCTTAAATTAATTCTTTAATCCTAAATCCTTAAACTAATACCTTAATCCTCCTTAGGTTAAAGCATTATTGCTTTTCACAGTACTTTATTGACTTACTTAATATAAGTAACTAGAGCTACAAATAATAACAAAAAAAAAAGATTAGAATAGAGAACAGTACAGTACTGTACCAAATCTTAGGTGATGTAATTTAGTGACTTTTTGTGTCTAGCGAAATTCAAACAACGACTAAACAAAGTTGAAACAGCTAGATTTCAATCGAAAAAAGCATCTTAATAGAATTTTCAAGTCTATTACATAAAAGTCACAGTCGATGAATGTTTGAGGAATTATGAGGAAAGAACGATGCTTTTTAATACTAAAGATTTTTATCAGTGTCTGAGATATTTAAAAATGTGTAATGGTACCTAAATTGAAGTTTAGCAAGTTAACAATTCTAAAGCAAGTTTTATGTTTAGAACTCTTAGCACTAAACTTTAGAATCGCCTAAGTAGCCTTATGTATCTTAAACTTACTAAACATTGCTTTGCACTAACCTTTTAAGACTTTCTTTAATCCACTGAGGCTATTCTTAACTTATAGGCCCGGTATCGAGCGCCTAAAACTTAAGCTTTTCTTAATATCAATTTCCTAAGAAAGATAACAATAGCCTTAGGCGATTCTTAAGTTTAGTGTAACCCATTTATGTTATTCTTATTAAAACCGATGTCTTTGAATACTCTTAATCCTTTAAGGCAGTTATCAATAAATATTCATTATGTTCTAGCGTTCAACAAGTCGAATAAAAAACAAAACAACATAACACTTGATTAGGCACTAACCAATGATCTGGATTATTTTTAGGATTAATAACTTTACGTGTCCGTGGTCCAAATAAATTTAATTAGTAATAACCTCGTTCTTTTTTTTTTAAGTCGGTTAAAATACTGCTTCTATTGCATTTCATAAGATTAATAAGTATCTCGTTTGTTTTCAAAGAAAGATTCTGGGGCCTAATTATGATGCAATCGACGAAAGATCACATTCGTATAAAAGTTCTTGATGTTTTTCGAAGGAAATTAAAATTTTAAACTTTTTTCCGGGTGAGATCTTTTTGCGATTGCATGAGGATTCTACCCCGATGTTTGAATTTTCACTGGCTGTTTAAGAAGCCGTTAACGTTATCTAGTTAGGCACCTAAGTCTAGGTGTCGTGTAGGGAAAGTCCGCGCGTGGTAGTAAGTACGTTTTATTAGCCGCGCTTCTAGAAAGTTCCGAGGCGTTAATCACACGGAGAGGCAGCCAGTGACCTGCGTCCGCGCACGGTGTAGTCTAGGAGACGTTGCACAAAACTGAAAGTTTTCTTTAGCTTTTGGAACTTTAATTCTCAAGTCGAGTATTCGACTCATACCTCGACTTACAAATGTTTACATAACTGTTTATACGTTTTGAATAATGAGACTGTAAAGTGTGTATGTTTATATGAAAATAACGCAGTGGCTCGATTTACTAGCTGACAAGTGTATGTCAAAAATTATATCGCACTTTCTCCAAAAATTAACTCTTAGAAAAAAATTATAGATAATTCTATAGGATTTCGTTATGGCACATCTCTAAAACTGTCAAACTATTTTTATGAATGACAAGGAGACTCTTAGCCTTTATCATACCCGATGTTAAGTATTGATTAGACTAAAGATGGAAGCGAGCCTCTCCTGGAACCCTCAATCCTCAGGAACTGGCTAACTTATCTCTAACTGCCGGAACACAACAATGCTGAAAACATTGTTGTTATGTCGTCAGACTTAGATAAGATGGTGGTAGCTAGCCAGGCGGAATCACAACAAGCCCTTCCACTAACTAAACCGAATAAGTATGTACCCCCGCTGGGAATCGAACCCGGGACCCCTTGGTCTGATACCGGTGGTTGTACCACTAGACCACAGAGGCGGTTAAAAACTTGAAACGTCACAGGATTCATCCTGGTTGAAATAGACTGTAGGCTTGGATAGGGTGTGTTATTGTTTTACATTGACACTTATTTGTCAGCGATTTACCGCTGAAGTCTCGACAAATAAGATGCAAGGTGCACATAATTAAATTTTAAAGCAGTTGCTTAGATTGCCGCGGAAAATCGAATTTCATGTTTTATTTCTGAGTGCTAGTAAATTTTATTACTTACGATTACTGCGAAGAATGAAAACTTTTGCACATTTCGCGAGATAATAGAATAGTTTAATCACCTGTGATGAGATGAGAGGACAGGGGAGCCTACCATCAACTGTATTGCGATTCATTTTAGGTAGTAAGAGTGAGACGCTGCTATACGCGAAGTATGAAACATCCCGCGCTCTCAACCTAAAAATGACCTAAAATTAATCGCATCACAGTTGATGGTAAGGCCCTCAAATGTAAATTTTAAACCACTCACTTTGTAGGTTCCTAATATTGTAATCTATAATATAAAAATGAATCGCTGAATGTGTTCCTAAGCGCAAATCTCGAGAGCAGCTGAACCGATTTCCCTAATTCTTTATTTGTTGTGCTTACTATTGTCAGGAGAAGGTTCTTATAAAAGAAAAAAATGAAGATCGAAATACCTGACGTGGAACCATAGCAGTCCAACCAAACTATGAGAGATATGGAAATAGCAACTGAGGAAAAGTTGTTGAGCGTAATGAGCATTTTCTATTGACGTACAAATATCGAAGGTCTGGTACACCTGATGTGGAACCCTAGCAGCAAAGCTAAACTATAAAAAATACGTACATAGCACCTTGGTATAAGTAAGTTGTTTAGCGTGATAAGTATTTTCAATTGACGTATAAAAATCGAAGGCCTGGCACACCTGATGTAGAATCCGGCAGCCCAGCTTAAGTATAAGAGATACGAATATAGCACCTTGGGTAAGGTTCTTCAGCGAATGAGCAATTTCTGTTTAGGTATAAGAATGATAGCAGTTGGGGCAGAATGGTTTCAGAATAGTGAATTCGCACCGGGCGATGCTCTGTAGAGTCCGGTATTCTAGGTGAGTCCAGCAAAACCGTTCGGCATGCGTAAGCAGCGTAGAACCGATCATTGTGGAGTTCTTTGGGTGGGGGCTATACCCAGGATGCAGTGGGCGTCGTGCGGCTGATATGATGATGATAACAAAAAATAAAAATCTGGTCCCTACACCTGATGTGGAGCCTACACCTAGCAACCCTTCTAAGGTATAAGAGATAGACAACATTTAATAATACTGAGGCGGCACGAAGTTCGCCGGGTCCGCTCGTATATAATATAAGGTTTCACGTATCGCATAGAAAGTTCAAAACTTTACTAAATATTTGGATACAAAGTGTCTGATATCTAAGAATGTGATCAATAATTATTGCTGTTTACGGGGACCGATATGTAATGCTAGGCACCGTATGCCACGTCACTACACTATATCGTTCATAGCGGCAAGCATAGCGGTCCCTCAACGCCTGTGAAAATCAATATAAAATAATACGTGAATTAATAAATGCAACAAATAAGTAATTAGGTATATAAATATTATTTTTAAGTTTGTTACATTTTGTGTTGGGTTTTTTTTTAATTCAATTTATTTAATGTCTAAAAATATTTATAGTGTGGCTCTAAAGACCGTCTGCTGTCTGTGCTCAGGGAGAGCGCGTGCGGCGGGTGACGCGCCTGTTTGTCACGTCCGCGGTGGCTGTTATTTTACAGGTTTAATAATTCAGCATTGCTCGACAAAAACCTAGCGGCACACTTGCTCGGCCATGCCGTGGCTGTAAGGTGGCCTGGGAAGCCCAGTAGCCGCCAGTCATTGGGGTGATTACCACAAGGGTTCCCCAGTCTTGACGTATGGCGGCGAGAGAGCAAGTAGTGAGGGTTTTAGCTGGTGTATAGTACCCCCCTATTTCGGCCCCCCATGAGCCTTTCGAAGTTGAATTGGGGGCCGAGAGGCGATAGATTAAGCGTGTGCAGGTTCAATAATTCAGCATTATCGCCAAAAACCTAGCCATCTTGTTACACATTTAACTCCAAACTAAATAACGACTTAATACAAATGCCTATAATGGATTGGAAGACGTAAAGGCTCTTATTCGTTGTCCATCAGACTTAAACTATTTGTAGACTGTTTTTCGCCTATTCCGTATTTTGACGATGCCTTGCACAACAGAATCTTGCATTTTTTATGTCTTACTAAACTTATAAGACTCAGTGCTATTTTTTTCTGATGTTCTAAATAAATTAATAATTAAAACCACAATAGTGTCAACATCACACGATCAGCAAGAATCACTATCGACGTCTGTCCTGAAAATGACAAAAGACGATCAAAAGTTTTAAGACGCGCGTAGTTACAATGTGTTGCGTCCGCGCATAATGCAGGTACCGGATAAGGCATCATGTCAATGACACCGTACGAGATTACGCGCGCCGCGATAAAAACAGAAGGACCATCTATCTACACGGGCCGCGCTCGTGGTCACGCGCGGACTGCTTGTATGTACTTATATGTGTACAACAGAACATCAAGCTTGACATTTGCGCTTCTAAAACTGATCTTGTTACGTGGTTCATAAGGGCGCTTAAAGCACCTTCTTCGACTTTAGGCTGACGTCTTGATAATTGGACACTCGGTCCATCTACCAACTCTAGTAGGTACTCTAATGATGGTTTCTGTGATGTCACTATTGGTTACTAGTAATTTACTAACGATACTGTTGCTGTTTTCAAGCAGGATTTACTAAATCCTTATTAAAAATCATGTCAAAACTTTGTAAATTTTTCATTTTACTAATTTTTGGACGAATTTAACCCACGTTGTCACTGGAGACGAGTATACATGCTTAGTGCAGTTCAGTAATGCAATTGGGTTTCGCATGAACAGTGCGATATCGATCAATCGGGCGCGGTTGCGTCACCGCATCGAACAGATATAGCAGCGATCGATCACGGCGCTCTCCTTTATTTCTGCGCGACAGTGCCGCGCCGCGCGACCCGCGCAATGCCGCGCCCACGCCGCCGCCCGCCGCGGCTACCTAGGGCTGTCTCTACTCAAAGTTAAAAGTATTATTTTTATTAAGGCTGATATGTCTGTTGAGCGTTCTTTTTGACAGTTTTAGCCAGCATAGCAAATTAAATTCGCGCGATATTTCCCGCTGTTCTCTGACACAAGAAAAAAATAGTATGAAGCTGCACGCACTTGCAAAAAAAACGCGTAAAAACTAAAAATAATTCCGCAAGCAAATCTGTGTTTCGCTGCAGACTCCCCCTCGCCGCGGCGTTATTTAAAATCGTGCGAATGTTTTGTGCGTTATGTAAGTTTATGCCTCTGACCGCATTGCAAAATCTACGCGGTTACTAGCAAGGCTTTTTTATTGAGACATTTTACATATAAAAAAAAATCATAGGGCTTAATGCCGTGAAAGGGCGAACCCAGTATTGGTGACATACTTTTACACTCTAATAAAAGGCAAATAAATATTTTTGTTATGTGTTTCATTACGTGCGTCTCGGCTGAGGATTGGTAGGAACTGACAAAAATCGCGAGGAATTTTATTCGCCGTGCGCGTTGGGTTAGAATAATTAGTACGCGGATTTCAAACCGCTAGTTAAATTGGCTAAATTGGACGATTCGAAAGCACTTATCTATAAGTCTATTTGAATAAAAATATTTTATTCAAATAGACTTATAGATGACTGACTTGACTTTGCTCGAAAAAAGGCAAACGTGCGACGAGATTTCCTTATGCGGGCTAAGCCTCACATAACTCATTGCATTGCCAGAAGTCTTTTTACCGAGCTTTCCCGTTTGTGCCAAACCTAAAGATGTCCTGAAGTTAGTGCTAAATCGTTAATTCTCATGTGCTGCGCTATGAATCTCGTCTTGAAAAAGGTTTGAAAATGCGGACAAGTGGGCGGTGTGGCTGTGCATCTTGTATGCTTTTCTGCCTAAATTCTGCTGAGATATTTTGGTTTAATTGTTGGATTTGTAATTCGCAAGGTTACGCATATGCCTGATTGCGTAATGTTAGCGTTAATGTTATTGAATTTAGTGAGCTCGACGTTAATATAACAGCCCTATCTGTAATATGCACCAAGTCGTAAATTAGAAGTGCGCGGCGACGAGCGCGGGCTTCAAACACACTGCGCCGCGCGCCCTAACGACCAACAGTAAAACGGCCGACTTTACCGCGTGTCTCCGCTAGGGTCACCAGACAAAAGATGAAGAAGCACCCTTGCTGGTTTTTCCTAATGGCAAAATGTGCTAGTAACAGACTGGACTGATAAAGACAAAGATAAAGATAATTTATTTGTTCAAAACATGTGTAACAAAGATGTCCATTTATAATAAAAGACTGGACTGAATATTTTTTTTTGGAATTCAAAAGAAAGAGTGACATGGGGGTAGACCTACGAATACGTCTTAAGACGACAGTCTAGATTGAGATCAAGATCACACCCATCGTAGTAAAAAATGATTGTTGTAGTGTGGAGATAAATTTATCTTCAGTGGGGTAAACAAAGGTGTAAACGCAAAGCTAATGGCGCCACCACATACTATGACAAAAAATCTGCTGATTGTCAATTAACTATTTGTCAAAATTGGCTCGGTAGCAAGAGGCATGTCTCAGCAGCTGACTTCGCAGTCTCATAGGTCGCATGTTTCATTCAGGGGTAGCTTTCGTTACGCAGCGTCCAAAATTTAGAACAATATTCCTCCGCCTATTAGAGAAAGCAGTTCTGTACAGGTTTTCAAAAAACACCTGAGACTGCACCTTATTAATGCACAACGAGAGGTGGGCTGCATAAAATATATTGATGCCTCTTACATATAGTAATCATCGTCTATTTGATTATATTATTTTTATTTTTAAATAGTATTCGTATAAATTATTATGTGTTTGTAATTATCATTATTTTTTAATTATTCTTACACATCATTCATTCACTCACACATATCACATCAGTCACTCACTATTATTGCACACCATAAATATAGCTACTATACTTACTACGACAAACAAATTGATAAAAAAGGAGACGTTTTTGCATGCTCGTTATTTCTTCAATTTAATGTAAGTGTTAGTTTTGTTTTTTCAAATGCATCCGTATTGACATGGACGTGTCAATCAAAAAGGGTAGTTGAAAACCAGCGTCAGCTTCAACACTGACCCAATGCTGAACTCCCTTTTGATGCAGCAGAAAATCTTATTTTTGTGTATTTATGTCATATAAGTTATGTCCATGTCCACTGTCTGTGTGAAATAAATGTTATGATTTGATTTGAAATACAAGTATGTCACGTTTTGAGATGGTATTGGATGGTGGTTATAGACTAAGTATGTCACATTGCAATGGTTGTCAGTTCCCATCCCGCTGAGGTTGAGGGAGATATACTAAGTAAATACAAAAATATGGCTAAAGCCACTGCTGTCTTATAATAAATTTTAAAAAGAAAAATATTTAAAAAATCAACTCGGGCACAAGTGAATTCTGAAAGTGGAATTTGGCCCACTGCTCCAACCACTGAGAGCCTCGTCTCTTCTGTAAATCTCGGTAGCTCAGTGGTTAGAGCAGTGGGTCGGATTCCCAAAGGTCGTGGGTTCGATTACTATCTGAGAGTTCGCTTGGGGCCGATATTTTTCTATTAAAAATTTATCATAAGTATAAAGAAGTAGCATTGAAAGATACAAAAATTCAAAATCCACTGCTAACTCTTGGTTAAAATTCTGAAATGCCAGTCAAATTTGCCAACCCTAGCCACGGATGTACCTGTGGCGATTAAAGCCCTGCCTGTAAAACATTACGGTATTCTGCCGCCTCTCTTACTTACGTAAAAGACAATATGCCGTATGGTGTTGGTGTTATAGTTTATCGATAAGGTGATAAACTCTTTGGCTAACACTAACAGTACCTTACGAAACAAATTTTTCAAGCATATGTTCTAATTAGAGATGGGCCGACTATGATTTTGGCCGACTAGCCGACAAGTCGATTGCAAAAATGCCGAATAGTCGCCGACTAGTAGCCAACTACAAATGTGGCCGGATAGTCGGCTTCCCCGACTAGTCGGAATATCTCTAGTTCTAATAGCTTCTGGTGCGTCATTTTTTTATCCATAAGGTAGAGAAAAGGAAGCAAGCAATAGATAATGTAAGCTGTGAAGTGGTGGAGAAGTGATCTCTGGATACCTACCTACCCCTACGGAAGAAAGGCGTGATTATTATAGTGCCTTTGATCCCTACGAAGTATAAAGACATTTACGGTGACTTTAGAAAATTGCCAAAAATAGTCATAGATTTTTGTGTCGACATCCTCCGCAAATCAGTCCATGACGGTTGTCGGAATCGCGACATTTAACGATAGTTGATGTTATTTATGATCTTGCGCACGAGTTGCGAGTCGTGGCCATCACCGCGTCTGTATTAGTACACGCGTGTGATTGCCAAGCCAAGGTACATAACCGCGGTTGACGCGCCGCGTCCGAAGGTCGGTGTGGCACGTACCGGTCTCATAAAACAGAAAAGTTATCAGAAGGATCGTTACCCACCATTCGAAAATTTGCTTGTATGGGTTGCTTCGTTTCGAACATCGGCTTCTGAAGGTCGGTGTGGCAGGCACGTACCGGTCTCACAAAATATAAAAGTCAACAGAAAGATCGCTACTGTCTTTCCAAAAACTCACCTGACTCACTAGGGTTGCTTGGTGTCTGTTGGTTATTATCACAGAACGTGGTCTAAAGTTAGACATGGTTAAACATCATATCGGCGTATTAGCGATAGAAAGTGGCAGCTTCAGTATAACCAAATCCAACACATTTTGGTAAGTATAACACTATGTAGGTTTTATTTGTGACACAATTTTTTTTATGGTTTTGGTTGAAGGTGTTGAAACTCTACATAATAAATTCTGTTTGTCATGTTATGTCAATAATACCGCTTATTCCTTTTGAACCCGCGTGAGAATGCCTGTAATCGTAACATATCCATTGAGCATGCGTTAAATGGCACTATGTTCTGGAGCTCTATTTTTGATTCACTCGTCTCGAGGATTCTACTGGTTTTCGTGCGACGTTTGAGTTTCCGTATTCCGTAAAAGCGACCTTGCTCGTATATACATAGCTTCGATTTTCGCCTGAAGTACCGCCTACCAACGCGAACGCGCGAGGGGCAAAGCGAAAAGCGTGCTATGTAGACCGATAGGGATAAGTTTTGAGGTTTCAAAAATATTAAAGTTCTTGATTTTTGGTATACAGTTCCAGGACCATTTACTTAACCTAATATATGATTTTGTGTCATCTTAGGTGCAGGGATAAGTATATATTGACGTTTTTGTCTTTTCTGACATTATCGGCCGAAAAGAAAATTAGAGACGATAATTTTACTTTCATGGGGATTAGAAAGTCGTAAACGATGTACACAAGGTTTTTGTGTCATCTCTCTCCACGGGAATACTGTTATTTAACCATTACCTAAGATGTCGCCTCAGTAGCTCAAAAGAATATTAGAGTTGGTGAAATAAGTGTTATAAGTTTTAGATCAATGGTATCTTTTGTTTATAATGTTTTGTGTCAGATTCCTCCATGGCATTTTCAGAAACTTTCCTTTTTTTGTTCAAAACGCTGTAAAAGTCACAAAAGAAAATTCAAGTTATTAGTGTTTATGTTTTTATTATTTTTATGATATAACGAAACACTATTCAAAATTTGTGTCGTTTTTATCCATGGAATCTTATATTATTAGATTCAGTTTAAATCCGGAACATTTTGAAATTTGCCGCTAAGAGCAAGCGCATGGGACGCGACGCGACACGCGAGCGGTGTGTGTGACCTTGAGAGCGCCCCTTACGTCGCTCGTCGGTGGTTTTCGTAGTGCAAATGTAAAGCCGCACGTGCTGTTGACGGTACCTACATTGCTAGTCAAGAAGGTACCTACTTAATTATATTTAAGTAAGTTGATGACCAGACTAAGATGTTTTTTAGAAGTAGGTAAACATCAAATAAAAAGCAAAAAAAGAAAACAAGATATATATCTGATCTAGGCAAGTAAGGAAGTATAATTTGTTTTTACTTTATACCACCTCAAGTGCCACTCTTCTAAATGACAGCCTTTCTGATTCTTAAAATTGAAATTAGAAATAATGCACCCACTGTCAATCACTCGTTTAATACATTTTGTTTTATAGTTTTGCATTTCTAACCCAATCATTATTATTAATGAGAACCAAGAATACTGGTTCTTCTAAACGATGGTACCGGTGTCAGTTAATTTGCGTCAGTACTGGGAGTCCCGGGAAAAAAAATTAACTTTGAATTCCCGGTACTTTTCCCTATCTCGAACTCATTCATTTGAATATATTTATATTGAAGTTTACTATTAATGAGAACCGGTTCTGCGATACCATGTTAAAACCGATGCCAGTTAATGTGCCCCAGTAAGTACCGTATCAGGAATCTCGGGAAAATTCGTAACCAGGAGTTCCTGGGACTATGCCCTAGCATTATTTATCGATGTTATATAAACATTTCCTTTGGCTAGCCATATTTGCATTGCAATCTCCTGAGATCGGAAACTTTCCGGTTTTGGGGGGATTTTGGAGACAGGTTCATTTGCCCAGGTAGCTACTAATTAAGCATCTTATCGTTGTTCACAAGTATGGAGAAAATTGAATATCGGGTCATCATTCAATGCCTTCCTAGCAAAGAAAATCCAGTATCCAGCCTTAGGGTTTGTGAGCCGATGGCGTAGCTTCTTTGACGTTCATAAGTGCTTGTAACAGCATAGACTGAATGAATGATATTGAATTTGAATTTAAATTTGATGCACGAGCCCCTACTGAACTGGTTCATGAACCTGTCTCCGCAGGCGGACTCTTAGTAGCGCAAAACAACTCTGCCCCCTTGTCATGTAACCCAAAAAGCTTCAGTTGACGACCGAGCAAGTCTATAGCTTTTATTGATATAGATGTAGAATCGTTAATTTTTTTTGCCCTGGCCTTTAGTGAAATAGCCAAGCCAATGCTAACTTACATCTTGTCCCTAATTCCTTTATTCGGTTGTCCACTGAGGCTGTAAGATTAACAGGATAAGAAACAGGTCAGTCCTTTCAACCTGAATCCTACTTTGAGGGATATGCTTGCTGATCATGCGTGTCATTTTCATTAAGTTTCAACTTTTAATATTTCATTAAAATTTTAATTAGCAAGAAAAAAGCTTTGCTTTACTGGCAAAGGTTTTTTACGCTGAATTGGTTCCTCCAACTATACCAAACGCAAACTCAGTTGTTTTCGAGAGTCATAACGAGTCGTCTAGCTCGCAGGTTCGACGACTTCCTCACGAACAAGCCGGGTTCTGAAAAGGCTTTAGCACCAAAGACCACATCCATACGCTTCGGCAGGTTATACAGAAGACCGAGGAGTATAATTTGCTACTTTGCTTGGCGTTCGATACGATAGAGACCTGGGCGGTGCTGCATTCTCTCCAGAGGTGCCAAGTGGACTATAGGTATTTCGAGGTGTTGAGGTACTTATTTTTATTTTATTTTACAATATTTGGGGGGCTTACAGCTAACATTACAAGGTAGATACGTAAATTATACTACTAAGAGCCATTTACAAGCCTCCACAGATAGCACTTGGTTAAATAACTGTTTTACGCTTGCTTTCATTATACAGCTAATTAATTCATATTAATTTTATATACCTAATTAAAATAGACACTATACAGAGCTACTCAAAACTCTATTAACAGTTGACAAGTTATCACAAAATAGGTCAAGAGCATTAATGTCTCGCTTGTTAATACTGTTGAACAAATTACTGGCACAAACATAAAAAACATTTCTGAGTTGCATCGTGCGGACTAGTGGGGCATGGAGCAGATTTCTTGGACGACAGTGATGGAATGGTACATTCAATTTTAATTTGGAAACAAGTTCTGGGCAATTGACTTTATTTTGAGCTATTTTCATTAGATAACGAAGATCAGAAATCTTTCTTCGGGTTTCGAGTGGAAGAAGATGGAAACGCGAACAACGATTCTCATACGCCATGGCAGGAATTTTGAACTTGAAGTAGAAATCTAGTAAATTTCCTCTGGATTCTCTCCAGTCTTGAGACATGTATTGCATAATTAGGGTTCCAAATTTGACTGGCATATTCCAAATGACTCCTGACAAAAGCACAATAGAGAATCTTTAGTGATTTCATAGTACTAAACGACTTACTGTTGCGGATAATAAAACCAAGCGCAGCAGTAGCCTTTCCTTCGATCCGGTCAATGTGATGACTGTAAGATAGCTGATTATCCTGGTGAACACCAAGATCCACAGTAGTGTCGGCGCGAGTAAGTGAAGTATTAGCAATCGAATAATCGAATTTCAATAGATTCTTTTTTCGTGAATAACTTAATACTTGGCATTTGGATATATTGAGGTCAAGTCGATTAACATTGCAGTATTCTACCACCCTTAGAAGGTCTTCCTGCATAAGTTGAGCATCAGACAAGGAATTAATTGTTTTAAACATTTTCATGTCATCCGCAAATAATAGAAATTTAGAATGTTTGAAACATTTTTCAATATCATTTATAAAGATCACAAATAATAAGGGACCCCTGAGGTACACTGGACGGGACCTCTATCCATGCGGATGTGTAACCACTGAGTACTACTGCCTGAGTCCGATTTCGAACATAGGAGGAGAACCATCTGTATAGATCACCTCGTATTCCCAGTTCAAAAAGCTTCCGCAGCAAGATATCGTGATCGACCCGATCAAACGCTTTACTGTAATCGGTGTAAACAGCATCAATCTGGGCTCCATCATCCATCTGCCCCGAGACGAAGTCGGTAAAGAGCATAAGGTTAGATACCGTAGACTTACCTTGTATAAACCCATGTTGTTGCGGGAGAAAAGATGCAGATAAGCTATTATATAATTGATCATAGACTATGCGCTCAAGTAATTTAGCTAAAATACAGAGTTTTGATATCGGGCGATAGTTTACAATTTCAGTTTTAGCACCTTTCTTATGGATCGGCGTGATGAATGCTGATTTCCACCTGGCTGGCATCACACCTTCAGCCAAAGAACGACGGAAAAACAGCGTCACAGGTTCAGTCAGCACATCGGCACACTTAACAAAAGATATAGCTGGAAGAGAATCGGGCCCCGCAGATTTATTGAGATCGAGTGCCTTTAGATGTTTATTCACGACTATAGGGTCAATTTCAATTGATTCGAAAATATTGTAACAGGAGGATATATCATGTTGTGCCTGAGACGAGCTATTAGCAGATGAAAGGGGTGCTAAAAATGTGGAACTAAAGTAGGCAGAAAAGGATTCACATATATCTTGGCCATTTTCATAATTAGTGCATGCGTCATGCTCGTGAACGGGTGCCGCCAGCGGAAATGGGTCTACCTCAGTCTACTTATCTTAATGCTGTGCTTAAAGCCTAAATATTTTTATCTAAAATAAATTGATACTGACCTGTATGTACCTCACAACTTGAAGTGTAGTAGTCTTGTGGTGCCGGAAATGTTGTAATGTATGATAGACAAGTCTTTCTTTGCCAGTTAAACAAGTTAGCAGCGCCTGCTAGTTAGCAGGCACAAAATAGACTTCTAAACCACGTGACAGTTGTTATTGTTTTGTAGTGTAGAAACTAAAAAAGTACATTTGACACATGTCCAAGGTGTCCTAAACTCATTCCCGTTGACCGTTTGTCACTATCTCTTATGGTTTCTGAGATCTCGATGCGTACATACATACGTACGTACGTACGGACGGACAGAGAGGGATTATAAGACTTTTCTAAACTTTAGAGTTTAGAAGTCTAAAATTGTTTACGTTTACAATAACCATAAAATGTAATATTTTAATTAGTATTTTCCTTTTGTGATGGAAATTGACCTTACTGATATGTTAAGGTCACTTTTCAATTTGACGACTCTGTATGAAATAAAACAGGGAGAAAAAAACAGCCCTTGACGAGTTCTTTGCCGGTTCTTCTTGTTACAAGGTCTCCCGCCGTAGGGTTTGTGACTTCTTTGACGTTCATAAGTGCTTGTAACAGTCTAGACTGAATAAATGATATTGACTTTGACTTTGACTTTGAAAGTGCCATTATAAGACATATTTGACGGATAGTTTCTGTTTATCCGTTTACTCTTAATATAAGACCAGAATACCTTTGGAGTCTCCGTGATTGAAGATTCAATTCTGGTCATATATGCTTCATAACAAGAACGTACGACCACATTTACACGGTCACGAAGCACACGGAATGATAACAGATCGCAGAGGTTGCCATATATCTTATACTTAGTTAAATACTTAATAATCTTTAATAATCTTAATAAGAGAAGAGGTGTACCAGCGAGGATATTTGGAGTCCCTTAGTGTTGTGTTCCACTGCGGAATATAAAGATCTCTCATTTCGAACAAAATAGAATAAAATTCGGATAGTGCTTCATCTACACTACCCCTCATTAAAATGTCATTCCATTGTATTTTGGCCAAATCAGAAATGATTTGCTCATAATTGCCTTTGTTGTATAAGTAGCTTTTACGCACTGGAGCTTTGAGATTGGGCTGTAGTTGGATGAAATCGAGACAAATAACTAGGGAAGGATTTACTTATACGAACATGCCACCATGTCGGACCGATTACAGAACCAGAACACAAATCCCATCTAACTTCAGCGAGGTGTGAGACAGGGAGACGTCATTTCTCGGAAACTGTTCACAGCTGCGTCGAAGGATATCTTTAAGCTCTTGGACTCGAAAGGACTCGGCATCAACATTAATGGCCAGTATCTGACACATCTTCGTTCAGCCAATGATGCGGCTGAGACCTTGGAAGATCTGAACACAATGCTCGAAGATCTCCGTAGTGCTTCCCAAACATTGGGTCTTAAGATGAACATGGAAAAGGCGAAAATCATGTCAAATTCCCATGTTATACCCACTTCAGTTCACGTTGGGAACCCTACACTCGAAATGTTGACCACTACGTTTACCTTGGACAGACAATCCAGTTAGGTAAGTCCAACTTCGAGAAAGAGATCTCCCGTCGAATCCAACTCGGATGTGCAGCATTCAGGAAGCTCCGTAAGATCATCGCGTCCAACTTACCGGTGTGTCTCAAGACGAAAGTCTATGACCAGTGTGTGTTGTCAGTGATGACTTACGGTAGTGAATCGTGGTCGCTAACTATGAGTATGCTCGGCGTTTCCCTACGTGATCGAATCTGATATGAGGACATCCGTAGGAGAACTAAACTGATCAAAGCAACTGACATCGCTCGAAGGATTACTCGGCTGATATGGCTGTGGGCGGGGCACATAGAGAAGAACCGATGGCCGCTGGGGTGGAAAGGTTCTGGAATGGCGACCGCGCACGGGACGACGCTACGTGGGTAGGCCTCCGACAAGGTGGACCGACGGTCTGGTGAAGGTCAAGGGAAGCCGCTGGATGCGGGCCGCGCAGGACCGATCGTTGTGGCGATCCTTGGGGGAGTCTTATACCTAGCAGTGGGTGTCATGTGGCTTAAACGATGACTACGACTTGATGATCGAAAATTAGATCCAAACATCTTTAAGGGCGCTTTCAGTTTTGACGTTTCTTGTCGGATCGCTGCGGTGCCGAAGCGGTGCATTTGTCGTTTTGCGCACGGACGGTCGTTTGTTTCCATACAAAGCGCGCAGTGCGGTTACAGTACGGCGTCGGTATCTATCTATTTTTGTGGCGAAACCGACGCCGCACAACAGATATTTTTGTTATAAGCTTGAACGCAAACCCCTTGAGCAGAGACAGAAAGTAGCGTTGTAGCGAGCTTAACGCTTTATTATCTGATATATTTCGGTCTGAAATGGACAGCTATACTCTTCCCCTGCCATTAGACAAGCATAAATACGAATATGTACTTCACAATATATTCCAAAGACTGGCATTCAATGCGTCGAAATCGGCTAAGCGTTTTGATTCTTATATCTTCTGTACCGCGCTAGAGTGTAACTTCGTACCTGTTCTTGTGTTTCCGAATACTTACAAGCCCGGGGATTCTAATTCCCTAATGAATACCTTCTAGGCTCATCGTTGATTGTATGATACTCCTAGCTTATCATTAGGCGGTATAACAGGGCAGTGACCTATTTATCAGAGTGAGACAGCAATAGCCAGACAGTAATATGACCGGTAATATGAGCGTATTTCAATAGTACGTTATAGTTAAAAGCTGAATTTTGTGTGTGTTACGCGGGGAACTACCAAAAAATTGTTTCACAGCAGCAGCACTTTCTATGGTTCTTTCATCTTGCGTCTAACATTTTCATTTATGCACACATTTTAAACAGCTCAATAATACAAAAAAGCTTTAGGGGTTTCTCAGTACCGGGAGTAGCGATATTCCCGGTTCTCTTAACGGAGTATCGGACCCGGTTCCTGTAAATCTACGAGTATGCCGTATTTAGTACGTATAAGCTATAAATTTTGTTTTGCTGACTCTACTTAAAGCAGAATACTTTTTTTATATGATATATAAAAAAATAAAAACTACCGAAAAGCGATAGGTACCTGTAAGTAAAAGTGAAAATCTACTAAATAACTCATATAGGTATAATATCTGCTCTGCTATGCGACCGACGACCCGGACAGGGACACCCTGTCATTCTTTCACTTGCATAAAAGTAACAGTATTGAAAATTAGATGTGACCTGCGGCTGCATAGTAGATTAACGCTTAATATAGACTGTGATGATAATCTCTACATAACCGAACAACGGCTTGTGTGCTTTCGTTCATCAATTCAATCCTTACCTAATCTGATCTAATTACCTATTATAGTAGGTACCGAATATAACCCGACTGAGACTGAGACGGACGCCGCGATGTCACACGGTCCACGCGTATAGGTAGGTCGACCGCGCCGGGCTTGCCGCCTGCGCTTCGTTCGCATCGCGCGCTATGTACCTACTAACTTCGTGCGCTTTTTTTATTTTTTTCTTAATTAATAATGCCGTGCATTAATATGACACAAATTCACACTGTCCATCAATCATGCATTTTTAATATCAAATAAGTAAATTCTAATAATTGTAGTATTTTTTTAAAGCACTTATAGCTCGGACAAACAAAAAAATTGAAAATACTAAAATCCCATGCCTGAATCTGGCACAAATTTATTTCATGGGTTTATTTAAGTAATCTGCAGATTATGGTACTAGTTATTTAAACTCTAATTTTTTTTTGCCTTAGTTATTAAGGTACTGACTTTAAGTCACTTTCCCCTGGACGAATGTGACACAAACTAGTTTTGTACACTACGCAGGCTATCTTAAATTCAATACCATTGCGTTTTTTAACTTGAAATCAATTTTGTAAGTTTTATTTTGAATTATTTATATCCACCACAAATATTCGAATTTCTATAGATGCATAGGCAAGAAATGACACAAAACGCAAAAATAAGCTTTTTATATGCAAATACATCCACAGGCAAGTTTTTATAAACTTTAGAATTTTTGAAGGTTTTGCCTACAAAATAACTCAGCGCGATCGGTAATGTCCACGCACGCAAAGTCGCTAATCGCCTGATCGCTTCCTCGTTCGCCTCGCCAATCGCGCGACGAATGATTCAAAAATAGAGGTCCTACTAGGCGATTGCGTAAAGTCAATCGTATTCATTTGACAGTTCACATAGTATCATATTCTATGTCATTCCATACAAATTGCAGCCGATTAATTACCTTACGCAATCGCACCCCTGATCGGTCTCTCTGCTTGAGCTCGTACTTTGTGTGGTCATCGGGTTTGCGTCACGGTGCAGTATCACCGCCCGCTATCTACACTGCGACTACGTGACGATAACGTCTATCGCGGTTGCCGTAGTTCGTAATTAATATATTGACTGTGGTTTTCCATGATGGACACGTCCTTGGACTTATGGGCTGGTAGATACTAGAGAAAAATTGATTTTTTTATATAAAGTAGGCTTACTCTTGGCTTGATCTCCATCAAAGATTCAGAAGAGGCCGAAGATGGAGCGAGCTTCTTCGAAGAATCCTATTTACTCGAGCTTTAAATACGAGTATACCAGGGCTGTAGGCTGCCGGGTACATAAGCATATACGCCGGGGATACAGACGCGTGCAGGGAATTCCACTCTCTGACTATGCGCATATACAATAAAATATGAAGAAAAGAGCTTTGTACGCAGACAGGGAATATCTATCAGGTAGTAGGGGTGATAGCCCGCTGTACGCCTGAACTCCCGGTGGTAAAAAGAAGCTGGCGGGATGAGTTCATGCAGCGCAATAGACACTCTCCAGGTTGTTATATAAGGGACAACTAGTCAAGTCTTTGAATGAAACCTTTAACGACTTGGCTGAACGTCATATCATATCTCATTAAATGAGATCTAATTTTAGATTTAAACTGTTCGTGAAAACTTCTAGCTGGCCGGCGGTGTAATATCAGGACCATATTTATCACACATTTTTATTATTTAATTAATAATATATCACTTTAAGTAGATTAAAACGAAAAAAGGCATTTAAAATTTCCAGCTGATGCGTGCGTACTGACGTCATATTTGTTTTCGTGACTATCAGCGCCGCAGTTGCTAAATTTAAATCACCTGGCTGATTTTACGTCAGCCATCTTCAAAGGGCTAACTTACAATAAGCCAACTAGTTGAACGTTAAGTAATGCTTATTCAATCAACGATCGGCGATGCCGGCGTTTAATTAACGGGCTAGCACTCCAATTGAACGGCTGATTTAACCAGTTGGCTGCGACATATATATTACTGACGGCCACTCTGATTGTCCACGTTTTGTGCAACTTGCTCGCTTAAGGAGATTACAGATTTTATATGGCTAAAAATAATATGACTGATCAAAATAACTAATAAAAAATTGCGTAGGTACGCGATAAGACTTTAATCAAAGCCAATATGTATGAAAATTTTACACATTGACGTTTCTTTTCTGAATTTCAGTATGAGTTCCCCGCTATTTTAATAAAAATAAATTCACAATTAATCGATCGTTAAACACCTGAAAAGATGTTTCTTTCGAATGCAAGGATATTCCTAGCATTGATGTGACAACGCTGGCCTACAGCGTATTAAAAATATAAAAGTATCAGAATTTCGACGGTGGTTCGCAAGTCTCAGTAGCTCAGCGGTTAGATTGGACCGGATTTCTAAAGGTCGTGGGTAATTTTTTTCCAATATTTTTCTATTTAAAATTTATCATAAGTATAATAAATTCACATTTCAATTTCATAAATTTTTCTATTTATTGTCATTTGATACAATAAGTAATAACTTCATTCTGAATTGGGGGTTGAGTTTAATTTAACAAATCCATTTCTGAAAACTAAAAAGAACTATTATTATTTGAAGTGCAAGGGGAAAATCTGTATTTTCTTATATGGTTTTGTATTGAAACATTCCGGTAAAACTGACGGTGTATTGGAAAATAGACAAGTCCGAAATCGAAGTCCGTTTATATGATAATGACGGCATTCACCAGAAGGTGTTAACCAAAATATATGCTTTTAGCTTCCGATAGAACAAATTCAAATTCAGCGTTCGGCCGCTTGCAAGCGAGTCACGAAGATTCTGGGTAATAATCGTAAAGACGTAAGTATAAAGATGATAAGAATTATTTCGCGACTATGACGCTTCCGCGTGGGTGCACCAATGCACTCTTACTCCTAAAGATTTCCTTAATCTCGACAGATCCGGAGGCAACACCATCCACTGCCTCGCCAGTTCTACGGCTGATAAACTTAGTCATTATTGGGAGCATAATGTTTGGTGTTTTTAGTGGTACTTCCATCGAGTTAAAATTATTTTAATAAAAGATTCTGGCACCAATTCTGCAATAAGTTTGGGAGTTTTATTTCACATCCACGTGTACACTTGGCTCAACTAACTACCAGTTAAATAACGCCGGTTACCTGTAGGAGTATCTTTATGAAGTTCCTTCTTTATTTTATAGCTTGAAGCTGCGGAGTATGTTAATAGCTTATTTTTCTGCTGGAGAATTATGCAACTTCCTATAAGTTTATGGAAAATTCACCCAATGAAATATGTGTTAGTTGGTGAGTTTGAACGTGTTAACGTTTACAATCATGAGCTGCTCTTATTAAAGTTTTTTTAATACCATCTGCGGTTCGGAGAAAGTTGTGGAAGTCTTGACACTGCTGAATTCAACTTAGTTTTTGCTTAACATAGTTTTTTCTTTGTATTTTTTTATTCTTAGCGTTGTAGTCAACAGCATCGCTACCAATTATTATGCACATTTTCAGTTCTGCATCTGATTTCGTTATAATAATATCACTTCGTCTTGAAGGGCTGTTCTCAGACTCTGAAACCTTCACTGGGCAACAAGGAAAAGGGCAGAACAAGGAAAAGAGGTTTTAATGTTCTGTGGGGCAACGGACTTTGGCATATGGTTCCTGATCTCCTATTCTTTATTTGTTCATGTGTCTTTGGTTACTGCTTATATTGTTGTCAAATAAATTATTATTCGTATCTAACTACATTCTAGTACCGGGTTCTACCATTACGTCCACGGATCGCTTGGTCCATTGTCGCAGTAGGTGGGTGACGCACCGTTTGACAGCGGTTCGCGTTTCTCTGGCGCCATGTGTAACGTAATGAAGTACGTTACAAGAATTATTGCATTCTTCCTATATATAATCTGTTACAACTATAAATCGGATGCTTTTCTGTAATATTTATGAAGTTAGTTATAACAAGAAAAAAAAACTAATTTGATCTTGTGACTTTGGCTGTCCGGGACCATTGACTACCGAGACTTGTAGTCAAGACTCTTCAAAAGTGTCTAGTACTTTGTAGTTTCTTGCTGTTAGCTATCGTTATTTCTTATCATATGTTTAACCAAAAATCCAGGAAATTCCAGAAATGACCTCATTACCAAGATAATATAAATCGAAATTCTATATATCGAATTTCTATGTATGGTACATATAATTTATGTTTCTGAATTAAGAATTTCAAGTTGAGCCCGTCTTGCGGCGGGCAAGACTCATTCATGCACGATTTTTTATGAATATTTTGCATTGAGTTGAGTTTGAGACGTTCTCAGGAACAGATCAATAGAGTAGTATCATAATTTATTTCTTTTTAACTATAGCGTCATTTCCGTCCAGTGTTAAATCTGACATGACCTTACAGGACAAGGTATATAAATTATTCAAAGTCATCGTACTGTCCGTGTGTCGCGCCGAAGCGCCCGCACCGCTCCCACGCAACGTATAATGATAATGACCGCGTTCGATTCCCGGCGGCGGCGTCGCGTGGCCCCTCGTAAAACTTTAATTGGAATCGCTCGATGGTTTCCTGTTCGCTACACGCCGGTTTTGTCATAAACTGGGAAAATACAGTTTTGTTGCAATTGATTTCTATACACAGCTTTTGTTTAAGTACTCACCTTTGACTGTAGTGGTGGAAAATGTGAAGAGAATAAGTCGGTTCACTTTTGGCATAGTCAGCTAGTGAGCTAGAGTCAAGAACGATGCGAATATGACGCGTCAAATTTATGCTTTGTTATGAGATACCTAGTTGGCAACTCGGTACTAAACGCTTCAGCGGTAATGCGCACAAAGTGGACAATTTCCGATGAGCATATAAAATTTTGTAAGCTGATTGACAATTTCATACTAAATATTAGACGACCTGTTTGGCGCAGGGGTGCTTGGCCCGCCTTATACGCCAGAAGTCCCGGGTTCGATCCCCGGACAAGACAAATATTTGTGTGCATGAACATGCCTATTTGTCTTGGTCTGGGTGTTTAATATGTATATTATGTATGTATTTACAAAAAAAAGTAAATAAGTATGTTTATCCGTCATCTAGTATCCATAACACGAGTTCTTCATGAAACTTAAAGTGGGCTAGATAATTGGTGTGATTGTATGAAATTTATTTATTTATTTATATTTTAGTCGCGTTGCGCGATCTACCACTGCCGTGCCTCTATTTTTGAATCACTCGTCGCGCGAGTGGCGAGGCTAACGAGTAGGCGATCAGGCGATTAGGGACCTTGCAAGCGTAGACATAGGACGCTTTTCGCTTTGCCCCTCGCGCGCTCGCAATTGGGCGGCGGGAGGCGGTACTACAGGCGAAAAGTGAAGCTATGTATAAACGAGCAAGGTCGATTTTACGGAATACGGAAACTCAAACGTCGCACGAAAATCAGTAGAATCCTCGAGACGAGTGAATCAAAAATAGAGCTCCTGCGCAGTTACGTCTTGGCCTACTGCAAAGCTTTTTCCGTCTTACCTATTACGTTTACACTTCTTTATCGGTGGAATTTGTTATAGGTGAAACAATAAGGAAGAAATGGGTTACCTTTTGAGGCGAAAATAAATCTTAAAGGGCTTCGAAAAGCTAGGTGAATCAAAGTTTATACGGGAAATTGGTACATATCGGTATATTGAACTACCAGGGAAAAGTACATTAAAATACAAAAGTAAAACGTGCATTAAATAAAACGTAAATTTAAAAAAAAAACGTAATATTACGAATAACCGTAAGCTACTCGTACATAATACAGATTTATAAATCAAATAAATCTTTACCTATTACCTATCTACATATAACTACGCAGAGATGATGATTCGACACCTCGTCACGTTGATCACATAAACATTTGCCTCAAATGGAATTCGAACCTTCTGGTCTCCTATGTCACGTTACACCGAATGGACCGCCCGTCAAAGGGTTTTATATTTCGTCATTAGAAGATGGTTTTATGGTTAATTAGAGTCGGCTATCGGCCCTTATCAATCGCCATCAGTAAAGTTATATTACCTATATGTAAGTATACTAGTAAACTATATATTAGATGTAATGTGGTGCTAGAGTGACTCCGTAGCACCGATATGATAGACGCAAAGGCTATCGAGGATAGTACAATTAATACAAATTGTAACTATGAGTCAACTCACCGCCTCTATCGTCTACTCTACTTGTTTTTTTTTTAATTATCTTTTTTTTATTATTTTATTATTTTTTTTAATTATCGCATTGACGTCTACGTGTCAATAAAACATTTTTTAAGGGATCCAGTTGAAAATCAGCGTCAGCCTTATCGCTGACTCAATGCTGAACTGGACTGGACACCCATTTGGTACTGACGTGGGACACAAAATTTCTTGTACTTTTATATCTTTAAATGTTTAATGTTTTTGTACCGCATGTCTTTGTTATACCTAGGAGTAAAATATAATGTTAATTTGTAAAATGTCCTGTGCTTGGTACCAAATAAAAAGTTTGTATTTGTATTTTCCTTCTATAACACAATTAGCGAAAGGAAAAATTAGTAGTACCTTTACAGTGGCGGTCACATAATTAACGACACTAGTCGATTTTCATACAAACGAGGTAACTTTGGAGCCTTGGTTCTCTGCCAAGGATTGACCGAGCTGTGATCTGCCCATCCAAGGAGTGAATGGAGGAGATCCAGATTGCTATACATACCGAACTGATCTGATCAACATTCGTAAAGATGTAAGGGTCAGGGTTTTCAGTTTCAGAAATTCCATATACCTATATTCACATTTTTTTAAACATATCCATACATTTCTCAGAATGTTGTTCAGATCAGTTGGGTGTGTACAGAAATCTGGATCTCATCCATTCACTCCCTGCATGGCCATTATCAGATCACAGCTTGGTCAATCCTTGGAAGAGAACCAAGGCTCCAAAGTTACCTCGATTCAGGGGCGTGCATTGGTTTTCCAGCGTAGTAGGCACTGTAGATCTAACTAGTAACTTTGCACTTATCCTATCCTGCTACCGAATATTATAAGTTTGAAAGTTTATATATGAAGGATATTTGAATGGAGGAATGTTTGTTACTATTTCACTCAAAAACTACTGAACTGATTAAGATGAAACTTTACAGCGATGTAGCTTATATATCAAAAAACCACATTGTATGCAAATATTTATAATTATCCTGATATTCCCACGGTAACGGCAACCACGCGGCGAGTGAACTGAGAGCGGCCGCTAGTCATAAATTATATGGTTCGTAATATTTAATAGGAATATTAAAATGCTGACGAATTTGATTGTTTGAGCACGCTAATCTCCGGAACTACTAGTTCGAATTAAAAAAAAAAAAATTGTGCTGGATAGTCCATTTATCTCGGAAGGTAATAATATATTTAATATCACGGTACGATTAATAAGAGTAGAGCATTAATGTAAAACGTTACAGAAACGGGAAAAAAATATTAGTTTTGGGAGCTTCCGTTGCGGACGGTGTGTAAACGGTTAAAGTTATGTAAAAATCATGTATGACGAAATTATTCCCCATCAAAAGTTCTAAAAAAAAGTCCGCGACAGCATATGTCTATGTTTTATGGTTAACTCACTATAACCATTTTTCAGATAATAAAATTTGTTTAAAACTAATGTATTATTTGAGAAGCTGTTTTCATAAACATGATATTAATCCTTATCTAAATAAATACGTTAATCATCACAAGTATTTAATTTTTAACAAAATTGTCCTTTACATCATTAAATTTTAATGAATATCTTAGGAAATATGATAGTTTTAAAATAACTCCTCAACAAAATAATTCGCGACCAAATTCATTCGTCAGGTTATGCATATGGTTAGGCATGCTTACTTTATACTGGTATATTCCGGAAGTTTTAGCTAGAACGTTACACGTACAAACAGCGCCCTTCTTGCCATGGGCGGTTTATACTTGAGCAATACTTTTTCTAAATATGTTGTATTCTTGTATGAAACGCTGCTTGTTTCGAGTAGGCAATTTCGAGACTGCCTATCGGTAGGTATTCAGTATTTAGCGTAAGGAATATCTTAGTGGGTGAGTGTTGAATAGAAGTTAAAACTAAAATAAAATAACTTTAACACTTATTGTATATTTATTTAGGTTTTGAATGAGGTAGGCACTGCTTAATTGCCTATATGGAATGCACGCCCCTGCCTCGATTGTATGAAAATCGGCTAGTGTCGTTAATGACCACCATGTATGTAATATGCAGTATTAGTATTGATAATAACATTCATTTCTTTAAAACACAAACAAATCGCGAGTCGAGTAAACATGGCGGATACTGTCGACTCGCGTTTTTATTGTGTTTTTAGGAAATTATTTTTTTTTTTAATTATAATTAGTGAAAGGAAAACAAATTTAGAAAGAGAGAATTTTCTAGAGAGTGAGATAACGCTTCTTAGAATTTTGCCTTAAGTAAGTTCGGAGTGATAAGTCCACCTATTCCTATAACTTCATGCTCTACACCATAGAACACAAGTGTGGTTTACGTTACCGCTCCAGACTCAACGGTTCCAGATTCGATTCCCACTGGATCAAATCATTGGATTAGGATTGTTATTCTATTGGGTTCGTGGTAGAGCTTGCTCTAAGTCCACCATCATATATCCAACTTTATGTCACTTTAAGAACAACATTTTAGTACTCTTGTGTTCCGACGGTTAAAAGGTAAGATAGATGTTCGCCAAAATGATTTGTGATATCACGAATTGCGTGAGTAATCGTATCGACGACAACGTGGCTCGATTACGTGAACACATACAAGTTACATAAGTATTTCCTCGATTTTCTTGAAAATGTATGACGACATGTAAATACTTTATGATATAATTATTCTTTGTTTAGGTGCGATTTCTGTCATTTAAACACACCTGACGTCATCAGTGTAATAATATTTTTTTTACTGACGCCTGTTGCTCTTGCTTGTATTAGGTAAAAACCACCTCCTATTAGTCTCTGATTGGTAACGAAAAATTTGTGCAACCCTGTGCAACCTATGTTTTTGACGGAAATAGGTATCAAGCAAATATGATTGGCTTTTGATCTTGGACGAATTAACCACTGGACGCGTTACGAGGACCGCGTTCGCCTTTACCCCTCTGTCACTTACCCTGCCTTTTAGACACAGTAAGCAATATGGCGTTGTCAGTATGACGCGAGATCTCGAAGTGGAACATTATCTCAAAAATGGGTAAATACGCTGATTTAATTTGTAAAAATCATACCGGACAATCAAAACATTTTTCTTTTCACGCGTAAGTATAATTTCAATCTATTAGAGTTGCAATTTTTCGTAAAATAAATAAAATTTGGTATGTAAACAAAATGTAATACGTCATTTCAAAAAGTAATCATTGTACGTGTAAATTCTTCAAAGATATTGCATAAGTAATTTGGTTGGGTTATACGTATCACTCATTCATTCAATTGTCATTTTTATGTCGTATAGGGCTTGAACATATCGATAAACATATCGATGTATGTAAATGAACGAACGAATCCAATTTTAATGTAGGAACTATTTAAATTAATTTCAGATTTACAGTTGAGCCCCTAACAAGAAGAATTGGGTGGAAGCGGTACGCAGGGAGATAACATAGACGAGTACTCAGGTCTTAGATAACATCTAAGGTCTGATGATGGAGCCCGAAGATGTCTATAGGAACTCTGTAATTAAACGACGCAACCCTACGAACTTTGAGCTTGTTATATTTGAAATATAGCTTCAAACTTTTAAAAAAATGTTGCTTATTTCACCCGCATGGTTCCCGTTTCCGTGGTAATATCAAAAATCCTGTCTTAGTGCTCGCCAACATCGGTAAAAGAACCTGTATGCAAAATTTCAGTTTAATTGGTTTAGCCGTTTGGGGTGTGCGTTGCCTTGCCTGTAAGTCAGTCACGGTATTGTTTTTTAGTATTAGACTTATGTTGTACATTATCATGGTGTGTTGTACATTAATATTTAAAATGTATCATAAGTATAAATATAGCATTGACAACGCAAAAATTAAAAAATCATAACTTATTAGCTGTTGCATCATAATATTAATCGTTAAACATTTGTTTTTTTTTCTCTTTCGAATGCAAGAAAGGATATTCTTACAGCGTATAAAAATATAAAAGTATCGGAGAATTTCGACAGTGGTCCGCAAAACTCGGTAGCTCATTGGTTAGAGCTGTGGGCCGGATTCCCAAAGGTCGTGGGTTCAAGTCACATCTGAAAATTCACTTGTGGCCGAGTTCATTTGTTCCAATATTTTTCTTGTTAAAATGTATCATAAATGGTGGTTACATTTATTATTTGTTTCTAACATAGACCTTGTTAGGTCACAGCAAGAATAAAATTAATTATATTTATGTATGTACTTAGCTATATTATACTATTTTTTAATCTTATAATATTTTAATTTTAAGATCGTTTTATTATATTCAAGTAAAACAATCTTAAAACTACAATAAACTATTGGTTGCAATATACTTGCAATTAGTATTTCAGCTAGTAGTTGCTAGAAAGATACTGCCTTGGCTTTATCTTAAATATAGGTAATTATATATAATTATAACTTCTGGGAGTTTGTTATTTAATACTGTCATAGCGTATGCTGGACCATACGCTATCCAAACGCTAGTCTACTATTTCTAATTTGGGTTTAGGTTGTGCTAATTTCGTACGGTGGCGTAAATTTTGAGATCTTTAATAAAGTGAAAACAAGTTTATATTTTTTCTTACAAATATGTATATTTCTTAAATGTAAATGGACTAGAGTTGAAATTAAAATGTTTTAGTCTCAACGATCTTCTAATGTCGATGATTATTTTCAATAAGTTTTAGTATACTTAGATTTTTGGCTCCAAAAAAAATGTAGAATACGAGATATCACAGCTCGAGAAGCACACAGGGGGTTTATTGTCTAATTTTAAGTCTATCACAATCCCTTTAAATTTTTCATTTAAAAGGTAAGTACATATTATTCACATCGCATCACATAGCATCGCGCCACAACTATTTGACCTTTGAAAGGGATTGCAATCGATTATTAAATTAAACACTTATGGAGGGGTTGCTATTGTGTATGTCCTATACAATGGTTCTGTAATTAACTAATTACCCATATTTTGTTTTATATAAAAAAGCTCGAGTGATTGAAGAAGTTAATGTAAATTATGAATTATATTATTATATAAACCAAATATTAATGTTTTTTACTCACTTAAAAAGTGTTAGTAAGTAAATTGTAAGTCCGCCTGGCTAGCGACTACCATCTTATCCAAGTCCGTTCCGGCAGTTAGAGTTAAGATAGCTAGTTCCTCAGAGATTGAGGATACCGGGAGAGGCGCGCTTCCATCTTAAGCCTTATCAGTACAGTACTAGTATCAGGTTGCATGTATCTACCCATTTTTCACAAAATAAACCCAAACACAAACGCTTTGGAAACCATATTGTATAGTTTTTATGAATTTGAGGTATTTTTTTAATGAGATTTTCATATTATTAGGTGCTTTATATTTTTCCACAAAATAAACAATTAACTTACTAATTTCTTTAAAACACACATGATTTATTAAACTCAATAGGTTCATTCATTCACTCCTTACCTATCGTGCTATTTATTTTTCCACGAAATAAACAATTAACTTACTATTTTTTTTAAAACACACATGATTTATTAATCTCAATAGGTTCATTCATTCACTCCTTACTTATCGATAAAAAAGACGGGTTGCACTCCGGGAGTGCCGGCAGAAGTGAAAACTTGATTCCGTCCTACGCTTTTTCGATCAGGTCACGTGTCCTGACGCGAGTTTAAGATTTTATACCCATTACAGAAAAAGTGCTCAACGCCGCTAAAGAAGTTTTCACTTCAAAAAAAATATCAATTACTTCAAACACTACTGTCATTATTTGACATTAGTAATCGCCCCTCACCCCCGCAAGAATTGGTTGATCGTGTTTTCATACATTCTTCTCGGGTTTCGTGTCCAGTGGTTAATTCGTCCAAGCTTTTGATTCAGGAAAAATCTGCACACACCTATGTTCAACAGCCCTAGGTACCTACCTATTTTTGTTATTGCAATGTTCGCGCGCTCAGCCTGCGATTTTTGCGGTTGAGCAGCTTTCGCAATGGTCGGTCACGGGATGGGTGATCAAAAATTTACTATCTCGAGCTTCTCCGTGCTTCGGAAGGCAAGTTAAGCCGTTGGGCCCGGCTGCATTTGCAGTCGTTAAAACCCACCAATCCGTATCCATAAAGAAGGCCAGTGCCCCAGCAGTGGGGGCTGATAACGATTTCTTTAAATGCCTTTCAGCCTGGAAATGGAAACATCTATAGGTATTCCACACAATGCCGCCAGTCGCCACCCGATTCCCCAAAATAGGATATGTAGCCGATTCCAATATTTATTTATTTATTTTATTTCGGAAGACCAACAGCTTAAAATATTGCAGTAGATTTTAACTTAACGATTGAGAGCCAATTACAGTACCCCTTACCACCTACTGTAATGCGATTCATTTTAGGTTACTTTCAGGTAGTAAGAGCGGGACGCCGGCGCCGCTAGACGCGCATATGGCAGCATCCTACTCTCACAACCTACAATGAATTGCATTAAAGTTGATGGTAAGGCCCCAGGTCTTCACCAATAGAGACAGTTTTTAAAGTTAATGATGAGCACTTAATAGGTAGATACGCATTCCAGCAGATAAATTCATAAAACTAAGACAGTGTATAAACAAACCAAATCAAAAAACAAGCAAAAAATTTATTAAGCTCACAGAGAATTATTTATTTATTTATTTACTGGAAAACCAACTGCTTAACCTAATACATTAAAAAACTTAAATATAAACATAAAGCCATTTACAGGTCTTCACAAATAAGATACATAAAAAAAAAATTAAACTAGCCTAGCCTAACTATTAAATATACACGTACACATAAATTAAAAATATGACTCATTTGTGACACATTGAATTTAGCAGCTATCACTGAAAAATAAGCGGCTTACAATACGCCTAATCGACGCCTCGCTACTGTTAAACAGATCAAGATTTACCCGTTTCGAAAGGATATTAAAATTATTACTCGCTCGCCAAAGAAAAGAGTTCTGTCTAAAGTTTGAAGAAGCAGGGGAGGTGAATTATCATATAAGCAAGATTTACAAATCAAATGAAAAAGCATATCCATCAAAAAACTCATTACTCAATAATCGCCTCACCGATGTTAAACAGATCAATATCTAACTGTTTGGAAATTACGTTAAAGCAATTGCTCGCACGCAAAAGGTATGAACTTTGGCGATAGTTTGAAGATGCAGATGGTACGCATATAAGGGGTTTCCTTGGAGCTCTAAGGGAGATCTTAGAGAGAAGCCCAGGACAATTGACGACCCCAGAAGTAATTTTTAATAAGAGAGCCACATCCGAAATTTCACTACGTCTTTCCAGCGGCAGCAAATGGTGTTTCTTACAAAAAGACAGGTAATGGGTGGACTCATAGTGTTCATTCGTACTGAAGCAGAGGTATTTAATGAATTTTCTTTGAATATTTTCGATGCGTGTTATGTAATTTAGGTACCGAGGGCTCCAGACCTGCGACGCGTACTCCAGATGGCTTCGTACAAAATGTACAATATAAAATCTTTAATCTTTTAGCGTATTTGAAGTCTCTAGAATTACGCATCACAAATCCAAGAGCCTTAGATGCCCTAGAAATAATATTGTTAATGTGATCGTCAACAATAGCTTACTTACTATCATGCAGAACACCAAGGTCCCGCACGACAGCATCACGTTTCAATTTCGAACCTCATATAATATAGTTAAAACGAACCAAGTCTCGGCTATATAAGTAACAACGCTACACTTATAGGAATTTAGGTCAAGTTAGTTCTCGACGCAATAGATATCGAGTCTGTTGTGGTCCTCCTGTAGCAGACTAGCATCGGCAGCTGAAAATACTGGCGCAATAATTTTCATATCATCCGCAAAGCATAATAATTGAGATGTTTTGAAACATTGCTCAATGTCGTTAACAAAAACCGCGAACAATAAAGGCCCAAGCAGCGACCCCTGAGGAACCCCACTTGGAACCATGAGCCAGCCGGAGATGCAATTTTTAACGACAACAGCCTGAGATCGATTATTTATATATGAAGACAACCATCTAAGCAAGTCACCACTAACACTGATCTCCTGCAGTTTAAGCACTAGTAGATCAGGCCTAATTCGATCGAATGCCTTGCTATAATCGGTATAAATGCATCGACCTGGGAGCCATCGTCCATAGATGAGGTAAGGGATTCGTTCAGTAGGATTAGGTTGGTCACCACAACGGAGCGACCTTTTAAGAAACCATGCTGAGTGAGACTAAACGAATGCTTGAGAGCTGCGTATAGTTGAGCAACTATACGCAGCTCTCAAGCATTCGTTTTCTCTAGGACACAGTCTTCTCTAGGACCTTAGAGACAGTGCAAAGTTTAGAAATAGGTCGGTAATTAGTGACATCACTACTCGAACCTTTTTCGTGTATCGGAGTGATGTAAGCACGTTTCCACAAGTTTGGTACAACTCCCTCTGCTAACGCCCTATTGAAGAGTATGGTGATTGGAATCGCAATAGTTTTAGCACAGCGGATGAGAAATTGAGGTGGCAGCAAATCAGGTCCAGCTGACTTAGTGAGATTCAGTTTAGAGAGCAACTTTGCCACGTTATCCACGCCGTTTTATTGCCACGTTATTTAAACTATAATTCCTAAGTTCCGGCGATTGTGTCCTGTTCTAGAATATTATATAGCCATGTAGCGTTGCTTTCAAGAACAATATGTTTTAATGTAGTTTAAGTTTAAAGCATGTCTTTTACGTAAGCCTATGTCTAGCATAGACAATGCTACGTTGAGGAAACGACACTCGAGATAAGTTCAGGAGTGATTGCCAAAGGCCGCTCGATGGCCAGCCGTGACTTCTAATTTATAGACAATTATTGTATAGTTGTCCTTTACTAGGTACCTCCATAAATGCTATTGCAATAATATCGAATCAATGCGTATGAAACCTCCATCGATGTTTAAAAAAAAAAACAGATACCCGATTCTCGTCAGCGGCCGACGGGAAGTGTCCCACGATGCTCAATTGTTTTATGGCTTAACAACGGCCATGTCCCTTTCTCTAGCCAGGTACGCGGGCAAAAAGTGGACGGCTAAAGCCGCTTTTCCACATAGCTGTAAGCACTTAGCTGCACCTAAGCGTTAAATTTGTATTTTAAACGTCCAGTAAATTAGTTAATCACCACACTGCAAATGTAAATATCCCGTTGTAAATGCCGAAAAAATTAACTAATGCAAAAAAACAAACTAATGCCGAAAAAACAGACTAATGGCGGAAAAACAAACAAATGCCGAAAAATCAAACTGATGCCGAAAGAACAAACTAAAGGCGAAAGAAAAAATAAAAACCAACTAATGTCGGAAAATCAAACTAATGCTGAAAAACAAACCAATGTCAAAATAATAAAATAATGCCGATAAAACAAAACAATGCCGAAAATAGAAACCAATGCCGAAAAATCAAACTAATGTCGAAAGAACAAACCTAATTTCCTTGCAAACACTTCAATATAGAACATAGAAATGTATGGCCAACGGGAAATTAGGATAATAAGAAGCGCACTCACTTGAAGATGTCTCAGCTTCCACGTGGCAGCATGTTTGAGTCCTGTTACCCCGGCGGCGGGGTAGCTCGCGCACAGAAGCTTAGATTACTATATAAAGTTCGACACACATAAGATTTCTTAGTTGTTTAATTAACATTTCAATCACGTTATACACTTGCATTCAGGCATTTGCACGAGAAGCCGTACGACATCGTACGACTATAGTAGTCTCGAGCCGACTTGACCGACGGAAGACGGAAAGACGAGTCATATGGCAATTTCAAAACAATGTATTCGTATATTTTACTTTGAATTAAAACGTATACTTAATTTTTACGCAGTTTGAATAATCCATCATTTCGAATACAACATGAGATACTTAACTGTGAAACATCAAATGGGTACATATATTTGCAAATCTGTGTGCTTACTAGGAGCGTCATCACGCTCATTCCGCGCTTGCCATCGTCCTCGCACAGCTAGTCTACCCATCATATCTCTAGTAAGAAAAAACTCAGTTTCAGCCTCGCTAAGCACACGGTAGACACGCAGCCTAAAGCGAGTTAGCGATGAGTGTTTGAGTCTGCGGGTACGAAACGGGCGACGGCGGAGCGGCGGCGGGGCGGCGCGACGGCGATGTAATCAAATGCTAAAAACATTAAGCGCTGTGTACGAAACGGGCGACGGCGGAGCGGCGCGATCGAGCGATGCACGGGCGGCGGGCGGCGCGGAGCGACGAGAACAAACTAGTTTGGTTTCGCCGCTCGCGCGGGTACATAGTGTTGCATTTTTATCACAGTAATAATATGGAAATTATGGAAATTGACAATGAAGAGTTAATATCTTTTATTTTATCAAAACCGGCTATATGGGACAGTAAAAACGTACACCATAAAAACAAAAGAGTTATAATAAAGTGTTGGGAAGAAATAAAACGCCATTTCGGGAATGTTGAAGGTAAGTGTAATTTTCATGTTACAAATTGTTATTTACAAAATACTCTTTAAATTTTTCCCTTACATTTATTGCTAGATTTCCCGCGTGGTTGTTTCTGCGATGTCGGCGAGTTTCATTCACATTGATATTTGAGGTTATGTTTGAGTAATGATAATCGTTGGAGCCATCTTGATCAATTATAATATTATGCAATAAGCACGTTGTTTTAATTATTAGGCGAGCGTGTTTGCAATCAGTTTCTATGGCTTTATTTAAAATTCTCCACTTGGCACATAGTATACCGAATGCACATTCAACGCATTTTCTCGCTCTTGATAATCTTTTATTAAATATTTCATTCTGAGGATTCAGTACGCTTTGTGGATATGGTCGCATCAAATATTGTTTTAGAGGATACGCTTCGTCGCCTATTATTACCATAGGTAAAACTATTTCTGTTCCTGGCAATGTCCTTGGGAGAGGCATATTCATTCTATTATTTTCTAATGCTTTGTTAAGATTTGAATAATGAAATGTGCCACCATCACTCTGTCTTCCTCGCCCTCCAACTTCTACGACCAAAAATCTTTTGTCAGCATCAACCAACGCTTGAAGATGCATTGAAAAAAAATGCTTGTAGTTATAGTAGGATGAACCCGCATGTGGGGGATTTTTTATTCTACAATGTTTGCCATCAATGGCTCCTACACAATTAGGAAATTGCCATTTGTCAAAATATTTATCAGCAACGTTATTTAAAATATCTGTAGTAGGTACTGGCAGGTGTGTTTGTTGAAGATTTCCCCAAATCGCACTGCAAGTTGCATACACTATTTTTTGAACAGTTTTATTTCCAAGACGAAAGGAAAACGCTAAACCTCGAAAAGATACTCCCGTTGATAGAAATCTGTAAATAAAATAATTTATATTAAGTTTATATACTACTAGCTGTTTCTTATTCTACGTACAAATCTTTCCTCTTTATAATAATAACTAGCTGTTGCTCGCAGCTTCGTACGCGTCTCAGTAGGAAAATATAACATATATTATTTTCGAAAAAGTAGGTACCTACTCTGTGGTAAACAAACAAACAAATTCTTCAGCTTTATAATATTAGTATAGATAATATAGGGTTCATTAATTGGTAATAAATATGTTTTATTTTTTACAGTTGCGATTTTGAAGAAGCGATGGAAGAATTTAAAGGATCAGTATCGAAAAGAATTAAAAAAGCTTCCTACACCCAGATCAGGAGATCCAGGAGATAATATTCAGTCTACGTGGCAGTTTTTCCAACAAATGAATTTTTTGCGATTTGAAATTCTGCCTGATAATTCAGACACAAATTTAACAACGGTTGATAGTCAATTAACTTCAATGTCTTCACCGTGCACAGAAACAAATTCATCGGAGTCCGTAATTAGAGAATCAGATATTAACCTATGTTCGCCTAAAGATTCGGTGAATGCCCAGGAACTAGCGTCGGTAGGCGATGATGAAGTACGTACTACAAATACTCCATTGTCAATTAATACCGCTAGTTCTAGTTCTAGATCCCTAAAAAGAAAGACTGCAAATGATATTCGGATGGAAATGTTGGAATTAGAGAAAAAACGGTTATTGTTGTTAGAGAAAGATTTGCAACAAAATTCAAACGCAAATCAATCTGGCGAAAGTAAATCAGAAGATTATTATTACTTGATGAGTTTGTTACCACAAATGGAGTCATTTACTCCATTACAAAAATTTAATGTAAGGAATAGAATTAATCAAGTAATGATGGAAGAAATACATAATTCAATGTTTGGGGATCCATATAGAGGGAATTCTAGTTCTAGCTGGTCTCATGGGTATAGAACTCAAACACCCGAATAGTGAATTTTTGTACCTATCTTGATTATTCAATTAATAAACAAAAATATGTTAACAATCTATCTACTTTTATTTACCGACTTACCTTAGTGTTAAAAATAATTTTTGTTCAGGTGAGATTATACGATTTCCGAAAATGTTAGATTCCAGATTACTTCTAATTTTCTGTAAAACATAATCGAATGTCTCTATACTCATTCTTGTGTAATTGTAGAACTTTCTTGAATGACAACGTAGCTCGTAATAAAGTGTAGAAAATTCTCCCAAACTGCGTCTTCGCTGATTTATTGGATGAACACCATCTCTGGGTAATAAAAATTCTCTCATTAGGAGACTGGGCTCCAATAGTTCTCTTCGACGTGAATTCATGTTTATCACAACACTGCGTGAGCGCGACTGCGCGGAAGTTTGTTTCGTACACACGCAAGACACCGCTATCTCTTCGCCCCGCGCCGCACCGCCCCGCCCCGCCGCCGCTCCGCCGTCGCCCGTTTCGTACCCGCAGACTGAGAACAAAAGTCGGCGCGGGCGGCCGGACAATACCCCCGGTTATCAGCGCCGCCCGCCGACTCGCGACCGAAATATGCATCCAGACGGTGCGCTACCGTGTGTCACATTGAGTTGAGATTGGCAGATGGCCAACAGTGAACATGCTATTATGAATGATGAGGAATTTTAGTTAAATGCTTAAGTAGACCTTTTATGAAGGTAATGAGAATTACATTGACCGTTACCCTCGTTGACCACTGGGCCGAAGCCACGAACCAGTTTCTAGGGTTTTCATATGATCTAATCAGTAGCATACCAAATGTTGATACGTCTTCGTTTGTTGATCTAGTGAGGCCAGCAGATTAGGCGATTAGGTTATAGAAAAACATTTATAAGTTGATTCAAATTGATGTTCATGATCATGACCTAAACATAAATTTTATCAATAGATTCAGCATTGTTGTGTTCCAGCAGTTAGAGATAAGAAAGCCAGTTCCTCATTGGTTGAGGTTTCCGGTAGAGGAGCGGAAACATCAGGTATGACGAACGAAGGCTAAGCGTCTCCGCGTTGTTCATAAAAAGGTGTGGCAATACGCTGTGCGCGCTTGTAAAAGTGTCATTTCAGACTCATTTGCCTAGTAGCCAGCAGCAGTGCCGTGACGTGAGATATCGTCGTATCGGAGGTTTGTTGGCTTTGTCCCACCAAAGTTTACCAATAACCTTGTAAAACCTTAAATTACAACGTAAATAGACTTGGTAGTTGGGAATACGCCGATGTCGCGGGCGCACCGTTCTCCCACTCGCGCGCGCACAACGAGGCGCGGGCGCGGGTGACCGCTGCGGCGCGCGCAGCTGCGCGGTGTTTTTACCGCGAAAGCACTAGTGACGGCTGTTTGTGATGGACTAGCGCAGCGGACGTATTGATAGGCGACAGCGGAGCCAGCGGGTCAGTTTGACAATCAACAGCACGTCCAGCATGCGTAGCATGAGCACATCGACAAAGCTTTTTCGACACTTTTCTCGCGCGAGCGTATTGTCTGTCCCACTCGAGAGCTTCTTGTTAAACTGTAAATCCTAACGAGCTGTCGTGTGTGTTATTTTTATCCTAACCGAAGTTTTATTTATTGGGATTTCATAATCTCAGAATACGCTCAGAACGCGAAACACAATGCCGGCGGGGCTATTACCTAAAAGAATTGCAATAATCGCGCAGATATCGCACGATCGACGCGGAACGTCAAAATAAAAATGGTATTACGTATGTACAATCGTTGACTACCTAATGTCTTGTACATAATCGCTTTCAAACCGCCTCTTCTTATCAAAGCGCGCTCCCAATTAAGGTACAAGCGGGCGCGGGCGATGGCATTATCGCTGTAAATAAACTTTATGATATCTAAAAGTTTTCTGTAAATCCATCCTTTAGAAATAACGGTCCCTAAAACATCTCTACTGGTTGACCGGGAACTTCTTCAATTCTACATAATCGTTTGCAAACCGCTGGTCTAGCGGTGTCAGCTTATCGCTGCTCCTCTTATCAAAGCACACTCCCAAGAGCACGGGCGACCGACCGACGGCATTATCGCTGCTGTGACTCACCCGAGGCGGATACGCGACACGCCGCGCGCATCACAACGACCGCGTCGCCTCGCCTGCATACGAACGGAGATCTTCATTAGCGATGCCAAAGAATTCCTATTCCTATCGCTACTGCCCTTTAATACGCGTAAACAAAGACTGTCGCGGTGTGGACGATTTCCTTGTTTTTTTTATGTTTGTTTTCTTTAGTCAACTGTGACGCAATCGGATCATGGAATCAGACTCTTGAGGTATGGAGCTGATGGAGAAATATGCAGCTAGCAAAATTATAAGTCAAATGTTAAGTGTATGATCATATTGATCATGAAAGTTATCAATTCTAAGACTACAACGACCTTATAATTCAGTAGACGTAAACAAAAATAAAACTGACGCGATCCATGTAGTTTGGATTTGGAGGTTACATTTGGCCTAATCATTAGACTAACATGAACAAACCATTTTTATGAACGAACATTTAAATATCTAACGTTAGTAGTAAAGTTAAAAGTCCATGTTTAATAGCGTTACAAAAATAACTCGTAATACTTACATCTTTAAGTTTGGGCACTGTTCATTGAAATAAAACAACTTTTACGTATAAAGAACGCGCTATATTTCACGAACTAAGCTGTTATTTTCCGTATTTTTTGGTTTTTAGGGGTTTTTTGATTTTCCGACGTTTCGGCACCTTTTCAGCTGCCGTGGTCACGGTATGAGTCATCCCGTTTGATGTCCGTAAAAGTTGTTTTATTTCAAAGTACTAGTAACTTGCTGGAGTTAAGCAAAAAGAATTTTGATATTTCCCCCAAAAATTATAAGTAGTACAAATAAGTTAACTGCCGCATAATAGGTTGCTCGTTTATTTAATAACAATTTGAATAATGCATTACATAAAAAGGCGATCCGAGTAACCGCTAACACGCTATAAAACCTTTTTAACACAAAACATCTCACTAAACTGCTGAATACTACAATAGCAACCATCTTCCACCAAAATGAGCTTTGGGACAAGCGGCATGTGGTACAAATTCGAACGGCATATTGCAAACCGGATGATAATAACAACAGACCGAAGAATGACCAGTCGGAATTGAGCTACCTCGGCCTTTCTTAGTGCTTCAATTGGAGGGAAGTGAGGGGGTCTTATTCGGTGTTTGGGAGTTCAGGTTGTGCTGGTCGATTTATTGAGTTGAGTCGCAAACTTTTGTAGATATTGAAACGAGAAGCGCCACCTGTTGAACGTCTGAAGTTGGTTAATGGACCCTCGTAGATATCAGCGGGGCGAGCTTTAACCAACTCATCGTCGAGTTGGAAACAATTAAAACGATGTTTTGATGACGTCATTTCTTTACGACTTTCCTAATCTTGAGTATTGTAAGTAGTTATAATCTGACGAGGTCGTATTGTAGCATTTTTTTTTATTCGCGACGGGGAGACCCTTAGCCTTTAGAATACCTGATGTTAGTATTGATAAGGCTGAAGATGGAAGCGAGCCTCGCATTGTAGCGGTTAAGCAACTTTCGCAATGGTCGGTCACTGATAGGTGACCAAAAAAAATACCAAAATATTTCGAGCTCCTTCGTGCTTCGAAAGGCACGTTAAGATGTTGGTCCCGAGGGCTGATAATTTAACAAAAACTCCGTTCACTTTCGTTGCTATTTTGGCTGTCATACATAATGAAAATGTGACATTAATGACAGCGCGAAACTGGTTGCTAGGTGATTTAATATTTTTGTTAAATAATAAGCCTGCCGGCTGTATTTGCAGTTGTTAATCAATCGCGAACACAAGAACGAACGAGAAACACGAGCATTGTAATAAGGAACGATCTGTAAGGTCTATGATCTTCGGCACACGGTCACGAAGTACCTAAGTAGTCCGAAAGTGACTTGAAACTTCTTTCACATTTCTTCTTTCAATAAAAATGAAATTTGCATTTTACTATGCTATTTTTATGTGATAAAAATTTTGAACAAGAAAATATACTTACTAGAAAAAAGCAACTTTGAAACTAGGTTCTTTTTTCTAGTATATTTTCTTGTTTAATTTTATTACATAAAGCTGTATTATCCCATGGCAAACCCATTCTGATAATAATAAAATAATAGTTTATAAAGTACTTTAATTCGAACTTGATGCGACCCAGTTCCTAAAAGTCTCCTAGACTCCAAAACACTTAAATGGCAGTTTACTTAATGGAAGTCAGTAATAAACTACCAGATCAAGTTTAAGAGTTTTGTGTATTATTAGTTCTAGAAAAGCAGGAAAGTTCTCAAAAGCCCATTCATGAAATCTTCAGGAAAATACGTCTCGGGGTCTTACCATGAGATTGTGAGAGCAATATCAAAGTAATATTGTAAGCCGGGTATTTGAAAACGACAATGTAGGCGATGGGCTCAATGGGCTGGCAAGCCCACAGATCGAGCTTCGACGACGACGAGCGACGATCGACGAGCTCGCATTGTGAAACATTGGTAAGATCCTATAATTATGAGGTCCGAATCAAATTGCTATCTCTTTCATTTCGTGTCTTTTATCCGGACGAATATTTCATAATGGTAACATATCTAATATAAAATATCATTGGTGTATACATATCATTGCTCGTGACTGTACGTACTCTTCGACTAGAGAAGAGTCGTGTGAGTTACCCAAAACCTTTGGTAGATACTGAAAGAATTATCCAAACGGGCACGTAGAGATGTCAACGTGAATAAATTCAAAATCGTGCAAAGTGACGACTGATTATCTAAACAAAAATCATCAGCAACCCCGTTTTCGTCGCTGTCATGGCTGTCATACAGTATGAAAATATGACAACCATGACGGTGACTTTATCTGGTTCTGGTTGCTAGGTGATTTTGATAAACTCTGACACCAGAGTTGGCCACTAATATTCATACGATAAGAGAGAGAAAGAGAGGTAATTTTTGTAAGATAATGAGCCTGCGGGCTGCCTTTGCTTGTGGTTGTGGAGCAAAAGGGTGCCCTCAGCTCGTCAACTTCCTACTGCTAATTTTCACTCCTCAATCGGGTTTTTTTTTAAAAGATGAAGCTGTTATAATTTGCAGCTTTTGGTAATTTTTGTATAGCGATTGAAATCTCAAAGACATAATGTAGGATGGCCTGGCCATCATAGAAAAACTGTAAGTTGGTAGGGAACGCTTAATTTACTTAATCTAGTCTAAGATAATAAAAACGCTTTATTAATAGCTTTTCAGAAGTCAGGGGCGCCCTCTACTAAACGTTAATAACTTTGTAATCTTTTTATAGGTTAAAGAAGTCACATATTCAACTTGGAATTCATAATGTAATTAACCTGTATTTTGTAATGTACTATAAAATTGCGCAACTAAAACAAATTTTCATCAACACATACCTAATTACAATTAATTTCCAAAAAGATTTCGGTCAACTTCCGACACGTAATTTCGAGCGCGCCAACGCAGATACGCCCGGCCAAGGGTTGCTTAACTCAAGACGTGTCCAGCCTGGTACATATTAATGAGGGCAGGTAGAGGCAGGCAGCCCTCCCCGTCGCCATGGCAACGCGACGCGGCCTCCACAATGATCTGTTGCCGTGGCGCTCGCGGAAGGACACTCAAACAATTATGGCTCACAGTACCTTTGCGGGAAAAATCCAAAATGCCTTGAAATTAAATCTTTTGATGATTACCATCGTTTTTAGATGTAAGAACGTTATTTACGGCGACAGACTTCCTTTTTAATCTACTATAGGAAAACGCTTACTTTTCATCATATCTAAAGATACGTCGAATTTTTCCAGTATATTCACCTTTCTACGGTGTTGGCCACCGTCGTTTCATCAATGAGAGAAATATCCTCGCATTCGAAAGAAACATCTTTACAGATGTTTGACTATCGATTAAGATGAAACGGCCATTTAATTATAAATTAGTAATTTTGCATTTTACAATGCTATTTTTGTGTGATAAAGAAAAAAGCAACTAGTCTCATTTCATCCCGTCAGGGCGACATGAGACTAGTTGCTTTTTTCTAGTATATTTTCTTGTTTAATATTTATCACACAAAAATAGCATTGTAAAATGCAAAATTACTAATTTATAATTAAATATCTAAAGATGTTAAACGAACAAATGATAAGGCTGAAGGTGGAATCGTGCAACACCGGGAGTGGCTTGATTCCACCTTCCGCAGCCACTGTTGTACTGTGTAGTGTCGGCTTAGAATATCACTACCCCCTCTCATCCCGTTGGTGTCGTAAAAGGCGACTAAGGGGCACATCCTTCAGGAGATGGGCAGTAGCGTCTCCTACAAACTTGGCCATACTGCGATCGCCAACCCGCCTGCCAAGCGTGGCGATTATGGCAAAACCCCCCTTTTGGGGGTGCCTTTACCCAGCAGTGGGTGTTATGTGGCTGAGAAGACAGCCACTGAGGAACTGTCTTAAACCTTAACTGCAGGAAAGCCACAATGTTGAAAACATTGTTGTTGACGATAGACTTAGCCAAGCGGACTTGAACAGGTCCTACCCCAACCGAAAACTCTTCTTCAGTTGCGATATTTAGGTATTTACAATTTCGCAATGTTGATATATCAGGTCTCATCAATAATTTATGAAGAGTGTACGACATATTTAATCAACAAGGCTCTAAGAAAGGCAACCTTTGAATGCCAAATTTGAAATAATAAAGGAAGCTTATTTTTTTTATTTTCAACAACGGGGTAACGACTAAAGATTGGAATTTAAGTAATTTTACTAGCGCTAAACCACCTACTAAAAACCTATCTGTGGCACATCAATACTTACCATAGCGGCTGCCATGCCATCCTTCCGTCACGGCTACTCCATTGAACTCCCCCTCCGCGCGTGCTACTCGCGGGGTGGAGGGTGGTACGTGCCGCATAAAAAACTACCCGCCCGACACAGTCAGTTTCAAAGCAGTAAGTTGTACCTAATTATACAGAAAAGTCTAGAAAGTGTCATCGTGTCATGTCTATTGTTTTGAACTGAAAATTGATGATATGATCCTATCTATCCGATGCTTCCTAAAATGATAAATGTGAAAGTTTGGATGCATGTTTAGATGTTTGTTACTCAATCACGAAAAAAAATGCTGAAGGAATTTGGGTGAAATTTGGCACACAAACAACTCATTGTCTGGAATTAAATGATACATAAACATCCAAACTTACTGTGATTAATATTGATTCCCGTAGACCCGGGTCCAGCAGCCATAAAGCGTCTGCCGCATACAACCGTTGACATACGTCAGCACGCTGTAGCACAGGTGGAACAAGTGTCGTTCCGTGCTGCTAGGTGTGGTCCAAGCCTAAATGCTCGCACAGGTTTTTAATCCGCCAACCTTCTTTGCTAATTCAGTAAATATTCTTATCAGGAAATAAATTCTGAAGACATCTAACCTACTGCAGTAAATATTGAGTGTGTCCCGCTGACCCAGGTCCGGCCGCCATAAAGCGTCCGCCGCAATAAGCCCCTCTTTGCTTGCGTCGCTCGGCGCAAACGGCGCTCCTAGGAATGCGTCGCGGCGTTCTAATTTCAAAACGTGATTCTATCGAAGAAATGCTTGCATCTAGTTTTTAATCTGTATTTAAGCTAACGTTTTTATTCTTCAACCTCTTTTATCAATTCAGTTTTTATTTTTAATTTGTATTAAGCAACTTCTCATTGCGTCACTCTATATTATACTTTGAGATTTTTGAGAAAAGAGAAACTTCAAAGGTCATCCAAATTATATAATAGTTTTAAATCTAAATTTATTTCTATAAACTCGTCCGGTAAAGTTTGCTATGCCTATTTATTTTGTAATAAATGTTGAGCTAAATAAGAGTTGAGTATTAAATAATTTTGATCAAAAGCTAAAAAAAAACTATTATTGCTTTCTAGTTACTGTAAAACGTATTCAATAGTTTTAAATGTATTTTTCGTGTATGTTTAACCCAATGATAACTCCAATTCACGATTTTATGACAAATAACAATGTAATATTGAAGCGAAAAATTGGATTTTTATGAACTGTTTGATTACTTTATTATATTAGTACAAAATCTGTTTGTAGTACAATGCAATCGTTAGCATTATTGATAGAATAGAAACAAAATTTTAATCTAACAAATATTTATGGCATCGCATTTGTATTTTTTGCAAAAGGCTTTGCAAGAAACGCACGTCCGCCTCTTCGATTGGCAAAGCGCTCGCTTCCCCCGCTCTACTTGAATAGGCAGGAGCGAAGCGAGGAAAGGCCCTACTATCAGATGTCGTCGCAATATTAAAGTAATAATGTGACAATATTTTTTTTTTCAACATATATCTTGACAAATATACAATTTTGTTTTGCGCTTGCAACTGAAGAAGTCTATGTCTGATTTATACCTACCTACGTCGTGGACAATATGATTCGCGACATGAAGGTATAGGTATAACTGGAGCTAACATTCCGAACACTTACTTGAAGCAAAATTTTATCTGGCGTTTTCCACTCTAGAGAATTTTCTCTCTTTCTAATTAATTTTGTTTTCCTTTTTTTTAACACTATTAGTGAAAGGATAACTTAACATCCACTTACTTCCACCACCACGTAGAACAAATTTGTGTAAAAAATTTGTTGATTTTACAACTCAAATTTCGAGACGCGAGCGAAAAATCGCGAGCTGAGTAAACATGGCGCATATTTTGACTCGCGATTTTAATTGTGTTTTTAAGAAATGTATGTGATAAATGGCGCATAAAATGTGCATAAATGTGCTCTACGTGGTGGATGTACCTAATTGGAATCCAAAATGATATTTTTTTTCCTATATTAGTGAAAATAGTGTTAAAAAATGACAATAAAATAATTAGAAAGATAAAGAATTCTCTAAAGAGAATTCTCTGATAACGCTATATAAAATTTAGCTTCAAATAGGTGTTCGAAATGTTAGCTCCAGTTATACCTATACCTTCATGATTCGATAAAAGAAAAAAGAGAAAGAATAGATCGTAAGTGAGATGAACCTATACACTGTGTATAACGCTATACATACACGGGCATCTTGCGGGGTTGGCATGGTACTTGGCAAAACATCAAAATAAAAGTGGTGCTTGACAGTGAATAGGGATTGGCAGAGCATCAAAGGGTGATAGTGAAATAGACACACCCTTACAAGGTCATGATTGTTTTTTTTTCGGTTTCTGGCATTACATCAGCTTTGCTTAAGCTGTATATATTATATATATATATTTTTATCATTTTATTTATTATAGTTCTTTAATCTACTTCCTTTATTATTATAATTTCCATTTTTTTGCGCACAAACTGCCCTATTTACCTCATCGACCAGTCTCAACAAAAAAGGGTTGTCTGAAAAAGATCACTGCTGAGCAATAAGGCCGCCCCTTTGTACAACTTATCGTATTATTGTTTCCATATATGTTTCTGTTTCTGTCTGACATCACTCTTCAAGCAAGCCATGTCTTAGCGTCGCCGATGACACATTTGCCATTAGGTGAGAAGGTGTTGCCCGGAAACAGTAGTGAAGTGACAGTTGCCAGTGTTGCGTGTTGCCACCTACCGCGTAAGTGTCGTCGACGTCGTGGACTTGTCGAATATGGGCGCGACTCTTCACATGCGAGTGCTGATGCTATAGCGCTGTCTCGGTCGTACACAGAGTCGAGTATTAACTGACTATGGAAAAGGACTATCTTCTTTTCAGGGCGATAAAGTTGAAAATGCGTTGTACGAAAACGTTGACAGCGATGCCGACGGCAATTACGCTGTAGGCCCACAGCTTTAGTTACAATATCATTGGTATAAACTATAAAACCTTATCACATTTAAACATGGAAACAAAGCTCTCTGTGTCCACGAACGTCATTCAATGTTGTAACTGACAAGGTCGCTAGGCCCACTTGCGCCAAGCTAGGTTAACATTTAGAGAGTTGGTGCATACAAAAACAGCACTAATTCTGAGTTACATGTGTTATCCTAGCTTAGCGCAAGTGGCCTTAAGTGTTTCTATATTATTGCACGTGTCTGTACAAACGCATCTAATAAGCACGATGTGTGATTTTTATAAAGAAATATGTGTAAGTTTCGGCGGTACGCAACGGAAGACCGGCGAAGTAAATTCAGATGTGGCTGTGGCCCGAAATGGGTAAGCCCGAAGTGGTTCTTGTGTTGTGTGGTATTTGTGATATACTTACTTAGTATGATTTAATCACAAAATGCACTGTGGCATTAAAATAAATACCTTGGTATGTCTGCGTTCAGAGTGATCTGTCCTTTACGACATTTGAAAATATTATCGTTCCAAGCTAGTTGACAATTTTAGTGCCAGATGTTTTATACCGGACGGTCTGTTTGAAGGCCTAATTTGGTGTCGTGGTATAGTCGGCTTTTAGTATCAGCTTGAAGCGATTTAGTGATGGAATCACGCTATAAATCGCTATGTCTCGAATAAGGTAACGGTATAGCACGAATGAAGTCCTCGATAATAAGTGCTAGAGGAGACTTGATGGAAATGAAAATTATAGATTTTATATTTTATTAAGTTATCATATTAGCCATAAGGCCGCCTTTGCCCACATTATGCCAACTCTTTCGTGTGTTTTATATCTGTATTTTTGTGTGTGTGTGCAATAAAGTGTTTAACAATCTATCCCTCTATATTTTTTTTATAAAACAAAACCATTATATATTATAGGTTTATGTATCTTTATATTCTTTATATATATTTAGGTAAATTATTATGTATAAAATAATGGGATATAAGAGGGCTCAGAATTTCGTCGTCTGTGTGTGCTGGGTTACTTTATGCTCATAGACATATCTCTAAGTCTCTCCTGTTTATATTTCTGGCGTATCTTATGAAACAGGTATACTTTTTAGGGTTTCGTAGCCTAATGGCAAAAAACGAAACCCTTATAGACTCGTCATGTCCGATGTATGTCACATCCACTTTTTTTCCAAAACTTTTAAAAAGGATTACACAGTTGAAACTTGGTAGGTAGATGTATTCTGTAAACCGCTTTACGGTTTTTACACAAAAATAAAATATATATATATATATATATTAATTGAGATATACATGGAACTGAAGTTGAAAAATATTTTTTTCATCAAAGCTATACGTGCGGATTATCTATAGATAGGTATTTAAAAATTATATTGAGGTTACTAAAACTATTTTTTTTTCAAAGTCAACCGTTTGAAACATGTGCACTTCCAAAGTGGCAAAATGTGTGTGTGTCCCCCCTCTAACTTTTGAACTAGGAGAGTGAAAAATTAAAAAAAATATATATTCTGTAGATATTAATAAAAACTTTCAACGAAAATTGATTTGAACGAAATATAGTTGGCAGTTTTAGAAATATAGCACATTTCCCAAAGTGAAATAAAAATAAAAAAATTTTTTTTCATCACACCTATACGTGTGGGGTATCAATAGATATTCAAAAATTACATTGAAGTTCTTAAATCAGTTTTTCTCACAGTCAACCGTTTGAAAGATATACACTTCCAAAGTGGTAAAATGTCACAGCCACTTTATTCCAAAACTACGAGGATTACACAGTTGAAACTTGGCAGGTAGATGCATTCTGTAAACCGCTTTACGGTTTTTAGACAAAAATAAAAAATATATATTAAGGGGGGGCTTACCATACATGGAACTGAAACTGTAAATATTTTTTTTCATCAAACCTATACGTGTGGGATATCTATAGATAGGTCTTTAAAAATCACATTGAAATTCTTAAAACAGTTTTTTCTAAAAGTCAACCGTTTGAATGATATACACTTTCAAAGTGAAAAAATGTGTCCCCCCCCCTCTAACTTTTAAATTAAGAAAGTGAAAAATCTAAAAAAAGTATATGTTGTGGAACTTTTTAAAAACTTTCGACGAAAATTAGTTTGAACGAAATATATTTAGTAGTTTCAGAGCTATAGCACATTTGCCAAAACCGCAAATATAATTTGTCATTCGTACAGACACTATGAAAACAAAGTTATTTTTTCAGGCGAAAAATTATAGTGGCATTTTGGGTAGGTGTATTTAATATAATAATAGAAACTTTATTGCACACGATACAAATACAAACACATACAGAGAAAATAACAAAAAAGGGGAACTCACAATAGGCGGTCTTATTGCTACATAGCAATCTCTTCCAGGCAACCTTGGGTGAGAGACGAAACCCTTCAAGTGCGAGTTTGACTTGCACTTGGCCGATTTTTTGTTTAAGTTGTGGATAACGGTGTTGATAGTCTAATTATTATTCCTCATTATTTCTCACTGAATTATGTAAAACACATTGGTCAATTTTTTGTTATCTATACTAATATTATAAAGAGGAAAGATTTGTATTTTTGTATGTAACGAATAAACTCTTTTTGTAGATAAATATAAAAAAGTAAAGATGGAGATAACATATCTTAATTTCTTTATAAACGTGGAGGTCGGCCAGCTTTCGAAGTTTTCTTGGCAGCTTTTTTCTTCGAAGGTCCTCCCAATTTGTGAACTGCCAGTAGAGACTTTAGTTTTCTCTTTTCTTAATAATAAAGATTTAAAATAATAATTAAATTAAAATATCAAATTAGTAATAATTATGGCCATAGTAAATGTCTAATCGTATCCGAACGAAAAAATAAATTAACTTTTCGAGGGTAGACTTATAAGTAGCCAGTCATCCCGTGACCACGGTAGCTGAAAAGGTGTCGAAACGTCTGGAAAATCAAAAAACCTCTAAAAAACCTAAAAATACGGACAATTACAACTTAGTTCGTGAAATATAGCGCGTTTGATATCCGTAAAAGTTGTTTTATTTCAGTAACATAGGCTATAAATGATCCCAAAATTCCCACGGGAACGGCAACCACGCGGGTGAGATCCCAAATAAATGGAAAAAAGTAGGTATTACAGTAAATTTTGTAAATGTAGGGTAATGTAATAGTAGTTGTGTTTGTGTTAGTATATTTCATGCGTATTTCTGAATGGAAGTTTACTTTTAAACCATAAAAAAGTTAACAATACCATACAACTCTATTTCGTTATTTAACCCAGTTGTTACGGATATACATTTTTTTGTACAATACCTGCGATTTTTTATAGATAGGCTAATAAATGCATGTATGCAACAGGAAAAATAAATAAAAAATATTTGATCTCGAGACACTTCTTGCAGACAAAGGGACCATTCAGCAAATGTTTATTAAAATCATTTTATCGGAAAATACACATATTCTTTAGAATATTTTAATTTTTATGATGATCCGTATATCAAACGCTAGTAACAAGTGGGTCTAACGTATAATTATCCTGAACACACACATATAATAGCATTGATTGCAATAATATTTGTCATAAGTCCGTTTGGAATATGAACATCACATGATTGCTAAAGGGAACTCCTGGTTTACCCACAACAATGGATTGATTTCTGAAGCGCAGGAGTAATACCTATATAATACACAAAAGTTCATGATCGCAATATTCAATTACAAAAAATCGCCATAGGCGAAAGAATAAAAAAAAACAAACCTATAAAATTAATAACTAAGCCCGGTGATGTCTTTTCCAAAAGAAACTTGCATTTTTTCCACTTCTTCAAATAAGTAAAAGAAAATAAGTAAAGAAAAGATTATGTTTTATCGTGTTAGTCGGAACTCTAGTCTTCTTTTTTTAAGTATTATTATTTTAGCCGCCTCTGTGGTCTAGTGGACCACCGGTATCAGACCCAGGGGTCCCGGGTTCGATTCCCAGCATGAGTACATATTGTATTCGGTTTGGTTGGTGGTTGGACTTGTTGTAAGTCTGCCTGGCTAGCTACCACCATCTTATCTAAGTCTGACGCCATAACAACAATGTATTCAGCATTGCTGTGTTCGGGCAGTTAGAGATAAGATAGCCAGTTCCTCAGTGATTGTGGATTCCAGGAGAGGCTCGCTTCCATCTTCAGCTTTATCAATACTTAACATCAGGTATGATGAAGGCTAAGAGTCTCCCCGTCGCGTCGTTCATAAAAAAAGGGTGTCCAAAGAATTGGTTTCTCTATTATTTTATGGTTTAAAGTGTCCGTCCTATCCAATCTTTTCCTTTTGCAATTAACTTTTTAAACACATATTACGATAATATTTAATTCTTAGGTTGTATCTTTTGAAAATCTTTGTGCATGTAAGTTTTTGATGACGTGTTTGGCGCAGAGATAGGGATGCCTGCCTTTGGCACAGAAGTCGAAGTCAAAGTCAAAATATTTTTATTCAAATACACTATAATTTCGAATCGTCCAATTTTTTTCCCAACCAGCCATTCAGGACATCTTTTAACTGACAAAAGGAACGGCCACAAGAAACTTATCAGCTTTAATAGAAACAACAATATTTACAAAGAAACATGTTGTTGTCAAACACAAATCTACAGTCTTGAAATATAAATAATGAGGAAAATTTTCTCATATTCAGTTATTAGAATATTTTCCTTTTATACATTTACAATAGTTAGTTTTTATGTTAGTATCACATCCATGCATTGTGGTCTTTTAAATAATCATCTACCTTGTAATAACCTTTGCATAAGAGCGTCTTTTAAACATGTTTTCCAACCACATGTGGTGGAACTTTATTGAAGAAGAAGTCGTGAATTCGATTCCCGCACAAGACAAATATTCGTGTGTATGAATATATCTACCTATTTGTGTCTACTAGTTTGGTTGTTTACTACGTGTAGTATCTATGTATAAAAAAAAGGTTAACTAGTATTTATAACACAATTCCTAATTAATCTTACCTTGGGTAGGCATTAGGTGTGATCCTATGTACTCGTTATAGGTTATTTATTTATGTACTAGCGGCCACTCGCGGTTGCACCCACGTGGTTCCCGTTCCCGTAGGAACATCGGGATAAAATATAGCCTATTTTACTCGGGGATAGTGCAGCTTCCCAACGGTGAAAGATTTTTTCTAATCGGTCCAGTAGTTTCGGAACCTATTCAATCCAAAGAAACAAAGTCTCGATTGCTCAGCGGTTAGAGCATTAGACCGGATTTTCAAATGTTGTGGGTTCGATTCCCATCTGAGAATTCACTTGTGGCCGAGTAAATTTTTTCCAATATTTTTATATTCAAAATTTGTCATAAATTAATTTAATCTTCCCTCTTTATAAGATTAGTATAGATGTAAACTTAAGGGAGATCCTACAATAATTTAGCAAGTTAGGGAATCAGAACGCCCGCCGTTGAGAGCTCTCGGCCCCCGGGCAATGCGGATCTATCGAAAGCTTGATCGCGAACGGCCACACACGGAGAATAGGACGCTGACACTGCACATACATAATGCAGAAGGTATACTTCATGCAAACTGCACCACATACTGATGACAGAAGCGTTTATGTGATTTGTGCAACGCATATGATAACGCAGATTTGCTAGGAGGTATGCTATAAGGCTTGTTTAAAACGTATTATATCCGCAATGATATTTTTCGAAGACTAATTTTATAAAGATATTACTCGAAATCCTAAATGACTGCTTAATGCTTAAAAAGTTCAGCAACAGCAACTGCTGATTAATGTGTTTATCAGTCGTTGACTACACTGTAGTGTTAAAGGCAGATTGCACATTGCTCATCATTAGAAACGTGGTGCACCTCAAATACTTAAATTGTGAGTATGTATTTTTAGGCCCACTTTCCTTTTAAAAGAAAGCATAAGTACAACACATTATTTATTTTTTAAATAATATAAAAGGGGCTATTTAGGGCTATTTTACCAGGGTTGCTTATAAACAACACAGATTTTCCGAGTTTCTACTAGGATTTCTTTCTCACGTGATTTTGTATTTTTACACCGCATACAAAAAACAATTAAATTCGAATGCAATATTATAATTCAGTAACATCCGGGTGGTCCACTTGCAGGAAAGTTGGCTATATCTCGATTTTGTTAAATCTAGATTTAGCCCTACAAAAATGTCAATATTTAAATCTTAATATTTTTTCACTTTCGTATGTGTTAAATCTAGATTTAATTAAATCGAGACTTAACAAATTTTGCTGTAAGTGGACCTAAGTCTTGAGCGACGATTTTTAACTGTTTATCATAAACCGCCTAAGGCTAATTACACTTTTATCGGAAGAGTGCTAACCTTCAGTGAATGTGTTCTCTGCTAAGATAGGATTTTTCAGTCACACACGAGTAACTGATTAAGCCAGTTTGTAGACGCCGCCGTGACCGAAAACGGTCAGGAAAAGGTTGTTATTATTAGTAAAAAAATGCACACTCGGTGCTGGTATTGCACGGTCTAACAACTCCAGAGGATGCTCCGTGGGCGAAACACGTGTAGAGTGGTCGGTGAAGGTGCAAGGTGTGTTTTGCATTTGCATTTATTTGCGGGCTGTCGGGCGGTGCATCTTGCATGTGTTTTTTTTTGTAAGATATGGATTTCCGCCAAGTGTCGCCTCATTCTATCAAATACTAAATATTGTTATTATTATCCTAGGAGCCGTATGTAAAAAATAAGTGGACCTTCTATCAGAGGTCCATGATGCGTGTGGGCGCGGCGAGCGGGCGGCGGCGGCGCGGCCTGATGCGCGAGGATAGCGTGCTCGCACGCATCTGCGCCCCATGATTAATGCTAGGGCTGACACGGAAGTGCGAGTTTACTTTTAAATCGAAATATTTTGTTTTCTTATATAGAGATCAGATAGATATGCTTTTTAAATCTACTAGTTTATTATATTATGTTGATTCATTGTACGTTTAAATGCAAATTCTTTAATCTTATCAACGCAAGAATCTATTAAGTATTTATTAAGTGATTCAATCCAACAAAGGGCTATGTATTAACTTGGCAAATTCAGAATTTAATTTCTGAGGGTAATAGTCAGTCTAATAGTCACTTTCATATGTTTTCTTACTCTTAAACAATAATAGACATTAACTCTAACTCTATCAACTCAAGATCAACTCTTTCTTAACAGTTATTAATTAAGACGGAAGAGTTGATCACATTTTAAAATGAGATTGCTCTAAAGGTTTTAATTCTAGTACAAATTATTGTTATATTAAAACAATGCCATAAATAACTTTTTTAGTTACAAACAACATAAATATAAAAAAAACACGTATATAACTGAAGGACGTATCTTTTGTAGTATCCATTATGCTTGGAGCTTGTGCAATTGGAACCAACTTCATAGAAAAGTTTTTCTAATGTTATTATGGAGTTTTAATACAATAAATATTAGAAAAAATCTGTTCCTCCCACAAGTTATTCTCAGACGGGAGTCGGCCTTTGGGTCCAAAAACCCTTGGTTGGTGATTTTGGTTCTTTGTACCCAATGGTGGCGGGTTCGAGTCCCGTTTGGAAATAACTTGTGAGCGGAGTCGATTTTTTCTAATATGCTATTAAAATTTATCATAAGTATGAAAATAGCATTGAAAATGCAAATTATGACGACCGACGATGTTGACGACTTCCGCGGTAGAGTGGTACAAACCCACACATACACCGATTCCAAGGTGTCGCCTACTCTGAGGCCCTGGGTTCGAATCCCGGTAGGGACAAATGTTTGTATGATGAATACGAACATTTGTACCTGAGTCATGGACGTTTATTTAGATATCTTCACATAAATACTTATGTATGTATAATTATATATATTTATATCCGTTACCCTAGAATTCCATAACACAAGCCCTACAGTGCTTACTTTGGGGCTTGGTTATATGGTGTGAATGTAAGAAATATTTATTTTTATTTATTTAATTATGGAGTGTTAAACTATATTTTTTTATCAATATAGTTGTTACATAACTCGATACTCGCGAGTCGCGATGCAGCCCTAGCTTCGGTCGCGGGCGTGCCACATCTGGCGCTGCGCAGGAGTGTGAAAGTCCGCTCGGCGGCGCGGCTCCTATAATTTGAGCCCGAGAGCTCTCCACGTGCGTTTGGTCGTGTCGGTTCCCGTATGCAACACAAAAAAATATTTAGGAGGGCGCTTATTGATGTCGTTGTATTGAGTTATTGGAAAAATCCCTTGGTTAACGACTACCTATGGTCCGGTTTTAACACCGACTGATGAGTTCTGAATAGCTTCTTCGCCTCAGCCACATGACACCCACTGCTGGGTATAGGCCTGGACCAAGGATCTCCACGATAACGTGTCGATCGGTTTAGCTTATCTTGTATTACTTAATTTGACATATTTTTCATATTACACCTGTTAAATTATTTGCCAGTGGATGATATCCAGAAACTTACTGTCGGTGGTAAAATCGGCCCTTAATCTAAAGAATGTCTTGAGTGTAGCTCATTTAGGAACATTTACTGATTTTTAACAAAGTATTCTTTAATTTTTATGCGTACTGTTTATTAAAATAAAATAGCGAAAAAGTTAAGCAATAAATTAGCATGATTAATTAATTACATAATACTTACTTACTTATAATTTCTTAGACAGTATGCTGCCACAGTTTGAATAAGCTTTTTGCTAACAATTAGTTTTTCGGCAAAGGATTATTTGCACAGCTTCGTGTTGTTCACCGTCTGACCATGTAATGTAGCCGTGGGCGGTGAGCCGGTGGTTCGCGTGGATGCGTTTTACGCAAATGAACGAGATTTTAGTGATGGTTAAAAAAAATCGTTGTTCAAATATACTTTAAATGATTTTGAATGGTCAAAGTTTTCCTTAGTTTAACGCATAATCATGAGAACAGTTTCAGATGGAGACCTCTTCTAAATAAGTATTCGAATTAAAATCATTCAGTGTATCCTGCAAGCCTATTGGAAAGTTTGATTCATTCGTGAGCGCTGCAGTGATGCAAACGCTTCAGCGTCTGTAATTTCTTTTTGAACTCTGTTTTCTTCCTAAAGAGAGTTCAAACTGAAAAGAGCTACTTCAATTCTCAGCTTGTTTCTCGATATGGAAGTCTGTTTTCTAAAAAAAGATTTCAAATTCAGAGCTTTTTCAGCTCCATGCTTGTTCTAGTGATAACGTTATCTATGTCAGACTCCCAACAAGGTGACATTTTTTTCTTAATTTCGTAGTCTTTTTCTTTTTAAAAAAAGTTGTATCAACTCCCAGCTTGTTTTGAAGGTTTTTTTAGGTACCGGAATCCATACGTTCCAAATAGATAACACACATTTTTTTGATTTGAAACTCTTTTTTTAAATTCAGTTTAAACTCCAAAAAGTTCCTTCAACTCCTCGTTTCGAGAGCAACGTTCCCAAAAGGTGCCAGCAAGACGCCCAGATTCGGCAATAATTATCTGGCGGGGGGCGGCGGGGGCGGGCGGGGCAAAACGATGATAGTTAATTAGTGGAAGTCTGTTTTCTTCCTAAAAGGAGTTCGAACTCCAAAAAGATTCTTCAACTCCCAGCTTCTTCCGTGGGGGAACCTGTACGCTCCAAAGTGGTAGCACACAGTTTTGAATTTGGAAGTATCTTTTCTTCTTGAAAAGAGCTCAAACTCCAAGTTCTTTCAACTCCCAGCCTGTTCCAAAAGAAACATTAGCTCACGTTTCCAACAAGGTGCCAGCAAGACGCGCAGATTCGGCAATAATTGTCCGGCGGGGGGCGGCGGGGGCGGGCGGGGCGGTAAGATGGCCACCGTAATTAATTGGTGCGACGCGAGGGGCCGACCGCGCCGCGTCTCGCAACGCGGTATTGCGCCCGCGTGGGCAGTGCCCACGGTTGCGGCGTTTTGTAGGACAATTTTATTATTTTTGGTAAAAAAATATTAAAAATATTTAAAGTTTAAAGTGAAGATTTTAGCATAGGAGTTGTGGAAAACATTCGGTAGGTAACGATTTAGATACGTTTGTACTGTTATCATTATTTTATTAGAAAGTGCAGAAAGGTTAGTATCTTTTAGAGTAATTATCATCAGCATTATCATCATCATGAGCCCGTAGATATCCTCTTCTGGACATAGGCCTCTTCTAGATCACGCCATTGAATTTGTTCTGAATTGAAATAATGGCCATGTCTAAATATTTTAACATTGTTTTATATTAAACTAACTAACTATCCACATAAAACTAATCTACTTCTTTTCACGAGGAGGTTAAAACTTTGTAGCTCAGGCGTATAAATTAACCAATTTAATATTTTTGAAGTATTTTCAGAGTACCTAACTAGACCTACAAAATGTTATGAGTCTTATAGATTTTATCAATTTTTTTTCAGTGATTGTACCAAATAACCAGAGGTAGATCCACAGACCATAGAGAATATCCTTTTTTCTGTAAAAAACTCAGTGTATATTTTCCAAATGTTGTCCTGGATTTTAATTTTAATTGCATATCCCCCCTAATGTCGTGGACCAGCGATTCGACCGTAAACGTCTCACCCACACGCCGCGGGCACCCGCTCGCCACTACATACCTACCCTAATACACCGGCAGAACCGTCCACCTTAACCTGACCCCTCAATATGGACCGAACCACACCATCTTCCACACTCAACGCGTAAGCTTCAAGGGGCGCGGAGGATCCACCTACGCCGGCGCTCGTCCGATACCGCACTATACCATAGTTCAGCAATAGCAAGATCTCTGACCACTACTAAACCTAACCCCTCCGTCGCCCAACGACGTACGATGCGAGGGGCGCAGGGTATCTCCCCAAGCACCGGTCAAGAGCCTCATACAAATTGCATGGGTGTGAGTAACGCTAGCGCTGGACCTCTGTTCGGTTGAGCGTAAATTCTGTTGCGTAAGTAGGAGACGTCTCCGAGATAGGTCCGAGTGAAAAGATATTGGGAGAATTCTAGCTTAATAAGATAACAGAATATTTCTGTTAATACTTGCTACGAAGCAGCGAGACAATTCGATGATAACGAATTTTGTAAGGCTACTGAGCCTATTGGGTTTTGTTTTGTACATTTTCTTTTTTAATTGTTTCATGATTTTCTTTGACATATTTTCAGTATAAAAATTGAAACAAAATGTTTTCATTCGGCAAATTTAGCATTAAAAACTATTTCGACGAAAACTTTGGTAAGATAAAAATTATCGCCAACCACCAGTTTTACACCAGTTTTAATAAGTGATGGCAATACTCTTTTCACCGAAACCAATTTTCCTTCAGGCACTATTTGATAGAATCAGGCGTTACTTGGCGGAAATCCATATCTTAGTAGAAAACGAAAAATATGTCGCGTAATTCCGCAAGAAAAAATGCAGATGCAGCCCAGTGACACACCTTGCACCTTCACCGACTACTCTACACGTGTTTCGCCCACACACGGAGCATCCTCAGGAGTTGTTAGACCGTGCCAATCTCAGCACCGAGTGAGTAAAATGGCCCCAAACAGCCGTATTTAATGCTTCCCACTCCCCCCCTCCCCGCCCTCAGTGTGACGCATCGCGACTATAAGAGTGAGACAGAGTAATAATTAATGGAAATTGTTATAATAAATGTAAATTAAATGTAAAAGTATGATATAAATATGTGATATCGATGGAAGTTTTTTTTTTTTTTTTTTTTTTTTTTTTTTTTTTTTAATAATTTTTTTTTTTTTTTTTTTTTTTTTTTTTTTTTTTTTTTTTTTTTTTTTTTTTTTTTTTTTATTTTTTTATGAATCCCTATCACTGTTTGTTTGTCTACAAATACGCAGAAGTGGGGAGGAAGAAACATTTATCTGATCGTTAAGTATGGTTCCATCAACATTATGTTTGATAATTTCTAATTGTTCCAACACGTTCAGTCGTAAACTTTTATTACAAGTATGTAAAACCTCGTAGGAATGCCCATCAGATAATTGGTGACCGGTATCTAATAAATGTTCCGCGAAATGAGATCGTTCTGGTCGGGCATTCCTATAGGCAGAAATATGTTCTTTATAACGTGTTTCAAAACAGCGCCCAGTTTGTCCCACGTATACGGAATTACACTCGTCACATGTTAACCTATATACACCTGACTTCCTGCCAACCTCTGTTTTTTCCTTACCATTGCAAATGGCCCGTCGAACGGTGTTAGTGGTTCGAAATGCCACGTGAACGTCGTTGTTTCTTAAGATTTTTGATATTTTCTCTGAAATTTTCCCTACATATTAAACGATTATTCATCTCGGCTAATCACCCCGATGAATCCACAGGCCCCTGTGTTGTACGGTTTACCTAAAATACACAAAGACAATGTTCCCGTGCGCCCTGTGGTTTCATATATAGGATGTCCAGCATATGAGCTAGCAAAAAAGTTAAATGATATTATTAAAGAAAAGTCATCATTTTATCCTAAATATAGTATTCAAAATACAGCAGATTTAATTGCCAAAATAAGGGATGTTATTTTACCTCCTAATTCTATTTTTCTTTCTCTGGATGTTGACAGTTTGTTTACTAACGTTCCCTATCAAGAAACTCTCAAAATACTCTCAAATATTCTAGAGAGAAGGCGTATTCATCCAGGGGAGGCAAACGAAATTGTGCATTTAACCAATATTTGCATGCAACAAAACTATTTCAAATTCAATGGTGGGTATTACAAACAGAAGGAGGGGTTGGCCATGGGTTCTCCGCTATCACCTCTGATGGCGGAGATCTTCATGGACAATTTTGAGAATAGGCATTTCACAGGTAATAATAACATTCTTTATTATTATCGTTATGTTGATGATATACTCATATGCTGGACCGGTACTAGACAAGAATTAGAGTCTTTCTATTCATTTGTAAATAATTTACATCCAAAGATTAAATTTAAACTAGAAGTTGAAGTCGATAATTCTATAAATTTCTTAGATTTAACCATTACACGGGAACATTGTCGTCATAATTTCCAAATATATAGAAAGCCTACACATACTGATGTAGTAATACCTGCGGCTTCCTGTCACCCTTGGCAACACAAACTAGCTGCTTTTCATTCTTATATTAATCGTCTATTGACGGTGCCTTTGTCAAATGAATCTTATATGAAAGAATTAAATACCATTTATAATATTGCCGTTGCAAATGGTTATGATCGACGGATGATAGATAAAATGGTTAAGACTAAAATTAACAAACAGATGGCTAAACTTTTATATGCGGTGCCGCGTGAACGTGTTGTTCATACTTATCGGTCAAGTATGATTTATGTAGGGAAAATTTCAGAGAAAATATCAAAAATCTTAAGAAACAACGACGTTCACGTGGCATTTCGAACCACTAACACCGTTCGACGGGCCATTTGCAATGGTAAGGAAAAAACAGAGGTTGGCAGGAAGTCAGGTGTATATAGGTTAACATGTGACGAGTGTAATTCCGTATACGTGGGACAAACTGGGCGCTGTTTTGAAACACGTTATAAAGAACATATTTCTGCCTATAGGAATGCCCGACCAGAACGATCTCATTTCGCGGAACATTTATTAGATACCGGTCACCAATTATCTGATGGGCATTCCTACGAGGTTTTACATACTTGTAATAAAAGTTTACGACTGAACGTGTTGGAACAATTAGAAATTATCAAACATAATGTTGATGGAACCATACTTAACGATCAGATAAATGTTTCTTCCTCCCCACTTCTGCGTATTTGTAGACAAACAAACAGTGATAGGGATTCATAAAAAAATAAAAAAAAAAAAAAAAAAAAAAAAAAAAAAAAAAAAAAAAAAAAAAAAAAATTATTAAAAAAAAAAAAAAAAAAAAAAAAAAAAAAAAAAAACTTCCATCGATATCACATATTTATATCATACTTTTACATTTAATTTACATTTATTATAACAATTTCCATTAATTATTACTCTGTCTCACTCTTATAGTCGCGATGCGTCACACTGAGGGCGGGGAGGGGGGGAGTGGGAAGCATTAAATACGGCTGTTTGGGGCCATTTTACTCACTCGGTGCTGAGATTGGCACGGTCTAACAACTCCTGAGGATGCTCCGTGTGTGGGCGAAACACGTGTAGAGTAGTCGGTGAAGGTGCAAGGTGTGTCACTGGGCTGCATCTGCATTTTTTCTTGCGGAATTACGCGACATATTTTTCGTTTTCTACTAAGATATGGATTTCCGCCAAGTAACGCCTGATTCTATCAAATACTTACAATCAGCAAGCGTAGCTGTACAGGCACGTTTTTACATCAAATTAACTAAACTCCATCGGGTGGCGTCTCAAAATGTATGGTTCAATCAACAATGCAAGCGATTTAATGTCATTCCAAATTATATTAATATCCATTCCAACACGACCAGTCCTGCGGCCGGTTTGGCCATACGTAAAGCTCAAAAAGTCTGGTTAGATGCGGAATCTCGCCGTTGGTTCGCGATTAGAGACAATCTTAAATTACATATTAAAATTTTACATACAGAATTATCACACAATTTACATAGCGTTGAGTTCGACCTTTTAGACCAAAAGGCTAGAGATCTCGCATCACAGACTATTCATTATAAGTTTATTAATCAATCTCACAAATTACAAAGGTTAAGGGTAACACAACACGGTGGAAGTAATGTGGGTAGACATAGTAGAAATAACAATGGTAGGATTGGTGATGGACATTCCTTCTATCCCCGCGTAGAAAACTTAACAAATGTGCAATTTTCCCAAAGCGAGGTGTCGCTTTTGGAAAAAGGTCTCAAATATAACATAACCCCAAAATTGACTTCATCTTTGGTGGAGGGATTAGCTGTAGATTCAGAGGTGGCTATTGTTATTAATAAAAAGGATAATATGGTGAAGGGTGTGGTTACCAACGAATTAAATAAAATTCAACCTACTAACTGTGGGGGGCCCGAGTTGCGAACAGTGAGGTCGTTGCAACAAAAAATAGATAATAATGATTTAATAGTGACAAAGGCTGATAAGGGCAATAGTATTGTTATATTAAATAAAGATGAATACATAAATAAAGTTCAGGACATAATTCATAGCGACGACTTCATTCCTTTGCGCTCGGACCCGACGACACGGTACAACACGGAGGTCAAAAATAATATTAATCATTGTAAATTTCTTTTTCCAAACGATTATTCATCTCGGCTAATCACCCCGATGAATCCACAGGCCCCTGTGTTGTACGGTTTACCTAAAATACACAAAGACAATGTTCCCGTGCGCCCTGTGGTTTCATATATAGGATGTCCAGCATATGAGCTAGCAAAAAAGTTAAATGATATTATTAAAGAAAAGTCATCATTTTATCCTAAATATAGTATTCAAAATACAGCAGATTTAATTGCCAAAATAAGGGATGTTATTTTACCTCCTAATTCTATTTTTCTTTCTCTGGATGTTGACAGTTTGTTTACTAACGTTCCCTATCAAGAAACTCTCAAAATACTCTCAAATATTCTAGAGAGAAGGCGTATTCATCCAGGGGAGGCAAACGAAATTGTGCATTTAACCAATATTTGCATGCAACAAAACTATTTCAAATTCAATGGTGGGTATTACAAACAGAAGGAGGGGTTGGCCATGGGTTCTCCGCTATCACCTCTGATGGCGGAGATCTTCATGGACAATTTTGAGAATAGGCATTTCACAGGTAATAATAACATTCTTTATTATTATCGTTATGTTGATGATATACTCATATGCTGGACCGGTACTAGACAAGAATTAGAGTCTTTCTATTCATTTGTAAATAATTTACATCCAAAGATTAAATTTAAACTAGAAGTTGAAGTCGATAATTCTATAAATTTCTTAGATTTAACCATTACACGGGAACATTGTCGTCATAATTTCCAAATATATAGAAAGCCTACACATACTGATGTAGTAATACCTGCGGCTTCCTGTCACCCTTGGCAACACAAACTAGCTGCTTTTCATTCTTATATTAATCGTCTATTGACGGTGCCTTTGTCAAATGAATCTTATATGAAAGAATTAAATACCATTTATAATATTGCCGTTGCAAATGGTTATGATCGACGGATGATAGATAAAATGGTTAAGACTAAAATTAACAAACAGATGGCTAAACTTTTATATGCGGTGCCGCGTGAACGTGTTGTTCATACTTATCGGTCAAGTATGATTTATGTAGGGAAAATTTCAGAGAAAATATCAAAAATCTTAAGAAACAACGACGTTCACGTGGCATTTCGAACCACTAACACCGTTCGACGGGCCATTTGCAATGGTAAGGAAAAAACAGAGGTTGGCAGGAAGTCAGGTGTATATAGGTTAACATGTGACGAGTGTAATTCCGTATACGTGGGACAAACTGGGCGCTGTTTTGAAACACGTTATAAAGAACATATTTCTGCCTATAGGAATGCCCGACCAGAACGATCTCATTTCGCGGAACATTTATTAGATACCGGTCACCAATTATCTGATGGGCATTCCTACGAGGTTTTACATACTTGTAATAAAAGTTTACGACTGAACGTGTTGGAACAATTAGAAATTATCAAACATAATGTTGATGGAACCATACTTAACGATCAGATAAATGTTTCTTCCTCCCCACTTCTGCGTATTTGTAGACAAACAAACAGTGATAGGGATTCATAAAAAAATAAAAAAAAAAAAAAAAAAAAAAAAAAAAAAAAAAAAAAAAAAAAAAAAATTATTAAAAAAAAAAAAAAAAAAAAAAAAAAAAAAAAAAAAAAAAAAACTTCCATCGATATCACATATTTATATCATACTTTTACATTTAATTTACATTTATTATAACAATTTCCATTAATTATTACTCTGTCTCACTCTTATAGTCGCGATGCGTCACACTGAGGGCGGGGAGGGGGGGAGTGGGAAGCATTAAATACGGCTGTTTGGGGCCATTTTACTCACTCGGTGCTGAGATTGGCACGGTCTAACAACTCCTGAGGATGCTCCGTGTGTGGGCGAAACACGTGTAGAGTAGTCGGTGAAGGTGCAAGGTGTGTCACTGGGCTGCATCTGCATTTTTTCTTGCGGAATTACGCGACATATTTTTCGTTTTCTACCTTCAGGCACTGTTAATAATTTGGACGTCGTCTTCCATAAAAGCTTAAAACGCCGATTGCTTGCGATCCCCGGTCCCAACAAATACGTAAACACGGTCGGGTGTTTGTTTATGCATCGTCACGCTAATCCCTTAAGGGCAGCGGCTGATCGTTTAGCATTCTGGCCGGCTCGCCCCCGCGAGACTGGCCGGGTGGGCAGGGAAGGGGTTAATGTCTCGCATCTCGTAAAAAGTTTGTACGCGTTATTCTTGCCGTTTCACTTTCTATTTGCCTATAGTTGCCGTTGATTGCTACCGTAAAACATGGCAAAACTGAGAGGGTATGGCGGAATCTACTAAAAGCGGCAACGGTTTTCTTGTAAATGTTACTTAGCGACAGCATTGCGCTTATCTATCGTATCATCATTTCATACTAGATGTAGTTTCGAGCATATCAGATTAGTAAAACAATTATTGTACCTTTGGACGTTCCAAAACAATTACACAAACATCTGATTAACAAAACAGTATTCTAATCAGCGCATCTAAAGGTCGCTTTCGTGAATCCGCTTCTAAAGTGCAGCTTCTGAAATATGTGTTCTATAAATTGGGGGGTAGAGTTTAGTTTGATATAACGCTAGGTTTTCTCGGTTCCTCGGTTTTCCTGCACGTCGCCTCGCCCTTGCCCGCGTAAGCAATCGTTTGTATGCACCGCGCTAACCGTCGCGATACGTCGCACTAGACGTCAGCTCGAAAGCTCTCACTCCAGTTACAGCGTAAAGCACCGATATATATTCGTAAATAAATAATGCGCCATTTGTCTGGTGCAATGCTTCTAACTGGAGCGAGTGGACCGAATAATTGAGCTGTTGGGGTAGAGGAAGTTCTTTAGTGCAGATCTTCATTACACTCCTGAATCTCGTATATACGTATATAGAGACTTCGTGATCTGAATATCGAGTGTTTGTTGTAATAGAATCAATTGAGATTAGAAGCTTAATTAAGTATATAACTCCAGTTAGTTATTTATTTGTGCCATATCTATGCATGACAAGTGCCAACGAAATCCGATTTTATGGAATGGAATATGGAAAACTTTAGTATTTTTTGGCTGTTCTGTTAGTCGGTTTCCGAAATTGAGAATTTCAAGTTGAGTCTCAAATCTCACTTGATTGTCAATTCAGAAACCAACCATTAGTATTTTCATGTTCCATTGATAATGATGATGATGTGTTCGACGTAGAATGAGCTCGCATGTGAAGGGACTTGCGAAGCCAAACCAATTTTTGAAGCGACGACGTTCGCAGCTCGAGCAGTGTAGGTACCCAGTTATTCATATGCCTCGATAGTATAATAAGTTTGCTATTTAATAATATTGTGATTAAGTTGCACCCATTGTTAGTAAGTCTCCAGGTGGAGATATGCCCTTAACGAGTTCTGCATACCGTTGCCGCTGCAGCTCGCGCAGCATTCTGTCTGGCGGGGGAATGCTCTGGCACGCTCGCCCGACGGATGCCAGTCCTGGCACGAGCGCCAATGCCAACCGGCCCAATTTGTTAGCTTCGATAATCAGGTGGATTTAACCCGCTAGACAAAAAAAGGATGTAATTAGTAATTTTTCGTGACCCGCGGTTTTACCTGCGTGGTTTCCGTTCCGTTCCAGATAAATTAATTCTATTGATTTCACCCACTTCAATATTATTTTCGGGACAGCTGTAGCCATAATCCTTCTACAATAGTTAAGTAAGTTACAGTCGGGGAACTTCCCGGTTGACCAGTAGAGTTTTTTTAATGAGCTCTATTTAAAAAAGTAGTAGATATAAAGAAAATGTTTATATCACAATAATAGCACATTAACAGGTATTTTATAAATTATTTCTATAACCTTAGTACTTTCCGAGAAAATGTTTCTGAAAAAAATCTCTACTGGTAAACCAGGAAGTTCCGATTGTATATATTATGTAGGGACAGTTCAATGGTATAGGCAGGGGGCGATTTCGTGTTTATTATATTAGACTGGAAGTTCGAATGCCAAAACCTCATTGAAGATAGTTAACTTATTTGAGAGGTAAGTGATTTTTTTTTCTTTTTATGAACGACGGAGAGGGACTGATATTAAGTATTGATAAGGCTAAAGATGGAAGCGAGCCTCTCCCGGAATCCTCAATCATTGAGGAACTGGCTATCTTATCTCTAACTGCGGAAACACAACAATGCTGAATACATTGTTGTTATGGCGTCAGGCTTAGATAAGATGTTGTGGTGGTAGTTAGCCAGGCGGACTTACAACAAATCCTAGCACTAACCAAACCGAAAACAGTATGTACCCTCGCTGGGAATCGAACGGGACCCCTGGATCTGATACCGGTGGTACCACTAGACCACAGAGGCGGTTAAAGTTTGAATATTTCAGCTTTGCAAGTAGGGGAAGGTAGTATACTATCGGACAGCCTATAGTATCGGACAATATTGATAACATCTCTATTTCACTACACAAGCACCCTCTGTGAACACACTAGCAAAGTATGCCATCCATCCTAAGCACTCGGTGAATAAGTCTGCGACAAGCTGCCGACATTCTGCGAGCACGGCATCGATTATTAGTTAGTAGTTCGATTTCGACATAACGATTTTTTTAAATCGTTTATTATAGGCAGAATTCAGTTGTTTTTAACAATGCAAGTTAAAAGGTGTATCACAAGTTTATCACTTATTAAATTGATGTCATTAAATCAAATGATAATGGGCATGTTCTTTTTTATTTTTATTTTTTATAATGCTAATGTAATGTAACGGACAGCAAAGTTTCGTATAGTATGAGATACATTCACACGTCCTTTACAACATGAAATAATAATAGAGAAATAGTTCATTATAATAATAATAAGTTTCATTATCTTTTAAATCCATTTTCATTATTATTATTAGCTTTTATTAAAGCTTCAGTGTGTATATATGGCCGGTTATGGGATTTAGGTTTAACTACTGATCGAATTTAGATGAAACTGCAGTAATATAGCTTATAAATCAGAATAACACATAACTACCCGGAACCACGCAGGTGAAACCGCGGGCGGCCGCTAGTTACCATAATAAGATACTTTTAAGTTTTTGTGATACTTGTATTATAATAATACCTAACAATGAAAATTGATTTGACTTTTTAAAACCCAAATACCAAGATACATAGTATTCTAACCTACCTTATATTCGTTGTGTTTTAATTATCAATAAATAATAATATCAAATTAATAATATGTCCCATACAAAACGAGACTGTCCGATACTTAACGAAACGGGTATTGCATTTTATGTGTTACGCTTTTCTAAATATTAATTAGCTTATCTAATTAACACGTTTACAAGGTACTCAGTGCCGGTATTGAATTATTCTCATTCCTATTTATAATACATTTTTCATAAGCCTTTTAAGTATGATGTCCCATACTTAATAGTCCAATAGTAAACAAACTTTAAAAAAAATTTTGATATAACTAAGTAATTGGTAAAGTTATTTAACTTATAAATAATAAATGAAGTCAAAACTTCATAATTATAAAATTAAAATGATGTTCATGACTTCAAATTAGAGACTTATTTGATAAAAATGAAATGTGTCCGATACTATACTACCTTCCCCTACTTTCCCCTCAAATACTACTTCGTATTTCCATGTTATTCTTTAAGCACTTTCCCACACTTCTGCTTAGAAAATACCTATTCTATTCTGGTTTTTCAGGAAGGAATTTTGATTTCTCAATAGTTAAATAACAAGCTATAACAAGACCGATTGAACCTAAAACTGGGACGCTAATAGTGACTGTTGAAAAAGCTAGTTCGACATTTTATCTGCAAGATATATCTGAATGAGTCGGAACCGGTCCTGTCGGAAGCGTGTCGTATCGGAGCGGCGTCCGCGCAACTAATTAGAGGGCCAATAGGACCGCGGATTCCTGTCCTGACTGGAGCCGCCGTAACGGGATCTCTGATAGTAATCGACGCGATGAAGTTAAACCTACTTGGTCCGGTAGCTTTACTTTTAGTAACTAGTATAATATGTACAGTCGACACACGTAAAGTTTTTGCACTGCGATAACTGCATTTATTTTGTCACGTCAAACTTGTTGTACAGTCAGCATCATAATCATCTGATCGTCCAACGTGACCAAACGATCTGACGTAAGATATTTCAAATTTATATAGGCAAATAGTCACCATATTAATCCAAGCATGCAAAGTGTTCGAAACATCTGAGCGCCCTTTCTTTCAATATTTCAATGAAGTTTTCAAATGACCACTCCTGTATTTGCGTGTGCCTCTGAACAGGCATTGCGTGTTTCGTTACCGAGCGTTAAGGACTCCGACCGAACTACTCGCGTCGGGCGGTGGACGGTTAATGTGTTACGATGAAGTTTCATAAACCTTTTTATATTTACGCTAAAATATCAAAATTTTAATGATTTTGCAAATGACTTCTCCGGTATTTGCGTGTGCCTTGGTGTACAGGATTAGACGTGTTTCGTTAGGGAGCGTTTAGGACTCCGACCGAACTAGTCGCGTCGGGTAATGGACGGTTAATGTGTCACGATGAAGTTTCATAATCGCTGCTGCCGTCGTGCACTGAAAATCTAGCAGCTGGCGTATTCTTTGTTTTTCTTTCTCTTCCAGTCCAGCGTGAGACTACCTTTTACATTATATTATCGCCAACATATCAAAACTTTTATAGATTTTACAAGTAACTCCTTCTGTGTTTGCATGTGCCTCGGTACTCGATACACAACTACACAGTATTACTCCCCGTTTCCACTAGCGAAACATTTACAAGATAACATGTTGTAAACGTATAATGCGACCACTAACTAAATGCATCATTCGACAGCTCCTATCGAGTGCCATTGGTCATCCTCTCAGCGGCCGCACTATATTTTATAACGTGTTTTCATGTAAATGTTTTGCCAGTGGAAACGGGGCGATAGACGTATTTTGTTAGGGAATATTTAGGACTCTGACCGAACTAGTCGCGTCGAGTAGTGAACGGTTAATGTGTCACAATTAAGTTTCATAATTGCTGCTGCTGTCGTTTCACTGGGTTCCGCAGCGCACCTGTACTCTATGCAGGTTTTGGTATAGAATATTCAGTCGGATTAGCTTTGGCTCAAGTTATTTTTGATGCATATAAGTTAAGCCTTGTTATTACATGAACATGTGACGGCGATAAAAATAAGAAATTTGAAAGTAATCGTGATTTATTATCACCGCACCGAAAGAAAAGTTGTAATGTTTTTAAATGTTATGAGAAATTCTTTCAGGAGTACTTAAATATGAAACCAAGGGAATAAACCTTTCAGGCTGATAGCACCCGTCTAACACAAGAAAATCCTTAAAATTAAATTCTCTTTCCGCGTGAAATATTGGCAAGGACAAAAATATCACCCATTTGACTTTACTTAAATGGTCTAAACGTGCGGAGCCAAAACGCGAAATAAATAAAATATATATTTGAAAATCGTTCAGGAATCCCGTTGAGTAACCTCAGCGGCGAATAAAAAATAAAGACGTTTCCCGTTGGGCGTATTGACGCCACGTGGTAGGGGGTCATCGTCGCAGGTTTAACGGTGCAGTCGCGACACGAGGCGCTGCGGCTGTTACAGACACTTTTTTTTTTTAGACATTGAGCACAGTCGTCAAAACTAAATAACAATCGGACTTGGCGTCACGCCTTTTTTGTCCTGGCTGGCACGACTCACGTCTTTTTAGAAAGAAAAGATAGGTAACGGACATCTTTTCTTGACTGCAAGGTGTTCACTGACGCTTTATGGATTACAGTTTTAGGTACCTTTTATTTCTGAGAAGGTGGGAATGTGGTTTGGTTTTCTGAAATGTAGGAATCAATTCCTTATTTGTAGTGAAAAAAGTATAGGTAGTAATTAGATATGTTGGGTAGCCCTGTTTTTCACCATTTTGGAGTATCGAGTGAGTCGATATGTGATTAAGGATTTTATGAAAGTGGTTACAGCCGGGTAGTCGCTAAATGTGTTTGAGTGTATCCGACCCCCGCCCTGATCAGATATAACATAACACATTTATTTAGACAGAGCAGCGTATTTAGACATTCTACATTGCACTTCTATTAACTATATTTTTATTTTTCTTGCCTTGGCTGGCACCGATTCCAAAAGTTTTAATTTTTTCTTTGTGAAGTCGTTTTTTTTTTAAATAAAAATTTCTTAATCACAATTTTTAGTTCCATCGTGTGCCATTACTTACACTAAAAATCAGCCCATACACAACAATGATGTCATCTAGGTAAACGGCTATTTGCTAAAACGTAAATATATTTTTTAGGATTATGAAAAAACTACTAGCCAGATCCTCGTAAAAATTATATGGGACCACACTTGAACAAAGTATGTTCTTTCAGAAAAAAAAAGAATTATAATATCGGTTGACAACTAACGACGTTATATTAAAACAAACATAAAAAAACTAAACAGTCGACATGAGTGAGAACCTCCTCCTTTTTTGTAGTCGGTTAAAAAACAAAAAAAACACACCTGTCAAACAACAGGTACAAGCTGGGCTTGGTATACATCTTTGCAGACTATAAAGACGACGAATCGTAAAATTTAATCCTACAATTCCTGGCTTCAAAAAACATCGCATTAGATATATCTCAGCGCGAGTATTGCCCCCTTGAACTTAACAAAGAAGCCTAAACACTACTTAAAATATTAGTTTTAAGTAATGTAATGGTTTTGTCTGTAGGTATCCAAGTACTCAATTAGTTACAACACAAATGACCTGCATAGATAGTTCGTCGGTGGCACAGGCACAGGTGTGGCCGATGGGGCCGCGATGGCGACCGTGCGGAAAAAACAAGTGAAGCGCGCGTCAACGCTGCCTCGCCGGCGCCGCCGCCATGTTTCTAACCCATCCCTTTTTAACCAGACTAGATAGACAGAGTAATCTTTTTTATGCTTTGTACCTTTTAAAATGCAAATAAAACAAATTTCCTTAGAAGTAATAGAATTCTCGAAGATCAATGAAAGTAAAGGATTTTGACACTTACGTTTTTAATAAAGACATTAATGTTTGAAAAATATTGAATTCGCAGCGAGAGAATCACCCCCAAGTCAGATGCTCTCCCTAATATATTTTTTTTCTTTGGTTACTTTGTGTTTTTATGAAATATAAATTAATATCATTATTAAGGTCATATTTCAATCAGATTTAAGACGATAACGTTTTCCACTCTTACAATCTCAAAAAATCTAACAATTTATGGCAAACCTTCACGTACGAGTATAATGTATAAACACATGCTATTGCTTATTAATGTTATCGTTAGTTATTATTAGTGTTTCTTTATGTAGTTATAGCACGATAAACCACCCTTTCTTGGCTGATATCCCTATATGTCGCACCAAGCGCTACTCAACATCTTTTATATTGCGCACAGCAAAGGAGTAGAACTTCCTCCCTGCGTCTGTATTTCCGAGTACTTATAACTCGACCACCTTCAACGCAAGAGTGAATAGGCACCTTCTGGGTTAGCTCGCTCCATCGTGGATCCTGTCTTAGCCCTGGGGCTTGATTAGGATCAAGAGCAAACCCATATAAAGTAAAAAAATCTTATATGAAAAATCTATGCGGGTTCGAATCCCGTCAGGGCGACATGAGACTAGTTGTTTTTTTCTAGTTTATTTTATTGTTTAATATTTATCATATAAAAATAGCATTGTAAAATGAAAAATTAAAAAGTTATAATTAGATGGCTGTTTCATCTTAATCGATAGTCAAACATCTGTAAAGATGTTTCTTTCGAATGCGAGGATATTTCTCTCATTGATGAAGCGGCGGTGGCCAACACCGTATAACGGTGAATATACTAGAAAGATTCGACGGGTCCTCATAGGTCTCTGTAGTATAATTGGTTAATGCATTGGGCCGGACTCCCAAGGATGCGGGTTCGAATCCCGTCAGGGCGACATGAGACTAGTTGCTTTTTTCTAGTATATTTTCTTGTTTAATATTTATCATAAAAAAAATCTGTTTACGTGTATTTTCTTCCGCACCAAGACTGCTTACTCAATGTCGTCATCGTCGATTCCCGTTTACGCCACTACCCGCAGATCCGCCATAAACTCGACGCTGAACGTCAGGCGCTGCGTTATACTGCTGCGGTTTACGAGGCTCTGCATCACGGGATAAGATCCTGAAACATCAGCCTCTAAAAGTTTCAGCGCATAGTATATATGTTTCATAGCATATATGTTTCTGGAATTTCTTGCGATTATAAAATAAAAGAAAAACATCTACAACGTAAAAATTAGACAAGGGGGCTAATTGTCTAATTTTAAAATTTATCGCAATCATTTTCAATTCGTCATTTGAAAGATATTTACATACTTCAGGCCGTCACTATTTGACGTTTGAAAGGGATTGTGATCGGGACGCGTTTTGAAAGGTATAGAATAAACGAAATTGAACTGTCTTATCAAAGTGGCAGACGAAAATATTACAATCACAATAACTCTGAAAGAGATTGTGATAGATTTTGAAATTAGACAATTAGGGGGCTGGGGAACTGATGCTGTCTGTGTTTTCCTATCAGCTAATGAAAAACACAGTTTGAGTTTTAGGTGACATAATAAGCCTTCATCATACTATGTTATAAGTCATAAGTCATTTATTCCATAAAACAATATTACATTGTGTCGGAAATTAAGTAACACATAAACAGATTATAAATTTAAACAAATTAATTAACATCAAATTAAAGCAAGTCAAATTATTAAACATCTAAATAAATCAAATTCAAAATTTAATAACATTCATTCATATGAAATTAAAATAATAAAAAAAGATATATAAAAAGATATATGGGTCTTTAAGTAATGATAAGGCTGGAGGTAAAATCGAGCTTCTCCCGGAATCCCCTGAGTTCTGAGGAACTGACTGTCCCAACTGCCGTATGCCAGAACACAACGGTGCTGAAACATTAATGTTTTTCCAGATCACCATAAAAACCGACACTTTTATAATATTCCCAACCGTAGGCCAGTTATCTCCTCATGGTCAAATGTTTCTTTTTACCAAAATTCGTCACGATAGAGATTATTCTGTATGTATTTGATGGCTTTAATAATTTTTGACAATACTACTGACTCTTCCTGACTGAACATAAAACTATGGGTTCTGTTCTGCAGAATATTTAATTCTTTTCTTCGACAGTGTGACCGTAATTTTCTTTTCGGAAACGCTCGGATAAGGAGGTTTTCTCATTCAATTTCTGCGTAGAAAAACGCACTTCCCGGCCTAGGCCGGTAGAGTATTTTTTTATTTAGAAAGAAAAATACGATACAATGCCTTCCGAATCGCACTATCTAGTTTTTATGTTACATTTTATTCTTATTTTAAATAACTTAGAATTCATCCTTAATAGGCTATTTGACAATGCGAAAAATAAATTGTCAATTACTGTTATCAGTATAAATTATGTTATGAGTTTAAAAATGGTTTTTTATTAACGTAAGTTGAAAATAATTATAAATTTATTTAAATATCCGTAAATAAAAATGCATTTTTTAAACGTTTTGTCACGTGACACAAAACGCTCCAGATTCGTCGAGTTTATAATGACGTCACCTGCTTGTAAACCTCGTTTGCCTACGTATGTGGATGATATGCAGAATACAGGCAAGTGACGTCACCGAACCCATTGCAGCGCCATATTGTCAAAGTAGCGTTTTGGCGCGCTATTTAAATATTGAATTTTTAATTTGATATTTTTCAGCAAATATGTACCAGAATAAAAAAAACAACTTTTACTGGGTTCCTTAAACTCCACTACATAATATAAAATGGGTTTTCAAAACCTGTCAAATAGCCTATTATAATACTCCGTTTGGGTTCATATAATTATTTTAAATCCTCAAATCATAAAAACAATTCATTAACTATAAATTTTTAAGATTTTAATTCCAACAAGGTATACATTCTTTTTTATTCACGATCGGGGAGACTCTTAGCCTTCATCATACCTGATGTTAAGTATTGATAAGGCTGAAGATGGAAGCGAGCCTCTCCCGGAATCCTCAACCACTGAGGAACTGGCTATCTTATCTCTAACTGCCGGAACACAACAATGCTGAAAACATTGTTGTTATGGCGTCCGACTTACATAAGATGGTGGTAGCTAGCCAGACGGACCCACGACAAGTCCTACCACCAACCAAACCGAATACAATATGTACCGCCCGCTCTGAATCGAACCCGGGATCCCTGGGTCTGATACCGGTGGTTGTTACTACTAGACCACAGAGCCGGTTTAAAATGTAAATTTAACATGTCAATGACGTGATCCTTTTTCCCTTTAGTTTTCCCTTATAAGAACCCTTAAATATGAGTGCGTGAGCGTGAGAATAACCACTTGCAAATCTGGGGCAGCAATCACCCACTATTTATCCAGTCATAATTTTAATAAGCCAGGATTTGGGCGGTGTAATAAATCCTGTAGTTTCGCAATAGCACAGATTAGGAGCCGTAACGTTTTATATCGCGTTGTGCAGACTCGCTTTTTAAAGACCATCAAAGTGGCGGGTCCATAAAACGAGGGGTCCCTGCATTGGGTCCGGGTTTATGCGGGCTTGGGAATGCGGGGTTAGCTGCTTGGAGGTGGGAGATGTTTTGGATATGTGTCCAAGTACGGTCTGTAATACGGACTGATCATGCTGATATTTTGACCGCTTGATATTAAATTGTTGTTTTTTATTCGCCACGTGGTGCTGCGTTTTTGTTTGTTGACTTAGCGAAATCAAATTTTCTCGAAGTTGTAAAGTAATTCTTTCGTACCTTGATGTGATTGCGAAGTTGTTGAGTTTTTTTTTGGTTTGTCTTGTCACTCAAGCTAAGCAATTTGAATAAAATAAAAAGATAATTGAAAGTGTCATCGTTTGCCGTGCGATTCTGTAACAAATACGCGATCACTTCGACACCGAACTCACTTCTAGCTTGGAAACGAAGTTGCCTCTACTGAGCAATGTTAGAGTCAATTGTTATTTGCACGTCTTGAGTGAGTTCGTTGTCGACGTGATCGGGGATTTTGTTACAGAATTGCACAGCTGATCCCAGTAGTTGTATTATTAAGGTTTTATTGCTCAAAATTAAGGAGTATTGAAACCCTTTTTTGAGAGATCCCGAGAAAGGTACCTACTCTCGCACGCAAGAAAATCCGCGTTAGTGCTACCGTGAAGTTTCAGCGCGCGCCCCGTTGTTTTCTCGAAACATGTCCAGTCAATCGCAAGAAAATCGAAAATTTTCTTGAAATTTAAAATATTTTTTCATGAAAATACCGAAAAGACAGTAAAATCTGAAGAAAATTGGTGTCCGAAGAAAGGAAAGGACAAAGACAGATACAGTGTCCTTATTAGTTTTAAGTGAAAAAATTGTGGAAATATGGATCGAGTAGTCAATTGTTTCGCCGGCCATTTTGATAAAACTGTGGAAGATTTTCTTAAGCCATTCCAGGCGCTAGCCGTGTATAATAAATGCACTAGTCCTGAAGAACAAATTCTATTTATTGCTATGCCGTCATTTTTAAAATGCAGTGCTTTATACTTTTGTAAGACCTTCGAAGAAGCAGTAAATAAATTAAAGGAAGAATTTGGAGAGTGTGACGGTGGGCGCTACTCTTTTAATAAAAACGATGTTTATCTTGATACTGTTCTCATATATTTCGTTTTATCTAATTATAGATTTTAAAATATTTTATCTGTCACGGCGACCGTTCATATCTACGCACGATGGGTCTTTCGCATCTTCATTTTATATCATAAACAAAACTAGCCAGCAACGGTGGTGTACCTGCTTGTAGTGGGAAAACATATACGATCTCTACAGTACCTATATGATAGTATATTTTATTTAGCAAACTACTGATTCGATAAAACATTGCATTTATACTCATAACCATACTGAATGAGATAGTTATGGTATCAGTTATGGTTATGGTTACTAATTAATAAGGAAAGGAAACGGCTAACGAAGAGCATCAATCTTCTCTGCGCGTTATCGTTATGTCACATCTAAAGGATCCAGACTTTCTTATCAAAGAATGAGGTAATTGGGACAGTACTAATACTTACAATAAGAGCTTGAGATGGACAGGAGGAAAAGTAATATTCGTGTGGTTTGGAGGATTACCGTAAAATACTGTTAATATTATTGTTTTTTGGCCTGTACTGTGATTCTATTCACTGTGCCACAAGGCCATACCGCAGTGGGAAGAATCACTCGAATTGACAAGTGTTAGTTGGTTTGTTAGACATTGGTTCGTAATTGGCCTGGCTGACTGACATCCGAAGCACCGAAGCTCGGAAGGTTTCGAGGTAGTAAATTATTAGTCATCCAACCCGACCATTCTGAAAGTTGCTGAAAAGTTTCAATTTGCTGGCCTGTGCGCTACCACGGTTCCTCAGACTGAACTTATTGATGCAAAAAGATAACTTTGATTCAGCTCTATGATTTCCGCTGGAAAATGCAAAACCTTTTTTCTTTAGTCCACGCATTTGAAATTCCGAAGTCTCATTCTCTGACACACAAAGACAAATTCGCGGCAAGTCACTAGTTTATACTATTCTAAAGACAAATTAGCGGCAAGTCACTAGTTTATACTATTCTAAGGTAAGTACTACAAGCAGCAGGATCATGTGGTCGCCAGTACTGAGTTGTTTATCTCGGGCTCAGGGAGTTCAATTATCGACGAGCGATACGGCGGCGCGGCGGCCCGCCCACGCCGCACGTGCCTCCTTTGTTGTGCTTTACCTGCCGAACTTGGGGTGGGGGTAAGACGCGATCAACACTCAACGCAATGACGGTGAAGTAACTTTCTACTGGGCCCATCCATTAGCCCTGACATTAAAGGTTTTTATCGACACTCGTGGGCCTGTAGCTCGATAACCGATAACGTGTCCACTGTCCCGCTCACATGTTAGCTGGGTGAGCAGGAGAGCATAACATCGCGTGATATAGCGGTGTTCATGCTAAGAGGCCAAATCTTTGTGGTATCAGCTTAGGGAGCTATTGGGAGACTCAAATCAAATTGCGTCCTTTGTTCCCTATACTTGCTTGTACCCAAAATCTGTTTATGGTTTAAGTTACCATAAAAAATTACGTGATTATGACAAGTAGGTAATTGACCAATCAACAGTGCTTATGACTAGAGATGGTGGTGTCATTATTTCTGAAAGTGTCTTCCCATTCTCGGCACCTTCACGTGAAAAAATACGGAGCGATGATATGCAATTTTATGGTGACGGTGACCATTTCAAAAGTCCCTCGTAAACAAAAGCTTATTTTTTTTGTAGTTAGCGTCCTGAATTATTGTCTGCACTATGCCATGATCGCCAGACCGCAGGCTGGTGTTGACGCTCATCCACTCGAGAACATTCGCGTTTGACAAACTTTTTTCTTATGTTTATATGTAGAGAATGACCTTCAGAAGTTTTCTTGGTTAAGTAGTCTTTGGGTTGGAATGAGACATCGTGCCTGTACGGTAAACAGATGTTTCTAGTAAATACATAAAACATTGCTTACGTGATTGGGAGTTACAACTACTCATTTATTTAGGTAAGGCAAAAATTTTTTTTTATTCTATTGATTTTTCTAAAGCTCACACTCTTTTAATTGTAAATCTTTTTCCTAAAGCTCCAAAACATATTTTAAAACTGTCAATATAGCTGTATCCAAAGCTAAAATAAATAATATTCTAGTTTATATATTGCTTTTAGCAAAACGAGCAAGTAAACAAAACTATCGGTAACTGCCTCGTAAAAAACAACATCAATATATTGGCCGTGACTACAGTTCAAACAAGCTCCCAAAACTAATACGCTTTTGCGCTACTCGCGCGATTAAGCCGAAAAAAGCGGCGTAAAAAAAGGAGAACTAGTGTCCGCAGCGATAACGAACAGAAAATTCGGTGAAATAGCACTCCGCATGGTCGAATCGATGACCAAAGCTTTATTTCAACTTTATCGTTTTCGCGTCGGCTATAAGTTGGCGCGTCTATGCGCCGAAAGCCGGCAAGTATGTAAATTACGGTCGCGACTCGGGTCCTGCCCACTTATCTATTCAAATTCTGGGTGCGGGAGCGAGCCTGCGTCGCCGGCCCACGCTAATCAAAATCCGATCAGCTATTAAGTCCTCTCGCTATCTGCGCTTAGTTTACGAGCGGGGAGGGGGCGGGGGCGGTGATCACTTATTTATGTGGCGGGGGCAGGCCGCCTGAAAAACTACCCTCGCGAGCGGCAAGGTTGCTACCGGTTGCCACCGGCCGTTTGAACTGTATTTGAATTTTTGATAATTATATTTACCGAGCAGTCTGAATAATTTAATTCTAGTAAAAGATCTTGGTTACGTTATTTAGCAAACGCTGTTATTTATTTAAGAATAATTAACAACAAAATCTATAAAATCTATAAAATGCTGAGTCGACGTGACCGTTTTGAGACAAGTTTTGTTTTCTATGTTTTATTTGCTGTGCATAAAATATTTGGTATTTGTCTCAAATAAATTCTATTATATTATATTGAAAACTAGTAAGCCTATTTCTAACTGAGGAATAGGTTATTGAAAACGACTCTAAATTATCTTTATTCCACAAGTTAGGTTCAAAGTAACAAACGCTCAAACGCAATTGATTACTTAATGAACTTCTGAGTAAGCTTTTGATGCAAGAAAAATATCTCTGAATAGGCTTTTATTTCCTAAATAAACAAGGTTTTCAAATTCAAGTATTAAAATGACATATTTGCTCTTTTTACATGTTTCTTGTGTTCTTGTTTTAGATGTTCATTTTGAATAATATAATTTTAATATCCTTAATGTCAGGTTGACACGATGGGAGGTTTTACGCACGAGGAGCAAGCCACCTCCTCGAACGAGAAAACTAGCATTCGTGAAGTGTTCGCGCTACGTTAGTTCTTTTTATGTTCGTGCACGCATGCGAGCTTTCGAGAATCATCTAGAAGCATTTCTTGTGCGTGAACTCGCATCTTGTCAACTAGCTATAAAAATATTTTAATGCCACTACAGTTCATATCATTCTGAAGTTTGTTCGGTGCAAAAAATATTACTTGTCAATACTTTTGTATCCAGCGGGAACGCACCGCGAGCGAGCACGCGAGACGCGCGCCGTAAAACCAACTCGGCATTGTAATCAAGCGCGCGCTTTTTACGACGCGCCGCGCTCGCCGGATAAATTCCATCCGCGGCTGATATTGGGCCGCGCAGTAAATGAGACCCGCTCCTGCTTATTTCAAGATTCTCTGCTCAACTCTGCTTATGACCGTTTTATGCCCCGACGTTAAGTGAAAATACGAAACAGCTGCAGTATTTATGCGAAGACTAGGGAGTTGTTTTACTGCTCACTCCTAGCCTCAATAGTAATTTATACTTATAGTAATAAATGCCATCCGCGGCTGATATTGGGCCGCGCATTAAATGAGAGCCGCACCTGCTAATTCGAAGATTCTCTGCTCAATTCTGCTTATATGGCCGTGTTATGGCCTGATGTTAAATGGAAAACAACAAACAGCTGCAGCGTTTATGCGAAAACTGGTAGCTGTTTTAATGCTCGTTCCCAGCTTCGATAATTTATTTATAATAATAAATGCCGTCCGCGGATTGGGCCGCGCAGTAAATGAGAGCCGCGCCTGCTTGTTTCAAGATTCTCCGCTCAACTCTGCTTCTGAGCGTTTTATGCCCTGACGTTAAGTGAAAACACGAACCAGCTGCAAAGTTTATGCGTAAAGTAGTTGCTGTTTTTCTGCTTCGATAGTTTATATAATATTAAATGCCGTGGCTGATACTGGGTCGCGTTCTAAATGACAGTCGCACCTGCATATTTGAGGATTTTCTGCTCAACTCTGGTTATAAGTAGATTAAGCAGAAGCACTTTATTTTGGGTCATAGAATAAACGTAAAAGCTACAGTATATATGCGAAAACTACGTAGCTGTTTTACTGCTCGCTCGCAGCTTCGGTTTTTTATATAATAATAATAAATAAATACTATTCACGGCTGATATTGGGCCGCGCAGTAAATAAAAGCTCAATTCTGCTTATGTAAGACTCGAAACAGCTAACTTTAGGCGAAAACTACCTGTTCTGTGCACATGTTTACCTACTCCTAAGGATCTATCTGACATCCAATATAAATTACTTATGATGAGCATTAAATAGTTCCATTATCAGCCGATAACCAAACATAAGTCAGTTTTCATTTTCTTTATAAAAAGTTTTTTATTTCACAATTTTTAAAGGTAGAAGAAGTCCCGTGCCTACACCAATAATAACCTTATGTCAACTGCTTATTCCCTTTTACAAGATGCTGCTTTACCCGTTGCCGGGACGTTTATTATTGAGGAGTTCTCCTGGTTCTTCACCATCAGCTCCACTTCATCACATGCATTGAGACGAGCATAAATTTCTTATGAACCATATTAAAGTTATTGTATCGCTTCCGTGAAATGCTAAGTATTTATTTAATAGATCCGATGACCATTTGTGGTCTTCATCATCAGTTTGTCCACCAAATGCGCAGCAGCGCAGTGATCAGCATCAAATAGTACCCTTATCAGCCGATAACGTAACGTAAAATATAATAAACGTAAAAAGCACCAGTAATCGTCAAAAAGTCGTATTTGCAGGCTGACTTCATACAATTGATCGAACTTATTATATACTAACTTCCGCTCCGGTTTCACCCGCGTGGTTATTGTTCCCGTGCGATAAAAGTAGCCCACAGAACAAGGACTTTCCTTGTGTAATAGCCTATGTTACTCTCCGTCTTTTCTATTGAAGGAACCGCCTCTGTGGGTTCGATTCCCAGCGGGGGTACATTGTATTCGGTTTGGTTGGTGGTAGGACTTATTCTAAGTCCGTCTGGCTAGCTACCACCATTTTATCTAAGTCGGACGCCATAAAAACAGTGTTTTCAGCATTGTTGTGTTCCGGCAGTTACAGATAAGATAGCCAGTGCCTCAGTGATTGAGGGTTCCGGGAGAGGCTCGCTTCCATCTTCAGCCTTATCAATACTTAACATCGGGTATGATGAAGGCTAAGAGTCTCCCTGCTGTTCATTAAAAAAAGGAAGGACAAACAAACACACTTTCGCATTTATAATATTTGTTAGGATATTTTCTTCAGTATCTATTGTATTTGATGACGAACTACCGTTTTCGATTTCTTAATATTCTATCATAAAAAAAGCTGCTGCTTGCCTCCTTTATTGAAGCGTCGACAAATTTTCGAATAGCCTTAAAGGGAAAGTAATTGTAGTTTCCTCGAGGACGTCCAGGGGCGTCGTTTGCCCTTCGCGGGGTCTGGTCCTTAGGGCATTATCGCGTGTCGATGGATCGATCGGCCCACCTGTCCGCAACGAGACGATCGACGAGCCGACCGGTGTGATTTATCGTTTGGCGGGAAAAAGTTTCGTGACGTGATAACCCGCCATTTAAGGCGGGGAGAGAGAGTGATGCTGTAGGCGCCAAACTTTACATAAGTAAAAATATGATGATGATGAATTAAAGCAATGTTATGAAATACAACACAACGAATTTAAGGCCTTAGAGGGAGTCCACTATGTGTCTAGTCTAGTCTAGCAGTATTTTTTATTATTTTTTTATAAAAGAATTTCGATGATTTTCAGCTTAATTTTACACATGTATCATTGCTGATGATTAACTCATCGCTTGCAAATCATAAAAAAGGAAAACAACACCTGATAATCAAAAAGCCGACGCGTATGTGCGGGGAATGGAAGGCTTAATCATGTCATAGTGTTAAAATGTGCAAGTATTTAAAATGTGACAAATTTACGATTTATATTGTAATAGGTAATTACTATTTGCTGAGGAGAGCGATTATCTTTTCCTGCATCTATCCTACTAATATTATAAACGCGAAAGTATGTCAGTTTGTTTGTTTGTTTGTTACTGTTTCACGCTAAAACTACTGAACGGATTTGAATGAAATTTGGCAAAGAGATAGTAGATAGCCTGGATTAAAACAAAGGATACTTTTTATCCCTATATTCCCACGGGATCGGAAACCACGCGGGTGAAACCGCGGTCGGCCGCTAGTACAAAATAAAACAATGTAAAACAACACCAGATAAAGCTCTTCATTCTTCCTCCGACGACGAATCGTCTCAAATAAATGAGTTAAAGCATATCAGTTTGACGGAGACAACCCATGTGACATCAAGATACGTTGCGTCACTCGCGGCCGGCGCGTGTCGGCGTGAGAGCTGCTGCCACCTGCCCCTGATCGATTGGAGCATTTAGGTCGCACGTGTACGCGTCCTTAGAATTAGCTGGTCCTCTCGTGTGAACGGGGAATTAGATATTTCGTAACATATATTCATTTAAAGCGATGCAAGCTTGCCGAATAAGCACATTATGTGATTTTACTCAATTTTTTTGAACAGTTTTAATTGATTAAATCAATTTTCACTGGTTTAAAAATACTTTACTTGCCAAATCGAAAACGTATTAAAATTAATAATGAGGTATAATGGTGCTTTTATTTTTGAATCTATTATTATTAGAATTGTAAAGTATACTCATGTTCAAGATAATAGTCTACTGGAAACTTCTTTGTTATCGCAAAAAAAATATTGTTTCATTTCTGTTAAAGCTTACAGGTTGCACGCTTCAAATTAACATAACACACACCGTCTTACACTTTTGCTGTCTGCTTATTCAAGATATAGTAACCTTGTGTACACTATTAGCAAGGGAATAGACGGTTGTAATTTGAAATCTGCCCAAATTTTAACGCGATAAGGGCGTGATTACTGTCAATGTCAACACGTTAAACTTGTTGTGCTGCAGACTATACGTCAGCATTAAGGTGGGTACAGATATCCGTATCGTACCTCCGTTTCGTTTCAGCGTCGCGACCAAAAACGCTAGTCTGTACGCCCGTTAGGCCCGTACGGTGGTAGTACGGGCGGCGCCGCCTTGATACGGTTACAGGTACGCTCTGGACTATGACGAGTCGGCTTTTCGCCTGATCAAAGGAAATGAATACGCAATTATCGCAGCGACGAACTTTGAGTTCAGAGCTTTTGGATCGCAACGCTGATACGAAACGGAGGTACGGTACGGACAAAGGAACCTATCTGGACCCACCTTTAAAGGCATTTAGTGTATAGAGCAAACATTGCCCTGTCGGCGCATCCACACGTCCGCACCGTTTCGGTATGTAAACGCCGCGTGTCGTCGTAGTAAACAGACGAAGCTTGCAATCCATCAACTGAAAAAATCTATCGTTAATCATGTTTGGTAGACGCCTACGGCCGTCCTGCTACCGCTATATACATCATTGGGTCGTTATTAGTTTTTACGTTTATAAATATTAGCGGTGCGGCCTACCCACTAATTTTGGATAAGATATTCTTTCAGTGTACCTTAATGGTAGGAAACTTTTGACGATAATTTTTTTAAATAGAAAAATATTGGAAAAAATCAACCATCTTTGTTGTTATTGTAAATGTAGCCCCATCGAAGTCGTGAATAAGCAGAAGTATCTAGGGCGTAAAATGGGACGAACATATTCACTATGTCTGTGACAAGTTACGAGCGATCGAAGCGAAATTTGTGTTGGTCAAAAACAAAATTCCGTATTCTATACGTCTGCAATTATATAAGGCACTAGGAGAACCTATAATAAACTATGGTATTAGTAGTTACGGAAGAACATCTAAGTCTCACTTGGACGCAATATACAAGCTACAAATAAGAATCTTAAAAGCTATAGTACCAGATAAAATTAAAATGCAATTTAGAGACAACACTGACGAACTCTTTTATCACTGTAACATACTACCGTACATGAACAAGTAAAACTGAATCTTCTCACAGAAAACTATTTTAATGATATTTACCGTAAAACAAAACATTGCAATAAAGAAACACGTAGTGCATAGGATCCAAAACTAATCATCCCGCAGTACAATAATCTATATGGTAGGCAATTATTACAATTCCAGATCCCCAAATTAATCAACGAATTACAATTATCATGTAGAAAAGAAATTAATTCAATCAATATAAAAAAATCACTTGTGGCCGAGTTAATTTTTTCCAATATTTTTCTATTTAAAATTTACCATAAGTATAAAAATAGCATTGAAAAATGCAAAAATTAAAAATCATAATATAGAAAAATTTGTAAAAAAACATTATTTATCAATATTAAACATAAATGCTTCAAAATAAAAATAGTTTAGTCCTTTGTAATTTTTCTTTCCTGTTTTTTTAAATAATTCTAAGTAGTTACATCAAATAATTATTTAAAAAAACAATCAAGTTTAAAATTAAACAACATACTCTTGTAATATAATATATTATCTGGCAGAGGATCCGCCCGTGTGCACCCACTTGTAGTTCGTAACTAACATATTCGTGATCGAGCTAATATGAGAGGTAGTAGAATAAAAAAGTATAGTAGGTATTTCAAAATGTGTTAGACAGATATTCATAAGTTAAACAAGTTTATACTTTTTTTTTATATCTCGAGCTAACTTGGATGGATACCGGTGCTTGGTAAAACCTAAAAAGGTTTATATAGCACTGCAGAGGTAAGAAAACCAATTAATTGTCCTAATTTAAGTGTTTGTAATAATAATAATAAAAAAAAAATCTGAGAATTCACTTGTTTACACAACACACACACACACGCACACGCGGGCGCGCGCACACGCTCACACTCACATACTCACACACACACACACACACACACACACACACACACACACACACACACACACACACACATAGAACACACAAGCACACGCATAAGCATTAAACACACACATTCACTGATTCCAGTTCTTAACTGTAATTTTCTTTATCTTTTATTAATTTTATAGTAATTTTGTAATTATAGAATAAAGTAATTATTTAGTTATCTAAAAATATTATATAACAGATCCAAGGGAGGAGCAGAGCTGCCCTACACAAGCATTACTACATGCTTCCTGGGTAGTTCTGGCCACAGTATATAAATGTAACACAAAAGGTTAACGAAATAAACTATTTTATTTTATTTTATTTTATTTATTTTTATTTACTTGTGGCCAACACAAGTGAATTCTCAGATGGAACCCGAACCCACGACCTTTGGAAATCCGATCCAATGCTCTAACCACTGAGCTACCGAGACTTACCGAGATACACTTGTGGCTAAGTTGATAGTTTCTAATATTTTTCTTTAAAAAATATTAGCTTAAGTATAAAAGTAGCATTGAAAAAGGCAAAAATTCAAAAATCTTAAATATTTGACGAATCAAAAGAGCTTGATTATTAAGTCTACTTGGATAACATTTCTTATTATTTTCTAATGAAGTTTGACAGATTTTGATTACTTAGTTACAATTGCAAAGCCAAATGACGTCGCTGCTAGTAATATTTATGTCAATGCGTTTCGTCGCGGCATTTTGTGCTCTGATCCTCGACTATCACTATTCTCTTTTTTTTTGTAAATATCATACTTAACATATTGTCGGAGTAGCCTAGTGTCGGTATTGTGAAGCCATATCGGTTTATGGAATTACCGGAGTAGCTTAATGTCGAAATAAAGTTTGTCGGAGTTTAGATTTTTAGATAAGCTATGCAGAACTTATCTGTCGGTGGTGAAAATCATAGACCTATAAAGAGATAGACGTAAAAGAGCGCTTCAAACTAAATGAGAACATTATTATTATTTAAGGATCTAGGGGCTTTGCAACCCTGTTGAGGGCTGCAGTCACTGCGACCTAAGAGATCTATTGTAACTCGCCACCTATTTATAGTACCTCTTTTAGCCCGGTTGCTTCCAGAAAGTCAAGAATCTTCCTAGCTTTTAGAGATTTTAGTTCCTCTGGGTCGTTAATGTGTCGACCCAGGTGAATACTGCGTTTGTGCATAAATGGCCCTCAGTCACACAGAAGGTGCTTTGGTGTCTCCCTCTCCTGTTTATAGTAGCGGCAAATATCAGTATCACTCAACTTCATGTGAAATTGGTGCCTGTTTAATTTGCAGTGTCCGGTTAAGGCTCTGACAATCGCACAGATGTTCGTCCTGCTGAGCTCTAAAAGTTCTGCAGTTCGCTTTAGCGAGTATCCTTCTATAAGGGGCTTGGCGTGCAGTAATCCCGGTTGGTTAAGTCAGTATTTTTTTGCTTCGTCAAGAAGGTTGTCCTTAAGCAGTTGCATGGCCTGGTTCTTTGAGATGCCACAGAAAGGTTCTGGGCCCATCTGTAGTCCCTGAGCCCCCTTCCTTGCAAGTTCATCAGCTTTTTAAAAAAAAAATGAGAACATAGCATGTCAAACTTTTTGTACCTACGATGCCGTCACGAGCGATATTTTGTGATGTAAGAAAAAAAGCAATGCACAATTAACCATTTTCGTTTCTGAGTGATGCGTTTTTTCATGCCAATGGTCTCAAGCGGACTGACTTAGGACGGAAAACTTTGACCGTGGATCAAAGTTTTGACACGCGAGGTAGGTACACTTTCACCGTCTATCTCGATATAGGTCTGTGGTGAAAACAGCCCTAAAAATAAAGTGATATAATTCAAAACTAGAACAGACACGTAAATTAAACTTTAATACATTAAGCGTCCGCATCAGAGCGCAGAGGTCGGGTGGTATAGTTAGGTAGTAACGTAGTTAGTCGGGTCTTTCGGCGTGGACGATAACCGCAAGTCTGCGCGCGTGCTGCTGGCAATTTAGCGCGCTGACATGGCGGACGCGACCGCTAGGGCTGTCACTCACGATGATACTGATGTATTATTCTTAGAACGGACTGGGTAACACGTTTGCAATTTAAATTGTAAAGGATGGCGCAGAGGTCGGATGGTAGTTAGGTAGTAACGTAATAAGTCGGCGGGGTTATTATCTATCTTTGTAACAGTAACGCGACAGCGATAAGTCACATTATGGTGATTCGTGCGGTTGCTACGGTGATACGTGACTTACCGCTGTCGCGTTGCTTTTGCAAAGATAGGTTACCCCGCGCGTCTTTCGGCGTAGACGATTACCGCAAGTCTGCGCGCGTGCTGCTGGCTAAATTGCCATTGCGCGCCGACATTTTGGACGCGACGACGACTAGGGCTTCTCACGATGATACAATAGAATTAAACAATTGAACACATTCATTGCCAAGTGTTTATACCTATAAAAATCTCATCTCTCATCATCAGGTGCCATTCTGCTATAATATTCCACTCAGATTCGAGTGGGTGGCACCACTGGTAACTCATACATAACGTATACCATATTCAATAGGGTATACGTACACCACAATTAGGGCCTATTGCGAAAATAGAAAAAAAAAACCACTAGTAGGCCTCGTAGCAGCCCTACAACAGTTGGGTAGCGGGGCCGCGTCGCGGGCGCCGCGTCCGGTCGCTATCGCTTGGATCGGAATCGTTGACATCGCGCCAGCGCGCGGTGGAATGACCGCCCGCTAATTGTCGCCTCACCTTCGCAAGGGCGGCCTCGCGACGATACCTCCCCCCTCTTCCCCCTTTCGCCGTGCGTCACCTCACCTATGACTGTAGTACCTGCCTACCTAGTCGTTTAGATGACTGCATGCATTTTTATAGCTTTGGAAAATATTTAAAGTTTCATATGGCTAAGGTACAGTTGACTGACTACAAGTTATATGTGGCACTACGAAAAATCTAATCTATTAAATCGCTTTTATTACGTACGTAATCTTACGTGGCGCACTCAAATTAGTTTAGTTATTTGTCATGATACTAAGTTATGGCCTGACTGCATTTTTGTCCTTTTTTCGTGTCTTTTATGTACATACAAAACTACCGTAATCTATTGAAAATTTGGATAACTGTTGGAAAAATCATTATAATATTTCAGCTGTACAACGCCCAGTGCTGGACATTAAGTTTACCCAATGTTTTTCTACGGAAATCGATACTGTTATTCGATGGAGGGATGCTTTAATAAAATGTCATAAAATGACACCACGATAATATGAAGACATGAACAATTAAATTGCTCTACTTTTTGTGTAAAAAAAACCTAAACTGGTTTTGTCACAAAACTTTTTGTGCCACATGCCATAAAATCGCACTTATCGTGAGTCACTTGGCAGCAACTTTTTTGTAGATCACCCGTCAATATGAAACGTAGAAAGTTTTCTTTTATTTACCTCTCGTATTTGGAATTGAGATCAAAATGCCTACGTCTCTTACACGTGCCGTGTTTTCACTTGTTATTTTGTCAAACGGGAACCTTTTTGTGTAAAACGAGACATTACCTGTAGCTCTGATGGCGGGAGTTTCCAGCATGTCATTGAAAACTTTTTTCGAAGAACGAATATCGAAATGAAAGTGGAAAATGTTTTGTCTGTAAGTAGATTATATTAGGTACATTTACCTATTTTGTTCTTTCACAAAAGAGGTAAAACGAGCATGCATGTAATGTTTTGTAACGCATTTTTTTTTATGAACGACGGGGAGACTTAGCCTAAATCATACCTGATGTTAAGTATTGATAAGGCTGAAGATGGAAGCGAACCTCTCCTGGAACCCTCAAACACTGAGGGACTGGCTGTCTTACCTGGACACAACAATGCTGAAAACATTATTGTTATGGCGTCAGACTTAGATAAGATGATGGTAGCTACCCAGGCGGACTTTCAACAAGTCATACCACCAACCAAACCGAATACAATATGGACCCCCGCTGGGAATCGAACCCGGGACCTCTGGGTCTGATACCTGTGGTTATTGAGGCTTTATTTTTTACCGCCTCTGCGGTCTAGTGGTAACTAGACCGCAGAGGCGGTAAAAAATTAAGAGAAGTGAAGCCTCAATAACAAACACGTTAATATGACAACGTGCCAAAAATTTATAATCGTACGAAGGTAGAAGGAAATGTATGGACTGTTTCTGTGACAAAACCCAAATTTCGATATGTTGGTTCGTCTTCGTTTCTTTGGTTTGATTACTTAACGAGATTTAGTTTAGCAATTAACTACTCAAACCATTATTCAAAGTACCTAAATTTTATTTGAATTTGAAGTTTCAATACTTATATTTCATTCGAGAGTTGCGTAAATAACAATAAAAAAATGAAAACTATACTAGGACTCGAAGGTACTTGAAAGGAAATGTGATTTAAACTCAACTCGCGTTACCTGACACTTTTAGACGGTACATACTATAGAAACAACGAACCCGGAGCTCTAATTTTGATTCACTCGTCTCGCGTCGAGCGCTTCGCTTCTACTGATTTTCGTTCGATTTTTGAATCGCTCTACCGCAACGAGTTCCCCTAAGGCGCCTCACACACTGGCAACGCGTCCCGCCGCGTAGCGCGGGATCGCAGATTTAACGTTGTATGCAAGTATATCAGTACGTATCGAAAAACCGCGTAGCGCAACACACCGACAAAGCGTCTGCGCGCGGTGGCGCGTCGCGCGCGCAGATTCTGCTTACCGGCACGGAGGCGCGGGGCGCTCCGCGGGGTATAACACACTAGCTCCGCAGTGCCGCTCGAACCTTTATGCGTTAAGGACGCTACTACAATGGATCTAGACGTGGATAGATTTATATTTGAAATTGAACAACGGCCAGCAATTTGGGACATGAAATGCAAAGAATACAGTGACCGCGTACAAAAAATGTTTCAAGGACTGTGATTTGCAATAATTAAGAGTAGGTAAAAATAATTAAGAACAGTTACAGACTGATTTAAGAAGTTTTTAAAATAAAAGAAAATGTATGTTTAAGACAAAAGTGATTTGGATAATTTGTTAAATAAACGCGTCATAAATCAAATTTCGAGTTTTAATGGGATATGATTTTCTGTAGGGATGTTTAAAAAGTATTAAGTCGGTTAACCTACCTACTGACCAGTACAAGTATAGGTATTTTGTTTACTTACCTTAGTGTGACCCAAAGCTTTTCCTCCGGCGTAATGCAAAGACGAAACTTTGTGTCAGTTCCCGTGCTGGCCGTTCGAATTTTGCCTAATAAATAATCAAACGATTCAGTTGACATTCGTGTGTAGTTGAAAAATTTATCTTCATATTTTCTCAAGTCCATGTAATTCCGTACAAATAATCCATTTATCGATCTCGTTCGTAAAAAGGGATGTACCCAATATCTTCTTTGGACACGGCGTTTTCTGATTTGTGTATACAAAAAGCACATTGATAAAATAATTGCAGCATTCTGAATTATTTCCGTATTAACCATTTTTTTCACCACGGCGATCGACTGTGAAGTGAAGTTTTTATTTGGCGCGGGGCCGTCGTACAACGCCGCTCCGCGCGGAGACGCAGAACAAACCGCGCGATGAAGCAGATCTGCTCCTCCGTCGCCGCGCGCGGAATCTGCCGCTCCGCGCTACGCGGCGGGACGCGTTGCCAGTGTGTGAGGCGCCTAAACCATCACCCACTCGTTGCAGTCGAGCGAGGTAAAGATAGCGACGATGCTAAATATTATCGGTGGACACCGATAATATTTAGCATCCACTAATTAAACCAGTTCCCAATTGTATATGTAACCTCATTTGTGAATAATCTTGAATTTTCGTATTTTTAAGGGGTCATTTTGAAAAGAAAAAGTGTCGAGGTAACATCATAATATCGTGTTTCTGGTTCATCAGAAATCTAGATAAAAGAATGAAGAAATGCATATCTTATAACCAGGGGGCTAATTGTCTAATTTAAAATCTATCGCAATCCCTTTCAATTCGTAATTTGAAAGTTATTCAAGCCGGCACTATTTAACATTTGAAAGGGATTGTGATCGGGACGCATTTAATAAGGTATGGAACTGTCTAAGCAATATGACATACGAAAATATCACAATCACAATACTTCTGAAAGGGATTGTGATAGATTTTAAATTAGACAATTAGGTAGCAGATTTGTAAAACTAACATCTCTAACCATCCTATGGTTTTATATCTAAAAGTTCATACTTTTTCCGTATAGTGTCATAAGTCGCATACGACAACAGAATGTCATACGAGTGATTCAAAAATAGAGCCCCGATCGGGTTCAAAGTGCCGGACGGCCCTACACGTGCCGCGAACTATGTGTATAACTAACACGCGCGCAGTCACACTCGCGTAACTATAGATAATTGTAATATAATATAATACATAGACAATACAATAGACATAGCTAAAATTGTACACGTGTTTATTGCCCTGCGTGTTTCACTATAACTTGCTAAGATTGGATATAAAATTTACAGAAATTTCAGGTGAAAAGTACCTACCCGTGATTGGCGCTACTTGATGAGGAATGACAATAGCTACAAATAATTTAAGATTTTTTAATATTTTTTCTTTCCATGCTTTTTTTATACTTATGATAAATTTTAAATAGAAAAATATTGGAAAGAATCAACTCGGCCTCAACTGAATTCTCAGATGGGACTCGAACCTACGACCTTTGGAAATCCGGTACAGTGCTCTAACCACTTAGCTACCGAGAGTTGCGGACCACCGTCGATATTCTAAAAAAAAGTAGCGGGAGACAAATGGATGACTGTAGCCAAAGACAGAGGAAAGTGGAAAAAAATGGAGGAGGCCTATACTCGTAGAGAGGTTCTTGATAGCAACTAGTCATGACATAATGCAATTTAATTATTCTTTTGGTCACATAAGCATTAAATCTTAAATTTTGTAATTTTACTTAATTGATAATGAAAACTTACTTACTAAACTTAATAGATCACCCGTCAATATGAAACGTAGAAAGTTTTCTTTTATTTACCTCTCGTATTTGGAATTGAGATCAAAATGCCTACGTCTCTTACACGTGCCGTGTTTTCACTTGTTATTTTGTCAAACGGGAATCTTTTTGTGTAAAACGAGACATTACCTGTAGCTCTGATGGCGGGAGTTTCCAGCATGTCATTGAAAACTTTTTTCGAAGAACGAATATCGAAATGAAAGTGGAAAATGTTTTGTCTGTAAGTAGATTATATTAGGTACATTTACCTATTTTGTTCTTTCACAAAAGAGGTAAAACGAGCATGCATGTAATGTTTTGTAACGCATTTTTTTTTATGAACGACGGGGAGACTTAGCCTAAATCATACCTGATGTTAAGTATTACTTAATTGATAATGAAAACTTACGAATTTGACTTACATGAAAAAAATATGAAATTTGACAAAATGTAACTAATTGTATATCACGAAATGACTTGATTTGACTTATTGTATTTATACTAATATTATCCCAGGATAACTTTAATAATGGCGTAATACTTTTCATAACAGTTTCAACGAAAGATGATGGTATTTCATCATTACGCGAGAAGTTATCAAGGAATAAAATGGCTTTAAAAAAAAAGAGGAAGCAAAGAAAAATATAGAGCTCAAAGCAATTGGTAAAATGTGATCTATTTTTGGATTAGAATGGCGTGGTTATATGAAATAATATATTGTAATAATAAATAATAAATGTCTTTATTAACACAAATCATACATTATTAACATATAATGAAACAACCCCAGTAAGTAATTCTAAAATACTTGTGATGGGGCGCTTCGCTCATTGCCCTTGCAACTTATTATAACTTATGTTAACAAAAACCAAAACTAATATAAAAAAATGGAAAGCTATGTAAAAGTATCTTTTTTTTTTTTAAAGTAACATTTTTTTGTAAAGGTAAGTGTGTGTGTGTTTGTGTGTGTGTGGGTGTGTGTGTGTGTATGTATGTGTGTGTGTGTGTGTATGTGTGTGAGTGTGTGTGTGGTGTATGTGTGCACGTGAATGTTTTGTGTGTCATAATATTATATAAATATAAATATTTAATTTAAGTAATCTATATAATTCTCTTTAATATATTTTCTGTCTCTTCATAAGTCAAAGTTTTCAACCATTCCACTAGTATTTCCTTACACTCATACAATTTCCTATGATATATATTTAATTTTGTATTCACTTTGTTATAAATAAAAACTGACTGAAGAGAGTACTGCCGTTTAGCAAGGGCTGTACGAGTCCTATTGGATTGTGCCACAATATTTTTGCGTCGACGGTTTAATTTATTTGGATCAAGTGGTAATTTTTTGTGCATTTTTAGAATTATATTTAAGATGTATAACTTTCTTACTGTCAGCAGATCACTAATTTCGTAAAGCTTTTCTGTAGAGAATTTCCTAGGTTTAGAATACATTATTTTAAGAAGTGACCTTTGTGACCTTTCAAGTTCGAGAAACTTCGTCTTGGTGGCTCCACCCCATACAGGGATGCAATAAATAATTATAGATTGCACCAAGGCCATATAGATTCGATTAAGTAGTGTATTTGTCATAACATGTCTTAGTGTCTTAAAAATCCACATAAATTTTCTTACCCTACCCATAACTAGTTCTATATGGCTGTGCCAAGACAGGCTTTGGTCAACGATAACACCTAAATATTTAAGAGACTCAACTTTTTCAATGTAATGACAATCACAGTTTATATTTTGGATATTACCACAGCGATGTATTTTAATTTGAAATTCAGATCTTGGCTGGGATCTCTGACTGGGAGCGAAACAAATGAAGTTAGTTTTTGATGTATTCAGAGTTAATAAATTTACTTTCAACCACTCAGCTATTCCCGCCAAACCCGATTCGGCAAATCTTTGTACATCATCCCAACTCGGGCCAGAAAATACAACAGCGGTATCGTCTGCGTAAGAAAATATCTGACCACTGTCAATTGCAAGCTTGCAAAGGTTATTTATGTAAACCAGGAATAGCGTGGGACCCAGGACACTTCCCTGGGGAACACCGAATACAATATTTTCCACATCACTGTAGCAACTGCCAATTTTCACTACCTGAGTCCTTTCTTGTAGGTAATTTTCGAAGAGAGACAGAGCTATCCCTCTTATTCCAATTTCCTCAAGCCTGCGCACAAGAATGGGGACAGAAACGGTATCAAAGGCTTTTTTAAGGTCTATAAACACAGTGACACATTTAAGACCACTATCTACTTTTTCAGTTACTATGTTACTTAAATCTGTAACTGCATCCTGCGTTGATAGAATATTGTGTTATTTAGAAAACACGTTTAATCCACAAAAAATATTAACTCTTTAAATATCTTCTAGTATAGAAACAACACTAAAATCGCAAGAAAATCGTCTCTATCATTGTTAAATTGTCGCCTACGTTACTTCGCCCGCTCGGATATTTTTCTAAATAAATTAAAACTTACTTAAGTATTACAAGTCCGTAAAAAAAAATTCTCAAAAAAAAGGTAGCTTCCCATGGTACAAAAGATTTTACACCAAAATTTTTCGATTATCAAGAAGTATCTCCAAATTTAGAGCGTACAAACAGACTCTTGAACTAAATACTCAAAAATTGTGAGCCTAAAATCTAACGAGGTTACGATACGATACTGCCCGACTCGTTTCGTTTCTTGAAAATAAATTCAATAAAAAGAATGAAATCGACAGTGAACAGCGCTGTGTAGGCGAGTATTCGAATGCCGACGAAAATAGGATAACTTCTTTTTGACAAATTCTTTAAAAATACAGGTAGTCATAGTCAAGTACCTTTTTGTTTGCAATTGATGTTCTCTGCGCAAGACATGTTTAAAATTTTCCAGGGTTTTCTGTAGGCGTGGGTAAAGGTTAGACAAGTTATTATTGCAATCGCTTTGCATAAAATTGTTCTTCTTCTTTCGAGTCGATGGTAAATCATGAATCGTGGTTTATATTTTTTCCGTCCAGAACTCGGCTAAGTTCTAAAAAATATCACACGGGTCGCAGACTCAGTAGCGGTCCACAGTTCCTCAGGTTCACAGCTGTAAATATAATATTGTTGTTTTTTATATTATACCAAACAATCGAATTAAAAAAGCAGCTTATCATTCAAAAATGTTGTGACTAGCAAGGTAAAACAACTTAGTACTCGTATTATATGCCTTAACTGTATCAACGGAATATAAAGTGTAAATATTAATAACTTTGACTGATTTACCGTGAAAGAGATATTTCAAATCTTTTTTTTTCTTCAAATGTATAACATTTAGAAACAAAAAAATTAACGTAGTAAGTACCTAGGTTTATGTTTAACCTTTTTGTCAATATTTTTGCAATACAAATTAAGTGTATTTAAATATTTATTAATAAATATAAGGAAAGGTGCCTTGTTGTATTGTTTATGTAACTAAATCTACTTTACTTTCTTCATTACATTTTCCTTTTCAAAATGTTTATGGATAGAACATCAGAATGCAAATAGATATAAAAGTGACAGCGTACTATACGATGTTGTGCAATTTGCCACTGAACAAAACTATTGATCAAAATTTCCATAAAGACTGAACGAAAACAAAACAAATGAATCAGCAATTGATTCGAAATTCGAAAACAGTATTCTCACTCCAAAACGTCTCTGTTCCAGAAACAATTTCGCTTCGTCCCATCAAAACTTACAAAACGAAGAAGTTTTCAACATAAATAATAACTTTATTTTCGCTGACCCGACGTTGTTGTGATTACAATCAGCCGTTCCCAGCCGGGCTTTCGCTTTCATTCATGCCCATTGCCCAACTAAAACAAACTTTATTTCAATTTATAAATGTGTGTATTGCCGTCGGGTGCCTACTGCGCATGTGTGCGTTCGCTCGGTCAAAGAGTAGACGGAAAAAATTTAAGCCTCTTTGTGCCGAGTAACATTAAACTCTGAGAGAGCTTTATTTCCACTGAAAATTACTGTTTCATTGTTCCTGCAATACACAAGCAAGTCAGAAGCAAATTCATCTATAACTGATCAATTTTATTATTAGTCATTAATTAACTGTAGTCAGTTGTCTTTTATAAATTTAATCTTAATTTAAAAGCTAATATATATTAATTGTGTAGAGCAAGCTCTAGTAAGTAGGTTAGGTTTAGGTTTAGAGTTATAGGTTTCTCTGAAATCAAATAACTGTTATTGGAATTATTTAGTGCGTCAACATTAAATCGTAACTCATTTTCTCATTACTAAAATGAATTTATGAAATTACTATAACTAACAGAATTATAGAGTAGATACATGTAGAGTAATTTACTATTTTTTATGTAATTCATGAGGTTTTTGTGACGCTAGTAAAAGTGATGATATTTTTATATTCTACTTGTTTTCAGTCAGAGAGAAAAATGTAATCTTGGAAAGGAGATTGCTAAATTTTGTATGGACGACTGCCTAGCAATGTATTTACACTGAACCTAGTAATATATAATGCTGGATAGCGGAATATTAGTATTTCGTATGAAACAACTTTCAGGAACTTTAGAAACAGTTAAAAACTTGAAAATAAAATCCTGAAAAAACTCCTCCGTCTGTCAGGTTGACGTTTTGTATTTAGTTAATTAAGGCTACGTTCAAGGCAATATTTTTTCTGAAAGCAGCCAGACTCGGCCTCTTGGGTGATAAATTCACGTTCACGTGAAAAATATTTCTTAAACACGATATTTTCTCACAAGGAGAATATGTGGGCAAGTATTTTCTACTGCCACTGCTCTTTTTAATAAAAAAAAAAAAAACTAGTGTGTGGTTTGCGGGTATAATAATGCCGCCTGAACGTAGCTGTATCATATACGGATGCTCATCACTTCTCAATTGTATAGGTCCACCAAACTTATTACTTATTTTGTGATTTCGGTGATCTGTTATGAACAAACAAAATGAAGAAAATCTTTTTTTTTTAAATAATTTATAAACATAAATATTCTAATATTAGTTGTTTTAGTTTACACAAATATAAAAAAAGAAGGTTTGTTGCCTACCGATTTCGTAATACGGACATTCTTCTTGTCAAACAAAAACATCAAAACCAACTTGAAATCTTTTAATAAATTGATTATTTTATGAAAGTTATATATGAATATTGAACTCGAAATAATTAAAATATGAATATTTTAATGTTACGCCCTAGTAACACATTAATATACATGTTATAGTTGCTTAGCCATTTCCTTTTTAACGAGCTATACGCTTTATCCTTTATTTATTATTGATGAGCAATTTTAGACAAGAAAATACATAAATACTAACCTTACGCCATAAAACCCGTGAGGGGGATGGCAGACCATCATAGCAGCAGCTTGAGGGTGAAATGTTTAAAATTCACCCTAATACTCACGCCTGTACATTTGGCATTGGTTTGGCTCTAAGATGTAGTAAAATAAGAAAAAAAAACTATATTTTAAGACTGGCGTAGGCCACGTGCAAATGTTGATAATGTAACAGTACAAAATACATTTGATACAACATACGTTTGCATCGAGTCATCCATCTACACCACACAGCAACAAAGTTTCTTTATCTTTGCCACATCACAGTCGCAAACACATAAATATGTAGGAGGTATCGCCACAGATAAACTTGTAAAAAGTTATGAATGAAACCGAGAGTGCCGTAGTAGAGTTGTAGACTGCCCCCCGCGCCCTCCGCCCGCCCTCTCCCCTTCCCGCTGTTTCACGCATTAGTTTTATTTTGTTTTGACTCGTTTTATGGAATTGTGTAATAGACTGTCAGTATTGTATTTTTTTAAATAGTTGCTTTTCTTTTTTTTACTGTACTAAATTGCGAATGTGTGTGTGTGTGCTTCTTTTTTTGCCGCTTTGACAATAATGTGCTTGGTAACTAAAAGTAAAACTACAGAAATAGGATTACGACATTATTTTCCATATCTATTTTATGATTTTTGAATTTTTGCATTTTACAATGCTATTTTTATTCTTATGATAAATTTTAAATAGAAAAATATTGGAAAAATTAAACTCGGCCACAAGTGAATTCCCATTTTTTCATAATGTCTATTTTACTTATAATTTTCGATATTCTATTAGGTATTTCTTTTATTATGAAGAAAAGAGTTTGCTACAGCCTGTTCGGTAGCTTAATTGGAATATACCTTTGATTCATCTCTTTTCTCTTATAAATACTTTTTACTTTACTTTTTACCTTATAAATTATTGTAGAAAGTCTTCTAAAAATAACAATATATAATATAAAGTAAGAATGTATTTACTTTTTCAATAACAAGAACTCTATCACAAATTTATTCGTGCACCCAATAAATAAGCCAACAACAAAATAATGATTTTAATAGAATTATAATACTCGTCTCTTTCGATATACAACAACCTAATCAAATATATTTGTGTTTATAACTTTTTAATTTTGCATTTTACAATGCTATTTTTATGTGATAAATATTAAACAAGAAAATATACTAGAAAAAAGGGAAGGGATACGATCCCGTCAGGACGACATGAGACTAGTTGCTTTTTTCTAGTATATTTTCTTGTTTAATATTGATCATATTTGTGTTTATTTTCCTTTAATCCTGATGTACAGTAAGATTTCCGTAACTCCTCAGGTCTAGTATGATAAATGGAAGGCGATACCGGCCTTTGTAGGACCATATAAAGCGGCAGTATGGAGATGTATGTCTGTATCGGCTGTATGTACATAATATGTAGTATTGGTCGTGTGTAGATACCGTAGGTACGGGTATATAAGTGTATTTGTGTATGCGCCGGGTCCTTAATGCCCCGTGCGCCACAGCTCTGTCCATTTTCCATGACGTTGCAACTACCAGTCACAGGGTTGGGATGCGTGCTTGGTCAAGATAGGAGTGGGTAGCGGAAAAAATATTTATGAAGGATAAATAATAAAACAATGTTCACCTTTTTATGCAATTGATTAAAATTATTAGTGAAACTATTATGAGGAAACACCAAGATAACTGAAAAAATCTTTTTTCCACCTCACACGCTCGGAAAAGGAGATTTTGTCATTCAATTTCTGCGTGGAACAATAGCATTATAGCGGCTTAGCGTGGTAAAGTACTTTTTATAATTTAAAACCTAAAAATACGTAGGCTGTTCCAAAAATAGTTAGTGAAATGAAAAATAGTGAGAACATTAAAAAAGTTTATTTACAGCTTTTCAATATATCCCCCTCCAATCCCAATGCAGTTATGCATTCGGGTGAACCAGCTTTCACAACATTTAAAACTGTGTCTTGCGGGAGTCGAAAAATAACCGCCGAAATTCTTTGACGATCTCGTCTGCAGTAATAAATTTTCGCCCACGAAGCATTTTTTTTACCGTGGGAAATAAAAAAAATCGCATGGAGCTAAATCTGGGCTGTACGGAGGATGGGGCAACATTTGTACCCCCGAAATTGTCAAATAGTCCATGGTTATCTTGGTGAAAAAGAATGTAACGGACGCCGCTCCTTGGGCGCTCGCTATCCAACTCCCCGAAAGCTTGAGGCAGACAAACTTCGCTATACCATTCACTATAGTATGGCCATAACCGATGTGCACTCCCTGAGGTGCAAAAGAAAAGGTCTTCTAGCGGAATTACTGCGTCGCAAAAAATTTTTTTTTTTTATAAACGCTCCGACCGCGACCAACTTTTGTGGACAAATCGTCCTCTTCAAACTGGATTGCTGCTTCGTGAGAGGATCGTAGCTATATATCCATGTTTAGTCAGTTGTAAGAATGTAGGATACGTTTTGCGAAGTTCCCCTTTGAACTTTTCTAACATAAATTTGCACCAATCAACACGACGGCATTTTTGCTCATCGGTGGGAGAATGAGGTATCCATCGCAAGGCAAGCTTCCTAACTTTAAGGTGTTCATGCAGGATGGTGGAAACTGCCTGTGATCCGATGTTTAGTTCAGCCTGTAGTTCTCGATGTGTAATATCTCGCAATAGCCACTCTACCCTGATGACGTTTTCATGACTTACTGCAGTTGGTGGTCGGCCGGGTCTGGGGTCATCTTTTAAGTTCTCTCGACCACGTTAAAATTCACGAAACCAATAAGTAATAGTTGCTTACGCAGAAAAGCAGCCTGCAAATTTTCTTGAGATTCCTTGAAGGTTAACCCTCGTTTATAATCTAGAAAATCATAGCACGAAAAGCTTCCCGCGAGACGTCCATTGTTGCAAACAAAAGAAGAGTGACAGATAATCTTTAAACATAAATAAAATAAAAAAGGTTTGTGTTGAAATTAGCCGTCAATTTAAAATAGTTTCATGAAAGATGAGGTTGTATTTATTCAGAGGCCATTAAATTTCGGAACAACCTAGGTATGTCCGAATGCGTTCCGAATCGCACTATTGACTTTTTATGTAACAATTTATTTTTATTTTTAAAAACTTTGATTTAATTATAATACTCCGTTATGGTTTTATCAATAAGATTAAACTTTTTTGTTATAAGAATTTTATATTTATGCTGGGTGAGATTTCACAACCTATGATTGGATTTCGGAATGTGACATAAACCTTTATTTTTTTATTGTCTTTGTCTTGTACCTCATAGCAATTTCAACATTTACCGAATCGTTTTTATTGTTATTTTAAGTAACAATTTATTCCTATTTTAAATAGGTAACATTTGTATTAACTATAATACTCCCTCCCTTTTTTATTATTTTAGTTTTTTATATCATTGAAACAACAAGAATAAGGTATATTAAGATTAAACTTTTTGTTAGAAGATTTTTGACCGCAACTCGACCGCAGAAACAACCTTAAAAATATCTCGCTGTTGTGAGGTGAAAAATTATGTGTTGCGCTCGGCAGAAAAGTTTTTAGCGTCTCGTACCTTTGAAACCCTCTCTACGCTCAGGATTCAATTTTTGAACCATTTTATCTTTCAATCATAGAATACTTCGGCTTCCATTCTAACAGAGCCTTACACCATGAGTCCGCTTTACGGGCTAGGTGACCTGCCCATTGCCATTTCAGTTTGGTCACTCGTTTCACGATGTCAGTTACTTTGCTTTGCTTTCTCCGCCACTTGTTTCTCTTACGGTCTTTCAGAGTTACTCCTACCAGCCTACGTTCCATCACTCTTTGATTAATTTGAGTCTCTGGAGAATCGCTTTGATTGTCATGTCACTCAAGTCTCCGCTTCGTAGGTAAGTACTGGTAGGGTACACTGGTTGAAAATACATGCTTTTTGGACATTGTGTGTTTCATCTTGAAAGCAAGGTCCAGTTCCGTAAAGGCAGCCCAACCTAGACGTTTCTTTTCCAAGTCTGATTTCTTGACTGAGATATACCTATCTGTTGACCTGTTCCAGAGGCTTGCGTTTCACTGTTATTATCGCTGTGCTTGCCGCGAGTGACGGTGGTCCAGTCGTATTTTTTCGTAGGTAGGTAGGTAGGGTTTCGTAGGTTTTTTCCAGTCGTATATTATGGGCATCTCATAATATACGACTGGAAAAAACCTACGAATCTTGTTGTTCGTGTACCATAGTTTGTTCGTCAGGGTCGCTTAGCACTAGCAGGTCACACAGGGACACTAGCAAATAGCACTATGTCAGCGGCAATTCGAATGATTAAAAAATACGCTCCTGATATGTTTGTTAAATGTTTTTCTGCAAAAAGAGAAAAGAGAGAGAGTGAGGGAGAGAGAGAGAAGAGAGACCTAAGAATAACTTGTGAGAAGAGTGGATTTTTCTCGTATATTTTTATAAATTGTTTCAATTGTAGAGGAGAAAACAAAGGACTACGAAACTATGATTTTATCCACTTTTCATATTTCATTTTATACATAGGAACCCGGGACCCCTGGGTCTGATACCGGTGGTTGTACCACTAGACCACAGAGGCGGTTAGATTATCGTGCTTATAATACAATATGTACCCCCGCTGGGAATCGAACCCGGGGCTCCTACGTCTGTTACCGGTGGTTGTACCACTAGACCATCTAACCATAGGTTAGATTAACGTGCTTATCATCTATTAGAAGTTTATTTTTGTACGGATTACAATACAACGCGTTTTGTTTAATAAAACATTTAATTGAAAATCGTAGAAACTCATTGTACCTATTCCGCGCCTCTCATGGCATGGTCCATGCGTAATGGCGTCATCAGAGAAGCTTGTATTCTAAGCTCGCTCTCGTCGGCGTCTTGCCGACGCTGCCACCTGATACGCGTGGCCGATTGTACATTATGTACTTGTGCCTGGCTATGTGCTTACGTCATTACCCAACAGAGATATCTAAGTTGTACACCCCTGCTTCAATAGAGAAATCTTTATAGAAACATAGTTAGTAGTTGATGTAGTTTTGGTTCCCTAAAACATGGAAAAGTCAAAAAAACAAAAGAAGTTCTGTAAACACTTAACGGCCTTTAAAAAGCCGCTGAAATCCGTAAAAAATTGTTGCAAAACTTTATTTATCCCTTATTTCAACCGCTTTAATATTTGTTTTTGGTGACATCAATAACCCTATGTAGAGGTTTGATTCATTAAAATCAGTTTAATCAATTCAAGTACAATGATGTAGACAAAGTTACGTTGATTAGTCGCGAACCGGCGCGTGGCAGTTCGTACTTGTAATTTGACTCGTGGCGATAATACACCGTAAATTAGGTATTTTGATAGATCATTTCATAGTTTTCAAACAAGAAATAGCTCAAACCGTTGTTAGAAGTTCAGAGCGCATCGCCATTTTTAATGTCTGGGACGTCATCGTGATAAAAAGTCTGGCATCTGAAGGGTAATAAAATGCATGTTCATGCAGGGATTTATGAAGAGTTTCACTAATCAGTTTTTCTATAATCAAAACTGAACCAAAGCAAAGCATACATACTATAAGTCAACCCAACCTTTTCCCAAAATGTGCGCCAATAACTGCATTGCGTAAAACTGAATTGTTTTGCGGACTTATACCGAATTTTATGACGCTGCATTTACTGTCAAATACCATCACCAGCGCTCTTATGACGACTTCTATAAGACCCAAATTAGCTTGGCCCTGTCGACCTGGATACGTCGTCGACAGTACTAATGAACGGCGTCGATGCGGTACATTTGCCTCCTAAAGCCAATCTTAGATTTCAAACATCCAAAATTCAGGCAAATCGAAACTAATTGGAATTTGAATACAGGGGAATACTCCGCACATACAGAAAAATTTACCTAAATTACGGCAGTAGGCATTATGAAACACTTAGTTTAGTGTCGCCCTTTTTAGCGAAACAATTTCTCTAACAAACAATTACTTAGAACTTTTTAATGTTGCATTTTACAATGCTATTTTTATGAATAAATATAAATAAGAGTGGATTATATCTCTATTCCAAGTGATCAGCTTTTAAAAATTAAGATCTTATTTGCTGTGCACTTTGGGCGTGCGGCAAAATTATATTTTTTTTCTCTAATAGTTATTTAAGCAAAATATAAAAAAAACCACAAGCTCTTAAAAAGGCACCAAAATAAAAACTTAATTGTTTTCAATATTCCTTATATTTTATTTAGCTGATAAATTACGTGGGTGCCCTGGCGCGCGCCGTCAAACGTCTAAAAAATTCGTTGTGCACTTTGGACGGGCAGCACGCGGAGGCGGCGGCGGCGGTTGGTGGTCAGATATTCTTTATTTCTCTAATAAATGATAACATAAACAAATCAGAAAGCGAATAATAAAGAAACAAATGTAAGGATACCTATCTCAACCTTTATCATTCCAAGTGATAATTATGTTCACTGGTTATACATAACTCTGCTGGTAATAACGTAGGCGATACGGTGCCCTGGCGCGCGCCGTCAAACGTCTAAAACTAATTCGCTGTGCACTTTGGGCGGCGGCGGCGGCGGCGGCGGCGGCGGCGGCGAAATAATTCTTTGTCGGCGGCCACTCACGGAATGAGCTGACTCGCTGCGAGGCTCAGCATTCTTGTGCTTACACACGGATAGGAAATTCCTGATCCAATAAAACTAATTTGAGATATACTTAGGTAAGGCGCAAGCTTTATTGGGAGATCAGATTTTGTGCTTTTAAGTTTGTTTGCTTGATGTTTGAGCCTTTAGATCTGGTTTTACATTTCTCAGAGGCACCTTGACCCAGTTATAAGCAAAGAAACTAAGAAATTAGTAAGAAGGCTGTCAACGGCGTTGCCTAGGACGATTCTTTTTTCTGAACAACGAGATGACGCTTAAGCTGGCCATACTGCAAGGTTATGCATGACGGTTTTGCCTTAACATTAACAGGCATGCCTGTCATGCATAACCTAGGATGTGCAAGGAAAATTGTACAGTTTTATCGCACACACGCTAAGTTATGCATGATAGGCATGCCTGTGCAGGCAGAACCGTCATGCATAACCTTGCGTTTATGGATGGAACTGGCTGAACGGGTATCTTATCCGTATATGTCATATGTAAGTAATCTCCTGCTCGACAGACCAACTGTCCGTGTGGGCCGCGAGCTCCATTCGGTATTTCAGCGGCATCGAGTACGAGATTGGGACAGAACGCGGCGCCGCCGGCGTAATAAGTTACATACGAGTAGTTACTTCTATCTCAAGGCAGATTTCATTATATTTGTTTTAGTAAACAAGCAAGATATTGAGTTTTATGGTTTCTTATGTTATATGTGTGTGCCGCGAGCTCTGTGCGGTATTTCAGCGACGTCGACAAGCGAGCCTCGAACGAGATTGCGACTGAACGCCGAAATAAGTTAGGTACACACTTCTGTCTTCTTAAGGCAGATTTCATGTTGTTTTTAGGGTTTCGTCGCTTAATGGCAAAAAACGAAACCCTTATAGATTCGTCATGCCGATATGTGTCACAGCCACTTTATTCCAAAACTATGAAGATTACACAGTTGAAACTTGGTAGGTAGATGTATTCTGTAAACCGCTTTACGGTTTTTTACACAAAAATAAAAAAAATAAATATATTAAGGGGCTCCCATGGAACTACATGGAACTGAAGCTGAAAATATTTTTTTTCATCAAACCTATACGTGTGGGATCTTTAGATAGGTCTTTAAAAATTACATTGAGGTTTCTAAAATAGTTTTTTCTCAAAGTCAACCGTTTGAATGATATACACTTTCAAAGTGAAAAAAATGTGTGTCTAAACCCCCCCCCCCCCCCTCTAACTTTTAAAATAAGAAAGTGAAATTTTTTTAAAAATATATGGTGTAGACCTTTATAAAAACTTTCAACGAAAATTAGTTTGAACGAAATATATTATGCAGCTATAGCACATTTGCCAAAACCGCAAATATAACTTTGCCATTCATACAGACACTATGAAAAACAAAGTTATTTTTGCAGGCAAAAAAATGTGCCATTTTGGGTAGGTGTATATGTATGTGGTGGTTATGTATACCGAATAGGGTACGGTAGGTCTATATGGGTTAATATAATAATAGAAACTTTATTGCACACGATACAAAAACAAACACATACAGAGAAAAAGACAAAAAAGACGAACACACAATAGGCGGTCTTATTGCTACATAGCAATCTCTTCCAGGCAACCTTGGGTGAGAGACGAAACCCTTCATGTGAGAGTTCGACTTGCACTTGGCCGATTTTTTTTAAGTAAGCAAGCAAGATATCCGTATGTCTTTATTGCGTTCTATAGTTTCTTATGTAATATGCAAGCATTTCCTGCTCGCCAGTCCCGCCGTCCGTGTGTGCTGCGAGCTCCATGCGGTATTTCAGCGGCGTCGACACGCGAGCGCCGAACGAGATTGCGACCGAACGCCGTAATAAGTTACATACTTCATAAGATACAATACCGTCGTATTACCAGATTTTGTGAGGATTCCCGTTATCTTCTATTGGTTCGTGCGTACCTTGTATTCGTTATGCTTATTTTTGTATATAGTCGGGTGAAATGAAGGCACGCTCAATTTATTTATGTAAAATAGATAAAAGAAGTTTTTGAATAAAATTAATACTATTTAGGTAGTTAAGTAACAAAACATCGCGGATAGGTACCGCCATTATTATCGATTTACTTGCAATCTGTTTGAGAGAAGACAACATTAAAATTTTTTACGATGATCTAAGGTTGATCGAACTTTTACTAACGTATCGAAGGTCTTGGTAACTAAATTTTATGAATAATGAGAGACAAAAAATCTCGAAAACTGACTTGTAACATTAAAATCGCTAGCACGATGAAGTTACTATATTTTGGTAAATATGTTGTTAGGCTCAGTTTCCTAACTAGTAAGAGAACTGAGTCCAACAACATGAAGAATACAGACAAAAGGCTTAAAATTCATACAAAAATATAAGTTTTTTTATGAATTATCGGGACCATCTTTGAAAGAAATATTCCTTTTTTTATGATTTTTGAATTTTTGCATTTTTCAATGCTATTTTTATACTTACGATAAATGTTAAATAGAAAAATATTGGAAAAAATCAACTCAACTGAATTCTCAGATGGGACTCGAACCCACGATCTTTGGAAATCCGGTCCGATGCTCTAAACACTGAGCTACCGAGACTTACGGACTACCGTCGAAATTATTAAATAGGTATCTCGTGATTAGGATATAGTCCCATTAAGGTTCTATTTGATACCTATGTTAAAATATTCTGCCGTCAATAGTTTTAAACATATTCAGCATAACATTTTGACGTCAAGATGGCGGGAACACCTCTGGTAATCCATAATTGCTTGTTGGGACGTTTTAACAAACAAATTGAATTAATGCGTTGTAGTGCCTTTACCTTTACCTGTTATGCTGAATATCTTTAAAACTACTGACGGCAGATTTTTTTTGCAAAGGCAGCAAATAGAACCATAATGGGACTATATCTTAGTCATGAAATATTTTGAAACACCAGAGGGGATCCCGCCATCTTGAGGTTCATAAATTACGCGTTTTTGATACTTTTTCAAAGTTGCAAATTTTGATTTACCTACACTATTTATCCGAACTGAGCCTAACAACATACCAAAAAATCAAAACTATTATGATACTTTGCAATTTTAGCTAATTTTCGTTTCGATTTCTAGTGACCTAAAAAAACATTTTCGTTTAAACAAACAAATGCCATAAAAATAATGGTACTTTACAAGTAGGTAAGTACTATATTAATACAATGAAATAATCTGCTTATATTCATAAAGGACACTTATTGAACAAGTTGCTCTCATTATACCAAAAAAAATATCATTTACTGGTAAATAATTATTGTTATAATTAGTTATTCTTCACTTTTCATTCAATCTTAATTAGATACCAAGAATATGATAGGTCTCTCTTACTCACATCATACCTGTGGTCATACTTTACAATGCACCCAAATGCACCATACGGTTATGAAGATTTGCAAGCGTAGCAAAGCTGGTACGGTCAAGAGAGTCCACCTCGTTGCACGTAGCAAACTAGAATATACAGAGGTACATGGCGCTATGTACCGGTTGCTATATAAACGGCCGGACCGACCGAAATACGGCACCTGACGCTCGCGAGAACCCGGGTAAGGCCGGGACCGGGTGGTAAGCGCAGCGATCGTCATATTTATTGATGCCCCAATTGAGTTGCTGGTTTAGTGATTGTCATTTATTTATGCAAGAATTGGGTAGTTAGATAGAGGTGACGCTATGTTGTAGTTATATTTAAACAGTCGGACCGACCGAAATACCGCACCTGACAGGCGTCACCTTCACCGGCGAGTGTCTTGCAGCGATTCCGCTCAACTATCGTCGGTTAATCTCCACGGTAAGGCGATTTATCATTATTCCGCCAACGTATCGTCATGACTTGTTTTTTTGAAAAGAGCTCAGTTCGGTCACAGACAAGACTGGAATTGGCATAAATAGTGTCAATAGTTCTGCAACGAGTGGGCCGTGAGCTCGTGTCGCGGCGTGTACGTCGCGACTCGCGTCGAGTCGTTGATTGCAATATACGATGGTACGGAATGGAACCCTCGGCACAGAAGTTCCTCGTAGTTCGTCCCTCGGTGCGCGAGCCCGACTGGCTCCTAACTGGTTTTTTTTTAAGATTCCGTACCTCAAAAGAAAAAACGGAACCCTTATAGGACCACTTCGTTGTCCGTCCGTCTGTCAAGATTGTTTTTCTCAGGAACGTGTGGAGGTATCAAACTGAAATTTATATCTAATACTCAGGTCTACTGTCCCTTGGAGCTGTGAAAAAATCAAACTTCTAAGCCAAAGCAATCAAAAGATATAGCCGTTTATGCCGCAAATTTTCGAAACTCGCACGGGAATCAAAACCTACATGGTACTTCCCGTGAACTTAGAATCTTGAAATTAGGTACGAAGTAACGTCTTATAGTACAGATAAAGGAAAAATTGCGAAAAACGAAAATTTTTTGTTACATCATATAATAAAAAATATTTTTGAAAATTTTAAATTTCATTTTACAATAAAAATACCATAACTATGACTCGATTGTCGTGATGGGTGAACTTTTACTTATATACCTACAGGTTTGATATACTTACAGACCGACTCGCACTTGGCCGGTTTTTTTTAATTAAGAAATCACTCTCCGCTCCTCACCAGGACCGCACCACGAGGCAGCGCAAGCCTCACAAAGCCTGCCGCAGCGGTCGCCCGTCTTACCGGCGGCCGATTCGCTTATATACGCGTTACGTAGCCTTATGTACCCGCTGTAGGCGCTCCTATAGTAGTTATATACCCGCTGTAGGTATATAACTACTATAGGAGCTCTGTACACTTACTATGTATTTATGGGCAATTGATAAAGTAAATGGAAATGGCCTGGAGTTTATAGTGACAGTCGATTAGGTATCACAGGCGACAGCTTATTTATTAGTCTTTAAACACACAGAAGGCTTCAAACCTTCAGTCTTTTAATTACTTAACATTAAGGCTAAGCGTTCGTTGTAGATTAAAAATATAGTTTTTAATTTCATCATTTACATTACTTACCTATTCTATGATGGTCAACCAAAACTTGGATGACATTAATTTATCCATAATAAATAAATAAAAATTGTGAACAAACGAAGTCCGAGGCTGCAGTTAGTTTCTCGATAATAAAATCGGTATTTTCTTGTTTGTTTATAAATACAGCGCCATTTTACATATTGTTGTAACAAATTAGCTTATTAAGCCAAAGGAAGTCTAACAAATTAATGATAACGAATAATTACAGACCCTTTCGGCGTAGGTATATACAAAATAAGCTTTTCAAACCGATCTCAACTCAATATTTCAGTGGGTACACGTGCCGCCTTTCCTAACGGAGTACGCTTAGTATAAATAGGTACAGTATTAATGAAATGTTTATAAAGACAAGGACGAAACTTAAGTAAACTTAATTCAATATTGTGTCAGTAACACTGTAAGTTGTTTAACTTTAATCATTTTAATTGACCGACTTAAAATCGAAGGAGTTTCACATTTCTTTATGTCCTTTTATCGATGTTCGCGCATAATTTCGATATTTAGGAATCGCAGGTGATTATCGAGAAATTAGTGACAGATCGCGGTTCCTAAAATATTTCGATATCGCCACAGATTGTATGCTATCGCTAATTAATTTAGTCTCTAGTTGCTATGGAAAGATTATCTTTATTTATATTTATATTTATTACATGCCACATGGGTAGTACAGGTTTATAATAGTAGATTATGCACTAAGGGGATAAAGCAGTGTCTTATGCCACGGGCAGCATATTGAATCCTGAGCGAAATGAAGGATTTTGTAGATAATTATTGAACGTAGTGAGGGTATTAAGAATCCTGAATGAAGCGAAGGCTAAGACATTTTTATTCCCGAAGAGCATACTCTATACACCTACTTTGCCTACTATGACGTTAAATCAAAAAGAAATTAGAAATCCAATAAATGACAACAATTTAACAATATGCGGAAAAAAATATATCGAAAAGATCGAAAATCACCGATTTTTTCTTTAGATATTTAGTTCCGTAGGCAATGCAATGATAATTTTCATTATATCTGTGGCCAAGACTCAAGACTACACACATTCACAATTTGATGATTTGCCAGGTTTTACTGATAAGTAAGACAAAACACACGAAAAAGCAAGGAAATTAAAGATATAGCTATTACATTATATTTGACTGAGTGCACAATATCACTATATATTCCAATTTCAAATGTTTTCTTGGTGCTAGGGACCCCGATACATACAGCCATGTTTATATTTTTCATAGGAGTAAAATCTATTTAAAGTGTCAATTTAATAGTTAAAAACTTCTTGGACCAGGAAGTTATGCCTTGAACAGCCTTGTTTTTTTTCGAAACTATTTTTGATAGTTTTAGTTGACATTTAGGCGTTACAATTTTAAATGTTATCATAATTACCCAAGGGAAGTTCCATACAACATTAGCTCCCTCCGGTCATTAATAGCTTACTTTACTATTGATAATACTTGATATTTAATGCGTGCTAAAGGTGGTGCATAATAGTAGTTTGTTACACAAGGGACGTAAGGGAGCTATTACAGAACAAGATCCGAGCGCAGCTCGAAAAGGGCGCTAAAGAATCGAGTGCACCCGAGATATTTAGACGCCCGAGCGAGCGAAGCGAGCGTGGGCGAATATAGTTCGAGGTTGTAATAGCTATTTACAACCGAGGTAAGCATTCTACTTTACATCATTCATGCGAGGTAAATAAAACATTTGTACGATATCTTCGGCTTCAAGATGACAGAAATCAGGCGTCCCGACCAGTCCTTCATCGGATGAAGTACTTGACATGATGAACTAACACTTTTAACTAGCAAAACCTTATAATTTTATACTTATTTTAAATTTTAATACGGTCGTCGCAAGTGAACAAGCATTTAATTCAAATGAATTGCCGCCATTTTCATTGTTTGGTTACAGTAAAAAGTTTTCTTATCATTTTATAAAAAAATATTGACCTAAGAGTTTTGCATAGCTTGAACTGAAATGAAATGCCACCATTTTCATTGATTTTTTTTTTCAGTAAAAAGTTTCGTCATTTTTTAAGATAAGAGATTGGTTCACCAAGGAGTTTTACAGGCGTAAATGGTAAAGTGTACTTTACAATTCAAGCATTCACCCTATGCTTGATTTGTAAAGTGATTTGAAAATGGAACGTTCTATCTAAACAATGCACTGTGTTGCACATGCCAACTTACACAGCCTCTTACCGTACTAGTAAATCCTAGTTACCGAGCAGTATGATGTAAAATATTTTACATCTCTCATGTTCGGTAAGTAGGTTCTTATTACCTCCAAATGGGGCTTGTAGGTAGCTAGAAAAGCCCTAGGGTGGTAAGTAATAAAAAAAACACTTCTTTCTTTCAAAAAGTTCGCGTACATCTAACCATCATACTGGCAATAGACATCATGCATTCAGCCCAATGACCAAAGAGGTCGCTTTGCTATCAGTCATTAATTTTAAATATCGAACGGCGAAGCTCAATTTCGATATTAAAAAAACCTTTACTTAATTATTTTTAATGAAAAAAGGCGGGAATTGAAAGCTTTTACTTTAAATATTGTTTATTTTTGGGATTGTTCTCATTTCACTATAAATTTCAACAAATAAAATGTTTTATTCTTGTAATGCCAGTTTTTTTCTACTTACCTCACAATCGAGATGTAAAGCAGAATAGTTAGCTCGGGTGCATCAATTGCACCCTCGAACTATAGGCGCCCTGCGCCACTGGGAACAAAAAGAGTTTTCATAGATTTTAGTTACGTTTTGGTCACAGAGTGATTTTTTAATAACACAAAAAACATGAAAAGTATTCTGTGGCTATAACATTTTAGTTCCTTAGTTTTTCGTTGAAGGGTAAGTTTGGTGTTAAGCACTGTCATATTTAATTGAAATCATGTTTGGCAGCGAACTTTCCTGTAATTTTAACTGGGCGCCAGTTGGATAATCAGCCCGACGATTTTGATGATTCCTTTCTGTTTTTGTGGATTGCTCTTCGTTATTAAGTATACATGGTAAGCGTGTTTAGTTTGATATGTAGTCAATATGTAGTAATGGTGTTTCCAGGGGCCTTACCATCAACTGTAATGCAATTCATTGTAGGTAGTGAGAGTGGGATGCTGCCATATGGCGCGTCTAGCGGCGCGGCGTCCCGCTCTTACTACCTCAAAGTAACCTAACATGAATCGCATTACAGTTGATGGTAGGCCCCCAGTAACCAAGAGAACTTTACTCATAAGGAATAATTGATTTTTATCCATCGATATTCTTATTACCAGTGATCGGATAATCGGATGCTTATTTACCTAAACTTAGTTTTTTGCTAGGAAATTATGGAAGCGGCTTCATAATATATTTTTTTAATTTAAATCTCGGGATTCCAGAAACTTTTGATATATCTCGGAAGCGGTGCATCGAAGCACAAACATAAGATAGTTTTCGTCTCCCTACGTTACCCATAAACCCCCCTCTCAGAATCTAGTGACATAATAAAAAGACAAAATATCCAAAAAAGTTCTCAATATTTTTCCAAGTCGCGTTTCCATTAGTAATTTCACTCGAAAATTCGGCTAAGTCGCTGGCCTATACAAAACCGATCAAAATCCGAGATTATTTCGAAACAAAAGTGCATTCCATAACAGCCAACACCTCAAGTTTAGGTAAATATGCATCCGATTTTCCGATCACTGCTTATATCCTACCTTTCAAAAGCCCTAGGGGAGGCCGGCTATCGGTCTTGCTGTATAGTTTAGGACCATATTGCACTATATATAAACTCACATTAAACGAGTATTGGCAATTTATTAAGGCCGGTCCCCACAATGGCGCATGGAAAATCGAATCGTCGTCGTGTCCCATGCTCGCTTTTGACCTGTTAAGCAAGATGTCTGCTCGAAACTGGGTCGCCGCTCCTGGCCCGACCACTCACGAGTCTCGTGGACGCTAGGGTTGTCACCGATGATAACTGGCGAGCTAGAGATAATGATAAGCGTCTTCGGTTCTTGACTTGGCGAACTCAAATGTAGAGATTGCTTAAGGTATTGTAAAACATTAATAATGTAATTATAACTTTTTAATTTTGCATTTTACAATGCTATTTTTATGTGATAAATATTAAACAAGAAAATGTGCAATAAAAACTACACTTGCTTGTTTAATATTTATTAATAATGTAAAATAAATATTCGTTAATCGTACTTTTTACAATAAAGATCACTTATAAAAATAAAACAATGCACAGCAATGATCTAAGTTTCACTATTTTTTGAAAAAAAAAATTGTTTCAAGTATTTCTAACAGCTAAATGATAAAAAAACGAGCATACCCGTGTGTTACGGCATTTAATGTAGGCAATGTTACAGGTATAGGTCTACATTGAGCTAATGTAAAATGTTACATTGACGATTTTTGTGATGACCAGTGCGTCATCACAAATATCGGCATTCCTACAAATTCTATTATAATCGCATTATTAACTAAAAATGTCAAACATTTTATCCGACCTCTAGATATAAACAAAACGTACTTCTAAATGCTTATCTTTGAAATGGTTTTGCTTTATAAAGAGCAATAGTTCAGGGTGGAGGTTGGGACGATTTTTATGATGACTAGTGTAGATTGCTCTAATAGAATCACATTTTTATATGACACTGAATGTACACACACACACACACACACACACACACACACACATTTTTGTTTTTGCAGCACACACCTGCAGTTTTTGTTTTACAATGTGTTATTGTGTGTGTGGCATTGTGACATAAAGCCATTCAATTCAATTCAAATAATTTATTTCAGAACTACATAGGTTCCATAGTGTTAGTAACTATTTATTACTATCTTTCTATTTATTACAAGTAAAACATTTTGCATACAAATATTTGACAACCCTGCTTCCGTCTGTTACCGTCGTCATGGTGATCCTTACTGAGAAGCCATAAAGCAAACGAATGCCGAAGGATAGCTTGGTGGAGCTAGTCCAGGACAGGTACCCACAATATTTAATTAAAGCTCTGTCAATATCAAGCCAAAGGAGGAGCGGTATAGGTACAATCAGGGGACTTCCCGGTTGATCAGTAGAGTTTTTTTGGGAAAGTAGGTACTACAGTTAAAGGAATTATTCAGTATTGAAATGAAATTCCTTTTAATATTCTATTAGTTGTGATATAAACGTTTTCTATTATCTGTGTGTCCCGTTCCTCAGTAATTGAGGATTCCTCCCTTCTATCTTCAGTCTTATCAATACTAAACATCAGGCGGTCAATTCTGCTAATTTTTTGTCAAAATCGTCTCTCAGTGGTGTTTCAATAGTAGTGATAATTTACACTTTTGTATCAAGACCTGTCAAACAGGACTACCATTGAAACACCATTGGAATACGATTGTGACTAAGCATTAGCAGAATTGGGCCCCAGGTATGATGAAGGCTAAAAGTCTCGCCGTCGTCCATAAAAAAAAACTATATGACTTTTTAAATAAAGCTCCATAAAGGCTAGGATATGATGATGTTGAATCTCTTATAAAAGAAAATATATATTAACCGCTCCCCCCTTCATCCAAACACACACACACACACACACACACACTCAAACACATAAACATAGCAATGCATGTTAATTCTAAGTTACTATTTATAATAATTAATTATCACATACCCTCTAAAAATGGCTTGTAATTTTGTGTTATTTGTTAGTGTTAGATAAGGTTCGAGGTGGGCGCTAATAACTGCGACACAGTCCTAGACTAATGTAGTTATTAACGTAAATTATGTTTTGTATGTATTTATAGCAAAAATAAATAAATAAAAAATAAATAAATAAAAAAATAAAAAATATAAAAAAACTACTGGTCAACCGGAAAGTTTCCCGACTGTGCGAACATGATCATGATCATCATATCAAAGCATTCCATTACCACGACCTCTCAAAAGTTGTTAAAACTTCGTAAAAACCAGAAAAAGTAATATAAAACTTAATGCGCTGTTAAAATGCGCGTTTTGATCCGAAAAAAGTTTTTTTCATACAATAAACAGCCATTACATTTCATACAATAAATAGGTATATGCAAAAATCTAAGATGCATCTATCATATCAGATGTTTATGAATCACTAACGGCCGCCACTTTGTCCACATCAACTTAAAAATTTCTAATTACCCCTTTGCGTTAAGTTTATAAAATGTTTTTCTCAAACATGCATGTAAATGTTGTCATTATTTTCGAAAAAAGAACACGCGAAGTATCGAATTTACGGACAAAGAAAATCAAATCCATTGCAGGAGCGTTTTTTGAATTTGGAACATTACAAAGAGTATTTAACAACTCCAGCACGCCGTTTTATACAACATTGCTGGAGCGCTGTAATGTTCCAAATTAAAAAGACGCTCCTGCAATGAATTTGATTTTCTTTTAGTAATTATTAAATGTTTAATATAAAAAGTATGTTTTATTTCCCTGCATTATTTTGAGAAAAGCACTATATATGCCTCGGCGGAAATGGCAATTGCCTGCCTCGTATTAGTGAAGTCCTCGCCTACGGCTCGGCCTTCAAACTCATACTCGACCTGCAATTGCCTATTTCACGGCCTTTGCAATAATGTACTATTACGTTAGAAAGAAAGAAAGAAAGAAAATTATATTTATTTGGGACAAACACGACAATAAGACACATCAAAGTAGTACAGAAAAAAAAACACAGTTTGTCCCAAAACGGTACCGACTCAGCATAATGCTTGGCTTTTTGGCCAGCGCTGGTCTTCCGTCGGTACCGTTTTGGTGGGGCTGAGAGCCATGCTAACCGGGACATTACAACAAAATACTACAATAAGACTACAATAAGACGTTACGCCATAGACCTATAAATGCGATATGATTAAAGATAGATTAATCAGTCAAAACGCAAGAAACAGGGTTGAAGAACAAGGTTGGCTATTCACGCGTCGTCAGTCGCCACCCATTGCGCGAAACACAGAAGCATTTTCCATTTCCCACTGACGATTTTGGATTTTTTCACCTTGTTGTGGCAACGTTTTATTGAGGTTACACTTCTTTCCAAATCCGTTGTAACTCCTAACAAGATTCCTCTTACTATATTCCTCTTACTTGTATTTTATCAATCACTTTTTCCTTATTAGGAATACTTATAGCTTTTTGTTATAGCAATTATTTAAATTATGAGTTTAACGTATCGCTCATTGGATAAAAGTGCATCAGATTATTTTAACTGCTAGTTCCATACGGAATATAAGGAAAATATATGAAACATCTGCATGGAGAAGATAAGCCAGCGAAGCTTGGAAGCCATCAGAGGAATATATGCCTAATAAGTAGTAAACATAACTATGTCTGGTAATTTGAATCTTATGTTCAATAAACAACCTGCCATATCTACTATCATTTTAACATTTTTATACGCAATCCGTAGAAAAACGTTAGAAACTTTCTTATAGGTATAATTTGAATCTTATGTTCAATAAACAACGTGCCATATCTGCTATCATTTTAACATTTTTATACGCAATCCGTAGAAAAACGTTAGAAACTTTCTTATAGGTATAAGGTTCTAAGTTTGGTTCTATTTTCTCTTTTTGTAGCGTCATTTTAGAAAGAAAAATTCACACAACAACGAAACATTTCTTACATGTTAAGTACTTTGTTAATTTTCATGTCGTTTGGTTCATGACAAATAGGCTTTATAACTTAAATCAAATTAAGTGAATAGCTGTATCTCTTTCCGTAGCATTTGAGGTTGAAGAAGGTACACGTTAGTTTTTCCATCCGATTGTTTCATCTGAGTATCTAATCCAGCTACCGGAAGACGCTGGATTTATTATTTTGCTTGAACACTCACCAACCGGATTCTGTCATATTCGTTTCGGAAAGGTTTCACGTCAAACGTATTTAAAAAAATTACAAGGAGTCTGGCTAAAGTGAGCGTTTCGTGCAATTCGCGTGTTTGTAGCTAGACCAGACAGCAAAAAGGCCGGGTCCGGACGGATCCGTCGCCGTAAGCTGCGGGCGCGACCGCAGACTGGCTACATACGGTCTAGATCTAAATTTATATTCGCTAGTCTGGTTGTGGCAGAAAAAAGGTTGTAATGCTCGTATATATCTCTACCTTGTTTATGAAAACAGAGCTATTTTACATAAGTAAAGTTTTTGTATTTGATGGGAAGGCTTTTTTGTTCGGTCAATGTTTTGTTAGATATTTGATCTTGTTTTTATTTAACCTTACTTTAAACAGTGAAAGTATCGTCTAATCGAGTATTTCGAGATGAGCACATGTACCTAAACAAAAACCTACGAAATTCTCTTCGGAGCATTTTAAAATAGAACTGGTACAGTCTTTTCTTTTGTGCTTTTATAGCAGAATTTTCGAAATGGGTATCGCCGAATCCGAATTGGAAGTTCCAGATATACTATTTGCATTCACGAAAATGAGTTCTCGTTTTTGAAGGAAATAGAACAATATTGTTTTCATTTTTGAGTTTTATAGAAAACTAGCGTCGGTTTCTGTTTCCGTGGGAATGTCGGGATATAAAGTACTACTCTTTTTGTCATAGAGTTAGTTGAAAGGACGAAAGTAAGTTACTCTCCGTCCTTCCAACTAACACTATGCCAAAAATCGTGTCGATTGGTTGCTTAGTTTCGGCGTGAAAGAAGGGCACATTTTCGAATTTATAATATCTATTATATTATATATTATATTTATAATACTAGCTGTGCCCCGGGGCTTCGCTCCCGTGGAATTTCGGGATAAAAAATAGATAGTAGCCGATTCTCAGACCTACTCAATACGCTCACAAAATTTCATGAGAATCGGTCAAGCCGTTTCGGAGGAGTATGGGAACGAAAACTGTGACACGAGAATTTTATATATTAGTTAGAAGATTATAGTTAGGATCATTCCATATTTTGCAGTAGGCAGTTGATACACGTCTCGTATCGATCATATGGTCGTATCGATTTTTTCAGCGTATATTAACTTAATAAGAGGAAGTTTCTGTATTGAACCCGGATTTTTTTATTCTCAGCGATTGATGCTCGTTAAGTTTATGGGTATTTTATGTATATTAAATAAATACCAATTATCTAGCCCACGTTAAGTATCATGAAGAACTTGTGTTATGGATACTAGATAACGGATAAACATACTTATATACTTTTTTTTTTTGTAAATACATACATAATATACATATTAAACATCCAGACCAAGACAAATAGACATGTTCATGCACACAAATATTTGTCTTGTCCGGGGATCGAACCCGGGACCTCTGGCGCAGAAGGTGGGGTTAGTACCCCTGCGCCAAACAGGTCGTCAATTTTGTATTGGTAATTGGTATTTACCAATATACATTACTCGTATATACATTACAGTATTTACTCGGACGCACAATTATCACTTTATTTTCATACTAGCGGCCGCTGGCGTTTTCACCCGCGTGGTTCCCGTTCCCGTGGGATTATCAGGATAAATAGTATCCTATGTTCATGACCAGGCTATCTACTATCTGTGAACCAAATTTCATCTAAATCAGTTCAGTAGTTTCGGAGCGTATTCAATGCAAACAAAAAAACAATCAACTCTTTCCTCTTTATTATATTACGAGTAGTATAGACAAAAAAGCACACTCGCTCGCAACTTCGTAATATTTTTCTTCATAGTGACGGATAGGTCAAATAGTCTTATATCAAATTGTGTCTGTGCGTCGTCAAATTTATTAAGAATAGGTTAGTGTGAATCCTTTTGTGTTATTTGTTTGATAAGTGAGAAGTTTTAAACTCAAATGGGCAATTTCTTAAGTTACCTAATAACGTCAGTAGAAATTTCATTAACCGAATTGCATAAGAGCTGAGCTCAGCTGCTCGCCACGCCAGCAGTAGCGCAGAAGTTTACGGTACCGTCCACTTTGTTACCGGCGCGCTGGTAACGACGTCGCAGTGCTGCGGCGCTCGTTTGAGACCCGCCGGTTTACGAGGTGGACTGCCGATGCGCCCGGTTTATTGTGCTATGTACCTGATACGTGAAGCAATGGACTTTGGTCGCTATCGCTTTCAACAGTTTCAATACATGGCTGCTTATGATAATTCTAACTATAAAGATACAGGCAATTTCTTATCTTACGCAATAGTATCAGTCGATTTTCATTAACCAAAACGCGTGTTCAGCAGCTCAGTTGCTCGCCGCACCTGACAGTAGTGCATAAGTTTACGATGTCGTCCGCTTTGTTACCGGCGTGTTAGTAACGAACGACGACGTTTCAGCACTGCGGCCTTTGTCTTAGACCCGCCGGTTTACGAGGTGGCCTGCCGATGCGCCCAATTTATTGTGCTCTGCATCTGATACGTGACTCAATGGACTTTGGTCGCTACCGTTAACGGTGTCGTCCTGCTTTGTTACCGGTGCGCTGGTAACGAAGTCGCAGCACTGCGGGGCGCTCGTTTGGACTCGGCTTATTTTTGGTCTGTACCAGATACTTGACGCCATGGTATGGTCATTGGTCGTTATCGCCTTACCCACCTAGCTTAACATTTTTGCGAAAAATTTGCATTTAGCATTGCTTAAGCCGTAAAGCCTTATATGGTTTCTAGCATAGAAAATTTAAGGAACTGACATAAGATATGGTTATTTTTTACCTGAATAGCATCGGCTTTGACTCGGTATCAGGGCAGCGTAAGCCTATCAGTCGCCTGTAAATCCACATATGTGTTTCAAACATAAAAGAAAGCAGAGACACGGTATCGACAATAGGTCCTTTGACACGTATCAGAGCGGTGTGAGTCGGTCAGTCGCCATAAAAGTAAGCAACTGACATGGAGACATTTTTATTCCTTTACCTGCACAGACCTATATAGAGATAGGCGAAAAGAGCGCTTCAAAACGTATGAGAACCTAGCGTGTCGACTTTTTCGTACCTACGATGGCGTAACGAGCGTTTTTGTTTTTGTTTTGATGTTTTTTTTTTATTTTTTTATGACCGACGGGGAGTCTCTTAACCTTCATCATACCTGATGTAAGTATTGATAAGGCTGAAGATGGAAGCGAGCCTCTCCCGGAATCCTCAATCCCTGAGGAACTGGCTATCTTATCTCTCTGCCGGAACACAACTATGCTGAAAACATTGTTGTTATGGCATCAGACTTAGATAATAAGATGGTGGTAGCTAGCCAGGCGGACTTACAACTAGTCCTGCCACCAACCAAACCGAATACAATATGTACCCCCGCTGGGAATCGAACCCGGGACCCCTGGGTCTGATACCGGTGGTTGTACCACTAGACCACAGAGGCGGTTAAACTATTATTGACGAGCTTCACAATTAACCATTTTTGTTCCTGAGTGATGCGTGTTTTCATGGCAATGGTCTCAAGCGGACAGACTTAGGTCGGAAAACTTTGACCGTTGATCAAAGTTTTTACACGCAACGCTTTTTTTTAAAACACAGATCTCGAGATAGACGGTAAAAGTGTATCTAACAATTTTACCGTCTATCTCGGTATAGGTCTGTGTTTACCTGTAAGTATAGCATCAGCTCGGCTATGAATACTATGACACGTATCAGGGTATCGTGAGCAGGTGAGTCGCCTGTTTACGAGGCGCGCTAACGAGCCCGTTCATGACCGTAAATTTGCCGTAAATAAAGTCATTCCGCGCTTCACGATCATCTTCCAATTCTTGCCCGAGCATGGGCGATACGTGAACGTAAAACCCGGCTTTACGTTACCCGGCATACAGGACAAGACTGAGTCGTAGAATCCACTTAAAATAAAAAAAAATTAAAACCTTAGTATTTAATTAAATAAACACTGCCTTATAATCATTTCAAAAAACTATTTAGATGGTTTATGTACGTGCTTCTAGATAAAAAAATGGAATCACGTGTTTGTGTAAAAAAACTGAGCTAAATCACATGACAAATAGGTACCTTATCAAAGGGCTAAAATAGCCTTTTTCAAAACTGTGTCCAGCTTTTATATTTTAACGACCGAATGAAGAATGGAATATGCCTTTCAATATTTCTTAATTTCATTTGAAACTATTTGCCGCCCACGACTTTTTCTACTAGGACATAAAATCATATTCCCATGAAAATTATAAAAATATCTATATATCCTGTCAGGGCGACATGAGACTAGTTGCTTTTTTCTAGTATATTTTCTTGTTTAATATTTATCACACAAAAAATAGCATTGTATAATGCAAAATTAAAAATTAATAATATCTATATACTTACCCGAGTGTTAAAGTTATCACTCACTCCATATTTTGTTAACACATTAGTTTTCTTTCCTATTCACGCCATAGAATAGAAAAGAATATCATATCTATACTAATATTATGAAACTGAAGAGTTTGTTTGTTTGAACGCGCTAATCTTAGGAATTACTGGACCGATTTAGAAAATTCTTAGACCATTAGAAAGCTACATTTCTCTCGAGTAACATAGGCCATATTTTATCCCGATATTCCCATGGGGACGGGCACAACGTGGGTAAAACCGCGAGGATCCGCTAGTATATAATAATATTATAAAGCTGAATAGTTTGTTTGTTTGAACGAGTTAATCTCAGGAACTACTAGACCGATTTAGAAAATTCTTAGACCATTAGATAGCTACATTTCTCCCGAGTGACATAGGCTATATTTTATCCTGATATTCCCACGGGAATAGGACCACGCGGGTAAAACCGCGAGGATCCGCTAGTAATAAGATAAAAGAGGCTTTTTGAGCATATATCGTTTATCTCTACCTAATACCCCCAAACCCCTTTCGATATCTCCCCAGTACCCCGACTATTAATTATGCTTATAAACTCAAGTTTTTTTAAAAGCGGGGGGGTATATTTGTGTACTGGTTTTTCAAACACACGCGGGGCGGGGGTGGTAAAACTTTTTGCTCTTTTTAAATTTCTTTCCGATGCAAATTCTACGTCACTGGCCGGCGACGCGGGGGCAAATAGAAATTGGAAATATTCGCCCGTGTATTTTCGGCTGCATCTTTCATTAGGAGTTCGGACTTCAGACTTGGTTTTTTTTCAGCGTTATGCTTTACGACTTTTTTGATTCTGCGCGCTTCACTAATGTGAGAGCTCTTTGTTCCTACGATTGCCTTTTCTGATTACACCCCTTTTAGCGTATTGGTGATTCAATATTGAAGAAGGTACTTTGGAATTATATGAACGTCCATTGAGATTAGCGCTAGCTGAAAACTTTGTGTTTAAATTTTGAGGAGCTTATTAGGCCTTTTTTACCCGACTGCAAAGGAAGGGTTATATTTTTCGCGCGTATCTTGTATGTGTGTATGTATGTTTGTATTTTTGTTTGTTTATATGTAGTATTCATTATTACCTCTGATCTCTAAAACACCTGAACGGATTTCTATAATTAAGATATCGTTAGATTTGTCTTGACAGCTTAAGTGTTCTTAGGTAAGTGATTTTAAAAAAACAAACATAGCGGCTCTGAGATGCTATTATACGAATTGGTTTTTTTTTGATACTTCAATATGGATATCAAATTAACACGTTCAGACCGGCACCTCATGAGTAGGTACTTGGCATTCGACGGGGCAAATCTTCATGTGGCCACCGGTGGACATCACCGCCCTTTATACCAAAAGTCTTGCCGGGCGGGGTTCGCCACCGGTGGACACGGGTAGGAATAAGTGAAAAGTATGCATTCTCTCTCTTGTTTTTTTGTTTTTTCTCTTTTGTCTTGTAGCTAGAAAAAAAACGCCACGTATAAATACATTTTGCTCTGCTCGTAGCAAACCAATGCGTTTGGATTGTTTCAATGCGATTCATAAAAAATAATTGTAATTTTATGACATTTTATTATGTTTTTGTTAAATTTGGATTTGGTTTTGCAATTATTACATTTTATCAACATACTAATAAATATTATTTTCCGACACTGTTTTTTTTTTACTTCTCGAAACAATATCGATCTCCTGAGCTATACTTTGAAAATTTGTCATTTCTACTAGGCGGGGACGGTAAGTACAACACTTTCTCTCAAAGCGGCGCTAATTTCTTAGTACATTAAAAGTCTTGTATGACGTGGCCACCGGTGGCACACCCCGGAGTATCAGTTTAATTAGAAGATTTGAAAGCACTAAAATAATTTATATTATTAAGATCAATACCGGGTTGAAATTCAAAATCGTTTGTTCTGTACTTATTGTATCTAGGGTGTGTAATATCTCAAATATCTGGTATAATGACATATCGTATACTACTTACAAAATATAACAACAGATTACATAGAAAAATTTCATATAACGTTCTTATCGTATAATCAACGAATAACATAAATTAAAAATATTAATTTTAAAACTTAAAATGAACATTTGATATAATATCGTTTCATTTATTAAACACTTACTGTAAAACTTAAAATATATAATATTGAAAACACATACTAATTATATGACATAAAATCATTTCATATAATGTTTATTTCGTATAAAGAAAATACTTTTTCTGGCGCTTCGCCGGCCGCTGCCAATTATTACTTGTTATGATTATATGAAACAAAATTATACCAAATGACCGTTATAGCAAATAAGTTTTATATGAAATATTTTTATATAAAATGAGCGTTATGTTAATGATATTATAAAATATCGGCCAAGTCGAGTCGAACTCGCACATGAAGGGTTCCATCTCTCACCCAAGGTTGCCTGGAAGAGATTGCTATGTAGCAATAATGCCACCTATTGTGTGTTCCTTTTTTTGTCATTTTCTCTGTATTCGTTTGTTTTTGTATCGTGTGCAATAAAGTTTCTGTTATTATTATTATTATATTAAATACACCTACCCAAAATGCCACTATAATTTTTCGTCTGCAAAAATAACTTTGTTTTTCATAGTGTTTGTATGAATGACAAATGACAAACAAATATATATTTGCGGTTTTCGAAAATGTGCTATAGCCCTGAAACTGCTAAATATATATTTCGTTCAAACTAAATTAGATTTTTTACCGTTTTTTGCCGTTAGGCTACGGAACCCTAAAAATGATGATTATATTATATGAACAATATGTAAAATAAATTAGTTGAAGTGTTGTTATAACTAATGTTTATTATGTAATATGAACGTTTTTGAATTGAAATTATAGTTCGCAATTCCATTCTTTGGAATAAATCTTTTCAATCGTGTTATTATTTGGCCTTTATAACACTGCTACTGCTACTATTGAGAGTTTTTGTAATTACTCGTATTAATATTATTAATTTCAGTGAAATAATATAACCTATATTATTTCCACAAGAACACTGAAATTTAAGTTTATCATTCCGTTTTTGTGTATAATGTGGTTAGTCAGAATAAAAAAGAAATAATATTTAGTTGTTCTACTATTTTCTTATATCATGGAGTTGAGCACGGAAGATACAGTTTTTAATCAGCGTTGCTTTGTTTACAAAAACAAGAATGTTAAGAATTGTATTTCGTTATATTATGATTCTTTTTAATTAAGAATATAGCTGCTACTTATATTTTTTTATGTGTTTTACTGATATAGGAATAGGACACATAATCGAAATTTATTTGTACGTACTTTTATGTTTAATTAAGTTTTAGTAAAGTAATAAGTATTTCCCAAATAAACAAGAAATAAATGAAAATAGTACATTTTTCTCAAAGGCTGGACTGGTGGACCAGATAGTTAATGGCTAGTCAAAGTCACAATACTTAACTCATTCAACATCGGCTAGTTCTAGAGTAGAGAGACTATCTAGTCTGTAGTCAGTGGCTTAGACAAGACAGAGACGTTTCTTGAAGAAGTTCTAAAATCGAAAACTTTATTAGAAGTTAACCTTTACGGCTCCAATTGAAGTACTGGCACTGCCTGTACTATTTAAAAAAAAGAGAAGAAAATTAGTCAGTGCTTATTTAGACAAGAGAATAAGAAGTTTCTTGACTTGGCAAGCGATTCCACTTACGAAAAACCTTATTAGAAGTTAACCTTTTCGGCTTACATAGAAGTACTATCCACTGCCTGTAAGTATGTTTAAGAAGAAATAAATGCGGACTTCGCCGCCGTTTTCTTTGTCCGCGAAAACGGGAGGAAGTGGAACCCACAGCCGCGATATCTCCGTGGCGAAGGCGATGGCGGGGGGTGTGTCGAATCATTATTCGCTGCCCGCCTCGGGCACACGCGGTGCTCGTAAATCAATATCGACGGACCCTTATTAATTAGTGCGTTCGTTACGCGGACCCCCGGTGTGCCACCCCTGCCGCGCCCCGCGCCCCCTTCCGGCTCGCGATGAGAGTTTTTAATTATCCACGAGAAACGGTGGCGTAGCGACACCTTGAATCAGGAATCTTCAACCTTTTTTACAGAGACTGGTTCGTTTTGTACCAAAAACTGCAAAACGCAATTCTCTGGATCTGTATACACCCTTTCTATAGTTAGGTATATTTTCCTGTGCGTTCATGTGCAAAAGCACATTAGAATAAGAGTGTACTGCTAGTGAGTACCGGTATTCACAAAATTAGTTGTTACTTTAGCAAACCTTAAAAAGTCGAAGCCTGTTTAAAACTATGAAGAACTAGCTTCCGCCCGCGTTTTCACCCGCGTGGTTCCCGTTCCCGTGGTAATATTGGGATAAAAGTAGCCTATGTTACTCTCCGTCTTTTTAACTAACTCTATGCGAATTCAAGTCGATTTGTTGCTTAGTTAAGTCGTGAAGGAAGGACAAACAAACACACTTTCACATTTATAATATCAGTTTGATTTGACTTGTAGTATGAACGTATTAAAAAGAGATAAGAAAAAAAGACAGTGACTGCAAATCAAGACTGAAGAATGCAGGATTCCTCGAACTTCCGGCCAATTTTTGATGCAATAATCTTCTGATTCTCGCTCCGCACAAACTTTTCGATCATAATGTCATACGTGTAGGTAATTTTGGAGCGGATTTTTAATTATTTTCACGACTTCTACAAATAAAGAGAAAATATATAAATATTTTGTCGACGAATGCCTTTTTCACCACTTCGTGTTCTACGTCCCGGTAGAGAATTCTACGTACGGTTGAGAACCTCTGCCCGGCGCAATAATCCCGAGCAGCGGGCGGCTTCTGCCAGCACGCACCTCGTTATGAATTTCGCGTGTCGCGATTGCGTCACGATAGAAAAAGGGATACGCAATAAATAAGACGTCGGATGAAACTGCGTGAAGACCATGTAGAGACAAACGTGTTTAGAAAACTTAAAACTCATGAATAGAGAACGGTTTTACTGTGTGAACAAAGTTCTGTTTTTACCGATTTCAAGGAAAGGCGGTTTTGGTACTACGTACCTTCAACTTTAGGTAACCCTAGAAGCACAGTGGTAACCTAAGGTCATTGTCAAGTTGAAGGCTCAAGTCATTTACTTTTTCAACGTAGTTGTGTTCCAACAGTTCCTTAGTGCTTAAGGATTACAGAGTACGTTATTACGATTCTACCAGCCTTTTCAATATTTCACAGCAGGTTTTTTTATGAACGCCGGGGAGACTCTTGGCCTTCATCATACTTGATGTTAAGTATTGATAAGGCTGAAGATGGAAGGAAGCTCTCCCGGAATCCTCAACCACTGAGGAACTGGCTATCTTATCTTGAACTGTCAGTACACAACAATGCTGAAAACATTGTTGTTAAGACTTAGATAAGATGGTGGTAGCTAGCCAGGCGGACTTACAATAAGTCCTACCACCAACCAAAGATATGATGAAGGCTAAACGTTTCCCCGTTCAAAAACGCCGTCTAAGAGCAATAGGAGATAACTTTGCATAAAATTAACTGCTGTACAGTAATTTGCTAATATGCGCACACAACAAGGAAAATTACGTTGAATTTCTCTATGGAATTGCGTGTCAGAGACTCGAATTTCCCCTAGAAGCTTTGTCCAGGGCAGCAAACAACCTTGTATTCCCGGCACAATATGCGGGCGCTGAGCCCCCGCTACTAAATGTGGTTTCCGGATACGAACATCAAATTACAGTCCACGTCAGGTGAACTGGTTTAACAGCCTCTATTGGGCTAATATTTTGAACGTAAAGGTATGGAGATATGCTGTCAATACTACTTACAAGCTTATACAGCTTAAGATACATACAAACCCTTACACCATACGTCTTGCGGGGTTGGCAGACCATAAGATGCAGCTTGATTAACCTCACCTCAATAACGCTACATTTGACAGTGGTTGGGTGGGTCTAAGATGTAGTTCGGAAACAATAGCTTATGAAGTGAAGTTGATGAAATCAGTAATGTCGTTGTGGACTTAAGATATAAGACGTCCTTGATCGAGCTGATGATATACGTAACTTGTAACTTTTTGGAGCTAAAAGGAACTGTCAAATTAAACGACTAGTGTCAGCTCTAACCAGCGTTATTTCTGATCAACTATATTGTGAGAATATGTTTCTACAAATGTCGCTAAATATACCTTGACTAAAAGAACTTCCTCGTTTCTGGAAATTGTTTAAAATCACCAATATGTGATGCAGAAATGTACCGTAGCCCAGTTCAATATCGCATCATTCTCAGTAGCGCAGAGTTACTCCCTGTAGTACACCACCTGCCATGCCATGGAAGATGGTGTATGGAATGGATGGAAGAACATGAGGAGGAGGAACATGAACAAGAAGGAACAACACATGGAACAAGCAGTAGTAGGTACCAGGAAATGGTTCCAGCCGGGTGGATTATTGGATTATAATAGAAGAGTGCCTGTGCTGTAATAGAGCTTAGTACAACCATGTTCCACTAATTTATCTTACAACTACAAAATTTTGTCTATGATCAGGAGACGTATTTTTGAATCACTCGAATCACATTTGCGAATGTAATTCGAGATATTCAAAAATACCTCTCCTGGTTCTGCGATCCATGATAGTATTTACGATACTCTCCATTTCTCTTTAAGTGTATTCTTACTTCCGAAAAGAATTTTGATATTCATTGGCAAAATGTCAAACGAAAGAAGTAGAATTCAGCTAACTTATCGTTACGTTAAAATTAGTGAGATGATTTGAGTTGTAAACTATTAAGTTTTTTAACATGGTAGGCCAAAACGTTTCTCTTAAAATAACCGAGTAGGTATTAGTAACGTATCCTCAAGGAAAAATTATCGGCTGATGTTGTAAATCGGCCAAGCGGAGTCCGGAAGGCGGGGCGCAGTCCCCGCGGGCGTCGGCGTCCGGTGCGGCGTCAATTAGACGAGGGGGTTAGGGGGGCGCGAGACGCTGCCCACGTATCTCCGTGCTCGTGATACAGGGTGGTACCGAAATGCCAAATTAAACGGGCTGCGAAGCACGAAATAACGGTTTAGGATGATCCCTCCGCGCTTTTGGGTTAGGCGACGAGAAAAGACTTTAAAAGGGAAGATCTTGGAGCTATTAAAAGCTACAGAATGCGTAAACAGTTTAGTTTCACCAAAATTAACGGAAAAAGATGTACAGCCCCTTACGTTTTAGTCTGTTCTGATTCAATCGACAAATATATACGGTTACAATCTTCGGATTTTCTTGCTCCATGATTTTCCCGAGCATGTACTAGTACATACAAAGGTCCAGCCTACATGCCCGGGTTCCATTTCATGCTCGAGGCGCAACGCGAACAAACCTTACGTCGGGTATGGCCGGAAATTCGAGCTGTGTACCGCCCGCCTTGGGCGCAGTAATTAATAGCGAGCTGCGTAGCCGATTCCCGGCTGCCCTAATCTCTCTCCCTAATTATTATTCAGGGAGTTTTTCTCGCCGCTTGTTTACGAGGGGATGGTCAAACGGTATAATATACCTACATTTTACTTTTTTTTAAGTTCAACACGAGTAAACACATTGTGTGCGCTTTTTTATATCCTTTGATAGTTTATAAAACATAGTTATAAAATATATTAATACCTTTGATAGACCTCTTGGAAAGCTTCATATACCTACACAGATCTGTAGGTATGTGAATTTGAGGTCCAAATAATACACAAGTAGGTATTATTTGGCTTAACATGTTACGTGCCACCCGAAGCACGGAGGAGCTCAAGATTTAAGGTCACCCATCCCGTGACCGACCATCGCGAAAGTTGCTTAACCGCCACGATCGCGGTCCGTGTGCGCTAACCACTGCGTCACTAAACTCTGATGATTGAGTATTTCTTCCTCTTTTGCTTTGTTCAATACCAGATCAGTTGAATCTACAATAGTTAATCTGTAGTTGTTATTTCTACGTACAAAAAGGAACAAGATTCAAACCCTAAAACACCTGCGCAGAAAGAGAAACACTAAAAAGTGACAGAGCATAGCAGACGTAACAAAGTTGTGGACAATAAAAGTTGGTCGGCCAAAGTAGGTCAAAGTTGCCGGGAAATATGTAAGTAGGTCTGTCTGGCGTGACAGCTAGACTGTCTGGATCAGTCGTCTGGCCACCACGCGACTTGAATTCGTTATAATTATCGGTTTTATGACGTTATTTGGGCGTGACTTGGTTTTGTGGACGATTAGGGTTTGGTGTCTGGAATGAAATCTGCATTGCGGATACTTAAGTCTAGAAAATATTATAAATTATGATTAACACCACATTTAATGTAAAGTTTATAAAGTTTATAGGTTAATTAATTTTTTATTCATGATAAGATGCCAGCGACATTTCTTTGTGATAAAAAATGCTTTATGTATTTTCTACAATAGCTTCCGACTAAATCTGCATTAGAGAAATGGTGGCTTCCCATAAAAGTTAATTTAATTTTTACCCCTAGCAAAAATTTAATGCGCATTTTTTGATAATTTAGGTTGGTACTAGAACTATATATAATTTAGCTACCAGAACTACTAACAGTTACAATTCTTGAGTATATAAACATTACCTGAGTGTTGTTTTCTAGTGTCTTAATATATTGTTATTGATACCATCAAACCACCATAAATGTGTAATGTGGGATTAATAATTAAGATTTGATATTTTCTGCACCGCTGCCGCTACCACAAACATAATCTTACGTAATTACATTAACCCCTTAATACCTAGATATAATAAGTACTGCATGTGACCATTACACTGTATGCTTGCTATCCACTGCACGCGGAGGATCCGTGCGAACACAGTTCGACTCGCTATCTTGGACGAATTATCGTCCAAGCTCGCTATATTAAGGTTGAATTGCACCAGTTGCCAGTTAATTTAGACTTCGTCAACTTGAACTTTAACGGAAATAAAGTATAGGATTTGACAGCTTAACAGACAGACAACGATAATTCGGTTAACCGAATTAGAAGATAACTGGTGAAACTAAGCCTAAGACTTTTTATGATCAATGGGGAAAACTTAACGTTAGGTAATAAACATAAGACTGAAGGTGAAAGCGCGCTTCTGACGGAATCATCGTAAAAGGAAGAGGTAGGTATCATTGAAAGAAAACAAACAAAAGGCAAAGAAATTCAAAATCGTTCAGCCTACAATTCTCGACCGTCTTTAAAAAAAAAAAACAGCTCCGCTCAGTTCTACTCATTACCTACTGTTACGCAGTGGAAGACAGGCATTAGTGCGACTAGCGCGAGGTGAACAGTCTTCCAACCCGCCGCGTGTTATCTGCGTCGCTTACTCTCTGAATACAAATGAAGACATTACCGGTGTTGCCAGATCACGTGATTACTGCGGACATCCCTATTTTTGGGGGAGGACTTGAATGTTAGAAATCGATAAATTGGAATTATACAGGATTCCTATACAAGATAGGAGGATAAGGTGAGATGTCTTTCTGGTTGAGGTTATCAGAGATATGTGAATCATATTTTTAAGAAAACCCTAATCAGGAACCAACTTTTACAAAACTGTATTACATAGTTACTGGTTTCCCATTTCATGACAGGTAAATCTATACTATATTAATAGTAGTATAGTTTGTTTGTTTCAACGCGCTAATCTCAGGAACTACAGGACCGATTTAGAAAATTCTAAGACCATTAGAAAGCTACATTTCTCCTGAGTGACATAGGCTATATATTATCCCGATTTCCCACGGGAACGGGCACGACGCTGGTGAAACCGCGAGGGTCCGCTAGTTAATAATAATTTAAAAAGGCATTACCTACGGCTACGCAAAATTACTGTACAAAGTTGTTAGAGTAATTTGAAGTTAGTCAAGTACATTTCAATACTTTTTTAATTATTGTCTCATTTCTAACTCACGATTTTTGTGGACATACTGAAATACTAAAAATTACCGATTCATGAGAAATTCGCTAAAGTAATCAGTGATATCTACTTTAGCGAGACGATTATACCTAGTACATTACTGCAGCGGTCAGCAAAAGAGGCATTGATGGACGAACGAGTAAATGTAGACCGAGGCGAAGCCGAGGTTCCGAGGTCCGAGGTCCCGGGTTCGATTCCCAGCGGGGGTACATATTGTATTCGGTTTGGTTGGTGGTAGGACTTGTTGTAAGTCCGCCTGGCTAGCTACCACCATCTTATCTAAGCCAGACGCCATAACAACAATGTATTCAGCATTGTTGTGTTCCGGCAGTTCGAGATAAGATAGCCAGTTCCTCAGTGGCTGGTGATTCCGGGAGAGGCTCGCTTCCATCTTCAGCCTTATCACAATACTTAACATCAGGTATGATGATGGCTAAGAGTCTCTCCGCCTTTCATTAAAAAAAAATGGCGAATTTGAAACTGGCGGGTGTTAACGGTTTTCTGCTACACCATAGTTCTTACATTATGAATTTGTAGCCTGTGTTTATGATACTATCATGACAGTTGTCAGTGCTTGTCAGGCTACAGAATACAATAACAAAAAGTAAGTTGACTGTCAGACGTGTCAGTGGCATCCTTTTGCGCGAGATACAGATAGAAGCCGTCCGTATATTTTCCTTTATAAAGTTATGAATTTGTTCACGTCGTCATGGAAGCTTGCCTGTTTTCGTGGCGACCGACACTTCTTTCAATACTGAATAACATGCTCATTCTCACCTCGTTTTTGATTCTTTGAGCACCGGTCCATGGATGCAAAAAAAAACTACAAATTCTATATTTTTCGTTCTTGCTTTGTTAACAAATATGAACAACAAAGATTGTTTGTAATACGTTGTTCTTTAGTTCTTATAGAGTTTTCTTGTTTTCCCTCTCCCCTTCTGTATTATAACTTAACCAGCAAATATTATAACTTACAAAATTCTCACCACCCCTTCCCTTATGAAGTCACAAATTATTAGCCCATCTGGGCGGGGCATTTTCATCTATCTATTATCAAATATTCAACATGCTTACGTTTCAGAACTTAAGTCAACAGAGGCCGGGGGCCAGTGTCTGCGAAGGCCGGGGGGTGGTGGGGCCACTTGTGCAAACTAGCGGCGACTGACCGCTCGCTTGTAATCCTTCGCGGATCCTCTGCGTGATACCCTTACCTACCTACCTGAATATGCTGACTTTGATATTTGACGATGATCTTGAACTGTGGAATCTAAAGTGTGACGAAATTGACTGATTGCCTTTTTCTTTTCTTGGAAGAAAACAGTTTAGAAAAAAAGCATGTCTTAAAAAATATATGTTTAAATCGTTATAATCTATTGCTTAAAATTTTTAAAGTAACAAATTAAAATACATTCTTCATCAATGCCACACATTGTGGTCTTTCAAGTAAAGTTCCAATAAAGTGCCTTTAAAATGCCCTTACACATAGTCGTCTTTTAACATGACTTTTGAATTGTAAAGGTACTTTAACGGTAGAACTTTATCAAAAACATCAAAACCTTTACCAGACAAATAAATGCATGAAACAAAATATTTTTACTAATATCAAAAAGCGACAGGAAACATATTCACCAAAATCTAATAGAAATCTCATCTGTACTTTATTCCCTTGCTTTAAACGGCCAGCGTTAATATTCATCTCTAGGCGTACCTATCGCGTCAAGCGGAGCTAGAGCAGTATGCCTAGGCTCGGTTAGGCTGCCTAGTCTAGCGTTAGACCTAAAAGGCATGCCCCTATTTACCTAGCCTGTATACAGCGGTGTATATACGTCGCCAACCGAACGTAGTAGACATAATCTAGGGAAGGGACGGTTATTATTTTCATCGATATCGATTTGTTTAGAACATAATTGATTTTTATATTGGCTTAAACATGGGATATTGAGTTCGCAGATTCGATATTTATGTTTAGGGCCTTTTTTGACATAATACGTTAACCTAATCTAAGTAGTGCTTAGACAAGGGACATATTATTGTTCATACAGTTGTGTAAGCAGGCTAGAAACTCTAACTCCAGAGGTGGCCAATATTCCTCGTACGAGAATAAAGACAGATTACTATATAATACACTTGGAACTTTTAGACCAAGGCTCTGACTTCTAGAGTAAAGGAGTCGTCATAGGATAATAGCTGTCCATCGATCAAAAATTGATGATGATTGAAAATTAGTTACCAACTGTTAGAGTAGAGAGAGACATTCCAAAACTTTATTGTGAATGAATATATGAACACTTATTTTTTAGGATAAACTAGGTAGTAGGCCCAATAGTCAGTCGTCTTTTAGAGCAGTTTGACTATTATATTTATCTTAATTAAATCATATATCAAAAATATATAAATTTTATCGCTATCGATGGACTATTTAGTGACGCGTATTATCGGCGGGCGGCGGCGGCGGCGAGTGTGTGCGTCGATAAATTCCGAGCGCGTTGTCAATCGCCCGCGAGGAGCGCTCAGGAATTAACGGCGCTGCGCTGTCAAGGCGCCCGCCGCTGGCCCCCTTCTAATGCCCATCGCAGGGTTGACACACGCTACAATTTTGATTATTATTATTTAGTGAATGTTAGGTTTTGGCTAAAGTAGGTCCATGAGGAAAGTATATGACGAAAAATAAGGATAGAGTGCAAAATTCGGTGATACGTGAAAGATGCAGTGTGAAAGAAGATGTAACTAGTTAGTTACTGACTAATGAAAGAGATGTTAAAGTGTTCTGGTCATCTAGAGCAGATGGGTGAAAGAAGAATAACCAAAAAGAACTGCAGTACAGTCGGGAGTCAGAGTCGGGCCCTAAGCAAAAGACCCAGAAGAACATTGACTGATTAATTCAGTGATTTTCTCGAAAAATAATTGGGGTCTGAAGTGAAAAGAATAAACGAAGATGTATGAAGAGATTGCCGACGTATGTGGAATCAGGAATTAAGGATAAAGCAAGCTGTCGGACGATGTGAGCGGGACAGTGACACTTTATCGAGCTACGAGTATCGATAAAACCGCTCATGCTAGTGCCAGTGGTTATTTATTCAACAAGTTCTCTATGAAATTCCACATTATTCCTAATTACCATAGCGTGGCAGCCCTACGCAAATTGCGCGTGTACTAGCCCCGTGAATTATGCCGCGGACACACGCGCGAGATGTGGGCAGGCGGGCGGCCACCCCGCGTCTTCCCCGTCCCCCGCATCGATACCGTACCGACTAATCGCGTCACTAGTGTTTTCAAAATAGCCAGCTCTATTCACTGAGCCGATGGCTTTTTTATTATTGCGTTTAGGATTATTTTGAGTACAATATTTCTAAGATAATTTTACAACTCAAACTCGTAGTTGCAAATTTTGATTCCCCAAGTCAAAGCTCTTTTACCAGTTTCCATTGAGCTATATATAGACTTTGGAAAATTTGACAAAATTTTGTGGTACCTTTTCGCTACAAGCCAGCGTTAAGTATATCGTCGATGATTACATATTTCAAAGTACTTGTAGGTACATATTTTGATTTTTTTGGCCAAAAAAGAGTGATGTGAATTTTTAATTAGAGCGTCTCTGTGCAAGAAGTGTGCCTTTTAAAAGGGTGTCCCACACTTATCGTAATTTATCGATAAAAACTTGTTCGAAATGTCACGCGATGCGATGCTCTTACGGCGTGGGTGAGTGAATGCTTGACAAAACGTAATGACGACTAGTTAGAGTAATTACCAACGCGGGGCCGCGAGCGACAGTAATGATTGCGTTTAGATTTATTGAGGACTGCCCGCCATCATTTTATCGGCCGTCAGCATGTTTCGAAACAGCTGGGCTCGCTACATACTAGTATATAAAGTCAACCACCTTTTGCTTAGCTTTTTTATAGGTCGTAATTTATGAATTGGCGTGCGGGTTGGTTTAGTAGTTAAACAGTCGGGATACTAGCTGCGGGTTTGGAACGTGGTTGCAGCAATTGCCAACCAATACTCATGTTTATTATGAGTATAATTACCTATTTTCGTGTCAGAGTAAGGTTGGATCTGAATAAATAAATAGGTACGCTTGGAATATTTTATCGACTTTATCAATGACAAAGAATCGCGACATCTGTTTTTAAACTTGCAATAAGGTTGAATATAATTCGCGAACCTCTTTTAAACGCGCGCGTCACTGCTGCAGCACCGCGCTCACGTTAGCGCAAATGACGGGTATTTTCTAGTGGCCGCAGGCTGGAGCGCGGGAATTAGAACGGTGCATGTCGGTTGAACATTTCGTTTCCCTCGCCCGCTTTTGTGCCACGCGAAAAAATAAGTTTACGACGCTCGCTCTCTGGCTCGGCATGCGGCGCCGCGCCGAGCGGGGAAACTTCTTGTGTTCGGAAACTTGGTAATGGAATAGCACAGATAAAAAATATGTGCGCCAGCCAGTGAGCTTTACGCGCGCTGTGAATTCTGTATCTAAACGTGGTCATGAAAACTGTGTTTGACTTTATTCAAACTTTTTGGAAGTTTTAATTGGGGTTGGGTATTCATCGCCTTTTTAACAACGTAGTGGGTACCTACTTAGTCAGAAAATTATTTAACTGACTGAACAGCAGAGAACGTTACATTTTAGTTACATTTCTAATTAACAGTAATGTAATGTCTATTCAAAATTATTGAGTTGAAGATGATAATAAGGTTTCAAGGTTTCAAGATTGTAGATTTGTGTTTGGCAACGACATGTTCCTTTGTAAATGTTGTTGCTTCTGTTAAAGCTGATAAGTTTCTTGCGGCCGTTCTTCTTATCAGTTAAAAGATGTCCTGAATGGCTGGTAGGAAAAAAAATTGGACGATTCGAAAGCACTTATCTATAAGTCTATTTGAATAAAAAAAAAAAACTTTGACTTTGACTTTGACTTTGAAATAATGGTATTTCAACCTAACTAAACTAGACATTAAAGAACCGAGAGCAAACAACCATTTCCATAATTGGCGTGCATTGACTCAATAGTTAGATATCAAGAACTTAATTACCACCTCTCTACCTGTACATACCTATTTTTGAATAAAATAGGCATAAAGCTGTAACATTAATTGAAAATGTTCTAACAAACAATGACGCTGTGATCTCAAAACTCGTAAATTCTGAAACAGTCGCATAATAAACAATAAACGACGACCTTTGACCATTGACGACCTGTTTGGCGCAGGGGTACCTGTTTGGCCGGGTACTGACCCCACCTTCTGCGCCAGAGGTCCCGGGTTCGATCCCCGGAAAGACAAATATCTGTGTGCATGAACATGTCTATTTGTCTTGGTCTGGATGTTTAATATGTATATTATGTATGTATTTACAAAAAAAATATATATATAAGTATGTATATCCGTTATCTAGTATCCATAACACAAGTTCTTCATGATACTTAACGTGGGCTAGACAATTGGTGTGATTGTATGGAAATATTTATATTTATTTATATTTAAACGCAATTTTCTCTACAAATAAGTATATCGATAAAATCCAGCTCGATACGTGAATAAATTAAGGTGTCTCCACATGCAACTATTTCGGACACAATTAGACGTAAAGCTTTTCGGTTATTTCTGAGCGCGTGCTTTGCTTGCGAGGGGGCAGCGGGTGGGGGAGGGGCGGCTCCGCCATTAGCGCGGGCGACGTCGTCGCCGACCGTCCACGGGCAATTTCAAAGGCTGCATACCCTTGGAAGCTTACTGCCAAACCATTAAGGTTCATTTTTCCCTGAGCTTTCTGCAAGGATGTGCTGGCAGGGGCTTGCATAATTTACGCGCGGCCGATAGAGCGTCGCGATTGTTATTGCGCGTACGGTACGGATATTGGATTCGGGAGCGCGGTGACGACGACGATGGCAAGATAGGCGAGTGCGACACTAATCTAGCTAAGCAACTAAAGCAATTAGCGGTGTTATTGGCTTCGTAAAAGAGACTCGCTCGATGTCCGAATATAACACTCTTATCATTTGATTAATTTCGTTGCAGTTCGGAGACATATTAACTTTCCCTTGGGACTACTTCGGCCTCACTGCTTATTTCATTCATTTGTAATGGTTTCATTTATTACAAGCGGCCACTAAACATTTTTTTGTGTTTCGAAATCAGGTTATAATTTTGCTGCTGATTGTTTGATGGTTTGACTATGAAAAGAAACAAGAAAGTAATGTTGACAATGTGATATACATTATACCAAATATTTCAACATTTACACAATCTGTTCTTTATTTTCATAAGTATTTACTCTCAAGCATGTTGAACCCTATACCTACATATTAAGATATAAGTATATGATGGGAATTTCGGATGATATACTTACTTAACAAACTGGGTACGTCGTACACAATGGAGAGACCCGAGATCCCTGAATTTAACATACAAATTTCTCTTAAGTGCTCATCCAATCAATCAGTCCCGTTTCAAGCCAGGCCTGTCCTTAGAAGGGGACTACAAAGGGCGCGCGATTATGTTTGCGAGCGCGCTCCGGGGCTACCTAAGCGGGCATTAACGAAGGACGCGTAGGTTACCGACGACCACCCCGCGGAGACCCCTGACCTTCCATACAACCGCCCTCCGGTCTCCTCGAAACCAAATCAAACGGGGAGCGGCGGGAGGTCTACGTAATTTGGCCCGGTCGCGTAATTTACGCGCGAGCGGTCACCGCTGGTGATTAGAGCCGCAGCGCTTGGCGTATTGGACGAAACTGTTAATCCGACCGAGGAGAAAGCTCACCCAACCTCTACAGTGGAACGAGCGAAAGGTGTTTTGCAATTTGCAGCATTGGCGAATGTTTGATCCAAAGGTGAGTCATTAAGGTGTCGTGTGCACGGCGCTCGGGGGCGGGAAAGCTTCGTGCTGCCACGAACACGTGTGCGATAACTTAATTACGGGACCAACATAATAGTTGGCCGCAACCCTTCGAGCTGTGTCGAGCATCAAATTTTGTAGAGATAACAAGGGATGCTGAATGTAGCCAAATAAAATAGATTTAGTTAAATAGTAAAATTATTAAACTAGCCATTTCTCAAACTTATTTTTATTTTTATATACTTATTCTTATTTTTGTTATCAACCTGTCTACCGTTAAACATCTCTCAGTAATTACCAGGATGGCCATGCTTACTCAGCGAACTAAATAGTTACCCGAAGTTCTGAAGCAGGTGCCTCATCGGCCGTGCCTCAAACAGAGGTCGTGGACCTAAAGTGTCTACCTTTCGTGACTGTGGGTGTCAAAAGTCCAGGAATGAGAGATAAGTAAATAAAGCATATCGATTACATTTTTTACACGACTTTAAACATATTTACTTTTAATAAATTTTATTTTCTAAGATTGGATTATGTTTTGATTATTAACCTTATTTTAATTTGTACACTGTTTATGGTAAAACATGTATGAACCTTTTATTATAAATGAACATCATGTGTAACACATGTTTTGAACAAATAAATTATCTTTATCTTTAAAGTTTTGATCAACACATACCCAAGCGTTGTAAAACATCTAATTTGTATGTAAATATATGAATAAACTACTTCACAAATGGTCATTGCTATCTAAAATTCTTTGTCAATATTAAATAAGACAACACTTCTTCATCATCGCTCCAGTATCCTTCCCCTTTCTCAATCTACCTAGCTATTCTACTCTTGGTAAAGAAATCGACAATACTATATATAACCAATTGCTCATTTCAACTATCTAGTATTGCCAAGAGAAACGATTTCAAATAGAGATTAATAGAAACTGATAACGTTGCAATCAATAAGTGCCCAAGACGAATATTATTGAAATATACAATTAAACAAAACTTTAATCCAAACTTAAAGCGGTAAAGAAAATATATATTCCAGCACTGGCAGCCCTACCAGTCACCCCTAGAGCCCTTAGAGAAACGTGCAGGGACTTCTCGGACAGCTACCCGCGAAATTCCATTTAAAGACGTCGGGATAATTTAGTGCTGACGAGGCGAGGCCAAATTGACGCGGCCTCCGGGACGCCGTGTCGCCGCTCTCTGTATCGATTACGGGTTTCTTTCTAGACACCACCTTGGGGCGAGTAAGCTGAATGTTTTTGTCAAAATGACCAAAGAACTTAGGTATGTGAAAAAACATTGGTAGTAGATCGGCGACTTTGGCCCTCAACGAGATGTTTTTTTTTCTATAACAACTTCGAGTAATTCACTCTTTAACTGACTTCAGTGAGCAATTTTATTATATTTAACAATTTGTACCTAAATAACTATAATGAGACTGAGCGAAAACGTTTTGGAACAATAATTTGGCGCCCAACGTGGTGCTCAAAAAATTAACTCCTGAAGAAAAGCAAATGCTTAGCAATACTGTTTTATACGATTAAGATAGGTATGATGTAATTAAATAATCTACCACTTATATTTTTTTCTCCAATTGAAATTTCAGCTACATAATATTCAATTGGAGATAACTATTATAGAGAGTCTATTTGATTACGTATAAATATTTCTTACACTCACACAAATTAACCTAGCCCCAAAGTAAGAACTGTAAGGCTTGTGTTATGGGATACTAGTGTAACGGATATAAATATATATAAGTGCTCCATTTATAAATATTAAATAAAAAAACAGGTTGATGTTTATAACTTAACTTGCTATGATACATAGAAAACAAAATACAGCTACTAAATAGAAAGAAAGAGTAAAAACATTGAACCTTAGCTCCTACGCGATAACTCAAACAATGAAACACCTCTCCAAAATATACTATCTAGCGAATGTTTTTTTTCGCCGCGGCACGAATTCGATTATGTAGGTGGAGCGATAATTCCCGCCGCGTCAGCTTAGGACGCGCCGCCCTTATCTGCCGTCGGTAACCCTTGTTGTACGCTACGTATAGAATATTATAGCTGCTCTGCACTGTTATATTTTTTTTAGAAAAACATCTTTGGTACCTCTGTACAATATTTGATTTTGTAAAGTACCACGTTGGGCGCCAATGAAGTTATAATGTAATACGTTCTATGTATAGAATATTAGAGCTGAGTACATCAGCTATAATACTGCACATGCACATTCCTTTTTTGAATCTTCTTCAATTTCTATTATTTGGAGGTATATTAATATCAATCTTCTAGATTGTGTAAGATACCACGTTGGGCGCCAATGAAGCTATATAATGTGAAATTTTAACTTTCTTGATTGTCAGAAACTGTTACTTAAGGCGAGTAATTAGTGTGTATATGATTAAAGTGCAAAATACTTCTTTGAATAGGAATCTATCTTTCGAATAAAAATGTCAAAGGCTAGGAGTAGCAGTAAAAAAAAACCCGAAAAGTGTAATTATATTCCGACAAAAAATAATTTAGACTTTTCGCGCTGTTGTTTTGTCAAATACGGAGTTTATTATACGGAGTACTGACTTAAATTTAATCGTCTTAATATTTATAAGCTTATTTTAGTATTCAATAACACATCATCATCATTTCATAGAAAACTACCAATCGAGCTAAAGGAAGGTACTCACGGGAAATTCGTTTTTTTGAGTAGTTAATACTAAGTTGACATTAACACCTTAATAACAGATTATTTCAGTTAAAATGTATCATTTGTACAAAAACAAATACCTTGTATTCCTTTTAACAGCACATTCTTTGAATAAATGCTAGAAGCCACGAAAAAAGTATGAATTCCAAAAGAATTTGCTTGCTAATGAACTGAAGCAGACCGAATTTCGCTAACCAAACTTCACACAGTAAACAGCCGGTGAAATCATAAATTTTCCCTTTCATACACGCTACCCAGAACTAATTACTACTGACAAATTCGCGGGTAGCTCTATGATACTTAAGTATGTACACACTGGTTTATGTATTTGAAGGGCAGTCCCCGGGGCGGCGGGGTAATTCAGAGACCTCTTGATATTCCAGCAATTATCCTAAACAATTGCTGTGAAACATAAATCAAGTTGTTCAAGACCGCTACTTAGTACCTTCTCGTGTTGAAACGCGATGAAATTAATGAGTTGTCCATGTTTATAGCTAACGGGCAATGAAGCTGCTGACGTTTTATGATTTATTGAATACTATTGGACGTCCGTCACTTCGTATGCTTGGACTTAGGGCTGCATTTTTTTTTTATTTTTTTTTATTATATTAACGACGGGGGAGACTCTTAGCCTTCATCATACCTGATGTTAAGTATTGATAAGGCTGAAGATGGAAGCGAGCCTCTCCCGGAATCCTCAACCACTGAGGAACTGGCTATCTTATCTCTAACTGCCGGAACACAACAATGCTGAAAACATTGTTATTATGGCGTCAGACTTAGATAAGATGGTGGTAGCTAGCCAGGCGGACTCACAACAAGTCCTACCACCAACCAAACCGAATACAAATTGTACCCCCGCTGGGAATCGAACCCGGGACCCATGGGTCTGATACCGGTGGTTGTTACCACAGAGGCGGTTGAAATTGAGGCAAATGCGGCATTTTCTCTTAAAAAGAAAAAAAATAAACCGCGCTCGGTAAAGTGGCAAATTTTCTGCATTGTTTTTATGTTCTGACAATTAATAAAGTTAAGATTTCAAAGTTTATCTTCACCGGCGCCCAACGTTCTAACTTATACGTGTGAGTTTTTCAGGTACGCTTCAAGACAAATGTTTAAAAACAAACAAGCTTAATATTTAGGTTTTCACGAGCGCCTAAAACCATTTATAACTGTCCAAGCCAGTTTTCTCACCTTTTGTGATGCGACATTTTTTTGTTACAAACTATTTAAATGTGCTATAAATTATTTTACGTCCTAAATTCAAAATATTTTAGGATTTTGTAATTTTTGCATTTTTCAATGCAATTTTTATACTTATGGTAAATTTTAAATAGAAAAATATTGGAAAAAATTAGCTCGCCCTCGAAGAAATTAACAAGTTAATTTTTTCCAATATTTTTCTAAATATTTCTATGACTAGCAATAGTTATTTGTTATGCAAGGCTGGAAAGTTGGTTATTTAGCGGCGAGTTACCTCTATTGAATCCTGAGCGAAGCGAGGATTTCAAAGGTGCAAGACGCAACACACAATTTTTCACCTCACAACAGTGAGGAACATTGGTTGTTTCCGCGGTCAACTTCCGATAAAAAATTCTTTAAACATAAAGTTTAATCTAAATATACCTTATTCTCGTTGTTTTAATGATATAACAAACTAAAATAATAAAAGGGAGTATTATAGTTAATTCAAAGTTATTTAAATTAAGAATATATTGTTACTTATTAATAATAATAAAAACGATTCCGTAAATGTTGACACTGACATTAGGTACAAGACAAAGACAATTTAAAAATAAAGATTTATGTCACAGTACGAAATCCAATTATAGGTTGTGAAATCTCACACAGCCTAATATAAAATTCTTATAACAAATAGTTGAATCTTATTGTTATTGTTTTTATTATTGTTTTTATGATTCAATGAACTAAAATAATATAATTAAACCAAAACGGAGTATTATAATTAATTTAAAGCCATTTAAAATAAGAATCAAATAAGTATAACAAAAAAGTCAATAGTGCGATTCGGAACGCATTAAGACATATTTTTAGGTATTAAATTAAAAAAGTACTTTGCCGCGCTTGGCCGCAAAAAGCGATTTTCTACGATGAAACAGTGACAAAACCTTCTCTTCCGAGCGTGTGAGGTGAAAAATATGTTTTCTCTACTACAACTTTACATTTTTCATTGCTACTTTATAAAAGCAGGTTTGTTTTCATACCCCGCAACTTTCCGATACCGCCACTCTATAAAATATCGAACTCAAATTATTCTTAAGAAGCAGTTCTACTATACGTAAACACATAAAGCTGGCGTCCAGCTAAACTATTGACCCCCGTGATTAAGCGCAGACACGCCAGTCATCCCTGCCGCCATCTATAATGCCTATAATACCCACGGCGCTTTTACGAGCCAATCTTACTCGCGCAGTGCGTGGATGTCCTTTTTTACATCGCCGTAGGCGCGTGGCCGCTTTTTGTCAAAGAATATATAACCGAAGACATTCTAATAAAAGTTTTTTTATGATTTTTGATTTTTGCATTTATCAATGCTATTTTAATACTTATGATAAATTTGGACTGGATTTCCAAAGGTCGTGGGTTCGAGTCCCATCTGAGAATTCACTTGTGGCCGATGATGATTTTTTTCCAATTTTTTTCTATTTAGAATTTATCATAAGTATAAAAGTTTTTTAAGTCATATTTTTTCTCTCTGAAATAGAATAATAATAATAATAATAATAAATAATAATTTATTCAATAATCAAAACATTACAGTGTTAAAAACTTATAGCCTAGATTTTTTTACAAAAACTTTAATTATATAATTATCCTGAACTAGGAATACCCTGTGTTTCAGGCAAAAAGGACTTACATTATACTTAAATTAAACAACCAAATACAATATTATTAATTAACAAGATCATGACAAACAAAATACTAGAAAAATAACAGGTTCCTAAAATATTTCAATTATGACTGACCAGTCCTAGCAAGGAAGTAGATGACACAGTAATTCTAGTAGATTCACATAAAGCTTTGATGTTCTGCCTTCCCGATAATGCATCTTATTTTTCATGCTGCTTAGTTAAGTATCTAACAGTTCATTTCATTGAATTTCCCTTCTTTCTACTTAAGCTTAATCCCCCATCAGAATCGTCTTAAATTGGATATGTATATTAGTTTGAGTGTAACCTTGACACCCTAGACCGCACAACAATTTCAGTTTCAGCGTTATGTGATCTAATCGAGCATGTTAAATCTTCTAGTAAAAAGCAATAATCGGAAACATTTCCTAAAACATTATCGCAAGAACAGCATGCCTAATGCCATTTACTCGTAATTACATAGGTGAAGTTCCAGTGTATACTACCTTTCTGTCGACAATAAACAGGTTTTTAAATTATGTACACTATGCTGTGTTACCTATACTATACGGTAAAGTAAATGAGTAGCAATGCGAAGGGTCCAGGTATATACCGATTCCCATCGGCTTCCCTTTTAAAAATCCCACCGGAGCGATCCATTAAGCAGATCATAATAATTATGTTAAGTATTCATAATTGTCACCAATTAGTTAAATATACGTAGATGTAAGGAAGTTGCAAAGTGAAAAAAAGGCAAAAAAAAACTGATTTGTAGATTTTTCTTGGTCCGGTTTACCTTCGCCATATTTCGACCCCTCGCGACTGATGAGTATTAAGAGTACCTAACTATAGAAACTAAATATTTCTTACACTCACACCAATTAACCTAGCCCCAAAGTAAGCACTGAAGGCTTGTGTTATGGCAAACTAGGGTAACGAAAATAAATACATATTATTATACATATATAAGTATTACTGAACGTCCATGACTCAAGTAAAAATGCTCGTAATCGTCATACAAACATTTGCCCATACCGGGATTCGAACCTGGGACCTCAGAGTTGGCGACACCTTGAAACCGGTGTACATACCACTCTACCACGGAGGTCGTCTGTTAAGTAGTCTAGTTAAGTAGCCTACCTAAGCTTTTTGCTTCTAATCCCTATAAATAAAGCTACATAAAAAAATCCCCTCTAAACCTAGACCTTACCTACCAGTCTACAATTATATCTCCTACTCTTTGGCTATCGGGAGGGCCCGTGCCCCCACGGAGGAGGCGCGAGGGGGTGTTTTAATTAGAGCGCGGAGTCCGCGGTCGCTGGACATCGGGCGTCGGTCGCCGGTCGACGGCCACGGCCGACGGGCAACTGTCGACGTCGGTCGTCAATGTTTCGGCCCCATACAGCTACCAGTATAACACGCCTTTGTCTTACAGCGCTTTGTGCTAAACTCTGGCCTTTGATTAAGACCTTTGGTATCTGTTTACGATTTGCTCAGTCACTGGGTGAAGTGGATATTGCTTTTTCAGGGTTTTGGAAAGTCTGCTGGCTAATTACTGTTTATATGAACCCACGAACTATTTATATTGAGAGGGTCTTACCTATTGAGTAAACTACTACGAGATTTTTATTACGCCCTCGATGTACGATAGAAACACACTACATAGATTAGAAATGTTCTGACTAACTGTTTAATCATCGCACAGCTAGAAGATGTAAAAAAGCTGAAAATTCTTAAGGGGCTTTCTTTGAGAAAGTATGAGCTCACTTTGGCAGTATTTCGACGAAACTCGACTTGTAAAAGACAGCAACGGGGTAAAGTTTAACTGAAAAAAAAATGCTTATATTCAGACTGTAGAGTTTTTTTTTGTTGTCCTCTATAGTTACATTTTGTTACAATACTAAATTATTATTATTATTATTTTTATTAACGACGGTGGACTCTTAGCCTTCATCGTACCTGATGTTAAGTATTGACAAGGCTGAAGATGGAAGCGAGCCTCTCCCGGAATCCTCAACCACTGAGGAACTGGCTATCTTATCTGTAACTGCCGGAACACAACAATGCTGAAAACATTGTTATTATGGCGTCAGACTTAGATAAGATGGTGGTAGCTAGCCAGGCGGACTCACAACAAGTCCTACCACCAACCAAAAATGATAGAATATTTAGCTTTCCTTTCCTCAGATTCATTTTTAAGTCCTAATTTAATTTGATATAACGAGTTTACTAAATATACTTATACGACTAGCAGCGCGCGTGGTTCCCGTTCCCATGGGAATATCGGGATAAAAAGTATCATATGTTTTAATCTAGAATATCTACTATCTTTGTACCAAAGTTCATCCAATTTTTTTTGTAGTTTTTGCGTAAAAGAGGAACAAACTAACAAGCTAACTGATATACTTTTACATTTTTATAATATTAGTAGGATATGCAAAATGGGTTCACTACGTCATTTCGAACTACGTTTCACCTAGTAACATTTCATCTATGACGATCCATCTAAAGTTCATTCAACCCAGGTTTCTTTTGAACCAAAACCTTTACATCGATGGTTCATTTCACCGAATGGCAATAAATCGTTAGTTAATTTTAACTAAACACGTAAAATCGAATGACGTTTGATCGAAATATCACTTCATCAAAAATCTTCTTACCGAGTACCGACGATACATTTTATCTAAACACGGTTTTACTTACCACTTCTACCCTCAACAACCTTCTGATAATTATTTGTCTGTAATGTTTATTTTCTGTGTTTAACGGTTGGTGTGCAGTCGGGGAACTCCCCGGTTGATCAGTAGAGTTTTTTGAGAAACGATATTTCAGTAAGTAATAAGGTTAAAGAAATAACTAATGTATAAAATGAAATACCTATTAAAGCTCTATTATTTGTGATATAAACGTTTTCTATAAGTCTATTACTTTTTGAGATAACTTTCATCAAAAAAACTCTACTGATCAACCGGGAAGCTCCCCGGTTGTACCTGGTACACTAAATACCCAACTTATTTAATTATTTATCGTGACATGTAGGTATTGCTATACAATTTACTATACGCATAGTTGTTATTGATTATAGATAAATCCAGTTTTATAAAGCTTTTTATATTATAATATTTTAACTTTTTATCATTCGGTAAGTACCTATATACTTACCTAGCTGTAAGAATAGCCGAATCAAATTAATAATTTTTTGCATGTGGTAACATAACTTAAAACATTGGTTTTAATAAAAGCATATTAGAGCTACGGTGCTTCTTTCGGTACACTGTCTTTAGACGACACGTGCCTTAGAGATAAAATGTTTAGGTGAAATGTAACGTCGAACAAACGTACTTCGATATATTAAACTTAGGACAAAATTAAATATCAATGAAGGGAACTTTTGATGAGTCGTCATTGATGAAATGTTACTAGGTAAAACGTGTTTCGAAATGACATAGAGAACCCATCCAAAATAACTAGGGAACTATAGAGTCACAATACGTCAAGAAGACGTCAATCTATGTTGATTAGGGATTTAAGTTTAGCTGGTATCTTCATACGAGCGTTCGTAGACTTAAACTATTATAAATCCAGTATAACGATAATATGTGGTCCGTCATTTAGTATATTGTTGTTTATTTATTTGGCCCGGGTAGAATGGAGAGTCACGGCTTTCATTGACAGCAGGCGTGACACCAGCACTGGCCAACGGATTCAGGCCGGAGTGCAACCGTGAAAGATTAATTTCGTACCATTTATAGAAGCTTAGTGTACCGCGAAATATGTACCTGCCTTTTGTGCATGACTTTGAGTTTCAGTTCCAGTGACTGCAGTCTACTAATTATTTTATGTTGTTGTTGGATTTGGTTTGTCTTCTGTCTTTACTTTTAGATGTAGTACTTGTATGAGACATTTTCATTTCAGTCGGGAAGTTAAAATTATCAAAGGTTTTTCACACAGACCTATGTCGAGATAGACGGTAAAAGTTTACCTACCTTGCGTGTAAAAAGTTTTATCGACGGTTAAAGTTGTCAGACCTAAGTCAGTCCGTCTGAGACCATTGCCATTAACACGCGCACTCAGAAACGAAAATGGTTAATTATGCAGTGTTTTCTTGTAATAGCTCGTCAATAAAATCTCGCTCGTGAGGTCATCGTAGGTACGAAAAATTGACACGCTAGGTTCTCATACAGTTTGAAGCGCTCTTTTCGTCTATCTCGATATAGGTCTGTGATTATTCACCTTTTAAAGCATATTTTTATTTCAATACCCTCTAGATACCACCACTTGGGGTACGGTTTTCAAAAATACTTTTTCAGTGAGTTCCTTCCTACGAGTCACGAAATAAAAGCAACTGGCAAAATTTCAGATTTCTTCCATCTGTATACAAATTCAGCTTGACGGCGGCGTTGATAAGTTAGTTATAATGTTCAGGTACATTTTCCCATGGAAATTAAAGATTGAAACACACTCGATGTGTCCGCAATGTTTAAGGTTATCACAACCAAACATATCGAGAAAAAATGGGTTTCTAGATAAAAACTACAACGTTTGTTTTATTTAGGTATATATTGTTTGTTTGTAATGTTATTTTTTACATTCCGTGATTTGAACTTGTCATGTTTTATTAAATTTTATTGTTTTATTCAATTATGCCTCATCACATATCTTGACCATATCCAAGTCTATTGAAATTTCATTAAATTTTGTAAGTCCGATAGCCGATGCTCTTGTAGTACTATTGTCGCTTTGTGCTTGTAGTCCTTTGACAACTGATAGCGGATCAAACTCGACGGACTGTGTACTAATACCGCTAATGTTTAACTTGTCCACGATTAATTCAGGTGCAAGCCAATGTATTGGTTAACTTGACATCAACTAATCAATATACATAAACACAACGTCATTTTATCTTAAGTCAAAATCTCAAAACCATTTAACAGAACTCATCACTATGAACTACTTTTTGTATATCCAATCAAATCGAGTTACCTGTAATCTGAAAAATTATCAGCTGTGCCAGACAATGAAGCTGAGTTATAACAAAATTGTGTATGGAAGTAACGATTTTTTCCCCGATTTCTGCACTGCTATACCTATCACATGCAAAAGAATTTTCAAATTGACTGGCGTTTTATACTGTATGACAGCCACAGCAGTGACTAAACTGAAACTGAGCCGAGTTTTCGTTAGATATCTAATCAGCCCCCCGTAGTTGTAGCAACAAACGCACTCTTCAGCTTTACTCAATCTGTAGTACCTATACTCGTAGATACCTTCTTACTTAATTAACTAGTCTAGCTTAATAACTAGATGTTGACTCGCATTCAGTTCATGAGCGGCGCAGGATTATTAGCGATCTAATACGCGGCAAGTTGGTTTAATCTATTCTGAAACTCGGGCTCCGCGCGTATCTTGCAATCTCGGGTCGAGACGATACCGAGCCGGACCCGCGCTAATGAAGGTCGCCCAGAGTGCCCGACTAGTGATGAAACGTGAAACGCGAACGGCACGTGTGAGCAGGCTGCTAAGAAAGTCTCCAGTTGGCAAAACTGGTAAAAAGCTGAGAACCTTTCCTTTTTAGCTGTTTTGTCCCCTATCGCAGGCTTAAACTCTAGCAGTCTAGGCTGTTACAAGCACTTATGAACGTCAAAGTAGCTACGCCATCGGTACACAAACCCCACGGCGGGAGACCTTGTAACGAGAAGAACCGGCAAGAAACTCATCTAGGGCTGTTTTTTTCTCCCTGTTTTATTTCATACGGAGTCGACAAATTCCAAAAGCGACCTTAACACATCAGTAAGGTCAATTTATGTTTTAATCAAAAGGTATGGCAGTTTGTATGGAATTGATTAAAACATTGAAGAGTGTGGAACTTGCCTTCGGTACTACTAATTGTTTCCATGTTCATTTACACCCACATTTTACGTTCTGGACCTTCTGTTGCCTTCTACAAAGTTTGATAAGGAAAGTGAAAGTTAACCAAGTATGTTTTCAAGTCTAACGGAAAAACCTCAACAAAAAGCATTTTCACATGTCTTAATTGATCTCTTCTCTCCATAATCTCGATCTCATCAAAAATCACATACGATCTCACATACTAATTAAGTTAATTACGTAACAAATCCTTCGTCCAAAAGCGAGTAGCGCTGTCCTGTTCCCTCTCTGCAGAGCCCCACATTTGTATCAAGTGGGCAAATAAAGAAGGAAACAAGTTAGATGGAGTGGTGCTGGACCGCGTTGGCGACTAATTAACCCACCCCACGGGGGCGCCCCCCTATACCCGAAAGGGGGCCTTAAAAAATATGCGCCACCCGCGAGACGCGACGCGTTAAGACTGCCCCCTAGACCGAGTGCATAGATTTTCAGTTTTTACTGTGTATCGGTAATATCGGGAATTAATCCCGCGGGGTTGGATCTAACTCATTCTTTACTAAGTTTAGTACAAAATATATTTAGGGTACTACACTAAAATTGAAATTGAAATTGAAATTAATTTATTTGCTAGAAACACGGTAAATACAGGACTAAAATATTATATAAGATCATACGTGTTTCGCCAATATTGGCATGTAAATATCAATAGGTAATCTAAGAAATTATTCTAATATAAAATAAATACACCATCACGCATATTCACATTATCATTTTGTCACATTATTTCCAATTAAATTCATTAAATTTTAATTATTATCTTATTTATATTCATATTATATAAACCAATATTTTTCATTATATTAAATAATAAATTAAAGGAATATATTAAAGGAAAAATGGTGCCCTTATAAAACTAAAAAAAACGGGATATGTAACTGTAATTTTTTCTATAAACATTCTCATTTTTCCATTTTCGAGCTAGACGAAGTGCAAACGATTTTCAGTCGGTTTTTACTGAGTAGGTATCGGTAATATTAAAAATGAATCCGGCGGAGTTGACTTCGATAAACCATGCAATGCGAATACATTCGTCACTAAGTTTAGTACTAGGTACAAGAGGATAAGTACTTACTATTTTTAGTGTACTTTAGGAGCCTTATTTCAAAGGAAAAACGGTGCCCATATAAAACTATACAGCCAGGATATTAACTAGACGGAGTGCAATGAATGGTGAGTGTTCTTAGATAAGTTTTACGGTAACAACTCACCAGGGGGCGCTGCCTTAAACATTTGTTTGAGCAAAACCAAAACTACTAGTCCGATTTTGATGCGGTTTTCAGTAATGGGCTTTATGTAGTGCGATGTACAAAATATCTATGCTCTTTAAAAAGTTTTAAATAAAGAGCAATATTTAAAATTTTGGAAGAACCCCCGACGGTTAAATCGTAATTGAAAAATAATAAAATAATTAAAAATCCCCCGACTTAATTATCCGTCGGGGGCTGCCATCACTATTATGAATTCGATCAGCATGAATATAAAGAAATCCAATTATTAGTAGAAAATTTTAGTAGAAAATTAGTGCCAATCTCAGCACCGAGATGCTGAGATTGGCACTGTCTAACAACTCCTGAGGATGCTCCGTGTGTGGGCGAAACACGTGTAGAGTAGTCGGTGAAGGTGCAAGGTGTGTCACTGGGCTGCATCTGCATTTTTTCTTGCGGAATTACGCGACATATTTTTCGTTTTCTACTAAGATATGGATTTCCGCCAAGTAACGCCTGATTCTATCAAATACTTGAAATCCAATTATTCACGTTACTAGAAAACTGCAAAACTATAGTTCATTGGCAGCCCCCGACGGATAATTAAGTCGGGCGTTTTTTTTTTTAATCCTTTTTCATTAGGGTAGATACTGTTGGTGCCTATCTTAAAAGGATAAAAGGTGACCTTATAAAACTTAAAAAAATAGATATCCAGCTTTCTACTCACTGCACAGGACATGCAAAATGTAAATTGAATTCATATTCATAATGGAAAATCACCTTTACCGACTACTTACTCTACTGAGCTGATACTGCGTATGTTCAAACATTTTTGGACCATGTAATATCAAACACTGATTTCAATATTTGTTGCCATAGTAAAAATTATTAACTTTTAATTAGTAATTATCGAACCGTTTCCGAACGCAATAATAAATCAACTTTGTGAAGGTAGACGTATAAGTAGCTAGTCAACCCGTGACCACGGCAACTGAAAAGGTGCCGAAACGTCGGGAAACCAAAAAACCTCAAATAAAACGAAAAATTAAAGTACCAAATATATATTTCGGTTAAATAAATCGCACTAAATTTCCGCAAAAGTTGTTTTATTTCAAACACCGATTACTTAAACCGTTGCTAGCACGACGTTATTATCTTAGGGAAATTAACACGGTAGATTTTTGAGCAAGGAACGCTCTACCTCATCTCAAAATCATCGTTTTTGTAACCTAAAAGCTACAGAAGAAGAGTCTTAAATTGCAAGGAGGTGCGCAACGCCAGCAAATAATTTAATTCGTGAGTACAAAGCCTCTTCTAATTAATTCTGCTTAATATTTATTGATATGGCAACCCGGTTGGTCGTCACAGCCCGCTGCCCGCGCTCGGTCTCGCGGCTCCGCCGATGTAATTTATTTCCCAAATCGATTCCAAAGCTCGCACGCCCGACTTGTACCCTTCACGAACTTGATATATAGATATATATGATCTAAGGTACTACTTATATCATGTGTACAGTGGACTAGACGACAATGACTGCTGACATCAAAGTATAGTTCTTAGTCAAAATAGCATTTTCCTTTTGGTAGATTGTACTATGCACAAACATACCGTTACGTTTTACACCTATCAGGAATCGGCAGACTATTTATTGATGGTGCAACTTGAGTTGAGAGTAAAAAGTGTGTTAATAAACATCGCTCACGTAGCAATACCTAAATGCGACGCCACATTTTGATTTGTTCGTTTTGCAGCGAATAAACTCAAAAACTACTGAACGGATTTGGATGAAAATTGATACACATATAGTAGATAGTCTGGCTTTGAACATAGGATTCTTTTTATCCCGATATTCCTACGGGAACAGGAACCACGCGGGTGAAACCGCGAACGGCCGCTAGTATTTGATAAAATGGTGGAGTTCTGCTACTACAGCTCGGTACTTGGTTGTATACAGACAATTTAATTTCGGTGACTCTGCAGCTTAGAAGTTATGTGACATCAAAATACTGTAACCTCTCAGACCCCGAGTTATGAGACACAGATTTTTCACCTCACTCGCTCGCCGCTCAGTAAAAGAGTTTTTATCATTCAATTTCTGCCCCAAAAATCGCATATTACTGGCCTAGCGTGGTAAACTATTTTTTCAATTTAGAAAGAAAAATACGTCATAATGCGTTCCGAATCGCACATTTCATTCTTATTTTAAATAACTTTGAATTCATTATAATACTCCGTTTTGGTTTTATTATATTATTTTAGTTCCTTGAATCATAAAAACAATAATTATAAGATCAAACTATTTGCTATAAGAATTTTATATTTAGGCTGAGTAAGATTTCACAACCTATGATTGGATTTCGAAAAATTACATAAACCTTTATTTATAAATTGTCTTTGTATTGTACCTACCTCATTTCAATGTCAACTTTTACCGAATCGTTTTTATTGTTATAATTGTTAACAATTTATACCTATTTTAAATAACTTTGAATTAACTACCTTTTTTGTTATTTTAGTTTTTATATCATTCAAACAACAAGAATAAGGTATATTAGATTAAACTTTTTGTTAAAAGAGTTTTTAGCGTCTTGTACCTTTGAAATCCTCGCTACGCTCAGGATTCAATATTTGAACCACTCGTTACGCTTGTGGTTCAATCCTAGAAGCCTTCGTTTGCTCAAGTTTCAATGGAGGTTACTCTTCGCTGCATCCAAATTTCTAGCTTTACATAACAAAATAACTATTCCATTGTTCTGGTAGCAAACGACGAATTATACAATTTTTGTATAGCCTATTAATGTTACTGCCTTACTGCCCAGTTTTCGGTCAGAAAGTCTAAAGTAAACTCCAGTTTCCAAATCTGTAACTATTCATAATTATTAAAAATGCATACCTACTTGCATCTTGCACCGATTTTTTTTAAGATCCTTTTTTAAATAATGTACCATAACAAAAAAACACCTATATCAGAGAAAATAACAGCCCGTAGGATATGGCGTGTAATGTGTCTGATAGGAAATAAAAAACCTCTAAAAACGCCAACATAATGCTAGTTTTTCACTGCGAGCGATGTGCTCCATATCTCCATCCCTACGGAATCAGTTCGATTCCAGACCAAAATGCATGGATGTGATACTTACATAAAACGTAACTATTGTAATTGTATAAAAGGAAAATATTCTAATAACTGAGTATGAGAATTATCTATACTAATATTATAAAGCTGAAGAGTTTGTTTGTTTGAACGCGCTAATCTCAAGAACTACTGGACCGATTTAGAAAATTCTTAGACCATTAGAACGCTACATTTCTCCCGAGTGACATAGGCTATAATTTATCCCGATATTCCCACGGGAACGGGCACCACGCGAGTAAAACCGCGAGGATCCGCTATTATTAAATATATTTCAAGAATGTTGATTTGTGTTTGGCAACAACATGTTCCATTGTAAATGTTGTTGTTTCTGTTAAAGCTAATAAGTTTCTTGCGGCCGTTCTTCTCAGTTAAAATTAATCAGTTAAAAGTTGTACTGAATGGCTGGTAGGGTGAAAAAAAATTACTATTCGAAAGCACTTATTCAAAAGTCTATTTGAATAAAAATCTTTGATTTGTAAAACTAATTTAGTTATTCATGTATCACAAGTTCTTCATGAAACATAACGTGGGCTACATAATTGGTGTGACTGTCTGCTATTATTTATTTATTTATTCTAATCATTTATTTCCATCGTTATGACATATCAGTGCTGCCTGATAGAGTTGTTTCTGCTGTGTCAATTGGGGTACTTAAAATGTGTCAGGGTGACGTGTTCGGTCCACACTCGGGACAAATATTTATGTGATGCATATTTGTATCTGGGTGTTATAAACGAGTACAAATTAACAATACCACTTATTTCGGAATCAGTAAAAACTATCGAAATAGTATCGAGGACCTAATGTCAAAAAAATTATAGGAAAATGTAGTTCATATTACGTCCTGGAACGTCCTTTACATATAGGAACGCTGCTCAATATGTCATACATTTTTTTACTTTACTTCCTTGATACTTACTCGAAAGTTTTTATGTGCTAGGCAGAGTAAGTGTATGAGATAAATGAGACGTTGTGCGATATTATTTATTTTATTACTATGACTGTCGAGTACTTTTCAGTAAAATTCTCTTACATTCTTTAGTTTAACTCCCGTATCTCTTGCCCATTCCCGCTCATTCCTACATCACAGTGGAACACAGGCATTACGAACCATGAACCTTTTTAAGGGTATCGATTAGTAGCCTCCTCCATTACGTTGGGGACCATTAACACCCAGACGCCCGCAGCGACACCTGACTGTATCCAAAATCTGTATATCGTAATTAATTGGCGTAAAAGCCTTGTTACTCTAATGGTGTACAACCGAGCGTTGGTTACAAAGATGATTAGAAACTCTGTGGTAACAGTTTCTTGAACTAATTATTGTATTGACTTGTTTTAAATTGCTTGTTATTTGATGGTTTCTGGATTGATGTCTAACAACGGCAAATCTAAAAAAATCCCACGCCGTATATAAAAAAACGTCATAGACAATAATAAAAAAGAGTTAAATAAAAGAAAGAAATAAGAAAAATCCGTCGGGTGCTATTTTTTCTAGTATATTTTCTTGTTTAATATTTATCACATAAAAATAGCATTTTAAAATGCAAAATTAAAAAGTTATAATTAGATGGCTGTTTCATCTTAATCGATAGTCAAACATCTGTAAAGATGTTACTTTCGAATGCGAGGATATTTCTCTCATTGATGAAACGACGGTGGCCAACACCGTATTAGAAAGGTGAATATACTAGAAAAATTTGACGTGTCCTCATTGGTCTCTGTAGCATAATTGGTTAGTGCATTGGTCCGGAATACCAAGGATGCGGGTTCGAATCCCGTCAGGGCGACATGAGACTAGTTGCTTTTTTTCTAGTATATTTTTCTTGTTTAATATTTATCACATAAAAATAGCATTGTAAAATGCAAAATTAAGAAGTTATAACTCTTTTTATTTTTATCTATGACGTTTATTACAGACGCCGTGGGTTTTTTTCATAATTTTCAATTTTGTTTTTATTTCAATCTTCTTGAAGAACTCGCAGCAGACTACTGCAGCGCCCTCTAATGGTTTACAGCTGTAAAACATGATTAGAAACCTACTCGGAAATATCATACGTTTAATGCAATGAACAGCATCACAATCGATTAAATAGTTTCTGAGAAGCGCTCAAGCGCGAAGAATCCTTGCTGCTGCAGTGCCACATGGTGATCTGCAGCTGTACTGTAAAACCAAATCGAAATAATACTTGTTCAACGCAAAAAGCCACATTAAAATTTTTATAATAGTTTTTGATCTGTGTTCTGTTTGCTGCAGCGCCTCCTGGTGGTCTACCACCATGATACTTATTTAAGAACCTGCTCTGATACAACACCTTTCGAATGCAACAAACCGCATTGAAATCGGTCCGGTATTTTCCGAGAAAAATGGCAACAGACACATACAAACACACACACACACACACACACACAAACACACCTAAACAACCTCTAACCCAAACGCATATACCGCCTCCCCGTTCCGTTCCGTCCGTCTCGTGGGTAAAAACCATAAAAATAAACAGAAATTAAGCAGAAATTAACACTAAACGTGTTTTTAAAAAGCGCGTCTAGCGCGACTTTCACCAAGTACTAGACAATTAGCCGCTAAACATATTATTTAAAATATCATTGTATTTCAGTCATTTGTTTGAGTACAAAGTGAAGGAACGACACGTTTTAAATAATAATTATGTTTAGCCCTAGTCATGTATAGTGACAGCACTCTTAAATAAATGTTCGCAAGCTGAGACAAAATTGTATAAATTATTTAGATTTTGCTATTCAGCCAACTCTGAAATATGTTAAGCACATTATATTTATCTTTGGTTAGCGTCTAGGTATGTTCTTCTTACTTTTCTAACGGTAATTTTTAATAATATATCTCAAATAAAAGATAGTTCCCAGCTATTGATCAGTTCTATATGTAACCAATATGATGCAATAAACATTATGACAATGACTACTTTATTTATTAGTCCAAAAAACAACGGTTTTGTTGCCAAACGTAAACAGTCTAAACTAAATACTTATTCAAGACGTTAAATTGAAATTGACAGTACCTAACTTGATACCTTCAGTTCTCGGGTAGGAATCGTTTCGCCAGTGTCAGATTAGAGAATAACTAGTAACGAGATTCAGGGGACAAAGCCAGGTGACCACATGTAAAAAAGGGCTTTTTAAATGGGTGATTTGTATTTCTCGCAATTCTGTAGTACACCTCTGCGAAAATTATACCTATACATAAGTGGCAAGCAAAATTTAGTCGTCGCTCGGTCAAGCATCATAGCTTTTGCCTTCGACCTCGGTAGGTGACACCACGCACCGCGGGCGCGAGCGGAAGTCGGCGCGTTGCGTGCACGCAGCGGAGCGGGCCCCAGGGTGGTGCGGGGCCCGGGGGGCTGAGTGAAGGGACAGGATGTGGTCACGCACATTCGCGCGAGATCGTATCGGCTATCGCGCCACACCGGGGAGCGCCAACACGCGAAGAAACCGCGGCCGCGATGCGGTGCTAGGGCTGGGGTTGTGTCGATGGGCATTTTAATCGATATCGGTACATACTTAGTCATATGTTGATCTTCCCTCCTTTTTTCGTATTGTCATATTTGACGCCTGATTTCGAGTAAAAACATTGATTTGTTTTTATAAATTAGCACATAACCGTGGATTATATTAAATTAATTCTCCTCTATGGCTCTTTCAGATCCTATCACCTAAGGCACGTCATCAATTTCTCCGACCGCCGCAATTTCTCCTCGTAATTATTCGCGCCAATCAGCGTTATCCTATTTTCAGTCGTAATACAACTACTGCTCCTTAGCAGGTTTGCGATTGTAGTGCAGTATGTACTTAAGATTTCAGAAGTTGTTGTTTCTGATACCTATATTTCCTTAGTGGGCTCTCCCATCCTCGACACTAATAGAACTATTAGAAAAACTCATGTTAGAGATCTTAATAGATACAATCGACATCGATTAGCGCACATCGTCGCCCCATCGCTACCGGCGTATGCGCATCTGGGAGGCGCGATGTTGTGTCCAATACTATCCCATATTGCTGATTCTATTGGAACAACTCATGCTAGTGACCTTATTAGAAACAATCGTTATCGATAAGCGCCACGTCGTCGCCCCATCGCTACCGGGCGGCGGCGTATGCGCAGCTGGGAGGCACGTCGCGTCGGCTCCCGCGGGTCCGCGCTCATTGCGATGCTGTGACCGCACCTGCCGACCGCGCCGCGCCGCCGCAATTTCTCTGAGCAGTTGTTCGCGGGCTCGCAATTTTGTCGGTTATTTGAGAATTGTTTATTACTCGTACTTGTTTAATTTTGAAATTGTTTCGTAAAAGACCAACAGTATTAAGTACATAGTAAAATAAGGGCTGGCGGCTATAGACGAATTTGTAAATCATTTCGCTATGAAACGATGTTATCATAAGTAATAGACCCTAGTTAATCATAGTACTTATATATTTCGATATCATCCTAGTTAATCATAGTACTTATATATTTATTAAATACTTAGCATTTCCCGGAAGCGATACGATTACTTTAATGTGGTTCATAAGCAATTTATGCTCGACTCAATGCATGTGATGAAGTGGAGCTGGTGATGAAGTATCGGGAGAACTCCTCAATAGGTTACGTCCCTGCACCGGGAAAAGCAGCGTTTTGTAATAGGTGATGAGGAGTTGACATAAGGTTATAAGCCTAGGCACGGGACCTCTTCTACCTTTATATGAAATAAAAAGCATTTTATAAAAAAAATGAAAACTGACCTCAAAATAAACCTTTTGGAGTAGGAGCCAGCCAAGGTAAGAAAAATAAAATAGTAGGACCGCAAAGTAGAATGCCTTGGCTGGGACCGACTCCAAAAAGCTTATTTTTTGCTTTTTAGTTTTTTAAAGTCGGTTTTAATTTTTTTTTTATAAAAAGTTTTTTATTTCACAATTTTTAAAAGGCAAGAAAAATAAAAGAGTAGGACTTGTTTATTGTTTTTCATGCCCGTACTTTAAGGCGCCCCGAACATTCATTAACTAAGTATATCTAATATTCGAGACAGTCTATCAGCTTGTCTCAAAGTCCTCCTTACATTCACTTACACTTACAATAGTTACACAGGTTTTTAATATTGGAACACAAAACTGTGAAATTGATTAAAATGGTTTAATACCATTAGTTACGGAACAGTGGACAGGAAATCTATGGAAAAGTTCTATATAAGGTGGATTTTAATTGGTGAAGTTAGCGGAAAATATTGGATAAGTACCTACAATGATCGTTGTGAAATCTTTGGGGAAAGTCTGTGCCTATCTTGCGGGTGATAATGATGATGACACAATAAGTCATTAAGAATTGGATGTAAACATATTTAATTAAGAATTAGCTAAATATTAAACAAGAAAATATACTTGAAAAAAGCAACATGTCTCATGTCGCTCTGACGGGACATGAGATTAGTTGCTTTTTTCTAGTATATTTTCTTGTTTAATATTTATCACATAAAAATAACATTGTAAAATACAACATTAAAAAGTTATAATAACAATTAAATTTATTAGGAGGTGGACATAAGAAATAGGTTGCAATTATTATGTTATTCAACAAAAAAAATTGCAGATCCGTACTTAAACCCAGTCCATTTATATTATGAAATTATCAAAAGCACAAAAGGGCTACTATTTCCTTGTCTTTTTCATAGTCTGCATCTACTAAAGGAGAGCGTTCATTCAAGTTCATCGGTAAAGCAATACATTTTTCCCTCAGCTGTTAATTCTGAAAGTCCCAAAAATTACCACACACAACCCTCGAATGTTTAAGCCCAAACAAATACGCAACAACGCATAAGACTCCGGTTATAGATTGAATATTCTCGAATGTTCGGCAGGTCATCACGCCCGCAACATTGTGTCACCCTCGCACTAACATGGTATATTATTATTTGCGTACACTGGCAGCCCCCGCGTACCCGCGGTTCCCGCACTCACGACGCGCGGGTAAATTAGTGAAGCGCACATCGCCAATCGATATCGCGTGATTATAGAGGATACCGGCCGCGGGCTTCGCTTAATGGGACAGCCGGGTCGCGTGTTAGAGTAACAGGGCTGTACCCGTGATATTTATTTTTGGGGCTGGCAGTAGAGTCTGTTGGTAAGATAATCCGCATATTGTTTTTTTGAATTTCGAAATTCAGTTTGACGTTCGTATTTCTGACATACTGAATTGAAAACTGTGTGCTGTCAAACTCTAAATATTTGCTATGAATGTTTCAAGGTCTCGTACATGGCGAAGGTTAAAGATTCGCAGGATAAAGTGAAGTCATTGTGTATGTTTTGTTTATGAAAACTTATCGTAGGCATATCGCTATTTTGAACTTTGAAATTCCTTATCAAATAATTTGGAGAAATGTGTGTTCTACTTCTTACTAACTAATGCAACCTACAGAAGGTTAAAGTATTTGTTTTTTGAACTACAAACAAAGGCGGTATCCTTAATGAATGATGAGTACTCACTAATCGATATCGCGTGATCATAAAAGTTAATCGTAAAATACGCCTAAAAGGATCACGAACGTGTGAATCATTATCAACACAATCGTGCTACTTATGATAAAATATAGATATTTTACTGTCTATAACATATTATGGTTTACCAGTTGAGATACAAATCCATAAATCCATAACCCATACCAGTAGTCCGCCCTTGAACCACTAAACCTATTTCGTTATTTAATGTATATTATGTTATAAAGCCTGATCTGCGTTTGCCAGTATATTTTTCACCTGACACTCGGACGCCATCATGTGACACACATGGTCGCATAATATCCCACGCTATCCGCGGGTCACAGCCCGATCGTATATTGAACCACGCAATGGGACCACGCTATCCCATCTTACACATGCCGATAGTAATATTCATTCGTACCTCCGACGCTTTGTCAGGAATATGCTGACATTTTGGCATGTTCATAAAAGCTCTCTAGTGGTTAATTAAAGCCGGATTTTCTGATGCAGCTTAATTTAAATTTAGTATTTATTTTCGTTGATATGAATAAATGCGGACTGCATCTTTTATGCGCTTAAAAATCTACAACTACAAATATGCAATTGATTATATTATATTAATGAATATTTTACTTATCCTTTTATGTCTGTCTCAACTAAATTGATATACTAATCATATCATGGAGTATTTAATAATATTATTGCGACGTAAACTGATGACAGCTATGTTATTAATTAATCCCGTCAACCAAATTTCAAGATAGTTTTTCTCCGACTCCGAAATACGTCGTTAGCACCAAGAATATCGAGATAAATGAATAAATGTATCAATAGCACCGAAACGAGTCTGCCCGGAGCGTCGCTCGGGTATTCGGCTGAATAATTTACTGCGATTTGATTGGTCATACCACCCGAGACATTTGCATAATTGCCCATCGGCAAGTTTTTGTTTACAGTCAACTTAGATTTGGACAAAGCACTCGACCGTGCCCGGGGGCGACAGCCCACCAAACTTTGGCTATCCATTCGATATTAAACGCGAAATTATTCGCTTCAGATCACTTTCAATAAGAAACAGATATAGACTGCAAGGATATGTTATATAAACGGTCAGAATTAATTGTTAATGAACATCGTGCCGAATTTGGAATGCGCCCACGCGGATGCTTAATCCTTCGCGCGAAGGATTACGAGGGCCGGACCAGGCAACTCATCAATAAGGGTCCACGCAAAATTCCGTCTCGAATATCTTCTGCGGTGGCCGTTTGTACGTAAACACGCAAAATCCCTCGGAAGGTACGCCGCGGTCTCTAGACATGTGCGGGACATAAATTTGGCGAGCGTTACGTAGGTTCAGGCCGGCTATGTGGCTAGTACATAAGGTGGCTATGTACGAAGCAACACGGGCGTCACTTATCCGCGTGGAGGATGCGGTGGTCCGATCGCCCCCAGCCCCGGGGGGCCCCCACCCCCGCGATTCATTAAGTCGGGCGCGGCCGGCGCGGCGGACGCGTCGCGGAGTCTCCGTGAATTCAAATTAGAGGCGGCTCGGACGTCGTGCGTTAGGGATGTAGCAAACGCGTTACTATCGAAAGATTTATTTTATTGACAACAAAAACTTGTAAGTTTTTGTTTTATGTTTTTTTTATGAACAACGGGGAGACTCTTTGCCTTCATCATACCTGATGTTAAGTATTGATAAGGCTGAAGATGGTAGCGAGCCTCTCCCGGAATCCTCAATCACAGAGGAACTGGCTATCTTATCTCTAACTGCTGGAACACAACAATGCTGAAAACATTTTGGTTATGCTGTCAGACTTAGATAAGATGGTGGTAGCTAGGCAGACGATCTTAAAACAAGTCCTACCACCAACCAAACCGAATACAATATGTACCCCCGCTGGAAGTCGAACCCGGGACCCCTGGGTCTGATACCGGTGGTTGTACCACTAAACCACAGAGGCGGTTATTAGTATTAGAATTAACGCATCATCTAAATATCTTCATTTACAAAAACATTTAAGGATAATCACACTATCTGCTCCAATACTAATCCTAATCGTATCTAATATTATAAAGGGCAAAGTGTGTTTGTTTGTCTTTCTTCACGCCTTAAATAAAGAACCAATCGACTTGAGAGTTATTTGAAAAGACAGCGAGTAACATAGACTACTTATCCCGATATTCCCACGGGAACGGGAACCACGTGGGTAAAACCGCGAGCGGAATCTATAATAAAATGGTCATGGAATTGTTGTTGTTTTAATCTTTTACCCAATCAAGGACTGTAATATAGAACAGACATGTTAATATTATGTTTATACTATCTGGGGACTATAGGCATTTGTTTACGTTCTGTAGCATTGTTTGTACTGTAGCATAACATGTGGACAAACATAAAGAAGGCAAGCAATTTATTTTATAACTTCTGAAGTCAGTTAAAAATGTTCCATAATTATGTATTATTCCATGGTCATGTATTAAAACTGATGGTCAATGATGTTGCTAATTTTATTACAATAGTGTCTGATGTTGTAATTGTGACAACGCATTCGTTTGTCATTTCTTAAACACATTAATTAAATTAATTCTATACTTCATAAATAATGCAATTGAAAATCTATTTATTTACTATCGATATTGATATAATCCTATACTTTTTAAATAAATGCAGTTGAAAATATATTTTAAATTTACTATCGATAGTTTAACGAATGAAGGGCGGCCCTATTGCCCCTTTGTCTCGGCAAGACAGACGTGCGGAGCGGGCGGGCTGGGCCGGCGGCGGGGGCGAGCACGTGCCGGACGGAAGTCGCGCGGGGCCCGGCCCGCACCGCGCTAAATGATTCAAAACTCGCCCCGGACCTGCAAGATTTATGCCCCTACCCGATCCCTAGATTAAAGATGTCGCGCCTTTATTGAAATACGCTAAAATATTCCCAAAGCCGCGAACCGCGCGGCCGCCGCCGAGCCGCCGCCGCACCCCCGATACCGGCGCAATTCATTCAGATTCCGTCCCCGTACTCGTTTCATTCAGATCTTTATTGTTTGTTTTTATCTCTGTTTTATTACGGGAGGGAACTACAGTTATATCTCCACTTTCATGACAATTGAAAAGTGCATTATGAATCTGATTTTCCGGCGCACGCTTTTCATTAAGCTAAAATGCGATGAAATTGAACTACGCGGCGCTGATTTGTAAAAACTTAAATAAACATAAACAATAAACACACACGTACTCGACTTATACTCGTATAACCATAATATAATATTATAATAATAAAATTGCGATCGTGAATTTCAGAAAAAGTATATTGCAAATTATTTAAGTTTAAAAGAACAAAGACCTTCTAGCGACGGTGCATTATATCATCTATAGTAGGTATTTGCAATTCAAGATTTGAACATAGAGCGATATACGCAAAACTTTATGGATAATGATCCGTGAGAATGTCCATAGCGGCGGGCGGCGGCGTCGGCGATGGCACTTACAACTTTGAATGGATTCGTCGCAGAGGCCAATATGTAAATGCGAACTTTCCCTCTTTCGGAGGGCGGGAGCCGCGAGTTGCACTTGGCCGATTTACGAGCCTCCCGGACTCCCAATTGCTATTCATTCGCATTTGCCGTGTCGTTACGCGTGCAGGGCGCATTTCACGATTATTAATACGCAGTTTTAATGTGGAATAATCCCTTTGCGGCTTTTCAAATGGCTGATAAACTTCCAGGCTTTAGACTAATTAATAATGTGTTTATTTGTTAAAGCCATATAAAATAATTATTTGTAAAATAGAAATTACTTCTTAGTGAGAAATGAAGTTTGAAGACAATTAATTGTTACTACAGTAGACTATCGCTGGATTTAAGCACAAAGTTTGTGTCAGACAGTGTGGCTTTCAAGACCGGCCGAGACCTCTTGTTCGCTATCGGTCGAGTAATTACTGTGATTGCGGTTCAAGACATACATAGGAAGATCGGAATAGGAAACCTTTATCTAAGATTCGACATGCAATAGCCTACAGTATCAAAGCAATCTGGACGTCCGAGGCGCAATTCGGGTCTACTCCTTGCGCATATTGCATGCACGTACCAATGAAGTTTGCTTTGTAGGCGGTAATCTGCGGGGGTGTATCGGCCGGGGTGGTGGGTGGCGGGTTATGTACACACGAGCCTGAGGCGTCGAGGTAGGCAAATGGCCGAGCGGGCGCGTAGGCCGAGATCTCGAGCGATATCGATCCGCGGCTGACGCCCGCGGCCGCGTCGCCGTCGCCACGGACGCGGCTCGCGGCGGGAGGGCGGCGCCGCGTGACAAAAACAGTCCTTTGTTTGCAGGCGAACGCTCCCTGGAAAGGACGATGTTTACACGCGTTGTGAATACGCGCTGTTTCAACATATCGATACAATTACGTATATTTTTAATTTATTTTAAACATTTACATTACATTTTATTAAGTCTACTAAAATTTAAGTCTCATATAGGTTTGAGATTTATTTTCCCGAGACATAAATAACAAATCATGAATCCCTTTATGAGAACAAAAAAATGTCGATAGCAAATAATAAAAGTGGTGCATCCCTAGCCCGCGTCGCGACCAGTGGGTGGCGCAAATCACTCGCGCGGACGACTGCTGTTCTTCGGGAGCGCGCTCCGCTGAGAAAAGCTCGTTTTTCAACCATATTTTTTTTATTTTATCGATAAACTTAGTTTTCTCTTTTTCCGGTTCTGTTGGCTTTACCAAAACTCATAAATATAGGATAGTGCGAGATATTTTCAAATAGCGAGTTTGTTTCATTTTATTACTGAAACATTACATTCTACATAGCTCGTGTACAGAGTTACTAACAACAACAAAAATAGAAACGAAGGATTTTTGTTTACTTTCTCCTCTATATGTTTAAAACTTCTTTACTATACTAGCTAATTATTTGTTTCCTAGACAACACGTTTATTAGTACGATAGATACTTACGTCTAAATAAGTCTCTATTTGAAATAACTACTTGATAGTATAAGTAGCTCCTGTCTAAAAGTAGTAGTATCTTAGAGATTGGATCTTGAAGAACGTAAAAGGCTACTTTCCGTCCAAAAAATAAATCATGCAGTATGTGTATGCAGACAGGGTGAAAATAATACACTTACTATAAATAAAAACTATACTACAATAGTTATATTACAACTAGCATCCGCCTGCGGTTTCTCCCGCATGATTCCCATTTTCGTGGGAATATCGGGATAAAAAGTAGCCTATGCGTTAGCCCACTACTTAAAGTCCCTACATACCTACCAAATTTTATTCAAATCCGTTGAGTAGGTTTTGCGTGAAAGAGTAACAAACAAACTGACATACTTTCGCACTTATAATACTCGCGGCCACCAGCGGTTTCACCCGCATGGTTCCCGTTCCCGTGAGAATATCGGGATAAAAAGTAGCCTACGTGTTAGTCCACTACTTGAAGTCCTTACATACCCATCTAAATCCGTTCTGTAGCTTTTGCGTGAAAGAGTAACAAGCAAACAAACAAACAAACTCACATACTTTCTCATTTATAATATTAGTAATTATAGGATAGGATTAGTAGGATAGCTAAAAACTAAGAGAGTAATAAAACTCCTGAGTATTTATCACATTGCGAAGAATTTACGTGTGGCAACTTTCTTCAGGTATTAAAAGTACACTAAATTTATTTTATTTAAGCTTACTGAAACAACGTTCACAAGGAGATGTCGCAGGCGCCCACTGATATAATTTAAAACTAAAGCTGCTAAAAAGATGAACAAAAAAGCCAATACCCGTAAAACTAAGCCAGCAGCTACGACGAAAACAAAATTAGTGATATATCGATATCGACATTCGACAGTATCTGTCACAGCGAATTCAATTAGAGGCGCAGCACGGCTTCGCATGAGTGGCGTTTGTACGCGCTCGCGAGCTCCCTCGACCCGAATCGATACTAGATTCGAGACTCAGCATCGATAATGTCGATAACGATATGCAGGTGCGCAACTCTAGCGGGCGTCTTGTTCGAAATCCGAATAACGCCTGGTCAAGCTAACTCAAAGCGTGGAGCACGGTACGGTCTAATTTGCGGAGGTACTGCGGCTCGGTGTATGTAGGTATACCGAGAGTCTGAGAGACCGTTATATATGTGTACCACACGTGTACAAATATGGGTGCTCTATACATTCTATACGTGTGTAGGATAACCTAGATTCGTCCTCGCAAATGAGCGTCTATTCCGAGCGGTACATATCTTGATAATTGGGGGATCTTTGAAGTATTGTCGAGTATTCAGTTGCTTAGTCTCTTAAACGGTATAATGTTTTATCTTCAAGCTGTTACGATATTCTGGAACAACAACTCGTGTGCATACCTGAGATAATAATATGGTATAGTTTTTTAGTAAGCTAGCTGAGCAGGGCCAAAACTTCGTTTCACCGTTTCACTGATAAGTTTGACTATGTTGCCTACCAGCCGACATACATTGATAAAGACAATCAGCTGTTCCGTAGATAAGTACTTACAATACTAGTATTACTTGTATTATTATTATTTTACTTTCACCCTTTGAAGTTCCTCGGGTTTTTCAAAACTGACTTGCTAAGTACCTATAGTATAGTATATTCCAAAGTATGTTTGTTGACTAGACAGCAAAGTAGGTAATTGTTTTATGTTCCAAACACACAACAATGTATTTTTATAGGTGTTTTATTTTTCAGGTACGTATTTCAGTCGTTCACTCCAAAATCAATATTAAAACCTTAGGCACTACCACTATTCAACTCAACCACTATTCGCTGATACTCCATTAATTACCATCCGCTAAATTAAATTGGGACTTGGTGTATCTGAATTGAATCACACGTAACTGAAAAAAAATATTTATTAGCCTTCTATTCTGTGCTTCTATAAATATTGTATCAAGAATATATAAAAGAGCAATATAATAAAATCCATTTTGGCTTGTAAATCATCGCGTGTGTAAATCATTTCTGTCGAATTCTGAATATTTTCCTTACTCTATAACTCAACTTAGGTGTATGATCCATCATCATCGTCATCTTCTTGACTGTATACCAAGGTACAGTCGGGGGACCAGTAGTGTTTTTGCGAAACGTTTTCTCGGAAAGTATTAAGGTTACAGAACTAATTTATTATTCAAATGAAATACCTGTTAATGTTCTATTACTTGTGATATTAACATTTTCTATATATTCATTACTTTTTTTTTAAATAAAGCTCTTTACAAATAAAAACTCAAATAACATTTTTATTTTAAAAACGGGCTGTAAATAAATTAATTTTTAGCATTTTTTTCCAGAGAATCATAAAGAAAATTGGCATGTCGTTGTAGCTCACTGAAACTTTAGATTTTATTAAGTTTATGGCGACTAAACTGTCACCATAAACTTACAATAAAATTAAACTTAAAAAGTTACAGTTGCAGTAGTTTAGAAGGGGAAAATATTATTTGAACCTCTAAAATCTAGTTGATCTATAATTGTACATGATCACTTCTAAAAGTAAATGATATGATATGAAGGTAATATAATCATTATGTTTAAACATACTCTTTTTATATTTGTTTTGTCTTAGTAGCCTTTAATAACTACAGGCATTCGACACACTAAATCATGACACATTGGTAAAGAAGTTTGACGATTGTAGCATACGTGGCCCTCTAAATAAATGGTGAAAAAATTATCTTGATGACAAATCCTACGTAGTAAAAATTGGTGATGCCTTCAGTGATACAATTATGTTGAATGAAGTGACAGCGCAAGGATCTGTAATCGGACCGTTGAACTTCATAACTTATGTGAATGACGCAGCAATCTTCATTACTAACTGTGAAATATACCAGTTTGCAGATGATACTTGTATGGTGTCTGCAAGCCCTGATCAAGACGAGGCTTTAACTACAAAATGACTTTACATTATTATCTAAGTGGTCCCATGATGCAGGACTGGTGATTAATGTCGAAAAGACGAAACTAATGGATATAAGGTCCAGACAAAATAGGCAGCACCAGAATCTTAAACTGATCGGTCACACCAATAAATCTCTACATGAAAATTTTAATCCATCCATCTCCTGTCCCCCAATAGATGTTGTAAACCAACAAAAATATTAGGGCCTAATAATTGATATCCGCTTCAAATGGATAGATCATATTCATCACGTGACTGATAAGTTAAGGGCGTTACTGGGAAAATTTACAATACTTAATTAGATATACTACTCTCCTGCAGCTGTATAAAGCATTAGGCGAAACAATTATAAATTACGGCTTGAGCAGCTACGGTAGAACATACAAATTCCATCTTGATGCAATATACAAAATTCAGTTAAGAATCCTAAAGACTATAGTACCGGAGAACATCAAAATGAAGTACAACCAATATAGTGATCTTTTTTACCATTGCAAAGTTATACCGATACACGACTACTTACTGAAAATTGTTTAAAAATAGAATACCTACCAAAATATCATCCAACGTAACAAAAAAACACGTAACGCATCTAAAGTTACACTAATGGTACCAACATTTAACAATTACGGAAAAGAGAGACTACATTACTTACTTAATTCCCAAATTGATAAATGACTTGCCTATAACAGTAAAAAATTAAATAAATGATTCAAATATTAAATATAAACTTAAACAACACTTCCTATCTTTATTATCTAATACCTAAAACAAGAAAAAATAAAGTAATGATTTTTGCTATCATTATTGTGGTTACGATATCACCCCGTCTGTACCGCTTCGATCGTATACAATGGTCGATCACGTTGGCAGCGTGTGAGCGTGATAGGTACGTCCTCGAAACATCTTTCCAGTCGCCATTCCAGAACCTTTCCGCCCCAACGGCCATCGGTTCTTCTCGCTATGTGTCCCGCCCACTGCCACTTCAGCTGAGCAATCCTTCGAGCGATGTCAGTTACTTTAGTCCTCCTACGGATCTCCTCATTTCTGATTCGATCACGTAGGGAAACGCCGAGCATAACCCTCTCCATTGCACGCTGGGTGACATTGAGCTTTCTTATCAGACCCATAGTTAGCGACCACGTTTCACTACCGTAGCCTAACGTAGCCCGGGGATTCTTCGCACCCCTGCCCTGCCGTTACCATGGCCGCTGTCGTAGCCAGGAATAGCAGGGCTGCCGGGAACTGGGGCCCGATTTTTATTGGGTCCTTTCATATTGGGAGGGGGGGGGGGGGGTTGCCATAATCGCCAAGCTTGGCAAGTGGGTTGGCGATCGCAGTATGGCCAAGTTTGTACGCTGCTGCCCGTCTAAGAAAATGAAACATTATAATAGATGACCATTTAGATATTTTTCTTTGCCGTTTTTGCAAAATTAAAACGATCATTATGTACAATCTGGAACTTCCCGGTTGACCAGTATAGTGTTTTTAGGAAACGTTTTCTCGGAAAGTACTAAAGTTAAATAAATCATTTATAATTCGAATGAAATACTAATTATGTTCTATCATTTGTGATATAAACTTTTCTATATATATATGTAATCTCTACTGGTCAACCGGGATGTTCCCCGATTGTACATGCCGTTTAGAAGGACAAAAAATAAACAAAACGTCGGAAACCCTATCCATTTTGTCGGACATTAAAATACTAACTATTGAAATCTTAAACTGACATACCTAATGTAATACCTATGACATTAAATAACTAGGTGACATTATTTGATTTATGGTATTAGTCTAATATTTTCTTCAGTATTCTTTAATAACATTGTCAAGTCCGCTGATTTGTGTAATACTTATATTTGCGTGCCAGTGCCTGGTGCAACGCGTGATCATATTATAATATAAACTCTGTAACAGTTTTAGTACCGTGTTTGCTTGCAAATAAATGATTTGATTTGACTTACAAAAGTCTAATCTTATGACCATTGCACCATTGTATTAACATGAAAACTTATAAGTATTATGACTACATACCTACACTTTAGTATATTCGATTTAAACTTTTTCACCCCTAAGTCTTTTAGCAGACGCATATCTCTAAAACTACAGAATAATATCACAAGTCATCGTAGCAGTGTTGCAATAGACTGCACCAAATGCAATAACAATAAAGCATCAAGGAAAATAGTGAAAGTGCACACAAAAGTTGGCCCAACAGAAAGAGAAAGCCGCAAAAGTTTGTCCCGACTTTGTTTCCGAAGTTTGGGACCCATTTGAAGGGTGGGAAATCCCCCACCTCCCAGCTTATGATAGCCAGCCAAAACAAACGGAACTTTTCGTTGCGCTTTCTAAATAAGTTTGCCTGTTCTTGGGAAAAAATGTAGAGTTGTTAGTTTAATGTAGTGTGCATTTGGTTTGCCTATAACTCAGTGAACTTTTCTGCTTTTATGATACATATAGACGAGGATTATGTTTAAGTTAAATGACATTATTAAATCCATGCTTAAAAAAAAGTTACAAGTTTCCAAAACTGTTGAGATTAAATTTAGGTACCTTTTCTTAGTAGATTCTTTTACGTTTATGAAACAAATAGGTATACAGGATGTTTTTATGTTATGTGCCCAAAGTTAAAGAGTAGGTTGTGTTATATGTTTAGAACAAAATGAAGCAAATAAATGTTTTAAAAATATATTTTTTCTTTGTAGTTCGTCGAGCCGAGCTTGGTGTACTCTCAATACAATAAATATTTTTACTATTATTGATGTTATTTAAAGTTCGTTTTTTTTTTATTTCATTGCTTAGGTAGGTTTAATATCTAAATAAACGACGATAACTTTGATAACATAAAGATAATAAATTAAAAAAAACATTTTTTTTTATCTCACACGCTCTCGTAAAAGTAGGTTTTGTCGTCGCATTATGTGGGCTAGCGTGTTAAGTACTTTTTTAATTTAAAACCTAAAAATATGTCCTAATGCGTTCCGAACCGCACTATTGACTTTTTATGTTACGTTTTATTCTTATTTTAAAGAACTTAGAATTAATTACAATTCTCCGTTTTGGTTTTATTCTATTATTTTAGTTCTGTGAATCATAAAAACAGTAACAATACGATTAAACTATATAATTTTATAGGTATTTAGGCTGGGTCAGATTTAACAACCTATGATGGATTTCGAAGCGTGACATAAGTATACCTTTAATTTTATTGAGAAATAAATTTTCCAATCGCAAGCTCTAATTTATTGAACGTAATTTTCTCAAAACCTAATCACACTGAATGATTAAGCCCTAAATGATGATTATACATTTGGTTTCGTCTTACTACTAACACACACCATCTATTAACAGGCGATAGCACTACGTTCTATATGGATGGTTCTAATCTAAACCAATGACGTCGTAAGCAATGACCGAAAGGTTCTTCCTTGCTTTTATAAATATAAATAAAATGTCTATTCGATCATTACCTACCTAGTTTTGTGTAAAATAGAATATATTAACCTATGTTTTTATTAATACGGGTAGGAAAAAGGTTGAGAAAAGCTTCTAAGGCCAACCCTTTACGGAAAAGTTTGGTTGTTTTTTTCGTGGAAGCGTATTTTGTCAATTTTCTTGAAGAAAAATTAAAAGAAAACTGTACATTTTTAAGAAGTCGTTGTTTATTAGATGTTGCTTTTTTTTAATAACATTCAATTTCCGCCATTCGTTTCAAGTAAAAAGTAACAAAGCGATGTTTGAAATATGTTAAGCGCTAAACGTATTTAACTTCAATTGGTTAAAGTCCGCATAAGTGTAGCTCATTTACATTTAGACGATCTACTACCTACCTACAGTTTACATTAACTCAAAAACTCGAGTTGTGAAGTTTAAAAATACTAGTATGTAGGTACTTTTCATGGATCTTTATAACGAATCGTCAAAATACATAGTTTAAATTATAGATAAGATAGAACGTTTTACGGTTATAACTGATTAAAATTAATTATTAACGATATACTTTTGACCACAGACATCTATGTCTGTGCCTTTGACGGTAACATTGCAAATCGCACCAGAAAATATTTCTTTAGACAAAGTCTCTCCACCACTACTTAGTTCTTCTAAAAATTTTACAATGTCTAAACCACTTTTATAATTAAATAAAAAAAACTTTAGCCTCAAGTCTCCGAGCGATTATCAAGTCCTTGTTTTCCAGCCGGAACGCCTCATGTCGCCGTACACAGCCATCATCAGACGCAGCGGCAACCCGTTCGAGCTGGCACATGTACTGGTCTCCTGGCTGATCGGGGCAGGATATGAAGCCTACGTGGTCATCGGGTGCGCCACGCGGGACGTCTGCATGGCCATCAGATACCGCACCGTGTGCCCCGAGATACCTGATGAAACTGAGGTACGATACCTTGGCTTTCCAAAACGGCTCAGTACTGGTCAACTTTTCGTGCTTGAATATATCGTGTAATCGTTGCCTATGGTATGGAGACATATCGAGCACACCAGCAGCAAGTTGTCTAAGCTGGCACATGTTCTGGTCTCCTAGCTAATCGGGACAGGATACGACGCCTACGTGGTCATCGTGAGAGCCACACGGGACGTCTGCATGGCCATGAGGTAGACATTTACGCGCTTAAAGTTATTCTGTAATCTTTGATCTATGATATCAGGCCCACCAGCTAGCTGTCTAAGCTGCCATATGTGCTAGTATCCTGGCTGATCAGCCCAAGGTACGACGCCAACATGGTCAACAAACGCGATACTGACCTATCTGTATGTTCAAAGATAGGTACTACATCAAAATCTGGGAATCTTAAATGTCTCTTAACAACGATTCGCTGAAATCCTCGTTTTTGAAAGTTCAGTTTCAAGAAATAAAATGGCTAAATGTTTAGATAACTATTATAGTAAAATCTAATTATTCTTTAAGGATTGCCATTAAAAGTGTAAACCTAAAGCCAAACAATTTTTAATTTAGTAGCCTAATGATGACTATGAAGTCTGATTCATACGGTCTCTCTTAGATTTTGCCCGAAATATATATTGCTGTTGTTTTCTTTTTCAGAAAGTAGTTGAAGAACCTCCTCCGGAAGAAGAGCCTCGTTACCGCCTGGTACCGCTCCCAGACCTCACGTCTAAATACTGCCAAGAAATGGAAAAGAAGGAAGCAGATCGAGTTCAGGCGGAACTTGACAAAATTGAGAAGGAAAAGCAGAGAAAAATTGCGGTGTGTTCATATTCAATTATAATTTAATAACCAAGTCTCCCTTACTTTGGAACACTTTGGAAAATTCCTCACTCATCATCTCGGTATCTACACTATGTGGATCAACGTGTTTAAAATGTAGTAAGTAGATTAAATCAATTCATACGACGATTTCATAATTCTATCACCCTTAAAAAAATACTCTTTAATTTTATTTTCTTATCAATATTGGCTGGCTAGAGGCACCCGAAATATTCAATACGTATTACGGATATTAACGGTTAAAGGCAATCTGCTTCTTATTCAATTGACGTGAGGTATTAAAATTGCAGCAGTGGCATGTTACATTTTAGGCCTGGCTCATAATTGGTGGAACCATGTGTATCTAGAAGAAATTGGAATTTGTGGTGGCCTACTATGGAAGGCATCCCGAGTTGTCAGAATAAAATTGTCGACAGCCTAGGCTTGTTAAAAAGCTATAATATAACAATACTCCAGCCATCTTACGGAAAGAATGTCTGTAAAGAAACATTATTGTGCATTTTTCGTAATTATTCCACAAATACGATAAATGTCATTTTACTAATACCATAAATCAAACTTGGACAACGTAAGAAGCAATTAATGAGGTGCACAATATTAATAAAACATGAAATTAAAAAGTACTTTTGAGGTTAAGTATGGGCGGTTCGTTTATTAACATTCTTTCTCTAAATGGCTGAAGTATAGAGTGTGTAATGCTCTCCTCAATCAGGAATTGGAGAAGCCGCCTCCAGACAAGATAGATGAATGGCGCACGCATGCTTGGATCCTGGTGCTGCCTGGGTTCATGGGGGTGGAGGAACCATTCTTCGTCGAGCCCAGCGAGGGGAACGGGTACCCCCTAGACGCACCGCAGTATCAGCATCTGGACGCAGTGTATAATCATGAGAATTATTATGTAAGATCTGTGTACTTATCTATTAAGTAGATAATGAAAACAATACGAAACCATAGGAAAGTGCTATTTGTATTCAAATTTATCGTCATTTTCCACAAAAGTTTACGCATTTGCTAGTGGTGTTTTGTTTATTGTCTGTGTGCATGTAGTTTTTTCTAACTGCGTTAATAATTTAAACGTATCGTTGAACTTCTCCTCATCATCATCGTGAAATCATAAATGTAAATTAAAAACTAATAATTACGAAAGACTTCTCGCCATGGCTTGGTTGTGTTGTGGGGCTGTTTTTATATTAAATGTGGAATTCTCTGACGTTAAATACTATAAGAATACCATTGCTTTGATTGTCTAAAATAATAAATACTCACTAGGTAAATATCCAAAGCTGCGAGAACGGGCTTGGCTCTCTAAACTACGACTTGGCAGAGCTGACCTGTTGGGAACACCTCTTGGCTGGCGAGCCCTACTACCGGCGTCAGATGGTAGGGGTCGATGCCTCAGACAGGAGAACAGCAGTCGACACCGAGAAGCACCTGGATATGCCTGCCAGCTGGGTCGAGAAGCTTGACATCGCACCTGAAGGTAGATAGTATAGTTTCGAGTTCTAGTTTTGGTTTTACTTTATTTTTTTTGTGGAAATTTGTTAAATACCAGCTATAGGTTGCACCATGTTACTTTTAAAATTACTTTTACGTCTACGACTTAAGGTGGTACGACTTCCATACAAACAAACATTGCACATTAATTGGTTCATCATACATTAATAATTCATAAATACATGTGCAACTAACTCGTTTCAGTTATTTGTTTGCGCGACATTATTAAAAAAATGTACTTTCATACAGGAGCTATATAAATGCGATGTGTCACACACACATACGTAGAATTATTGAAATTATAAGATATTAGTATATTCGTGTTTTATGTATGAATGTACAATTTTTTTATTATTTCGCGCAAACAAATAACTGAAACGAGTTAGTTGCGCATGTATTTATGTATTATTAAGGTATGATGAACCAATAATTGTGTAATGTTCGTTTGTATAGAAGTCGTACCACCTAAAGAATGTTTGGAATTTGACAACGTAAATGTAAAGTGATGTACCTAACACAGTGCAACCCACAGTAAATAAGTCTGGTTGTTTTGACGAATTTAGCATTCTTTAATATTAACGTTAGCGTCAGGATAACATGGTTCGATGGATCCTTTGAATATCTTCAGTTCTCTTCCAAACTCTTGCACCAGATACTCAATCTAGAAGTAATAACTAACTTTTTTTTTATTTTTACTCAGAGTATGAACAAAGATACCCTGGCAGCCACAAAGTGATACATTACAAGAAGGTGATACTGGAAAAGTTCTCGCCATACTCAGAGAGAGATGGCATCGTAAAGAGAATAAAAATATTCGACGATTATGCTCTTACTATTCCGCTGCTCACGTAAGTTTCTCATTAATAATCCATTAAACACAAAGATACACACTTATCCACAAGATCGACCTCGCTTAGATTTTTTTTAGATGTTTGTTGTATTGACCAGTACCCCTATTACGAGTTTGTTTAACATGACATTTACAGGACTCGTGAGCGTAGACTATCGGATACACTGCTCATGTAAAACAGTCGCTAAATATGAAAGAGACAGAGCTACATTTTACTGTAACGTCAAGTTTGCCAAACTCGTAATAAGCCTACAGGTCCCGTACCGCGCAAGTTACGTCTGCATCGAAATCGGCTTCATTTGACAGATGGATTGTGACACATTGGTGCTTCTTTTTGACACAAATAAAAACTTCCCAAAGACTTGGAGCAATTTACATCACATCCATCACATCCATCACATCCATCACATCCATCACATCCATCACATCCATCACATCCATCACATCCATCACATCCATCACATCCATCACATCCATCACATCCATCACATCCATCACATCCATCACATCCATCACATCCATCTGTCAAATGAAGTCGATGTCGATGCCGACGACACTTGCGCGGTAGGGGCCTAGTTTTAGTAACCTTTTGACTGTCGAGCTTAGGTACATAGATAGGCTTTAGGCTTACTCGAGCCCTAGTTTTTAGGGATTAAGCAACTTAATTTTTCTGCTTAGATATGAGTATTACAAGCACCGATTGGATAAAATGGAGTCAGTCAAAGTAGACCACGGCAAACGAGAGATACGCGAAATTTTCGGCATCGGTAGAGCAGATCATCTTTTGAGTAAGTACACACTTGCATCTGGCATTCATGTTCATAATTTACTGGCTTTCTGTGACCAAAACAAACCGAGCTAAACATTGGTGTGAGAATGCTAACTTGACCACTTGAAGAAGCCCCAGAAGTTGCCAATTAAACAGTTTAGGCTTTCTTCAAGAAGACTACAGTGTCCGGTCCATTGCTCTTCCGATTGAGCTACTTGAAACTACTATCTGAGCAACTTGAAGACTAAGAAGGTTCTAGTATTTTTTTTATATAAAATGCATTGTGATTTGTGAATGCAAAAAAGTAACCTTTGTTTTTTTTTCTAGAGCACGTGTACTCTATCGACGCACCCGTCGTTTCCGTGGAAGGTGTACGAACCCTAGAGTTCAACTATTACGCTCGCCTCGATCACCTCACCAAACTAGTCTGTACTCCACTCACCTTCGACGAATACTTCACGCACCGTGATGACAGGTAAATTGTATAAAAACAAATCACTATGCTTTATTTACTTTCTGTTTGCAGAAGGTCTTTCATGACGTATATTGCCGTTAAATTCAAAGAAATATTGTTAAAGATATCGCGATTGATCTTGAGCGATATCGCGATCTTGACGTGAATAATGAAATTACCTATCTAAATTCCAGACTGGAGTCTCGAACCATAACATACACAGAAGGCACAAAAACTGATCCGAAGCGCCATGTCAAAGACATAATCGAAACATACAGGAGGAACTATGACGTCCCAGCTAAAGACGACGTCTGGAAGAAGATCTTCCACATCCAGGAGAATACTATAGAACTGCTGTATCACTACGCGTATAACTTCGTCACTAATGATACTAGGCATTTTATTAAACCAAACATGGCTGAGACCGGGGGGAAGATTTTGTTCTACCCTGATAAAACTTCAGGTTACATTGTAAGTAAAAGCGTTTTAGTTGGTTCTAACACAACTGCCTCTGATCGTCTACCAATGACTGAGCCACTTTTTAAGTTTTTATTGGTAGTAAGTAGTGCCAGGTATGTTCAACTGGCATTGTCACGGCCACGGTTGATGCAAAGATGATCATAGTTAATACTGTGAGCATTAGTTAAAATGACCTGTCCCTCTTTATCAAAACTTACAAGTTCACATGTTCACAAGTCACAAGTTACAAGAAAGTTTTTACAAGTTGCGAGTAAATTACGTTATTTAAAAAATATACAGGACTTGTAACATTTAACGTTTGCAGAGTACTTACTTGTAAGTTTTGTGCCGTTTATCAAAACTACAAAACTTTTATTACAAGTAATTTTCCCCTAAAAATGATATTATTACAAATTTAGGTTGTCTCATACATGCTTGGAAATTTGAGCATTATTTTGACAACCTTCTTCGATAAATCGAAATTGCTGTACTGGCCAAATACAGGCGAGCAGCAGCCAGCAAAAATTTTATGAAAATCCATATCTGTTGTGGTTTAGCGGCCAAATAAATTACATATTAAACTCATAAAAAATAAATAAAAAAATTAAAAGCCGACTTCAAAAAGGAAAATATAAATAAGGAAAACAAAAAAATACCAAATAATAAAACCCCATAATTACAACAGAAACTGTCTTCAAAATATATTTTTGAAGTCGGTGCCAGCTAGAACGAAAAAACATTATTATTTTTTGTGTTAGATAAGATCACTTTTTGCCATGTTTATCGTGAGGAGCATAATTGCTTAGGAATCGTATCGCAAATATGTGGTCTTCATCATCCGTTCCACTACACTAAATGGTGCTTTATGGAATCAGCTGCACGAGTTACTTAAGAAAACACCGAAATCGATGTAGGTGTGCGTACAACATTTGAAGAGTTCCCTTGATTTCTCCAGGATCCCATCATTAGATCCTGTCTTGACGACAATACACCCTTTCAAACAAAAAATAATCATTAAAATCGGTTCATAAATGACCGAGTATTGAGGTAATTAGTATTTAATAGTTCCGATGACCACGTGTGGTCTTCATCATCCGTTCCAATCCACCAAATGGTGCTTTATGGAAGCAACCGCACGAGTTACTTAAGAAAACACTGACATTAATGTATGTGTGCCTATAATATTGGAAGAGTTCCCTGGATTTCTCCAGGATCCCATCATCAGATCCTGTCTTGACGACAATGGGACCAACTTTTTCAAGTTTTTACTTTCGTATACCGCTTTCTAACAAAAAAAAATTCAAATCGGTTCATAAAATGATCAAGTACTGCGGTAACAAACATAAAAGAACATACGCACGAATTGATAACCTCCTCCTTTTTTGAAGTCGGTTAAAAATGGAACGATCTTTTACTCCGAAACAGGCTACCAAGGTCAACGTGTAAAGCCGTAGCTGCTGTTGACTGTACTTAAAAAGTGGGCACAATTTAGACTAATGAAGAAACCATAACTTTTCTTTTTGTTATAACTTTTTAATATTGCATTTTACTATGCTATTTTTATGTGATAAATATTAAACAAGAAAATATGGGTACTAAAAAAAGCAACTTGTCTCATGTCGCTCTGACGGGATTCCGTCAAATGTCATCATTATCAATCATCCCGTAAAAGCAAAAAGTATTAATTATGTGGCTGTTTCATCTTAATCGATAGTCAAACATAATGTAATAATGTTTCTTTCGAATGCGAGGATGTTTCTCTCATTGATGTAACGACGACGGTGGCCAACGCAGTAGACAGGTGAATATACTAGAAAAATTCGACGTTTCCTCATAGTTTTTTTTTTGTTTTTCCAGGCGGATCCTTGTGCAAAGCCACCTCGCCCGCTGAACGTATACTACGCCCTCTGTGATAACATAGGGTGGGAGTATCAGACGATAAAGCACATCCGCGACAGGGAGACCGACATCAACGGGTACCTTCGACAGAGGCACAGGGAGCTGACGGAACCCATGCTTTATGTGGCGCTGTTTGACACCGAGAGGAATAACGCTGCGAAGAAGGGATGGAGGGAACAGGTTTGGATTTGGAGGACTACCGCGGTTATAGAAGCTTTTATCATCTCTGTTCATGGTTTCGACATGAGAGAAGCCATCTCTGATGTACCGAGTTCTGCCATCCTTTTCACCAGATCTCGGATTTTCTTTTTTTAATTTCCCAGCAACTGCTTTAGCTTTAGATCAGACAGTTTTTTTTTGCTACTTCCGTCAAAACGAAAGCCCATGCTTATTTTATCACATCTCATAAAACATAGGATAGAAGAAAACTTACTTTCCCGACTGCATACAAACATCATTGATGTAGGAAATCCAAAAAGCCGAGGTGACAGAACGCGAGAAGGAAGCTGAGATAGACCCGCTGGCTCCATACCTGGCCCGCATGTTCGGGTGTGGCCGAGGCACCGGCACGCCGCTCACCGTGAAGGAAGCCACATTGGTGCGAGAGCAGTGCATCAACGACTTCAAGGCGAGGCAGCTGGCCAGGCAGAATTTGGTGCAGGAGCGGTTTGATAAGGTATAAGTCGAGTGTATTTTGCTAAATGTTGGGAAGAAGAATGGTCAAACTCAAACATCGCAACTAATCGCCAAAGCGGCCACCCGAACGCCTGTTGGCTTGTCAAAACCTTGTTGACTCTTAATGTTGCGGGTGTCTGTCAGAGTTAATTGCCGGAAAGTCCATTTTCCTAGATACTAATAAGCTAGAAGTGAAAGTTGTTCATTCTTTTTTTTTCTTCTTATTATTTAGCCTACAAACTTATTCACTTATAGATTCCTACTTATTTGAACAAATGACGGATCATCAAGCAAGGCGGAGGCCGGAGATCGTCAAATGTTTTTCATGTCTCATATTCTGAAAGTAACTCATAACTTGCCTAAAATGCGGGTTGAAAGTGATATGTGGCGGCCCTAGGGCTGTAATAAATTTGAAAAAAGAATAGGGGGTGTCATGTCCAATCTATATCTGTAATCTCTTTGGACTTTTATTTACCAAAGGTATGTAGGCAAAGGCACAGAAGCCTATACAGCTTATTTTGCTACATTATAAAATAATTAAAATCGTAGAAACTTACAAAAAATTTTTTAGAATATTCTGTTTGTTTTTACTTTCCTCATATTCAAAATGAAAAGTAGTGTTTACTTCGGGTGTATGGACCCATAACAGTCTCGAACAATCGGCGCCCTCACTTCGTTCGGGCGCCAAAACACTCGACTGTTATGGGTGTCATACAGCCCTTGGTAAACAATCTACTATTAATTGATTTTTGTTTATTTTACACTTGTTTGTTAATTTCAGCTGAATTCGGAGTACAAAGCAAAGAGGTTGTGGTACTTGGCTAATCAATTTGTTCTCACGCCAGCAAAAGAAAGCGCTTACTTCGCTGCAAGGTAGTTATTTATTAAAAAAACAAAACTAAAAACCCGCCTGCATCAAATGACAAGTCAACTGAAAAGATGGAAACAAGATCAAATATAAAAACATTTTGTTCAACATAATAACATGTAACATCTTGTTTCCATCTTTTCAGTTGACTTGTCATTTAAAGCAGGCGGGTTTTTTAGTTTTTGATATTTATATATTTTTTATTTAAGTATATCTTTTTAGTTATTTATCGGTCATGATATACCTTTTTAAAATCCTTAAGACTAGCTCTTTAATTTGATACCCATCTTGAGGTATTCTAAAAAAAATTGTCTTCAAATAATAGCATCTCACAACCGCTATGTTGGTTTTTTTTTTAACATCACTTACCTACGAACACTTGGGCTGTCAAAACAAATCTAACGATATCTTGAGTATCGACATCCCTTGAGGCGTTTTAGAGATAAGATATTGTAATAAAGAATATTACATATAAACAAACAAACATACAAACGCAATACGCGAACATAACCCTTCCTTTGCAGTCGGGTAAATAATTGTTAACAGTATTGCCTAAAAAGTTATTATTACTTTGTTGAAAAAGTCACTTATACCTGAGATTAAATAATAAATGTCATATTATATGTTTCTGACGTGGTAAAAGAAGTGTTAAAATACGATGCATTTTGTCTGTCATTTCAGCGCTGAACTATCTTTCAAAGTGCATACCCTAGAAGTGAGGCTGACCCGACACAAAGATCTTTCTGGACCAAGATTTAAAGCACTAGAGGACTACTTGGACAAACATCCACACCTGAAGGAGTACAACAGAGTGAAGAATTACTATAGCAAGTACAAATAATGTACTGAGCCCCTGTTAAGTATCTACTAGCTTTAGTTTTATTACGATGATGTCGAATTTACAGAAATTTATTAAATATTTACAAGATTGTTAGTATTATCCGTTGACTTTGTAACGAATTAAAAAACAAAAGATATGAAATTGCTACTAATTCCTAGTTTAAGCAGAGCCTTGAGCGAATGATGAATGAATGACATCGGAAACAAATCATTATTTTAGTAGACCCACGTTGGGCGCCAATGTAGTAATATCTTAAAATGTTTTAGAAGCAGGCATAGGTATATTAGTTTAGTTGTAGGCTCAACCTCATTCGACAGGCCTGCGCAATGGCATTGTTCGTTTTCATGTCTCATATTCTGAAAGTAACTCATAACTTGCCTAAAATGCGGGTTGAAAGTGATATGTGGCGGCCCTAGGGCTGTAATAAATTTGAAAAAAGAATAGGGGGTGTCATGTCAAATCGATATCTGTAATCTCTTTGGACTTTTATTTACCAAAGGTATGTAGGCAAAGGCACAGAAGCCTATACAGCTTATTTTGCTACATTATAAAATAATTAAAATCGTAGAAACCTTACAAAAATTTTTTTAGAATATTCTGTTTGTTTTTACTTTCCTCATATTCAAAATGAAAAGTAGAGTGTTTACTTCGGGTGTATGGACCCATTACAGTCTCGAACTATCGGCGCCCTTACTTCGTTCGGGCGCCAAAACACTCGACTGTTATGGGTGTCATACAGCCCTTGGTAAACAATCTACTATTACAAATGCTCGCGAAAGAATGCTCTCAATGAGGACGCACCTTTACTGAAGCTATCGGCTACAAATCAGAAGGAAGAATAAAAAGGCGTTTGTAACAATCATTTTCCATATTTTCAACTAATTCTTAGGTAGAAGCCATGAAGGCTGCGCTCTTCACAAATCAGCACTTCAGTCCCCAGTGCCGCCCAGTAGTTATTTACCTAATTAACTACTTTGTAGTTGGTCTTCATTGAAAGAATAAAAATCACAAACCTATATCAAGATAGACGATAAAAGTGTACCTACATTGCGTGTCAAAAGTTTGATCCACGGTCAAAGTTTAGTCCTAAGTCAGACCGCTTAAGCCCATTGCCATTAAAAACACGCGTCACTCTGAAACGAAAATGGTTTATTGTGCAGTGCTTATTGTGCATTTATACATCACTAAATCTCGCTCGTGACGTCATCGTAGGTACAAAAAATTCGACACATTAGATTCTCATATAATTCGAAGCGGTCTATTCGTCTATCTCAATATAGGTCTGTGATAAAAATACATTTTACCGCCTCTGTAGTCTAGTGGTACAACCACCGGTATCAGACCCAGGGGTCCCGGGTTCGATTCCCTGCGGGGTACAATTATATTCGGTTTGGTTGGTGGTAGGACTTGTTGTAAGCCCGCCTGGCTAGCTACCACCATCTTATCTAAGCCTGACGCCATAAAAACAATGTTTTCAGCATTGTTGTGTTCCGGCAGTTCGAGATAAGATAGCCAGATCCTCAGTGGCTGAGGATTCCGGGAGAGGCTCGCTTCTATCTTCAGCCTTATCAATACTTAACATCAGGTATGATGAAGGCTAAGAGTCTCCCCGTCATTCATAAAAAAAGAACATTATTGACAACAATATTTATTGAACTAATGTTTGGGCAGCAGCCACGACGGCTGCGCTCTTCTCAAATCAGCACTCCAGTCCCCAGCGCCGCCCAGCAGGTGCCCGCGTCCATCGTGTGTCGCCAGCGCCAGCCGCGACAGCTTGTTGGCCAGCCGCCTCTGGGGCGAGTCGGGCCGCGACAGCGGGGGTAGCGATATGCTGCCTGAATCTTGAAACGACTAGTTACGGTTTATTCTTTAAAGGAAAATATGATAAATACTAAGGCAAAGACTCGTCGCATAACGAAACGAACCAACTGAAACTAGTCGACCACTTTTTAGCTATTTTGATTTCTAAGTTCATTAAAGCATGGCTATTCAGTATTATATTAGTCTATAGGTAGGATTACTTGATTGGCGCATTGGTTCGCGCGTTCAGCTAGCGATGTGACAGTTAGCAACTTTCGCAATGGTCGGTCACGAAATGGGTGTCCATCAATTTAATTTGTCGAGCTCCTCCGTACTTCAGAAGGCACATAAACCGTAGGTCCTATCAGTATTTGCAGTCGTTAAGGCCCACCAAAAGGTGGTGTCACCCATTCGGTGACAAGGTTGTTGCTAAAATAATATTAAAAAGAATGAGTATTTTCCTCACTATTCTACTGACCTGAGTGATAATCATAGTTGTTGTGATCACTGGGGGTTTCCTGACCGAGCCTCTTGCGGTACTCGCCCGCGAAGTGTTCGATCAGAGTGTCCATCATCACGGCTTGCTTTGAAAACACCTGCAATTAGCGTTTTTTTTACCTACTATGAGGTACTGATGTTAACATGTTCACTGATAGTAAATGGCTATAGACGTTATAACAATAAAACATTATTGTGTCTCGTTCACTGTTAGCGAAAGTGTTAAGAAATCATTATATTTCTCCCGAAGTCCTCAAGACACAACAGAGGAGGTTGAAGCAACGTGAACTCACATCTGCTTTGCATGTAAATACAGGATGCAAACGCGGAAAAGTCGGTTAATAAAGATAGATAAAAGGTATGTGATAAAGTTATTCTACCAAGTGTAAAAAAAAATCATGTATTCTGCAAAAGCTGAAACAAGCCGCTCACTAGGTAGTAGGTTCTGAGCATGGTGGAAAGAGAGCCATGAAGGTGACAGTGTGGTACTTGAACTATTTCAAAAAATCCAACTCGACCCGCATTATCGCTTACTAAACTGGCGCCCAACGTGGGACCACTAAGATTGTCAAAATAGTATATAAAGCCGGATTTGCGTCTGTCGTGACGCATAGAACGGTATCGGTTTCATATTACCACTATGGTTAGTTTTACATTATGTTTCGTGATATATACGTTAAGTACCTCTAGCACGAACAACTAGCATCTTCGTATCGAGAACATGTCGTGAACGTCGTCGCACGATGTCCTCGATAATTTTTCGTGCTAGGGTTTAATTAATTTTAGGATAAAGGGGCTATGCAGCTCCAGTCGGAACTGTAGTCACTGCGATCTAAAAGATCTATTGTAACTCTCCACCTTGTTATAGTATCTCTTTTAGCCTGGCGGCCTCCAGGAAGTCTAAAATCTTTCTAGCTCTGACGGCTCTGAGAGATTTTAGTTTCTCTGGCCGAATTATATGCCGGCCCAGGTGGATGCTGCGTTTGTGAATTAGGGGTCCGCAGTCACATAGGAGATGTATGGGTAAAAAATTCGCAGTAACTGCAAACGTCAGTGTCACTTAATTTCATCTGAAATTGGTGCCTGTTTAGTTTGCAGTGTCCAGTTAAGGCTCTGGCTATCGTATATAAGTTTGCTCTGCTGAGCTCTAGAAGTTCAGCAGTTTGCTTTTGCAAGTAGCGTTCAATAAGGGATTTGACGTGTACTAATCCCTGTTGATTTCACCAGTATTTATTTGACGCGCTAAATAAGTTGCCCTTGAGAAGTTTCTTAACCTGTTCCTTTGAGATATCCAAAGTTAGGGTGGTAAGTGCTAGTGTTACTGATGTCTCCATTGCGAGAAGAACCGAACTCGCATTACTAAACTGGCGCCCAACGTGGGTTCAATAAGATTTTAAGAACTTTCTTAACCCTTACCTGTAGTATCTTAGAGACCCTAAGCCCGTTCTCTACCACCATAAACTGTAGGAAGAGACACGGCAAGCAGTCTTCATTGTCGTCAGATGGAAGCCCTATGTCCCATGACAATTCTTCGTATAGCAGTCCTAGAAGTACAGTCTGAAAAAGAGTAATTTTATGAAACGTAAGCAGAAATCGGATAATCGGATACATATTTACCTAAAGTTCAGGTGTTGACATTTTGTTCGGTTTTGTATGGGCCAGCGAATTTTCGAGTCAAATTACTGACACTACTACTGGAAACGCGACTTGGAAATCTGAGAGGGGGTTTATGGGTGACGTAGGAGGACGAATTTTGTGCTACGATGCATCGTTTGAGAGATATATCGAAAGTTTCTGGAATCCCGGGATTTATATAAAAAGAAATATAATACTGCTACCACGCTAGCCAGACGGGTTGGTAAAGGGTTTGTTTCATGTTTTCCTTCTCTCGCGCAGGTTTTCAATGCGTCGAGCCTCTTAGTCGACTCTGACGACATCCCAGGCATGTAAGGGAGTGGTGACACTTGTATTCTTAGGCCGTCACCACGCGGCACTCAGTAATTATTATGAAACCAGCACCGTTAACCACAAATTACATTTTAACAAGTTGAGAGTATGACTTCTTAAATAACTTAAAAACTATGTTTAGTATATATATTTATTGACAAAGAAAAGTAGATAATTAAACTATGATTTGTAATAAGTAATTAAACAAAAAATTAATACTTGAAATTAGTAAATAAAGTAATTTTGTATTCTATAAATCGACTGTAGCATCAATCAAAATCAAATCAACGTCAAAATTCTGTAATAATTAGACATTCAATCTCGATCTCAACGCGATCCCGTCATAAGTAAGCCCCCAGAACCGCTGACCTATTACCAGTTATTCTAGAAAGAAAGTTAATGGTGGCATACTGACGCTCTGCGTGTCATCAATGACGTAGACGCCGGTGGCGTTGACGGCGACCAGCACGGGCAGGTCCTCGTGCGTCAGCAGGCTGGTCAGCGACCGTACCGGCTGCTCGATCTGCCCTTGGAAGAACGCCGCCCTACAACAAATACAATACAGCATAAGAACTATAAAAACAACGAAGAGAAACCAATAAATAAAATAAATAAATAAATAATTGCATACAACACACCAATTATCTAGCCCACGTTAAGTTTCATGAAGAACTTGTGCTATGGATACCAGATAACGGATAAACATAATTATATACTTTTTTTTTGTAAATACATACTTATTATACATATTAAACACCCAGACCAAGACAAATAGACATGTTCATGCACACAAATATTTGTCTTGTCCGGGGATCGAACCCGGGACCTCTGGCGCAGAAGGCGGGCTTAGTACCCCTGCGCCAAACAGGTCGTCGATCAATAAATTAAAACGGTGGTGTTGGCGAAACATGAAAGATATTCTTCTAATGTCTTCAGAGCATTTTTCCCGATTGTACCATCGCTGTGATAGTCCTCTAGATCCCACAATACCAGCATAACATGGCCCATAGTAAGGGGATTAGTGCAGCACTAGACAGCCAAAATTTTGCGCAACCAGTCATTGACTGCAGCCATAGCGATGACGGCCAGTCGGAAAAATTCCATCAAGTGATGCCCTTCCTTCCCGTGAAGTCCCGCAGCCTATCGCTGTGATAAAGGTTCACAGGCATATTTATAGAGCCAATTGTCAAAGTAAAAAAAAAAAGTTAGTTTCAAACTTATGAATAAATACTTTTGGATTACTTTTTTTTTTTTCTTTTGTTATTACATACCATTATTACCTAATTGTCTAATTTTAAAATCTATCGCAATCTCTTTCAATTCGTCATTTGAATATACTTCAGGCCGTCACAATTTGACATTTGAAAGGGATTATGAGCGGGACGCGTTTTGAAAGGTTATTGAATGAACAAAATTGAACTGTGTAAACAAAGTGACAGATCAAAATATCTTTCAAATGTATGGAGAAGTGTCAAATGAAGTGTCATTTGAAACATCATTCGTTCTGAAAGGGATTGTAACTATAAGTAACACAATTCCATAAATCACTATCACAATCACAATACCTTTGAAAGGGATTGTGATAGATATTGAAATTAGACAAGTACGGGGCAGGTCACTGACTACATACCAATACAGTTCCACATAGTGGCATGTTCCCTGATATGTGCGAAGTATTTATGCCGTAGCTTCCTGGGCGGACCAGCAGGCGGTCTCTGTGCCTGCTCCAAGAGTTTCGCTTCGGGACTGCCCTTCCTGCCTGCAGGTAGGAGCTATACCTAGCGCTGTGATAAAGGTTGGCCACGTGCTGCTCAATCATAAAGATTCACAGGCTGCCTGGTCATCGCAGTCGTCGTAAGGAAGCCGATCCTTTCCCTATCGTTGGTGGCCTCTTGTCAGGTGATGGCCAGAAGATAGTCAGCTGCCTGTTACTATTGGTCATGTCATCTACCATAGCATAGGTCTTTTATCTGTTAAGCAGTCAGTCATACACACATCAGTCCTAGGAGGCTGGCTGGTGTTGTCTCAATGAGTAGGTGGTTAGTAATACACAGTAATCTCGCATACGTAGCTTGAGTCCTGAATTCCTGATATCCAGAAGCTTGGCTTCAGGTCTGCTTTGTTTTCTTGTCCAGCGCTGTGATAAAGGTTCACTAACATAAGTACTAGGTTACTCACCCATACGTGGCATGTGTCCTGATATGCGCGAGGTACTTATGCCGTAGCTTCCTGGGCGGAGCAGCAGGCGGTCTCTGTGCCTGCTCCAGGAGTTTGGCTTCGGGACTCCCCTTCCTGCCTGCAGGGAGAAGCTGAGCCCATCGCCCGGAGCGAGCGTGTTGGGGAAGGTACTTGTCTTGGTGTTCCCTTTGAATAGATACAAACAAAAGTTCGTAAGATTTAGCCCCTTATTCCAAAATGTGACTCAATCACTTGAAAACATTTAGAAAGGGATGTCACTACATGCGATGAATAAGCCCGTCCCTTTCTAACTGTTCTTAAGTATAGATCACTGCTTGAGTCACGTTCTATAATACGGGCCTTAGTATTTTTCAATCACGGATAAAGTCATCAGTCAATTGATAAGTTCAAAACCAAATTATAATTATAATAAATCTATTGTATTTTTGGAAAGCGGACCTCAAGAACTTGGCCGTGTGCCTGTGAGAATCGCAGGGGCCCAGCTGTAACCACGTCTGCAGAACGTCCAGCATCACAGCCTTAGCACTTTCCAGGGGATATCTACCATCTATGTCTTCCTGTAGGATTTTTAATTCCTTTTCTAAGCACACCTACCACGTTCCGTCGATAGGTCTCCGACAAGGTGGACCGACAAGCTGGTGCGCGGCAGCGCAGGACCATTATGAAAATCCTTGGGGAAGGCTTATACGCAGCAGTGGGTGCCATGTGGCTGAGATGACAGATGATGATGAACCTTATCTAGAGACAAGGCTAAGTCCTTGTGCCTATGGGGGTCGTATGAGCCTAGCCGTATTCGCGCTTGAATGCCGCCTAGCATCACAGCCTGAACAGAGACTTTTCAGTGTAATATCAACCACAGACTCTATCGAAATAGACGAAAGGAGCGCTTCAAACTGTAAAGGAACCTAGCGTGTTTTATTTAATTTTTTATTTAGTTATATTTAGTGATGTGTAAATATTATTTACGAGCTCTTGCAAGAAATCACTGCACTATTCTCGTTTCTGATTGACGCGTGTTTTCATGGCAATGGTCTCAAGCGAACTAACTTAGGTCGTAAAACTTTGACCGTGGAGCAAACTTTTGGCACGCTAGGTAGGTACACTTTTACCGTCTATCTCGTTATAGGTCTGTGATATCAACAGTCTATGTCTTCCAGCCCCCCTAGCATGAACACCGCTATATCACGCGATATGATATGGCGCATGATGCTGTCTTGCTTAGCCCGTTACGATGTGAGCGAGACAGTGATTATGTTATCGAGCTATCGAGTCGATAAAAGTCGCTCATGCTAGGCTAGCAGCATGACCACCGTTATATCACTCGATATGATTGGCGCTAATGCTGTCTTGCTTACCCCGCTAAGGTGGGAGCAGGACAGTGACATGTTATCGAGCTACGAGTGTTGGTAAAAGCCGCTCATAATTATGCTACTGTAAAATGGATTTTATAATCATAATCTACATCTATTTGCACATGGTATGGAGATCGCAAGCAGAGGCCCTACCGCGCAAGCGCGTCGGCATCGACATCGACTTCATTTGACAGATGAATGTGACATATTGCTCTTAGTCTTTGGTAACTTTTCATTTATGTCAAAAAGAAGCAGCAATGTGTCACATCCATCTGTCAAATGAAGCCGATTTCGATGCCGACGCCACTTGCGCGGTACGGTCCCAGGTTTTAAGTAGATACTACATGTTAAGCCATATTGACATGGCGTACAAATTTAAATTCATTTACATTCTATATAAATAAAAATTCCGGTACAAGACAATCATTAATTTTACATAAAAACATAGACAGACATTTATTTAATTGTATTTTGAAATTATTATTATAACATATCCATTTACATTGGATTAAAAATCATGTTCTATTAGCAATTGCAACATACATATTTTTTGCTATTGTAACCTCACCTAAAGAACTTAGCCGTGTGCCTATGAGGGTCGTATGGTCCCAGCTGTATCCGCGCCTGCAGGCCGCCTAGCATCACAGCCTGGGCACTTTCCAGAGGATATCTGCCTGTCACCACGTTGTATCGAGCTTCTTCGTACAGCAACTCCTGTACACGGGAGTCTCTGGAATGACATGGATGTTATTGGAACATTACGTACATGTTCGCGCACTGTTCATTGAATAAAACAGATTTTACGGGTAGAGATGCGTTATTTCACCGTTGATACATTACCTAGTTTTGGATTTGGTTTTGTTGGTTTTTTGAATGGATCTAAAAGGAATGTATAAACAACGCAATAAATAGCATGTTCGAAAAAGTTCTTTTATAAGAACTGCGTTCTCCAATTTCTTTATTTGTTTACCTACCCAAGGCTACAAAGACAAAGACCCAATTGAGTGAGTCCAAACCTCAGATCGCCACGTTCTTTGTAATACCACGTTGCGTTTAATTATTTTATAAAGTTTTATTTACATCTTCATTTGGATCATTGGTCCTTGGAGCCGGATCATCTTTTTTTTTTAAACTACTGAAAATTTAATCCCTTGTGCAATAAGTTGTAGAATTATAATGAAAGGTTTTCGCAATATAACATATAATATACCTAATATTACCTAACCAGTAACTGCCACTTCCAAGAAAGTCATAACTTCAGGTATACTAGTTATTCTAAATCTTACTTGATCCCTTCCTCCAAGTGCTTCGGAAAGAACACGTTCCTTTGCAGTCGTAGAATCGGCTGGTCCCGAGACTTCCTCGACTCGGATCCGTGGCCATACCGCTGCAGCAGCTTCTGCCAACTCGCCCAGATCTTCCAGGGGCAATGGTGGGGTTTCAATTGGATTTCTGGAGGCAAATAAGAATATACACTTTTAAACTTTCGCGTTGCATTATAAATATTGAAAATTACCTACACGCAACGTCGCATCACCATCCTCGTCATTTGCAATCCGTGATCACTTCTTTAAAAAACCGAGCCTACGAACTCTGTGACCCTGAACACGTAGAAAAGGAGTTGGCCCATGTTCAGGAGGTACTGAAGAGAAACGGATATCAAGTGCACGGACGACACAAACAGCCAAAAAGGAAGCATAAGCATCCTGAAGTGACGAGACCACCTGCCTATATGCCTTATATTAAAGGAGTAACAGACAAGATCGGACATATATTACGTCATTACTCTATACCGACGATATATACTCCTGGCTTAAAGGTCAATAGCATAGTGGGCACGCCGAAGGATGTCTTACCATTACAAACACCTGGTGTGTACAAGATAGACTGCAGTTGTGGTAGCTGTTATATTGGTCAGACTAAACGGGCTGTCACTGAGAGGGTCCGTGAACACATCACAGCTGTTAAAAACCGCCAAACTACTAAATCAGCGGTTGCAGAACATTTGCTAGAGAGTTGCACAAATCACTGGATAGAATTTCACCGCACTCAGGTTCTTTCCACGGATCGTCATTTTTATTCACGGGTGGTTCGTGAAGCAATTGAAATTAAAAAACATCCAAACAATTTCAATCGTGAGGACGGTTTTAAATTGTCTACAACCTGGAATCCAGTGATAAAAAACGCTTTTGATGCGCGGTTATCTACGAATCAGAATACGGCTGCGGTACAGAATAGGGACACTATTAGTGTTGTGTGTGACGGTACGTGGAGAAAAAACTGGACGGTGGATGAAGATCCACCTCGGACGACGGCGGCGGCGAGACGTAGCATCGCATCTCCAGTCAGCCCGTGACCACGGCCGATGTACGAGTAACTTGGCCGAAACGTCGGGAAAATTAGGTAGGTGAAATATCTATCACGTTTCTACGCGTTTAATACCCGTTTCAATTTGCAAATAAGAATATCTTGTTCTTTTGTCTTCGTCTTATAAATGGGAGGTTGTTGATAGCCAATATCATTTTCAACCGTTGACTGTACGAAATCCACTAGTGTCTGTGAAAAAATCTATCTGCTGTAGTATAATAGGCCTCAAATTGTGACCTATTACAGCAATTAATTCTCCTTTTATTTAGGTCTGCAATCGATACTAAAATAAGAAGAAGGATTTACGCAATAGTCGAAGAATGTAAATCTAACTAAAGAGGAAAATAATCTGCTAAGTAACGGTTTTGTAGAGAGAAGCGTCTTGTCTATCATACAGCACTTCTCTGATGTGATGATGATTATGAAAATTTATAGCTATACTTAGCAATAAGCAATACTTGTAACATTATCATACCTAACAAAGGACTGCACATCCAAAGCGCAAAGACGTTAGCAGCCAGACTCCTGGTGCTCGGCTGCGTCAGCCCCAACTCTTCAGTCGCGAGGATGGCGTTGAGGAACCTAGAAGATGTCACGCAAGCTGGGACTTCTTCAGAGCTCATCTCCACCATGATGGCGGTGCGGGACATCAGGTACACGCACGTCACTGGGTTTGAGGTGACGCTGGATGAAGATGCTGTACTTCCTGATGAGCCTGGGAAAGAAAATGCCAGGTAAAAAAATGCCTGGTATTAATTAATTTACTAGCTTCTGCCCACGGTTTCACCTGCTTGATTCCCGTTCCTGAAGGAATGTCGGGATAAAAAGTAACCTATGTTACTCTCCGCCCTTTCAACTAACTCTATGCCAAAAATCGCGTGGTTCCCGTTCCCGTGGGAATGTCGGGATAAATTGTGCCAATGTTATTTTTTACTGTGAAGTTTCATCTAAATCTGCTCAATAGTTTTTGCGTGAAAGAGTCTCAAGCATACATCAAAACATCCTCACAAATTTTAGTATTTATAATATTAGTAGGATTTAACCCAATTTACGATTTAAACAGTCTCCTGCGACCGCGCTCGATAGCGCTACACGACTTTAAACTTATGTGAATTCAAATTCCAAATTGATTTAAAGCAAAGTATAACAGAAGGACGACCATCAGAATGATTTAAATTTATGAAGATGAAGATGAATGATATAATGAAGTTTGAAATATCAATATGCCTGGTATGCAAACCTGGTAAAGGTGGTGATATGGCGCTCGATGAACTGCCGCCGCTTGTTATTGGTTCCGTTGTGCTGAAGGATCCTGCTGCTATGCTACTGGAACCGGTCTGGTTGGAGCAACTGCTGAGATTCGATCCTGCAAAAAAATATCATGGCTGTTAGGACCTCGACTTTTGTCAGCTTCGTTCAAAAACAGCAAAGCTCTTGGTCCTTCGAGCCGGATATTCATTAATGATATCGGATATTTTCTGCCGGCTGCCTTACAGTATAATTATAATTTATTTATAATGATCCTAATCCTAACTTATATTTTACATGCGACAGTGTGTTTGTTTGTCCTTCCTTCACGCATAACAAATCAACCAATAGACTTGATTTTTGGCATAGCGTTAGTTAAAAATCCGGAGAGTAACATAGTTAATAATAATAATAATAATAATAAATAATAATAATAAAAAATTTATTTCTCTTAACAAATCTAAAACATGACATTATTAGTATAGTTACACAATAACATCTCTTATCAACTATTTGTGTGAGACTGGAATCTAAACTTGGCAGAATACTGCCTGTATTATAGAGCTCCAGGCCTCCAACCCTCGATGAAGTCAACATTTGAGATTACATAACCATTGGTTCGCATGTGTAGCTATAAAATGATTATTATTTCTATTTGAGAGATCATAAAGGGATATAATATTAAATTAACAAAGCTAGTATGTGTGTGTGTGTGTGTGTGTGTGTGTATGTGTGTATGTGTGTGCGTGTGAGAGAGAGAGTGTGTGTGAGCGCGTGCATTTTCTCACTCAATAAGTTTTTCAGTCTCATCATATGATTTACTAAAAAGCAAATGTTTTATTATCTTTTTCCACACATACTTATTTCTAGGGTAAATATTATTAATTTTATTAGCATAATTATAAAGTTTCTTACCTAATATATAAAAGAACCTATTTGCAAACATGGTGCGGGAACTCACAACAGAGCATACCTTATACTGTCTCTTAGATGTTAAGGTAATTGGTGTGTATTTCACTAAAGAATGCTGCTTAAGTATACTCAAAAATATGAATAGTTGTCTTACTGTAAGGATCTCAGCTTCACGGTTATCCCGATATTCTCACGGGAACGGGAACCACGCGGGTGAAACCGCGGTTGAAAGCTAGTAATAATAATAATGCATGATTGGATCACGGATTGGGCTTGTTTTGACTGAATGGAAAGTAGTACTAATTTTTGCTGTTACTTACCCATAACACTCTTCTCCAAAGAATCGGAGCTGTTACTCTCCTTCGAGTCAGGCAAAGGCTTGTGTGGATCATGCTTGTCCCACTCGCTGTGGCGGCCTAGTGGACTGTACGTTAAATGAGGTAGCCTCTGGGACACGGAATAAAGGTGTGCGTTCACCTCCGCCTGAAGCTTTTGACTCTGCACGCTGTAATACTCTTCGCGAGATCTGAATTCACTATAAAAAGGAGTTTTGAATATTTTTAAAAATAAATCACGTATCTACCTAAGAAATTATTAATACTGCTTATTTTTTTTTACAAATAATTAAATGCGAATGGACAAGATAATTTAAGCGTTACTAATAATTAAATAAATAATGTTATTTAAGTATATTTAAAACCAAATTGACAAAAATAGGAAGAAATTTAGATATTAGTTACTTACTTATACTGATATTCTGCTTGCATGGGATAACCACGTCTCGAATAATCAACCGGTATAATTGTGATATAGTTCCCACTGTTTTGAACATTAGGATTCTCCCCGTAAGCACCCATTTCAGATTGATGTTCCATTTATTTCATGTAAAACATTTTTTCCTACTTACTTGGCTAAATGAAAACAAAAAAATATCGATCGTGCTTCGCGCCCAGAAATATTGCCACTAATTTAAATCCATCATCCTGCTTCGCGCCCAGAAATGTTACCACTGATTTAAATAATTCGTGTCGTGTATGTACTTTGTAAAATAATTAGATTATTATTATCTTAATGATTTTCGTAGTTATATTAGAAAGCAAAAAAATGTTAAAAATATATACCAAACAACGTAAGTGCGATTCATCAAATAATCTCTTTGCTGCTATATTGGTGCCCCTGTTTCCAAGAAGGCGCGAGAATGCACAGACAGTCTAAAAATAGGATCTCTGTTTCACTTTGAATGCCTTTCTTTTGTATTCTGTGATCTGACACTGACAATTGTGATGTGACATTTGACATTGAAATTGACATTGACAGACATATTTTGGTAATGTCGGTTTCGAGCAGCTGTTATTGTTTTGCCGACGTGTTACAAGTATTTACTTACTAAAAACTTATTAAAAACTTACGAAAAGAGACTTTGTAAAGAAACTTTACAAATAGAAACTTAATAAGCATGAAAATAGCTATATAAAATTCTTCCTAAATTCGTGTAAATGTTAGTATCGCCTACACAAACTTTGTCTAACAAGTACTTTAAAAAACTCATTGTGAATGCGATAAATATTTTTATCGCAAAAGCAGTCTGATAATTACACGCATGGAGGCCAAACTTAAAGAATATCGCGCGATACGCCGCCGCCAACAGTTTATACAGAACGCCAAGGAGAAAATACACGAATCTAAAGAGAAATTCGTCAAGTTTGTAACTCCAAAGTTTTTGAGCGAAATGAGTAAGGAAAAGGAAGAAGAAGTGTTGTTAGTAAGTAAACAGCTATTCTATTCACATTATTTTTAATCTATCTTATCGCACTTATTTTTACTAATCTGATTTAGACAGTGATTATACCATTTGCAAAAATATAAACAATCTAAGACAGGCCCGTCCAACATACGGCCCCCGGGCCATAATTACGGCCCCGGGCCATAATTACGGCCCCCGGGCCATAATGTGGCCCGCATAAGTCCTTCATCCGGCCCGCGAAGACATCAATAGCTAGAAGAATGTTTACTTAATCCTTGGCTACTGGGCTTTTCTTTTGGCCCGGTACGGTTACAAAAATACTAAACCTGGCCCTCCACAAAGTTATGTTGGACACCCCTGATTTAAGATATAATAATAATATGGGAAAAAAAAATATTTGAACATTTAATTGTTAAGTGTATTTTGTCTTGCAAGTTCAAATTAAATTTCAGATGGAAAATGAAGAGATACCACATCAAGAAATTCCTCCAGAAGTTACTGAAGTTGACGTAGCATCTGAAGTCAGCGAATTGGAGACCACAGTAGAAGAAAATCCTGAATCTTGGAAATACTTCACAGTGAAATGGACTATCTACGTAGTTATATGGCTCACGTTATATGCAATCTTCCTAAAATTACAATTTGGTGCTGTATTTTTTGTGATATCTGTACTAATAGGTATATGTGTGAATACTCGGACAAGGCCCACAAAGAAGGGCGAGGTGTCTGCATATAGTGTTTTTAACCAAAATTGTGTGAGCATAGATGGCACACTAAAGGCTGAACAGTTTGAAAGAGAAATAAGATATGGTGCCTCAAGTGTAAGATAATCAATAAGTACTAATTGAAATACCTAGCAGTTAATAATTGATCTTAATTTATTTATGAAGAATAATTTTATAATAAACTATTTAATTTAATAACTATGACTTTGCTCGATTGCCTGAAAATTTTTATCACTTCTTTACATGTCTTATAAAATATAGGTAGATCATAATATCATAGTTTACGAGATCTTAAAAATTCCTAAGCCTTTGTTTTAACAATAAAATGATTTTTACAACCCATTTTCAAATCATGAATGAGAAACAATTTTTAAATGGTACTTACTACATCCATTTAAAAATTATAGTATAATAAATTTATAGTTATATTAACAAACTTCTATTGCAATAAATCATACTTTTGAACTTCTTTTCGTAGAAATAAGAAAAAAAATTATAACAAACACCTACATCCTCATGCCAACAACAGACAATACTTCAAGTAAAATAAAACATATTTTGGTAAATTAAGATTTGGTATATTTATTGATCACATTCAGAAATTGACAACAAATATAAATTCAGTAACTATAAATGCAAATATTAACACACAATAATATTCTACATAATCCTAACATTCCAACATTGAACAAAAATGTTTAATGCTTCGATTTGTGCATTGAAAAATAACAAATTAGGTTTTTTGTTACAATATCTTTTAAAACTGGGGCTGTACCGCTTAAGTGGCGTCGGCATCGAAATTGGCTTCATTTGACAGGTGGATGTGGCACATTGCTGCTTCTTTATGACTTAAATGAAAACTTACCAAAGAGTATGAGCAATATGTCACATCCATCTGTCAAATAAAGTCGATGTCGATGCCGAAGACACTAGCGCGGTAGGGCCTCTGGGGCAGTAACGCGCAAGTGGCGTCGACATCAAAGTCGGCTTCATTTGACAGATACATTGCTCTTAATCTTTGGTAAGTTTTCATTTGTGTCATAAAGAAGCAGCAATGTGTCACATCCATCTGTCAAATGCAACCGATTTCGATGCCGACGCCACTTGGGCGGTACGGCCCCTGTTTTATAGAAAACTGATAAAGACCCAACCCAACATTTTTATCATTATTGATATTCATTTTAACTAATCAAGGCTTGGTTTCTCTCACTTCTGTTATGTGTCATTAATATGAAAAAAATCTAATAATTTGTAGCAATACAATTATTAGGAATGTAACATTACTTAAATCACATTTTGTACGTAATTTTGTGTACAATCTCTAATTCAATACACAAGTAAAGAAGACATTACATAAATTGACACTAATATTAATACTTTACTTTCCAAAGTAAAAAAGAACCTTGGAAGGTACATTAAAAGTAGGAATACAAAAAAGCAGGATTATTTTTATAGATATTTGTACTTACAAAAACTTATTTTAACGAGAATAACATTTTCAATCCCTACTTTAATGGCACTAAATCTATTACAATTTTTTTATTATGATCGAAATATGGACGACATAAGGCACCTTGAGAAATACAAATGTCTGAATACTAAAATATTAGCAGGGACAGTGTATAAAAATGCATAAAAAGGAACACCTATTGTTCGATACAATACATCATAAAAGTGCTATTTTATATACAGTAGTCTCGCAATATAACGCCAGTACATTTTTTGGTGAGTTAGGGGGTATTCGTCCCAATATAGGTACCTAAATCGCCCCAATAATTTGGTAGCCGTTAACCAATTAATCTAAGTAAAATCTTAGTAAAATAATATTTTAAACTTTCATAGTCATTCTCACTATAACGATTAGTAGTAGAAACGGGATTTTTACCAAGTTTTTATTTGTTGTCGACTTCCCGATATTTCGACACAGTTGCATGCGCCATATAATCTCGATTAAGAAGAAGTACAAGCATTTCTATTGGGTGGATAAAAAGAATGGAGCTATAATGTTCCACCATGCGGGTTCAATGCAGTTTGGTGGGTTTTTAAGGTTGGAAACACAGCCAGGACCACCTGATTAACCTGCCTTCCGAAAGATAGAGGCGCTCGACATATGTAATACATTTTTGGTTACCCGTACCAATTCTTCTTGTCAGTTAAAAGATGTCTTGAATGGCTGGTAGGGAAAAAAAATTTTGGACTATTCGAAAGTACTTATCTATAAGTCTATTTGAATAAAAATCTTTGACTTTGACTTTAACAATTGCTTGACCGGCCATTACGAAAGTTCCGCCACAAGGCACGATCCACGGCCTTTTTTCAAGCAGCCACTACAAAAATATCCTTGTATCTAGTGCTACCGTTCTCTGGTTTTCGGTCCATCAAAGCGAGGCGATGGCTAATTTATGCGTCATGCTCATGAACGGGAGCCGCCAGCGGAAATGAGTATACTTCAGTCTGCTTGCGTTAGCGTTGTGATTGGAGCTTAAATATTTTCATCTAAAATACATTGCTATTGTCGTGTTTTTTGGGATGTAAATTGATCTTACCCGTGTGTTTAGGGTAACTTTTCAATTTGACTATTCTGTATGAAATAAAACAGGAAGAAAAAAATTGTCCTCGACGAGTTTCTTGCCGGTTCTTCTCGTTACAAGGTTTCCCGCCGACGGGTTTATGAACCGATGGCGAAGCTTCTTTGACGTTCATAAGTGCTTGTAACAGCCTAGACTGAATAAATGATATTGAATTTTATCTAGCAGAGCGGCATACTACACTACGTAAATTTGTAGTATGAGATTGAATTTGCCACTAAGATTGTAACTTTAAAACAGTAGGACCAGTTTCATTGGGACGAGTTGCCCCTAACTCGTTTTTGGTATCGCTATAATAAAATAATCGCTTATAGTCGCTATAATAAAATAATTAATTCAGAAGTGTGAAGCTGATTCTCAATCTATTTTGAGACATACAATGCAGAATTTAATTAATACTCTGACTTCACCTTTTTGTCATTCATCTACAATAATTTTGCAATTATTTATATTTTACAGTTCACAAGAGAGCAGTTTCATAGTGAGATCAGATTCATAAGGTGAAAACGGAGTCATTATTATGGACCAAATTCACACAATAGATTGATAAAATCACGAATATGTGCTTTGTAGCTACTTAGAAATTAAAATAATATGTTTAGGTATACGTTTTTCATAATATGTATTTAACAACTATGACATGTGTACATACGGTCAAGAGCTGGTTTTACAAAATTGTTAGAATTATCCAATCGATTTTGAACTTTAAGGCGTAAGACGTTGAATTCGGAATTGTCTGTAGCAATTTAACGTTTTGTAGACGTACCGGCACATCTAACCGCCCACCTCGTATGCCTGGGACAGTCGAATGCTTAACCTAAATATTAGCATACAGATCTTTGGAGATATACATTGACATTTTTATGTATAGAAACGCAAAGTGAGCATGTTTGTATGAAAATAGCGGGGTGAGCGGTTAGACGTGGCGGTGAGTGTATAAATAAATATTTAAATAAATATAAATATTTCCATACAATCACACCGATTATCTAGCCCACGTTAAGTATTATGAAGAACTTGTGTTATGGATACTAGATAACGGATAAACATACTTATATACTTTTTTTGTAAATACATACATAATATTCATATTAAACACCCAGACCAAGACAAATAGACATGTTTATGCACACAAATATTTGTCTTGACTGGGGATCGAACCCGGGACCTCTGGAGCAGAAGGTGGGGTTAGTACCCCTGCGCCAAACAGGGCCCTTATTCACTATGACCACTTGGCGATTCCTTGCTCAAACCACGCCAATGTCGTACTTGGTTTTGACATTTTCAAAATTCCTTTTCTCCATTATTCTCACAAATTATAGAGTTATTGTACAAGTACATGACAGTCACAAAAATTGTTGTTATTAAACAAGTAAAATAACTTTAAAATTTGAAAGTATCATAGAGAAAACGAATTTTGAAAATGTCGAAAGCAAATACGACATTGGCGTGGTTTGGGCAAGGAATCGGTATGTGGTCATAGTGAATACGGGCCCAGGTCGTCAATATAATTCGTAGTTGCCATTGACCGTACCTGCATGTTCTAATTAAACTAATAGAAGGAATGCAATAAGGCATAATTATTATATAAACAAACATCAGAAAGCCATTCATATCATAAGTTAGTTAAAATCATCGATTTAACCGACAACATATAAAATTGAACAGTATTTTAAAATAAATAACATTAGCATACTTTATTTCAATACCATAACATTCATACATATTGTTAATTGTAACTGTTGTGTAATGTCAAATAAATGTTTTATTTAATTTGATGATTTCATTCTTTAATTTTCGCTTCGCAGTCTTTTTTAATGAATTCAAGGGGCAAATTGTCTAATTTTAAAATTTATCGCAATCCCTTTCAATTCGTCGTTTGAAAGATATTTACACACTTCAGTCCGTCAATATTTGACATTTGATAGGGATTGTGATCGGGAAGCGTTTTGAAAGGTATTGAATGATCGAAATTAAACTGTCTAAGCAAAGTGACACACGAAAATGTATGGAGAAGTGTCAAATCAAAGGGATTACTTTAAGTTACAGAATTCCATAAATCACAATCACAATACCTTTGAAAGGAATTGTGATAGATTTCGATATTAGACAATTAGGGGGCTGGATGCACAGAGATGATACAATATATACAATCTAATATATAAATATCGTCAACAGAAGTACGACTACACATAGTTATACTTATTTAAAATTAAAGCAACAAATGAAGACAGTTTGTTCATAATATAGTATAATATAATACAAATATTAATTTGGTACTCAATATTTTTCTATAATTATTTTTTGTTCTAAAGATGAACATTAGGTAACATAAGTTTATAAACTAAAATATCATTATTATGGGGCAGTACTTTTAATTAACTTATCGCAGTCATAAAACGATCTGCATTTTGCAGTCTTGCACTTTAGTTTGTTATTTGCTCGACTAACCTAAGCAGCTATTATGTCGCGATTATTACATGATTTAAATACACTATATAAAACAATCCAAAAAAATTGACAATAGAAATTGCATAAAAAAGTTAAAATCTCTTCTGTACTCATGGCTGACTAGGAGGGAAAATGCTTTGCAGGTAACATTTACTACTTACAAACTAAACAATTGCACCTTCTTCTAAAATAATGGTTTCAAAATCATAGCAAAAACGGACTTAGTCCCGCTGAGATCGATTGAAAACCCTGCAAAATGGCAATTTACAAGTATTGGGGTTCGGTACGAAGGGATTCATGCCTTCGTTTCTTCTGACATCTGGCAACAGAAACACGACACTCAACGCGATTATCATATGCCACATGGAGTGGACTATTTTGTAATTCTGTTCAGTCTGCAAAAACGCGTAGCAAATTAACCCAACGGAGACTAATACTATGCCTATAGGCATGTATATTGTGTAATATGATCTTGGATACCTCATGGTACGCGTTCTCCTGAAGTCCAAATACCAGGAGAGTAATAGAACTCCTACCCCGACCGCTACGGGCAATAAAAAGGCTACGAACGAGTGCATGTTCCACGTAGTCAACAAAGCAATGACGATGGCACCTATAAGTTGGATGGAGGATCTGAATTTATCGCCTATTATGCTCATCGCGAGTAGTGTCACCCAGAATGACATAAGCCCGCAGTAGAAGTCACCGAACTGGAGAATGTTACCTCTGACGATGCAGTAGGCCACTTGCGCCGGTGCATCGCAGGCGTGGTAGAACGTGGAAAATATCATAGTGAAGGCATACATCATGGCTTCGGTATAGTACAAGCGGATTATGGCTACGTAGATGGAGAATATGAAGAGAAGGTTGCTTAGCGTGAGGAGAAGAATTGAGACGAGCATGTACACCCTGCTATCCATCCTTGAGTCGTCAGAGCAGTCCCAACCTGGAATTGAAAACGGACTATCAATAAAATATCAAATCAATAGACTTAACATGCCCAGAAACAGAATACTTGTTCTATCAAACATACTTGATTGATTGTGCAGAAATACTTTCAAATAAGTATCTTAAACTTAAAGGCTAAGAACATTAATTCAGGGATAAAAGATATCTTACTTCCGTAACCAGCAGAACAGGAGCAGAATGACATCACGAGCCCGCCGAAGGTGTTCAGCAGACAGTTTCCATGGTTACTGCATCTTCCACTCACGCACGATGTCGACGATACAGACAGCACCACTGTGGAGTTGCACTCTGAAGTCCCCTGCCTAGTATTGTTCCAAGAAGCAACAGAATCCTCTTCTCCCACGTTTTCTGTTGCATCTGCATCGACGTAATATTTCGTACCGTTGTCGGAAGTGCGACAAGGACAAACCACTTTATCACAAAATATCCTCAGTGTTAAATACCAAATTCCACTATCAGGAAAGGGTATAATAGTTTTATCGTATATAGATTCGGAATCGGTACTATTCAGGACGAAGAGCGCTGGCTTCACTTGGTCGTTGAACTTACAATGACCCGTCTCCAGTGGAATACTAGTATGGCCGATATCCAGACAAATCACAGCTTTGAAATATTGATTTTCTTCAGTAAACGCAAGTAGTGCTCGTTTTCTTGGTTCTCTCTTGTAGCCCATATAATATTTCAGACTCATAAGCAAGCTGGCCTCGATAGCAAGACTACCGCCGATATCCAAGAATTGGTTGACCTTGAACCGCACGCTCTTAATTTCACTGGAAGTAAGATTGATCAGACTAGTCGCATCTTGCAAATCTGCAGTAGGAAGACCGTAGTCGAAAGTGAAAAATCTGCCTTTATCATCACGCATAAGGTCTAAAACTGAGCTGTTATCATTATCCTCTGTATCAGTGCGAAGGTAGTAGGATTCGCAATCCGCTATTTTGTGAGTATTGTTTGCATAATCAATGTGGATGTAATGCCAAGCGCTTGGATTTGGGTAGAATGTGATGGTTTGGGAATTATCAATTGCTGGATCGAATGCGCAGGACACGAGGTAATTCTCATCTGTAGGCAATGAGAGCGCATGAACTCTAAACGCCACTTCTGTGTCAGCACTGGAAGCCTTCAATATCGTTAGATTGAGACTGATCGGTTCCGGGCTGTCTATAGACATACATTTGAAGAATGCTGGTATTTGAGAATATTCCAAAGTAAGGCCATTATAACAGTCTATTAATTGTATATTGTCTTCTCTTTTTACTTGTAGATCTGTGTATAATATCGTTTGGCAGTCCGCAACCAAACCTAGAAAAAATAAAAAAACTCCGTAAGTTAAATTAATTGACAGTCGCATAAATGTAACAAACAACCCTGTGATTTTTTATATATTTTGTTTTTATTTTTTACTCCGATTGTCTAGCCCACGTTAAGTTTCATGAAGAACTAAATTATATGACAATACAATGTTAATTATAATATGTTATCAATCATTAATATTATGATAAACAACGTTGTTATAAATATATATGTTATCGAATAACTGCAGGCAGATGCAGTGCTAATAATGGTTAAACGGATATCATGAGACTCGTAAGTGGGCGACGTAATATGTAGCACTTATTGGTAGTAGCTATATTTGCAGGGCTATCACAAACAAACACTAAACATAGTAGATACTGCATTTTTTATTTCCCTAGTAAAGATAGTGATGATAGGATACTATGTAGATCGCTTTCTCAAACTTAAATTAAGCAAAGAATAAATATTTCCATACAAATCACACCAATTATCTAGCCCACGTTAAGTATCATCAAGAACTTGTGTTATGGATACTAGATAACGGATAAACATACTTATATCCTTTTTTTTTTTATATACATACATAATATACATATTAAACACCCAGACCAAGACAAATAGACATGTTCATGCACACAAATATTTGTCTTGTCCGGGGTTCGAACCCGGGACCTCTAGCGCAGAAGGTGGGGTTATTACCCCTGCGCCAAACAGGTCGTCTACAATCAACCATTCGTTTATTAAATAAATATTTATTTATTTAATAAACGAATGGTTGATTGTAAGCCACGAACCTATCACAAAGCTCATCAAATTCTTAATCCAGGAAACCAGTTTCAAGATATTTGGAATTGCACATACAGCACTGATCACAAATATACCATATTAGTTTTTTATTTTACTAAATAACCAATTTCACTATACAATAATTACCGATATCCAAAGCAGCTAAGACAAGACTAAAGAAAATGTTATTAATAATATACCAAAGGTACTTATAAATACCCAAACCGTTAGTATTAAAATAAAATATCGAGACGAGACATAGGTATAAATATTTATCCGGTATAAAGCATTGGAATAAACAAACTCCCAAGTCCGACAACGCTCGACGTCTGTTTTATATTTCTTGTAGTACAAGCGTTGATTGAAATATAGATTAAATGAATAAAAGCATTGAGATTTCAAAACTTGCATTTTGCAAATTCAAGATTTCGTCTTCAGCCGTTTTTAAATGTCCCCACTGCTGGGGCACTAGCCTTCCTTATGGATGGGTAAGGAGAACGGGTCATGATCCACCACGCGGGCCCAATGCGGATTGGTGGGTTTTAACGACTGCAAAAGCTTGAGATAGTAAATTTTTGGCCACCCAACCCGTGACCGACCATTGCGAAAGTTGCTTAACCTCAACAATCGCTAGCCGAGCGCGCGAACCACTGCGCCATAAGCTCCTCGAATTTCAAGATATTCAAAATTAAATCGAGGTTAATTAACTCCATGAAAGAACACACTAAAGATAAGAGCATGACGAATTATAAATATTAATGTACCGAAAGTAGTGTCGCCTAAAAACTGTAAAGAATTTAATTTATTTTGTTAAATTTAAACTTATTTTTGTCATAACCGCCATAATCAGTGACATCTAATCTGATACATCCTTCCGCGAATCCTGACTAAAACACATTACTGATGATATTAATGTTAAAAAATTTGTCGTTTGACTATTGTCCGTTGACAACCTTGTAACTGTACTACAATATAGGGCAGGAAATGGCGGGCGAACAATCAAGAGACTACGCGAGGCCAATCTGATTTGTTCACATGATGCAGCCGAAGAGAAACCTACGACATATTTGAAATGAAGAACGCATTTTATACGAGAGACGGACAGAAGAGAAAAATACAAGATGTAGTCTCCAAATTTCCACCCCGTCTGACCATTGCTTGTTACTTGCTTCTTTTTTCGTATACAAATCTTTTAAAACAGCAGACTGTCATTCTGGAAACCAAAAAAAAATAAAGTCTAGACCCAAGTAATGCCAAATTTAGAGTCGATCTGTCTTTGAAATGTGGCAATAACAGAGCTGTTTAGACATTTTTACAGCTATTATATAAAACAATGAGTAGGTACCACAACAGGAAAACCGACCGAACTGTGACGGATTTTTCTTAAAACTTAATCATACTTCCAAAGGTATTTATTTCCTTGTAATTTGTATAATTTGAAATGTTGGGTTGGCCACCTGTTCGATTATTGTTACAAATCGAATATTTGCTTTTAAAACGAGAAAATAAGGGGTGCTGATACTTTGAGCATTCTTTACTGCTTCAAAACACATCACTAACGAGCCATGAGCTAATTATCATAACTATTATTACAAAGAAAATCATTAACTGAAACTAAACGTTAACTATGAACAAGGTACTACACAAGGACGGAAAACATTTAGTTAAACGTCTACTACGAGTGTAGCGACCTACAAATACACACATCAACACTGTTTGGGGATATTATATCATATCATTATAACTTAAAAATCTACAGTACAGAAAAAGTTGGTATGGGAGGAACATCCCCATCCTTGGTTCTGTCTTTCAAAATTCAAAAAAATTTAAAACAAAATTAAAACCCACTTCAAAAAGTAATAAATTAAACTGACTTCAAAAAGTAAAACTAAAAGTTTTAGTTTTACTTTTTGAAGTCAGTTTAATTTTTTTTTTTTAAGTTTTTTATTTGCAAGTTTTTAGTTACATTATGTCCCGTTACTTACACTTAAAATCAGCCAATACACAACAATGATGTCATCTAGGTAACGACTACTTGCCAAAACGTAGTTAATATTTTTTAGGATTATAAAAAAAAAACTAGTAGCCAGAACTATGTTCTTTCAGATAAAAAAAGAATTATTAAAATGACAACTGACGACGTTATATTAAAACACAAAAAGAAAAAAAGAAACAGTCGACTTGAGAACCTCCTCCTTTTTTGAAGTCGGTTTAAAAATGCATGATAATTCGAATATAACTTTCGCAAAGGTAAGTTTTTCTTACAATTAAAACGGCGACATTTTGGAAAATAAAAGGCGTTTCAATATTTTTTTGTTTTAATTGATTATTTTTTATTACCTATGTCAAGTCGACATTTAACCAGTTAATAACAAATTAGAACTGCAGGCATGTTGAAAGCTGACGCTATCCAACGCGTGGTTGCTGACTGACTTGACTTGAGTCTACGAACCCACCAAAACGTGATCAGATTATGGTCACGTTACCGTGTCCTGAGGGATGTTGCGGAACTGCATTTTGTCAGAAAACGCGTTACCACCGCTAACATGTCAAATATAGGTTAATCATAAATAATGCCAAATTATTTATTTCAGTGTTAATTATTTCTCTTGTTAAAACAATAATAACATAATAGCTATAAAATAAATACATTCATAAGTTCAGTTGAATTAAATTTGCTATTATGTCAAGTAACCATAATTGACGATTTTGTAATTTTTACATTTATCAATGCTATTTCCAAAGGACCGGATTTCCAAAGGTCGCGGGTTCGATTCCCGTCTTCGAACCCGCGACCTTTGGAAATCCGGTCCGATTCCCGTCTGAGAATTCACTTGTGGCCGAGTTAATTTTTTCCAATATTTTTCTATTTAAAAATTACCATAAGTATAAATATAATTGATAAAATATCAATGTAAAAAAAATGAGCTGCGACTAAAACGGTTTCCGGAGACGAAAATCAGAAAGGTCAAGGGGTTAGAGCGATAAAGTCGCTTGATTGTTCACTTCCCAATTATAGCATTGAAGTGTTGCTGTCAAGAGAGGACTGGAAGAAGCCAAATTTATTTAGACTAGGCAGCAGTTAGAGGGTCCGGTCCGGTTTGACGAAATACAGTATGAGTTTTCTGATAGGCAATCAATCAGAATAAAATGTCTGAAAGAAAGCTACGGTCAGAAATTAGCCAAGGGAGGATTGGATAGAAGAAGCCAAATTTATTTAGACTAGGCAGCAGTTAGAGCGGACGTTCTAACTGCTGTATTTATGATAGTATATGTATATGATATATATGTAGTATGAGTTTTCTGATAGGCAATTAATCAGTATAACATATCTGAAACAATAAAGAATGCTACGAAATGAGTGGATTTGGCTCTCACTCTGAACTGATGGTCTCAATCAGGATTATTAATTTTGATGATTTCTCTGAAGGTGAAATTTTACGATTGAATGACAATAATCTTTACAGTTTATGCTGGTCAAGCGTTTTTTCCGCTATTTTCTCGTGATCCCAGAATTTTGGCCCATGGGACCACGAGTAAAACTTTTCTAACTTCGTCCATATTCCTCTAATATCGTATTATACGGACAAATTGAAAACTTGTTGTCATTCATACAGTGCGACACAAAAGAGTGAAAAATGGTTGGAGGGCGCCACTGGTCCATAACTAGCAACCATGTAGAAATATTTCACTATTTCCAGTTCTTAATGCCAAAATAACTATTTAATATGAAGACGCTAAAGGTTTGGCAGCAGAACAACCATCTTGACACTCGTCATGTTGCCATAAATTGAAATTGATTATTAGTTCCTCAAAAATACGTTTTCTTCTCCTTTTTTTGTGTCGTACTGTATCTAAGTATGTCTTATAGTTTGTGTTTGTCGTTTATTTCGGTTTTCGGTTGATTATAAATTATAAACAATTTTAATTAAATGATTCGTATTCTATAAATATTAAAATAATATTAATTATGTTTTGATAAAGAAATCCGATAAGTCGTGAAGGAAAGGCGTATTATAAGCGTTACTTAATGGTATTTATTATGAATGAAGAGGGGCTCTTGAAAAGTTTCCGGTAAAATAAAATAAAAAAATATTTTTAATATAATATACATTCCTACAACGATTTTGCCTTGGTCATCGCATCCCGCGTGAACGGATTGAACAATTTCGTTAATTCATTATTTGTTGTGTTTATTATAGTCAGGAGAAGGTTCTTATGAAAGAAAAAATTAAGAGCGAAATACGATGTGGAACTATAGCAGTCCAGACACACTATAAGAGATATGAGCAACTTAGGAAAAATTGTTGAGCGTAATTATAATTATTATTATATTCATTTATTTCAGGCAAATACAAAATACTTATTACAATATTTATGTTATGTCCATATTATTTGTTGTTAGTTACAAATTTTATCTTACATTCTATGTTAGTAAATATTAAGGAAAAACAGATTTAACAAAGCATGTCATTTAATAAGGAGCCCTATCCAGAATCTCAGGATTGGACAATCCATCTTTGCCGCTATAGTGCTCAGAATGATGTTACTACTACCCCGTACCCTGTCAAGCAAGGATGCCACTCGTTTGCGTCGGATGGCGTAAAAGTCATCAGTGTGCTCGCTAGCGAACATACCTGAAGCACTACAAAAACGGGGTAGCCCTAACATCACCCTGAACGTAATTGTGGACTTCTTTCGAATTATTACTGATAGTGAGTGGTCCGTTATAGGACGTTTGGAGCTTCGCGTTTGACCCTGTCACTTTTCACCAACATTATTCATAGATAATACAGACTATAGCATAATAATAATATCAATATCTTACTGCAGTAATGGTCAGGTCATGTCATACCAGACTAACTCTCGATAACTCAAACTATTTTCAGTTATCACTTTGATAGTTCCACCCGGTAGATTTTTTCGATTACACACCAACTGATAAATAACGTTATCTCAGCATTGTTTGACTATTGTAAATGGGTTTCAGAATTATGATAAGCTTCTTACTCAATAAGTGCTTCTTAAATAATAATTAACACGAGTTTATTATTCTGAATCCTGAAACGAACTGAAAAGTCAGTGCTTTTCACTAAAATTTACTTGCCAGCGCATATCAAAGCGGAATTATTCCACTAATACACTTTGCCCAACCAAACCCCACTTTGGTGGGGCAGTTCCCACTAGGTTATTTGGTAGACTTATAATAAGATCGGAACTTTAGAGCCAGGCCACATCACTGCGATGCGACGTCGCAACGCAGTGTGGTGCCAGGCTCCAAGAGTTGGTAAACAGCATCAACAGGTCGGACGCTATAACGACTATGTAAACTATGTTTTCAGCATTGTTGTGATCCAGTGGTTAGAGATAAGAGAAAAGATAAGGTTGAGGAGTCTAAGAGAGGCGCGCTTGCACCTTCAACCTTAATCATTAGTCAACATCAGGTACAATGATGAAGGCTAAGCGTCTCTTCGTTGTTCATTGAAAAAAAAGCACTCACCTTGCTGTTCAACTTTCTGCGTCCTCGGATCTTCCCATTTGATGTAAACCAGAGCGTACCAGTTGCCAGGCCTGGGATTCCTGATGGAGTACGTCCGGTTCAACCCGTCGGAGAGCAGTTCGAGCGTGTGAATATTCTCTCTGATCGCGGGGTCGACGAAATTCTTCGGGAAATCGTAACCGTCAGGGTTAACGGCCGGGTATGCCCCGTGCTTTATGTTGACTATAACTTCTTGTGGACTACAAGAGCCTGTAAAGAAATGGGGTTTTGTTAAGATAGATCTGTTTGAAACTGCTCAGCATGAATACCGTTATATCGCGCCAAATGACACATCATGCTGTCTTGCTTACTCCGCTACGATATGAGCGGGACAGTGACACGGCCACGGTCTCTTCTGGGGATATAATAAAGTTAACGCGCCGCCATAGAAAGTGACTAGACTAAGTTTTCATAATAATTAAAGTTTTTTTTAATGATAACTTTCCATAAACATCCTACTTCCTACTAATTATGTCGGCGAAAATATGTCAGTTTTAAAAGAAAAGAAAGAAGAAAAATCGATTTATATGAGACTAGCGGCCGATCGCGGTTTCACCCGCGTGGTTTCCGTTCCCGTGGGAATATCGGGATAAAAAGTATCCTATGTTCATAACCAGGCTATCTACTATCTATGTAATATAATATATTCATCTAAATCTGTTCAGAAGCTTCGGAGCCTATTTAATGCAAACAAACAAACAATCAAATCTTTCCTCTTTATAATATTAGTATAGACAAACAACACAGACAGATTACAAAAGTCAGTACACACACAGAGAGAGAGAACATTATAATTTGTCCCAAAACGGTCACGACTCAGCATAATGCATGGTGTTACGACCAGCGCTGATTTTTCGTCGTGACCGGTTCGTTTGTTTATTTGTTTGTTACTCTTTCAAGCAAAAACTGCTGAACGGATTTGGATGGAATTTGGTATGTAGGGATTTCAAGTAGTGGACTATCACATAGGCTACGTTTATCCCGTTATCCCCTCGGGAACGAAAACCAAGCGGGTGAAACCGCAAGCGGCCGCTAGTGTTACATTAGCAAGGTAGGTTCAAAGTAACACACCCTTAATTTGAACCTGATACCTTCAATTTCAGCAAACATTATAATGCATGCAAAGATGTCCTGAATGGCTGGTAGAAAAAAAAAGTTATATGATTCGAAAGCACTTATCTATAAGTCTATTTGAATAAAAATCTTTGACTTTGACTTGGCATTAACAGGTTCTCCCTGAGGAGCTTGGTAGCAGGGTAGACAGCGCATTAGCTCTTTGAGCATCTCCGTACTTTGGAAGGCATTTTAAACTGATGTAGCAATTTCTAAGGGTATTCTAAGATGAAGCCATCTTTACTTATAAAAAGCCACTAATTCTCTATCTCATGTGGTGGGTTTTCCTCATCCATCCAAAGAGAAAGGAATAAGGAAAGCTGAATCATCTTCAGCCAGTGCCAATGAAATGTCCCTACTTCATGGCAGAATGCCCAATGTATGCATCACTGCGCTGGGAGCTCTTTGAAGTGGACAAGCTAGAAGAAGAGGATCTAAAGCAGTTGACGATAAGTGAACTCAACAGGTATTGTAAGCGCACGGGAAGGTTCCGATGACGGTGGGGTCAACGATAACCTGCCCCCCCCCCTGGTCTTCAGGGGACTTCTTCTCCGGGGAACTGGGTGAAATGGTTCCAACTAGGGAGACTGATCACCCGTCTGGCCCTGCTGGTGTCCCCTCTCCAAAAATAATAATAATAATAATAAATGTCCCTTAATATATTTTCTGAGAGACAATAATAAATCAATGCAAGACAAGTCATATTTATGAGAAATAATTTAAATCTTTGAAGGCCCGGGTTTCGGGTCGGTCCGGAGGACAGACCGGGCTGTGCTATCCATTTGACCCAGGTGGTCCAGCTCCGGAAAGCTTAATATGACGTACGTAATGTTTACAATAATACCTCGAAAGTGGACTACAAATAAGCGATAAACTTGGTGGCAGAGAGTCATATTTTTTAATCATTCAAATTACATCCACATGCAAATCTTCAAGATTTGCAAGCAAATGCGGTGTTAAGCAAAGGATTTTCCATGCGAATCTTGTTTTTGAAATTCCGTATATCTATTGATAAAAAAAAATATCTTGGTTATTTGTTTTCTATATTTTTCTCAGAAACAGAATAGCTAAAACTCGTTATCTTTTAATCATATCATTGATGATCTCTATTAAGTAATTATTTATAACATTTTATATAACATCTATAACACTCAAAACAATATCAATTATAATATAATTTCAAATAAATCAAATCAATCTAATTCTGCATTAACTTATCTTAAATCATCTCCCAGCGAGTCAGCAAATTGTATAAATAACTATTTCGCAAATATTGGTAGTCTACTGGCAAATGAAATCAAAACCACATTAAATAAAGAAGAATCTGACAAATACCTCCATTCGTTACCTAGTCAGCCCCAATCATTTGTTCTACGCGATACAGATAATGACGAAGTAAATAGTATAATTTTGAACCTGAAACCAGACAGTGCGCCGGGTTGGGACGGTATTACTACACGATATTTTAAGCTGGTGAAAGATGAGATCATACCGATTATTACACATCTGGCTAACACTTGTTTTGCGAGGGGAATTTTCCCTGTGTCTCTTAAAAAGTCCTTAATCACCCCTGTCTACAAAAATGGTAACAGCGAGGACATTGGCAACTATAGGCCAATCTCGGTTCTTCCTGTACTAGCTAAGGTCCTTGAGAAGCTGTTAAACACTAGATTGCTTAATTATCTTGATGCCCACAATATAATATCACCTTGTCAATTTGGATTTAGACGTGGCATTTCAACTGAAGATTCAGTTACATCTATATCATCCTTAATAACGAAACAACTTGACAAGGGTACTAAATGTTTATCAGTTTTTCTCGACCTAAAAAAAGCATTCGACACGGTGTCTATCCCTATTCTCGTACATAAATTAGAAAAAATCGGAGTAAGAAATACACAACTATCTATTTTCAAAGATTATCTTACTAACAGGATGCAAAAAGTTAAATTAGAAAATGTAATAAGTGAGGATGTTGATGTGACGTATGGCGTACCGCAGGGGAGTGTTTTGGGTCCTACCCTGTTTCTTGTATACATAAACGACCTTTGCAACATGGTTCTTAAAAATGCAAATATTTTCTCCTACGCAGATGACACGGCAATAGTCTTTACTGGCTCAAACTGGGCCCTTGCAAAGGCTAATGCTGAACGAGGTATGGCCCGAGTCTCTTCCTGGCTTAAACATAACTTACTCACCCTCAATACAGCCAAAACAAACTACATCTGTTATAGTATATATAAGAACTCACAACCTAGCTCTGATTTCAATCTTAAAATACATTGTTGTGGCGATGCTATAAGTCATGTGTGTAATTGTCCAACTATCAATAGGGTACAGTGTGTAAGATATCTTGGCGTGATTTTAGATCAAAGTCTATCTTGGTACCCTCAGATCGAGCAAATAGCAACCAGAATACGTAAATTTAATTATATTTTTAAAACTTTAAGAGACATCGTTCCGCGCAGTGATTCTGAAGTGGCTAGCTTTTCAAATAAGATACTTAATGAAATATATATCTCGTTGGTACAATCCATCTTAACTTATTGTATTACAGTTTGGGGCGGCGCGCTTAAAACACGATTTCTAGAGGTGGAAAGAGCCCAACGGATCTTGTTAAAAATTATGTATTTAAAAAAAAGAACTTTTTCCACACAAGATCTGTACTTAATTAGTAACTTATTGTCTGTTCGTAAACTTTATATTCTAAACATCACCTTAAAAAAACATAGAGAAATAAAATATATCCCTAATTTAGAAGGTAGACGGAGAAAACTAAAAGTGGCACAAATTCCCAAAGTCAAAACCGCGTTTGCGAGAATACAATATGAAACACGTTCTGCCTATCTATACAATAAAATAAATAATGTTCTACAGATATATGATAAGCCATATTACAGGTGTAAGAGTATGATAACCAAATGGATATTTAGGCTTAGTTATGACGAAACTGAAGCATTGCTGCAATTTATCTATAAACAATAGCATAAAATAAAGCATACTGCAATTTATATATTTTTAAATTATACATATATTTATGTATTCATTTATACTTACTTCATACATACCTACTTATAAATTTGCATATATACTCATAATAAAATATACAAACATTAACACTTTTGCAATACATGATAATTCATTACAGTTGTTTATATTTAATGATATGAGAGAGCGGGGTCTCCTAGAACAGGCATTGTATGCTTAAAAGGAGACTTCATCAACTAGTTTTAAGTAAAACTGTAAAGACCAATAAATATTTTATTATTATTATTATTATTATTATATAACCCATTATCTATGTGTGGCTGAATAGATAATTATATCATAGTGTTTTATGTCCCTTTATTGTCATTTATGTGGCAATTGTGGTATGATGTGTATCTAATTCAATATTAATATGAAAATAATGAGATGTAAACTTAGTGATCAAAATTATGAAATGTTTTGTTAAATATCTTACAGAGCAAACTTAATAAAACAAACTATAAAAGTGCATTAATGTTTTGTGTCAATAAAAGCAGTTAATATGTACAGCAGCAGCACCAGCTATAGTTTAGAATAGTTGTAATTATAATAATATAATTCATTTTAAATTAATAAGAAACAATTAGTCTCAGAATATGATTGATATGATTTGGAAATAGTTATTCTTAGTTAGCTCCTAAATGCTCATTTTTTCCTACAATTTCTGGCACGCAACTATAACTGTCTAACACTGACTTTATACTCTAGAGCAGGGTTTCCCAAACTACTGGTATGTAGCGAATATTAAGTGGGCCCTTAAAACGACACACCAGCCAGCAGAGTGAGAGAAATTTTCTAATTCTTTTACATTCTAATAAATAACAAGACTGCAATAAGTAGTCTCGCAACTTGTTACTAGGACCTAGTGACGAGGCCCTAGACTAGCATCTGAGAATTACCAATTTTATGCCACCTTTTCCCTTCCTACCAGAGTTTGGGAACTTGTATTTGGGTCATAGCCCGGATGACTTTAGGAACCACTGCTTTAGAGCAAGATGCATATTGCCGGCCGCACATTTGAGCAAAAATATGGCTCGTTTAGGAGCCAAAATTAATCGTAATAGAAAGTATAAAAACAAATATATTAAAAAGCAATAGTGTTAGCAGTGCACCTACCAATATTATTCAAGTGCAGCTCCTCAGACTGGAAGGTGAAGCGGGCGTCGGTGACGTCCCTCATCACCGGGTAAAATATAACAGAAACAGTGCGGTAGCTCCTAAACATATATACATCGGTGGCAATCTGTCTAGTCACCAAGTGATAATCGTCAAGTAGCACCGTCCGCGTTCTAGTCAACTGTTCGATTATTCTTTTTCTGTTGCCATCCTCTTCCACTTCTTTGTCACCAGCACTTGCTACACTATACACGTACAACAATAGAAAATAGCAAACTCTCATTTCGCCCGCCTACCTTCCACCAGGAAACAGACGAAAAGTATCGTAAAAAACTACTCCAAATTTCCTCATTAAACTATGTTTAATTTTACTTTCTCATTATATTGTCACACAATTATGGGAGCTATTACCGACTTTTATCGCCACGGGATATGAGGATTTTAAATAATAGGCGGCGTTAAAAATCACAAATTTGACCAGCCACCTACAGCGGGACCATCGCGCGATCAATCAATTTGAGTTTTGTAATTTGTTTGACAATGACAAATGTCAAATATGTACGAATGAATTACTGTCACTGTCACTAACAACAGCGGAGCAGAGTCAACCATAATAACAGACAGAGGTGCGGGCAGGAACATCTGCTGTCAACTATCACAGATTATAATAGTAAACCTGATTGAATCGATATGCTGTATTTCTGAACGAACCGAACACGGTATGGTTTTTGACAGCACTAACAGTGTTGCTATAAACTAAAAGTACCTGTAAAATTAGGTTTTTTTCATCTCTCATGAATTCATGTCTTATTCACCACTCACCAAACCAATTTTAAAACTTAAATAATACCAAAATAAACTATAAATACCAAATGTCAAAATGACTTCGGAAAGGGGACGTGCGACCACGCGCCGGCGCATAGGTAAATATATCGTTTTTAATTATTGAGAATATCGTGTAATTCCTTTCTTTTTATATCCTAACATGCTAACTTGTAATGAAAAATTGACATATTTTCAAACAATTGTAGAATATAAGGATGGTTACCAACCTCAAATGTTTTATGTTCTAGGGGTAGGAATCACGTTGGTTGTTCATAACATTTTGTTCACTTTATGTCCTTTATACAGGAACGGGGTTGTCAATTTTTTTTTCTTTCAGGATTGTCTAATAAAGACGTTTTTTCAATAATTGGCTGAATCTGATGGAGATTTCTCGATCGTTGATTCTGACAGTGATCCAACCTTCAGGGAAACCAGAGCATGTGTTCCAGAAGTAAATAGCAGTTCATCTAGCTCTGAAAACTCGGACATCGACGAAATACAAGCTCCTTCACCATCATTGTCATCTTCTACTGTAAATAGGCGCTCACGTGCAAGGAATTCCACAATCCGTGGACGTGGTCGTGGCCGTGACATAATAACATTTTGTATGCTAGGTGGACTACTACTTTTTGGTGATACATATTATAATAACACTTTTTGTTATGAGGTGTAGGTAATACCAATTTTTATTAATAATACTATGTTAATTTTTTGTAGTTCCTAGCTTCGCATTGTAAGTCTGATTGCAGTGTATAGTATTTACTTTGATCTCAAAAAGAATTTAATTTATTAATAAAAATATTTGAAAACTACCGTTTTGCTTATTAATTTATAAAATTAGTGACTTGTCCCTGAGCACATAGGTTCTAATGGTAGGACATAACATTTTTCAGTTGACCACAATTGTACTTCATGTAGAACTTAAAGAAAAGCTAGATTTTTCACATATATAATTTTTTAAATATATTTTTTGTTAGAAAATAAACCATTCTGATGAAGCTTCTTGAATTTCATGTTAATTTGAAGAAAAAAGTGGTCAGAAGGTTAAGGGGGCAGTGACCACAACCGGGGCTCCTGTCATTCTGCCTTACCTGACACGAAAATCATACGACAGAGCTATATTTCATTGAGGAACATTTCATTTAAATCGCTATTTAGCTATCATTCATCATAATTTCATTAATATTTGAAATTGTGTAGGGAAGGAGCAATCTGCGATATGCACTGTATGAAATTGTAGCAGTCAATGTGAAGGGAAGGAGCAGTTGTGAACAATGAATTCATTTCATATGAATTTACACATGCTATTCATGAAATGTTCCATGTCTAATTTGTACCATTTTAATGCTAGTCAGAGAATGCTAGTTAGATGCATGCTACCTAGTAGCAAGCGAGCATGCATATTAGTAGCATGTGTATTCCAGGGTTTACTTTACTTACTCATGTCTTACAATAGTTGATTACAATAGTTGTTTTTTTGTGTTCTGTGATTACAATGCTTACCTACCTATTTAGTTCGTGGAATAATTTAATTTAAATAGTGGTATGCTGAGGGGAGATTTCTTGACAGCTGTTGACATCCCAAATAACTTTTTGCACGCAACGGTGTCTCGGCGCGCGCATGACTCGCTCTTTCGCGTGTTAAATCTCGAATTTGCAATAAATAATGGCTTCGACAGTAGATTCGAAGCACACGCAATTGAACGGCGAGATGTCGTCGTGCGTGTGCCCGTGCAAGAAGTCCAAAATGGAAAATAATAAAGTGACTGTAGTGTTGGGTGCTCAGTGGGGCGATGAAGGAAAAGGCAAAGTGGTGGATTTGCTAGCATTAAATGCAGACATCGTTTGCCGCTGCCAGGTTAGAACTTCATTAAATTATTATTAATTTATCGGTTATTGCTTTAACCTCAGTAATTTTTCTAAGTTATAAAATAGTCGACATTGTATCTCTCTGTTTACGGAAATATAATTTGAGGTTATAGCACGAATGATGTCGGATAAACCATTGATTTTACAGTTTCTGTAGTTTCTATGAAGATTACTGCATCTAGCATAATAATTGAGGAGCTTGTTTTATTGGCACAGATCCAAGTTTTGTTTGAAAACATGTAGACTGGGAACACAATGTTTTTGTACAAAATCCGGACTTTGCGTTTGAGCCAACAATAAATTCTGGCGGATGCCGACTGTCGCTTATCCAACGTTGCGTAAAAGACACGATTGACATTATTATATAATTTTTACAGTTTCATGCATTTTTTATTCATGTTTCTTTTGTCATGTGATGCATATCGTCATTATACTGTATAAGTCTGTAAATAGACCTTGTTATGATTACATGATGGCTAATTGTGGATTCCTGCCAAGGTCTGGGTCATTTATTGTCATGGTTGTTCTGCAATGATTAGAGTTATTTTTTATCCTAAGTAGTAAAATTAATTAGACAGAGGCCTAGCTATCTAATTTTAATATAGCTGTATTTTTAAATAGCAGAGGTCATGGTCTTGTTACAAAACGATGATCATAGGTACTTAATCAAATGTGTTAAAAGATTATTTAGTTACTATTTAGTTCCCACAGTTTATCAGCTTGTTAAGTGGGTAGGTATGTGATATCTGCCTTAATTGTATCTTGTTCTAACTGCATTAAACCACTCCCTATTGATAATGCCTAACCAGTTTCTGAATGAAATAGTTGGGTAATATATTGTTGAGTTTTGAAGAGATTGAGAAAAATCTTGATATTGATTTTTTACAGCTCTTTCAGTGTTGTCTATCTGCAACCATCAGCTCGTCGTCGTCGTTGTCTCAGCCACACGACACCCACTGCTGGGTCTATACCGTTGTCATCAGCCTTAAATTAGAAACATCTATTTAATTCGGTATTTTAAGTGGCTTATTACTTACTAGCGGCCTCTCGCGGTTTCACCCGCGTGGTTACCGTTCCCGTGGGAATATTGGAATAAAAAGTATCCAATGTTCATAACCAGGCTATTTACTATCTGTGTACCAAATTTCATTCTAATCCGTTCAGTAGTTTCGGAGCCTATTAAATGCAAACAAACAATCAAATCTTTCCTCTTTATAATATAAGTATAGATTTGAAAACCACACAAATTAAAATAACACAAATAATATGTTTGTTAAGCTGTCAATTTCATAAAAATAATCTTTCATAATTATGCTCAACACAAATAAACAGTAAAAATAAAAAAAATTCAGGGGTGTTGATTTTGAAATAGATTATCTATCAAAGAAACTTATACTTTTCATACCTTGTTTTAGGTGCATACAACAAAGGTGCACACAAATAAATTACAGTCGATGTAATGTTGAGCTGTGATAGGTTTTTGTTTCAATATGATTATTGTATGAAGGAATATCAAACCTATATTATTTTTTACCCAAAAAAGGAACACTAAATTCAGAGTTCCACTCCCTTTAAATTAAGCACTAAGCACTCTTTAAATGAATCCCTATAAATTTTGACGACTTTCGATATAACGCGATTATAGGCGCATTACCCCGAAATTTAAGAGGGCGCATTACTGCGTCTTGAAAATAAGTCGGATCTGTCTGTTGCAAGTTTTAATTTCATCCAAGTCAAGCTAAGCGATAAGAGGTTCAGTCCTTGTATTTTCATCTCATACCTTCTTGCAGTCGCACCGCGCAAACTTTAATCACCTTTAAGTGTCTTTTCACACGTAGCTAGCGATGTGTATGGGCAATTGGGCATGTACAATACATAAGCTTTCATACGACCCGGCGTCATTTGCGTTCGGTTGTCTATATAAAGTTGCCAAAAACTGCAAACCGGAGCGTGTGACAAAAGGCACTAAAAAGTCCCAGTGTTCGCCGTATATGCAGGGCTGCAGACGCAGTACCTGGGCCGGTACATGACCCACCTGGAGGACCTAAAATCTTTTAAAGCTAGGAAGATTTTAGACTTACTGCCAGCGTTCTAGCATGCGCACCGCGACTGGCTGTCGACGCTTATCTCGCGATGTCTGTCTCGCTCATATCACTACGGTGTAAGCGGGACAGACAATACGCTCCTGCGAGAAAAGTGTCGAGATAGCTTTGTCGAAAAAGCTAAAAGATTTACTCTAACGAGCAGGCAATTTTTTTTTATATTTAACAATTTTACTCTTGGCCTTATTCTGGATCAAAGCTAAGGAAGAGGCCGAAGATGGAGCAATATTGCTTAAAAAACCTATTTACTTGAGCTTTAAATACATCAGGGTTATAAGCTCCCAAGACGGAATGCAGACACAGGCAATGAATTCCACTCCCTGGCTGTGTGCATAATAAAAGGTGAGGAGAAGTGCTATGTTTGCAGACATGGAATATTAACCAAGTAGGGGTAATACCCTGCCGTACGTCTGGACTCCCGTTGGTAAAACGGAGCTGGGGGAATGAGCTCATGTAGCTCAATAGCACACTCTCCGAATGAAGCAACTCGTCGATGAGGGAGACTGTAGCGCTTCGGATTCACCAGTTTAACATCCCCAACAAGTTACAATAGATCTTTTAGGTCGCAGTGACTACAGATACCACTGGAGCGGTAGCCCCTATATCCTACAAATGTATGCTAAGCGAAACGCTGTATATTGAATCGAAAACTGGCCTACAAAAGCACGGTCTTACAAAATAGATCAACACTATTTGTAGACTGGCACTTCCAGAGTTACCCGGAATTTTACCTATATAGAGTTGTCACCGTAACACATATCTAAGAATATGCACCAATCAAACCAGAACCCATCACTGAAAACCGCATCCAAATCGGACTAGTAGTTTTGGAGACACATGGTAACATTGGTTTGCACAAACAAACAACCACTCAACCCAAACGCATATACCGTCTCCGTGCCGTCGTCGTCGTCGCGGGTAAAAACGCAAAAGTAATCTTGGCTATCGGAGTATCGGACGGATACCTTTTCGCGCCTGAATCATTTAGCACTGTCAGCCGGTTGACACGCCTGAACAATCAAACAAACATTTTTCACTGATGAAAAATTAGATTGTATAATCTCTCTTCAACTAATTGACGCCCACTACTGGACATTGTGTCCCCAGGGTTTAGCTATAGGTCTGACTCTTGGCAGGCGGATTTTCGATCGCAGACATCGCAGTACCGCCTTTGAAAGTCTCGGAGACGCTGCTGCCCGTCCCCTGATGGCTGGTTTTCCCTTAGTTTTCTTTATTTTTATAAAGAATTCGTTGGATGTTTCATAACTAAAAACTATTTCAAACTAGCTTCCGCCCGCGGTTTCACCCGCGTGGTTCCCGTTCCCGTGGGAATATCGGGATTGAAAGTAGCCTATGTTACTCGCCGTCTTTTCAACTAACTCTATGCCAAAAATCAAATCGATTGATTGCTTAGTTAGGACGTGAAGAAAAGACAAACAAACACATTTTCGCATTAATAATATTAGTTAGGATTAGGATTGTATTTCACAAATCTATACTAATATTATTAAGCTGAAGAGTTTATTTGTTTGAACGCGCTAATCTCAGGAACTACTGGACCGATTTAGAAAATTCTTAGACCATTAGAAAGCTACATTTCTTCCGAGTGACATAGGCTATATTTTATCCCGATATTCCCACGGGAACGGGCACCACGCGGCTAACACCGGATCCGCTAGTGTTAAATATATTTGCCAGACGTTTTCATATTTTACTTAAAGTTTTCATCACATCAGCAAATTGTATTTTCACTTGCATTGTTTATCGTAGTTTCTCAATCTTATTTGGTGCATTGGAACAGTTTCGCAATCTGATTTTGTTTAGTGAAACCTTTATCTTATTAGAACCAAGGTCTCTTTGACTTTCATTATTTATGCCGGTATTGTGTTCTGATACAAATGACTTTTCGTAATTTTAAATTAATAATTATTGAATGTGGTCTACTCTAACAATTCTTTAATCGAAATCAGTTTCATTTTAGATTAGAAAACACGATCGAAAGCTATTATGAGCCCCAGATTCTAGTCTATGTTGTCAAAGCAAGCCACAATTACAATTTATTATAAGTATTTATAGTTTGTGTACCTTCTTTTTTCTCTTAATGAGCGAGACAATATTTTTTACGAAGTACTCTCCAACATTGCTATTAATAGTAAACTCAAGATTTCTAGATTATAAACTCTTGAAACTCAAGAATTTGATACGTAGATAATTCTTCAAGTCGTTCGTTAATCCCCGTATTATGTTAACGCATTTGTTCTGTGTTTGTGTTCATAATAAGGACACGTTGGCAGACTGTTTATTCGTTGAGTATATTTACCTAATGAAGTAAATAATACACAATACTAGCTGCAAAGTCCTCATCATTCTTTGTGTTACTTTAATTTAAACTCCCACATATTGTTACATTCTAAATTCTACATGAAGGTGATTTATAAGATTTCAGCATTTGTTTTTCACTGGTTTTCTCAATCTAAAGGTTTCACTAATTAACAACAGAGCCCTTAGTAGTAGTTGACATTTACTGTCAACGTTATCGACTTTTCAGTCCATAATGTTAAATTCCCAAAATGACAAACGGTTTCAAAATGTCAAGTTCCCAAAACGTCAGATTCCAAAAATGTCAAGTTTTCGAAATGTTAAGTTCCCGAATGTCAAGTTCTCTGTTAAAATAGCCACATAACAATAATCGATAATTATTCATAAATAAATGATGTTATTTACTACACATGCAAATGCTACTTAATTAGTAATTAATTACTAATAGAGAATATTTTGATTAAGTATATATCACTATTTTTCACATGCTATACCTACCTTTACACTCAGCATATACAGTAACACGTATTACAGTCAGCATAAATATAAGGTTGGAAAAGTAATCCTCCCTTATCCCTTATCTTCGTAGATTCGACATTTCGGGAACTTGACATTTCGGGAATTTGACTTTTCGGTAAATTTTGATTTTGGGGAATCTGACGTTTTGGGAACTTGACATTTTGAAACCGCTTGACATTTTGGGAATTTGACAGTTTTCGACAACTATCGGATGCTCTTCCTACTCATGTCATGTTGGCAGTATATGGATATGAAAGAGACAAGGCGATAGTTTTCGAAAACGATTATAGTTCGCCAAACTCGTACTAAGGGTACAGAACTACAATCTAAAATACAATGTTAGTACGTGACTTCGTCAGAGTAGAATAAAATGAAAAAATATCTTGCCCTTCTCAAGGAATAAGACTAGACTAAGAATAGTCCACGGCTTCGTTCGCGAGGAACTCGTAAGAAAGTATTTCGGTAAAACACTACAATATATAATACAAAGTTGGCAATCAGTTTTTTTTTATGAACGACGGGAAGACTCTAAGCCCTCATCATACCTGACGTTAAGTATTGATAAGGCTGAAGATGGAAGCGAGCCTCTCCCGGAATCCTCAATCACTGAGAATCTGGCTATCTTATCTCTAACTGCCGGAACACAACAATGCTGAAAACATTGTTGCTATGGCGTCAGACTTAGATAAGATGGTGGTAGCTAGCCAGGCGTACTTACAACAAGTCCTACCACCAACCAAACCGAATACAATATGTACCCCAGCTGGGAATCGAACCCGGGACCCTGGGTCTGATACCGCTGGTTGTACAACTAGACCACAGAAATCCAGACAGTTCCGCATTTTTAATAGGTATGAGTATCAGTTCGTATTGGGAATTTCTCACGAACGACAAAAAGAACACCTTTTTGGGGTTCGTGAGATTCTTATACTATTCGGAAACCTATTCCGTGCCTTTTCAACAATAGGTATTTGCTCTACATATTATTTAACACGTCTTAGACGTGAGTTCTTCTTCTTTCCTAATTAATGGCGTGCTCGCGATAAATTTCGCGAATTTTGCCAATGTCAAGTTATGTTTTGTATTTTATAGAAATTGTACGGTAGATCGAGTTAAAAATGGAGCCTCACAACACGTGTTATTACGAAAAGAACTCGGGTGAAACTCCTAGACGTGAGTTTATAAATATTTAAAAGTGACACGCCCGATGACGAGTTTCTGTCAACGCTGCTTATGTAGCGCAAGCGTTTTCATTCACGTTAACTGATAAGTATGGAATGACAAAAGTGAAGCCAAGCGTTTCTTTCATTGAAGGTCATTTCCTTATTATTATGATAATTTTTAACTTTATATATTATATAATATACATTTATATATATTTTTCTTGATCTGTGAGAGTCTTTATAGAGGTGCGCGCGCACTTAACTATGTTTTTAGCACAGACCTATATCGAGATAGACGGTAAAAGTGTACCTACCTTGCGTGTCAAAAGTTTGATCTACGGTCAAAGTTTTACGACCTAAGTCAGTTCGCTTGAGACCATTGCCATAACACGCGCCACTCAGAAATGAAAATGGTTAATTGTGCAATGCTTTCTTGCAAGAGCTCGTCAATAACATTTACACATCACTAAATCTCGCTCGTGACGTCCTCATACAGTTTGAAGCGCTCTTTCCCTCTATCTCGATATTGGTCTGTGGTTTTAGTAGTCGGCCTTTTGCTTAACATTTTATCATCCGTATCGCTTGATTGACAGTAGAACATCTTGTGCAAGTCTGTGTTTCCTAATTCTGACAATCTTGGGTCCTACAAGTCACGACCACGAGTGAATTGCTTAGGTACAGTTTCTTATAGGCGTGCACGTTTCATTCTAGATAGCATCATCGCTTACCATGAGGCAAGATGACGGTCATACGCTGATCTTGCTACAGTCTATATGGTCGGTCATCGGACTGGTGACTATAGTTGTATTATCTGGACTTGAAGGACTTCAGTAGGCACGTTATGCTAATCACGGCTATTTTTTCAGTTGATGATGACTATCACTTCGCATTATTCCCGCGTCGTGTGAGACCCGTCCTCCCTGTGAAACGACGTAGCCCTAGGTAGCCCCAAATCTTACAATGTCACAATTTGGCTGATGACGATTTTATTTTTTTCTTTCAGGGTGGCAACAACGCTGGTCACACAGTTGTGGTAGACGGCAAAGAGTTTGACTTTCACCTGCTTCCCAGCGGAATCATCAACCAGAAATGCAAATCTCTTATAGGTGAGTTGCTTATGTCAGGGAGCTAATTGTCTAATTAAAAATCTATCGCAATCGATTTCAATTCGTCATTTGAAAGATATTAACATACTTCAGGTTTGTCACTATTCGACATTTGATAGGGATTGTGATCGGGACGCGCTTTGAAAGATATTGAATGAATGAAATTGAACTTTCTAAGCAAAGTGACACACGAAAATATCTTTCAAATGTATGGAGACGTGTCAAATGAAGTGTCATTTTAAAACATCATTTGTTCCGAAAGGGATTGCGACTATGAGATACACAATTCCATAAATCACTATCACAATTACAATACCTTTAAAAGGGATTGTGATAGATTTTAAAATTAGACAATTAGAGGGCAGGTCTGAGATGAAAGTGGCCAAACACTTACAACATTCAAAATTATGAAATGAGTTGGACTAGTATGTACTAGTACTTTAAAAACATTATCGATACATACAGATCATACAGGAATTGCTGCGCAAAAGAAAGAAGATCTTATTGTGTGATATAATAGCCCACTTATAGCATTTATTAATTAAATTCTAATTAGAATTAGAAACCCTACATCTCTTTATTCGCCAATTCGTCTCACCAGCTTGGCATGTTTTGGGTGCCAAAGTTGATTGTGTCTATAGCCAGCCTAATTGGTGAAGGCTGGTGGGTTGAGGAAGGAAACGACATGCTGATGCGTTAAATACTTTGGCAGCAGTCGAGATGAAACAATGTATGTTGTATGTTATAGTATTCGTACTGAAACAATCCATATATCATATGATTCTTATGGATTTATTTGACGTCTTTTCTGTACTGATGATATAAATAAATCTGAATTCTGAATAGTACATTTGTTTTGAACGTACTAATCTCTGCCAGCCGGTTATTGCATTCAATAGCCGAAGTAATGCCAGACGTACGATTATTTCAACTCCGGTACGATGTACGATACAAAATTTATTTTGTACGATATTTTTGAACCCATCTCTGGGTACTCAACAAATTGGGTAAAAAGCTTTAATCGTAGAGATCCTTGGGGAGGCCTATACCCAACAGTGGGTGTCATGTGGCTGAGACGACGACGACGATAAGAATTCTCTTCAATTTCGTATGGTGACCACGTTTTTTTCATCAGCTCTGCTTAACCAACTATGAACATCCTACGATACATTTTCTGTTACGTTAATTCGACAAAACGGTCTTTTTAAACCACGACACGAAAGAGCGAGCGTAGGGTGTTTATTATTATTATTATATATGTCGCAGGATTATTAGATAAATCGTCTTTTTGCGAAAATCCTAGGGATATTGCGAAAACACGGATAATTAGACAATGGTGCTGTAATTTCTCAATCCTACTGAAAAATTATAGGATTTTTGCGAAAAAACTGGTTGCCTTAGTAAGATTACGAAAAGAATCCCTGGCTATTATGAAATAAGAACACTGATTGGCTGGTCGGACCGTCCAAAACAACATCTTCTCTGATTGGTGACGACTTGACGTTTTAAATGTCAATTTATTCACTTACGTGTAGTAAACTTTCTATGAACCAATCAGAATAAGAGTTAGCAAGCAACCAATAATTAAGGCAATCAGAGTAAAGAATATCCAATGTTACTAAAGCAACCAGTATTTTTCAAAAACCCTATCTTTTTTCAGTAAGATTAAGAAATGTCAACATCATTGTCTAATTATCCGTGTTTTTGCAATATCTCTAGGATTTTTGCGAAAATTCTGTTTATCAAATCCTCCTACGACATATACACGGCAATTTTTAAACAATATCTAAAACTTTTAAGTTCGACTCTGAATCGGTAAGTGAACAACTTTCTCCTAGAAACATGGGTCGAAATACTGTTGTATTTGTAATAACAGGAAAAACAGACAAAGAAACGACATATGTATCAAACACTGTATTTATTGTGGTATAATGTACAATCTTAATTAAATTCAAGGAAAAGTAATCATGTGTAAATCTATGTATTTTTTTTTATTTTTTTATTTTGGCTTCTTCATTTTTTCACAGAAATTTCGCCAATGTCCCGTAGTGCTATGTAAAATATTGTAAAGTCGTAGTTGTAAAGTGACAGGTGTCAGACAGCGACACAGATAAGGTAAGTGCCGTAAGTGAGCGGCGAACCACAGATTAGTCACTGCGTAACAAATACGAAAAGATTTTTTGGACCTCCCATACTAAATTGATCGATTTTTTTTCGACTCTTCCTACAAATCAGACTGATCACGTCAGTCTGATTTGTAGGAAGAGTCGAAAAAAAAATTATATTTTGACCCTTTTTTATTTCTAGAAGAAAGTTGTTCACTTTCCTTAATTTTACTTTAAAAATTTAGATATTGTTTAAAAATCACCGTGTAGAATAGAAATCATTTATTAAAAACACACACAGAAAACAGTATACACAATGAGATAATTAGGTAGGTACTTAATAAGAGAAAAAAAACAAGAATTATGATATCTAACTAAATAACTAGAAAAAATGACGAATTGATAAGTGTGATGCTAATAGGCTCTGCTAATATCTGTCTGCGTCATCGTAGTACCAAATGATAACTGATTTTGATGTGATGTTTCGTTTTGCTTCATTGTGGTATGAACGTACTACATCATATTAGAATATACGTCGTGTAGCCTTGAGATAGATTGTGTACAAAGTATGTGTAGGAGTAATTAGTAAAAGAATATAACTACATAGTTCGGCTTGAAAATATAGTAAAGTAATACGTGTACGCTGATTGGCATATTGTAAGCAATCGTGTCAGATCTTGGTTTATTCAGGCTCAACATTTTTATATTATTGGGGAACAACTTTAATCAACGCTAGGTATTTTAGACAGTGTCATTTTCTAATCAATAAATTTTGTTCACTATGCGAATGTAAAAAGAGTTATCAAAAAAATTTGAATTGTATTTTCATCGTTTTTTTTCTATAAGAACATTAGCATTGCCGCGACCCGCGACGCCGACGCAACCGCCGGCGGCGGACGCACAAAAATAATATCTACAACCGCAAGATTACAACTTTCGCAAGGGTCAGTCAAACGATGGGTGACCAAAATGGGCACGTTAAGTCGTTGGCCCCGTCTGTATTTGCAGTCATTAAAACCAATCCGCAATGGCCCGCTTGCGGGGTCATGGTCCATGGCCCATTCTCCTTATCTATGCATAAGTAAGGATAGTGCCCCACTGGACGTTAAAATGGCTGATGCCTAACCGTAGTACGATATACAAAACTACTATAACATACCTACTAAAACCGTTTAGTCCTCTACAGAGATGATAATGAATGCTAATTTTAACCATCTCATGATAACGATCTTTATCTGTAAAACCGACATCCATAACTCCCAAACATCTGTCGTTAAAATCGCGTGTCCCACGAAACATCGTCGAATGTACTGCAGTCATTTTGTAAACAACATGCAAATATCAAAAATTACGCTAAATAAAAACATAAGTACAAGTTTTACGAGAAATTGTACCATGGTACAGATCGCGTTCAAGGTTCTGATGGAAGTATTAAAGTTAAATTAGTTATTTCTGTCCAAGGTGATTTAGCTTAATGATAATTGTTCCTATTCCCTCCTAAAGTCCCAATATACCTGAAAGTAATTTTTATACCGTTTCATACTGAATATTAGAATAGCGATACTTTCGTCATAGAATAAAAAAAAATGTATTTGAATAACTTCCGAAAATAACGTGAGGTGTTTTTTTTAATTTTCTGTCCCCTCCCTTCCCCCCTCGTGAGATGTCGTGAGATTTTATTCAACCCCCTCCCCCATCCCCCAATCTCACGTGAGATTTTCCAAAATGTGGATTGCTTACGTAAACGCGTTGGATTGTTATTGTAAAAAGAAAAAAAAATGCTTCGTGCTTTTATTTACGACTAGACTAGTAATCAATATTGCTGAGAGTTATAAGTGTAATAAAAATTTAACAATAGAAGACTTAAATCGTAACTACTGTGATTAAAAAAAAGAGTATTTTCTCTAATTCAATCCATGGAGAATCATGCGCGGTCTCAAGAGAGACTATTGGAACCAACATGTCCATATGATTTTCAGTAAAATCATCTGCTCCTTCAACTTCGTTCTGATCTAGCCACTCTAAGCCGTTGGCGCTTGCGCACAGTGAATGATCTTAATCGTATTACGATTTCGCTTAAGATTAAATCTTAAGCATGTACAATCTGGAGTAAATGGACCAAAATAGTATTTTTTTTTTTTGTTTCAATCAGAAAAAAAATTGCGTGGTATTTGCCGAGACCCGGGGGACCACGCAATTTTTTGATTCCCCTCTCTCCAACGTAAGATTAGATGAGATTTGACTCAACCCCCTCCCCCCCTTAAACATCTTACGTAATTTATCGACGCCCCCTAACGTTTCGGTGCCTTTATTATACTACTAACGGCCGCCCGCGGTTGCTCCCGCGTGGTTCCCGTGACAATATCGGGATAAAAAAGTAGCCTATGTTTTAATCCAGGCTATCTTCTATCTGTGCCAAATTTCATCAGTAGTTTTTGCGTGAAAGAGTAACAAACACCCTCACAAACTTTCGCATTTGTGACACACAAAAAAAATTGTGAAGGTGCCGTTTTTTTTTATTGCTTATAAACGAAAAGCTCTTTATGGGGTCTATCCGAAGCAATTTGTATGACACAAGTATTAAACTTAGCATAGTTGTTCCCTGAGTGAAAATAAGCCGATTAAGCTCGGTAGCCCCCCCTCTGGCGCTGGAGGGGGGATGCCAAAGTACCGCTCCGCCCAGCTTCATTTCAAAAATTATAACTGTGGTATCATTTTCCTATAAATCGGTGACGAGGAATTCATTACTTGTATAAAAAAATAAAATTTCTTAAGTAGTTTCTTAAAAATTACACTATAGTCGTGTACGGAACGTACTACAGACCCTCGGTGCGCGAGCCAGACTCGCTTTTGACCGTTTTTATTACTTCAAATGACGATCGCCTATCATGGAATTCCCTTTCTCCATAGAGACACGTGTAGTTGCTATCACCACCTATCCTATCTAATGGGGATATGTAACCAAACATTAAGGTCATTAACCGATTAATTGCTTTGATAAAGTTTGTTATTATTTATTGGATTCAGTGGATTCATCCGTGTTGTTACAGACGGGCATACCGTTTTTAGGTCTTTTTGATAATGAATTTAAACTTAGTAACGCTATTTTATAGGTCAATAAAAGTAACGTCCATATAAGTTACGTCTTAGAAAGACACAGTTTAAAATCTTTTGAAACCATGTCTGTATCTTTGAAGGTGGAATCGCGCTCCCTGAATCCTCAAACATTCAGGAACTGTCCCCTAATTGTCTAATTTCAAAATCTATCACAATCCCTTTGAGAGGTATTGTGATTGTGATTTATGGAATTGTGTAACTTATAGTCGCAATCCCTTTCGGAACGAATGATGTTTTACATGACACTTCATTTGACACTTCTCCATACATGCCGACTTAGAAATATTCTTACCACCACCTAAAACCGAATACAATACATTATGATCCCCCACTGAAAATCGAATCCGGGACATGCTGATCTGATACCAGTGGTTACTACTAGACAGAGGCAGTGACCTATCTTTTCCTTAGGAATTGCTGTGACTTAGCAGTGGAGTCTTAACCGTGCTTTTAAACTGCCCAAACATTTACAAGAAATCATATAATGCGGCCGCAGAGAGGATAAACAACCGCACTCGATAGGCTAATCAAATGTTGGTTTCTCTCAGCGGCCGCATTATTGTTTTCTTTTAATGTTTGGACAATGCGAACCGATACCAGCCATTTTTAATGTCCCCACTGCTGGGGCACTGGCCTTCCTTATGGATGGATAAGGAGAACGGGCCCTGACCCACCACGCGGGGCCCAATGTGGATTGGTGGGTTTTAACAATGCAAATGCAGCCGGTAACAACGGCTTAACGTGACTTCCGAAGCGCTCGAACCACTACGCCACGGGCTCCTCAGTCAGCCCCGAAAATAACTGATGATGGTTCCTATGTTAGACATCCGTTCTATGATAACGATAGGCGTTTGTTTCAGGCAATGGCGTGGTGATCCACCTGCCTGGTCTCTTCGAGGAGCTGGAGAAAAACGAGCTGAAGGGCATGCTGGGCTGGCAGGAACGCCTCATCATCTCCGACAGAGCGCACCTTGTCCTAGATTTACATCAACAGGTAAGTTAAGACGCTATACGGAAAAATAAGGAATTTTTGTTATAAAATTATAGGACGGTTAGAGAGAGAGTTAGCCACAAATCAGAGAATAATAAACATGGAAAATAAATAATTTTGTACTTATGATAAATATTAAATAGAAAAATATTGGAAAAAATTAACTCGGCCACAAGTGAATTCTCAGACGGGAATTGAACCCACGACCTTTGGAAATCCGGTCCAATGCTTCCAAAGGTCGCGGGTTCGATTCCCGTCTGAGAATTCACTTGTGGCCGAGTTAATTTTTTCCAATATTTTTCTATTTAATATTTATCATAAGTATAAAAATAGCATTGAAAAATGCAAAAATGACAAAATCATAAATAATTTTGTTCACTTTGCAACTGCTTGTGGCATCCAGTGACAATAATGAATGACATATTTGTATGATCTGCATGGCGAATCGCTGGGGTAGGATTTCTAAAAGGGAAGCCGACGGGAATCGGTATGTATGGACCCTTCGCCACTGTTATATTTTGAAAATACCCCTTAAAATACGAAGATTCAAGATTATTCTCAATTGGGGTTACATATACTATTGGAAATTGGTTTAATTTGTTGGACACCAATAATATTTAAGATCGTATTGTTTCATTTCTCTTTAATAGTTATTTTCTAACAAGTCCTATTATGTAAGCAACATTTTATTTCCCGACCATTGCCTCTTTCATATCGTAGTAATTTTCTGTTTTGCATGAACTGATGATGATCACATATTCGTTAGTGGATCCTGATCCAGGATACAGCACTTTCTCCGTACACTTGCAATCGCTTCAATTAGTAACGCTAATTGCTAATACTATTTAAACGAAGTAAACTTTGTTCCAATTCCCTTCCCCATACAATTTTTCTTTCTCTAGACACAAGCCTTTTTAAGATCGAATATACCTAACATATTATTATGTCTCTAAAAGCAAAGAAAATTACTATGAACGGTTAATTCTTAGTCAAGTATTAACCATCAAGCTTTGGTTGCAAAATGTTTGAGAATAAAACGTTGCATACAAGAGGAGGGGAATTCCCGCAACATAAATATGCTAGAACATTGTTACCTAATTGACCATTTCAAAGGAATTGAAACAAAGCTGCTTTTGTATATTGCAAAGTTATATATATTAGTCTTCATTGTAGGCAGGAAATGAGCAAATATTTGAATCTAATTGACATCTATTATTTTACATTGTCAGAGATATCACTTGTACGGGGCGGTCGTAAGTTTGATGATAATAATGATGCTTTATGTTAGAGAACTTTATGTCTAGTTGATAAGTTGGATTGATTTATCATGTTAGGATCTATTGCGCATTGTTGGAAACTTCGCTAAACAAAAAATATATTTTATTTACATACATTATTCACAACATACAGCAATAAAACACAACTCTATTCAACACTTTATCCATTCCTATCCACTGTTGTTCTATTAGTTTGTAATTAATATATGTATACCTTACGAGGAGCCCATGGCGCAGTGGTTCGCGTGAACGGCCTGCAATTGTTGAGGTTAAGCAACTTTCGCAATGGTCGGTCACGGGATGGGTGACCAAAAATTTACTATCTCGAGCTCCTCCGTGCTTCGGAAGGCACATTAAGCCATTGGTCTCGGCTGGATTTGCAGTCGTGAAAACCCGCCAATCCGCATTGGGCCCTCGTGGTGGGTCATGGCCATTCTCCTTATCCATCCATAAAGAAGGCCAGTGCCCCAGCAGTGGGGACATTAAAAATGGCTGATGACGACGATATACCTAATCTTAAAATGAGGTTACCAGAACTATATGTTAATTAAATTAAATTACTGTTCGATATGTAAAAAACCGGCCAAGTGCGAGTCGGACTCGCGCGCGAAGGGTTCGGTACCATTAAAAACTGCAAAAAAAAAAACACGTTTGTTGTTTTTTAGTATTTGGTGTTATAGCGGCAACAGAAATAGGTACATCATCTGTGAAATTTTCAACTGTCTAACTATCACAGTTCATCAGATACAGCCTGGTGACAGACGGACAGACAGGCGGACGGATAGCGGAGTTTTAGTAGTAGGGTCCCGTTTTGGGTACGGAACCCTAAAAGGTAATATAGCGCCACTATAACCATACTCAAAGAAAAAAAAAGCTATAGAGACAGATTTTGTTTGTTTTGCACAGTACACATTTTGGCAACATTTTTCAAACATTCTTTAAATAAAAAAAATAATCTTAATATACCTTATTCTTGTTGTTTTAATGTAATAAAAAATAAAATAATAAAAAAGGGAGTATTATAGTAAATTCAAAGTTATTTAAAGTAGGAATATATTGTTACTTATAAATAACAATAAAAACGATTCGGTTAATGTTGACATTGACACGAGGTACAAGACAAAGACAATTTAAAAAATAAAGGTTTATGCCTCGTTCCGAAATCCAATCATAGGTTGTGAAATCTCACCCAGCCTAACATAAAATTCTTATAACAAATAGTTTAATCTTATTTTATTGTTTTTATGTTTCAAAGAACTAAAATAATATAATAAAACCAAAACGAAGTATTATAATAATTTCAAAGCTATTCAAAATAAGTATAAAATGTAATAAAAAAAGGCAATAGTATTCGGAACGCTACGACATATTTTTAGGTATTAAATTAAAAAAGTATTTTATCGCGCTAGGCCGCAAAATGCTGTTTTCTACGCGGAAACTGAATGACAAATCCTCCTTTTCCGAGCGTGTGAAGTGAAAAAACATTAATCTACCTTCATTGATTCTCCATAGGTTGGTATTAAATTTTCAATTGCTGTTGAATCTAAAAGGATTCTTCTCGGCAATCAGAGCTAAAGGCGGCTTTAATAATAATCCCAACGCCATCCAGTTTCGCGTTGCTTATAAGAAATTAATAATAAGAGCAGAAATAAGAGAGGGTAGAGTGGGCAATTGTGTACCTTTAGAGCAGATAAAGATATTGACATGCTCAAGTAAAAACACAATACACTCGATTTATCTTGTATCTTTGAAATCCTCGCTTCGCTCAGGATTCAATCCTACAATCCTTCACTTGCTCAGCTTTCAATAGAGGTAACTCGCCGCTAATAACCAACTTTTCAGCCTTGCATAACAAATAACTTTTTCTCTACAAACAAATACTTGGCAAAGGTAATAAATGAGGCCATAAAATTTCTAAAATTAAATTTTATTCTTACTCGTTTATTTTTATTTAAAATTATCACGTTTGGCGTTACAGAATACTATCATTACACAACGACCTTGACATTGTGTCGTCTGGATTCTATTTGTACTATAATAATGGGATAGCTATGTATGGAGATTACATTATCTTGGCTAAGTAACTCAAGTACTTTCAGTATGAATATAAATTTACTTATTTCTATTTTAACAATCATAAAACTGCTTTATTAAGATAAAAATTGTAGTTGTTAAATAATAAATAATGTCTAAATATTATTATTATTAGATTACGTAATCTATGAGAGGGTAACGATTGTAATATTTTATAACTAAAGACCGGATTATATGCAACAAAAAAGCCCAAAATGTGCATGCAAATATGCAATAAAAATATGCACAATAAACCATAAAAAGAGCCAAAATATGCAACATGAAAACATAAACTAAGTCGTATTTTTAAATGATTTTTATTTTAGTGTGATTAGTATTCAAGGATAACAATCGTATTAACGAAAAATATCAATTACAAAATGTATTGAACAATAAACTTTACAATTACAAAAAAACGTGTATGACTAAGTGCTATTCTAAATGATCTGTAGACAAATTGTGACTACGATCACTCAATATATTTTTGTAAGCGGAAAAGGAGTGTTCTATGTCTAAGAAATTTGGAAATTATGACTTATTGTGCCGAGCAAAATTTCGATCACGCTGTGCAATTGTGCGATGAACGATGAATAAGATCGATTGTAAATATGCAAGATTTTTTTTTTCCAAAAATATGCAACTACCACTGAAAAAAGTCTAAATATGCAAATATGCATTTGCATATAATCGGGTCTCTATTTATAACATGATATCATTATGGAGTTAGTGACGATTGTTTAGTATCACTCTAGAGAGTGTTTACTCTATTCAGACTTTAATTTTATCTCTATTATCTTAGCATATTATATCTGATCAATCAAACGTCATCATAAATAGAAATTGCATCATTCACGTTACAGTTAAATATTAAATAATAGTCACAATGCAAAGTTTTTTTTTTACCTAATAAGTCTAATAAACTTTCTTAACATAAATACTATGATTATAAGTGTTAAAGTTTGGATGTTTTTGATGCTTGTTGGTAACATTAGCGGCTAAAGGGACTTTGATGAGGTAAACAAATAGAGTATAACCTGGATTATAATATACCATAAGATACAATTTAATCACGATATTTCCACGATAACGGTTACCACCCGGGTACAACCGCGGACGGACACTAAATTATAATACTAGTAAGATTGTGAGTCAAAGTGCTGCCATGAACTAAAAACGTGTAAATTCTGCTACTTTCTTCTGTTTCAGGTTGACGGCCTCCAAGAGGCAGAGAAAGGCAAGAACTCTCTAGGCACGACCAAGAAAGGCATCGGTCCTACGTACTCCTCCAAGGCTTCCCGCAATGGCATCAGGATAGGAGACTTACTCGGCGACTTCAGTCTATTTGAAGACAAGTTAGTATACTTGTTTATAAGCCCTACCGCGTAAATGTCGTCGACCCGTCGAATATGGGCGCAACTTTTCACTTACAGAGTCGAGTATTAACTGACTGTTGAAAAGGAATATCACCCTTACCTGGTTTACATTTCACGTCTGCGTACAAAGCGCTTCTCCTCATCTTTTATTATGTGCACAGCCAGGAAACTCTCTGCCTGCGGCTGTATTCCCAGGAGCTACAACCCTGGTATATTTAAAGCTCGAGTGAAAAGGCTTCTTCTAGGCAAGCTCGCTCCATCAGAGGCCTCTTCTTAAATCTAATGATTCAGAATGAGACCAAGAGTAAGCCTATTTAATTAAAGAAAATCTGATTATATATTTTATTATTATATTTTTAACATGAATTGTTGTATAAAAATAAGACTGGGGTGCGATTGCGTAAGGTCGTAGTCGTATTCATTTGAAAGCTCATATCGTATTCGAGTGGCTGAAATTTGTATGGAATTTGACACTAATGTCATACATTAAGAACTGTCAAATGAATACGATTAGCTTAGCAATCCCATAGCTGATCTGACTGAGATGATTTGGAAAAATGTTCTTCAATCTTTTACATGGTCTGATTAAAACCCTAAAGTTATATTACGTTAAAAATACGTTGTGTAAAAAATATATTTTGCAAAACTATTTTGTGGAGAAAATTGCTTCTATAGAAATATCTAGTATTTTTTTTCAATACCAGTATCGTAGGATCCCGGTATTCGAAAGCCCTAGTTGCGATACGCAAAACGACGTCGGCTGTCAAAATTAAGTGGATAACGATGCCGACGGCACTTATGTGGTAGGGCCACTGACCTAGGTAACAACAAAAAAAATACTATATGCAGTTTTAAAATAAAAGAAAATAAATTGTTAGGGAATTCACTTAGCAATATTGCGTTAGCGCCCTTTTCGACCCTCAGTTAAATATTTTTATTATGTATTTATTAACAATCACAATTATTATTAACTACTTTCAATTTGTTCATTCCATAAAGGTTCCGCACCATAGCAGAGAGCTACAAACGCATGTTCCCCTCGCTCGAAGTAGACGTTGAAGCTGAGTTGGCGCGGTACAAAGAGTACGAGGCGAAGATCCGTCCACTGGTCAAAGACACGGTCTCGTACTTGCACAGCGAGATACAGGGCGGCAGGAAGGTGCTTGTCGAGGGAGCCAACGCCGCCATGTTGGATATTGACTTTGGTATGTAATCTCGTTGCACATTACTTCATTAGGGCGCGGTGCAAATAGTATCGCGAACATCCGTCCACTGGTCAAAGACACGGTCTCGTACTTGTACAGCGAGATACAGGGCGGTAGGAAGGTGCTAGTGAGGGAGTCAACGCCGCCATGTTGGATATTGACTTTGGTATGTAATCTCATTGCTCATTACACGTGTTGACTTCGGTATGTTACCTTTTTGCTCATTACCTCATTAGGGCATTTTACAAAGATTACACCGCGAAGATCCGTTCACTAGTCAAAGACACTCTGACTGGTCAGAGTCTCTTTTTTGCACAGCGAGATACAGGGCGGTAGGATGGTGCTCGTCGAGGGAGCCAACGCCGCCATGTTGGATATTGATTTCGGTATGTAACCTTTTAGCTCACTACCTACCTCATTATGGCGCAGTACAAAGCTATTGACTTTGCTATGTTACCTTGTTGTTAGGGTCAACATTAATAAGGATATCATTCATAAGGCTGAATAAGGGTAAATTCCGTTTACGTTTAGTTAATCCTCGACGGTAGCTCTGCTAACTTCGGAACTGCCATAAGCTTTTACCAATAAACCTTTCGCTGGCAATGAACTAGACACAATAGATTTTTTATTGTTATAAGTAACTAGCGGCCGCTCGCGGTTTCACCCGCGTGGTTCCCGTTCCTGTGGGAATATCGGGATAAAAAGTATCCTATGTTCATAACCAGGCTATCTACTATCTGTGTACCAAATTTCATCCAAATCCTTTCAGTAGTTTGAGAGCCTATTCAATGCAAACAATCAATACGTTCCTCTTTATAATATTAGTAAGTTATGATATGTCTGGTTGCCAGTACAGGCAGTACATATGATTTTTACAATAATGGCAAATGAACCAAAGATATTCCTAAATCGATTCTCTTCCCAAATTAAGGATTTCGGGAGAGGCTCGCTTCCATCTTCAGCCTTATCAATACTTAACATCAGGTATGAAGAGTCCCCGTTGTTCGTAAAAAAAAAAACTATTATTTTAAGGTGGTACGACTTCCATTCCAAACAAACATTGCACATTAATTGGTTCATCATACATTAATAATTCATAAATACATGTGCAACTAACTCGTTTCAGTTATTTGTTTGCGCGAAATTATTAAAAAATGTACTTTCATACATGAGGATGAGTCACACACACATACGTAGAATTATTGAAATTATAAGATATTAGTTTATTCGTGATTTATGTATGAAAGTACATTTTTTTTTTCGCGTAAACATATAACTGAAACGAGTTAGTTGCGCATGTATTTATGAATTATTAAGGTATGATGAACAAATTAATGTGCAATGTTTGTTTGTATGGAAGTCGTACCACCTTAAGGCTCAAAATTAATTAATTAATAGTAAACCATGATGTGCTGGTGCTGATAAATATGATTTTATTACATAATTATTACAAAATAATCTGAACAATACTGATAAAAAAATTATGTAGTCATTAAATACCTTTAATGCGCAATATTTTTCAATGAATGATATAGTATTTCGTCATCGTGCAAAGAATAAACAATCCTTGAAAATTCAATACAATCGCTAAAACGGCTCGTGACAATTCTTGAGTGATTGCTTGATAAAAGCAATCAATAACGTTTATCGTGAATAATATGGATTTAAAAAAAACCTAGAGAAACTGAATCGGGTTTATAAGATTAAGATTTTAAATTTTTAATACAGGAAGCTGTTTACAATTATTTGCTCTTATCGGTTTTGCACGTTGGTTGTTTATTTTCATGTTGCAATTAATGGTTACATAGTTATAAAACACTTCATTGATGGATATAAAGTACGATCAACAGCATAATAATATTGAGTCTTGCTAAATTGACAAAGTTTTCCAATAGATTTTGATCTGAATTTACGAAGTGCCTTTTCATATGACTATGAGCTCCATAGACAGTTTTCACATGCCGGCAACCGTGCTGTGACCGTCGCCGTGCGCATACATGTAAAAAGGCACTTAAGGGGCCCGCGACACGTTAGTCTCCCATACAATCGTAATGCCAAAATAATTTAGAATATGATCATGATTCACTATACCTACTTGTGATGTTATTTGGATTAAGACAGTATTTATCTAGGTTTCTATTCAAAAAACTATCCAAAATATCTACCCAATAAAAAAATTATGCCAATGTAGCATGCCGGTTATTATATTTAGCGATTATTGTATGTAGCGAATATTTTTTTATTGGAAACCTAGATAAATTCTGGCTTAATCCGAATAACATCACAAGTGCAGAAAATAATGGTATAATTTCGTATCCTTTTGGTATTACGTTAGCTGACCGGTCTCCGGCATTTTAATTAGTCCAATTTGTGAACAACATTTGTCAACCAAAGTAATCTCTGTTGCTGTTGTCACACAGGTACATACCCGTACGTGACGTCATCGAACTGCAGTATCGGCGGCGTGTGCACGGGGCTAGGGCTGCCACCCAACGTTATTGGCGAAGTGCTGGGCGTCGTCAAGGCGTACACAACCCGCGTCGGCGACGGGCCCTTCCCTACGGAACTTAACGATGTGAGTATATTATGTATAGTTCGCTACAGGTCGACATGGCAATCGGTGTATGAGTTGAGGGCACGCCTCGCTCACCCTTACAACGTCGTTTCTCAGTTATTTGCTAGAATCAGGCGTTACTTCGCGGAAATCCATATCTTAGTAGAAAACGATAAATATGTAGCACTAGAAAAGGGCCCGTTACTGCACTTAGTGCAGTAACATCTAGCAGCATTTATACTATCAATTAAACTAAAATAATTGCGTTTCGGCTTAGGTGTGTGTAGGGTGTGTAATAGCATTGAGATGTGAAATGCAGAGAATAAAAAAATGAGTCCTACACAGACCCAGCTAGGTTCTTCGCTTATGTTCTTTGATAATTCCGCAAGAAAAACTTACCTGCAAGATGCACCGCCCTCCCGCACGCATATAAATACAGATGCAACACAGTGACACACCTCGCACCTTCACCGACTACTCTACACGTGTTTCGCCCACACACGGAGCATCCTCAGGAGTTGTTAGACCAGTGTTGTCGCACCAGTTAAGCACTTGAACACATCGGCTACATTTATTGACTTCAATCTCGTTCATATTGATTGCTTATAGTTGTACTCAACTGTAAAAACTCACCACTAGCAAATTGCCATGTCAACTTGTTGCGAACAGTGATTGTATACTTACGTCATATGGCTGGATGGAGTGATGTCATAGGGCCACCACCTAACGTTATCGGCGAGGTGCTGGCCTGTCCGTCGTCAAGGCGTACACAAACGTGGTTGATGGCCCCTTCCTCACGGTGCTTGATGTGAGTATAGTAAGGTCATATGGCTGCGTCCACAGACCTATGTCGAGATAGACGGTAAAAGTGTATCTACCTTGCCAAAAGTTTGGTCCACGGTCAAAGTTTTACGACCTAAGTCAGCCCGCTTGAGATCATTGCTATGAAAACACGCGTCATTCAGAAACAAAAACGGTTAATTGTGCAGTGATTTCTTGCAAGAGCTCGTCAATAATATTTACACATCACTGAATCTCGCTTGTGACCTCATCGTAGGTACGAAAAATTCGACACTAGGTTCTCATACAGTTTGAAGCGCTCTTTTCGTCTATCTCGATATCGGTCTGAGGCTGCGTCAGAAATGCGAACCGTAGTAGAACTAAAGTTATCGACTTTGCTTAAAGGATTGCTCAACTGAAGTGGCAGTGGGCACGATACATAGCGTGAAAAATTGATGACCGTTCGGTGGAAAGGTTCTGGTTCAGCTGAGCAATCCTTGGAGCGATGACGGTTACTTTAGTTCTCCTACGGATCTCCTTATTTCCGATTGGGATTGACATGATCACATAATGTTATTTAACAGTTAATTGTTTATCTTAAACTTTTAATATACGTACATCTTATGTTTTGGCGCGCACTGTTCATTGAAATAAAACAACCCGACGTTTCGGCACCTTTACAGCTCCCGTGACCACGGCAGCTGTAAAGGTGCCGAAACGTCGGGAAAATCAAAAAACCTCTAAAAAACCTAAAAATACGGACAATTACAACTTAGTTCGTGGAAATATAGCGCGTTTGATATCCGTAAAAGTTGTTTTATTTCATTAAACTTTTAAGTTGGTGTTCACACGAATTCGACACGAACTTTAACTCGACGCGTTTGTTACAGGAAACCGGCAAGCTTCTCCAAGAGCGGGGCCACGAAGTTGGCGTGACGACGAAGCGAGTGCGGCGCTGCGGCTGGCTGGACCTGGTCGTGGTGCGGTACACCGCCATGGTCAACGGGTACACCGGGTAAGGCAGACAATTATTATTATTTGTTATGGTTTTGTAGCTCCATTGACGACCTGTTTGGCGCAGGGGTACTAACCCCACCTTCTGCGCCAGAGGTCCCGGGTTCGATCCCCGGACAAGACAAATATTTGTGTGCATGAACATGTCTATTTGTCTTGGTCTGGATGTTTTATGTATACTATGTATGTATTTACAAAAAAAAGTATATAAGTATGTTTATCCGTTATCTAGTATCCATAACACAAGTTCTTCATGATACTTAACGTGTGGGCTAGATAATTGGTGTGATTGTATGGAAATATTTATTTATTTATTTATTATTGAGAACTGTAGACACTGCGACCTAAAAGATCTATTGTATCTCGCCTCCTATTTACAGCAACTCTTTAAGTCTGGTGACTTCTAAAGTCTAAAATCTTACTAGCTATTAGAGATTTTAGTTCCTTTGGGTGGATAATGTGCCGACCCAGAGGGTTTGTGAATTAGAGGTCTGCCTGCAGTCGCACAGAAACTAGAGAAATAAATTTCTTATAATAATAAAATACACTCGCGAGCAAAGAAATCGACCCACTGCGTTATTTTCATACAAACATGCTCACCTCACGGTCTAATAAATAAAAAAATGTAGGTGTATTTCTGAATAGATTTGGGTGTTGATGGCGAGGTCAAATGTTCAACTGACCAATCAGCATTTAAAACAACTGAAAACACTTCTTGATTTTCTAAAATTTTAATGAAACAAATATTTAATTTTCATTCCATATAAAATTGTATGAAACCGGATTGAGTGAATTTGTTTTCCTCACTTTGCGTAAAACTGAAAGTGTTCTTGACTTTTATTCGCAAGTCGAGTATTCGGCTCATACATTGACGAGCAGATGTTTACATAACTGTTTATACTTTTTTAATAATACGACTGTAAAGTGAGTTTGAGTGTGAGATGTTCAAAATCCGTGAATGCAGTTCAATATTTCTCCAAAAATTAAGGATGGTTTACTAAGAACGTTTTCATGTTGCTACAACGGCTAAGGTACCTGCCTTTACTGCCCCGTCTTAAGTTCCACCCTGTATAATGTATAATTAAATGCATTTATTTTTCCGTTACCCTAATATCCTATAACACAAGCCTTATAGTGCTTACTTTTGGGCTAGAGATTAATTGGTGTGATTGTAAGAAATATTTATATTTAATGTTTAAGATCGTCTTAGGTCTTAGGTTAGTACAGACAGTTTGTTCCGTATTTGCAATAGCCAAATTGGGAGGCTTCAGACATATTGACAGACTTTGATTTAAGCACATCTTAAGTTTCTTCGCGCACTCATAATGGAAATTTAGTGCGATTTTTTTACCCGAAATATATATTTGGTACTATAATTTTTCGGTTTATTTGAGGTTTTTTGGTTTCCCGACGTTTCGGCACCTTTTCAGTTGCCGTGGTCACGGGTTGACTAGCTACTTATAAGTCTACCTTCACAAAGTTGATTTGTTATTGCATTCGGAAACGGTTAGATAATTACTAATTAAAAGTTAATAATTTTTACTATGGCAACAAATATTGAGTTTAATATTTTGTTTACTATTTAAATTTTATCCAGTCGCGTGCCGCACGACCCGAATTGGGACGTAAAAATTATAGTTGGGAGGAAAAATTATAGTACCAAATATATATTTCGGGTAAATAAATCGCACAAAATTTCCGCAAAAGTTGTTTTATTTCAGACTTTGTTACATCATACCTAATTTTAAACATAATTTCTCTTCTATTATTTGTAAATAGCTGAGATGTTATTTTTCAATTTCAGAATATGTTTGACGAAGCTGGATATTCTGGACACATTGTCCGAAATCAAGATTGGAATAGCGTACAAACTCAAGGGAAAGAGAATAGACTACTTTCCGTCGTCAATGACGGAACTCAGTAATGTTGAGGTCTGTATATAATTATGTTAATAGATAATTTTGAGTATCTAGATAGATAGAGTATCATAACATAATAATGATCGTATGAACAGAAACGTATAGGGTCCGCAATTCACCGTTAGGTTTGTTCGTTCAAATATCATAGAAACTGACTTTGGTGAAGTTTTTGATAATATAAACAGTGGCCCCTACCGCGTACCTAAGTGCCGTGGACATCGCTGTCGAAGTCGTCGTCGGCTGTCAAAATGAAGTCATTTTGACAGCCGACGACGTTTTCTTACAGTGCAACTTCAACGTTATCTACCAAACAATAAGATTCGTTTTATAACTTTTTAATTTTGCATTTTACTGTGCTATTTTTATTTTTACTTGTTTAAAAATTATCACATAAATATAGCATTGTAAAATGCAAAATTAAATAGTTATAATTAGAAAGCTGTTTCATCTTAGCGATAGTCAAAACATCTGTAAAGATGTTTCTTTCGAATGCGAGCATATTTCTCTCATTGATGAAACGACGGTGGCCAACACCGTAGAAAAGGTGAATCTACTAGGTTTCTGTAGCATCTCATGGCCTATATGTTTGTATAGGCCGTGTACTCCAGGTGAGTCCAACATTTCGAATATCGCCCCTGCATCTGGGGGCGAGGGATGCGTAAAAGCATTTCTCCTAGATTATAAAAAAAAAGTCTCTGTAGCATATAACTGGTTAGTGCATTGGGGCGGATTCCTAAGGAAGCGGGTTCAAGTCCCGTCAGGGCGACATGAGACAATTTGCTTTTTTCTAGTATATTTACTTGTTTAAAAATAAGATTCGTATTCAATAGTTAGTTAATACTCGACTTTGTGTGTGACGGAGACAGCGCTATAGCATCAGCGCTCGCGTGTGAAGAGTTGTGCCAATATTCGATGCGTCGACGACACTTCCGCGGTAGGATCGCAGGTACAGTCAACAGCTTTTATATTTAGTTTTACATATCTGTAAAATTTCCTCAATCGAATTTGTACTTTTAGACATATTTCGTTGAGTCTGTAGAATTTTGATATTTTGTATAAACCGTGGCTGCTGTTGACCATAGGTACGTAATAAGTGTGAGGAGAACTATCTTAAATTGATGAACAAAATCATAAAATCATAAAATTGGCAACTACAGAACCCTATACTGCGCGTGGCCCAGCTTCTAAGCCACTCCCGTCCAACATACGGCCCCCGGGCCATAATGTGGCCCGCATAAGTCCTTCATCCGGCCCGCGAAAACGTCAATAGCTAGAAGAATGCTTACTTAATTCGCTGTTGGGCTTTTCTTTTGGCCCGCTACGGTCACAAAAATACTAAACCTGGCCCTCCACAAAATTATGTTGGACACCCCTGTTCTAACCCCTATTTTTTGTTATAAATTTGAATCTTTTAAAAAACAAGAGGGCTGTTAGGAGGTTAAAATGAACCAAATTTGGTGCGTTGTTTTTTAGGCATTACATTTAACCGAATTTTCGGTCGGATGTGGCATGTGGCTTGGCCCTAAGCTTACAGTCTTTCAACTACTAAGATTTTTAACTGGCGTTCTAAACTCCTATCGATATTTTATTTTAAATCAGACCTACCTTTGAAAAAATTGCAATGTATGTTACTACATTTCCGGCCACGTGGAATTCGGTTACATAACGTAACTTATATCATCCTACGTAAACAGATAACATTCGATAAGAAGTATTGTATGAGCTAATCTATGTGGTAAGGTAAATAAAACATTAAGTTGTCATCGCACATTGCACTACTTGAAAAATTTAATATTTATCATAAAAAATAATTATTAGACACAGATTTTACTATATACTTCCAGAGGTGTATTTCACATTTTTTATTATATTGCTACAGTAAATAAATAATATAGTACAGTACTCCCAAATTAATAATGCGCATGCAGATCTAATTGTCGTATATTTATCTCTTTTAGCACAAAATACATAATTCTACTAAATTAATGCATGAAGAAAATGCACCGACGCTCGGGGAATACGACCGTTGCCGAACAGTGGCGAAGATTTCTATGCGCATTATCACTTTGGGAGACCAGTGGGCCTACCATGAGTTTTTCTTTCCGTTTAATGTACAGTAAACGGGAGACATTTTGTATGCGAATCTGTACAGCGCCTCTAGTGGGCAGTAGCAGAACTACAGATTCTCATACAAGATGTATCCCGTTTACTGTACAGTAAACGGGAAGAAAATCTCATGGTAGGCCCACTGTATATCAGTGTGTCTGTGGTGTCGTAGCTCCTATATGGACCGATTTCGATACGTTTTCTTTAATAGTGTAATTGATAAAATATTTATTTGCGCAGGTCGAATACATAACGCTGCCGGGCTGGGCGTGCAACATCGAGAGCGTGCGCGACCTCGACAAGCTGCCGGCCAACGCAAGGGCCTACGCCACTGCCATTCAGGACTTCTTGCATATACCCGGTAAGTCATAATAACACCCTGTCCTAATTAGGGTTCCGTACCAAAATGGTAAAAAGGAACCCTTATGGTGCGACTCAGTCTGTCTGCCAGGAAAAATAAAACGATGTCTCGAAATTGCATACTTTTTCAGAAGATATCTTAAAAAAGTGATTTATACTTAAGGTAAATTTAAATAGAAAAACATTGGAAAAATGAACTCGGCCACAAGTGAATTCTCAGATGGGAATCGAACCCGCGACCTTTGGAAATCCGGTCCAATGTTTTCCAATATTTTTCTATTTAAAATTTACCTTAAGTATAAAAATAGCATTGAAAAATGCAAAAATGACAAAATCATAAATGATTTATACTTATTTGGTTTTGGTAAACTGACCTCTACCTATGTCAATGTATGGGAACAATATATGACAGGTACGGAACCCTCCTCGGTTAGCGAGTCTGACTCGCTCTTGTCCGGTTTTTTTATTTTATTTTATGAGAAAGCAGGAATGAATACATTTATTGACCACACACAGGAAGGCATCTAGCCAATATAATAATTGGTCATACCAGGGGCCTTACCATCAACTGTAAAGCGATTTTATTTTAGGTTATTTTTAGGTTGAGAGCGCGGGATGCTGTCATACGGCGCGTATAGCGGCGTCTCACTCTTACTACCTAAAATGAATCGCAATACAGTTGATGGTCGGCCCCCAGTTGGTTGGTACTGACTGACGGTCGTGCGATGGACGCTAAAAATCATTGTTTGTTTGTATCACAAGACTGCCGGGGTCTCACAACAAATATTTATTGTGTCTCATTTTCCTATACCTGACGAGTTAACATTCACTTTTGTCTTTTTTGCAGTGAAATTCATCGGAGTGGGTCCAGGCAGAGATAGCGTTATAAACGGCGTTTAACGTCCAACCAGGACGATTGTTACTTTAATTCTTAGTTAAATGTTCTTACACAAATATTTTCTAATTGTTAATCGACGTTCGGTGTAACCTACAGTCTCAAAATCTCTACGGAGTTCATTTGACGAAATGTTGGAATTGTGTTAATAAAATCTTAGCAATAATAATGCTTACCATCATAGATTTAAAGTACATTTAGCAGCAACTACGGCTTAAAATGATCTTCAGACAAATCCGAATTCAAGGGTTTACTTCTTAAAGTTCAAAATAAATTAGACAAATTTCACAGTTTTCTAAAGCCTGGTCTGCTGTTGAATGTACGTTATTGTTTGTTTTAAATACTGATGAAATTTTATGTTTTTATGACATAAGGCGTTGCGCAGACAGGCTTATAGTGGGTGTTAGACGGTTTCTTAAAGATTGATTAGGTATACCGACTTTATTACGTTTACACAGAGAGAGAGAGAGAGAGAGAGAGGAGAGAAACATTTTATTGACCAAAGACACAACACAATTATTACAAACATAACAAAAATACGAAATTTAAAAAAAACGAAACATTACATCAATGGTCAATTAGGTCCTGCCTCAGCTTTGTGTTGCCATGACACTAAATGTGTCACAGCAACGCTGGTATTCTGACAGGACCTAGTGATGCGTGGTTGACGCGGACACACAAAAATAACGTAAAAAAAAAACAAAATAATTATTGAAATTCAAAAATATAACAAAAAACAAACAACAGTTTACAGTTTCTTTTATATCTTTCACCCGGGTTCACCAACTGTCAATTAGATAACTGTTGTTTAAATAATCGTTCGGTCCCTTCAAACAGAGGAACTGAAATACAATGACATTTAAATAACGTTTAGCGTTCATCAGTCGGTTAATCTATTGGTGGAGGTTGAGTGCGAGATACAACGTATATTCTTAGTGTTTGTTTAAGATGTTGGTAGTTTATTTTACTTAGACTGATAACAGGGGGGATTCTAAAGTTACAAAATATATGATTGCACCATCTCTATACTTGTACATACTTAACTGCACTCTTTCACGACTCCTATATGCCATTTACACGGCAATTTGGGTCTATTCAGCAATAAAACACGGTACACGGCAAGCAGTAAATTCGTTGCCGTGTTCAAAAACATCCAATCTGTGTAAATTTAAAATAAATATTAATGTATATGACAAATTTGTAGATTGTATTCCAAAACACGGCAATACAGATACCCAAAACACGGCAACTTAAAATTTCGTAATGGCAACCCTGCACCTAACAGAAGCACAGTCTATGGAAACAACCCATTGAACCAATCATTTGGCATTGGCGAAATCCAAAAGAGCATCGCCATCACCTAAGAAATAAGAAGAACCAATCCCAGCGTATTTGCTGTCGTCTGCGTAACGCCTTGTAAAATCCTTAAATCTGTCTTTTATCATGTACTTAACGAGTGAAGCCGGTGCTTAATTTCTACATACATACAAATAAGGTTAAATTTTTGTATTTTCGAGTGTATAATTAGTTAAAACATATAATTAAAATATTCTTATTAACAGATTTCATAAGCTGTATCGCAGTTCAAAGACAATTGCAAGTGTTTTTATAATGAAAACGTAGTCTGGGTACTTCGCTGATCGCTGATAAAATAATAACTAAACATACAAAACTCGTCCAAATAGAGACAGTTGGATGTGTAAAGAAAAACATGATAAAAAGCCTTATTCACCAAATGATATAGACCCTAAAAATCCTAATTCTTTTTTGTTGATAAAGATATAAGAGAAAGTACCCAGGCGACGATTTCTTTTGTTTGTTATTTTGTTAATAATTGCTCGAAATACTATAAATCTATTAATTTAGGTGCCTGTTTTACATCTTTTCCAAAATTACCTGTTAAGCGAAACATCGAATGTATACGCGTATACGTCATCGTACGTTGTACACGTCCGTTCGTACGCATATGTACCCTTAGTACGAGTTGATATTATCTATTGAAGTTTGTGAAAACTATTAGAAGCACTGCTCGTGTCGGTAAAGCAGTCTATGGATAAGAAGAGGGCAAAACGATAGTTTTCGATAACGAAGATAATTTGCGAAACTCGTATTAAAGGTACTGGGGGTTATTCTCTAAGCTAACATAGACGCTGTTGTCATGACTGAATGTCACAATAGCTGTCTAATAGTATTGAAAATGGGACGATCTCCGCTGTGTCAGCCGTCAATATCAAGGATGTTTGCTTACAGCCGTTCCCAATAACCTATCATTAGTAGCAGATAGGGTTACTATAGTTTGGTTAGGTTAGGTTAGGTTAGGTTAGGTTAGGTTATTTCTGTTAAATTACAGGAAATAACAAAGATTGCCTAGCAACTGAACCACAGTAGGCCTATCTCTTACTGAGGGTAGATTATTGGGAATGGCCGTTAGAGAATAACCTATCTGTGGGCCTACCGCGTAAGTGCCGTCGGTATCGCTGTCAACTTTACTTTGACAGCCGACGGCGTTTTCGTACAACGTAACTTAAACCTTATCGTGCTAACAATAATATTCCTTTTCCATAGTCAATTAACACGACCGAGACAGCGCTATAGCATCAGCGCTCGCGGGTGAAGAGTTACGCCTATATTAAAAAATTCGACGACGTCGATGACACTTACGCGGTAGCATCAGCGATGTACGTTTGGTATTAAATCGACGCATATGCGATGTAAGCGAGATGCTATAATACACATAACAGCGCTATCTCACTCAAACTTTTGGATAACAGCAAATAGTAAGACTCGTCATATTTTAATTTTTCTGTATGTGACATGTTTTAAAATATGAATGTATGTGTTAGTTCAAATAGTAAAAATGGTGGGAAAAGCTTATATTGATATAGATATAAGTATGTCTACGAGACTTTAGTTTGCCAGCAATTAGCGAAATGACTACTACTTATATGTAAAATATTAGCATGGCGGTTATAGCACACCTCCTTTGGAGTTGTATGCCCAGCAGTGGGCGTCGTGAGGCTGACACGATGACGAGTATGTAATGGAATTTATAGTATTATCCGTCGAATACTAAAATCTAGCCAAATGATAACGGAACGATTGCACTGTCTGACATACTCTCTAGTATAGTTTCGTCACGAATGAGCAAAACTTATGAGCATGCTGTATTGTATAACAGCAACCATTACAGGGTCTTTTAGAAAGACTTAAAGTCTTTCTAAAAGACCCTTAAGCGTCTACAGATTTTAAAAGGAAAATACGGGGACATTTTATTTTTATCAATCAACCAACGTTCCGGCGTGTGGACCATAATTCGATCATTGAATAATGAATAAATGTCGCGTCGTCGTGATTGACTATCTACAGAGAATGTTATTTATAATGTAAGCATTTTCGTTGAATGAGACCACACACTATTACGTCAGGGTATTAAAAGACCCATACTGAAGCCGTAATGTATGCGTATTATACATCAAACTAAATAAGACTACACTTGCACTTGTCGTCCCCGATAAGCCTACATGGAGCGATTTTTCTTCGATATCTTTTTTTATTTCGGTGATTATTCCTCCGTTGTAGGTCCGAATTTTTATTTTATTTTTTCTAAACCATCTTCGGCTGAACACGAAGTTACATGCCAATTTTCGTGGCCATAGCTCTTATAATGCGGGAGGAGTTCAATGACAAAGCGAAAATCCGAATCGGGGAAGAATAGAGCTTCGCTCCAAATATGTGAAAATAATTGCTGGGAAACGACTTTCATTTTTCGTTTTCATAAAATTTATGATATTTTTACATGCAAAATATGCGTGCAACAACGTGCGTGTCTAGAGGGTACAAGTAGGCGGCCGGGATCCAGTTTCTTTGATTGGTTTTCATATTCATTGTAGTTTTGTAATATTAAACGATCTTTTTATATTTCGGTGATTATTCCTCCGTGGTAGGTCCGATTTTTTTTTTTTCTAAACCATCTTCGGCTGAACACGGAGTTACATGCCAATTTTCGTAGTGCGTGTCTAGATGGTACATGTAGGCGGCAGGGATCCAGTTTCTTTGATTGGTTTTGATATTCATTGTAGTTTTGTAATATTAAACGATAATCTTTAAAAATTAATATTCACTTTGATCTAGATGGTACATGTAGGCGGCAGGGATCCAGTTTCTTTGATTGGTTTTGATATTCATTGTAGTTTTGTAATATTAAACGATAATCTTTAAAAATTAATATTCACTTTGATCCTCAATAACTCCTATCAGGTTCCCAGATTTGACCCGTACAAGAAAATGCTAGTAAAGATGGGGAGAATATGTGGTATTCGGTTTCGTTATGGGTCTTTTAACCTAATGATTAATTAACTACTTTTAAAAGCACAAACCGTTTACATTTTAGCCCAACACTTCTTTTTTGACATATGTTAAAGTTTTTGTTATGATACCTATTTATTTAACTAATCAATTGCTTTTTTAATTAATTTAACATGGACGAATACACGATTGTGACCATACATGTACTAACTTTTTATTATATTTTTACAGATAAAGTCTCATTCCAAAGATCTTTTGAGGAATATTGTATGTAGTTCATGCTATAGTGAATTGTTTCGCTTTTGAAATGTTCTGTGGGGTGGGTGTGTTTTGTGATATCTATATTATATTAATGTAAATATTTCAATACAGTTACTATAATACCAATAAATTATGGTTTATTCTTTTAACATTCGTTTCATTGGTTAATTTTACTTATTATTACAAAGAAACTTGTTTGTAATTACTCAGTCTGCAATGGGACCCACGTAATTTCCTATGTAATATAACATTTGAAAATAGTATAGAGAATGCATCTTGTAAAACGTTATTTTATTACAAATATTTAATTCAAGTCAATTAAAATTATTTTTATTCATGTTATGTATTCCGAAAGTTAAGCATTTAAGAAAAGTAAAATATTTTCTGGTTTGTTGTCCCCTTAGTTTTGTTATTTATTTAAATAACAATTAAGGGCAGTAAAAGAATAATTACAATTTGCATTCATTTAATGATCTATCTTTTGATTTCAGTCATACATTAAACTTATGCGACATCAACATTTTACAACTAAGTCGGATTAATACAATTACTTATTTTAAGTAATACATAATAATGAAAGTTAAATTTATACATGTGAGATCAATATATTTGTAAATATAACTCTTTTTTTTTATTTTAAGACCGAGTCTCTTTTATAATAAGACACATTTCTGTTTTAGGCCGTGTACTGGCGATCATGGGTGACTCGTAAGAGTGGACTATGACGCTTACTCTGACGTTACTATATGTACTGTATTAGAAATGAATAAATTATAACTTATGATCGTGTGAACCGTATATCCGAGTGCACCGACTGATTTTCACGGTCAAAGTAAGGTCAGAGTAAAACGTAATCTTAATGTATGCTTCACACCGAACGGACGGTATCGTTTTATAATTGCTGAAAGAATTTGAAACATCTGTACAGAAGTTAAGTTGATATTTATTTGCACGGGCGTGCGCGAGGAGCGACGGCTGCCGCGGTGTCTGCGCGCCTCCGGTCGGCTAAGTAAAGTGCAAAGTCAAACTCAAAGATTTTTATTCAAATAGACTTATAGATAAGTACTTTCGAATGTAGCATGTGCATGCAAATGTAGACCTTAATTTCTTTACGGATGTTTCAATTTCCTTCTGCAATTGTTCGGTGTGTATCATGCATAAAGCGCTTTTCAAACTACGCTATAATATACTAACATATATCTTATAGCTCATAGCACAACGATATCGCCCACCATACATTTCCTTAGATAGCGTATAGTAAGCCAATAATATACTTATATTATAGCTAAGTGTAAACGTGTTCTTAGTAAATGTATGATGAGCGATATCGTTGTGCTATGAGCTATATGCTATTATATTATCGCGTAGTCTGAAAAGCGCTTAAGGCTGGCAATAGACGTCCGATTTGCTTCCGATTATCTGATCAGACTATCTGATTGGATTCACTCCATACACGTCTGATTAAAATATGCGCTAGAGTCAACTGGCAAATCGGAAAGAGAATCTGACGTCCATTTCGTCTCGGTACATAAGTATACATACAGCGCCTCAGACAATTGGATCCGACAGTAAAACAGTAAAAACGGGGAATAAAATTACCCGTGGTCCCACCGGTTTGTTCCCCTGGTGGGACCACGGTAAAGACTGCACGAGCGCCTTTCGATTGTCTGATCAGACTATCGACGAGAAAAATCTGACGTGTATTCCCAGTCTAAGAGCCAACAGCTATGATCGTGAAAACGCGACGGAAATGTAATTATCAAATAAATAAACAGTCCCAATACATAAACAGGTTTACTAAATTATACGCCTCGAAGTCATACACTGGCACGATGAAGTTTTTATTACACCAATAATAATTTTAATTACAATACTAATTAGGTTCCCATATTTACCTTTAGTTAGACCTATTCATTATACAGGATAAAAACAGTATCCAATTTTTTAAATTTGATTCCGAATCTATAAGTGAATAAAAAAATGTTGACTCGTCATACATATCAGACTGGTCACATGATCGATTTAGTATGGGAGGTCCAAAAATTGTTCTCGTATGACCCATGTTTCTAGGAGAAAGTTATCACTTACCGATTCGGAGTCTTACTTAAAATTTTGGATACTGATTTTAAAATAACCCTATATACAATGGGGATTAACAGCACTTTTAGATTTTGTATGCTATCATTTCGTACATTTAAAAAAAAACTTTTTATTTTTTCCATAGGTGGTATATGATATTAAATTTTTTAACTTCGGGTCGGCGTTTTTTTTTGTGACGTCGTTGTATAACACTTTGTATGCAGCTTGCGGCTCACGTTTGACCGATTTGGTCAGAGACTCGCCTTCTTTATATGAAACAGTACACAATAACGTCACGCAAAGAGCGTGGGGATCTTGAATTTTGAACACTTGTAAATCCGAAACTACTTATCGTATTAAAACAAATAGAGTTCAGTTTTTATTCGTTTAAGCTATACTGTAACAAAGTTTCAAGCCATTTATGATTAAATGATTTATTATTATTATTATTTAATGAACCTGTTGTTAATCCCCATCTACAATAAAGACTTCATTTTAATCACAATACAATAATAGACAATATATTTTCAATTATTCAATGATAAGTTTTTTATGTTTATTACATTTATACATTTCTTAGCTAACGAGCTTTATCATAGTCATCGTATACTGCAGTAATTGTTTATAATTTAGAGTGCATACCGATTTGTTAAGTATATTTTGTTCAGATATATTTCATACCCACCACCACAACTTTCTCAATGCCATACAAAAGTCAAACACACTCAGTACCGAACATGAAATAACAACTCCCAGCCGCTTCCAGAACTCAGCGGTGCATTCAGACTAAAAATTACTGTGGTGGGTCGAATTATCAGATTAACCGCCATATTCTAAGTCGTTCCTCCAAAACTTTTTACACTCCACTCAACCTCGTCGTGGGTAAAAATGGTAGTGTGCGCTAGGCCTAACACGGAGTGGCTACGTTAACTTTGGCTCCTCCAGGTCCTTACGGAGTTATGATTTAGAATACCGATTTCGAGGAGTATTTCGAAGAGGTTTTCAATGAGGTTTCGTTAAGTCGAGGACGAGTTAGTTTTGGAGGAAGACTTAGAATATGGGTGTAAGACTCGCAGCTTAATCGCGCGAGTTGGGTGATATGCGTTCGCGCTTATTCTTCATCTTAGGCGGGGCCCTGTGGCGGTCTCTCTTGCGGCTAGACGAAGAACAGGATGACGAAGGGCTGGAGTCGGGAGGTGAGCCAGCGTCCTCCGCCGCCATACTAGCAGACTCAGGAGTGGAAGGCTCTAGAACGCTGTTGCGCAGCGCACGACGCTGTTCTTCCGTGTGTTGCGGGCAACGAGTTGATCTGGTGGTGAATTGGGTAATCGTGAGTACTCAGGGTTTGTGATAATATGACGACTCTGTATGAAATAAAACAGGGAGAAAAAAATAGCCCTTGACGAGTTTCTTGCCGGTTCTTCTCGTTACAATAGGGTTTGTGAACCGATGGCGTAGCTTCTTTAACGTTCATAAGTGCTTGTAACAGCCTAGACTGAATAAATGATATTGATTTGATTTATGACAGCATTCATCACATCAATTTAGGTTAAGGTAATGATAACCCGCCCTCCCCTGATCTTTTCAGGGGACTTTGGGGAACTGGGCGAAATGGTTCCGACTATGGTGACTGATCGCCCGTCCGGCTTTGCCGGCGTCCCTCCTTCTAAATAATAAAATAATAGGTTAAGGTATGAAGCGCTCATGGTGGCGCTTGACATACTGATCGTATTGAACCACGTTCGTTAAGCAACGCTCGGTCCGGCCAGGCCAGGTGTCGGATCGGTGACCGTAAAGTGGCATTACAACTGAGCGCTTCCGTGCTTCGGAGGCTTAAACCCGTCGGTCCCGGCTGTTGTCATCTGATAACAATCGTTAAGCCAAATCAGAGGCTTTATAGGTGGCTCGATAAACTCTGACACCAGTTACTGGCCGATTTGGAGAGTCCGAGCTATAAGTAAGACAGAAATCGGAGTCTTTTTTTTTTAATTAACTATGGTGAGACTCTGAGCCTTCATCATACCTGTTGTTAAGTATTGATAAGGCTGAAGATGGAAGCAAGCCTCTCCCGGAATCCTCAATCACTGAGGAACTGGCTATCTTATCTCTAACTGCCAGAACACAACAATGCTGAAAACATTTGGCAATGAAACTTATGGCGTCAGACTTAGATAAGATGGTGGTAGCTAGGCGGACTTACAACAAGTCCTACCACCAACCGAACCGAATACAATATGTACCCCCGCTGGGAATCGAACCCGGGACCCCTGGGTCTGGTACCGGTGGCTGTACCACTAGACCACAGAGGCGGATTTAGAGAGTCGAGGCTATAAGTAAATGCGGCAGGTGTGTCAGTAGCCGGCTTTAGTGTATAAAGGAAAAAAATCATGATTACCTAGTGCACAGCTTCTTAGTATGCTCAGACACAACACCACAGATCTGAAGCAGCAAGTTCTTCTTCTCGTTGGCTGTCATTGTCTCGTAAGTGGCACCACCATCAGGATCAGTGCTCTGGTTGCCGTTGTTGTTCCTGCTGCTACCGCTGGAATGCCAGTTTATTGCAGGCGAAATTGATCATATATATCACCCATATTTTTATTTCAATAATTACATTCGCATTGCTGTATTCTCGGAATATGGGATTGGGTGGTTTTTTAAACTTGTTGTCTTTGTATGCCTACTTAACATTCGCAATGCTATTTTATGAAGATACACTTAAATTAAAGTCATAGCTCGGACAGACTTAAATCTGATAACTTTTGTTGTCTCTATAAATGCTCTTCCTTATGCTATTTTCTACTTTCTACTTTCAAACTTTTCTTCTCTATTTTCTAATTGAAAACTTGAGTTTTTCATTCTCAATAGACTTAAAGAACAAGAAGAAAATAATTAAAACACAAACTTAAGTCCATAAGTATCACTTGAAAAAAAAAACAGCTGTTTACAAGATTCTTGCCGGCTACAGACTTTTTGAACAGATGACATTCATGAGCCTAAACTTGACTTTATATATAAGTTGATCATGCTCTGCTTTAAACTAAAAACATTGTATGAAATTGGCTAAAAAGTTAATAAAAGTTTTGAAATAACGACTTCATCAATAAACACATACTTATGAAGCTTGTTCGGCTTGCGGTTGTTATTGTTTTTTATTCTACGCTTGCGTCGCTCGCTCTGCAGTGATCCCCCGGCCCAGTCGGCATCGTCCTCGTCATCGCTCAAGAGTCCAGCATACGATGTGGGCTCACGGCTGTTAGATGCGATGCGACGCGACGCGATGCGGGAGCTATTGCGACCCATACCTTCAATGAAATAAATAAAACTCTTATACTTAAATAATCTTGTGAAACAGTCAAAAGTCAAATATTTTTATTCAAATAGATAGAGAAGTGCTTTTGAGTATTGTAGTCAAACTTTTATATCTTTTGAAATAGTCAATGTCAAATACTTTTATTCAAATAGATTGAGAATTGCTTTCGAGTATTGTAATTGAATATTTTTCAGATTTGTTTCAACAAAACATTATCTTGGTGTCTCCGTCTTTATATCCCTCCTAATAATAAGAATAATAATAATAAAGCTTTTTATTTCAAACCCATTTTACAATGCATGACTTAATACAAGTAAGTTTTACTTTAAAAGGTTTGAACCCATTCAGGTATAAGCCTCCTAGCTCAACCAAATGCTATAGTCAACCTTTATGCTGCAAGCTATTCATTTATGAAACTCCTTGCCTGACATAATAAGATTTGCACTGACCCTTAAATCTCTAAGTCCCAGGTTAAGGAGTTCTTCCTATCCCACAAGTCCTTTATGAACTCGGGCATTTTGTTTTCGTTCTCTGGTGCTGCATTAACTTTGATTTTATAATATGTATAAGTAGTATATTATGTATTCTATTGTATATTTATTAAAAGCATTAAATATTATGTACATAAATTATACACTTTAGTTTATTGATCTATTCCTTTCATTAATATTATTTCTGATCACTTCTACCAGGTCTATTACATTGTGGGTTGTCTGGAAGAAACCGCTGTTAAACGATAAAACCAACCTTTGTGCAACTGTCTTGTTAATGTTTCCATTGATGTATGTTCTGTCTGTATGTTGATATTGTTAAATAAATAAAGAATGTAAACAAAACTTACTTATAATTTTTGATATTTTGCATTTCAATGCGATATTTTTATACTTAAGATAAGTTTTAAATATAAAAATATTAGAAAAAAACAACTCGGCCAAAAGTGAATGATGTTTCTTTCGAATGCAAGGATATTCCTAGCATTGATGTGTCAATGCTGGCCAACAGGGTATTAAATATATAAAAGTATTGGAGAATTCCGACGGTGGTTCGAAAGTCTCGGTAGCTCAGTGGTTAGAGCATTGGACCTGTTTTCTAAAGGTTCGTGTCCCATCTGAAAATTCACTTGTCGCCCAGTTGTTTTTTTCCAATATTTTTCTATTTAAAATTTATCATAAGTATAAAACTTACTTAACCTCAAAAGTAGTGTTTTTTTTTACCTAAAAAATTAAATAACTAATAACAGAATGATAAGAACTAGTTTTAATTTTGAAAGTTGGTGGTTATACTCTGCGTTACTAACGCAGCAGTCATCTTATAGGGCGTAAAAGACAGCATTACTAACGCAGCAGTCATTTTATGGGGCATAAAAGACATACATGTTTGATTTTTTGGGGCGTATTCACCACCTAACTTTTTAATTACAAATATTTCTATAAATGCTGTTTTAACATTATGCACCTCAAAAATTAACGACTTTTTGTGTAAGAATCATATTTATAGGACCAATAACAACAAAGTTTTGAATTGATAAATCCATAATTTAAATTTTAGTTTTATGGTTCTCCTGAAAAGTTGTGTTTTGTTATCGTATTAGTTAACTGAAACTTATTGTTTTTGTGGAGTTATTACGAAAATGCAGATACGTTTGTTTACAAACATTCTTTCCTTATGATGGCTGGATGTCCTATAGACATCAGAATGTTAAAACTCTAGTAATAAGTCCAAGAATAATATAAGGCACTGACCCATGCATTTTTCCAGATGCGGTGCAAACCTCGTAGCTGACACTGGACGCTCACAATTCGGGCAGGAGCAATTGCTATCAGGAGTTTTTTTCATGATCGAAAAGCCAAATACATCGCATTCTGGTGTATTCACTATTTTATATACATCCTCATCTTCCTTTTCTCCTTCTATTAAATCAGTCAAGCCTGTTTTCAGGCCATGGTGAAACTCAAACAGGAAACCCACAGTAACATCATCAAAAACACTGTCGTAAATAAAATTGGCTGCCTCATCAGCATTGCTTTCACTTTGCATTATTTCAAAAAATTTGTTATTTAAGTCGCTCATGCTGAGTTCGCTTACAATTGTATTCATTTTTACTTGTAAAACAAAGTACTAGCACAGCACAGCTTTTAATTGCAACCCGTTGCAACTAAAAAACGTAGTGATTACTTGCTCAGTGGTTGCAACCTCAAACAAATTAAATTATTTTGGCCTGCTCGCGATAAAATTCGAGAATTTTGCGATGATTGCGAGATGTCAAGTAAATATATTATGTAGGTTTGAGAAATTGTACGGTAAAATCTAAAAAACGCTATGACCCCCGCGGTCCAAAACAAATTAAATCAGTTCACAACACAAATTAATGTAATGTACAAGTATTTTTTTTTATTATTCACAGCACAAAACTGAATGAGAGATTTGAATTAATTACGAAAGAATTAATTACTTCCTTGATTGCTGCTGTATAATCAATTATTTTGATTTGACTCGTTTGTTGTTTTCAATCACAAATTATATAGTAATGTACAAGTAATGTAAAACGTAGTGATTACATACTCTTTGAAGTAATGTACGCAAATTTTATAGTAATGTACTGTACAAGTTTTCAATGTCATAGCACAAATTATATAGTAGTACAGATAGGAATCAAGCCTGCTATTGGCCGTTTCTTAGTCTAATGTCAGCTTCACATTGATAGTGCGGCAAAGTCTATCGAACGACATATCGATATACTTAAAATTATCGATATCGATACAAGCAGCACTACAGCCCTAGTGTACTTTTTAAATCCTATACTTTTAAATGCTCAAATGAATAAAACAACAAAATAAGATTAATTTTTTATTTAATTCAAATCACAATAATACAACAATATGACTAACCTAGTAAAAAAAAATAAGTTATTATTAATAAACTGTAAAATTGCATTTTTAATGAAGTAATAAGTCATTACTTATAATCATTACCTATAAGCTAAAAAATAATGTATAAATACTAATTTTCAATACATAAGAAGTGTGAATGACTAAAATATAACATTTCTTTTATCAGTACATAATTGATGGAAGAAGTTAAACAATTATAAACAGTGATTTCAACAACTTGTGATACAACCCATGTGTTTAATGAAAAAGAAGAAACTTTTATTTAAATTTTTTAGAAGTGTTATGAGATGACAAGTAATACACTAACTATTACTAAGCGATGACATGTAGGAACCAGGTACCGATTTCATTTAATAGCAAATTTAGTGTTATTACATACTTAATGTTAGAATTAAAATAAGATTGCAAAAAAAAGAACGAAATTGGAATCTAGTTCTGGCTTTTTTCTTATTATGCACGGGAAAAATGCATTTACGCATTAGCACACTTAATGTAATGTGGGACTCGCCGAGCACAATGCCCGTCCTACCCATGCTGCCACTGGTCTCTTCTCCGGGATTCTGAGAACAAAGATACTTACATTGTATATAATAGCTGTATTGCAGCTACAAGTAACATATTTAAATGAAACAAAACCTGTAAAAAATCATTGCCTGCCAATCATCATCACATATAAAAAAATACAATTATTTTATTGATTGTAATTTTCTTTCAGTAGGTATACCTTTTGCGCTTTTCAAGTGCCAATTGATGCATAACAAAATTAATATTAATACTAGATTCTGAAAAAGACAATTTTATATTTTTATTTATTATTGTACAAAACTTATGAATTTGGACTCTACAAACAATAACAATGAAAAAATTTAAAGCATCAGCATGATGCTGAAGACCTCCAAACCAATCAATGTGAACTGTTTAAAAAACTTGTTTCTGATGTTGATCAGTATGTTTGGTTGGTGTGGATATTTGTTCATGACTTATTAATTATTTCAATCAGGATTCTTAAAATCATGACAAAAGAGGCATTGGGTCAAGGGCAAAGACAAAGAGTTTTATTCAAATAGAAAATTTTTTTTCCCTACCAAACATTTGGGACATCTTTGAACTGATAAGACGAACGGCCGCAACAAACTTATCAGCTTTAACAGAAACAAGAACATTTACAATGGAATGTTGTTGCCAAACACAAATCTACAATCTTGAAATATATTTAAATAAGAGGAAAATTTTCTTACACTCTGTTTTTCATACAAAAGTATCACATCCATACATTTTCTTTTAAATAATCATCTACCTTCGCTTAAGTGACTTTTTAACATATAATTTAAATTTATGGAAAAACATGTCATCTAAAAATGTTAGGTAACAAACAGTTAGGTACTTTCACATTTATGACATCAGTGAGGATATAAATTTACCTTCATTTGTTGTGATGATGTTGGTTGAAAGTGGTCATCTGTAGTTTTATGCAGCATTCGTATATCAGTTTTGCCACATAATGACAGGTCTTTGCTTAGTATGTATGCCCTTTATAAGGATGGATCTTAAATAATACAGAATTTGTGTCCATTGATGGCGATTTAAATTTTAATGACCTGAAAAAATATAGCAGCTTGGTATTACAAAATGGGTGTGTTATGGACTTTTTGGTAAATAAGACGCTGGCTAGCGCGACACGCTGCCAGCATGACGGACACTGAAGGTTGACAGAATAAAAAGACGACTATCGACTTGATCGCGACGACTAGGGAGATTTTCTCATGTATTGTTTTAGTGCCTTGTAAATAGTGAAATAAATCCTTTCTCTGCAATCCTGTGCTCATTGACGACCGACGCGACGCCCTTTCAACTGGTCCTTCGAGAATTAACAACCCAGTCCGTGGAAAATCAGAATGCTGACAAGAAGTAAAAGTGCGACTATCAGCGGGACCGTGGCCGACTTGCCACCACCGCCAGTCACGACTATACAATCCCAGGTATCTGTAGCTAAGACCGCCGCTTCCTGTACTTCCGAACGAGCACGCCGACAGCGAGCTTTAGACATTAAGCGCAAGGCAGCGGTACAGCTCGCTGACCTCGAGCGCCGCAGGATAGAGAACGAGGAAAAACTAATTCAAGATCAGATCGCCCTAGACATTGAGGCTTTAGATTTAGAGAGTTGTAACGGTGATGTTGACATTTGCCTACCGTCAAACAACCGCACGACGCGGAAGAACAATTTTGCGACGGCGAGTAACTGCGACCGTACTAAGCCGACAGACGCCGCACGTGATCCACCATCTGACTCGAACACAAAAATAGACAAGTTCCTAGCCAGACAGACAAGCGCCAAGGAACTGCCAGTCTTCACTGGAGCACCCGAAGAGTGGCTACTTTTCTACAGTCAATTTAAGATTACGACTCAGCTGTGCGGCTATAGTGATGACGAAAATATAGCTCGGCTAATGAGGTGCCTTCGGGGAGAAGCACGTGACTCCGTTTATGCTCTACTGACAAGCGCTTCAAATTTAGACCGAATAATCGACACACTACAACTAAGATTCGGGAGATCCGACATTATCATTGAGTCTATGATCACGAAAATTCAAGCTTACCGTGACATACGTCATGACGACCTGACGCAGCTTATGAAGTACGCGACCGAAGTGCAAAATATTGTGGCCGTCATGGTTTCGACCGAAAACGTAAGTCATTTACGTAATCCTACACTTATCCGTAATATTTTATCAAAGCTGCCGTCAAACCTCAAATATCAGTGGGGAATTGACAAATTAAGACGAGGAATGTACGACATTACTCTAGAAGACGTAGCGGAATGGCTAATGGAAGTAGCAAAGGCGACAGCTGAATTTACTACGACACCATCAAGCTCGCGCATATACGACAAAAGAAGTTACAATCGTGATTACAGGCACAATGACAAACATGTTCCTGTCATGACTACGAACAAGTCAAACAAAGATTGTCAGAAATGTCACAACAACCATGACTTACAGAAATGCCCAGATTTTTTGCGCCTTTCCATAGATGACAGATGGAACTTTGTCACAACGAAAAAACTGTGTTTCTCATGTCTGTCACCCCGACATCAACTAAAAGCTTGCACTACGAAAGCTAAGTGTGGTATGCAAGGATGTGAGCGCGTACACCAGAGAATTTTGCACGCTGAGCCTAGACAGGCGGCACATGACGACGCCACGCTTATGCCAGCTAGCAGTGACGATCCTAATGACACTATTATTGCGACTACTCAGTCTTTGACGCAGCCCAGCCACGTACTGTTGAAAGTCATTCGAATCGTCGTGAGCGGGAGAAATGGCGATATCGAGACATCGGCCCTGTTGGATGAAGGTGCTGCCGTGAGCCTGATCGACGCGTCATTGGCTGCGCGCGCCGGCATTGACGGCCCGCTGCGACCTCTGCGGATCTGCGGCGCGCACGGCATGACATCGCTTGACTCTACGTCGCGTTCCGTTTCCTTTAATGTTCGCGGTCGCAATAATACTGAAATATTTAAGTTAGTTAATGTTCGTACTGTAAATAATTTGAAATTACCTGTAAATAATTTTCCTGTAAATAAGAATGTTGTAGATAGAAACTTTTTAATTAACTACTTCGATAAAGACGACCTGACATTTGACAAAGTTGACATGTTAATAGGACAGGATAATATTGACCTTATAGTGACACGACAAATCATACAATGTGGTCCTCGACACGGACCAATTATCTCCAAGACAAAATTGGGGTACGTATTGCATGGAGTTGTTAATATGAAAGGTCTTTCGAATGATACGGTTGTTTTACACTGTGAATGTGAGGACTTGAATGATTTGTATAGCAAGACTTTTCGTACAGAAGATTTTGGAGTCAAGCTGAGCTCCGACACTCCCCGGTCTCAGGAGGATATGCAAGCCCTGGACATCATGAAATCGACGACTAGGTACTTATACGATCTGAAGCGCTGGGAGACCGGTCTTCTTTGGCGGGATGACAGCGCTCGTCTGCCTGTCAGTTTCAACCAGGCCTTTGTTAGGTTGAAGGGCATTCAACGCAAGATGGCGAAGCTTCCTGAGTTTGCCGAGAAATACCAGCAGAAGATCGAGGATTATATCAAGAAGGGGTATGCACGTAAGTTGACATTTGATGAGGCGCGGAACAGGTCAGACAAGACTTGGTATCTACCTCATTTTGCAGTGTTCAACCCCAATAAGCCCAACAAATTACGATTTGTGACAGATGCGGCAGCCAAATCCGATGGAATGTCGTTAAATGACTTTCTTCTGCCAGGGCCAGACTTCCTAAATTCTCTGCCAGGGATGTTACTGCAATTTAGATGTCATCGCTACGCGATAATGGGAGACATCCAAGAGATGTTCCATCAGGTGCGAATTATTGAGCAAGACCGACAAGCTCAGCGGTTCCTGTGGGCCCATGACGAGTACCAGATGGACGTGATGATTTTTGGCGCGGTTTGTTCTCCCTCATCAGCCCAGTACGTCAAGAACGCAAACGCACTCCGATTTGCAGAGACACACCCTGACGCGGTCAAAGCCATCACGGACCATCACTATATGGATGATCTGATCTTGTCAGTTGACACACTAGACCAGGGGACGAAGATTATCCAGGACGTGGTCAGCATTCACGCTGACGGTGGTTTCAACATGACAAGCTTTATGAGCAACTCCAAGGAAATTTTATCTTGTTTGCCGAAAGAGAAGCTGTCAAATTCTGGTGCCAAAGTGCTGAATGACACCACTGACCTAACAGTGGAGCGAGTTTTAGGCGTCAAGTGGACACCTGGTGACGACAAGTTCGTATTTTCAAACCTGTGTGACGTCATCGATAGTCAAGCAGACGGCCGGCCTACAAAGCGGCATATTTTGAAAGTATGCATGTCCGTTTTTGACCCTTTAGGATTTTTACTTTTTGTGACGATAAAAGCCCGAATTATCTTACAAGACATTTGGAAGACCAAAATAGGCTGGGATGACGAGGTGACCGGTGACCTCAATGACAGATGGCGGTCATGGTTGCAGGAGCTTCGAGTGGCAATCGGACTGCATATTCCGAGATGGTTTCTTAGCATTCAGACTGATCTGTCAAAGCCAGTCGAAGTGCATGTGTTCTGCGACGCCAGCACCAGGGCCTTTGCTGCAGTGGCCTATCTGAGGTCCACGTTGACTGACGGTAGTTATCACGTCTCAATGATAATGGCTAGAGCTCGTGTTGCACCACTGAAGGTTTTAAGCGTCCCGAGGTTGGAGCTTCAAGGTTCTGTGTTAGGTGCGAGAATGGCACAGTCGATCAAGAAATACATCGACCTGACTATCAGCCGTACTATTTATTGGTCTGACTCCAAGACTGTCTTGAGCTGGATACGATCTGAAGCGGGCCGCTTCAAACCTTTCGTTGCACACAGGATCAGCGAGATCGCTGACTTAACTGACCCAAGTGATTGGAGGTGGGTCCCCACGCACTTGAATCACGCTGATCTTGCAACTAGAGACAAGACATGTGACGTCGCGCATACGCCTTGGATTACTGGGCCAGACTTTCTCCGACAAGAGGAAGATGCATGGCAGATGAAAGATTCCCATGCAACCGAAGAAGTGGTGAATTCCGATCCAGAGGTAAAGGTTGCGTTTGTCATTACCTCGCATTCGAATGACAGCTTGCCAAACCTAGCTCGTTTCTCTTCATATTGGCGACTAGTAAGAGCGACAGCGTGGATCTTGAGATTTCGTCACAATTTGACAAATAGGAGTGAACGTCGAAGTGGAGAGCTCTTGGCTGACGAGATCACAGAGGCAGAGCTGCTCCTTACCCAAGACAGCCAGCAGCGTTCATTCCCAAATGAAACTCATACTTTACAGACGACCGGCAAAGTAGACAAAAATAGTCGCCTATTCCAGTTAGTTCCGTTTTTAGACGCACCACAGGGGCTCATTCGTGCACGTGGTCGTATCGACTCCGCCGATGTGGAATATGACACGAAGAATCCCATCATATTGTCTCCGTCTGACGATTTTACGCGGCTGATAGTTATGCAGTACCATAAAGATGCTGCGCACTGTGGTAAAGAAAAGGTGTTTAACGACATACAACAGAAATTCTGGATTTTGCGTGGTCGATCGGCTGTTAAAGCGGCTTTGCGTACTTGTCAAGTATGCAAGAACAATCGAGCCATGCCGACGCCACCACTTATGGGACAGCTACCAATAAGCCGACTGACACCAATTAAAGTCTTTGCCTATACTGGACTGGATTATTTTGGACCCATGGTAATTAAAATCGGACGACGCCATGAAAAGCGGTATGCGGCTCTGTTTACGTGCATGACAGTAAGAGCCGTCCATATTGAGTTGGTCGATGATTTGACGTCTGACAGTGCCATTATGGCTCTGAGGCGCTTCATAGCCAGACGTGGCACTCCTAATGAAATTTGGAGTGACAACGCCACAACTTTTAAAGGCGCCGATAAGGAGCTTTGACGACACGTCGAGAACCTGGATGCCGACAGATTGCGTCAGTTCTTCAGTGTTCGTCGTATTGAATGGAAGTTTATCTGCCCGAGTTCTCCTCACCATGGCGGATGTTGGGAGAGAATGGTGAGGTCTATCAAGACGGCACTGAAGATGACCTTAAAGGAACAAGTTACGACTGAGCAGACTTTACAGACCCTATTGGCTGAGGCTGAATCTATGGTAAACAGTCGACCACTGACCCATATTTCTCTCGATAACAAGGATTCCACCCCTTTGACGCCTAATCATTTTATTTTTGGGGGACAAACTGACTTTGCACACCAGCCATTGGCAGAATTCAATGACAGAGATTTGTTAAGAAAGTCCTGGCGTCACTCCCAACGTTTAGCGGACCTTCTGTGGAAGCGGTGGATGAAAGAGTACTTGCCAACCCTTACCAGACGTGGTAAGTGGTTTCAGACTGCAGAGCCACTGAAAGCAGGAGACGTCGTAGTGGTCTGTGATGACCAGCTTCCACGGACCCAGTGGCCTAAGGGTATCCTGGACGCAGTATACCCAGGTGCTGATGGCCAAGTTAGGGTAGCAGATGTCAGGACTTTGACAGGAGTCTACAAGAGACCAGTGACTAGACTTTGCCGACTAGACATTAGACATGACTAATTTTTTGTAAATCGACTTGATTGACATTATTGCCTTAACCCTCGACTACCGAACGGGTCTGACTGACCTGACCTGGTTTGACTGACCTGACTCGAACTGGTCTGACTGGCCAGACCCGACTGGTCTGGCTGACCCGACCCGACTGGTCTGGCTGACCCGACCTGGTCCGCCTGCCTGACCTGACGGGGCCTGACTGAGTATTGCCTTGCAATACTGGAATGTTATGGACTTTTTGGTAAATAAGACGCTGGCTAGCGCGACACGCTGCCAGCATGACGGACACTGAAGGTTGACAGAATAAAAAGACGACTATCGACTTGATCGCGACGACTAGGGAGATTTTCTCATGTATTGTTTTAGTGCCTTGTAAATAGTGAAATAAATCCTTTCTCTGCAATCCTGTGCTCATTGACGACCGACGCGACGCCCTTTCAGGGTGAATTAACTCAATGTTCACAAGACATAGGTTTATGTGAAAAAATATAATATAAATATAAATAAATTTTAAAGTTAATGATTTCCATTTCTTCAGAAGTTCTAAGTACTAACCTTCAGGCATCTCATTAATCAAGTTTTCACGCTTGGTGTCTGCTTGAGATCTTTTCAAGCATGTTCAGAATGTAGATCCTTGGTCACAAATTATCGCCATAGGAGGGACCTGTTTGTTTTACAGCCTTCACAACTTCCTGAAAACAAAAATACAAGTTTTTTTATATAGGTTATTGAACATAAACTCACACTCCGTAAATCCTTTGCAGAGTTGGCAGATCATCAAGCTACTAATTTAAACTTACTGTTATAATGTTTTTCAATGTAGCAGCAGCGGTAGTTCCTTCACAAACATAAAATGCTACCAATTGTTGTGGATAATTTATTCTCGTGAAAGTCGTTCGTTACTCGTTAAAACGTTCACAGCAGCCGTAGGAATCACCCCTACAACAAGGTGGTTCGTAGTTTTTAAAAAAAAAAATGCTTCACAAGTCAAAACTCCATGTTGAGGTTGCCATTTTCGAACCACAGATTAACGAGCCGCGCAATTTGACAGCTCTTACTAATACTCTTAAAATTATCATAGTTCCTCATTATTCTGTGAACAGATAGGAATCAAGCCTGCTATTGGCCGTTTCTTAGTCTAATGTCAGCTTCACATTGATAGTGCGGCAAAGTCTATCGAACGACATATCGATATACTTAAAATTATCGATATCGATACAAGCAGCACTACAGCCCTAGTGTACTTTTTAAATCCTATACTTTTAAATGTTCAAATGAATAAAACAACAAAATAAGATTAAATTTTTATTTAATTCAAATCACAATAATACAACAATATGACTAACCTAGTAAAAAAAATAAGTTATTATTAATAAACTGTAAAATTGCATTTTTAATGAAGTAATAAGTCATTACTTATAATCATTACCTATAAGCTAAAAAAAAATGTATAAATACTACTTTTCAATACCTAAGAAGTGTGAATGACTAAAATATAACATTTCTTTTATCAGTACATAATGATTGAAGAAGTTAAACAATTATAAACAGTGATTTCAACAACTTGTGATACAACCATGTGTGTAATGAAAAAGAAGAAACATTTATTTAAATTTTTTAGAAGCGTGATGACTTGACAAGTAATACACTAACTATTACTAAGCGTTGACATGTAGGAACCAGGTACCGATTTCATTTAATAGCAAATTTAGTGTTATTACATACTTAATGTTAGAATTAAAATAAGATTGCAAAAAAAAGAACGAAATTGGAATCTAGTTCTGGCTTTTTTCTTATTATGCACGGGAAAAATGCATTTACGCATTAGTGCATTACACTAAGTCGGTCACTTAATGTAATGTGGGACTCGCCGAGCACAATGCCCGTCCTACCCATGCTGCCACTGGTCTCTTCTCCGGGATTCTGAGAACAAAGATAGGTACATTGTATATAATAGCTGTATTGCAGCTACAAGTAACATATTTAAATGAAACAAAACCTGTAAAAAATCATTACCTGCCAATCATCATCACATATAAAAAAATACAATTATTTTATTGATTGTAATTTTCTTTCAGTAGGTATACCTTTTGCGCTTTTCAAGTGCCAATTGATGCATAACAAAATTAATATTAATACTAGATTCTGAAAAAGACCCTTTTATATTTTTATTTATTATTGTACAAAACTTATGAATTTGGACTCTACAAACAATAACAATGAAAAAATTTAAAGCATCAGCATGATGCTGAAGACCTCCAAACCAATCAATGTGAACTGATTTAAAAAACTTGTTTCTGATGTTGATCAGTATGTTTGGTTAGTGTGGATATTTGTTCATGACTTATTAATTATTTCAATCAGGGTTCTTAAAATCATGACAAAAGAGGCATTGGGTCAAGGGCAAAGTCAAAGAGTTTTATTCAAATAGACCATTTTTTTTCCCTACCAAACATTCGGGACATCTTTGAACTGATAAGACGAACGGCCGCAACAAACTTATCAGCTTTAACAGAAACAAGAACATTTACAATGGAATGTTGTTGCCAAACACAAATCTACAATCTTGAAATATATTTAAATAAGAGGAAAATTTTCTTATACTCAGTTTTTCATACAAAAGTATCACATCCATGCATTTTCTTTTAAATAATCATCTACCTTTGCTTAAGTGTCTTTATAACATTTAAATTTATGGAAAAACATGTCAACTAAAAATGTAAGGTAACAAACAGTTAGGTACTTTCACATTTATGACATCAGTGAGGATATAAATTTACCTTCATTCGTTGTGATGATGTCGGTTGAATGTGGTCATCTTATGCAGCATTTGTATATCAGTTTTGGCACATAATGACAGGTCTTTGCTTAGTATGTATGCCCTTTATAAGGATGGATCATAAATAATACAGAATTTGTGTCCATTAATGGCGATTTAAATTTTAATGACCTGAAAAAATATAGCAGCTTGGTATTACAAAATGTGTGAATTAACTCAATGTTCACAAGACATAGGTTTATGTGAAAAAATATAATATAAATATAAATAAATTTTAAAGTTAATAATTTCCATTTCTTCAGAAGTTATAGGTACTAACCTTCAGGCATCTCATTAATCAAGTTTTCATGCTTGGTGTCTGCTTGAAATCTTTTCAAGCATGTTCAGAATGTAGATCCTTGGTCACAAATTATCGCCATACGAGGGAACTGTTTGTTTTAAAGCCTTCACAACTTCCTGAAAACACAGATACAAGTTTTTTTATATAGGTTATTGAACATAAACTCTCACTCCGTAAATCCTTTGCAGAGTTGGCAGATCATCAAGCTACTAATTTAAACTTACTGTTATAATGTTTTTCAATGTAGCAGCAGGGGTAGTTCCTTCACAAACATAAAATGCTACCAATTGTTGTGGATATTATTATTTACTCTCGTGAAAGTCGTTAATCGTTAAAACGTTCACAGAATAATGAGAAAATATGATAATTTTAAGAGTATTAGTAAGAGCTGTCAAATTGCGCGGCCCGGTAGTCTGTGGTTCGAAAATGGCTACCTCAACATGGAGTTTTGACTTGTGAAGCATTTTTTTTTTTAAAAACTACGAACCACCTTGTTGTAGGGGTGATTCCTACGGCTGTCCTGGGGTAGCTCCTCATCTAGTCACTATGGCAGTAGGATTTTGGATATTTTACATATTAATAATTTATGCCTACTAAATACAGGAAAAATTACTCGTAGAACTAAACCAGATGAAGGCAGAAGTGTGCCTGACTTATCCATTGTTTCTCCTAGCCTTGCTAGTTCCTTAACATGGGATACTTTAGATTCCACCTTTGGTAGTGACCATTATGTAATTGTAATTACCTTCAAGAATATGTCACTAAAGCAACCAAAGAAAAATCCTCCACGACTGAAACATAAATTAGATGAGGATAAATGGAATATTTTTAAGTTACAAATTGAAAAGTACTTATTTACTCGAACCATGTAGTGTACTAGGAATGAACAAACTTGATATTATACAATCAAAAGCCCTCCGCATTGTTACTGGCGCCATGAAATCTAGCCCCACAAATGCTCTACAAGTAGAGTGTTCTGATCCACCTTTGAAACTTAGACGACAGTTCCTCTCTGACAGATATCTTTTTCGAGCTTTGCAATTACTTAACCATCCACTCTATAGTAAACTTTCTAAACTACTAGAACTTGTGGAATCCTCTTCATATTGGTCACACAAACAAGTGCCATGCCTTATTGTAAGCTTTAGTAAATTTTGCTCCTTTCAAGCTCCAACTCACAGGTCATCATATCTCCCAATTTTTTCACAAAACTATGATTGTTTGATCCTGTCACCAAATATTCATTTCAACATAGATTTTCATAAAAATGACGTAAATACTAAATATAACTTCAATTTTCTATTGGGTGAAGAGTGGCATGATTACCATCAAATTTATTGCGATGCTTCATAATTGGCTTTCAATAGTAATGTAGGTGTTGGAATATTTCACAATCAGTACCACATTGTTCAAAAGGTTAAACTCCCGCCTGAGACTTCAGTGTTTACTGGCGAATGTTTCGGCATTCTAAAATCATTAGAATATGTAAAAAATTTTAAATTAAAGAAAGTCATTATCTTCTCCGACTCCAAAAGTGCACTAGAAGCCCTGCTAAAATGTCCCTTTAAAAGCAATTTATGTTACCACATTATAATAGAATGTCAAAATTTACTCCACCAATGTTTATTAGATGGTTATGAGATAAATTTTGTTTGGGTGCCTAGTCATAGTGATATTTCAGGCAATGAAAAAGCTGACCAACTAGCAAAAGAAGCTATAGTTTCTGGAGATATATTTCCTTACAGAAATTATTGCTATGATCTATGTGCTCAGGCAAAAGTTTTTCTCAATAGATCATGGGAAACCCAGTGAAACATTAGTAGCCAATACAAAGGCTCTTATTACAAACTTATCCAACCAGATATACCCTGTACGCCTTGGTTTAGCAAAATGAAGATTGGTAAAGTGCCATACTTGTACTCCTGCCCATCTTGCAAGGCTTCGAATTGTTCCTGACTCAATGTGTGAATGTGGCACCGGTTTGGGAGATGTCAATCATATATTTTTTTCCTGTCCTCTTTACGATCACGCTTCCTTTTATGACTCCTTAATCTCCCTCAGAATCCCACTTCCGACCTCTATTTTACTTCTTTTAAATAGTAATAGTATTAATGTGTACAAATGTATCTCTATATTTATAACATCCAATAATATCAGAATATGAACTTGTAACATCTATATACTTACCGATATCCTATCCACTATCCAAATCCTAAATTGAGTTCTGTAAATATTTATTTATTATAAAAAATAGATGTTTAGAGCATAGAGCAAGCCATTCATAAAGAAGAAGAAGAAGACCATACACTAATAGTACTTGTACATTACTATATAATTTGTGAAGAACACTTTCACGAGAATAAATTATATCCACAACAATTGGTAGCATTTTATGTTTGTGAAGGAACTACCCCTGCTGCTACATTGAAAAACATTATAACAGTAAGTTTAAATTAGTAGCTTGATGATCTGCCAACTCTGCAAATGATTTACGGAGTGAGAGTTTATGTTCAATAACCTATATAAAAAAACTTGTATCTGTGTTTTCAGGAAGTTGTGAAGGCTTTAAAACAAACAGTAGCTTATTACGAGTTTGGCAAACTTGACTTTACAGTAAACGTTAACGTAAAATGTAGCTCTGTCTCTTTCATATTTAGCGACTGTTTTACCGACATGAGCAGTGTATCCGATAGTCTACGCTCACGAGTCCTGTAAATGTCATGTTAAGCAAATCTACATTCTGAACATGCTTGAAAAGATTTCAAGCAGACACCAAGCGTGAAAACTTGATTAATGAGATGCCTGAAGGTTAGTACTTAGAACTTCTGAAGAAATGGAAATCATTTACTTTAAAATTTATTTATATTTATATTAATTTTGTTTTACATAAACCTATGTCTTGTGAACATTGAGTTAATTCACACATTTTGTAATACCAAGCAGCTATATTTTTTCAGGTCATTAAAATTTAAATCGCCATTAATGGACACAAATTCTGTATTATTTAAGATCCATCCTTATAAAGGGCATACATACTAAGCAAAGACCTGTCATTATGTGCCAAAACTGATATACGAATGCTGCATAAAACTACAGATGACCACATTCAACCGACATCATCACAACGAATGAAGGTAAATTTATATCCTCACTGATGTCATAAATGTGAAAGTACCTTAAATTTTTTGTTGACATGTTTTTCCATAAATTTTAATTATATGTTATAAAGACACTTAAGCGAAGGTAGATGATTATTTAAAAGAAAATGCATGGATGTGATACTTTTGTATGAAAAACTGAGTATAAGAAAATTTTCCTATTTAAATATATTTCAAGATTGTAGAAATGTGTTTGGCAACAACATTCCATTGTAAATGTTGTTGTTTCTGTTAAAGCTGATAAGTTTGTTGCGGCCGTTACAATACAGCTATTATATACAATGTACCTATCTTTGTTCTCAGAATCCCGGAGAAGAGACCAGTGGCAGCATGGGTAGGACGGGCATTGTGTTCGGCGAGTCCCACATTACATTAAGTGACCGACTTAGTGTAATGCGCCAATGGGTAAATGCATTTTTCCCATGCATAATAAGAAAAAAGCCAGAACTAGATTCCAATTTCGTTCTTTTTTATGCAATCTTATTTTAATTTTAACATTAAGTATGTAATAACACTAAATTTGCTATTAAATGAAATCGGTACCTGGTTCCTACATGTAATCGCTTAGTAATAGTTTTTTATTATTTTATTACTTGTCATCTCATTTTTTTTTTTTTTTTTTTTTCATATTTGTTCTTTTTCTAACATGCGATCGGTCCTTGAACCATAAGCAGTTGTTGTGGTCTTATTAGTGGCGTGTAGGCATGCCTTTCCAATGTCAAGCTGCCTTCATGTTTTGCTAACTAGTAGTGTTTGTGTTGTCCCAAGTATGCAGTCTCTTCAGACGTCTTGTCCGCAATGGTTCAATAAGACTCCGGGCCAGTTTGTTGTGATGATTACTGATTCGCTCTTTATACGAACTTATGCTTTTAGCAATTTGCTCTTTAACTGTTAGGATTTTCAGATAATCATGAACTTCATCCATTCTTGTAAACCATGGGGCATTGACTATTGTTTTCAGCACACTGTTTTGGAATCTTTGCAGAATTTCTATATTGGATGTTTTTGCTGAACCCCACAGCTGTATACCATAGGTCCATATAGGTTTTAGTATGGCTTTATATATCATGACCTTGTTCTCAACGGACAGCCGCGAGTTTCTACCCATTAGCCATTCTAGGGATCTTGATCTAAAGTTTAGCTCATCACGCTTCTTCTGAATATGTATTTTCCAGGTTTGCCGTCTGTCGAGGTGAAAGCCAAGGTATTTGACGCTTGTGTTATGTGGTAGGACCTCATCACCTAGCTTAACAGGAGGGCAATCTTCTTTCCTCAAGGTGAATGTGATGTGATTTGATTTAGTTCCACTAGCTTTAATTCTCCAAGACTGCATCCAGGAATGAACATTATTCAAATGTTCTTGCAGATTTCTTGATGCTACTTCGGGATCTGTGTCATTTGATAATATGGCAGTGTCATCTGCAAAAGTGGCTGTTACGACGTTCTCTGACTCTGGTACATCAGCTGTGTAGATGATATATAGCGAGGGTCCCAGCACAGATCCTTGAGGAACTCCTGCTTTTATATCGTAAAAATTGGAGGTAGAGTTGTTGATTTTGACATAGAAGATGCGACTATCTAGGTAGGACTTCAATAGGAGGTACAGATTATTAGATAAGAGCTTTTTTAGTTTGTAAAGCAGGCCGTTGTGCCAGACCTTGTCAAAAGCTTGCTGCACATCTAAGAACACTGCCGAGCAGTACTTCTTATTTTCTAAGGTGTTCCTAATGTGCTCGCACACCCTATGTACTTGCTCGATGGTTGAGTGATTCCTTCGAAATCCAAACTGATGCTCAGGAATGATTGCATTATTAGTCAATGTTTCATTAAGGCGTGACAGGATGATCTTCTCAAGTACCTTTGATAGTACAGGTAGGAGGCTTATCGGTCTATATGAAGATGGCAAATGTGGTGGTTTTCCTGGCTTTGGAATCATTGTTATTTGCGAGACTTTCCATATACTTGGAAAGTACGCAACTCGTAATACAGCATTGAACAATGATGTAATAAAAACGATACCTTTCCGCGGCAGGTTACGCAACACCTCTGCTGTGATTAGTTCAAATCCTGGTGCTTTTTTGAGGTCTAGATCCATTATTATTCGACGAACTTCTGCAGGCGTACAGCACCGAATAGGGGGACTTAGCTGGAGATCGCTATTAAGGAATTCCATAACCTCACGGTCAATGCTTTCGTTGCCAATGTCAGTATTGGGTGTAAAAACGCTGCTCAGAAATATTCCAAATGCTTCAGCTCGCTCTTCGTCCGTTTTACTCCACGTTCCATTCTCATTTTTAAGTGGATGTCTAGGAGTTTGTGGCTTTTCGCGGGATTTGGCTGTTCTCCACAGTGAGTATTCGTTCTTAACTGAAGCTGTTGGGGTTAAACTTTGTAAATGTTGCTGTAATGTTTCATTTTCTATATCCAACAAAAGCTGTTTAAGGCTAGCGGCTGCTTTGTTAAAATCTCTTTTGTCTGCGGGATGACGACTGCAATGCCACACTCTTCTAAGACGCCGTTTTTCTAGGACTTTTTCCTTGACAATGTTCGGCACGGTTTGATCTTTCGCAATATTGGACGATTGCTGAAGAGGCGGAGTGCAATTCCAAGCAGCTTTTTGTATCATCTTGGTTAGATACTCAGCAGCATCATCAATATCGTCCTTCGTTTTAAGGCTGATTTTAAGGTCCAGGCTTTCACTTAAATTAAGTTGAAATGCTCTCCAATCTGTGTGTCTGTTATACAAGTACGGAGGCACAGCTCTTTTTATTACTGTTGAACTCACTGTTGCAATCACTGGAGTATGGTCTGATGAAGAGTCGAAGCAACTTTCTACGTCCAAAAAATGTGTTTGCACTCCCTTGTAAATGAAGAAGTCAAGCAGGTCTGGTATTTTCAGTGGGTCTGCAGGCCAGTAAGTAGGTTGCCCAGTTGAGAGAATGTTGAGATGCGATTTCTCTAGACTCTTGCGGAGGTTTCGACCTCTAGTTGTGATAAGACGCGAGCCCCACATTGTGTGTTTGGAATTCCAATCTCCTCCCGCTATAAACCTATTGCCTACTGATTGGAAATAGGTACTAAAATCTTCCTCAACCGTTTCAGGATTTCTATTTTGCTTTGGAGGGCAGTAAACAGATGATAACGTAATCGGACTTTGCTTGTCATATATCATTATTGATGTCGCTTGTATTTTAGCAGTCCGGTATTCTGGCAATACTTGATGGTTAATGCTTCGTCTGATGATTATTGCCGTACCAGCATGTGCTGCACCGCTCGGATGATAAGTTGCATAAGTGTTATAACCATCTATGTGGAGTGATGATTTGTTTGTTAGATGAGCTTCAGAAATCAGTAACACATCAAGATTTTGTATTTTCATTAAAATTTCTGCTTCCTCCTTCTTGCCCAGTAAGCCGTTGATGTTCCAGGAGGCAATTCTAAGGCCCGTTTAAACGACTAGTTTATTGACAAGTGTTGTCAAGAGACTCATAAGGGTACCCATTTGGTCTATTAGACGATCTAGCTTTTCAGCTTGCTTGGCTATGATTGTTTCTAGGTTTGTTCCTGCTGTGACTTGCGCGTATGTTATATCTGGTTGAGCGAATGTTGGTTTATCATTAATATTTGTTGGGTTTTCAGGCATTTCCAGGTTTTCCTTATTCAGATTAGTCACTCTGTTTGATGGGATTCTTGTGACTAATTTCCTTTTTTGTATTTCTTGAAAGACCTTACAACCTTTGTAGTTAGCAGCATGATCACCCAAGCACAGGGCACATTTTGCTGGTTCTTTTCTATCTTTTTTTGGGCAGTCTGCAGTATTGTGATTTTCAGCACACTTGACACATCTATAAGGGCGTAAGCAGTAGTTCCTGGTATGTCCATACTGTTGACAACGTTTACTTGTCATCTCATAACGATTCTAAAAAATTTAAATAAATGTTTCTTCTTTTTCAATAAACACATTGTTGTATCACAAGTTGTTGAAATCACTGTTTATAATTGTTTAACTTCTTTCATCAATTATGTACAATAGAAATGTTATATTTTAGTCATTCACGCTTCATAGGTATTGAAAACTAGTATTTATACATTATTTTTTAGCTTATAGGTAATGATTATAAGTAATGACTTATTACTTCATTAAAAATGCAATTTTACAGTTTATAAATATTAACTTATTTTTTTTTTACTAGGTTAGTCATATTGTTGCATTATTGTGATTTCGAATTAAATAAAAATTTAATCTTATTTTGTTGTTTTAATCATTTGAACATTTAAAAGTATAGGATTTAAAAAGTACACTAGGGCTGTAGTGCTGCTTGTATCGATATCGATAATTTTTAGTATATCGATATGTAGTTCGATAGACTTTACCGCACTATAAATGTGAAGATGACATTAGACTACGAAACGGCCAATAGGCTTGATTCCTATAATCTGTGTTCCTATCTGTCTGTACTGTATTCTCTATAGCTTCATGGTACTTGTACATACTTGTATTGTACATTACTATCTATATAATTTGTGCTTGTTGTACATTGGTGAAGTTACTAGTTGGTTTGGTAGTGGTTTGGTACCTACCCTATTTTAATTTCTGGATACGTTGCACGTGCGCTAGGAGTAATTGTGTTCTGTGGTGCATACAAACAAACAGTCAACCTAAGAACTGTATTTGCCATGTTTCAACGTGAATAAATTATTTAACCTACATGGAGGCTAGACGACGGCCACGATATTCGAACCAGGACTACCTTGAAATGGTATTGTGTTACCGCGAATGTGGCGAAATACTGATAAGTGCTGCTCAATTATACAAGGAAAGGTTCGGTGCGAACGTCTGTACGTCTACCATACAGAACGCTTTGTATCGGTTTCGAGAGAATGGTTCTTTCGATTTAAAGGTAACAGATTCGGGTAGACAACGCGACCTTATTGCGGAAGATGAAATACTTGATTATTTACAAAAGCATCCAAAGGCGCGTACATGTGATATTGCCGCAGCTGTAGGTGTTAGCCGTAATTTTGTGAGGATTTTTTTTATTAATGAGGGAATCGAAAGGAATTCTGGTTCAAAAGACAAACGAACTAACTCTCCAACCCAAACTGTAAATTTAACTGATCGTGTGGAATTTTGCTATTGGCTTTGTCAGGAACGCAGGCAGATTTTATGGACAGATGAACAGAAATTCACACAAGTTGGGATGTCAAACCGTTGCTCACATTACATAGAAAATCAAAGAGTGGTACATCCCAACAAGCAACAATTTTGTGTTGGTGTATGGGCTGGTATCATAGGCGACTATGTACTAGGTCCTGTGTTTGTGAGTCAATTGAAAACTGAGGATTACTTTGAACTTCTTAAGACACAGGTAAATGACTTGTTGGAAGATGTTCCCTTAGAATTGTTAAAAGGGATGTACTTCCAACTCAAAGGTGCTGCAACACACTTCTCACCCTGTGTCCGTGAGTACTTAGATGTTACATATGGCGACAGGTGGATTGGTCGTGGAGGGCCAGTGCCATGGCCAAAGGAATCTCAAGACTTGAATCCATTCAATTTTTTCTTTTGGCCAAAAGTGAAGAGACTTGTGTATGGTAAAGCTAGAAATACCTTTAGTGATAAAAATAAACTAAAAAAACGTATCAAGAATGCATTCTATATTATCAAAAAAGATAAAGAATCCCTCAAAAACATTGCATGTCAAGTATACAAGCGTGCTGATTTGTGTAGAGAATTAGAAGGTGTTTGTGTTACTAAATTTTTCACAAAGTCTTTAAAAAAAGAACTAATAATTAAGTGATTGAATTTCAAATATGCCAAAGCGTTTTATAATAAGTAAAAATTTATTGATCTATTTGGGGCCTCATTCTGCAAAAAATTAGTATGCATTCAATTGCAGTGGGCTTTACACAGTTCATGTTTCCACAATGTAAAAACACAACAATTGCAACACAATTGAGATATGATTATGACAAAATGTTTGTAGAGTTAGGTCACTGGACTGTCATCGGACTGCCCGGCACCCCTACTGCCTAACGGTTTTGCTATTGCTATCAAACTTAAAACTATCGTAAAACCCTTCAAGGACAGGGTTTTTGTCTAAATCCTACACAATATGTCTTCATCTATTAGAGTAATTATTGCATTTTTAGTATTTTTTTTTATAATAACTGGGCAGGTATTTGACCAAAATCGTGCTTAATAAACAGGACGTGGTCCACAGACCTATACCAAGATAGATGGTAAAAGTGTACCTATCTTGCATCTCGAAAGTTTGATCTGCATCTGGTACCCCGCTGGTGGAAAGGCTGGAGGAATAAGGTCGTGCAGTTCTCTTGCACACTCTCCAAAGTGTATCCTATAAACATGCAACTTTGCGGCGGTGACCGAGGCTCTGAAGTTCCGCCTTGGACGCCATTCCAAAAGCTCTAGCTAAGCCGTAAGCCGTAAGCTCGCCCGTCCGGCTTTGCCGGCGTCCCTCCTTCTAAATAATAATAATAATAGCTCTAACAAAGGTGACAGCAGTAATCCATAGACGGACGAATCTGCGCTCTGTATAAAAAGAAGCAGCTGATTGAGAGAGAAGTTTTGCCTAGCCTCGCAATGCAATCCATGTACTAAGTTCAGGTTGGAAGACAGGTTCAGGCCAAGAAGTTGCAGATTTTCGGTTATCGGCAAGGATACATCCTGGAAAGTCGGAGTCAGTTGGAAGGGACGGGACTCCGTTTTGCAGAGAATAAACAAGCCTGTGTTTTAGTGGCATCGAAACTGACAAGATTGGCGTTGCCCCAATCTGAGACGGCCTGAAATGCCAGATTCTTATGCTCGACAATGGACTCTCGACAAAACTGGATTTCATTTCTGGTAGCCTTTGCAGTTGAAAAATATCTGCTGGTTAAAGTGGTGTCATCTGCATACCAATGGTATCAGACACCAGCAGGTCGTTAGTGTGCAGCAGGAACAGTGTCGCTGATAGGACAGAACCTTAGGGGACACCTGCATCAATTCGGATGAAGCGATTGCGAAGGAAGTCAGCAATCCAAGAGATACCGTATAAGGGAGGCTTAGCAATAAGGCTGTCATGCCAGACCCTGTCAAAGACTTTGGAGATGTGGAGCGATACGGCAAGAGTCTTGCCGTGTTTCTTGATCGCTTCACTCCAAAGATGGGTGGCATACATGAGAAGATCTCCAGTCGAACAACCTCGACGAATATCAAACTGGAGGTTGTTGTCTTCAAAATATGCCAAAAGACAGGTGCTAAGTACACGTTCCATAGTCTTATAGAGTATGGACGTGACTGAAATTGGCCTGTAGTTGGAAGGGTCTGCACAGCTACCCTGTTTGGACACAGGCTGTACATTTGCAAGCTTACACGATTGAGGTACTTGTCTAGGCTTAAGTGACAGGCGGTACAGGCGAGTTAGCACAGGAGACAGTTCAGGTGCACAGTTGCGCAGGACAATAGCTGGGATTCCGTTGGGACCACTAGCTTTGTTCACGTCTAGATTACTTTCAGAACCTCTTTGTTGTAAATCTGACAGTTACCCATAGAGGAGTCAGCACAAGGTAATTTAGGTGGTTCTTTGTTATCGACATCTAGACGCGAATTCTCCGCAAAAAGCAAGGTAGTATGAAAGTGATAGCGTTAGCAAGAGCCCTTTTGTAGGGTTTGAAGAATTTATAGCAACAGCAATACCGTTAGGCGGTAGGGGTGCTGGTACCATCTCAACTGATGTTTCTCAAACAATTAATTTTGATAATGCATGTACGGGAAAAGTTGATTACATTATATTTTTATTAGTTTCTAGGTTCAAAGCATATCAATGTGATGATAGGCTTATTATCTTTGAAATTCCAGGGCCCTTAGACAAAGTAACATCGTTATGTAGCAAAACGATAATACGATTCGTTATTGTCTATATGCGCCAATTAACTTGCGGTAAGACCACGTGATTTAGCGCGGCTTATGCGAATCCGCCAATCCCATACATTTAATTCTTTTCTGACTTTGTTATCGTTTTTGAATTGTTACTTTGGCTAGGGGCCCTGATCACCTTCAAGACATGCAATTAAATTACGACAGTGGTATTGGGCTAACAAATTAACCCAATTAGCCGATCGGTAACTTTCGCTATTGAAAATCTTTTCAAACTTGCCTAACCCCAGGTACCTACAACTTCTAACGGATTGTTTTGGCTAGACAATTTAATTTTGACACTTTTTACACTGACACTGTCTATAGCCAAAACAATACGTTAGCACAGTCTATCTATCTATAAATACAGTCGTCTGACGGACGTTTTCACAGAGCAATCGTACCGGGTTTGCGGGGCGAGAGGGGTGCTAGCGAGACCGAGCCGCCAGCGCCATACGGTCACTCGGGACAACGACATTTATGTCCTGTCAAATACTAAGAAAATCTTGTCAAAAGCGGCATTCCGCAAAGTTTCAAGGGCGTTGTCCTGGTCCCATTGTTAGTTTGCCGTTAGTAAGTTTTAGAAACCTGGGGTAAATCTGCAATGTTTGTGCTATGGAGGAAGTTCCCGGTAGACCAGTATATAGTTTTTTTTTATATTACAATAAGTTTAGAACATCAAAAGGCATTTCATTAATTTACCGAAAACAATACTACTAGTAGATCGGAAACTTTCTCTATTACATGTGAACTCATACAACTGTCAATCAACAGTATATACTCAATATTATTATAAGGTCAAATGGTCAATAATCATCAAATTTTGTAACAATTTTTTTTATGTGTATTGTTTGAACATGCTATAAATGGAAAAGTTGATGATTCCAGTTAACTATCTATAGAATTAATTAAGTTTAAATGTGTCTTTGTTTGCATTGGCAAAAGTATAATCATTCAATTTTGTAACAAAACTTTTTAATGTGTAGGTATTGTTTGAACATGCTATAAATGGAAAAGTTGATGATTCCAGTTATCTATCTATAGAATTAATTAAGTTGAAATGTCTCTTTGTTTTCATTGGCAAAAGTACAAAGTAAAACACAATTTTTTGGACTTTTTTATTTTTGCATTTTACCATATTTTTTATGTGATTAATTTTAAACCTAAAAATATACTTGCGTTCCCGTCTCACTGATATGAAACAAATTGATACATCGTAGTATATTTTATTTTCTCTGTATGCTAGTTTTGAACAAACTTCAAACAGGACCAATTTGGACGAGTCTGTCACTGGCATCTGATGTTATGAGTACTTGAGACTCACTGGCATCTGATGCTATGAGTAAACGCTTGTCGTGTTTAAAAATATAAAATTAAAGCATAGGTCACATTAATAGCCTTCCGACCGTTAAATAAAAGCCTTTTTGAAATTATCAATTAGGTATGCTATTTATTAAAATATATCTTAAAGCTATGTTTTCTCTTGAAATAGGGCTGATTTTCCTATGCAAACTGAGAGATATTAATCATAATTTAATATTCATTATACCCAATTGCGTATTATGGCATGCTGCACAACTGACGAACAGCGTCCGTGACAAGCAGTGTGTAATTCTTTTCATTTGTCAGTAAAATGCGATACCAGAGAGGGATCATTGAAAAATCAGCCCTAAAAACCAATGTGCTGGAAGTATATCAGTCTAAAATGACAATTTTAGTTGTGTTGCAACAGTCGACGCCTATGGTATGTTATCACGGCCTAAGTGACATGTAGGAATAAAACTAAAATTACTTCCTTTTAGCGAATAAAAGTGACAGCATCACTTTTATTAGTTGACTGTAGGTAGTGTAGGTATAGGTGGAAATTTACTCCACTTGTCGCTTCTATCATTAAAACCGTAAAGGTTGGATACACCTTTACGGTTTTAATGATAGAAGCGACAAGCGGAGTTACTTTTTGTGGAGCAACATTGTGCAACACGGTAACATTCGATAACAATTAAATCGGCAACAACACGGCAATATATACAAACTTTTTGTTGGCGAATGTTGCTTAGTAACATTTGGAAACGTTGAGCAATCAAAAGTAACTGCGGTGTGGATTCGATTTTGCACATTACATTAAGCGTTTAGTTTTCCATAGGGTTGGTGTAGAACCACACAAATTCCGCCACTCCCAGCGCGGAGAGTTTCTGGGCTATCCGCGCCTTCGCCTCGGCTGATATCGGCTGCTGCGGCAACGATGGCGGGCCCACTTTGATACCGGTCAGCAGTTCCATACCGGCTTTCATTATTGGCACCCACGGACCTGTGAGACCATTCATGTCATTGAACTTGTTATTCAGGGTTCACTAAGGGTGGATTGCACCATATAACTTTAACAGTGGAACTGGAAACATGTGTAAGATTTGATAGCTTTGACAACCATAAATAATTTAAAGTTAACTGGTGCAACTCGGCCATCAAGCTATGTACAGTTGGAGAACTTCCCGGTTAACCAGTAGTTTTTTTAGGAAGCGTTATTTAAAATAAGTTAATAAGACTTATAGAAACCGTTTATATCACAACACAAGTAATAGAAATTATTAGGTATTTCATTTGAATCATTAATTATTTCTTTAACCTTATTCCTTTAAAAAAAAAACTACTGGTGAACCGTGAAATTCCCCGATTGTATGTACAAGTAAATGTAATTATTTTACACAAGTTTTATAAGACGTTAACACAAAGTTTAATAAAAATGGAATGTTTGTTCTACGTAAATCTATACTATATGATTGAAGGGACCGGTCAGTACCTATGGATGTCTTTGGTCCGAAGCTATCCTTGAGCAGTGGAATAAAAGAATAGAAAATCAACTATTGGAATATTAGTTTGACTAGTCAATTCATAACAGCAACGCAGTCGAAGCGAATTCGCGCGTCTATTTTATCTCAAAGTGGACAAGTGGAAAGTGGATAAAAATAAATCCAATTTATGAACATAAGAGCGAAAATGCTATGTTAAGTCAGATTGACGCTACGATGCGAGATGCGATTCGATTTCGACCCTGTGTCTTGGACTAATTAACCACATTCGTCCAAGCCCTGTGTGAATGAACCTGGAGTTTCACCAGAGTTCTTTTCGTAATAACATGTGTTGTGAGGCTCCATTTTTAACTCGATCTACCGTACAGTATCTATAAATACTATATTTATAGATAATCGTGAGCAAGCTATTAATTAAGAAATAATAAGAAGAATGAACCTATACTTTAGCCAACTTACGGAAAGAATGTTGAAAGCGTATCAATATGTGCACTTCACTAATAGTTTACGCAAGTTTCTTAAGTTCAAAATATGGCAATAGTTAAGTGCCATTTACGGTCGGTTTCAATAACCTATCTAGAGTAAGAGATAGGCTTACTAGTGCTTTGTTGCCTAGATATTTTTGTTAATCGACCTAAAATAACAGCGGTTGCTAAGTAACGTAACCAAGTTAGGCCTATCTCTTGTTTAGAATAAATTATTGAAACCGGCCGTTAATGAATTTGTGGACTAGTTACGAAAAATGCACAAAAGTTTATTTACAAACATTCTTTCCGTAAGATGGCTGGAGTATAGTATGAATGGAACCTTAAGCTTAAAATTGAATAACTAAACTACTATGTAGGTACACCATACCTTCACAGGTATGAGCTTCAATGGCTAAGCTGAGTTTCTCCTGCAGTTCTCGCGCGCGCGCCACTTCATTGTTTTCGACAGCTTGCAAGATCTGCTGCGCCAACGCAGGGAACAAATTGAACGTCGTCCCGATACTGGACTTGATGCCTAGCAACGCCGCTGGGGCTATCAACTGAAAATAAATATGACAATTATAAATCTGATATTAAACAAGAAAAAATACTAGAAAAAAGCAACTAGCAAAATGGCGACATGAGACTAGTTGGTTTTTTCAAATATATTTTCTTGTTTAATATTTATCACACAACAATAGCATTGTAAAATGCAAAATTAAAAATGTACAATTGTAAATCTGATAAACTTAGTCAAGGTTAGCGTACAGACAGATGTAATCGAGCCTCCTTAGGCTCGAACAGAGGAGACCTTGCTCGTTACATCCATCTAGATTCTAGCTAGATACTTTTTTTATAAACTTGAGTAGTTATCAAGTCTTGGGGGTTTGTTTTTTTTATTTTATGCATTTTTCAATGCTATTTTTGTACTTATGATAAATTTTTAAATAGATAAATATTGGAAAAAAACAACTTGGCCACAAGTGAATTCTCAGACGGGACTCGAACCCACGACCTTTGGAAATCCGGTCCAATGCTCTAACCACTGAACTACCGAACTTCTCGGTTTTTCTAAAGGTGTTTTGGTTTGGGGGTTTTGTATCTGAAACTATTTTAACAATTATAGTGGGCATACTCTGACGCCACGATTCCATATGGGGGGAGTAGGCACAGACGAGGAAGGGGGGAAGAGGTCAGATGTTGTAAAGGGAAGAAAGACGGAGAAATAGCAAAGAAGGAGATAGAGAATGGACGTTAGGTAGACGAATCCAAATCGGGATCCTAAACACAGTCCGACAACAAGATAGATGGAACCCAAGCTCCCACCAAGGTCACAAACAATGAACTCACAGTATCAGCGCCCAGGAATATTTCCTGGCCTTCCTCGAGGCTCCTAAGGACCTGCGCGGCCTCGCTCAGGTCGTTCGATGTGAACTTTATACCCTTGAAGTTCGGTATGCGCTTTGTCGCCGCAGTCACGAATTGAGGCATATTTACTGAAAAAAAATAGAAACAAAATTAGCCCCTGGTAATGGCAAAGCTCAATATCCAATTCTATGTATTTTGATTTCAAGAGGCTGCTTTAGATTTCTTTCTAATGATATACATATCAGAAAGAAATCTAAAGGGCGGGTCTAACCAAATGCAGCGCTGCACAGCACATCACAGCGCAGCACAGCTTATGACGTTGTATTGTAATGTATGAAATACCTATGCATCGGAAATGAATGACACACCAAACGCGCGTTGCGCGCCAACCAACACCACGCACCACGACAAACCTCTGTCAACGATTTTCTAGCAAAAGCTCAGGAGCCCAAGTCAGCTAAATAAAAATACACCAATGGAGTCTCAATAGAGTGTCGATAGTGTCTCAGTTTAATGGTTTTTGGCATTTGGTTTTCTCTTACTATTTAAGTCCGAAGCCATTCTATCGACACTCCATCGAACTAACTACTTACTATTTATATTAGTATTCTGTGCAATTGATCTTTTCGGTAGTCTGCTATCAATTTTATTTGAATGGAATTTTAACTGTTGGTGCAAACGGTATTCTCTTCACTATTTAACGTTTGTATCAATGGACTTTCAGTTGTCATTTAGTCATTGAACTGCCATCGAACAACGACACCGTTTTTCGAGCTTTATTCGATAAAATTTAGCTTTATTTTACTGAGTTTGACTTTATATTCTATTAATTTTACAAGGCAAGTTTGTAAAAAGAATATTTCTATTCCTAATAAACCTCCCTTTTGATTTTTTTATGTATAGGTTAGCGCTTGACCGCTATATCATGGCATTCGCCAGCCCCACGTAGGAGACCAGCTCTTCCACCGTCTACGGCTTAAAGTACAGCTCCGGGAGGGTTGACAAGGAGTATGAACTCTGTCAACTATTTTCTTGCGTAAGCGCAGTGTCTGTCCCTCTCGGGGCTCACACCGTACTAATATGAGCGGGCAAACATCGCGAGATAAATATTGACAAAAGTCGCAGTGCGCAGGCTAAGCTGCCTGGCTGGATTGCTAATGTGAACCGGGCATAAACATAGGTACCTTATCAAAAAGTGATACTAACTTTCAACTTTGCTCATGCTCGGTATGTGGTAGTAGAGCACCGGCAGGCTTGGCGCGGCGTTCGCCACCAGCGCCACGTAGGAGACCAGCTCGTCCACCGTCTGCGGCTTGAAGTACAGCTCCGGGAGGGTTAACAAGGAGTGGGCGCCCGCTTTCTCGCAGTACCTTGTCTGCGAACAAGCAATACAAATGAATTAAAATTTAAGAAAATTCCATATCTGTTTTTCAGTCCAGAGAAGCTACGCCATAAGTTAACTTTAAACTGTCGGTCTCGAATGTTGTCATCTGTTAACAGTCGTTAAGCTAAGGTAGATCGTCTTGATAAACTCTGACACCAGAGGGGGGCCACTAATCCTCATACGATAACAGACATTTCACAAACCCTACGGCGGGAGATTATGGAATGAGAAGAACCGGCAAGAAACTCGTCAAGGGTTGTTATAGAGTAAAACAGTGGCATCGTATTTCGTTTTTTCATTTGTTTCTATTGTAAGAAAAAGTGCAAAAAACCTAGATTAAAAATTTGTTGATTATAGTATATTTTTTTTATCTATAGGTAAACATTGATAATATTTTACTTGGGATTTTTGTGATAAGATTAATTCATTTTGCATAAAATAAAAACGTTTGATAAAAGGTACTTCGCGATATGACAACAATTTTAATCGTTTTTAATGATCTTAATTCTTACCAATTACACGCTTATCTATTTGAATAGCGGCAAAGAAGGGATCTGGATAAAGCCATCATCAACAGTCAATAAGTGTCCCCACTATTATGGCCACTAGACTCTTTTATTTCCCGGCAGTTTTCAGAATTGCTAAAACGCCATCCTTTTCTTTTTGTATACCTAATGAATGAGTTAATTAAAGATATGCACTGATAGGAATTCAGAAAACTGTCTTGAATTGGGAGGTCATTAATAACCCCAGGCCTTAAGGCTGCCATTCTGCCAGCCAGAGATGTGCTAGCAGCGCTATGCTGCGAGGATATGAATGCTAAGCCACGAAACTATGAGACCTTCCCAATGATGCTTAGCTATGTAGCGGGGCGAGAAAGAAGTGCTATGAAAATGCGACGCGGCGGGCGCGGCGAGGAAAGTGCGCAGCACGAGCTATGCTATGTAACGACAGTAGGGAAGCACCCACCCATAACTCGCATTTGCATCAATACTAAGCATCCCGAGCACGCATCTAATTCTATAACCAACATTATAAATGCGAAAGTGTGTTTGTTTGTCCTTCAGCTTCCAATCAGCTTGACTTTTGGCAAAGAGTTAGTTCAAAGGACGGAGAGTAACATAGGCTACTTTTTATCCCGATACTCCCACGGGAACGGGAACCACGCGGGCGGAAGTTAGTTTACATTTACAAATAAAATAAAATCACTCACCAACACCAGGACGTCCGCTAAAGGCGCTCCCCCCACTTGCACCATGATGTGAAGGCCTGTGTCACTGGCCGCCTCCACCCACACTTCAACCAGCTTCATTCTGTCGACTACTCGCAGAGACATGTTCTCCCCTGTTGTGCCACCGACTGCCAAAAAAATTAAGTTTGACTCAGGCCTAACGGTAGGAGTAACTAAGAGAGCTTCAGTGGCCAACCGGTTTGGCATTATGGTGGAAGTCATGTTGCTTATTCTATGAGCAACGTATAGACGCTTAGCCTTCATCATAGGTTTTTTTACAAAGAAGAGAATCGTTATTAATGTAACAGCGTATGCATTTGCGATATTGCGATTTTCGCGTCGCGCGCGTGTACTACTGGCACAGAATACTAAATAGTACAAGTCTATTGGGAATCTCTGCGAAGACTGCGATTGTAGGTAGTTGAGTGTGTCTCAGGAGAGAAGTCCCACGGGATACAACTGGAACTAATTAATGTGGTTGGCTTATCTTCATAGCAATAGAGCTTATATTCGAATGTTGAAGCCTTAAAGGCGACTCCAGCGCCACACTCTGGGGACAGACACACTTTCGTGAGACAGACTACACTTTATGACAAATTCGGTACTGAAGCTGCCAGAGTTATGAGCGAGCATAGTAGTACGAGAGCCGGGCCCAAAAATGCCTACCTCATCTCATCAGATACCCCAATAGGTTATCATTAGATCGTTAACTGACACTTCAATAAGTAAAAAAAAACAGTGTTCATTGAAATAAAACAACTTCTACGGATATCAAACGCGCTATATTTCACGAACTAAGTTGCAATTGTCCGTATTTTTAGGTTTTTAGGGGTTTTTTGATTTTCCCGACGTTTCGGCACCTTTTCGTGAGATTAAAAGGTTTGTATAGGTCAGAGTTGACTATTTATTTACCTATACAAACCCGTTTTTTCTATTACTACTGAGTGTGAACTATGTTAGTTTAAAGAAGATTTATAAGCTTTTTAATCGTTATATGTTGTGTAATTATAATTAATAATATGTTGATTGTGTGTTTTTAGTGTTCCGCATCAAAATGCTAAAAGGAACCTTTATAGTGCGACTCAGTCCGTCTGTATGTCTGTGACAGCTGGATAGATGAAGAACTACTCACGCTATCAACTTAAAATTTGAAATAGATTTAGATGACGTTTGCTCTATAAACTATTTTTCAAATAAGGGAGAAATAAAAAAAGTTTTTTGCAAGAGGGACTGAAAGGGAGTCTTAAAAATTAAAAAGTGGGGCTACTAGATGTGAGGTAGCATATGAAAGAGCGCTGCTTGCACATTCTCAAACACTTTTTCTTTTTTTAGACCGAATAGCTTTCTAATTTTGATGAAAATTGTAAAAAAAAATACCGCTCCGCCCGCCCTTATATCCGAAGTTTACACATACATCTGAAATCATTCTATGTGATAAAAAAATATGTAAAGATTTCAGGAAAAATAAAACAAAGTGTCTAAATAGCATACATTATCTGAAATCTTAAAAAAGTGATTTTATACTTATTTGCTTTTAGTAAACTGACCTTGACCTATGTCGATATGTATGGGGACAATATATAATGGTACGGAACCCTCGGTGTGCGAGCTTGACTCGCTCTCGACCGGTTTTTTTTCCTATCACTATTCACTACTAAGTGTGAACTATGTTTTATTATTATAAAGATTTACATGTTTCTTGATTGTTATACGTTGTGTAAATATAATAAATAATATGTACTTAAAATTCGCATCTTTCTTTGTTATTAAAACCTTTATTTTTTGTAGGCGCCTATTCAAATCGCATTTTTTATAAACCTATCTAGATAGGTGTGTAGTATATTTTAAGTTGTTCATAAAAGCTAAGCTATTTGCCACTTGACAATTTTAGCCTTGAAAAATAAGAATCTAGCTTGGTGGGGGGGCTATTTAACTCCTAGATTTTTTATATAAGGTACAACTGGCCTGGGGCAAAATTCTGCTAATGCTTAGTCACAATCGTATTCCAGTGGTGTTTCAATGGTAGTGCTGTATTACACAGTTCTTGTTACAACAGTGTAAATAATCTCTACTATTGAAACACCATTGAGAGACGATTATGGTCATAGGGCGATTGCGGCCCTAACATCTTACCAAAAGGGCACAACTCGCCCTCGAGAATTTAATAGGGCGAGATGGCTCCTAACCCGATATCTTTTGATATTCCGACGTTTCGAGCGCCTTTTCGGGGGCGGAAATGTTTTTTTTTATTCTATTCAATTAATAGTGCGCGCCAAAATTTAAGACAGTCAAGTGCCTGTAAATTAACAGTTCTATTTGTACTCACCGAGAACAGCCTTGATCCCAGAATCGGCCAAGTATTTTGCGTATGACGGTATAAGTGTGAAGTTTATGGATCCGTCTTCATTCATGGGTGTGAACACTGGAGGGACCAGACCGCGCACTGAGAAAGGTGCCTGCGAAGATAACACAACATAATGATCTCTTTAAATATACAATAAGTCAATAAGCATTTTGGCACGTTAAGAAAGTCTCATGCGGAGACAGTTAAGATAGGTGAGGGTTGCTCTGTCAGTACAGCGCCATCTATCGAGTGATGCCTGCGCAGTCGGACCTTGTCGGTCCCATGAAGTTGTAGTGATCACTAACACCCGAAATTAATAACCTATCTGTAGATAAGGGTAAGGCTATTTGAGATAGTTGCCTAGGATATTTTTGTTAATTAGACCAAAATAACGACGGTTGCTAGGCAACGAAACGAGTACTTATCCTAGGCTACGATACACGTTTCGTTGCCCTAGGCTACTATCTCAGATAGCCCAATCCATATCCACAGATACCTAGGTGATGAAATTGGGCCGTAAAGCCTAAATACATTTTCGAAGAGTTTTATCAAACGGACCTCAATCCTCCCTCACACATGTACCTACTTAGTTCATGGTCGGTCCTAATGTAGTTTTCAAGAGTATTCCTCAAAGCGGACCCATTTTCAAGCGCACCTACATTCTTCCTCGAAGCGCACCCATAGGAAAGAGCATGAAGGAAACGGAATAGGTATACACTCACCGGCACATCTATTGGGCCACCCAGTTATTTTCATACAAACATGCTCACTTTGCGACTATATACATAAAAATGTCAACATATTTCTGCAAAGATCTATAAGCTAATGTTTAGGTTAAGCGTTATACTATCTGTCTGACTGTTCAAACTTCTGTCACACTCACGTCTTATGATATCGACAGAAGTTTTTTTTTAATGAACAACAGGAAGACTCTTACTCTTCGTCATACTTATTTGCTATTTAGAGGGGTGTTTGCTAGTGTTACGAATACTTTAGGTATTAATTGAAAATAGTTGAAAGTAGGTACCAGGGTCGCATAAGTAACCAATAGTTATTTTAGATGTGTTGAGAAGGTCTGATTTTATATTTATTATAAATAAGGATTTTAAGAATAATATTAATAACTCCTGCTTTGTTAAATTTTAAATAGAAAAAACTTGGAAAAAATCAACTCGGCCACACACAATAAATTCTCAGATGGTTGAACCCACGAGCTTTGGAAATCCAAGTATAAAAATAGCATTGAAAAATGCAAAAAATCTAAAATCATAAATTATAATATTTTTTATGCTTACGCTTTAAAATGGGTGCGCGTCGATGAATACCTCGACTGCGAGGAAATTAATACATTTTTTTTATAAGTAAATAGGTAGGTATTATACTTACCTAGTAATTGTGTGATAATTTACTTAAAAAATTTAAACAATAAACATCTTCTTTACTTAAATTAGATTTAATTCTAGTCTGAAAACTGTTCAACGTGTCAGAATTTTAAACAAAATAAAGACCTCGTAAGTAATTAATGTGAAGTATTTTTTTTATTAATATTGACTTTTTTTATCTGCATAAGTGTACCTTGGCAAGCATATTATTATATTTGTAATTTGAGGCATATCCTTAAAAACGGCGGCACACGACAGTTACAAACTAACAATAATCGATATGATAATTTTTATTCTCACCATGCTTAAAACTATTAATACTCTGTCAATTATATCGGGTAATCTCGGCACACTGGGCGCGGCACAATGTACACGTCTATTTTCTCTGATATCACAATAATATCGCGAGCAAACATCAGTTCAAGAGTTATCAAAAGTAGCTTATCTAAACAATACATATTAACAAAAACAAACGAGTACACTTATGTAACTTAACTGTTATGGCGTGTATCGAAATTGCGAGGCTGCCTCGCCTCGCGAAGCATCATTGAATCATTATTTTTATCGGGTGCGTGTATCTGTTGTGGGCCAAACGTTGAATTGAGCCACTCGAGATCTGCCTGGGCACATCACGACGTGCCAGCATATCGTGATTTGGCCAATTATTTCATGATGTGCCCAATGAAAACTTGGGCCGATCGATGAGAGCAACTTATTTGTCGACTACCTACTAGTCACTTGGCCATATCGAGATATGGCTGGGCCTCGTTTGGGCTCATCGTGATATTATGACTGGGCGGATCGTAATGTACTTTCTATCGCTTGTGGCTCTGCGTGCGCACAACAGCTGTTATTATTTTATTTAGGGTTTTAATTATTACACTTTGCGTAAATACTGTTTTAGATTTTAAGATATTTAAATAAATCATATAATATTATGATAATTTATACGTGTGCCAATTACATTGACCGGGAATCGATTTGCCCAAACGTGGCTGGGTGATTCGTCAAACGTTATGCTTTGAACGTTGTGAAGAGGCTAATCAAGAAATACCGTGGAATCGAGATGTGCATGTTCGTGGCAGATCGTGATCGGCCTATGACATATCCACATCGCGGGGCTGCTCGCGAGCCGGCGTCAGTTCTGCTTCGTCTTTCATGTCATGCTCGCGAGCGGCAATTTTTTAATCGGCTTGAATACACGCCCTAAGTTTTCCATGTCGCGATGTCGCGAGCGCGTGTGGCAATACATACGCGTCCCAGAGCACCTTTTCAGTAGGTACCTACCGTCACCCGTCTAGCCGAGCGACGCTCGCGACCGCGATGGGCAACTTTCAAATTGGCTCGGAGGCCTCGTGGCAGCCTCGCAATGTGAATAGACGTTATTATAATGTGTATATAGGTATGTATACAGTAGGTAAGTAACACGCGGCACAGCAGCAGTATAGCTTATAGTATTCAATTTCAGACAGCTAACAGAAGATCAGATATTAGAAAACTGTCAAAATTCTTCTTCGATTATTCTGCGCCCAATTAAAGTTAAGTTGATTGGAGAATCGACTTTGACAAAGGGAGGTACTTTTGAGTCCCAATATTTTTTTTCTATACCGACACTATCTTTCACTCTCGTCCGAAAAGGTGATTGACGTAGACGTGCACAACAAGTTCGTTAAAATATTAATTTTGAAGCATCCAAAAACAATCTTTGTGTCTACTGCAATAGATATCGAGTTTGAATAACTGGAGCAGTGGCGCTTTGGCTATTGCGAAGTGATAAGGCAAATAGTTTTACGCGGCAGTGGCGACAGTGCGTGTGTGCGGAGGAACTGTTCACTAAACGATTTTGCAGTTCACTCACTACGATCATAGTATACGCAGAAGTTTAAGATAATGCAACGTACTCCAACATCAGGTCAGTCTATAATGTATTCCTCTCAACCAAATCTCCATACTGTTATTAACGATAATGAAATAATACGTAACGTCAATTTAAGGAAAAGGAAAAATCCTGATTTTGATGAAATAACTGAGCTTAAAGATGCTCTCGTAAACTCCTTTAAGGAAGTGCTCAATGTTGAAATCGCTGAAATGAAACATCAGAATTCCCTAATTATGAAGACCAATACAGAAATATTAGAATTGTTGCATGCTAGCACTGCAAATATGAATCAGCTTAATGAGAAATTTCTCACGCTGGAAAATAAACATGCTGCTGCATTAGTGCGCATTGACCAACTTGAGACTCAGTGTAATGAACTTCAAAAAAACTGTTACAAAAATAAACTTGAAATTAGAAATGTTCCTAGACAAGACAAAGAAAACATACAGGCAATTATCTCCTCATTATATGGAAATCTAAATTTAGAACTCCCACCGGCTTCTGAAATACTCCAGTGTTATAGAAAAGGAAGGAATAATGCACCGATCATTGTTGAGTATAAAGATTGCAAGGAAAAAGATTTGCTACTCAAAGCAACCAAGACCTTTAATAAGGAAAACAAAGACTGCAAGCTTAATTCCATTCATCTGGGAATCGGAGGGGATAATCGACCCGTGTACGTTTCGGAAGCCTTAACCCCAATGAATAGAAAGATATTGTCTGCTGGACGGGAGCTAGTCAAGGATGGCCTATACAAATACTGCTGGACTTCGGGAGGAAACGTCTTAATACGCAAGTTAGATGGACAAGCGCCTTTATTGCTGACATCCTGCAAACAAGTTGAAGACCTACGTTCTACATGACTCATGAACGTGCAACATATTCAATATGTGATTTTATGTTTTCGCTCTTTTATTTTATGTTTTTTGCATTTTTTCTCTGTAACTTTAGATAAAAATTATTATATAAAAGCCTACTATAGTCGATTGGGTAGCAAGTCAAACAATATTTATTTATATATTTACAGTAAACATTATGCCTTATATAACAGGATTTACTTTTTATGCACTATATTTATATATCATATGATTTTCAGTCGCATCGTTATCTACGTCCTGCAGTTTTGTTTTTACCAACTTTGCCACACTCTAAACTCCTTAGCTCTAAATAAAGAATATGGATGATCTCGAAGAAATAACGACCGACGTTGACCAACTCAACGTAGGTGATTCAGTGGCAGTTGGTGATCCGTGTGCTTTTCATGTGCATAGAGCTGAAATTAACAATTCACTTAAAATTATAACGCAAAATGTGAGAAGTATAAATAAAAATTTCAGTGATTTTGAAACATTTTTAGCACGAACAAAGATCAATTATGACATTATCATACTGACCGAGTGCTGGCTCAAGAGTTGTGATCTAATTCCTGCCTTGGAAAATTTTAAGTATTACAGTAGTACTAGAACTTTTAATCAAAACAGTGGGGTCGTTGTATATATTCGACAAGATCTTGTGGACATATCAGTGTGTGAACCCATGACTGAGGAGTCTGACTGCTTGATAATCCAAATCGGTAAAAATTATTCATTTATTTGTGTATATCGATCACCATCTTTTGTCTCTTCTAAAAATTTCCAAAATTCTTTGGATTCTGTACTGCAAGACATGAAACATATACCTAATATTTTCTTAATAGGTGATATCAATATTGATATTTGCCCTACGAACGAAGATCAAGGTTCTGATAATTACTTGGACCTACTTGCAATGCATGGTCTTTTACCAAGTCATTGCTTGCCAACACGTAATACGAGTTGTCTAGACCATTGCTTTGCTAAAACCAAAAATAAAACCCTTACAATAGTATGTGATTCCTCAATAACCGATCATAGCACTGTGCATTTGGATATCATCCTAGAAACTGGCCAGAAAAACCTAAAACTGAATTCTACTATGTCTAATATAAACTACAACAGAGCTTCAGATTTATTGCAGCAATATGATTGGAATGGTTTTCAAGAGATAACAGACGTAAATCTAGCAACAGAAACATTTATTAATACTCTTAATACAGTAATAAAAATGTCCACAGACAAAATTAAAGTCCCAAACAGGAAAATTAATGTGCAGCCATGGATGACGCCTGGCTTGTTACGATGTCTAAGATTTAGGGACACTCTCCATCAAAAATCGAAAAAAAATCCAAATGACACAAATTTGCTGTTGACCTATAAGCGCTACAGAAACCATTGCATTAATGTGCTGCATGCCCTAAAAAATGCTCACGATTCTTCTGAATTACAACAAAATCGTCATGATATAAAAAAAACTTGGAGAACTGTCAAACGTGTCTGTAACTTAAAGGACTCTAGAAAATCATTAAATGTTTCTAATAATCTGCTTCAAATAAAAAGTAATGCTAAGGACTCCCTTGAAATGGTTAATAGTTATTTTGTAAATGCAGGACATAACCTAGCCCAAAAAGTTCTGGATGATATAAACATGACACATGATGCCCTGATTAAGCGGAATAAAGGGAACAATAGGCAAAAGGATTCCTTTATGCTATTGGAGACAGATGAAAGTGAAATATTTAGTATTATTAGATCTCTGAAAGGTACAGCCTCGACGGGTTGGGATAATATTTCATCAATTTTTTTAAAGAGATTCGCTGGTGTTTTGACTCCATCTATTACTCATATATGCAACCTAAGTATCTCTAGTGGTAGGTTTCCAAAACTTTTAAAGGATTCTGTGGTGATTCCTGTATTTAAGCAGGGTGACGTAAAAGAAGTATCGAATTATCGTCCTATATCTTTATTGCCCACTCTAGCCAAAATTTTGGAAAAAGTAATTAATATCAGACTTGTTGCTTTTCTAGAATCAAATAAACTACTTTCTGAAAACCAGTTCGGTTTCAGACGTAATAAATCAACTACTGATGCTATTGACCTTTTAGTTACAAAGATAGTTAAAGGCTTAGATGATAGACTTAAGTGCATCGGTGTCTTTCTTGATTTGGCCAAGGCCTTCGATACCGTCTCGATTCCGTTGTTACTTGCTAAACTTGAAGACATTGGTGTTCGGGGTTTACCACTGAGTCTTTTTGCAGATTACTTATCAGACAGAACTCAGTCTATAAAGGTTGGTGACATGTACAGTAGTAAAGAAAAAATTATCTATGGTGTGCCTCAAGGCTCTGTCCTGGGTCCGACACTTTTTCTAATATATATGAATAGTATCTGTGACGCTAACCTTGAAAATTGTGAAATAATCTCATATGCTGACGATACTGTTTTGCTTTTTACTGGTAAGTCATGGAGTGATGTAAGGACTTACGCTGAGGCGGGTATGCGACATATAATGGAAATACTGAACAATAACTTATTATCTCTTAATTTAATGAAAACAAAATACATTCCATTTTCAATACATAACACTGGCTCAGAAATATCTCATAATGTGTCGTTAACAGCGCATAGTTGTAATAATACGGACAGTTGTAACTGTTACACACTGAGTGCAGTTGATAGCATCAGGTACCTGGGTATCCTTATAGATAGGAATTTGAATTGGAAGGCACATATCGACACACTGAAATGTCGCATTCGTAAACTTATACCCGTTTTTAAGAAACTTAGGCATTTAAGATGCAGACGCACTATTAAAATTGTTTATTATAGCCTTTGTCAATCATTACTCACTTACGGAATAATTGCATGGGGTGGCACAGCCAAAACTACATTATTAAAGCTCGAGAGAGCACAAAGAATAATTATGAAAGTAATTCTATTTAAACGTATAAGACATCCTACGGCCGAACTATATAAGGAACTTGACATTGTCTCTGTTAGGCAGCTATATATTAAGGTCGCCATTTTAAAGCAGCATAAATTAAGACGTGAATGTAATTCTGTCCGAAGACCACATAAAGTTTATAATGTACCTGCCTGTAATACTACTTTTGCACAACACTTCTCTCTTTTTTTAGGCCCTCTCTTATATAATCGCTTAAGCAAACATGTCGTCTTATACAACAAAACAAAGCATCTATGCGAAAAGATACTCCAGGACTATCTGATGGACAGGGACTACGATGAGACTGAAATGTTATTTCAGAGAATTATATAATTTTACAAACTCAATACATTAAAATATATTTTACACTTATTTTAGTATAATTTTATAAGTTATCCATATAAAAATATATACTTGCTCAAATAATTAAAATCCAATTATATATATCTTATATACTTATATAAAAAAAATATCTAGCTCAATCGATTCTTATGGCTATTTTTAGTTTTGTAACTTGTATTGTAACTAATATCAGACTTTATCTGAATATTTTGCGTATACTGTGCAAAGTTGTTTACTTACTTTTGTCATCGTCACCATTTGGTTACCGCTGCTTGTTAATATACCCACATTACAATATATTAAACGACGAGAATCATTACTTTGCCGTAACTCAGTTTTTAACTAGCACGGGAAGTAAAGGATCTTTTATGTTTTTGTACCAACTTATTATTTAAATTGAACAAGTGTTTTGGAAAACTAATAGTGCGTGTATCTATTGGCATATTAAGTAATCTGCATTATGTGAATCATTGTAGACCTAAAACTGCTAATACCAAAAAGGTGTTAAAATCAAGTGTTTATTCTACACATTTTCTAAGTGTCGTCACATATAGTCGAACACTGTAAAAGGTAAAGAAAATGTTTATCATCCTAATTTTTAGTTTCTTGTTTTTTTTATTTCTTTTGTGTTTACCCGCATAGTTAGGTACTAATTTTCCCTTTTAAGTTATGTTAGTGTAGGTACAAAGTTGTAAAGAATGCAAATAAAGTTTTATTCTTATTCTTATTCTATCTGGGTGTCCAAGAAGAATAGCAGTGGACCGGTGTCAAAAGTTGCGAGTTCAAGCCTTGCCTGAGAACAACTTGTGAAACCACTAACCAGACGATTCCTTACTAGTAAGTTTTCTATTAAAATTTATCTTAAAACTGCATTGAAAGTGCAATACGGTAAGTACGGTAATATTACACTTTAGATACTTATACTTAGATAAAAATAATAAAAAACAACAAACATGTTCACCGATTCCTGGAATGGATAAATACTTACATACCAAGAAGTACTGGCACCTGTATTGTCCTCTTCTTCATCCTCACCCTCATCAACTTCATATTTTATTGTAAAATGTGTAGCGCCCGTGGAAGAAGTCGAGCAGTTGGAACCAAGGTCAGCTGCTTGTGTCTGGCTTGCATTGTTGTCAACAGGCACATCCTTCTGTAAATAAAAACATTCACATTATCATTATTCCATTTTCCCCCCTTACACGGACACTCCATTACGCGTATCTTTCGCGCAAGATACGCGTAATGGACACGCGTGTGTGTGTGTAAATAAATATGTTAGAAGGGTTAATGTTATGAACCTTAGAATAGGCGTTATTATTCTAAGTTATGAACGGACGACGGAGTCAGCGCGCAGCAGCGTGACTACGCGCCGGGCGGCCGTCCGGGTGTCGACAAGTCCGTTGGCTTGGCACACATCACCTCCAATAGATACCGCATGTTGACCATTTTACTAGTGTTCTAGTTTACGTCAAAATTTTAATTTAAAGTCACAATTTTAGGAGGTAGTAGTAACGGGTTGCGGGGGACTTAACGGCAGCGACTATTGACTATTTCAAAGTCATTCATTCATCTAGTGATGTACAATTGCATTAAGCAATGTCGATAGTTTATCGATAAATTAATAATTATGTTACGGACAATTAGAACTAATTTTATCTAATTTAATTAAATTCAAGTTATAAGTAATATAAGTATTATTAGTATGCATGTTTATAAATGTTTCTATTACAAATGTTATAATGGAAACTTTATTTACATACATGTTATTTCTACAAGCTGTTTGGAAATCTTATCTCATTAAATGCGATAGTTAGTTTGTGAGGATGTTTGGATGGATGCATGGATGTTTCTTACTTATTCACGCAAAAACTACTGAACGGATTTGGTTGAAATTTGGCACACAGTTACACAGACAGTAGATAGCCTAGATTTAAACAAAGGATACTTTTTAATAGGGGTAAATTATATTTTATTTATTTGTTTTATTTTATTTACAGTTTCAATGTATTTTTACAAAATTTAAGGGCTAGGGCCACACTCCTACTAAACAATTGTGTTGCGAGTTTAACTTTCATTATGTTTTTCTTAAACATCAAATGTTCAGCTCGGAGTTTATTAGATGCGTGAAACATTTCCTTTTCTTGCAACTCATGCAGTGCTTTAATGTAGTTCCAGGAAATATTTCGACCTTGAGCGTCCTTAACATTTTCATAATGTTCAAAGCTATTTTGAACTAACTTTATCATGTGAGCTGGATCCAAAAATATTGCTTTTTCGTTGTTGTTTACTTTAAAAACAGGTTTTGTATTATCCGGGTGTAAAATGCATCCAAGTATTTTTGCCATTGCTATATTGGCTGTACATCCATCAAAGGTCACAGGGACTATACCGCGTAAAAAATATGGATATGGACATGGGCTTCATTTGACAGTTTAATGACTATATATATAAGGTAATTTTATGAGCTTCAACTGTCAAATGAAGCCCATATCCATATCCTTATTTTTTACGCGATAGGGGGGCAGGTTTGATGTTAATATTGGCTTCATTGCAGAGTTCAATTGCTCTAGTAAGCAAGAATGCTTTAGTCAAAGTCAAATTTTTTATTGAAATAGACTTATAGATAAGTGCTTTCGAATCGTCCAATTATTTTTTTCCTACCAGCCATTCAGGACATATTTTAACTGATAAAAAGAACGGCCGCAAGAAACTTATCAGCTTTAACAGAAGCAACAACATTTACAAAGGAACATGTCGTCGTTGCCAAACACAAATCTACAATCTTGAAACATATTTAATATAAGAGGAAAATTTTCTTATACTCAGTTATTAGAATATTTTCCTTTTATACAATTACAATAGTCATGTTTTATGTTAGTATCACTTCCATGCATTTTGGTCTTTCAAATAATCATCTACCTTGTAATAACCTTTGCTCAAGAGCGTTTTTTTTAATATATTTTAAATTTATGCAAAGGCAGCTCAATCACTTGTTGTGGAAATGTTTTAAAAAAGGCTATGCCTTTCCCCAAAAACGATCGACTGCATTTTTCAAGCCGAAATCTTGGAACGGCAAGCTTATTCTTGTTTCTAGTATAAAAATTATGAACATCGCTATGCTCAGTCTCACCCGTAACCTTTTTAATTAAGAAATAACCAATAGATATCTTCCATTTTCCATGTAGAGGCACAAGTATATAAACTAATGCATCTGTACATTCTTCTTTACAATCGGAATCAATACTCCTCCAAAATCTACATACCCGTATGTTTTCTCCACTTTACCTTTTATTTTCATTTCATCGAACATTATACAACAATGAAATGGCGTCTTGGACTGCTCTGCTTTGATTTTTAAAGCCGTAAAAGCTTATTTTGTAAATCCTGGACTTTCATCTATAGAACTGTACCATTTTCCTAAAGTTTTAACACACGGCAAGCACCTGTTTAAGGTTTTTCGCACATATTGGTACGCCTTGGTAGAATAAAAAGTTCCGGAGAATATTTTTTTCTCACTACAGTGCCAGATTTTCCTTTTATCATTTGACGTTTGATAATTTCACTGCATTTTACTCCTACCGAGTTAAGAATATTTATATTTTCTTCCGATATTAAATTTTTTCTTTCTAAGTTTGCTAACAATGATTTTAGTTATTACAGTCTCGTACATTGTTTAGAGTTTAATTTTTTCTTTGTACTGTGTTTTTTAATTCAATAATTCTTCTGAAAAGGCGTTTTTTGGTTGGAGTATCGTAAGCTGCTGGTGTATCTGGAAGGGGATTTTTTTTTTGTTGGAACTAGGAATCTGAAATTTTGAAGCCTGAAATTGTTTTTTTTATCAATGCTCTACATGAAAATACATTGGAAACAAATTATTAATTTTACCCCAAAACTATTAAAAAAAAACTCTATAATCTATAAATCGTAGAATAAATTAGTGGATAAACAAAGAAACGAGAAATCAACCTGATAAAAACGTGTTAAAAACAGTTTTGTAAGGCCAGATGTATCATTGCTTTACTAAGATAAAAAATATAGTTTACAAATACATCACACGTACATAAAGAATGGGACTGAAAATTGCGGCTCACTAAGTTTAAAAAGAACATCAAAACTTATTGGCATACCTAAACTTATTATTGTTATTATTTATGAGAAGATATTTAACAACAACAACAACAACAACAAATACTCTTCGATAAAATTACTTGAATGACGTCATTTTGTCAAATGGTATTTGTTGTCCACGCAGCCCCGTTTCCGTGGGAATATCAAAAAATACTTTCTTAGTGCTCGCCGACATCGTTAAAAGGATCCTGTATGCAAAATTTCAGCTTAATCTTCAAACAACTACCTACAAATAAATTATTATTGTCGCGTGCATACGCCATCTTTAAGCAGGTGGTAACAATAATAACGAAACAGTATCTAATAATGGTGTAGCGACTGAAATCGCTACCGTAAAGGCTACAGCTTGTGCCCATTTTTCGAGCGTTGTGCTGCGCGCCACGTTTGGAGCGCACGCCGAATGAGAAAAAGAGCGCAAACCTCGCGACCGTATCCGGCCTCCGGCACACTCATAATTTTTACAAACGACCGGATTCTGGTCGCGCGATTCTGGTCGCGCGATTCTAGCCGCGCGGCACTCATCACATACCTAATAGTGGAGGTAGGTTTATAAAAGTCGCGATCTCGACGCTCCTAGGTCATTACAGTCCATCTATTTAAAATCTTACTTTTACGGGTTCGATTCCCGAAGGAGGCAATAAAGAAGGGAGGTTCCTGTAGGAGTCGCGAAAACTCCTTCAACGAAATAAGAAACAGTAGTTTAATAAGTAGGTAGGTAACTTAGTATAAGTTAAGTACCTATAAGTCTTATACAACTAACAGTCAACATTTTTTTTATTAACGGTATGTGGAAGCGGGATGTAAATAAACGTGATGCCATTTTCAATCCCATTCTTTATCTGCGCGGGTAGTACATACCAAAATTGGCAAATGTAAAGTAGGCACAGCTGTTTCCATTACTCGTCTTCTATCCTTCATATAGTGAAAACTATCCTCCGTGAAATGTCTTGAACAAATAACACTGTTATTGCTCGGGAACCATCCATCACCGCGATATGTGGCATTGATCCATGTTGATTTTCTATCAGGACACTTTGGAAATCTACAGCAATAACAATAATTATTTTTTCATACGTTTTGCATTATCGACACACTGAAACGTATACAGGTGCAACACTATTGTTACACGTGTCTATGCCAGAACGGGATAAATATAGTGAAATGGGTAATGAGAGAAAGGGATAGTGACAAAAGACATCAACGCGTGCTGATGTCTTCCATCTTAATGTCCACCGTAACTTGAGCTCCGTCACGAATAAAGTAGTATTAATTTTACTTACCGATGAAAAGTTATGCCATCTTTTTTAAGGTTTGATGTCCTAGAATTCTTTCCACACCATTTCACGCAACAAGACGACATGTTAACGTTTATTTATGCATAAATAACTATTAAAAAGTTAATAAAAGTGTCTTAGGGAAGGCTCGCGCACAGGTCTGACTCTTGGTCGGCACTGCCGTTGCGCGTGTTATGTGCAACTATATAACAGTGCAAAATCATAGATGCTAGGAGCGCGTCGAGCGGTATCTATTGGATGGAGGTGATCTTGCTTGGCACAATAGTGTCGCAGGCAGTCTGTTTCAGACTTCAGTCTTCAGTGCTATAATCAATCGTATCGAATGTACGTTGCTTAAAACTCACCGGTACATCTAACGGCCCACCCTATTTTTATTAGTATTTTTAAGCAGTGGCGAAGAGTGCATATTTTTAGTGGCGAAGAGTGCATATTTTTAAACGCAAGTAACTAATCTACCTCTTTTTAAACTACAATATTATTGTAGACAGTTATATTCTGAATATTTATGGCATAGACACCACCTATATCAAAATCAATACTAAAGCTTATGGCAAATTACATAATTATTATGAAGCATTAAGTAATTGCTTTGCCTCTATGGAGGACAAATGCAATGGTTTCGTTTAGAATGTTTTTTTCTTGGACGAATTCGTCCAAGGTTTTTTTGCTCATTTAAGATGCTAATTGGACAGTCGAACGCTTAATCTAAACTTTTCTTTGCAGAAATATGTTGAAAATTTAATGTAAGTACCTATAGAGTTGCAAAGTAAAAATGTTTGTATGAAAATAATGGGGAGGACGGTTAGAGGAGCCGGGGAGTGTGTAATTAATGACTCAAAGAAAATGCCACAAAGAGGTATAGCTGCCCGTGACGGCACAGAAAATAAAATAAAAATCTTTTTTTACATCACAATGCAAAACTTAGCAGTATGTGGATGTAGCTAGTGTCACCTTTCAAACATAAAAATGCCTGTATTAGGGGGCACCGCTCTTCCTGGGCCCTATTTAATAAACGATACAAATTGTAAATTGTCATAGTAGGTAGATTACAATTATCAATTTGTAAATTTCCGTTTTTTTTAAATAGAATTTATAATTTACCGAAAATCTACAAAATTGTAGAATTGTAGCTACAATTCTACATAAGTATTTCTGTTTAATAAACATTCTCTCTTTACAGGTGACAATTTATATATTTATAGGAAAAACTGCTTTATTAAACGCAAAATTGTAATTATATAAGTTTACATATTTGTAAAATGTGGAAAAATTCCGACAGGTGGATTCACCCTGTGTCAGAATTTTTTTTCGTATATATTTTTTTGTTTTAACGTCAGGAAAAAATCAGAATCGGATGGCCTCGGATCCATGTAGGTAGTCCACGCAGCAAAAATTCAAGTAATTGTTTGAGTGACGGATCGATTCTGGCCTTGTTCGGGGGCAGTTTTTTTCCGGATGGAAAAATTCCTGATGCTTATAGTCCGAGCCTAAAATGTGACGGGGGAGTATTTCTAGACGTAAATAAGCACTCGCTTGGACTGTTATTATCGTTTTACTTAGTACCTATTTAGGCAGCGTTTTACTATTTTCGCCATTTTGTAAATAATACGGTGTATGCTATGTGATTGGCTATTTTTCATTCCGCACTGGTGCTGAGAACGAACGAATAGAATGCGATGCGTCACGAAATTTAGTCAACCACAAGCTTGGATTGGATGAACTATGCAGCAATATTTTATTTATATCAAGCAAAATATTAATTATTTCTTATTAGATGTAAGAAAATTCATATGTACTTTTAATAGTTTTTATTTAAACCTGGGGCCTTACCATCAACTGTAATGCGATTCATTTTAGGTTATTTATAGAGCGCGGGATGCTGTCATACGGCGCGTATAGCGGCGTCTCACTCTTACTACCTAAAATGAATCGCAATACAGTTGATGGTCGGCCCCCTGTTGGTAAAAAAAAAAATATTTCGCCATCTGGAACGCAAAACAAAATGTAGGTAGGTACGTTTTTTATTTTTTGACGAAACAAACTGCAACTAATTTATTCCAGTGATACCGTCCTGGTTGCGAGTTTCTGAGACACAAGTTTTGTAAGACCAATGTTAACGATTAAGCTATGAGTGTTATGACTTATGACCCAGCAGCCTATTTATTAATACTTGTTTTAACAAAAATTTTGCTGTAAAATAAGGAATATTTGCAAAAACAAATAAGTATGTACCTATAAGAAAAAAAAACTGCTCCCCCCAAAATTAAGGAGTTAGTTAGATAGACACAAAAGCAGAGGGGACGGGGGGACTAGCCTTCAAAAATAAGTCGAGTTAGGTAAGAACTATGAGCAAAAACGCGCGAGCCGAGCAATAAATATCCCTGCTGTTCTAGTGTGCTGCATTTCTACGAGAACGGTAACGGCATTATCATTGAAAAAAAAACATAGCTCTCATTTAAGCACATCTTATGATTCTCCGCGCACTTATAATCGAAATAAAACAACTTTTGCTATTTATTGCACTTTATTCACCCGAAATACATATATATATTTGGTACATAACAACGGTCGATCAGAGTAGTCATCGATGGTTGCTCCTCTGACTTAGTGGCTGTTGATGCCGGAGTACCTCAGGTTCCTCTGTTCTCTCGGCGACGCTTTTCCTGTTGCACATCAATGACCTGTTGACACCGGGAATTATTTCATATCTAATGAGGCCGTTCCCATACAGTCTCACGAGGTGATAGAGAAAAGGATATCTACAATTACCGCCTGCCGAGCGAGACGAGTAGTAGAAAACACGTTTGGAATATTGACAAAGAAATGGCGAATTTATAGAAGTCCCTTGGAGGTTAATGTTGAAACCGCGAAATTGATTGTTTTAGCTACTTGCATTCTACACAACTTTTTAAGAACAAAAAAACTACAAGACGACGTTACCTTGACAGAACCTGACTCTGTGGCCCATGCATTTGAATTTTTAGATAGGGATACCAGAAGAAGTACGAATAGTGCATTTGAAATAAGAGATAATTTTGTTCGGTAGGTACTTCAACAACAATAGAATTTAATTTGATTTAATTGAAGATAATATAAATAAAAATCTTTTATTTTATTTTATTATTATTAAAAGTCTACAAGTGTTAACTAGTCCCGTAAAAAACCTACAAGTGAAAGTCTCGTCAAAATCTGTCCAACACTTTCGGAGATTAATACCACGGACAAACAGACGGACAGACCGAACTTTTTGTAAAAATAATTCAAGGTTCAAAGGCATTTCGAAAAATCAGGCACTAAGTATCCCGTCCCACGTTGGTCCCGCGTATATATCGCTGCAGCACGTACGATTAGTCGCGCCAATGTGAACACGTCCATGCAAGTTAGCTGAAGCAATCGGCGAAAACGAATCGCGTCCCGCGCCCTGCGCGGGAATCGCATCAATTTGAACGAAGCTTTATTATTATTATTATTTTTTTCTTTTATTTAGGAACAAACAGTTTCTTAAAATATAATAAGTACATAAATCAGATTAAAAGTAAACCTAGAGTCCCCTACATTATAAAATAAAAAACAGTAGAAAAAAGGACAACAAAGTACTTAAACAATTACACAAAATTTAAATTAACAAGCCTAACAGATAAATATTTGTACACACAATTCACACGCGGATACTTTTAATTATGTTGATAAAACACATTAAAAAAAAAATATATATATATATATATATATATATATATATATATATATATATATATATATATAAAGAAATACAAAAAAAAGAAACACAAATACAAAAAACAATGCGCTGCTTAAGGTATTAACAAACACAGTCTATAGTCTATAAGTGTAACTTCTCATAGAAATGAATAGACATTCGTTAAAATATTATCAATCACAATATCACAATATTAGAATATTACTCTGCGGTACTGGATATTTCAGCGATGCGGTTTCTGAATTTATTCAACGATTTGTCAAATATTTCCACCGTACTATATTGATCATCATATAGGGAACAAGATCTTTTTATAAAACTATTCCTGCCATAACAGGTTTGACTAGGATAGATGAAAAAGAGTGTTTTTTTTCGACAATTTCTTTCCTGCTTGCGTGGAACACGAAAATTAACTTGTTCTAACAGAAAAGGAGCATCAACCATATTATGTATTATTTTAAATAGGTATTTTAAATCAATTTGATTTCGACGTTTTAACAAAGAGTCTATTTCATGAAATTTAAGTGATGTTCGTAGTCTGTGTACTGGTGCCCAACTCTGTAGTTCAAGGACTTAACAAATTTTCTTTTATGAGTGGCGACTGGCGTTTTAACTATACCTAACCTACGTAGTAATATAGCTCAATGGGTGTGGCTACAAATACTACACAATGGAGAAGATAACAGGGTTACATACATATTACACTTTTAAGTACGTAGAGTAAAAGTCTAGACCGTACACATTAAGTTCTAGTTTTCAACCTAGTTAATCTCGTTAGTGTTCGCGAGTAGCGCGAGACATCATTGATCGCCCCCATCCCCCACACCACAGCACAATACGGCACGCCCGGCAGGCGCGGCTGTGCTAACTTTTCCTTTCACTTGTTATAGTGTTAAAAAAAGGAAAACAAAATTAATTAGAAAGAGATAGAATTTTCTAGAGAGTGAGACAATGCTACATAAAATCTTGCTTCAAGTAATTGTTCGTAATACTACCTCCAGTTATACCTATACCTTCATGGCCGCACTGTACTCATGCCTACGTCTCCGTCAGATAAGAAGAATACGTTGGTTAACTTCAGACGCGAAAGTAGCGTTTAAAAAAAAGTATTAATTAATTGATTAACACTATTTTTTTACAGATATCATAGGACTTCGCTAAAGTCGAATTTACATTACAAAAACTATTGTCATACATGATGAAAGTAATAAAGGCGTTTGAACTTTTTTGTATGGAGGCTGGCCTCGTCCAAGTGAGTATGAAAGAGACGCCATTTGAAAAAAAATGCGTCACCCACACACAGAGGAACAAAAAATCATATCGTAGGAATTTAATGCCCTAAAGTGTCAGGTTAGTCAGATAAAAATTAATAATGCGGACCCAAAATATCAGCTTTGTATAATTAACTCCAATTATCTCACTAACCTGACACTGACACTTTAGTTAGGACATTAGGATCATATGATGTACGATATTTTTTATTCATCTTTGCGTTCCCTATCCATTTATATAGGTATTATGATATCTGAACCTTAGACGAGGCCAAACGGTTCAAACCCCTTTCACGAAACTTTTTAGTGTATTGAAATTAAGTAAGTAATGCATGCATTGTTAAACTTGACGTAGGTAAAAAATATTAAACAAGAAAATATACTAGAAAAAAGCAACCAGTCTCATGTCGCCCTGACGGGACTCGAACCCGCATCCTTGTCGAGTCATCCTAATTTTTATCTGACTAACCTGACACTTTAGGGCATTAAATTCCTACGATATGATTTGTCACATAAAAATAACATTGCAAAATGCAAAATTAAAAAGTTATAATTGACGTAGGTACTTACATTTGTTGATGAAAATTAGAAGCGTGAATTCGCGATAATAATTCTATGCCACTAGTTTAGAAATGTAAATTCGGCTTACATACAATACGTACTTTAACGAGTTTTTTATTCTTCTTTGTTTTATTTTTTGCAAACCGTACTAAAGTGAAGTTAGTTTGACAGAATGTTTCATCCTATTCTTATTTGAATGGTTACGCGGGCAAGTTGTTTGCACTCGTGCGCTCTAGTGTTTTTTCATAGAATAATAACGCCTAGATACCTATTGCAAACACGAAAAACGCGCAACTAAAACTTAGCCATATGTGGCTAAGTTCGTTCCGTGCGCTGTCAGTGCTCAAGGTCACGTTATGTCGAACACAGCTCGCGAAAAATAATTAAAAATGACTGTTTGCACAATAAAAAAGTGTTTGAGCAATTTGCGAACACAAAAAAAAAGTGATGAAATTTCATTTCACAGGCAAGTAGGTACTTACATTTTATACATTTTCTGTACGTAAATCGACTAAATACAAATAATTTGAAACACAGAACCGATCACTATACAGTGTTGCTAGTTGTAGGGAAAAAAATGCACACAATGTTTTTAGTTGGTTGAGAAAATTAAATATTTTATTTGCTATAACTGCTATTTAATACTGTTTGGACTAGGCAAATGTTGGTGTTATAAGTTCTATGAAAATAATTTAGCAATAATTTTATTCGTCTTTAATTTCTTACGTCTTTTGTTTTATGAAAGTAAGTTATATTTTTTGTTAGGGGCATAGATACTTACCTATAAGTACGTGCCATGCTAAAATCGACACCGTACCTGCATTTATCAAATTTTGTTAATCATTGTTTTTGATAGCGTCTCATATTTTTTAGCTTTCCTGTCGACCCTATAGTAGCCAATCGATGGATTGAAATAGTTAGACGTAACCGCAAGGAAAATTGGTTTTTAAAATTTAATTATTTACATACTTTTGAATCAAAAATAGGTTAATTTTGATAATTTCGAATATCCTAGCCTTAATAATAATGTATTGCTTAAAATTTTAAACTTTGAATTACTTTGAAATGTTAAATGAGAATGATTAAATAAATACTAAATTTCAATATGTATTAATACGTTTTTTATTGGCTGTGTCTCCGCTGCCGGTAATGGCATCCTGAACAGTTGCCGGTACTTGCCTTTAAATCAATCGCTTCGCTGCGCTTTGCGATCACCTTAAATTTCTAACCTATCACGTGTTTTACACGACTTCCGAGCCAACTCACTCTCTGAAATGTCAACGCAAATTTTAAAGGCAAGCAACTGTTCAGGATAGCGGTACCGGCAGTGAAAGCACAGCCTTTTTATTATTGAAATCCTTATTCATCGATACTTCCTATTTCATTTAATATCAAACAGGTTTTTATAGTTGTCATAATAAAATTATTTTGGAATCAGATTGAAAAAAAATCAAACATCTACACAAACAGTTTCGCATAGCATTTGTCTATGATTTTTATGGTTTGTTAAGGTTTTGTGTAAATATTTCACGAAAATGTTTCTCACAGAAGATGCGTCTTAATGTGAATTGATACAATCATACATGAATTTAAATTTAAACGCATTGAACGGCGGCATTCATCATTAGATAAATGGTTGAAAAATATTTTTATAAAAAATGGAAGCGCCAAATATTCCAAGAAAATGGAAGAAATAATACTTACCTCTAAAAAAACTGTATTCATACCAAATAACGTAAGTACTATGAAGTCGGGCGGGTTTAAACAAAATACAAAAAATTCTTATTTTATAAACTTCTTATTTTATAAAAAAATATTTTTATTTCACTCTTTTTAGTGCATCATGCAAGCAATTTTCGTGTATCCTGGTAAATAGGTAGGGTTAGGATGTACCTACACTTAAACCGCATCTCTATCAATGAACATCCGTCTTAAATTTATATAAAATGGTAACGAAAACGACAGTATTTTCTGGATTTCCTGAAAACTACTGAACCAATTTCAAAATTTAAAAAAATGGGACTAATTTGGGAAAAAACCTGATGTTATAACATTTGAATCATTGCAATCGGTTCAGCCGTCTTCGAGTAATCGGTGTACATACAAATACAAAAAAACGCAACGAATAGATTCAATTGAAGTCGGTTAAAAACATGTAGGTAATATACTCATGAATATAATCAAATTCATCTTATATGTTTTTTATGATTTTTAAATGAAGTGAGTCTCGGTAGCTCAGCGGTTAGAGCATTGGACCGGATTTCCAAAGGTCATGGGTTCGATTCCCATCTGAGAATTCACTTGTGGCCGAGTTAATTTTTTCCAATATTTTTCTATTTTTTCTATTTAAAATTTATCATAAGTCATCTTTTTCCCATTTTTGTGGGTGAACGCCCGATGATGGTAACACTAAAGCCATATTTGTGTGCGTTTAGAAGCGCGTAGATACATACAGCTTACGCACACAGGATCATAAGAATGACACGCGTTTATGCATACATTTTGGTTCAGACACGGTTTCTAGGCGTTATTATTCTAAGTGTTTTTTAACTGATTTTAAATAATGCTGATTGATTAAAAAAGACCAAGCCAACAACCTTCCCATAGTCCACGATATGGTGGTGATTTTCTGTTTCTAACAATTTTGCATTCCGTTTTGATGACAAAGATCTTTCTGGTTTTTCTATCCGGTGTTGACAAGCAAACTTGTGAGGCAAAACTTTTTTTTTAAGTTTGAGGGGACCACCAACTAATTTGTACTTCACGTAGCTTTCCATGTCCTTTTCGACCTAAAACAAAATACAGCCTCATTCAAAATCAATAAAAAACAAATCAAACAAAATAAAGTTTTCCATAAGTACTTCGTTTCGTCACTTAAGTACAGTCGGGGAACATCCCGGTTGACCAGTAGTAGTATTTTTCAGGGGGCTTTATTTTAAGGCGATACTCGAAAAAAATATGCTGAAGCGAGATAGCAATGAGAAAACGACACGCACGGGAGCGAGACCGATTTTGCAGATTAGGCAAAAAAACACAAAATCACTTCGTATTAAAAAACTACAGCGGTTTAAAAAAAATGCTTCTATACGATCCAAAATGTTATTGGTATCCACTTATTAAACCAATTTCCAACAGTGTAAGTAACCCCATTTAAGTATAATCTTGAATTTTCGTATTTTTTAGAGGTCTTTCGAAAAGAAAAAGTGTAAAATCATAAAATCGAGTTTTTGAAACTATACAAATGTAGATGAAGGTATGAAGTAATCTATGTTATTACCAGATTTGTAACAACTGTAACCGTGATATACTTTTATATCAAAAAGTAAATACTTTTTCCGAGTAGCGCCTTAAAGTAAAAGATATATAGAAAACGTTTAAATATAAAAAATAATAGACCATTAAGAGGTATTTCATTTAAATAAAAAATTACTTCTTAACCTTATAACTTTTCCAAAAATCATTTCCCAAAAAAACAACCCGGAAGTTCCCCGATTGTATGGCTACGACGACGGACGACTAGTTTGAGAATTACTATACCTACTACCTATGTGATACTTACTACCTTTAAATCTCACTTTTTGGTGTACACCTCAATACATGAGTAAGTCGTAATAAAAAAACACATTTCACAAATAATCTTAAATAATCTTTCACGCAAACTGTTTTAAATGAGTGGCATTTAAGGCTAAGATAATTATGATGTTGTTAAATTTCTTATAAAAGAAAATATATATTAACCGCTCCCCCCTTCATCCAAACACACACACACTCACACTCACACACTCAAACACAAACACATAAACATAGCATTGCATGTTAATTCTAAGTTACTATTTATAATAATTAATTATCACATACCCTTTGTTAGTTATACCTATAACTTTAAAAAAAATGGCTTGTAATTTTGTGTTATTTGTTAGTGTTAGATAAGGTTCGAGGTGGGCGCTAATAACTGAGACATCGACAGAGTCCTAGACTAATGTAGTTATTAACGTAAATTATGTTTTGTATGTATTTATAGCACAAATAAATAAATAAATAAAATAAATAAATAAAATAAATAAAAATCTAAATATCAACCCTGCAAAACATGCGCAAACTTTCGAACTCTAGGTAGGGACGTCAAATCTTGAAAAACAACCTAAGGTCATTGACCTTGCCATCATTGCCTTGTATTTCACATTGCAATAACACGGTTTAATAATACGGTTAGGTTAGGTTACGGTAATAAAGTTATATGGTTAGGTATTTGAAAAGGTACTTACATCGAAATGATCCTCACAACAATATGCGGTCGTTTTTAGTCCTAACGGAGTTGCTCTTCTCATCACATTTGTCCATTTTTTTCTGAGTTTCGGATCCCTAGGAACGTAAAAAAACAACTTTTCGGGTGTTTTTGTGGCCGTACTTTTACACTGAGGCACAACACAATATTTAATAGATGGACTCATGTTGTTTTTATTGTTTCTTGTTTAAAATAAACAATGTACCGTTCCGTCCGTGCGCGACGGTCTCATTCGGGTGAATGCTTCAATCTATCGAATGCCCGAGTCGCTTGTGCGTAGATGGGACCCGTCACGTCATCAACGATGTCGCGCTCGGTCCGCCATATACGATACGATCAGTCGTTATGATCCGTCGCAACAGACCGATATCGTAACGACCAGTCGTTGGTGTATGTGAGGATCGTCAACGATTAACTTGATCGCAGTCCAGACGATTACTGCGACCGATCGTACAGACCAATCATTGATGTATGTGGGGATCGTTTAAAAAAATACGATCTTTATAAAAAAATCAGTAAATCTTTTTCATTGTGTATTCAAATCAAACAATGTTTTTTTTTATCCGAGGCCGACGAGAAACAGTCCCTGCGCGGGGTAGAGCAAGAGAGGGGATGGATTTGTTTCGTTTCTAACCAATTTTCAAACGCGCACCCTTGACCAGATTAAAAAAAAGGCCGTGTAAGTTAAACCAATCTTCAAAATCGCTTTCTGAGGGTCTAAAAGTCACTTAGGCAGTATTGCGAAGAAATCATAATGTGTTACAAATACAGAGCATGTCTGTTTCGAGAAGTAGTCGTAATATAAGATTCACCGACGAACCACGTTATTTTTATAAAAAAAAACCCTGCAAGCGTAAATCAACCTTAACAACATTGGTCGCAAATTCGCAATCGAACCGGACTACCAACGCTAGGATACGTAGACTTATTACGAGTTTTGCAAGCATGACGTTACAGTCAACGATAACGTAAAATGTAGCTCTGTCTGCCTCTCTCATATTTTAGCGACTGTTTTACCGACATGAGCAGTGTGTCCAATTACAGAACATTAAAACCTCTTTTCCTTGTTCTGTGTGTCCGATAGTCTACGTTAACGTGTCCTGTAATTGTAAACGTCATGTTTGGCAAACTAATACGAGTTTGTATGTAATGTAATGGGCTTAGTTAGAATAATAACAATATGGGTACAGAAGTCGCGCGCCGGTCGCTGAGAGCAAAAGAACCACATTCCACTGATAAAAAAGGGTCGGCCACTCGACAGCTGTTGTTATGCGAATAATACAAGGCCTTAGTGGAGACAGTGATGTCATACGCTCTCGACGGCTACAGTTTAACTTATCCATCTCATATGTACCTACATCTTAACTTTTGGCGCGCACTGTTCATTAAAATAAAACAACTTTTACGGATATCAAACGCGCTATATTTCACGAACTAAGTTGTAATTGTCCGTATTTTTTGTTTTTTAGGGGTTTTTATGATTTTCCCGACGTTTCGGCACATCTTCAGATGCCGTGGTCAAGGGATGACTGGCTACTTATAAGTCTACCCTCTTAAAGTAAATTTATTTTTTCGTTCGGATGCAACACAGACATAGATTTCTATTTAAAATTTACCACAGACATAGATCTAAAGATCGTCTTTAGATCTATGTCTGTGGGATACAACAAATGGTATGGGTGGACGTGTTATACATATAACTTGGACGAATTTGGTTAATTCGTCCAAGACATATAAGCAGCAGAACAGAACTGATTACCGCGGGGTTAAGATAAGAAGTCCTTGAGTGAAACCGTTAAAAGTAGTGTTGGACACCCTTAGACTAGCTGGAGCAACGATATGGGATCGGTGGCACTTGGGAGAGGACTATGACCAGCAGTGGAAGATGAAACTGATGACGACATTATACAGCATGAGACTTTTATGAAAAATGTAGTGCTTGGTTTACGGTTGTGAATTCATGATACTAAAAACTTAGTTTAAAGTACCAAAAGTTTATTACATTTGTTGCAAGATGTAACCTTTTTTGAAATAAATGATTATTATTAAAGATTTTACGTAATATTTTATTTTTTGAAATTCCGAATAATACGAATAGTAATCCATGCCCTAGTCCCGCTGAATCGATCCATTTTTATGATACCTATATTAATTGATGAGAGGAAACTAAAAGAGTTATTAGATAAACATCTATCTCTCTCATCTCTTTGATACTATTAAAACAAATGTATACTTTAACAAAAAATGCTACTCGGATGTGAGTTGGACAGCAGGGTCTTTCTTACATGTATTTCTTTATCTATGGGGCGAATTTCGGTGCTACCAGTTTTTTTTTTACTTTCACTGAGGTCAATAGGATTGATTTCAATTTCAAAATTTGAACTTCCACAATCAACCCATTCCATATCTGATGCAGTCTTTGAAGCAGATGGTTGAGGACTATTTATTGCCTCTTGATCGAGACTCGTGTGATGTCTTTTGACTGACGCGTTTCTATTGGGTTTCACTGGTGTTGGACGTTGACAGTCAAAAATGTGCGGTACTATCCCACTTTTAAGCTTGACGATGGCAACACCCATCATTTTCCATCGCATATAGTTTTCCATATCATTTTCGAGCTGAAAAAAACAATGATTATTACTTTGTCACTATCGGTTTACAAAATAAAAAATATGAATAAAAAAATATCTGCCACAGGCAGGTCCAAAAGTGGCATTTATTGATGTGTTTACCCTACGAAGTTTCCTGATGTTGAAAACATTATATTTCACTGATTAATATTGTGAATACAATATAGACCAAACCAAAACTAATATTAAGACAGCTATTTTTATTTTCAAATCTATCAAATAAAGACTGAGTTTTATAGATTATTGTTGCGGTATTCCTCGAAACGCACCATTTTCAAGCGCACCTAAACCATTCCTCGAAGCGCACCAATGTTCAAATGAATAGAGATGGGAAAGAGAAACTCGATAGGTGTAGTAATTTATATTGTGACCAAATGACGGGAAAAATAACAAACAAAAAGTACCAAGGCAGCATAACCAACAAAGGAGTTATATTATACGTAGGTACTTGAGGGGTATAAAAGCAAATCCGCCTCAATCCAATTTTAATCTATGTAAACCAAAATGTAATATATTTCCCTTATAAGCAAAAACACCTAATTCCAGTAAAAAAATGTCTTCAGAATACGGTTGAAATGCAAAGACGTTTCGATCCAATTTCTGTTAGGAGCAATTTCGCTTCAGTTACATCACAATTATGGCATAGTACTGGTAATTCTTGGTTATGAAATTTTCCGGGAATCCCGGTACTGAGGAACATTAGCTGGTACCGGTAACATCGTATCAGAGAACCGGTACTCTCGGTTCTCAATAATAGTAAAAAACATTTCAAATGAATGGGTTAGAAACGTTAAAGGGCATAGCAAAATGTATTAGTGAGTAATTGACAGTTACTGCATAATTTCTGCATACATTTTCCATGATCAGAAAAGTTTTCTTTGAGAATGGTAGCACTCACGGCTATTATTTATCGATGATATATAAATGTAATCTTCTGACCATACCTTCGACCGGCTGTATTTGCAATCACTTCAGTCAGTTTATCTTTTAATAATCAAAGTTTTGATCCAATCATCTTTAAGCTCTTACTATTACGAAAAAGAAACTGCCTTGGCTATGCTGCACCGTCTGGTTTACCAAGTTATTGGACTTTTAGGTCGGAAATCCACATCTGACAAACCGCAGTACGAAAAGTATTGCAGTGATTTGGACTGGATGTGAATAAATCCAAAGGTCCTGTCCTGATGGTACATCATCCATAGTTCTTAGGACTTATATTTCTGAGTTGACCCCGCCTATACGGGCCGGCATCGGCTAGCGTTCTTAACAAGAATGTGTTGTCTATGCCGACACGTGTCTGTACTGTAGATATAAATAAACCTTTAATGCATAGTTGTTTTTTTGGTGAATCGTTACATCGATTTTTTACCCTAGCCTAGTTTAAAATTTAAAAATTAGCGTGAAAAAGCTTTAGGTACTGGCAAAGTTGAGAAAGTACTTCACGCTGGAACAGTTGCTTTATCACAAGTTCGATCATGCATGTTCTCATATTTGGAATGGTTATCCCTATACCAAGCTTCATACGTTTGAGTTCAGTTTGACAAGATCTTTTTTTAATAAGCTCAAGAACCTTGAGCATAGACGGCTAGTAGCAACGTTGCGAGCTTATCATTTTTTATTGGATACATTTCGGTTAGTATGCAGCTGAAATGGACAGTCTTATTTCACCACCTCCTCGCCACAAAAAATATGGATATCCTAAAGTTTCGGACTCAGGATTTTTCTTAAAATTTTGACATCTCTACCGTTTGAGTGAAACATCCTTGCCAGAGTCTGTATTTCCAAATATCCAGGCTAATGCGATCATCGCTTACCATCAGACAGTATAGAGGTCAAGCGCTGACCTATGTACTAAATAATGGGACCTTGTACTTTTTGTAATGTAACTTTGTAATTTCGACTTTTTTATTTTAAACTTAAACGTTTTCATATAAGCACTCCCTTTAAATCGCTCGATATGACAAAAATAGATTATTTATCTATAGGCGTTTCTCAGTACCGGGAGTACCGGTATTCCCGGTTCCATCGGGCGATGGAGTGCTTTAGTGTTGGGTGATTGATGCGGATTTGCTTTTATACCCCTGAGCCCCTGACTTATTTGAATAGCTGTTGGCTGCTGCCTATAATAAAATAAAAAAAATGCTTTACATAATCTACCTATAATATATAAAAATCAATTTATGTGCATTAGTCTCGCTCAAACTTGAACTCGAGAACGGCTGGGCGATTTAGCTGATTTTGGATTAGAAATGTCTGTTGTATTGTATGTAGTCCAATCATACAGTTCCTACCTACTTTTACGGGACGTTGGCGGAATTTCTGCGAGGAACGGAAAAAGGCAATTACAAAAAAAAACTGTCTAACATACAGTGTCACGGGTAGGGGTCACAAAACCGGTTTCACCGAAACCGAAAAAACCGGCTAAACCGGTTTTGTAGCCATTTTTGAAAACCGGGTTTGAAATTTGACAAAACCGAGTTTTTCGGTTTTTTCGGTTTTAATTCATCATACTATTTAGAGATTAAAATCATGCTTTTCTTATGTTACTTAGCAGTTTTTATATGTCTCAAATTGACCAGAATCCAGGGCCGTCTTTGAGAAATATTATAAAAACATATTGACTGGAAATGAAGGAAATCCTGCAAAATTTGCTAATGATATGCGGTTTATCATTCAATGACATCGTCGTATTCACCACAACGGGGCCAGTGTGATGGGGAAACTTGGAAAGGATTTGCCTTGCTTACACTAAATGTGTTTTGCGCATGGTTTGCAACTTGCAATCCTTGATGGTTTTTTCAATGAAAAGAAATCCTCATTGACGCCACAGGTTCAGGAAACGCAGAATCCAGGAAATGAAAATGATTACTTTGAAATGTCGTTGATCTTGCCTGATGAGTCAACTCATCACATAACAGAGTCAATTAAGGATCTAATATTGAAAGTAAGAAAAGCAGTTAAACTTTTCAAAAATTCTCCAACGAAGAACTATAGTGTACTACAAAAGTACGTCATAAAAGAGCACGGAAAAGAAATGGCACTTGTTTTAGATTGTATTAACCTGTGGAGTTCAATGGCAGACATGCTAGATCGCTTTGTTCAACTGAAACGTTGTATTCTAAAAGTCTCTTATAGACATAAACTCTGTTAAAACTTTTCAAGATGGAGATTTTGAAATACTCAGAGATGTAAGCAGATGTTTGCAATTACCTAAGATGACGGTTGATGCTCTTTGTCGCCGCGATGCTAGTCTCATTACTGCAGATGTAGCTATGAATTTTATGCTCACAAAATTAAATGAGCACAATGGGCGTTTTAGTGCCAAATTTGAGGACCGAATTACATATCGCATAAAACAACGATGTACTAGTTTGACCTCTACTCTGAAATATTTGCGGAATCTATCAGAGTATTATTAATATAGAGATGAGAGTTCAATTACTCCGAGCCTTGATAGATAACAAATAGCTGAAGTCATTGCTAAATTACAAATGCTCGGACAATCCCAGAGCTTGACTTCATGCCGCAATTCCCGCAGAAGCCAAAGTAGCTGCTCAAGTGATGATGGCAACTTAGTTTAAGCATTGATAGCCTCCACTAGTAAAATAACAATGGAGGAAGAATTGCAAGCAGCAATGACAAAGTCCATGTCTGAACCTAAAGTAAGCAGGAGAAGGTCCGTGGTAGGACTCGTAGAAGCATCAAACGATATAACTGATATAGTTAAGGTAGAAATGGCTCTTTATGAAGATGGAGGCGTAATAGGGTTTATGAACCTTGTGCAGGCTTATAGTTATTATAGGCAGTAAAGTTCCTCCCACAAGTGTCTGAGTCAGAAAGAGTATTCTCTTCAACCGGCTACTTGTGTTACCATTTGAGAACCTCACTAAATGATGATACCTTAGACGTGCTTTCAATGTAACGATCGGATTTCCAATGTATTAAAAATAAGAGAGGAAGATAATGTACGTTGTATTTGCGATAGATATGGCACATTGAGTTCAGCCATAGATATGGCTTTTTCTTTGAATTTGATTTCGGTATGTTGTAATATTATAATTATTTGTGTCTATATCTCATTGCCTTATCTTAGGGAAAAAGTGTCGACTCTCATTGTTATTATTATTCATTTATCTCCAGTAGAAAAAGTGTTTTGTTTCATATTATTTCATTATTGTATTGTTTTTGTTTTTTAATTGTAACTTATAGGTGTCTAATGTTACTGTTTACAGTAAGACTGATTATAAAGACTGCATTATTAAAGTAGAGTTCTTTGAAATATAGTTTTATTTCAAGATAAAAAAATCGAAATCACCGAAAAATCCGGATAACCGGTTTTGCCACTGAATCGAAACCGAAAAACCGGTTTTCTAATATATCTCCGGTTTTGTGACCCCTAGTCACGGGACTGTCATATTTGATGATTGTCAAGATAATACTAAGTTCACAGATCAGCTACATACAATATTCTCATACATAGAACTCATCAAAACATCTAAAATAACTCCTGGTACTTCCAAGTTCCAACTAAAAATATATTAATTTAATAAGTATTCGTCCTCCCCTTGAACAGCCATTAGCACAAACGAGTATTAAAACTTCTGTCGATGTCATAATATATTACGTTTCCTTCATGCTCTATCCTTTGAGTGCGCTTGGAAGATTAAAATTATAATATTTTTAAATGATTTTGTGAGCGTAGGTACCTACAACGCATCAAAGAATACCTCGATTATTTAAATGACATATTTTCGCGTCCATCGACTGTGTGTGGCCTCAAACATGGCGGTGAGGTGACGTCACGTCACGCCACCTACTACTACTACTACTACTACTCAGGAGCTCTATTCTTGAATCGCTCGTATTCGTAGGACATAGCATTGACGTATGCAACTCAAACCGCATCTTGATGATCAGTTGACTGGCGATGGCGAGAGTGGACTATGACGTTTTACTTCTGACGTCACTATGATCGTGCGGGTTATCCGAGTGTACTCTGACGATATTTTGCCATCATAGTTGACCGCGCTCAACTTTTCAGAGTAGACTCTGAAATCAGTGATATAATATCTTACGTTTTTCAGAGTAAACCACCTTAGATTTTCGTATTATTTATTATTATTTCATACCTTATTTATTTATTTTATTTATTATTTATTGCAATATTAAAAAATACAGCAAATGGCGGACTTAATGCCATCAGGCATTCTCTACCAGTCAACCAGTAAAAGGTGTTAGACCTACCGTATCGGCAATAAAGTAGTACTATAAAACATAAATTCAGAATATTGTAACAAAAGTGGGAATAGCTAATTAAGGGTATTTAATTAACAAATAATACATAAACATACTACATAATATAAATATTTAACATACATACATAAATACATACATATATACCTTAGTAATATTTTTTTTAAATAAAATTAATTATTAACTTAATACTGTAATATTTATCTGATATTTTTAATTGAATAATAATTACTATTTAATTTAAAAAAATACATATACATTTAAAATTATTAATTGCATAAACTAAAACATTTTATTATCAAATATTAATGTTCTTAACCATTAAAAAATAATACGCGTGATTCTTCTAAAATGAAGAGATTAACCATCAAAGTAACTATGAACGTGTAAACTTCTATAACAGTACACTCTGATTGAGACTACTCTAACTTAATACTGTGATATTTATCTGATATATTTAATTGAATAATAAAGACTATTTAATCAATATATATATATATATACATTTAACATGAATAATTGCATAAACTAAAACATTTTATTATCAAATATTAATGTTCTTAACCATTAACAAATAATAATACGCGTGATTCTTCTAAAATGAAGAGAAGAGAGATCAAAGTAACTATGAACGTGAAAACTCATATAACAGTACACTCTGATTGAGACTACTCTGTCAGAGTCCACTCTTACGAGTCAACTAAGAACGTAAAAACACGGCTTTAAGTCACGCGTTGCTAGCTTATTTCACTCACTCGCCTGCAACGAGTGAGTAGGGGAACTCGTTGCGGTGAGGGGAACTCGTTGCGGTGGTCGAGCGATAAAAAAATATGGATTTTCGAATGTCGAACGAAAATCAGTAGAAATTCAGCGCTCGACGCGAAATGAGTGAATCAAAAATAGAGCCCCGTGTCGCGTCGGCGCACCCCGTACTACAAAATAATAACCTAGCTATACCTCGCGCCGCGTTCGCGTTGTACTTGTTGTTATTATTTTATTGTAACAAATACAGTTATATGTATTTACTTACATTAAAATGATCTTCACACACATATTTAGTACTTTTAGGTCCAATCATGTCGTGCCCAATGGCTTTGCACCACTTCTCCCTTATTTGTATGTCAGTTGGAACATGAAAAAAAACTTTCTTTGGCGTTTTAAATGTCGTGCTTTTACACTTTGGAACTAAACAATATTTATAGGCTTGCGTTTTAGTCTCAGCCATAACGACATACACAAATAGTTAAGTTATTAATGCAAATAAGTATGATAAATAAAAACAACAAGAGCGGCCAAAAGACTGAATGAATTTGTGATGTTTTGGTAATAATTATTGGTACCACACCGGCACCGCCCGGGCGGCGCGTCGTCGTATCGTACGAACTACTGACGCGGACTGTAGGTGGCGTGACGTCACACGCTGAGCCGTTCGCATTAATCGCATTTTTAAGGATCCTACTTGCAAAGAGATATTTTCATGATTCTTTCACACCTAAGTTTAATTCTACTTAAACTTTCAAATAAAATATGATTAATTGAAAAAAAATGGAAGCTTCTACACAGTACAGGCAGACAGATGTGTAACTTAATGAATTGTGTATAAATAAATATATTATTTACTTACCTTTACATCGAAATGATCTTTACAACAATGACGCATGCTTCATATTCGATAAAGGTTTAAGTCACAGAACAGAAAACTGTTTTTTCTGTTCTGTGGTTTAAGTAAGGATAATCTTTATTTGTATCGTAATCTTTTATTTGTACAAATAAAGATTTCATTCGGTATTTTGATCAAACCCATCGAAAGGTGCCGAAACGTCGGGTAAAGCGTAGTGATTACATACTCTTTGCGTCGGGAAACCAAAAAAAACATAAAAACCCCTTATTATGTTTCAGGTAAATATAGTCATTATTATAACATCAAATTTGGAATGGGTTGATTGTGGAAATCCAATCGAAACAATCCTGTCGACATCAGTGAATGTGAAACTTTTTCCGGTCGCAACAAAATTCGCCCCATTGAGAAAAAATCCAAGTAATACAGTTTGAAGCAACTTCATAGAAACCCATATTTAAGACTTCACCGACCCTAATGCTGCCCTAATGTCGTTATTGTATGAGATGACAAACTAATAATTTCATACTAAAAATGCAATAGTGAATCCAATAGATGAAAAGAATTATGTAGGAATTAGTCAAAACCCTATCGTTGAAGGTTTTATGAGAGTGTGAAGTTTGATAGCTATAGCGACAAAAATTAGAAAAAAAAACAAGGGGAAAACATCAATGTCCGTGAAAAGTTCATTGTTTAAGCATCACTAAACTAAATCGTGAGAAGTTTTGTTTAGCTTCCGGTCTACAAAACGTTGACAGTGCTTAGATAATCCATATGTTTTGCCTTTGAAACTAAAAGGCTATCATTATAAGACTGTTCTGGCAGAAGACAGAGTCACCAACACTATTATCATTGATCATTACCGAATTAAGACATTTTTAGGTTAAAAAGAATTATAATTATATTTTTTATATTTTAAATAAGTAAGTAAGTAATAATAATAACAAATGTTATAGTCTCAAAAAAATAAAAACTACTGTCAAATTGACAACAATGGACAGTGCTTATTTTTCCCCTGTATGCTTGGGACATTGCTTGTTATTGCACTGTATCAATATTTTTCGATGAAGATTACTCCGTGACTATTGCAATGTGTTTCGTCATTTCATTCTACCACTTATGTTCTATAAAATACATTGCCAGTAGAAAAAACATAAAAATGTGACATTGCATGTTTTTGTAAAGAGTTTTGGTCCCAAAGCAGTCGGACAAAATTTCTGTCGCATTACACTTCCACCACTGCTGAAGCCTTGCGGATTACTTGCTCATACGCGACTGATATGAGAAAGCAAACTTGTTTGCCTATGTTTTTGCGGAGAATTCCCGTCCAGATGTCGGTAGGAGAGTGCCACCTAAGGTACCTCGTGAATCCTCTATGGGTGACTGTCAGATTCACAACAAAGAGGTTCTAAAAGCTCTCCGTAATCTAGACGTGAACAAAGCTAGTGGTCCTGATCCTGACGACGGAATCCTAGCAATTGTCCTGCGCAAGTACATAGGTAGGTGTACGTGATTGTCGTTCTATCTGTTTTGTGATTGTGGTCCCAGGCTTATTTTCTTCAGTTTATGTGAGAGACCAGCAAAGTCCTATCTATACTAATCTTAGAATAATTCTAAGATACTTATAATATTATAAAGAGGAAAGATTTGTATTTTTGTATGTAACGAATAAACTCAAAAACTACTGGACTGATTTTGACGAAATTTGGTATAGAGAATCCTTAGACCCCAAGTAGTAACATAGGCTATAAATGATCCCAAAATTCCCACGGGAACGGGAACCACGCGGGTGAAACCGCGCACGGTGAATGTGACCAATAACGTTCTTGACCATTTTTTATACTAAATTCCTTAGGGCAAATAACATATTTGTTGACATTTTAAATTAAAGAAGTATGTACAACATCCATTACAGATATAAAAAACCTCCGACAAAAAAATACTCCTAAAAAGCTAAAAGTAATATTTATTTACCCTAATTACATATTTATTACATTTATAAATTTTCACAGACGTCGAGGAACCGCTATTATAATAGTATCGTGCAAGTGCCTAGCGATAAGTACATATCGGTCCCTTCATCAACTATTAAAGAGCTGATGATCTTCAAACGGCTGATCAGGGGGCTAATTGTCTAATTTTAAATCTATCGCAATCCCTTTCAATTCGTAATTTGAAAGTTATTCAGGCCGTCACTATTTGACTTTTGAAAGGGATTGTGATCGGGACGCGTTTTAAAAGGTATGGAAATAAACGAAATTGAACTGTCTAAGCAATCTGACAGACGAAAATATCACAATCAAAATACCTCTGAAAGGGATTGTGATAGATTTTAAATAAGACAATTAGGGGGCAGGTCATGGTTACCTTACCATATACTTTCGATATAATTAAAGTAACACGGTACCAAATCGAATCGATCAGACATAAGGAAGTTTGTCAGATCCCCTCATCAACTAGAAAAGAGCTAATGATCTTCAAACGGCTGAACAGATTTCCATTAAACATGGCTAAGAACACTCGAGATAAAATGATCTATGACACAAAAAAAAACTAAACGAAAATCGGTTCATCCGTTTGGGTACTACGATACCACAGACAGATACACCGACAGACACGTTAAACTTAACCCCCCTCTCTTTTTACGTCGAGGGTTAAAAAGGCATAAACTCTGTTATGCGTATTCTGTGGTTGTGCTCAAAGCGTATAATTGATTTCTTATGTCCCGGCTACACGCAACTACATTTTGCCTGCGCAAATCGGTTTTTACAGGCATGCTTTCAGGTAAAACGGAGCGTATAGCCGGGACGTTAGACAAAGCGGTGGCGTACATTTTGTCAAACAAATGTCAAGTCAAGAATGAACATATTTATTTGACATCCCGTTTCTACTTTAAAAAAAACATGTTGTAAATAAACAAACGTATACTGCGGCTGGTCGGAGAGCATGCATTATTTGACAGTTTTCTTCGAGTGCCATCGGTCATCCTCTCGGCAGCCGCACTATATTTTACAACATGTTTTCTTGTAAATGTTTCGCCAGTGGAAACGGTGGGTCAATGACATTGACAACCAGGGGCTTTCCATCAACTGTAATGCGATTCATTTTAGGCTACTTTCAGGTAGTAAGAGCGGGACGCCGCTAGATGCGCCATACGGCAGCATCCCACTCTCACAACCTACAATGAATTGCATTACAGTTGATGGTAAGGCCCCAAAAAAAATGAAATTCATTAGTTCCATTGGCTGTGTTAAAACCTTGAATTATTATTTTTTATATTTTACACAAAGCTAATACAAATTAATATGCTTTAGTACACTTAAGTGCTTCTTTAAAATAGAAAGTTAATAATAAGTTAACTAATTAACAAAAAAACTAATCAATTTTTTTTGAAAATACGTAAGTACTTACAACTTCAGCATGTCCAGAATACAACTTGACAATTTCTTTAGTTGGTACTGCACCAGGCTTCAGATAACGTTTACTAGACTTTTTTATTTCGTACATATCATCTGAGAAATGTATTGAACAGATCGTCCCTAATTTGGTGGGAATCCAATCCTTCCGCCCTGTCGCGTCGATCCATTTTATTTTTGTATTAACATCCGAGGGAAAACTAAAAAAGTTATTACAGATAACTGTCTCTCTTGTCATGTTTATGTCGTAGGCCAATCGAGACCTGCCTGGGCACACCACGATGTATCATATCGTGATTTGGCCAATTATTTCATGATGTGCCCAAAAAAAGTTGGGCAGTTCGATGAGAGCAACCTATTTGTCGATATGCCCTACTACTAGTCACTTGGCCACATCGAGATATGGCAGGGTCTTGGCTGGGCACATCGCGATATTAAGGGTGTGACGGGGCTCCTCATCCGGCAGCACCAGAGTCGCCGGAACGTCGGAACCGCCGCACTCGTTTTAATAATTGGTAACGAAATAAAAGAATCGTTCACCAAGACTTGTTTTATTAATTAATGGTAATAAGGAACCCGTGTATCGGGTTCCTGATGTATTAGAAAAATAAATTATTTACAACAACTTTAAAATAGTACCGTTTAGGTAGCTGGTTTCTGGAAGATTCCGTCAAAATGAGCCGAACAGGAAACGTGGAACGGAGAAAATTTGAATTTAGACAGAACAGATAAAAATATAATTTGATTACCATAGAGTGAGACTACGGAGTTTCTAACCATTATAGAGGTTTCATCCATCCATAAGGCTAGAACGAAATGGCATCGTTACAAGGGTGGGCTAATTGGACGTAGTTACGCGAAAAGGATCCAATCCACACAGAGTCGATTCTGAGATAGAGGCCATTAAAGATTAGAAAGTGTTAAAAGTGTCTCTAGTCGAACATTATTACATTGAGAGTATTTCCTTTTGTGTTGACGATTAGTTATTTTTTTGCACTTCATAATGGGCGTAAGTTGTGTTAAACATACAGTACAATTTTATTATGAAAATGGCAAAAATGTGTGTCTGGATTCTTTTTAATAAAAGCTAAATATTATGGGATGCTGCTCAAAATGATTTAATCAATAACGATCCAGATACTATTTTACTAACTTATTTTAATAAAAACAAGAAAAACTTAAAATAAAACAATGTTATTAATCAAAAAAGTTAAGCTTAATAGATACATTTTAACAAAAATTTTAGCACCCTTTCAAATTGTCTATACAAGATGTTGATGGATTTAACTTTTGACTTGACAGATCATTACCAAGAGATAAGTATATCAAGTTATCTGTTTCAACTTCAAAATCAAGAGTTAATCTGTTAAATCCTTCAACATCTTCGACAATCCGAGCATTACCCAAACCCAATGGCAAACGTCTCCCCGGGAATGCATGCAGTGAGTCAGTGTCACTGTCACATGTCAAGTTGTCTGATAGATCTAGTCACTTCTGTTCAGAAATAAATGAGTTCCCATTGTTAGGACGCTTGTGCACTACACGGAATTTTACCGTCCGGCAGTCCGATTTTTTACGGTCCGGTGTGGCATGAAAAAAAAACGGATGATTGGCTTGTGCACTTGTCCGTCTTTTTACTCCCAGGTGCAGCGCAGTTTAGGGTAGATCTCTTTGAAACTACACTCCACGCACGCGTAAACGAGAGGAATGATGAGTTTCTTGGAACGTCGGCAATTGCTTGCTTTATTACTTTCTCATTTAAGGATTCAGAAGTATAAATATTAGTTATTGTTTACAATAAAAATATATGTCCATATGGGAAGTCAAAAAAAATCCCTCAAATGGGGTAAAAACTGGGTTTGGTCTGTTGGTGGTGGCTCCGATACAATAAACGTTTTTTTTTCTGCCGTTTTTTGCTCGATATTAATAACGGCAACAGGTAGACATTTTATTCACAGAATGTTTACAACTCGGTCAAGCTAAGATGATACCTGAAGCCCTACACTAATTCTTTCACTCGATTCTGTCATGCCCGGAGTGTGAGAGGGACGGGTATATCCTGCAGGTGTCATGTTAGCTCGACCGAGTAGTAGTTGTATATTTATTTTAAAATAATTAATTAAAATACAACAAACGTATATTTTTTATGGTACGGAACCCTTCTAGCGTGAGTCCGACTCGCACTTGGCCGTTTTAGTTGTGCACTATGTAAGTTACACCCTTACCCCTTCGCCCGCCCCGCCGCTCATGAATATCACGGACCGAACGCAGCGCAGTGCACAAGCTTAAATACTTTTTTCATTGCTGTCATCCCGGACCGGAAAAAAACGGCGTGGAATCGGGAAAAGTAAAAAGTCGGACGGTAAAATTACGTATAGTGCACTAGCTAGCATATACATTTTATGGCCTGCCATATCGGACCGTAAAAAATCGGACTACCGGACGGTAAAATTCCGTGTAGTGTACAAGTGCCCTTAGGGTAGGGACGTATAAACTATTGTAAAACTGGCTAATTAGGGAAACTGACGAGTGATAGATAACCCGACCCAAATAATCAATTAAAATTTATGTACCTAATCCAAAAAGTCTATTAAAACAAAAGAAACGTTTTTTTGTACTTGCATTCCAAAACTTTGCAAAAAGTCTATTAAAAAGTGAAAAATAGCTACCAGGATCTTTTTTGCGGTTTCTTTTTATAGAAATTAATATTTATTCAGAAGGTGCCAATTCTTTTGGTATATCTTTGAAGTGGAAAAACTATTCGTACAAAAAGATTCAAGCATCTTGGATCATTCTTGATATTTAAGTAGAAAAACATTCTAAAGAATTTATTTAGCATAAAGGTTCCAGACAGCCTGGATCCTTTCAAATATTTTATAAATGCTGTTACTTCAGTGGTCCAGGCAGTTTAGATCTTTTTTGTGATTTGTTTAAAGCACTTATTCCGTAGATTAATATTTTCGCAAAAACTATTCAGGTAATTTGGATCTGTTTTAATGATAAATATTTAGTGTCTCCCCTATAAGTGGCTTGGTATCTAGTCGTCGCAATTATGTCAAATATTGTGTTTTTCATCTGGATCTTTTTTGACATGAAAGATATCATCGCAAAGACCCCCCTGGTATATATAACTCAATTTCAGAAAAATTGTGGTTTGGATCCTTTTACTACGTCCAATTGTAATCAAGTTCCGATCCACGACGCTTGTGGCGCTGTGTGCGCACTGCCAGTTGTATGTATACGTAAGAGCAAGATGGCGTCACAGCAGCTGTTATATTTTAATGATACAAAGATTTTATTTGGGGATTTACACATTTGCGTAGGTAGGTACTGTTGTTTCTAATTGTGCCAATTACATTTTATTTACTTATGATTTGGTCCCACACGGGAATCGATTTGCCCAAACGTGGCCGGGCGAATCGTCAAATGTTATGCTTTGAAGGATATGGCGAGCATAAGACAGGCAAATCAAGAAATGCCGGCGTATCGTGATATGCCCAGGCAGATCGCGATCGGCCTAATTTAACGATCCGCCTACGACATCTACAATACTATTACCAGAAACCGGACTATCGATACATGTTGTAGGTACGATTACCATGCACTGCACTATTTTTTCCACAAAAATGTACTCTGGAAACGACGTTATTTACTAGATTATGTTTATAACATAAGTAATATTATTAAGTAACAAACATAACTTAGTTTTAGGTTACCATGAAGTTAATTTCATGGTTTTTTTTAACTTGGGGGAGGCCATTACCCAGCAGTGGGTGTCAATGTCGTGTGTGTGGCAGAGACGACGAGAGCGTCTTGAACTCTCGACCAAGTTAATGGATGTCTTAATGTTTATATCAAGCGTATCAAGCAATGTACATTTTTATTGTCATTGTTGATATTTTTCTCTTTTTACTAATTATAGAGTAAGTACTTACTTACCGATGAAAAGAAATGTTTCCATGGGTAATATTACATGTTCTACTTTGCTTCCGGCAGGTCAAAATAGCACAACAAGGCATAATTAGGAAAATATTCCGTAAAATCACAGCTCGATAGTTCGCCAGCGACTAATAAGTGTCAACTGTCAAATAGTGAATGAATCGGACTGGATAATATGATTGTTCGATCACATGAAATGAAAGTCGAATTACTCGAATGAATACAATAATCGAATAATTCAGTTGTAATATTATTCATAATCGCGACCAGGGTTGCCAGGTGCAAGTTTATGTTTTCTCCCAAAGTGATTTTTATTTTTCCCCAAAATAATACGTTTTTAACTAGGAAAGCCCCAAAGTTATGATACCAATAAAAACAAATATAAATATTAAAATAGCTTTTGTTTGTTAAATAAAGAAGACAATTTTACTGAAGTACTTGATTTTGTGTGTTTTTTTTATTAATCTTCATTTAAAATGTCAAATACTTCAGTAACATTTTCTTCGTCTCCCTCTTGTGCTTGATAAACATTTTCGGATTTAAATAAATTTAACATTGCATTGCTTGGTTCAAACTTTGTGCACCCGCCGCAGTTTTGTAAAGTATTTAGAATCAATCGACAGAACAACAAAAAATATTATGAATATCTCGGAACAATGTAACGAACGCAACAAGTTATCGTCAGAATCGCGATCAGATCGCGTCATAATAACAGCGCTACTGGGTCACTTTGCACATCTATTAGTGGCTCAGTAGCATTATGCTGAGACGGGGTATTTATTGGCCCCGCACACATTAATTTGTTTTTCGTGTAAGTAACTACTAAATTGTAGCTTCTTGTATTATTGTGTGTGTATCTTATCTCCTGTGTGTATGTGGATGTAAATGTTTTTTCTTTCCTTCTATAAAGAGAGACAGACAAGGAAGGAAGATTGTATTATAGCATGAAGGTATAGGTCAAAGTGGAGCAAGCGCTTCCAATACCTACTTGAAGCCAAAAATTTATACAGCGCTATCTCATGCGACGGTAGGTATTGGGAGCGCTTGCTCCACTTAAACTATACCTTTATGTATTTTAGTCTATTTATAGTGCGTTCCATCGTATATACCCTTTTTTGTTGGGTTGGTACCCCTATGTGTAAAGAAGGCGCGAACGCGTTAGACATAGACACATTATTTCAGAGCCGTTTTTCTTTCACCGCTTTCTAATGTTTTGAGCACAATTTTAACACAGAATCCGAAACTTAAAAAATCTGCATCAAATTCTTATCCTAAAACAACCTAACCTTTTGTCAGATATCGACAGGGGTACCAACCTAACGGAAAAGGAAATATAGAATGAAACGCACTATAGTCGGCGGGAGGACAAAGACCAGAGAGTGCTCTTTAAATAGCTCTGGATACTTGAAGTTTAGCCACGATATACGAACATGTTTTTTAAAAATCTGACCCCCATATTTGCCCACTGTACCTACGTTTTTTCTCCAGTTGGCGGCTTCGCGCGCCGTAATGCGTTCCGAATGGCACTATTGACTTTATTATTACAATTTATTCTTATTTTAAATAGCATTAAATTAATTATAATACTCCGTTTTGGTTTTATTATATTATTTTAGTTCATTGAATCATAAAAACAATACTTAACAATAAGATTAAACTATTTGTTATAAAAAAATATATTAGGCTGGGTAAGATTTCACAACCTGTGATTGGATTTCGGAACGTGACATAAATCTTTATTTTTAAATTGTCTTTGTCTTGTACCTCATGTCAGTGTCAACATGTACGTAATCGTTTTTATTGTTATTTAAAAGTTACAATATATTCCTATTTTAAATAACTTTGAATTAACTATAATACTCCCTTTTTTGTTTTAAAACAACGGGAATAAGATATATTTAGATAAAACTTTATTTTTAAAGGATTTTTATTACCGGAAGTTGACCGCGGAAACAACCATAAAATGTTCCTCGCTGTTGTGAAGTGAAAAATTGTGTGTTGCGCTCGGCAGAAAAGTTTTTAGCGTCTTGTACCTTTGAATTCCTCGCTTCGCTCTGGATTCAATCTCTGATCCACTCGCTACGCTCGTGGTTCAATCCTAGAATCCTTCACTAGCTCAGCTTTCAAAAGAGGTAACTCGCCGTTAAATAACCAACTTTCCAGTCTTGCATACCAAATAACTATTCACTTCACACACTCATAAAAAAAGGTTTTGTCATTCAATTTCTGCGTGGAAAATCCCTTAAAATATGTCCTAATGCGTTCCGAAACGCACTATTTTACGTTTGCACTTTGTATGTTACGTTTTAAATATTTTGAATTTATTAAACTCCGTTTTGTCTGTCTTATACCTCATGTCAATGTCAAAATTTACAGAATTGTTTTTATTGTTATTTTATGTTATTTATTTCTGTTTGAGTTAACTTTGGATAAACTAAATTTATCCCTTTTTATTATTTTAGTTTTTTATATAATTAAAACTACAAGAATAAGGTAAGTATATTTAGATTAAACTTTTGTTAAAATATTTTTTTACCGGAAGTTTACCGCGGAAACAACTTAATTTTTTTTCTTGCAAGGTGAAAAAATTTGTGTTGCGCTCGGCAGAAAATTTTTTAGCGTCTCGTACCTTTGAAACCCTCGCTACACTCAGAATTCAATAGGCGTAACTAAATCCAGCTTTCCAGCCTTGCATAACGAATAACTATGCTAACCACAATAGGTGCACTGAATTCTAATACAGAGATAGATAATGTATTTATTAATTTTTTAGTGTAACCTGCATTGTGAGGAGACTGATGCCTGTAAAGGTTTACAATGAAACCTGAGCTACTAGTCACCAGGACGCTAACGTGAGAGAGCTTATTACAATTTAAAAAGTAAATAAGAAATCTTTTGTGACTGGTATTTGCAGTACTATTTGTAATTGCGCGCCGTGTGTGTGTGTGTGTGTTTGATGCATTTTTATTAGGATGAAAATGAGGCTCTGAAACTACAGGATGCGACGCTTATATATATAACAGTTTGATGAATAATACTTACAGGTACAAATAATGTTGGTATCGAGTCTTTCATTAGTACCCGGCGATGTTGCCTTTGTATGAAACATTTGCCCTCAAAATGTTTGCTGCAGATAGTAGAGTTCTTACTAGGACTCCAATCTGGTCTGTTTATAGTCCGCATCCATTTTTCACGCAATGCTGGATTGCTTGGAAATCTAGAAAATATATCAGTTACTCAATTACCAAGTTTTTAAATCTTTTACGTAAATAATGAGCTCCTAATTTGGATAGTAATTTAACTTAACTCTAATTCAAGAAAAGATTAATAATAATAAATATATTGTTATTTTAACTCTAATTCAAGAATAGATTAATATAATGTATGATGTCGGTATCGGCTCAAATTTACATTATTTGACTCTAAATTTAGAATGGGTGTGACGGATGGAGAAGGGTGTCCCCCCATCCCTCCCACTAAAGCATTTCACGCGGAAACGCAAAAAAAAAAATCATACATTAGGTTAGGTAAGGTTAGAACTGCGACACAAAAAACGCCAGAAATATTTATATAATACAATTTTTTTTATCAGTTGTGTTTATCCAGTTAATTTTCAAACCGGTAACAGCAGCGAGTACATAGAAACCGTTTCATTAAGATTTGACTATTTTGACTCTACCGAAACCTTTAAAAAACGGTTTCATGAGAGAGCAAAATTAAAAGGGTTGAATCATAACCCTTTTAATTAAGCGGTTTTAAGAGGTTTTTTCTGCTCTTTATAAGTGCGGGCGAGTGGCAAAGCGAAAAGCGACCTTCCGCACGTAAACATAGGCTCGCTAATTTGCCTGAAAACCACTCTGCCAACGCGAGCGCGGTATAAGACTGATCGCCTCGCCAGTAGTAGGTGCATTTCACAGTTTGAATTAAACCGGTTCATTTAGGTTTTGGAAGAGCTCTCATTCCGAATACGTCGGAAGCGGTTTTAGTAAAAACCTTAACCAAAAACAACTCAATTAACCGCTCTTTTTCAAACCGGTTACAAGCCCTGATTTTTATGTATTTACATTTATTATTACGAAGGCAATATCTTGCGAATAAGTTTAGTTTGAAAGCTATTTCCTGCACTAACAATGAAACTGTTAAATTAATATCGGATTTATCCAAGCCATGCAATTATAAATACTGGGAGAAAAAGAAGGTACCTCTACTTGTCCAATGTTATTCAGAGGTTAAACAGATTAGTTGCTCTTCCTTAGACATTAATATAATATTCAGCTTAGACTTTTGGGTATCCTGTATTGACCATAATCGTTACATTCTAACTAATCTAGAAACACTGACAACTGCTAAAAAATATTATGAAGTTAACACTTTACTAAATGATGTCGTAACAGAATTAAATGTAAGATATGATGGCTGGCATAGAATTTATACTGACGGTTCAAAAAGCGATGATGGTTCTGGGGCAGATTTCTATGATCCAAGAACAGGGCAAAAAACCGTCTATAAAGTAACTTCTAATGTCACGATTATGTGCTTGGAACTCATAGCAATATCTGAAGCTTTAAAATATGCAATAAACTTAATTTGGCTCGATGCACCTCTGGCTACAGAGGTGCATCGATAGCCTACAAAATTATCAATTATATCAAAACTTTAGATGAAAAGAACGTAAACTTCAGGTTGCAATGGGTTCCGGCACATGTTGGTTTGAAAGGAAATGAGGAGGCTGACAGATTCTCTAAGCTACCAGTACATCATGACAACAGCTTTGACATCAAACCAGATTATTTCGAATTCGTACCAAAATTTAAAATTAAATGTGACGATGTTTGGAAACATAATTATGACGCTAAATCTCAAGAAAAAGGTATATGGTTTAGGACCATTCATTGTCAGCCTCCTCATAAGACATAGTTTGAGAATTGTAACTTGAGCAGAAATTACATAAAGTTAGTTTTAAGACTCCGATCTGATCCTTCGGCTAAGTTCGCATTTTTAATGAAAAAGGCTGACTCAGATAAATGCCGTTCTTGTAATAAAGTGGAAGATGTACAACATTATTGATGGATTGTGTAAGAAACAAGGATAAGAGAGAAGCATTATTTAAAACCTTCAACATAAACCGCCTTGATGTAGGAGTTATCCAAAGTGCTCTGTCAGATCCTAAATCAGAAATAGCAAAACGATTATGCTTGGTTACTAATTTAAGTTAATATAAGCATAGTTATAGAGTACCTACTTTAATGTTATGGTAAGATATTTGTATAAGGTATGATGGGGTTGGCATATCGAAAATGATAAAACCCCTTTAAAAATAGATTAAAAAAAAATGTATTTACATAAATATCACTTCATCGTATACATTATTAGAAACTTCAAAAATTTCTTAAAAAAAGTATGGGGATCACAAATTATATAGTAATGTACAAGTCACTAAATTCAGACTCAGACAACTAATGGAAATTAAAACCAATCTTTCCTGCTACTTAACTACGATATTAACATATTTTGGCTAAATAACCTTGTATTCATGTCACGATGTCACATAAAAACGAATAATTTTTTTCGATACTCGTGTCGTCACCGCCTTTGTCAAGCACTAGCGTAACTTAACGTATCAATTTACTAGGTTACATAATTTCTTCGCAAATATTGTTTATCATCACGATATAGATTTACACAGAACAATGCAAATTAATATACTATTGTAAACATCGTTTTCTAAGCCGATTACTGGCAGAAATTTGGCAAAATATGGTTTGAAAACTTCCAATTACAAAATCGTATTCAACACCTGTGAAAAGTGTATTGATCCGGATTATTGCGTCTTGTAACTTCACATTCACGTACAGCACATGCCACCATAATAACACTTTGAATATTCTCAAATGTAATCGAAGAATCAACAAAAAATGGACAAATTCCACCACAAATTCACCGCGACCTTGAACTGAAATGACCGGTACGGACGCTATGTCCTATAATGGCCTCTTTTACTCAGTGTTGCCAGATGAAAAGTATCGCGTTCTCCCCAAATGTTACCCGGAATCACCCCCAAAATAAACATTTTAAAGAAATAACCCCCAACTCAAAAATAGATAAAACGTAAACAAATAAAATTGTAAGTAGGCAGGTAGGTCTGGCAAGTGGCAAATAAAAGCTGAGTATTCTCTAAAGTTTTATTATGCCAAAAATTTCACACTTAAAGTAAGGAAAGTTAGTGATCTGATCATTGGGCTCTGATTTTGAGCTACCTAAATCAGAATTAGATTTGCGCGATTTGGGGCTACCTGAGGGTCGATTTTCTGCGACATGCCGGGCCATCTGGCAACCCTGACTTTCTCTCTCGCTCTCGGAAGGATTTCACGCTCCGTGTGGTTTTTTTTTTGCGGAGCGTTAAATAAAATACTAAATCTTAATAATGTACAAGTACAGATAGGAATCAAGCCTGCTATTGGCCGTTTCGTAGTCTAATGTCATCTTCACATTTATAGTGCGGCAGTCTATCGAACGACATATCGATATACTAAAAATTATCGATATCGATACAAGCAGCACTACAGCCCTAGTAGTGTACTTTTTAAATCTTAGCTTCAAATGAATAAAACAACAAAATCTATTTAATTTGTGAACAAAATAAGATTAAATTTTTATTTATTTTAAATCACAATAATACAACAATATGACTAACCTAGTAAAAAAAAAAGTTATTATTAATAAACTGTAAAATTGCATTTTTTAATGAAGTAATAAGTCATTACCTATAATCATTACATATAAGCTAAAAAATTATGTATAAATACTAATTTTCAATACCTATAAAGTGTGAATGACTAAAATATAACATTTCTTTTATCAGTACATAATTGATGGAAGAAGTTAAACAATTATAAACAGTGATTTCAACAACTTGTGATACAACCATGTGTTTAATGAAAAAGAAGAAACATTTATTAAAATTTTTTAGAAGCGTTATGAGATGACAAGTAATACACTAAGTATTACTAAGCGATGACATGTAGAAACCAGGTACCGATTTCATTTTATAGCAAATTTAGTGTTATTACATACCTACTTATGTTATAATTAAAATAAGATTGCAAAAAAAAGAACAATTTGGAATCTAGTTCTGGCTTTTTTCTTATTATGCACGGGAAAAATGCATTTACGCATTAGCGCATTACACTAAGTCGGTCACTTAATGTAGTGTGGGACTCGCCGAGCACAATGCCCGTCCTACCCATGCTGCCACTGGTCTCTTCTCCGAGATTCTGAGAACAAAGATAGGTACATTGTATATTATAATAGCTGTATTGCAGCTAAAAGTAACATATTTAAATGAAACAAAACCTGTAAAAAATCATTGCCTGCTGCCTCTTGTCTCCATCTCTTCGTTCAGTCGATAAATGTCACATTCTGGAAATGACACACTTGTCTAAAAATGACAAATTCTGAAAACGCCACAGTCTATTAACGACTCATTCTACAAAAGACAGATTCTGTAAATGACACATTCTTCTAATGACATATTCTACAAATGCCACTTTATTGTGAAATGAAGGTTCAAGCTGAATAACAAGTCATTCAATTTTTTAAATATATTTATTTCTTGTTTTTTAGTCATTCAATCACAAATAATAATTGACAATCTAAAGTAGAAGTTGCAGGTATATGATTTTTTTCAGAAAGTGTTCAACGCTGATCTCTCCCCTGTTTAATTGTTTCAATAGCCTTGAATATTTTTTATCAAACTGTATGTATTTATTTTTTCTATTTTTGCGTTGACCTTCAAACAAACTTTTTTTTATTTTTATGTTCTTTACGAATTTTATGAATGAAGTAGTAAAGATTTGGCCTTTAAGGAATCAGTACATTGATTCGATGATGCCAGCCTTCAAGACTATTAGTCGTACGGTGCCCGCTTGGCCCGCACAACTCAACAAAGCTGCATCCGTGGGAACCACTGATTTTGATAATATGTTTTGAAACCAGCCATAGTATTTATGACGTCAATTTGATTTGATATAATGTCCTAGCCATCCGATATATACCTTGCTGGCAAAAGTGGAAGAATGGAAGTCATTCGAATAAGCTTCCGTTGTTCACTTGTTCTAGTGACCTTCATTTCCTTAGCTTTCTTTTTGATTGCCTTCTGATAATGAAAATAACATTTTTGCATTCGGGTACACATCCTTAACTGCATTCATAATCGCCACTTCGTAATCACTTTTAAACTCCAAAATAATTACATGAATGGCATCTCTAATCAAGGTGAACAATCTGGTATAAGTACTTTGTGTCTTATTGGGAAGCAATGCTTATAGGACGGGAATTATATTGGTGGCATTTTTGTCCGAATTTATGTCAACGTGCAAAGTGAACAGTTAATAAAATGGATGAGGTGCAGATTTAAATATACCATCAGCGTAGTATCCCTTTTTAAAATTTCGCATGATTTTTTCGATAGTATTGTAGAAAACACCAATATTTTCTCCACGTCGCCATCATCTATAACGAGAAACTTCTCACCGAGTGCAGGTGGAACAACCACACATCTTCTAACTTGGCAAACACTAACCTATCTGATTTAAAAAAAATCCTCCGATATTGATAAATACAGTCTTTCTTATCATGAAAGTTTGGGATATGCTTGATTTGTATTGATATACCAGGTTGACATGATTCATCGGTTTCTTCAAACATTTTCTCAAACAACGGTTTAATGGGTGCAAGATTTTCACATACTACTTTTTTGAGCTTATTCATTTTTAATAAAATGGCATTTTTCTCACAATTAGCTTGACAGGTGTGTTGTGATTTTCTTAAAATAGTTGTTCTACTTATACAAATACAAATACAAATACAAAAGCCTTTATTGCTGAAGTATACATAAAAAACACACCAATAACATTTTTTTTATTTATAATTCAGCGTGTCCTGCAGACACATAGGCCTCCTCCAGCCTTTTACACCCCGATCTATCCCTGGCCAACCTCAGCCACAGTGGGCCAGCTACCCTTCTTATATCATCCGACCATCTTTTCAGCTGTCGTCCACGCTTGCGAAAAGTGTTTGGTCTGGGGATCCATTCGGTGGTCTTCTTTGCCCACTTCCCTATTTCATCTCTTGTGACATGACCTGCCCACTTCCATTTGAGTTGTCTACTTTTTCGATTGGATTGGAAAGCTTTCACCATATGTCTCCAGTTTTACCCGTGATGAGCTATTTAGGTATATGTTTCTGATTATCCGTATATATTTAAGATCTACTCCTTGGTTTTTCAGGGCTCTCCATATGTGTGCATGTTCCAAACAATCGAACGCCTTGTTGTAATCAACAAATGCCAAGTATAAAGCAAGACCATATTCTTGGCATTTTTCTATGACTTGCTTCAGTGTGTGCATATGGTCTGTTGTTGCAAATCCAGATCTGAATCCTGCCTGTTCTACTGGTTGGTGGAAGTCTAATGTTTTAGAAATACGATTTAGGATTATTTTTGAGAACACCTTATATACATTTGACATTAGACTGATATAGGTCGGTAGTTTCCTACATCGTCTTTGTCTCCTTTTTTGTATAATAAGATAATGGTGCTAACTGTCCATTGGGCTGGGATACATTCCGATTCTAAAATTAAGTTGTAGATTTTAGTCAAGTTTTGAATGTTATCTGGTAATGTTATTTTCATGATCTCATTGGTAATATAGTCTTGGCCTGGTGATTTGTCGTTTTTCTGTGACATAACTGCGTGAGCTACTTCGCTTTCTAAAATTGGGGGGGTAGTTTCTTCGGTTTCTTCTGACAGATTTATGTTGTTTTCTTTGTTATCAGTTGTGTATAATTTCGTGTAGAAGTCAGTTGCAATATTTATTATATTTTTCCTTTTGGACTCAGGTTTTTTGTTCTTGTTTTTTAGTGTAGGTATCCATGATTTTGTTTCGCGGAGTTCTTTTAGTGCTTTCTTTATCCCACCTGTTTTAGTAATGTGTTGGTTGATACATTCAATTCTTTTCCTAGCTCTGTCCTTCTTTATACTTTTGCTTATTTCTTTGCTGACCCTGGTAATTTTCATAAGTAGTGTTTTATCTTTTTTGTTGCCTTTTAACATGTCTTTTCTTACATTAATCAGTGATTTCGTGGTTGCACTCAATGTTTCATTTTTTGAAGTTTTAAATTTTATTGTTTTGTACATATTGTTTATTTCCTTGTCATATGTTTCTTGAATTGTGTTAATTGTTGTTGGTCCACTGTAAGCTGTTAAAGTTGGTTGGGCCGGCTCACAATAGTTTTTTTGTCTGAAATTCTTCCTACATTTTACTTCACGCGTGCTAGATATTGTTGCTCTGACCATACGGTGATTGGTATAGAAGTTAAACTGGGAGATAACATTAACATTGTGAAATACTTTAGGACGGTTACTCAAAATATGGTCGATTTCGTTGCGGTAAGAGCCGTCAGGTGATATCCATGTCCATTTCTTTGAAAGTTTTTTCTTGAAGCAACTGTTCATGATCTTAAGTTTGTGTTCCAAGGCCAATGTCATCATCCTTTCGCCATTGGGGCTCCATACACCAGTTCCATGTTTTCCCATTATGGATTCCTCTCCTGGACGCTGCTTACCATTTCTGCCATTAAAGTCACCCATAACTATCATATTTTTGTAACATAGATCTAGAGTTTCGTTCAAATTTCTGTAGAAGTTACTTTTTAGTTCATCGTTTGAAGCTTCTGTTGGTGCATAAATCTGAACGATGGACCAATTGTTGTTGGTGTCTGTTCTACTTACGTCAATTTTATTCGAAGCATTCCAGTCTTTTCGGTTCACACAACGCCAACGCGTACTCCCGTCCTTGTTGCAACCTTTGTTTTTATTAAATCTATATCCGTTATGTATAAGTGTATCGTATCCTTTCTGATTTTTGTCAAATATCAACACATTTTCTTCCATGATTAACCGTAAAATTACACACGATAACCAACAAGTCAGTCGTCAGGAAGACAGCTGAGCAATAATTACTAATAACTATTATCAAGCTACCCACACAATATTTCAGTAAATATTGTGCATCATAAAATGAATAAAACATTAAGATAGGAATTGTAAAAATGCATTATTTCACATATTAGTTACGTAATTGGTTTTTGAGTGTGTACTTAATAAATATTCCATACATTGCTCCTTGTCGCCTTTCGACCACGGTCGTCGTCAAAATTGAAAAAATGCTTCAAGTGGGAAAATAAATACAATAACGATACCTTTATTACCGTGGGACTTCTCTACTGAGACACACTCAAGTACCTACAATCGCAGTCTTCGCAGAGATTCCCGTTAGACTTGTACTATTTAGTATTCTGTGCCAGTAGAACACGCGCGCGACGCGAAAATCGCAATATCGCAAATGCATACGCTGTTACATTAATGACGATTCTCTTCTTTGTAAAAAAACGTATGATGAAGGCTAAGCGTCTATACGTTGTTCATAGAATAAGCAACATGACTTCCACCATAATGCCAAACCGGTTGGCCACTGAAGCTCTCTTAGTTACTCCTACTGTTAGGCCTGAGTCAAACTTAATATGTTTGGCAGTCGGTGGCACAACAGGGGAGAACATGTTTCTGCGAGTAGTCGACAGAATGAAGTTGGTTGAAATGTGGGTGGTGGCGGCCAGTGACTCAGGCCTTCACATCATGGTGCAACTAACATAAAACATGACTATTGTAATTGTATAAAAGGAAAATATTCTAATAACTGAGTATAAGAAAATTTTCCTCTTATATTAAATATGTTTCAAGATTGTAGATTTGTGTTTGGCAACGACGACATGTTCCTTTGTAAATGTTGTTGCTTCTGTTAAAGCTGATAAGTTTCTTGCGGCCGTTCTTCTTATCAGTTAAAAGATGTCCTGAATGGCTGGTAGGAAAAAAAAAATTGGACGATTCGAAAGCACTTATCTATAAGTCTATTTGAATAAAAATCTTTGACTTTGACTTTGACTTTGACAAGTGGGGGGAGCTCCTTTAGCGGAAGTCCTGGTGTTGGTCAGTGATTTTTTTTTTGTAAATGTTAACTAGCTTCCTCCCGCGGTTTCACCCGCGTGGTTTCTGTTCCCGTGGGAGTATGGGGATAAAAAGTAGCCTATGTTACTCTCCGTCCTTTGAACTAACTCTTTGCCAAAAATCAAGCTGGGGCCGTACCGCGCAAGTGGCGTCGGCATTGAAATCGGCTTCATTTGACAGACGGACGTGACACATTGCTGCTTCTTTTTGACATAAATGAAAACATAACAAAGACTAAGAGCAATATGTCACAGCCATCTGTCAAATGAAGTCGATGTCGATGCCGACGACACTTGCGCGATAAGGCCCCTGATTGGTTGCTTAGATAGGGCGTCAAGAAAGGACAAAACACATTCGCATTTATAATGTTGGTAATAGAATTAGGATGCGTGCTCGGCCCCCCTTGACCTAATGACGGTACGAGAGCAATATTGAGGGGTTTAGCTGGTAGTACCCCCTCCTCCCGGGCCCCCATTGAGCCTTTTGGGGCTGAATGGGGGGCCGGGAGGCGGCGGTCCCTCCCTTCTCCTGTCCTCCCATTGAGCTTTCGAGCCTACTAGACTCGACGGGGCGTCGGGGAGCGGCGAGGGATAGGGTGCCGGACTCACGAGTCCGGTATTCTAGGTGAGCCCAGCATAACCTCAGTGTACCTATGCGTAAAAGCATTCCCCTCACTATAAAAAAAAAAAATTCAAAAAAAATAAGGATGCTCGTGATGCTTGTTATTGATGCAAATGCGAGTTATGGATGCGTGCTTCCCTTCTGTCGTTACATAGCATAGCTCGAGCTGCGCACCTTCCTCGCCGCGCCCGCTGCGTCGCATTTTCATAGCACATCTTTCTCGCCCCGCTACATAGCTAAGCATCATTGGAAAGGTCACATAGTTTCGTGGCTTAGCATTCATATCCTCGCAGCATAGCGCTGCTAGTACATCTCTGGCTGGCAGAATGGCAGCCTTAAGGCCTGGGGTTATTAATGACCTCCCAATTCCAGGCAGTTTTCTGAATTCCTATCAGTGCATATCTTTAATTAACTCATTCATTAGGTATACAAAAAGAAAAGGATTTTGTTCTAGCAATTCTGATAACTGCCGGGAAATAAAAGAGGTCTAGTGGCCATAATAGTGGGGACACTTATTGACTGTTGATGATGGCTTTATCCAGATCCCTTCTTTGCCGCTATTCAAATAGATAAGCGTGTAATTGGTAAGAATTAAGATCATTAAAAACGATTAAATTTGTTGTCATATCGTGAAGTACCTTTTATCAAACGTTTTTATTTTATGCAAAATGGAATTAATCTTACCTATCACAAAAATCCCAAGTAAAATGTTTGCCTATAGATAAAAAGTTATGTAAGTAATCAGCAAATCTTTAATTTAGGTTTTTTGCACTTTTTCTTACAATAGAAACAAATGCCATTGAACCTTCGGGAGATGGGATTTACACAAACGAAATACGATGCCACTGTTTTACTCTATAACAACCCTTGACGAGTTTCTTGCCGGTTCTTCTCATTCCATAATCTCCCGCCGTAGGGTTTGTGAAATGTCTGTTATCGTATGAGGATTAGTGACCCCCCTCTGGTGTCAGAGTTTATCAAGACGATCTAACTTAGCTTAACGACTGTTAACAGATGACAACATTCGAGACCGACAGTCTAAAGTTAACTTATGGCGTAGCTTCTCTGGACTGAAAATATGATATGGAATTTTCTTAAATTTTAATTCATTTGTATTGCTTGTTCGCAGACAAGGTACTGCGAGAAAGCGGGCGCCAACTCCTTGTTAACCCTCCCGGAGCTGTACTTCAAGCCGCAGACGGTGGACGAGCTGGTCTCCTACGTGGCGCTGGTGGCGAACGCCGCGCCAAGCCTGCCGGTGCTTTACTACCACATACCGAGCATGAGCAAAGTTGAAAGTTAGTATCACTTTTTGATAAGGTACCTATGTTTATGCCCGGTTCACATTAGCAATCCAGCCAGGCAGCTTAGCCTGCGCACCGCGACTTTTTGTCAATATTTATCTCGCGATGTTTGTCCCGCTCATATTAGTACGGTGTGAGCCCCGAGAGGGACAGACACTGCGCTTACGCAAGAAAATAGTTAACAGAGTTCATACTCCTTGTCAACCCTCCCGGAGCTGTACTTTAAGCCGTAGACGGTGGAAGAGCTGGTCTCCTACGTGGTGCTGGCGAATGCCATGCCGGCGATATAGCGGTCAAGCGCTAACCTATACATAAAAAAATCAAAAGGGAGGTTTATTAGGAATAGAAATATTCTTTTTACAAACTTGCCTTGTAAAATTAATAGAATATAAAGTCAAACTCAGTAAAATAAAGCTAAATTTTATCGAATAAAGCTCGAAAAACGGTGTCTCTGTTCGATGGCAGTTCAATGACTAAATGACAACTGAAAGTCCATTGATACAAACGTTAAATAGTGAAGAGAATACCGTTTGCACCAACAATTACAATTCCATTCAAATAAAATTGATAGCAGACTACCGAAAATATCAATAGCACAGAATACTAAATAGTAAGTAGTTACTTCGATGGAGTGTCGATAGAATGGCTTCGGACTTAAATAGTAAGAGAAAATAAATGCCAAAAACCATTAAACTGAGACACTATCGACACTCTATTGAGACTCCATTGGTGTATTTTTATTTAGCTAACTTGGGCTCCTGCGCTTTTGCTAGAAAATCGTCGACAGAGGTTTGTCGTGGTTCGTGGTGTTGGTTGGCGCGCAACGCGCGTTTGGTGTGTCATTCATTTCCGATGCATAGTTATTTCATACATTATAATACAATATCATAAGCTGTGCTGCGCTGTGATGTGCTGTGCAGTGCTGCATTTGGTTAGGCCCGCCCTTTAGATTTCTTTCTGATATGTATATCATTAGAAAGAAATCTAAAGCAGCCTCTTGAAATCAAAATACATAGAATTGGATATTGAGCTTTGCCATTACCAGGGGCTAAGTTTGTTTCTATTTTTTTTCAGTAAATATGCCTCAATTCGTGACTGCGGCTACAAAGCGCATACCGAACTCCAAGGGTATAAAGTTCACATCGAACGACCTGAGCGAGGCCGCGCAGGTCCTTAGGAGCCTCGAGGAAGGCCAGGAAATATTCCTGGGCGCTGATACTGTGAGTTCATTATTTGTAACCTTGGTGGGAGCTTGGGTTCCATCTATCTTGTTGTCGGACTGTGTTTCGGATCCCGATTTGGATTCGTCTACCTTAAGTCTATTCTCTATCTCCTTCTTTACTATTTCTCCGTCTTTCTTCCCTTTACAACATCTGACCTCTTCCCCCCTTCCTCGTCTGTGCCTACCTTCCACCCATATGGAATCGTGGCGTCAGAGTATGCCCACTATCATTGTTAAAATAGTTTCAGATACAAAACCCCCAAACCAAAACACCTTTAGAAAAACCGAGAAGTTCGGTAGCTCAGTGGTTAGAGCATTGGACCGGATTTCCAAAGGTCGTGGGTTCGAGTCCCGTCTGAGAATTCACTTGTGGCCAAGTTGATTTTTTCCAATATTTTTCTGTTTAAAAATTTATCATAAGTACAAAAATGGCATTGAAAAATGCATAAAATAAAAAAAACAAACCCCCAAGACTTGATAACTACTCAAGTTTATAAATAGTATCTAGCTAGAATCTAGATGGATACTAACGAGCAAGGTCTCCTCTGTTCGAGCCTAAGGAGGCTCGATTACATCCGTCTGTACGCTAACCTTGACTAAGTTTATCAGATTTATAATTGTACATTTTTAATTTTGCATTTTACAATGCTATTGTTGTGTGATAAACAATAGCATTGTAAAATATACTAGAAAAAAGCAACTAGCAAAAAGGCGACATGAGACTAGTTGCTTTTTTCTAATATATTTTCTTGTTTAATATCAGATTTATAATTGTCATATTTATCTTCAGTTGATAGCCCCAGCGGCGTTGCTAGGCATCAAGTCCAGTATCGGGACGACGTTCAATTTGTTCCCTGCGTTGGCGCAGCAGATCTTGCAAGCTGTCGAAAACAATGAAGTGGCGCGCGCGCGAGAACTGCAGGAGAAACTCAGCTTAGCCATTGAAGCTCATACCTGTGAAGGTATGGTGTACCTACATAGTAGTTTAGTTATTCAATTTTAAGCTTAAGGTACTATACTCCAGCCATCTTACGGAAAGAATGTTTGTATATAAACTTTTGTGCATTTATCGTAACTAGTCCACAAATGCATAATGGCACTTAACTATTGCCATATTTTGAACTTAAGAAACTTGCGTAAACTATTACGGTCGGTTTCAATAACCTATCCTCAGTAAGAGACAGGCTTACTAGAGCTTTGTTGTCTAGATATTTTGTTAATCAACCTAAAATAACAGAAAATAACAGCTGTTGCTAAGTAACGTAACCAAGATAGGCCTACCTCTTGTTAGGGATAGATTATTGAAACCGGCCCTTAGTGAAGTGCAGATATTGATACGCTTTCAACATTCTTTCCGTAAGTTGGCTAAAGTATAGGTTCATTCTTCTTATTAATTCTTAATTAATAGCTTGCTCACGATAAAATTTGCTCACGATAATCTATAAATATAGTATTTATAGATATTGTACGGTAGATCGAGTTAAAAATGGAGCCTCACAACATGTCTGTGCTCACAACACATGTTATTACGAAAAGAAGTCTGGTGAAACTCCGGTTCATTCACACAGGGCTTGGACGAATGTGGTTAATTAGTCCAAGACACAGGGTCGAAATCAAATTGCATCTCGCATCGAAGCGTCAATCTGACTTAACATAGCATTTTCGCCCTTATGTTCATAAAGTGGATTTATTTTTATCCTCTTTCCACTTGTCCACTTTTGAGATAAAATAGACGCGCGAATTCGCTTCGACTGCGTTGCTGGTATGAATTGACTAGTCAAACTATTATTCCAATAGTTGATTTTCTATTCTTTTATTCCACTGCTCAAGGATAGCTTCGGACCAAAGACATCCATAGGCACTGACCGGTCCCTTCATTCATATAGTATAGATTTACGTAGAACAAACATTCCATTTTTATTAAACTTTGTAGTTAATGTCTTATAAAACTTGTGTAAAATAATTACATTTACTCGTACATACAATCGGGGAATTTCACGGTTCACCAGTAGTTTTTTTTAAAAAGGAATAAGGTTAAAGAAATAATTAATGATTCAAATGAAATACCTAATAATTTCTATTACTTGTGTTGTGATATAAACGGTTTCTATAAGTCTTATTAACTTATTTTAAATAACGCTTCCTAAAAAAACTACTGGTCAACCGGGAAGTTCCCCAACTGTACATAGCTTGATGGCCGAGTTGCACCAGTTAACTTTAACCTATTAATGGTTGTCAAAGCTATCAAATCTTACGCATGTTTCCAGTTCAACTGTTAAAGTTATATGGTGCAATCCACCCTTAGTGAACCCTGAATAACAAGTTCAATGACATGAATGGTCTCACAGGTCCGTGGGTGCCAATAATGAAAGCCGGTATGGAACTGCTGACCGGTATCAAAGTGGGCCCGCCATCGTTGCCGCAGCAGCCGATATCAGCCGAGGCGAAGGCGCGGATAGCCCAGAAACTCTCCGCGCTGGGAGTGGCGGAATTTGTGTGGTTCTACACCAACCCTATGGAAAACTAAACGCTTAATGTAATGTGTAAAATCGAATCCACACCGCAGTTACTTTTGATTGCTCAACGTTTCCAAATGTTACTAAGCAACATTCGCCAGCAAAAAGTTTGTATATATAGCCGTTTTGTTGCCGATTTAATTGTTATCGAATGTTACCGTGTTGCACAATGTTGCTCCACAAAAAGTAACTCCGCTTGTCGCTTCTATCATTAAAACCGTAAAGGTGCATCCAGCCTTTACGGTTTTAATAATAGAAGCGACAAGTGGAGTAAATTTCCACCTATACCTACACTACCTACAGTAAACTAATACAAGTGATGCTGTCACTTTTATTCGCTAAAAGGAAGTAATTTTAGTTTTATTCCTACATGTCACTTAGGCCGTGATAACATACCATAGGCGTCGACTGTTGCAACACAACTAAAATTGACATTTTAGACTGATATACTTCCAGCACATTGGTTTTTAGGGCTGATTTTTCAATGATCCCTCTGGTATCGCATTTTACTGACAAATGAAAAGAATTACACACTGCTTGTCACGGACGCTGTTCGTCAGTTGTGCAGTATGCCATAATACGCAATTGGGTATAATGAATATTAAATTGTGATTAATATCTCTCAGTTTGCATAGGAAAATCAGCCCTATTTCAAGAGAAAACATAGCTTTAAATATATTTTAATAAATAGCATACCTAATTGATAATTTCAAAAAGGCTTTTATTTAACGGTCGGAAGGCTATTAATGTGATCTATGCTTTAATTTTACATTTTTAAACACAAGCGTTTACTCATAGCATCAGATGCCAGTGAGTCTCAAGTACTCATAACATCAGTGCCAGTGACAGACTCGTCCAAATTGGTCCTGTTTGAAGTTTATTCAAAACTAGCATACAGAGAAAATAAAATATACTACGATGTATCAATTTATCTCATATCAGTGAGACGGGAACGCAAGTATATTTTTAGGTTTAAAATTAATCATATAAAAAATATAATGGTAAAATGCAAAAATAAAAAAGTTCAAAAAATTGTGTTTTACTTTGTACTTTTGCCAATGAAAACAAAGAGACATTTCAACTTAATTAATTCTATAGATAGATAACTGGAATCATCAACTTTTCCATTTATAGCATGTTCAAACAATACACATTAAAATGTTTTGTTACAAAATTTTATGATTATACTTTTGCCAATGCAAACAAAGACACATTTCAACTTAATTCTACAGATAACTGGAATCATCAACTTTTCCATTTATAGCATGTTCAAACAATACACATAAAAAAAAATTGTTACAAAATTTGATGATTATTGACCTTATAATAATATTGAGTATATCGCACCTCCAATAATGTATGGGCACAATTCAAAATTTTAGGTATTTCACTTTTTGTGATAAAAAGGCTCTTTATGGCCAGTCTTACTAGATGGCTTTCGCAAAAAGAGAAAACAAACGTTAAATAAGGGAGTTCTTATTATGTGCCCCTTTTACACTTTCTTAAATTGGCCCCACTTTTCCCCGCTAGACGGATCGAATCAGTGTCGCGCCAATATTAGACAGAGCCAGACCGCGCTTACGTCGCCTGAGTTGGAGTTGTGCCTTTGTATTACAAAGTCTGAGGTAAGTATTGGATTGCGTTTTAATATAATAAAGGCCGACTAAGATTTGGGCCATTCTTACCCTGATTATCGTTAAATTGTCGCAGGCTAAGTCTAATTAATTCTTTACATTTCAAATACATTTCATATTTATATAAACTATAACGACTTAGTCCTATATACCTTTAAAAAAATATTATTTTGATATCGCTAAGTAAAGTTAGGCCTTTCTCACATGAATATTTGTATATAAAATAGTAAACTATCCTTTAATAGTTGCTAATATCCGGTCATAACTAATTGAGTTTTGTACCTATTATTCCTAATAATTTGTTTATTAACTATTTCTTGTACCTAATCATGTCCCTGCAACAAACATTTTAAATCGCCAAAACTAACAGTTTGTTATAAAATTTATTACTTATCCAAATCCTTATTTATACAGATCCCTAGAATACATTACTTTAAATTCCGTTAATTATATGTTACTAAAACGATAAAAATTATATCGCTTTATTGGTAACTAGGGTTCCATACTAAACGTATGTCCTCATATGTTACCAATAAAACGATACATTTTTATCGTTTTTTTGATGATAGTTAAACTGATAGTTTTGGAGATTTAAATTTTTTGTTGCAGGGACATAATAAAGAAATAGTTGATTGGCCCTTACATGATTTATGACCTTCTTTTTTTAGTAATATTTGAGTGATTCCAACTAAAGCAATAAACAAAATTAACAGAGCCCTTGTACAAAGTTTGTTTTCTTGTATTATTTTGTGTTCGTGTGTACTCAAATATAAATAAATATAAAGAGTAACTAAATCGCACTTTTATTGAGTGTGCAAAAAAGTACATAATGACGAGTTTATTGTAAAATTAAGTAGGTAGGTACCTTATAAATTTCCAATTTGAAAACCCTAGATTTCGTTGTGACGAGCTATTATTTTTCATTTTATTGAAGTTATTCATAGGGAAGTTTAAACATTAATATTATTTATTTTTATTTTATTTACAGATAATGACATCATGCTCAGATACAATAATGGCGCTAGTTAATAGGACTGTTTAGAGGATCATGAGAATGCATCACTTGAAAATATTGAAAGTGGAATAGGAATAGTCAACTCGTATCTCAACTTGCTCCGATGGGACTCGAAACTACGACGTTTCACTTGTTTGTTCTTTTTTCTAATACTTCATTTTCAATATTTTTCAAGACCAGGTATCGACCTGATTTTCTTTTACCTACTTTATTTTCAGTAATGTTAAACTGAGTTTCATATTCATTTAAAAGAGCATATTATTTCCTGAATAAGTTGTTATTTATTCTCAATGTCTTAAGGTTGAGATAATACCTACTCTTATAATAATACTATATTATTGATGATTAAAAATAAGTACTTATGCTTTAAGACTGAAATTAAGTATAGATACTCTAGAAATGTGATGTATCTATAACAAGTAAAAATCATAAAGTAAGTTTTTTTTTGTTAAAATACTTTTGGTTTTGAGAAGGAAAGTGTATAATTTTGTTACCATTGTTATTTTAAGAGTACGGTTTGTGATTAAGTTTCGTAAGAATTACAGTTGTGTTTTAAAAAAGAATTTATTTTGTTTTAAAAGTCCTGTTGCATCAGTTGGTGCATTGTTAGTTAATAATAACCGTAATAAAGAAAGTTAAGTCATAAATATCAAACAAGAAAATATACTAGAAAATAGCAACTAGTCTCATGTCGCCCCGACATGAGACTATGTAGTTGCTTTTTAGGGTTTCGTAGCTTATAGGCAAAAAACGAAACCCTTATAGATTCGGCCAAACCGATGTATTTCTAGTATATTTTCTTGTTTGATATTTATCACATAAGAATAGCATTGTAAAATGCAAAATTAAAAAGTTATAATAAGTTAAGTCATATTTTTTTTCTTATAATTCACTAACAGTTAAAAAAATCTTTTAAAAAATCTTCATGTATTATACAAAACAAGTAATTAATGATACTTAAACATCCTTTATTATGGTTAGAAACTTCATTTTGTTTTATTCTAATTTTGACGCTAATAAAGACTAAGTATGTTTATTGAAAATAGCTTTTTATTAAAGTTTTTTTTATGTTTTGGCTTTCATTTAAGTATTTTAATCTAATTCCAAACCCATCACAATTTTCAATGACGTTACAGTCCGATAACTAAAGTAATTACTTATATCATAAATGTTATATGGGCACAAATAAATATGTAATTGAAATAAATTTTAATAAAACATAGTAATATTTGTTGATATATACCATAAAATATTAAAGTGTAAATATTAGAGGGGCTCAAATCAAGTAATACCTAAAGTATCAAATAAAACATCTGTGTAACAAGGGCCTAACTTTCTATTTATTTATTTGATATAATTTTTTCCATACTTCGAATCCATATTTTTTAAGTATTGCTTAGTCATATTATAGCTCAGTTACCTAAGACATGTTATTTCAAATTTCATCGATATACTGCACAAAATCAAGAATTTAGAAGCCATTATGTAAAAAACCATATTATCACTCATTGGTTTTACGGGCTTCCCCAAAAAATTGCTTTTTGTATTTGTGCCCATACATTATTGGGGGTGCGATATACTGTTGATTGACAGTTGTATGAGTTCACATGTAATAGAGAAAGTTCCCGATCTACCAGTACTATTTGTTTTCGGTAAATTAATGAAATGCCTTTTGATGTTTTGATCTATTACTTATTGTAATATAAAAAAATCTATATACTGGTCTACCGGGAACTTCCTCCATTGCACAAACAAACATTGCAGATTTACCCCAGGTTTCTAAAACTTACTAACGGCAATGTGTAACTAACAGTGGGACAAGGACAACGCCCTTGAAACTTTGCGGAATGCCGCTTTTGACAAGACTTTCTTAGTAGGTATTTGACACAGGACATAAATGTCGTTGTCCCGAATGACCGTATGGCGCTGGCGGCTCGGTCTCGCTAGCACCCCTCGCCCCGCAAACCCGGTACGATTGCTCTGTGAAAACGTCCGTCAGACTGTATGCATAGATAGACTGTGCTAACGTATTGTTTTAGCTATAGACAGTTATATTGTGATATTTTCCATAGAAAAAGTGTCAAAATTAAATTGTCTAGCCAAAACAATCCGTTAGAAGTTGTAGGTACCCGGGGTTAGGCAAGTTTGAAAAGATTTACAATAGCGAAAGTTACCGATCGGCTAATTGGGTTAAATTGTTAGCCCAATACCACTGTCGAAATTTAATTGTGTCTTGAAGGTGATCAGGGCCCGTAGACAAAGTAACATCGTTATGTAGCGAAACGATAATTCGATTCGTTATTATCTATATTCGCCAATTAGCTTGCGGTAAGACCACGTGATTTAGCGCGGCCTAAGCCAATCCACCAATCCTATACATTTAATTCTTTTCGGACTTTGTTATCGTTTTTGAATTGTTACTTTGGCTAGGGGCCCTGGGCCTTATATAGACAATAACGAATCGTATTATCGTTTCGCTACATAACTATGTTACTTTGTCAACTAATAAAAATATAATGTAATCAACTTTTCCCGTACATGCATTATCAAAATTAATTGATTGAGAAACATCAGTTGAGATGGTACCAGCACCCCTACCGCCTAACGGTATTGCTGTTGCTATAAATTCTTCAAACCCCCCTACAAAAGGGCTCTTGCTAACGCTATCACTTTCATACTACCTTGCTTTTTGCGGAGAATTCGCGTCTAGATGTCGATAGCAAAGAACCACCTAAATTACCTCGTGCTGACTCATCTATGGGTAACTGTCAGATTTACAACAAAGAGGTTCTGAAAGTAATCTAGACGTGAACAAAGGTAGTGGTCCCAACGGAATCCCAGCTATTGTCCTGCGCAACTGTGCACCTGAACTGTCTCCTGTGCTAACTCGCCTGTACCGCCTAGCCTGTCACTTAAGACTAGACAAGTACCTCAATCGTGTAAGCTTGCAAATGTACAGCCTGTGCCCAAAAAGGGTAGCCGAGGGCATCGAAACTCGGTTCAATTTTGGAAACCCGGGTTTTCGGGTCTAAGAGTGATCAAAACCCGGGTAGACCGGTTTTTCGAGCTTTTCGATCTTTTTGACATAATTTTTAGAAATACAAGAAACTGTGTTTATATATCGATTTTCTACAATGAGTACAAAATGTAAAGAATGAGGGAGGATTAGAATTAATGAAATAGTACATTCCAAATTCTTAAACAGTTTTAATATTCAAAATGTCATATAGATTGTTTTCCTTTAGTATATATTTAAAACTAGTCTTATGTAATCTAGTATTTTTTTATCACAGCCTTGCAGAGATTAGTTTTATATTATTTGGAGTTAATAAGAACCTATATGTACCTAGATGTAAATATAATTTACATAAACTGCTCGGTAACTACGATTTACTAGATATGGTAAGAGGCTGTGTAAGGTAAGTTGGCATGTGCAACAAGTGCATTGTTTAGATAGAACGTTCCATTTTCAAATCACTTTACAAATCGAGCATAGGGTGAATTACCATTTAAGCATGTAAAACTCCTTGGTGAACCAATCTCTTTTCTTATAAAATGACGAAACTATTTACTGAAAAAAAAAAACAATGAAAATGGTGGCATTTCATTTCAGTTCAAGCTATGCAAAACTCTTAGGTAATTTTTTTAAATAAAATGATAAGAAAACTTTTTACTGTAACCAAACAATGAAAATGGCGGCAACTCATTTGAATTAAATGCTTGTTCACTTGTGACGACTGTATTAAAATTTAAAACAAGTATATAATTATAAGTTTTTGCTAGTTAAATGTGTTAGTTCATCATGTCAAGTACTCATCCGATGAAGAACTGTTCAGGACGCCTGATTTCTGTCATCTTGAAGCCGAAGATATCGTACAAATGTTTTATTTACCTCGCATGAATGATGTAAAGTAGAATGCTTACCTCGGTTGTAAGTAGCTATTACAACCTCGAACTATATTCGCCCACGCTCGCTTCGCTCGCTCGGGCGTCTAAATATCTCGGGTGCACTCGATCCTTTAGCGCCCTTTGCGAGTTGCGCTCGCACAGGCGCCAAATTGGATCTTGTTCTTGTTGTAATAGCTCCCTTACGTCCCTTGTGTAACAAACTACTATTAAATTGCAGTCGATTGGTAATAATCGGAACTTTATCTTAATAACTAAAATACTAAGTAAAAAGTAAGTAGTTATACATTTGACATGTTTATTGCGGAAATTTGCGGCATAAACGGCTGTATCTTTTGATTGCTTTGGCTTAGAAGTTTGATTTTTTCACAGCTCCAAGGGACGGTAGACCTGAGTATTAGATATAAATTTCAGTTTGATACCTCCACGCGTTCCTGAGAAAAACTGTCTTGACAGACGTCAGGACGGACGGACAACGAAGTGATCCTATAAGGGTTACGTTTTTTCCTTTTGAGGTACGGAACCCTAAAAATAACAGAAATCTTAACTGAATTTTTAGTAATAACAAACGTAGGGCATCCAAAGTTTTGTCACTCCAAAGACGAGCGCAATCTATTGCAGACAATTCCAACCGAAGAAAATATACGCTCCGGCTCGACACTAGTAGGTTTTTAAATGTTCATATGCCAGCGATAGGTAACGCCGTCGCTGACGCGTACCGCAATTCTCGAAGAGTGCCATTTCTACCCTCACAGTAGTAAACAAATCGTCTGAGTCTAAAGGACCTGCGGATCTAGTTTCAGCAGTAGCAGTATGAGCAGTAGTAAGAGTATCAACAGCTTGACTTAACTCACTGTTCAATTCCTCTTCATTTGTCAAAGTGGACGACTAAACAAAATGACAAAATGGCGGGGGAGGTATTCATCACCCGCGCCCCAGGCAGCGCGCGCGACCAACGCGAAGAGCTTCGCTACATCTCCCCCTCTGCTTTTCACTTCATCCCACAGAACAGCTTAATCCCCTTCAAGTGCTGAGATAGACGCTCCGCGCGCGTTCACTTAAACTTTCTTTGCTTGTTTTCTTGGTAGCAACTAAGCTTCTATTTACGTAATAATTTATCAAAGCGTGTTTATATTCTATTTAATATTGCATTAGAAGTGGCTTATACTTAATAAATAACAAAAAGAAAAGTATTAAAAATACCCGAAAAACCCGGGTTTTTTTGTAATCCTTAGAACCGGGAAAACCCGGGTTTTTCCGAACCGGGTAAACCCGGGCTCGATGCCCTGTGCAGACCCTTCCAACTACAGGCCAATTTCAGTCACGTCCATACTCTATAAGACTATGGAACGTGTACTTAGCACCCGTCTTTTGGTATAGTTTGAAGACAACGACCTCCTCAGTGATCGCCAGTTTGGTTTTCGTCGAGGTTGTTCGACTGGAGATCTTCTCATGTATGCCACCCATCTTTGGAGTGAAGCGATCAAGAAACACGGCAAAACCCTTGCCGTATCGCTCCACATCTCCAAAGCCTTTGTCAGGGTCTGGCATGACAGCCTAATTGCTAAGCCTCCCTCATACGGTATCTCTTGTAGCCTTTGCACTTGGATTGCTGACTTCCTTCGCAATCGCTTCATCCGAGTTGATGCAGGTGTCCCCCAAGGTTCTGTCCTATCAGCGACACTGTTCCTGCTGCACATTAACGACCTGCTGGTGTCTGATACCATTGGTATGCAGATGACACCACTTTAACCAGTAGATATTTTTCAACTGCAAAGGCTACCAGAAAAGAAATCCAGTTTTGTCGAGAGTCCATTGTCGAGCATAAGAATCTGGCATTTCAGGCCGTCTCAGATTGGGGCAACGCCAATCTTGTCAGTTTCAATGCCACTAAAACACAGGCTTGTTTATTCGCTGCAAAACGGAGTCCCGTCCCTTCCAACCGACTCCGACTTTCCAGGATGTATCCTTGCCGATAACCGAAAATCTGCAACTTCTTGGCCTGAACCTGTCTTCCAACCTGAACTTAGTACATGGATTCCATTGCGAAGTGTGCTGCAAAGAAACTGGGCGTCCTCTCTAAGGCTAGACAAAACTTCTCTCTGAATCAGCTGCTTCTTTTATACAAAGCGCAGATTCGGCCGTCTATGGAGTACTGCTGTCACCTTTGTTAGAGCTAGCTCAGCTAGAGCTTTTGGAATGGCTTCCAAGGCGGAACTTCAGAGCCTCGGTCACCGCCGCAAAGTTGCATGTTTATCGGTCTTTTATAGGATACATTTTGGAGAGTGTGCAAGAGAACTGCACGACCTTATTCCTCCAGCCTTTCCACCATCGGGGTACCAGACGCAGGCTAGCTTACCATCCGTACGTCATTGACATTCCAATGGTCCGTCCGTACCAAGCGTTTTGCTGACACATTTCTTATGCGAACCGCTAAAGAATGGAACACGTTGCCTTCTCATGTGTTTCCCGATTCCTACAACCTTGGCCTATTCAAGGCGAGTGTGAATAGGCATCAATTAAGACCACATCACAGACCTATATTTAGATAGACGAAAAGAGCACTTCGAACTGTATGAGAACCTAGCATGTCGAATTTTTCGTACCTACCCTCAATGACTTCACGTGCGAGATTTAGTGATATGGAAATGTTACTGACGAACTCTTGCAAGAAAGCACTGCACAATTAATATTAACCATTTTCGTTTCTGAGTGACGCGTGTTTTCATGGCAATGGTCTCAAGGGGACTGACTTAGGTCGGAAAACTTTGACCGCAGATCAAACTTTTGAGATGCAAGATAGGTACACTTTTACCATCTATCTTGATATAGGTCTGTGGACCACGTCCTGTTTATTAAGCACGATTTTGGTCAAATACCTGCCCAGTTATTATAAAAAAAAATACTAAAAATGCAATAATTACTCTAATAGATGAAGACATATTGTGTAGGAATTAGACAAAAACCCTATCCTTGAAGGGTTTTACGATAGTTTTAAGTTTGATAGCAATAGCAATACCGTTAGGCAGTAGGGGCAGTCCGATGACTGTCCAGTGACCTAACTCTACAAACATTTTGTCATAATCATATCTCAATTATGTTGCAATTGTTGTTTTTACATTGTGGAAACATGAACTGTGTAAAAACCACTGCAATTGAATGCATACAAATTTTTGCAGAATGAGGCCCCAAATAGATCAATAAATTATTACTTATTACAAAACGCTTTGGCATATTTGAAATTCAATCACTTAATTAGAAGTTCTTTTTTTTTTAAAGACTGTGAAAAATTTAGTAACACAAACACCTTCTAATTCTCTACACAAATCAGCACGCTTGTATACTTGACATGCAATGTTTTTGAGGGATTCTTTATCTTTTTTGATAATATAGAATGCATTCTTGATACGTTTAATTAGTTTATTTTTATCACTAAAGGTATTTCTAGCTTTACCATACACAAGTCTCTTCACTTTTGGCCAAAAGAAAAAATTGAATGGATTCAAGTCTTGAGATTCCTTTGGCCATGGCACTGGCCCTCCACGACCAATCCACCTGTCGCCATATGCAACATCTAAGTAATCACGGACACAGGGTGCGATGTGTGTTGCAGTACCTTTGAGTTGGAAGTACATCCCTTTTAACAATTCTAAGGGAACATCTTCCAACAAGTCATTTACCTGTGTCTTAAGAAGTTCAAAGTAATCCTCAGTTTTCAATTGACTCACAAACACGGGACCTAGTACATAGTCGCCTACGATACCAGCCCATACACCAACACAAAATTGTTGCTTGTTGGTATGGTTTGACATCCCAGCTTGTGAGAATTTCTGTTCATCTGTCCATAAAATCTGCCTGCGTTCCTGACAAAGCCAATAGCAAAATTCCACACGATCAGTTAAATTTACAGTTTGGGTTGGAGAATTAAGAGTTACGAAAGAACCATTCTCTCGAAACCGATACAAAGCGTTCTGTATGGTCCTCGTACTGACGCTCGCACCGAACCTTTCTTTGTATAATTGAGCAGCACTTTTCAGTACCTCTCCACATTCGCGGTAACACAATACCATTTCTGTCCTGTCCTGGTTCGAATATCGTGGCCGTCTTCTACGTCTTTTACGTTGAAACATGGTAAATACAGTTCTTATATCACTTCAGGTTGACTGTTTGTTTGTATGCACGCAACGTATCCAGAAATTAAAATAGGGTAGGTACCACCTAAACTACTATCTTCACCAGTTCCACCGGTTTCACCAAAGAGTATATAATTACTCTGGGTTTCACCACTCGCATTCACAAATTATGGTAATGTAATGTAAAACGAGCACAAACACAAACTAAGCGTCGGTTTCAATAACCTATCTACAGTAAGAGTTAGGCTTACTAGAGCTTAGTTGCCTAGATATTTATGTTATTTAGCCCAAAATGATCCAAATTAACAGCGGTTGCTTAGTAACGTAACCAAGATAGGCCTACCTCTTGTTAGGGACAGGGGGTCGACACTTCATACAAAAATGTAAAATATATGGATTTATGAACGTAGTTTGTGCCAACATTAAATTACGAAAAAGTCCGACTAATGAAAAAGAAAGTTAAATCGCTTTGTCCTATCGTATTATAACGACACGGTAATTTAGCCTCATTATACATCACGTCATGTTGGCCAGCCTGTGACGCGCCGCCAAATTTAACTTTATCTGTCAGTGATACATAACGTAATATTATCTTTATTTGATTTAATAAAATTTAAATAATGTTATTAATTACAAAGAGACGTAATAGGTGGCAAATCTTTGCGAATGTGCGAAATTTTTTGTGTCCGTAGAATGAGAAGGTTGAACAAGGTAATAGTTTTGGCTAAATTTCCGCTTGGTAATATAATCAATTGTTTTAATAAAGAAAACATTGTTTAAAGTCCATTTGAGTAAAAACAGTCTCGTCAGTTAATAATCATAGTATTATCAGTAAATATTATGGAGTTAAGTAATAATTTTATGAAAATTACAATATCGTAGTGTTTGCATAGAGCTGTGTCATTGTCATGTTATAAGTTATCGATATTATTATATTTTAGATGTCCGTCATGGGACGAAGACTTCCAACGGTTGGATCCCGGTTTCCGGGCGAGTAACATAGTCTGGAAGCTGAAGAGCTCAACGCTGTTGTCTTTTCTATCAGTGGCTGCTTCATTCTTCTGATACTGCCTTCCAACATTCCTACAGATTATCAGGATTACATAAATCATATGAAACCTTGTTTTATTCGTGCAATACTATACTAAAAGGTAACTAATAACTTCCGAGTAGAATGTGAAAAATTATAACGGTGTAAGTAACTATGTATTAGTATTTTTTATCGATATCGATACGTATTATGTTTAGGGGTGCATCCCTAATCGTTTGTCATTTTGACAACTGACACTGTTATGTTGGTACCTCTTAGAAAAACTTAGGTTGGTAGAAACTACGTCCATAAATTAGTTTAGTTGCTTGTATGAAAGTGCCGTCTCTTACTACGTAGTGATTACTTGCTCAGTGCCTACAACAAGGGGGACTTAGGATTTCTCGAAGACTAAGTTTTATTACTGAATTATCCGAAAAAGCGCGGGAAACTCATAACAGGGCGGACCTTCTTTTTATTTCAGAAATTTTAATTTCAATAATTGTTAATAATTCTGATCAGTTGAGTTGTTGTGAGGTGTAAATATTTAATTAGTTTGTTTTTGTATTATATTAGTGTATATTCTTCTATCCCTGGTAAGTTTTTATTATAGTTTTTTATATATGGATATTATATGACCGAGCCCCCCGATCTGGATGTTGCGTCGGGGGACTTGGGCACCGTCCTGAGTCCCCCGGTGGGTTTTAATGTTATTGTATCCGATAAAGGAGATGAAATGGACACTGATGCATCAGTGGGCAGCAGTGTAGGCTCAGGATCTCGGAAAAGATTAAAAGTAAAAAAAATATGCAAACAATGTAACAGGAAAAGGAAACGAAATTCTCATGAGGGAAACAATGATCTCGATTGTCAATGTTGTGGTCACGATTTAACTTTGAAGAAAGGCTCTGACAATGTATTTAAAAAACCTGACATTTCTACTTATGCAAGTACAAATGTCAGTTTTAAGACTAATGGTGACTCCAACTCAGTTCCACTTCCCACACAGGCAGCTGAATTAGGCCGTAGGCAATACGTTTCTACAGATTTATCTCCTTATTTAATCCATGTCCAGAGAACTGAGACTTCTCCAAATGATGGGACTTATCTGCACCCTATAACTTTTGGCAATTTCCTTAAAAAAAATAGCTTCAAAAATATAATTCCGGGAAGTGTTAAACGTATTGGCAGAAATAGATGCACTGTGTCTTTTTCTACCATTCAAGATGCTAATGGTTTTGTTAATGATAATAAGTTGAAAGATTTTAAAATGCGAGCTTTCATTCCCACATTTAATGTTACCAGATTAGGCATAGTTCGAGGGGTTCCAGCTGAATGGACTCCTGAAGAAATTAAAGAAAATGTTACAGTTCCAATTGGGTGTGGCCAGATCATTAAAATTAGACGTCTTAATTATAAGGTATATATTGATGGATCAGTGATTTGGAAACCATCCCAGTCAGTTGTATTTACATTTGATGGGCAAGTTCTCCCTAAAAGAGTTTATATATGTTACAATGCACTACCAGTTGAACTGTACACATATCCAACAATTCAATGTTATAATTGTTGCCGCTATGGACATACCAAGTTAAATTGTCGGTCCCATCCTAGATGTTTTAAATGTTCTCAGGAACATAAAGGTGAAACATGTAATATAGATGAAAGCTGTGCTGTATGTTTAATGTGCTCAGGGCATCATTATGCCACTAATAAAATATGTCCAGAATTTAACAGACAAAGGGAAATTAAACTTAGTATGTCCCATAGCTGCATATCTTATAACGAGGCAAGTAAACTCCACCCAGCTATATCCAAATCTTATGCTGATGTTCTTCGTACAAAGCAGGATTTTGGAGAAAATAACATTAATAATAGACTCGATACACCATACCCACAGAGTACGTCCTATAAAAAAACTGTTTTTATCAAACCCCGTCCACCTTCATCTAATAATACTATAGGTTATGATCAAAGAGCTCACAACAAGTTAATTAATGATTACAATATGCCTCATTCATCCACAAATGGTACTGCTTTTAAACAAAATAAAGATGATAATTCTCAAAATACTACAGTTATTGATTTAATAATTTCTTTTCTTAATTCACTATTAACCAATCATACACTGAAACCGACCAACGTTGCCATAATTGTTGAAATGATCACTAATTTAATAAATAATAATAATGGATCTAAAGGTCCTACAATGGAATTGCAGGAGTGTAGTGCCTAAAAAGAGTGATTTAATTTATATGATTAATAAACATAAAATAAGTATAGTAGCACTCTCTGAAACATGGCTGAAATCTGGTTTCCTGTTTGGGATTCCTGGCTTCACATGTCTTAGAGAAGACCGAACAGATGATTATGCAGGAGTTGCGATTCTTGTTAAAAATACAATTTCTTTTCAAAGATTGTCACTTCCTTCACATAACTTAGATGATATTAATGTTATAGGTATTAAATTATCAAGCGGTATTTCTATTATTTCTACTTATATTCCTCATCCATCTTCTGACATTTTTGATAATGAAATTGTTCCGTTGATAACAGCCATCAAAAGTCCTTTCCTACTTCTTGGTGATTTTAACTCTCACCACCGTTCCTGGGGCTGTGGTATTACCGATAATAATGGTAATAATTTTTTAGACATTATTGACCAGCATAACCTCTGTATTTTAAATACTGGCATACCGACTCGCCGCACTAAACCTGGCGAAAAGGCAAGTGCGGTAGACTTATCTATTTGTAATCCTGGGTTAGCTTCAGCAATTACTTGGTTTCGCCTTAATTCAACTTTTGGTAGTGATCATTTCCCCCTTATTATGTGTACCCCTATGAAAACTCCCGGCGCCAATTACAATCCTCGCCTCAAACACAGATTAACTCAATCTGAAACAGATTGGGTAAAATTTAAAAATATTGTCCATAACAAAACTAAAGATTTTCCCAACATTAGTCAGTCAGGAGTAACAACCTGTTCTGAAGCATTAGCCAAGTGTCTTATAGAAGCAGCAGATGAAACATTTCCTAGAAAAAGGGCTTCCTCAGGATTAATTCCTTCTCCACCTTGGTGGGACCATGAGTGTACCGCGGTTATCAAAACACGAAAAGAGGCTGAGGAAATTTATAAACAGGATATGTCAAATGATAATTATGATCAACTTTGTAAGGTAATTGATAATACCAAAAAAATTCTTAAACAAAAAAAAAGAAATGGGTGGATATCTTTTTGTACATCACTTTCACCTACTACATGCCCGTCTGAAGTGTGGCGTAATATCAAACGCTTCAGATCAGCTTATAGCTCCTCATCATTCATAACTCTTGATCCTTCTTTGGCAAATTCTTTTATGGATCAATTAGCACCACCAACTGTAGCAGAATCGTACGATTATATTCCATTTAACTCTCCCTTATCAGAATCTTCTCTTAATGATCTATTCTCTCTTGCTGAATTAAAAGGAGTCTTAGATAGTGTAAAAGATAGCTCACCCGGTGAAGATGGGATACCCTATTCGTTTTTTGTGAATTTAAATGATGAATCCCTGTCTTATTATTTAAAATTAGTAAATGAGGTAATTGCTACAGGGGAGATTCCTCTTTCCTGGAGAACACAAGTTGTGATTCCAATATTAAAACCAACCAAGCCGTCCTGTGACCCTAAGTCATTTCGTCCGATAGCTTTGAGTCCTATTTTATGCAAATTAGCAGAGCATTTAGTTAAAAATAGGTTGGAGTGGTTTATTGAGAGTAATCAATTACTATCCAACAGTCAGTTTGGCTTTCGTAAAGGAAAAAGCACAATAGACAGTATTAGTATTTTAACTTCTGATATACATATAGCCTTTTCTAAAAATAAAATAGTATTAGCAGCATTTTTAGACATTCATTCCGCTTATGATAATGTTAATGTTAGTAACTTAATTAAAAAAATGAAAGATCTTAATGTTCCTGAAATCCTTACGAAATTTGTTAATTTTATGCTTTCAGAAAGACATATTCACTTAGATCTCCCTGATGGCACGAGATTAACTAGGGTACTTGGTAAGGGTCTTCCACAAGGATCAGTCTTAAGCCCTTTATTATATAACATATATGCGAGTGACTTAGAGAGTTCGTTAAATAATATCCACATACTTCAGTATGCTGATGACCTCCTTTTATACTATGTTTGTCAATCTCCTGTAGATGCTTGTAGAGTTTTGAATTTTTCTTTGGCTTTGCTAAAGCAATGGCTGGATAAAAATGGATTAGAGTTGTCCACTGAAAAAAGCAGTGTAGTGTTATTTACAAGAAAACGATTTGTACCTGATGTTAGAATTTTATACGATAGAACTTTAATTGAGAGGAAAGATTATGTTAAGTTCTTAGGGGTAATGTTGGATTCAAGGCTTACTGGAATCCAGCATTGCGAATATGTTTTTAACAAGTGTGAAAGAGTCTTGAATATGATGAAGTGTCTATCAGGGGTGTGGTGGGGTGCCCATCCAACTTCACTTAAACTTATTTACAACGCGTTAATAAGGAGTATTCTCGAATATGGAACGTTTTTGCTTCAAGGGGGCAACAAAGGTGCTTTTAAAAAATTAGATGCAATTCAACACAAAGCATTGAGATTAATCTTAGGTACTATGAAATCTTCGCCTATCAATGCCATGCAAGTTGAATGTGTTGAACCTCCTCTTAGCCTAAGAAGACAATTACTCAGTGATAAATTCGTATTTAAAGCCTACCAGAATTCAAACCACCCTCTGTTTCCAAAATTACAGATTTTAGAAGAATTAATGTCTCTCAATTACTGGAAACACAAACCCCCTATAAGTCTCTCTATTAGCTATAAAAAGCTTCTAGCCCTAGAGGCTCCCATTTACCGTTCTGAAGTCCTACCACTATTTAAAATTAATTTAGACTCTCTATCCTTAAAACCTAACATTTGTTATAATGTAGGTGTTAATAAAAATGACATAGAAGCAAATATTGTTTTCAATTATAATACAGATGAACATTTTAGGGAAGCAAATTTCATCTTCACAGATGCTTCAAAATCGTCGGTCTCTGAAAATGTAGGAGTAGGTGTTTTCCATGACCAGTATAATATAGTCCAAAAAATTAAGTTACCTCCTGAAGCTTCTGTATTTACAGGGGAATGTTTCGGTATTGACAAAGCCTTGGAATACATTCTCTTAATGAAACTTAATAGTACAGTGATATTTACTGACTCTAAAAGCGCTTTACAGGCTATAGAAAAATTTCCCTTCAAAATGAAACCATGCTATCCAATTATATGCGATATAAGGGAAAAACTTTGGAAATGTAAATTTTTTAATTATTCTGTTACTTTGGCATGGATTCCAAGTCATCAAGGAATTAGTGGGAACGAAAGAGCAGATCAATTGGCCAAAGAAGCGGTTGAGTGTGGGGACTTACACCCCTTTATTAACTACTGTCATGATTTGTCTTGCTTACCTAAATCCTATTTATTTGATTCCTGGCGACATCTCATAGCTAAAACTTCTCTGGCTAAAGGCAAAGTATATTTTAGCATTCAACCTGACATACCTAAAAAACCCTGGTTTCACCAATTTGAATGTAACAAAACCATTGTCAGCATCATTACACGGATGCGCCTTGGCCATGTATGCACCCCTGCTCATCTGGCTAGGTTGCACATTGTGCCCAGTGACCTGTGTGATTGTGGAACTGATGTTGGTGACCTCGATCACATATTCTTTTCTTGCCCTCGCTATGATCATTCCCTTTTCCTGAACTCATTGGCAGCACTTAATGTTCCATTTCCTACCCGCATGTCCTGCCTATTAATAGATCCATGTAAATATTATTATGTTTTAGCATCTTTTATTAATGTCAATAATATTAAAATTTAATTTTTATAAGTATTTACTATATATATATTTATTACCTGTATTTTAATACCATTCCAAATTCCTACCAACTCTCCTGATCCTTTTTTCCAAATTCCGTATACTTTTTTCATATTCCCTGTTTCCCTACCTTTCTACTTGACATTGGCAAAATAGTCAAACTCTATTGCCACAAAAAAAAAAAAAAAAAAAAAAAAAAAAAAAAGGGGGACTTTCGCGTAAAAAATATGGATATGGACATGGGCTTCATTTGACAGTTAAATGACCATAATATGGTAATTTTATGAGCTTCAACTGTCAAATGAAAAATTGGGAAACGGAATAGATTTGAAAAGGAAATGGAATCAATCGGAATTTGGACAGGATCAGGAAGGCTTTTTTACTATATATATATATATATATATATATATATATAGATATTGATTTATTATACATAAGGAAAGTTATAATACATTTATAAATACTGCTATCTATATCAGATAACAAAGTTGGGAATGGAACTCGAAGCGATATCAATTCATTCAAAAAAGCATCTCTATTCAATTTAGGACATGCAAAAATAACGTGGTTTAAATTTCCCTCGTCCAACCCGCACTCACATCTGGGGAACAATACGGAACTTGGCAAGATGAAAAAATCTGGACAAAAAAAACTGAAATTTATATCTAATACTCAGGTCTACTGTCCCTTGGAGCTGTGAAAAAATCAAACTTTAAGCCAAAGTAATCAAAAGATACAGCTGTTTATGCCGTAGATTTCCGCAAATTTTCGAAACTTGCACGGGAATCAAAACCTACAGGGTACTTCCCGTGAACTTAGATTTGGTACGAAGTAACGTCTTATAGTACAGATAAAGGAAAAATTGAGAAATCCGTAAGTTTTCAGTTACATCTTTTTTTTTTTTTAATTCCATTTTGCAATAAAAATACCATAACTATGACTAGATTGTCGTGATGGGTGAACTTTTACTTATATACCTACGGGTTTGTACGGAACCCTCTGTGCGCGAGTCCGACTCGCACTTGGCCGGTTTTTTTTATCATTTTATGGCTGGTAAAACGGGAAAGTAAAGATAACATACCATCAGTGGGGCATTTAATTACACTGGTGAACAATGTTCGGCAAAGCATGATTATTATTTTAAAAAGAAGTACTTAGCCTTTTCTAAAAAAAAAATATTCGTGAGCAATATTTTATACGCCTAAGGGATTTCCACATCCCTTTTGGGTTATAGGTGACATAAACAAGATATAGGTAATTAAAATAGGTACACATCCAATGATGTATAACACAAAAGCAAGCATTAAAAGTATAGTGATATGTTGACGAAAAACAAATAAAATTTATAGCTAATTTCCAACGTGCTCTACTGAAAAATTCTTAATTTGGATTTGTGGCACTTTTGTTTATAAGCAGATCGCGCTCCACGGCTTGACACGCTCCGATCGTGTTAAGCACGACCGGTGTGCAGAAAAGATAGAAAAGAAACACTATAAGTGGTTAACAAGTATAATTAATTATAAGATAAAAGATGTTACATGGGAATCTTCGATTGGTGGTTCTCGCGAGGGTAAGAATGGGGACATAGCTTTAGAACTGCCTAGAGGAGGCATAAGCGAAGGTCCAGCATCACGGACTACGTTTGCAGCGGAGCGGTATGTTCAGTCTCGGTAGCACGGAGGGTGGGCTCGGTGTGGTGATGCGCACGTAGACACGGAGTGGAGTTGCTCCGGGGTAGGCCGGAACAGGCGAGCGCTCGGCAGGTAGGCGCCGAGGTGTTTGGAGGCCACGAAGCAGGTGTTGATGCAGCAGCTGCCCGTGGATACGACCCCTAGTACGGGGATCGCGAATTCATAAGATAGAATGACTTTACGGCCGTAGTATGAAGAAAGAGAGGCAGATTTCGCTGGAGATGCGAAATATATACTCAATTCTATCCAGAACGTTCTTTAGTAAAAAATTAAAGTGGGAGATGATTCTCCAATTCTATAGGCGAATAATGTTTAGTCTAACTATGTTTAGCATAGACAACATAAGGATTGTAAGACCGATCGACCCACGGTGTTTTGTCTATGGCCAAAGAATTAAGGAATATTTAAAATTGCAAAAACATAATAGATATACATAGAAAAATATGTAGATTTTTTCTATATATAAATAGTTAAATAGAAATAAGTTCATTTTTGTAGTCTAATTTACTTGGCCGAAATACGAAATCTCCCGGCCGTGAAGTTGGCAATATCGAGGGTACGCAGGAATATTTTGTCAATTAACTACCATCGTGAAGTTTTATCAAAACAAAATAAAGTAAACAAACAAGTAAGAATGGTGAAGTGAATGGTTATTGATTTAATTTAGTTGAAAGTAAGTAATAGATTAAGATTTAGGAGTGTGCGGTTTTTAGAACCGTTACATATCCCCCTCTTTAGAGTAGGATTTTGGCTAGTCAAAAGCCACTAAGAAAAAAAACTCACTAAATAAGCAAGACTTTAGTGAAATAGTCATCCAGAATTATACAGACTCTTAAGAACATCAACAACTGCAAAAGAATACCCCACAACATTGTCGAGAGATATCGACAATAACAAGACGTTAGTGGTCTTGGTAGTACCTAGGACTACGGAAGTAAGGCAAAAGAGTGAATTTCAGTCGTTTAGATTGACTGAAAAACAAAAGATACAGTTGGAAATGTCAGCGTTCAAGGGATGCTGAGATTCCATACAAAACTAGATTAGCAAGAGATAAAAAGATATAAAAAAACAATCAACCAAAAATTTCATAAAGTTAATAAAAATCAAGAAAACAGCAAGTGACAACCAGCAACATAGTATTTTGCTTCCTAGATGGAGGCAATGGACCAACTAAATCGACACTAATCATTTGGAATGGTCTAGAACATTCCTTAGGTCGACCCATAAATCCTAGAGTGGGATGATTAGCGTGTTTGTGAGAGTTACAATCATTACAGTTATTCACATAGTTAGCAACATCTTTATGCATGCCAGGCCAAAAATAATTAAGAGAAATTCGTTTTAAAGTTTTAAAAATTCCTAAATGTCCTGCAGTAGGATTCGAGTGGTTAGTAACAACGATATCATGTCTGGAATGTTTAGGAACTACTTCCTTCCATTCAAATTCCCTAGCTAAAGGATTTAAGGATTTTCTGAGACGATATAGTTTGTTGTTAGAAATTTTATAATTAGGAAAGGATGTAGGAGAGGATTGACAACCATAAAATATCTCCTTATACCAAGTGTCAGATAAAGGATCTGATATAGGAGATGAAGATTGGCTGGCACTATCTATAGCCGCTACAGGCACAGCGCGAGATAAGGCATCTGGCACGACGTTGTCCTTGCCACGTCTGTGTTTGATGTCGAAATTGAAGGCTGAGAGACGAATTTCCCATCTAGCTAGACGACCTGTAGGGTTATTAATATTTAAGAACCATTTTAAAGAGGAATGATCCGTAAAGACAACAAATTTATTACAGTTGTCCAGGTAACACCGCCAGTTTTCTATAGCAACAATTACTGCGAGTGCTTCGCGCTCCGTAGCGCTATAGTTCCGTTCTTGGGCCGACAAAGATTTGCTCATATAGGCTATAACCCTCTCTTCGCCGTTTAGAATCTGTGTGAGCACAGCACCAATTCCGAAATCGCTAGCGTCGGTATGTACCTGGAAAGGTTCAGAGTAATCCGGACATGATAAGATAGGTGGTGACGTAAGGCACTTAAGTTTATTATAAGCGACATCTGCTTCCGGCGTCCAAGCAAAGGGAGGTGCCGCTTTTCCTTGAGAGGTAAGTTTATTTAATGGTGCAGCCAAAGAACTAAAATTAGGAATAAAACGACGATACCAAGAAGCAGTGCCTAAGAAACGACGAACTTCCTTCCTGTTAGTAGGAGTAGGATACTTCACAATAACGTCAACTTTCTCCGGATCAGCATGAAGACCATTTGAATCGACGACGTAACCCAAATATTTAAGTTTTTTCCGGAAAAATTGACTTTTCGAAGTTTATAGTTAAATTTGCATATTTTAGCTTTTCTAAAACACGCGCAAGTAACGACATATGCTCATCAAAAGTATTAGACACGATTATGACGTCATCGACAAAAACATAAACTTTATTTTCAAATTCAGGCCCATAAAACAGCAAATCTACCAGTCTTTGCTGCGTAGCGGGTGCATTAGTTAACCCGAAGGGCATAGATTTAAATTGAAAGGTTCCCCTAGAGGGAATATAGAATGCAGTCTTGCATCTATCTTCAGGCTTTATAAAAACCTGCCAAAAAGATTTAGAAAGGTCAATACTAGATAAATATTTAGCGTCCCTAAGATTATCTAAGATCTCAGAAACATAAGGTAAGCTATAAGCATCCTTACGAGTGACAGAGTTTAGTTTTCTGCTGTCCAAACAAAACCTATATTCACCGTTCTTTTTCGGAGTAAGAAGAACGGGATTAGAGCAAGGACTCTCACACGGTTCTACAACGTCCTCATTAAGCATCTCATCCAGCTGATCGGAGAGAATTTGTTGTTTCTGGGGAGACATTCGGTAGTATCGTTGTCTAATAGGAATAGCGTCACCAGTATCGATAGCGTGAGTAATCAAGGAGGTACGACCCAAACCACATTGCTCATACGAAATACCGCGAAACTGAGATATTATATTATCCGCGGCTTCCTTTTGTTCTTCGCAAAGTTGAGAATATGAGCGAATTTGCTTAGAGTCGTCAAGAGCTATGTTAGAAATATTCACCTCATGTGGTTTTTCAAGAACAAGGCTATCGAGCTCGCTAGGAAACAACCCGAAAGTTCTCCAAAAATCCATACCCAGAATAAGTTCATTTTCGGTTTTTAGAACCGTTACAGGCTATCAGTATAATATTTTCATTACTACAAATAAGTGTCCGCTGTCATTATTGCAGTGGTAGTAGTGGGACTATGGAAGCATTGAAAAAAAAGCGTGTGTAGCTAATTTCACAGGTCGTCAAAAACAATTGTTTGTGTGAAGCTTTCTCTTCGATTTTGAGCGTTGAGGTGGATCATCACTTACACTAGGGCCGCTAGTAGAAATGAATCATTTACTCAGTCTCAAGGACTTCAAAGTATTTTCCGGAAAACAGGTTCGGTTTTTTTTCTGAGCATTGACACAAACCTAACTTCTGCCTTTTCGGCATAAATATTTTAAAAAGTAAATTAGACTATATCTTTATATATTTGCGTAAAGCAGTCCATAATTTCGATCTAAGTCCTTGAAAAGAAGTACCTACCTTGATTTATTTCTATTGGCGTAGCGTAGCTAGTTAGTAACGTGACCTACGACCAAGGTTTCCTCGCAAACGATGTGATTGCTTCCTGTATAAAAAAGCCTACCAACTGAAACACTCGATAATGTAAAAGTATATCGTGGACAACACTATTTGCAACTCACACATAGACATTCATCCAACACATGTACAGTGTTACTTGTACTATTAAGTATTCTGTGACAGTTTGCCAAGGCTGAACGTAGACGACTAGACGAGGGCGCTGTTTGCCACGACATTACGCAAAATGGCGTCTTCGTTCCTTTTTTGCCACATTAATTATAAGCCTTATTGAATGTGCAACACGGTTTATATCAACGCGGGCAGAGACATTAGTTCCTTTTTTCCCCCGTTCATTATAAGCCTTGTCGCACTGAATATATATTTTTTGTCACATTTCACATTTTCGAGCCGTCATTGTGTATCTTGTCCACTCAAATCTTTCTTTTTGTGCTTGCGTATTTTGGGCCTTTTTTAAAAAAAGTCCTAAAAAAGAGTCATAAATTTTATTGATAGGTCAATGGCTCTCACTTATGCTATCTAGACAGGATCTCATGAGGTCTTTCTGTTGAAGGTTGAGGGGGGCGAGGGGGCGGCGCGGGGGGCCCACACTGATACCAGTGGTTAGCTCCATAGCCATTTTCATGCTGGGTACAAAGTCCCCTGAAAAAAAACCATAACTTAGAGGAGTTATATTTCATGTAGGTACTGATTACTACTGTGGCTCTCTGCTGAACCCGTGACCCATCGGGACAGATGTGCCAGCAGCTGAAAGATTAACTGGAGTATACCACAGAATACTTAATAGTAGAAGTAAGTATACGCACATTTTCCTTGTTGTGTTATGGCAGCGACGAGCGAGTTGAGTTTAGCCTGCTTTCTCATGAGTCCGCTCGACACTATCTCCTGGCGCGCCGAGTTCACTAGGTCGCGTACCAGCGAAGGGAATAGGTTGGTGACTGTGGCTATGCTGGACACGTGACCCATCAGGACGGACGGCGCAAGCAGCTGGAACCATAAAAAGTTTTATTTGTGGAAGGAGATTTCAGGATAGCACCCTCTGCAATCATTGTTTAATTACCTAATAATTCTTGTAGGTATATAGGTATATGTGTTGCAGTAAATGTTAATAATTTTCAATTATTAGTTATTACCAACAATTATTAATAATTACCATGATGAAAAGTAAAAGTGATTAATATTTTTTTCACCTCACACGCTCTGAAAAGGAGGTTTTGTCAATCAGTTTAGGCGTAGAAAATCACTTTTTGCTGCCTAGCGCGGAAAAGTACTTTTTTAATTTAATACCTAAAAATATGTCATAATGCGTTCCGAATGTCCACTATTGACTTTTTGTTACATTTTATTCTTATTTTAAATAGCTTTAAAATTAATTATAATACTCCGTTTTGGTTTTATTATATTATTTTAGTTCATTGAATCATAAAAACAATAACAATAAGATCTAACTATTTGTTATAAAAAAAAATATTAGGCTGAGTGAGATTTCACAACCTGTGATTGGATTCCGGAACGTGGCCGCGTGGTATAAATCTTTATTTTTTAATTGTCTTTGTCTTGTACCTCATGTCAGTGTCAACATTTACGGAATCGTTTTTATTGTTATTTATAAATAACAATATATTCCTACTTTAAATAACTTTGAATTAACTATAATACTCCCTTTTTTATTATTTTAGTTTTTTTATATCATTAAAACAACGAGAATAAGGTATATTTAGATTAAACTTTATGTTTAAAGAATTTTTTACCGGAAGTTGACCGCAGAAACAACCACAAAATTATCCTCGCTGTTGTGAGGTGAAAAATTGTGTGTTGCGCTCGGCAGAAAAGTTAAAAAAAAAAAAAAAACAAAAAAATCATTTTATTTCAGACTATGTCCATACAGTTGATCATAATATTCGTGATAATAATAGTAATAAAACTAAATTTTAGCGTCTTGTACCTTTGAAATCCTCGCTTCGCTCGTGGTTCAATCCTAGAGTCCTTCACTTGCTCAGCTTTCAATAGAGGTAACTTGCCGCTAAATAACCAACTTTCCAGCCTTGCATAACAAATAACTATTTTAACCGTACATTATTAATAATTGTACCTTTACTTTTGATGAATGTAATTATTGTTCAATGAAGTCGGTCAAAAATATAAATATTTACAGTCTTTTAACATAACAAGACGTCAATAGAAGCAGGAGGAGCTTGGTATCATAACGTTCGTAGGTACTTCTTAAAGAAAGCTTGCTTCGCTCGCTCGGCTCGCGCGTCTTTTGTTCACAGTTCTAACCTGACCTAGTGGTACCTTTCGTAAAGTGATAAATTTCATAGTTTTAATCACATTAACCAAATCACGTGAACAGTATTTATAATTACCGGTTATTATTAATAAAATTCACACTATTAACATTTAGCGTGAGTCGTACCGTACATAATATGTTTACTAATAATAATAATAATAAATTACTAAGATTAAGCATATTATGCTTAATCTTAGTAAATTATTAAAACTTACATGATTCGCGATGAAGACTCTGTGGTCGGGTGCCAGCACTTCTTCAAGCTGGACAGCTACGCTGAGATCTGCCTTGAAGCCTTTGAAGTTAGGAACCCTTCTGGATGCTTCTCTGTAAAGCTCCGGCATGTTCACTAGAAAATATAGTACCGTCATACTATCGTAAACGGATAATTGGATTTGTAATAAAACTGATGACTAATCGATTATTTATAAATAATCAGTATCTCTTCGTTATATTGTACGTATGCATGTGACAAAAAGCATGCTTTACGCTGATTGGTTGAAATATGTAACAACATAAACAACGTGTGCTCGAGAGTGTTTTTAGTGAAAATTTATAAAAATGAGTGAAAAGGAGCTTGTGGGTAAAAATAAATGACCAACCAGTGCTTAATAACTCTGAATTTGTTGATGAACAACTATTTAACACCCGTGCTACCAATCCATGGGCCAATCAGATTACCGCGCACAATAAAACGCATACGGTAACTACGGGTAATTGTCACCGTGCCGCGATTGGTGCATTTGATACGGGTTCATTAGCAATTAACAGCTTCTGATCTCGTTTGTTTATAAACTGACCGCAGAATAATGATTAGGTATTTATAAATTATCGAGAAATGATCTGTTTTATTGCAAATCGTACGGCCTGTTTACAATAATTCTGCAGTTTATAAATACCCACGATTATTTACAAACAATCGTTCTTGCAAAACAACGGTGACATATCTAAAAGAATACTAACTACTACTAAGGGTCTTGCCTCTTGCCTGAACTTTCCTTAAACCTTAAGTCTCATAGTCTGCATTATCGCAGTACTTCCAAACGTAGGTCTAAAGAGAGACGCGGTTTCCTGGTTATTAAAAAAATATTTGAAAAACTTCAAAATTAAAAAAGGGGGGCTGATTTGGGACTCAATCGGATGTAACGTAACGTTTGAGTTATTTTAATAGCCGTCCTCTAATGTGAAAATACCTTCTTAAAAAAAAATGAGACGAATAACGTTCTATCTCAGCCACATGACACCCACTGCTGGGTATCGGTCCCTGCTCTGTCTGAATCCAGCGTCTTCCCGCGACCTTCACCAGATCGTCGGTCCACCTTGTTGGGGGGCCTACCTAAAGAGCGTCGTCCTTCTATCTGTTAAAAAGCTTACTGTCGACTCCACTCATAGCCGGGAAGTGGTAGTAGATGAGAGGCACCGAGGGCGCGGCTGAAGAGACCTCCTCCAGGTAGTCCACTAACTTGGCGGGCGTGCGCGGTTTGAAGTACAGCTCTGGTAAGGTCATCATGCCATCCGCTTTTACCAGTTCTGCGTGGTTTGCCTGTAAGTATGGAAGTGAATGAAAGTTAATCTGACTTTCCAGAAGATCAGAACGCATTTGGTTAAACATCTAAAAACGTAGGCCGGAAAAGAGTCTAATCACAGAACATATAATTTCATATCCCACTTAGAAATGTATTAAATTAATTTATTAAAATAAAACAACTTTTACGGATATCAACGCGCTATATTTCGAACTAAGTTGTAATTGTCCGTATTTTTAGGTTTTTTAGGGGTTTTTTTTTTATTTTCCCGACGTTTCGGCACCTTTACAGCTGCCGTAGTCACGGGATGACTGATTAATTTATTATTTTGATTACGTAGAACTAAATGCATTGACTAAACAGAAAGTTTATCTAGTCTACTATACTTGACTATACTGTCTCAGTTGATGTGAAAATAATTCCGGTTACAACACTGACTATACTTACCTACGAGCAAAAAATGGAATCACTTTCCTTGCAACTTGTAAGAAATTCAAAATCGAGACAGGTCACAGCAATTTTGGTAGGAGTATGTAAATTTATCGTATCGAAAAGGTAAAGTTAGAAACTTTGTTAACACCGCTACCTACGAATAACCGTTAGGCATTTACAGTTTTTTAATGGCATAAAAATCATCGAACTAATATGTAATACTTATGTAGGTACCTACTGTGCATAAGTGCATATCTTTTAATATATGATAGTTATTTCATTTACATTATTCTAAAAAAGGTATAAAGACAATATCACTCTTAAAGAGATAAAGACTCCTATGTTGTCCATAAGCACCAAAGTCCTCAAATAAATGATTGCGTTCAGAAGAATCAATCACGTCTAAGCTCACCAGTGCTATAACATCAGGCATAGGCGCTCCGCCGACTTGCGTCATGACCTTCAGCCCGAGTGGCCTGGCTGCCGCTATCCAGGCTTCCAGGAGTATCTTCCGCTCCTCAACGGTTAGGCACATGGCCTCACCAGACGTGCCACCAACTGGAATGAAGGTGTTAGTGAATCTATGCTGTTATTGATTCGGTCGTCACCACAGACCTATATTGAGATAGACGAAAAGAGCCCTAGTATGAGAAGCTAGCTTGGCGAATTTTTTGTAACTACGATAACGTTACGAGCGAGATTTAGTAATGTAGAAATGTTATTGACAAGCTCTTGCAAGAAAGCACTGCACAAATTAACGTTTCATTAAAGTTTCAATCGACAGTGAATCGTCAACCCCAAATTTTGGCCAGGAATTTTAAGTTTACTTCTGACCAGACAACCTAAGCAAACTTCTCGCGAAAATCTCTCTCTTTCTCTCTCTCTTGAAATTTGTCGCGAACTACTTACACTTTGAGTAGGTAACTTCAACTCTCAAATAGCGCGTGAAGCTTTGCTCAAATTGAAAACCTTATTTGCCACAGTACATATTCTATCGAATTTGGATGAAACATTGGATAGGACATTATATATAACTATGATGATATACTTGGTCAAAATTATGTAGTCGCTCCACCTGCACTGGGCGAACATTGTGAGTTATGACCCATTCTTCTAATCTCCACAAGGAAGGGCTTGGCAAGCAAAAGGGGAATTAAGTACTATTAGTTACTAATTAAATAATATTAGTTATTAAATAATATTAGTTACTTACTGACTACCCCGTCAATATGATTGTGGCATAAATGCCTCGCGTATTCAGGTATGACTTCCAGGTTAAGATACCCATCCTTGTCTATGGGGGTAAACACTGGTGCCATGATACCTTTTACGTTAAAGTGCACCTGGAAAGAAGAGAAGCAATTAATTATATTTTTCTCAAACATGCATGGAAATGTTGTCATTATTTTCGAAAAAAGAACACGCGAAGTATCGAATTTACGGACAAAGAAAATCAAATCCATTGCAGGAGCGTTTTTTGAATTTGGAACATTACAAAGAGTATTTAACAACTCCAGCACGCCGTTTCATACAACATTGCCGCAGCGCTGTAATGTTCCAAATTCAAAAAGACGCTCCTGCAATGAATTTGATTTTCTTTTAGTAATTATTAAATGTATAATATAAAAAGTATGTTTTATTTCCCTGCATTCTTTTGAGAAAAGCACTATATATGCCTCGGCGGAAATGGCAATTGCCTGTCTCGTAATAATGAAGTCCTCGCCTACGGCTCGGCCTTCAAACTCATACTCGACCTGCAATTGCCTATTTCACGGCCTTTGCAATAATGTACTATTAATAAACAAAAATAGATTATTAATAGACAATCAAGTGTTTTATGAATTATGAACTAATCTCTAAATTATATGCGCACAGGAAAGGAGTGGAATTCCCTCCCTGCGTCTGTATTTCCGAATAACTAGTTATTATAACCCAAACATCTTCAGAGCAAGGGTGAATAGGCACCTTCTGGGCTAGCTCGCTTCACCGTAGATCCTGTCATAGCCTTCGACCTTGGTAAGGCCCAAGAGCGAACCCATTAGAAATAAAAAAAAATACTTCTGGATTAGTATAAGACAAATTGAGACAGCTAATAGTTATGTGTTGTGGCCCTTTTTATTCAACCATTGAATTGATTACTATTTTAAACGGGGCAAGCACAAAAGCTTGGAAATGATGGCAGGAATGAGTTAATTTGTTAGCATCTCTCACTTAAACAAAAAACTAGTTACATTGTTAACCTACTCTTCATTTGTTATAATTGATATTTATAACATGAGTATATTTAATAAAAAAAAAAAACTAATATTATTAATTACATATTAAACCAGTGTTCTCGGTACTACTCGGTACGCGGTTGTGAGTTGGACGGCGTTTTTTCGTTATAGATTAGGATTGATTTAAATAACGTTTATTAAGAGTAATGTTATATTCTTATCTGTTTTTAAAACAATCACAAAAACCCAAAAATGTATTACTAGTAGTTTCGCTATTTTCTTTTAATTATAACTTTTGCTTTTAAAAATATACCTCTCAGGCTCCGATTTGTGAATGAGACACAATTGATAGATAATCTATTATTCTCTGGACACTGGTGTCCTGCTAGCAAGTGAGGTGTAAGGAAACTAGCACTTACCATTTTTATTGGTTTATCCTACACAGGTCACGGTCACTACTGCTATGGTCTGAATCTGGTTGAACAGTGGAGAGAAACTATGACACTCGATAGCTTAATGTAACTTAATAGTTAACTAAGTACCTCTACTTACCTTTATTCCACTCCACAGGGCTGCCACCTATACTTTCTTATTCCATGGATTTAAGTCGCTACTTCTGCAGGGCTCGTCGGTTCGGGAGAAACATTATGCAATGTAAATAAATATTTCATACGCTTACACCAATTAGTCCCAAAGTTATGGACAGCATTGTAAGGCTTGTGTTATATTATGATACTAGGATAACTGATAGAATACATATAAATAATGCATACTTATATAAATATATATATATATATATATATATATATATATATATATATATATATTTTAAAGAAATATATATATATATAAACAGCCATGACTCAGGTATTTACAAATGCACTTAGAAATATTTGCCCCTACCGCGATTCGAACTCGGGACCTCAGAGTAGGCAACACCTTGAAAACCCGGTGTGTTCGTAGTTTTTTTTTATAAAAATATCAAATAGCATTAAACGGATATCAGAATTAAGGATATAATTTCAAAAGTTTACCATCCAGACACACATAAAGAACACATTGTTCATGGCATAAATATTTGTCTCGGGATGGATCGAACGTTGTATTAGAGTTAGGTCTTAAAATAAGTAAATGCTATTGCTTTAAGTTTTAGTTAAGTAGTTTTTTCTTGTGAGCTAAAAGATGTTCAGAATGAGTGGTAGGCAAAAATATTGGACGATTCAAAAATATTTATTTGAAAGGTTTTTTAAATGCAAAAAAAAATCTTTTACTTTTGAATTTTTTGACAACCCTACCCCACTTTGTCATTAAGTAACTATATCATTAGGGCTAGTTCTCAGCGGTATTTAAACAACAATGCAATATTTCAAATGTTGTGCAATGAAATGACTTAAATATTAATTGTAATTAGATACCAATTTAGTTATTAGTAAGTAACAGTTGTCGTTATCGAATAGCTTATAAATAAACATTAATAACCATTCTTTTTTCACATAAATTGCAGGTTTGAACAAATGAATAGCATTACCCAAACATACTGATCTGATTTGATTCTAAGATTGTTTTACCTAAGTTTTGAAGAAAAAAGCGACCGAATCAAGAAATTCCGTAACGAAAAAACCTAACACCCCACTCCGTGTCATAGATTTTCATTGCTTTGTTACGATTGTGAATAACAAAATTGTCAATGATGAAAAAAAGCTGTACGAAAATTTGTGTGAAAATATAATTTCTTTTTAAATCTGAAATTATATTTTCAAACAAATTTTCATACAGTTTTTTTCGCCGCGCTCAAAGCACGCGATAAAAGCTATGCAATAGCTTAAAAATATTAAAGGTAAATAAAATAAAATCATTACGGCAACACAACATTACAATAAATTTTAATAGAAAAATATTAGAAAGTTGTACATATTAAACAAGAAAATATACTAGAAAAAAAGCAACTAGTCTCATGTCGCCCTGACGGACATGAGACTAGTTGCTTTTTTCTAGTATATTTTCTTGTTTAATATGTATCACATAAAAATAGCATTGTAAAATTGCAAAATTAAAAAGTGATATTAGAAAGTTTCGACTCGGCACACAAGTTGTTCAGAGGCGGGACTTGAACTCACGACCTTTGAGTATCCGGCCCACTGCCTATTTAAGAATATTTTATTTTTTTATAAAAAAAAAAATATATAAACATCATTACAAATTAAACTGGAAAAACAAACTCTAATTGGACTAAATCTAAGTAATACCCAATGTGCATCGTCGCGTGATGCCAAAACTGTGTCCAGCAGTAGTATAAGTAGGTAGGTAAGTATTGAAATATCACATATATACAACCAGACACGAAACAAAGTAATGTTGGTCTTGATTGGGAATAGAACTTACGACTCCTCGAGCAAGAGGATAAACCTCAGCGCCCCTTCGTCCGTTACTTCATCGGCGAATATGTTGGTACCGCTACTTGATTGTTAACAAAGATAATATAAGTAAATGTACTATAGGTACTGGTACAATCGGGGAACTTCCCGGCTGACCAGTAGAGTTATTTTGGGAAACGTTTTCTCGTAAAGTACATAAGTGAAAGAAATATGTTCACATTTTTATGTATAGAGCCGCAAAGTGAGCATGCTTGTATGAAAATAAGGGTGTGGGCCAATAAAATGTGAGTCTATTACTTTTTTAAATTAAGTTCCCTAAAAACTACTGGTCAACCGGGAAGCTTCCCGACTTTACTGGTACTAGCACTACTTAACTAAAGTAGAGCAATAGGCTAGCAATAGGCAATAGGCAATAATGATAGGCGTGAGACGGCAAACTTAAATTTTCCCACTAAATCTCAATTTTCTAAATACACACTGAAGTTTTCCTCGAAAATCTCAGTGTACTATTATGTAAAGAAAAAGTTGCCTATAAGTATTATTTTTTTTAAGAACAAACTAAAGTTTTCCACCAAGTTTTCTAAATACTCGTTGAAGTCTTTTTTAGCAAATCCTAATTTTTGAAAAACAAATTGAAGTTTATCCAATAAACCCCACTTTTACAAATACTAACTGAAGTTTTCCAACAGAAGTTGTTGCAGTTTTTCAAATACAAACTGAAGTTTTTGCAGATTTTCAAATACAAACTGATGTTTTTGCAGTTTTTCAAATACAAACTGATTTTTTGGCAGTTTTTCAAATACGAACTGAAGTTTTTGCAATTTTTCAAATACAAACTGATTTTTTGGCAGTTTTTCAAATACAAACTGAAGTTTTTGCAATTTTTCAAATACAGACTAATGTTTTTTACAGTTTTTCAATTACAAACTGAAGTTTTCGCAGTTTTTCAAATACAAACCGAAGTTTTTGCAGTTTTTCAAATACAAACTGAAGTTTTTGCAGTTTTTCAAAAACAAACTGAAAATGTTCCAATTTTTCTAACCAAATCAAGCCAATCACACACAAACTCTGGTGGGGAAAAGGGACGGGGAGTTTCACCCGAGTTTTTTTCGTAATAACACGTGTTGTGAGACTCCATCAGCTGTAATCAACGTAACTCAATCTACCGTACAATTTCTATATTACTACTTATTTAATATATTCACTTGACATTGGCGAAATCCAAAGGGGTATCGCCACTAAATAAAAAAAAGAAGAAGAAAGGGGACAGTGGTTAGGTCCATGATTGTTTTTTTTTGCAAGAACAGTGTAAGAACCTACTTATAACAAAAACACCAAATCCAAAAGTAATGTGCTAACGGTGAAATATATGTAGGTATAACGCACTCAAGAAGTGTACTGTTGTTTTAAATTAAGTAAGTACCTACTAACATTAAGGGCCGTTAGAGATTTTTTTGAATCGATCCAACATGTATACTAGTGTACTGTCGAGCAAATTTTATTGTCGATATAAAAAATTAGGAGACCGCACATTAAAGCGAATTTCACGCGGCCGGAATGGGAAAAAATAGTATGATGTTCATATTTTATTACTATAAAACACAGTAATACCACAGTCTATATATTTCCCTTCCCTACAGTCGGCCAACGGACACGTCTAGACAGAGCAATCGTGCGGGGTTCGCGGGGCGAGGGAGGGGCGGTAGCGAGCCCAATCTGCCATACACTCGCTTGTTGGGACACGCCGGTCAGGAGTGACACATTTTAGTAAAGCATTTTATTAAAATATTTTATTTATAATGGTCCATACTTCGTGCTGTGAGAGACTGCATGTCATCATCTCGTGTAAATAAGAATTTCATCAGTTTCCGCACACCGATAAAAGTTAAGTGTAATAATATTTTATTTTGTTAGAATGTTTGCAAGTGTTCTGGTGTAATATTTAATTTTGTTATAAACAAAATGGCGGAGGTTTGCGACGACATTTTAAATAACATCAATAAGCATTAATATTTTTAAAAATGATTTTGATACTTATAGAATAAGTATAATAATTTATTATGCATAAACGATTTTTTTCATACTTTTTCACTTTGACTTTTGAAATATAAATCCACAAACTTTATCGTATTAAAGGATCCAAGATGGCGGAAACGACATTTTAAATAAAGTCAATATGGGTGTCGAATTCAAGGTTTTCGGGGGCGCCGATTACGAATATAACATATATTTACGGATCCAAGATGGCGGACACGACATTTTAAATAAAGTCAATATGGGTGTCGAATTCGTGGTTTTCGGGGGTGCTGATTACGAATATAACATCTATTTAAGGATCCAAGATGGCGGCCTCGACATTTTAAATAAAGTCAATATGGGTGTCGAATTCAAGGTTTTCGGGGGTGCCGATTACGAATATAACATATATTTAAGGATCCAAGATGGCGGACACGACATTTTAAATAAAGTCAATATGGGTGTCAAATTCGTGGTTTTCGGGGGTGATGATTACGAATATAACATCTATTTAAGGATCCAAGATGGCGGCCTCGCCATTTTAAATAAAGTCAATATGGGTGTCGAATTCAAGGTTTTCGGGGGTGCCGATTACGAATATCACATATATTTAAGGATCCAAGATGGCGGACACGACATTTTAAATAAAGTCAATATGGGTGTCGAATTCGTGGTTTTCGGGGATGCTGATTACGAATATAACATCTATTTAAGGATCCAAGATGGCGGCCTCGACATTTTAAATAATGTCAATATGGGTGTCGAATTCAAGGTTTTCGGGGATGCCGATTACGAATATAACATCTATTTAAGTATCCAAGATGGCGGACACTACATTTTAAATAAAGTCAATATGGGTGTCGAATTCATGGTTTTCGGGGGTGCTGATTACGTCTCCTTTTATATATTTCATGTTTTTAATGAATACTAATTTGATTTTGCTATTAACTCATTAAAAAAATATCCATTTGAACTAAAATCTAAATATTAGAAACGAGCTCAATATGTGTGTATTATAAGTTTTACTGATTTCACTACTTTGTATTTTTTTTGTATTTTTGTTAATAATAAAACGATTAATGTCTGTGTACTTATATTTCTTTTTACATTATATTCCTAATATACTACTTACACGTTCTACCAATAAGTTGTACGTGTATGTAGGATATTAGAGACTACGTAAAAAAATAAAGAAATGTGACAACCCTACGCCAATGACGAATGTCCAGATAAAAGCGGCATTGCGCGAGACATCAAAGGCGTTGACCCACTGTTAGTTCTTACGCTGTGGTAATACTATGTCTATAGTATAGTATTTGGCAATAGTTAGTATTCTTTGATAACACTAAAATTAGGTTTCTACTCTTTGGTTTCCCTGATCAGTATTTGACAATGACATTTATTATATTTTTTTATTAGATTTGTGAGAAATTCTTTTATGCTAAAAATTCAATAAGTGGTTAAGTAATAATCATAACAGATGTAAGTAAGTACTGTTAATTCTTTTGTCAGATAATTAAGCAAGTATTTATACTTGATAAAAATATGTGCGGTAAAAGGAAATCAAATAACTTTTGGAACTTGAGTCTGAGAGTCTATTGTGAGAATTTTTAAAAATAACGTGTAGTGTAACAGTCCGTTTTGATCTACTCAAGAAAGTAGTTAAATAAGAAAAAGGACAGCATTTTGCAAGCCAGACAATCGCAATTTTAAAATTATCTGTCTTTTTTACAGGAAACTGAGAAACTTCTCTGAAATATCGCGCCACTAATTTACGTAAAGTAATTAGCCATAATTGTTAAATGTGCAAAAATATAACTGGAATATGCTATGCATGCAATAACCACGTGGTAGTATTTATAGTATCACTGCGGAAGTCTCAAACAAGTGTCGTCCTCTATCGTTGTATTTCTGTGCCGTCCATACATCACTGCTTTTATTTACAATGTGTGTCGAACACTTACTGTCGACCAGACTTGGAAAGTAAACTAGTTTTGTTTGTTGATCTCTGTTAATCAACGGTTTGACTTGCGTAAGATCGTTATAGGTCAACCGTAAGAGCCGGCTTCAGTCCGTCGCTAGTTTTCATAAGAAACGTTCGTCTTCAGTTTCTCATTATAAAGTAAACAAATAGTGTAATTGTGAAAGTAAACAAATACTCCTTTGTCAATAAAAAAAAAGTGATGCAGCCTGTGAACGGCATACAGCCAAGTGAAAATGAGCGGGAAAATAATGCAAATGGCGCATCTTCGTCAGCTGATCGTACTAAGAGTAGTGGTAACTCAAAGGTAGTGGCGAATGTGAAGAAAACACGGAGTTTTATGGAGTTGTCGGTCAGTGACACTTCATCGGTAAGGAGCCTCGGAAGAGAGAGGAGGGTCCTTGTGTTGTACACTGGAGGGACTATCGGGATGGTGAAAAATAGGGATGGAGGTAGGTGAACAATTAATAAATAAGAAAATTATACAATGCAAACGAAGAATACCAACAATATTAAAACCGCTGCCAAGGCAAGAAAAATAAATATATAAGATGGATAATAGTGTGCAATGTACCATGCCTTTGGCTCGCACCGACTGCAAAAGTTTTATTTCTTACTTTTTGAAATTGGTTTCCTTTTTTTTATAAAAAGTTTTTTATTTTATATTTTTTTTGTGACATTATGTCCCGTACTTACACTAATAATCAACCCATACAAAACAATGATGTCATCTGAGTAACGACTATTGCCAAAACGTAATTGATATTTTTCATGATTATAAAAAAAACTACTAGCCAGATCTTCGTAAAAATTGTATGGGACCACACTTGAACTATGTTCTTTCAGATAAAGAAAGAATTATTAAAATCGGTTGACAATAAAATTGACGACGTTATGATAAAAGATACATAAAAAAACAGCTGTGTGGTCATCGGCCTAGTGGCTGGTTCGGGCTTCGAGCTGACGCTCCTTCCCCAGGAAACTTCTCAATGGGGCCACTGCCCCACGGTGACTGGGTTCCGCTATGCGGCCGTCTTTGACGAATGTTTGCCCCCGCCGGCGCGGCCCTCTGCGCGGTTAGCCGCACAAGGTGAGACCCCCATAATGGGGGAGGCCCAGCGAGCGCCTGCGAACGGGCCACGGCTTACGTAAACGGGTAGGGGTTATAATTAGGTCGAGGTATTGGGAGGGAGTTGGGGAGTGGGAGGGGTGGGCTGGGGAAATGCCGGGGGCACGATGTCTCTGGGCAGTGGTCTTTGTTTGGCCTTATACATCGCGCGGGGAGGAGCTGAAGCACCGGCTGACGTTGGAGCTGGAGGTCGCAAAAAAACAGGACTTGAGAACCTCCTCCTTTTTTGAAGTCGGTTAAAATACAACATATGCCGTATATAGTATAGGTAATAAAATTTCGGATTATGTATTGATTATGAATCGTATAAAATTATCGTAGTAAGTAGTTAGAAATACCAACAGATAGATAACTCATTTGCTTCGTTGGAATCCTTAAACACCACTTGTATTATAATGATTATTTAGGTATAAGTTATATAAGTAGGTACCAGAGATACACAGTATTACCAAAGGTACTAATATATATTCTGTGGTATTACGCAGAATACCTATTTAAATAATTAAAAGCGTAAAAGACAACTGAAAATTACTGTTTTTTTTCAATCAAGCAATACTAAGATAGCGCATGTTGGAGGCTGCTGATTTACTGCATAGAAAAGTCAACATGATAAAGACGTGTATGCTTTTCTTATATTAGGTCTAAGAAATTGCCGATTTTTTCTTACGCACGTACCTCATAACGAAGCCAAAACTATTAATTTTCTATAATTGTGTCAATAATTGGCAAATTATTGATAAATTCCTGCACAAAAAATTAATAGTATTCATCGGTTGTGAAATAAAATGCGAAAACGTAGGTATGTATGGAAAAACTGTAAAACTCTTCATACAAAATATCAATTTCATATGTTGGGACCTAATAAAAAGTATTCTTACAAAAATTGCATTATAAAGGAGACTTGGCATTTTTTTTTATGGGAAGTGGTCTATCGTAGATCACTTCCTATCCAATAGCTATAGGTACTGACTATTTACTGCATGGTAAAGTTAAATAGTTGTTACAAAAATAGCATAGTATTAAAAAATATTGCAACAATTTGAAAATATTTTATGATTTTTGAGTTTTTGCATTTTTCAATGCTATTTTTATACTTATGATAAATTTAAATAGAAAAATATTGAATACCTAGCTCAGAGGTTAGAGCATTGGATCGAATTTCCAAAGGTCGTGGGTTCGAGTCCCATCTGAGAATTCAATTGTGGCCGAGTTTATTTCAAATTTATCATAAATTTTAAAATACATAAAAAAACATTATTACTTACTTCTTATCCCAAAACATTAAACATAAATAAAGAGAGAAACTCAGAATAGTTTCATGGTATTTGACCTTTACTATTATCTTTAAATACCCAAGTGGGTATAATAAATAGAAAACTTTTTACTTATGTAATTTTTAGGAGCCAGTGGCGCAGTGGTTCGCGTGCTCGGCCTGCGATTGTTGAGGTTAAGCAACTTTCGCAATGGTCGGTCACGGGATGGGTGACCAAAAATTGACTATCTCGAGCTCCTCCGTGCTTCGGAAGGCACGTTAAGCCGTTGGTCCCGGCTGCGTTTGCAGTCGTTAAAACCCACCAATCCGCATTGGGCCGCGTGGTGGTTCTCCTTAACCATCCCTAAGGAAGGCCAGTGCCCCAGCAGTGGGGACATTATAAATGGCTGATGACGACGACGAATTTTTACGCAAGTAACCTTGTAAATTATACTTTCTTATCTTCACTAGCTAGATAACATTTGTAATGCTATTCATTATCTTGTAAAATTCGTCTCTAGAATTATGTTTTACTATGTCATAGTTAAGATAAAGACCTAAATATTTGATTAACGTCACTTGCATGTCTCGAGACTGTTTTATCTTGGTAATATCAACTAGTTATTGTAGATTTAAATTAAATAAGTAGGTATTGGAAAAGATTTTTACTCAAATCCAGTTACTTATATTCTATTCTTGCCAAAGTATTTTCTACTAAAAATAAATGTTAATTAGACTTTATGGTTTGACCTTGAACGTCCTTTAGCCGGCTAAGTCGCCGTCGTTGTCGTCTCAGCCACACAACATCCACTGCTGGGTATAGGCCTCCCCCAAAAGGGGGAGTTTGGGCAGGTGGGTTGGCGATCGCGGTATGGCCAAGTTTGTAGGAGTAGCTGCCCGTCTCCTGAAGGCCGAGTCCCTTAGTCGCCTTTTACGACACCCACGGGATCAGAGGGGGTAGTGCTATTCTAAGCCGACACTACACAGCTGGTTAAGTAGTGAAATGTAAGTTTGTAAATGTGCATACTTCACTAACGCTTATCCGCTTTTACATAAATGTAGGTGTAGATTCTTTTTAAGATTTGACAGATTTGCCAAAGAATGACAATGGTAAAGAATTTAGATCGAGAATTTAGTTTTCATTTTCGCTCTGTGAACTTAACGCAAATGCGATAGTAACGCAATAACATCACCATTTTCATCAATTAATTTTCCCGATAATCTCTGCCAAAATTTATTAAATTAGTTCAGTGGTTTAGACGTAAAAGACGGTAACATACAGACAGCGAAACGTAGACTTATATCAACATGTACTGTATATAATCATCGTAAATTGGTAAAAGGAGAACGACATATCACGTTTATCTTTTAATTAAGGACTACTTACGTCATTACTCCTTTTTTTTGCATTTTTCTACGAATCTTATTTCCTAGTATCTACCGAAATTAACCTATTTCGAAGAGATAATGTGATGAATAGAAACAAAGAATTTATCAATAAACATAGAAATATGTTATAGTTAGTGATATAAATTATTTTTTTTTATTATTAAATTTGACGATGTTTGACTTTCTTCTCAGCTTAAGTGTTGCGGAAATAATGACGATTTCGAAAGTACTTTGTAGCTCGAATAAAGAGTGTTGAATGTGAATATTAATAATGCACGTGATGAATTCGTGTCTTGCATAATTTATAAGTTCAGGTTTTCTCATATTAAGGTCGATCTCATAACGTGAACTTTGGGATTCCCGCGAATATCCGATTATTATCTTTAATTAATTACCTACAATTACTAATTGTCAAACATGAATACCTACTTAAAAGTTCTTACTGACAGTTTTCGTTTGTTTTGTTTCTATGTGTTAGTCCAGTACTCTAAGTCCCTACATACCAAATTTCACCCAAATCTGTTCAGTAGTTTTTACGTGAAAGAGTAACAAACAAACAAACAAACGACATACTTTCACATTTATAATAGTAGGATTTGCTTAGTAAAATAAAAACATCTTTAGCGGATTACAACACACTATTTAAAAACATGCATTTTTTTTAACCGACTTCAAAAATTCTCAATTTATCGTTTTTTTATGTATGTTACTCGATTACTCGAAAACGATTAGAGTAATTATTTTTTTGTTCGAAAAGGTATACTTCCAGTGTGGTCCCATTGTCATCATGTCTGGATCTGATGATGAGATCCTGGAGAAATTTAGGCAGCTCTTTAAATATTATAGGCACTCCTATAGCGATTTTGGTGTTTTACTATAGTAACTCATGCATATGCTTCCGGAAAGCATCGTTTAATGAAGTGGAACTGATGATGAAGACCACAAATGGTCATCGGAACTATTAAATAAGTACTTAGTTTTTCACGAAAGCGATACGATTACTTAATGTGGTGCATAAGCAATTTATGCCCGACGCAATCCAAGTGATAAAGTGGAGCTGGTGATGAAGTACCGGGAAAACTCAATAAGCAACGTCCCTGCACCGGGAAAAGCAACATTTTGTAAAAGGTGATGAGCAGTTGACATACCTAAGGTTATTAGCGTAGGCACGGGACCTCTTCTACCTTTAAAAATTGTGAAATAAAAAACTTTTTATAAAAAAAATGAAAACCGACTTCAAAAAACTAAAAAGCAAATATAAGCCTTTTGACTCCAAAGAGTCGGTGGCAGCCAAGGCGGTCCTACTCTTTTATTTTTCTTGCCTTGGCTGGCACCGACTCCAAATCCTCGACTCCTTTTTTGTGTGTTTAGTTTTGGTTCATCTACATTCGCGGAAAAATAAGGCGAGCTACTGCGTTACTTTCATACATACATGCTCACTTCATTCACAGTCTAATAAATAAAAAAGGATGTGTATTTCTGCAAAGCTTTGTGTCCATGGCGTGGTCAAATGATCAACTTAGCAATTAGCATTTAAAACAATTGAAAAAATATTGAAGATTGAAACGGGTATTAAACGCGTGATAGTTATAGTTATTTCACCTACCTAAATTTAGAATGAATGAATGAATGAATGAATGAATGAATGAAATAGTTTATTGGGTACCAAAAACATAGAAACGAAATAAATAGAAAAATAATAAAAAAAAACCGTAAACAAAAAATCCAAAATTAAAAATACTTAGAGCTAGGTACCCAATAGGCCTCTGCTCAGTATAAGCCGCGAGACAACGTGAACGTGTGTCACCGTGGCACTGATATTCTGCAGATACCTGCTGAGAAAAGGGCGCGTGACATTGAGCAAACAAACAATTACAGTAAGAAATAAATATATATGCATCTACTTATAGAATTATATAATAATAATAAAAAAAACAGACAGAACAACAGACAGTAACAGACATTAAACAAAAAACAAAAACCACTAAATACTAGGCGTTTTAAGCAGAACGGCATTTTTTAAATATTATATACTACGGTATCCTTTTGAGCTTCCAATAAATGTCTTTTATAATTAGTTCTAAAAGTGCTAATTGTTTTGGAGTCTTTAAGAGGTGGAGGGATGTTATTCCAGCACTTTGTAGCCATATACCGAAAGCTACCTCGAAACGCACTAGTGCGATGTGGGTAGCCCCTCAATCGCAAAGCAATACGTTCTGGACGCTCAGAGAAATTTAGTTTTCTGTACAAATATGAAGGACTTCTGTTTTTGATAACTCCAAACAGCAAACAAGCAAAGTGAATTTCTCGTCGATTCGCCATATTTAATAGGGCATTCTCATTAAGATATGGAGTGACATGAGCTCGCCGCGGGATAGAGAAACAATACCTCGCACAAGCATTTTGTACCCGCTGTATAAGCCTTTTAGTGCGAACTAGAAGACACCCTCCGATGACCGTGTCAGCGTAATTTAGTTTCGACAAGATTAAAGTTTCACAGAGATGTATTCGCAATTCGACACTTAGATACTTTTGGATTTGATATAATACCTTCAACCTGTAAAAACACTGTCTGACTGTATCTGATACATACTTCTCAAACCTCAAACCACTATCAAGCAGAACCCCTAGGTTTCGAGCTTCGGTAACATGTTCAATTGTGTCTGATCCAATTCTGACGTCAAGTGCTTGGACGTTCATCCGTTCTATCTGCGACTTGGTACCATTAACAACGAGCTTAGTTTTCGTCGAGTTTAACAATAAACCATTCCTCTCAGACCAAACTACTATACGTTCCAGATCTTGATTCACCAATTCAGTCGCTGCTGTGACATCGTGTGGTTTGAATGTTTTATAAATTTGTAAGTCATCTGCGTACAAGTGAAATTTACAGTTTTTTATACATTTGGGAAGGTCAGCAGTGTACAAAATAAAAATGATAGGCCCAAGGATCGATCCCTGAGGCACCCCACGACTAACAGGTAAAGTAGCGGAATATTGTTTTGAGCCATCGCGTTGCGTTACTTCTACCTTTTGACAGCGACCGGTGAGGTAGCTTGAGAACCACTTGATTGCAGAGTTATCAAAGCCATAATACTTTAGCTTTGCCAAAAGTAGTTCACTGTCGACAGTATCGAATGCACGGGAGTAATCAAGCAAGACCAGAACTGCACTCTCACCAACGTCTCGACCTGCTAAGATGTCATCAACGACGTCCATAAGTGCAGTTGACGTGCTCATACCTGCTCTGAAGCCTGACTGTTTTTCTGGCAATATGTCACACTGATGTAAATATGCTGTTAATTGAATGCAGACAACTTTTTCCAGTATTTTTGACATGAATGGTAAAATGCTTATCGGTCGAAGGTCTTTCAGTTCAGTCGGGTTGTTAATTTTAGGAATAGGCTTTATAACAGATTGTTTCCATAGGTCAGGGAAGATACCATCTGTAATAGACTTATTGATAATTGCTGTAATTATAGCCAATGTTCGCGGTAATGTTAGCAATATCATGCTCAAAGAGATTCCATCAACGCCTTTGGTCGCAACGCATCAAAATTTGGTAGGTGAAATAACTATCACGTTTCTACGCGTTTAATACCCGTTTCAATTTTCAATATTTATAATGCAACGCGAAAGTTTAAAAGCGTAATTGAAAAAAAGTCTTGATTGCCTAAACACACAGGGGAACAATAATTGTTTATTTTGATTCCTTATAAAGTTGCAGGAAACATCTTATTTTGCATAAAACTGATTGTTTTCTTAAATTTTTTGGGACTTTTATTTTGTAAATCTTATTTGACTTATACATCGACACAAACTTTTTTACCCGACTGCAAAGGAAGGTAATGTTTTTCGCGCGTATCTTGTATATTTGTTGTTTATATGTAATATTTTTTATTACCTCTTATCTCTCAAACGGCTGAACGGATTTCTACAATTATGATATCGTTAGATTTGTCTTGAGAGCCCAAGTGTTCATAAGTAAGTGATGGTAAAAAAAACAACATAGCGGCTGAATTGAAAAATAAAATATATTTTTAGAATACAATATGGGTATGAAATAAAAGGTCTGATCTTGAGTATTTCAAAAAAGGTATGTCATGACCGATGAATAACTAAAAAGATATAAATAAAAAATATACAAATTAAAAAGACAAGCTAACTGAAAATATGGAAACAAGATCAAATATAAAAATATTTTGTTCAACAAAATAACATACAGTCGAAGGCATACAATTTAATAATAAGTCGAATCATTCATAATGTCATACTCATGCCTACTCATGCCGACTGCATATTATTTTGTAGAACAAAAAAATTTTATATTTGATCTTTTTACATAGCTGTTGATACTTTTTAGGGTTCCGTAGCCTTATAGCAAAAAACGGAACCCTTATAGATTCGTCATGTCTGTCTGTCTGCCCGACCGTATGTCACAGCCACTTTATTCCAAAACTATGAGGATTACATAGTTAAAACTTGGTAGGTAGATGTATTCTGTAAACCGCTTTACGGCTCTCCATACATGAAACTGAAACTGAAAATATTTTTTTTCATCAGAACTATACGTGTGGGGTATCAATAGATAGATCTTTAAAAATTACATTGAGGTTTCTAAAACGATTTTTTCTCAAAGTCAACCGTTTGAAAGATGTCCACTTCCAAAGTGGTAAATGTGTGTCACCCCTCTAAGTTTTGAAATAAGAGAGTGAAAAATGTAAAAAAAAATATGCTGTAGATATTAATAAAAACTTTCAACGAAAATTGGTTTGAACGAAATATATTTAGCAGTTTCAGAGTTATAGCACATTTTCCAAAACCGCAAATATAATGTCATTCATACAAACACTATGAAAAACAAAGCTATTTTTGCAGACGAATTAATTATAGTGGCATTTTGGGTAGGTGTAGGTAATCGGTACCTAGTTAAGTAATTACCCAATTTAATATAATAATTATAGATACTTTATTGCACACGTAAAAACGAACACATACAGAGATAATGACAAAAAGAGGAACACACAACAGGCGGCCTTATTGCTACATAGCAATCTCTTCCAGGCAACCTTAGGTGAAAGACAGAACCCTTCATGTGCGAGTTCGACTCGCACTTGGCCGATTTTTAAAGAATGAGATTGTAAAAGTTCCGCATGTTGTATGAAAATAACGTAGTGACAGTTTTGCAACTATGCAGAGACGTGCTCATAAGTTAATATGTAACTTAATAAACACAATATGTGTATTATTATATAATTAAATGAGTGAAAAACTTGTGTGTCAGTAATAGTATAGGTTTTCTACAACGACGATTGCCTTCCAACATGTTAAACTATTTTACCGCTGACGTGATGGTTATTTATAAGAATTATTACCCACATGAAAATGATAATGGAAATAATATTTAATTCAGGGGTGCGATTGCGTAAGGTTATCGTATTCATTTGACAGTTCATATCGTATTCAATCGGCTGCAATTTGTATGGAATGACATTTAATATGATACAATATGCTCTGTCAAATGAATACGATTGACTTTACGCAATCGCCTAGCTGGTTTTTACAAGCCATCGGTTTGTAAAATCTTACGTGAGACGTTCTAACATGAAGAACCTTCAAAAAACTCTTTTTCAAGGTTATGCCCGTAAGAAGCCTACATAACCAGACCAATGATATGGCGTAGGTAATCCCGACGAACACAAGAAAAAAGAAAGAAAAGAGCAAACCTTGCCTTTATGTTCAGTTTGGTTCGCATATAATAAACAATAAAATAATAATAAATAATTGCATACAAACACCAATTAGCTAGCCCACGTTAAGTTTCATTATGAACTTGTGTTATGGTTACTAGATAACGGATAAACATACTTATATACTTTTTTTTGTAAATACATACATAATATACATATTAAACACCCAGACCAAGACAAATAGACATGTTCATGCACACAAATATTTGTCTTGTCCGGGGATCGAACCCGGGACCTCTGGCGCAGAAGGCAGGCTTAGTACCCCTGCGCCAAACAGGTCGTCAATGAAATATGAAACCTTCTAGGCTTACATTATCCGATTTTTATATTAATATCGAAAAAAAATGTCCCTAATTAAACTCAACAAAAAATTTTAAAATACTTATGTTTTAATATTTCAAATAGCGACTTATTTTTTTCAGTGCTGATACCCCAAAAGGGCGCTTTCGAGAATCTCATCAGAGCATATCCCCAACTCCACGACACAGCATTTTGGAGACAGAGGCTCAGCGAGAACGGCTTCGAGACGTCTTTCCTCGTCTTACCAGGTTTGGAGACAATTTATTTTTTTACGGTGGCCCTAGAATAGTATAATATTCTACTAACGGTAAACGCGGAAGTTGGTGTTGGGAAGACGGATGTTTGATAGCTGATACATTTAATACGAGCCCGTATTGAGAAAATTGGGAAGACCCTTTATTGGGTCCGATGTTGTTCTATGCACAAATATTATATAATACTAAACTATTGTCTTAGTCACAGATTTCCATGCAAATTACTAACGGTCGGTTTCAATAACCTATCCTCAGTAAGAGATAGGCTTACTATAGAGCTTTGTTGCCTAGATATTTTTGTTAATCAGCCTAAAATAACCCTAAATAACAGCGGTTGCTCAGTAACGCTACCAAGATAGGCCTATCTCTTGTTAGGGATAGATTTATTGAAACCGGCCGTAAGTATATCATTATTTGTGTATATATAAAAAATCATTGCTGTATATGAAAAACTGATAATTAAGGGTTTTGATGAAACTTTACTGTGTAATTACCTGACTGCAAAGGAAGGCTTTTATGTTTTTCGCGCGTATCTTGTATGTTTGTAAGTTTGTATGTTTATATGTAATATTCTTTATTACCTCTTATCTCTCAAACGGCTGAACGGATTTCTACAAAATTAAAATATCGTTACATTTTTCTAGAGAGCCCAAGTGTTCTTAGGTAAGTGATGGTGAGAAAAACTAACATAGCGACTGTGAGGTGCTATTATTCGAAGTGAAAAATCAAAATATTTTTAGAGTATTTCAATTTGGTTATCAAGTTAAAGGGCTGATCCTAAGGATTTCAAAAATGTATATCATAAGTATCATGACCGATAAATAACTAAAAAGATATAAAATAAAAAAGTGAATTTATAAAACTAAAAACCCGCCTACATAAAGCCAATTGAAAATATCTATTTTCAGTTATTTGCTTATAATAAGAATGTGTTGTTCTGATGGAAACCTATGATACGTATAATAATAAATTGTATTAATTAATGTCTATAAGTTGTGGGCGGTCACTATTGAACCAATAGTGATGAGAAATGACATTGAAAACTATTGGATGACGCAAACTGCTCATGTCTCTGAGGCATAATGCGAAGATAACATGGTTTGTTTCTGAATTAAGAATTTCAAGTTGACATCGGACAATGATTTTGTCTGATCATTTTGTTTTGAATTAAGTTTGAGATGTTCTCAATTAGAAATAGGCTATTTGACAATGCGAAAAATAAAGTGTCAATTACTGTTATCAGTATAAATTATGAGTTTAAAAATGGTTTTTTATTAACGTAAGTTGAAAATAATTATAAATTTATTTAAAAATCCGTAAATAAAAATGCATTTTTAAACGTTTTGTCACGTGACACAAAACGCTCCTGATTCGTCGAGTTTATAATGACGTCACCTGCTTGTAAACCTCGTTTGCCTACGTATGTGGATGATATGCAGAATACAGGCAAGTGACGTCACCGAACCCATTGCAGCGCCATATTGTCAAAGTAGTGTTTTGGCGCGCTATTTAAATATTGAATTTTTTATTTGATGTTTTTCAGCAAATACGTACCAGAATAAAAAAATACAACTTTTACTGGGTTCCTTAAACTCCACTACATAATATAAAATGGACTTTCAAAACCTGTCAAATAGCCTATTTTAAATTCAGAAACCGACCAATGGAGTCGTATGTGACCCTACTACATAGAAAAATATTGGAAAAGTTCCACTTTTTACTCGGCCTCAGACAGGACTCGAACCTGCCACCTTTTGGTATCCGGCCTGCTGCTCTACCCACTGAGCTGCCGAGCCTTGCGACCGACCGTCGAAATTTTTAAAGAATTTTTAACATTTGAATACGCTGCTGTAGGCCAGAGTCGTTACATCGATAAGAAATATCCTTGCATTAGAAAGAAACATTTTCACAAATGTTTAACGATCGATTTAGATGCAACAGCCATTTCATTTATAATTTTGCACCTTAAATGCAATTTTTTTTACTTATGATATTTTTTATATAAAAATACTGCATTTATCTTCGGTTACCTCACTTCCTCTTCTTCATCATCCCCATAGAGTTATATATTTTTCAAAGTCGGAATTGGCCCTAGATCCACTAAATTCCATTGTAAAGATTGATGGATCTTTTTGCACTGTTTTGTCCTTTTTGATCCATGATCCGCCAAACAATTGTGAAGATCGATTGATGGATCTTTGTGCACTCTAATGTCCACTTTAATCCTTGATTCAGGATACACGGTAGTACTATAGTGAACAAAATTTTTCAACGGTTGTCCTTTTTTTTTATTGAGAATAAAGTCCAATTGTATTATGTTAAATTTAAATAATTTTAGCTGAATGTACCAGGGTCGCATAGCTAACCAGGAGTTATAAACCTACCTACGCAAAAAGCTGTTGTCTATAATAAAAAAACAAACAGAATTCTCAAAATGTCTAAAAATAACTACTGATGGAAACTTTTAATCTCTATAGTACTACTGTATCCTGAATACTGGACATAAGAGTGATCTGGATCTGGATCTTTACAATTGATTTTGCGGATCATAGATTTAGGTGGACAAAATAGTGGAAAAAGATCCATCAATGGATCTTTACAATGAATTTTAGTGGATCTATGGGAAATTGGTTGAACAAACTCGTAGTGATGAGAAACTGAAGAGATTTTACTTACATTTTTTTTTCTTAAACTTTATATGAGATGATATGGTTTAAGAAAATGCGTTTAGCAGTACCTTGTCAATATTACATCGGTTCGCATTCCTAAGTCGTTGTAAATTTGTAACATTATGTACCTATGTAAATAAATGAATTTATGTATTCGTTTGTTTGTTCGTATGTTTATTATTCGTTTACCATGTCAAACACGACTTCTAAAGTAAATAGTATATAGGTAAAATAGCGTGTCGCACCTGCGATCGAATAATATTTACTTTTACGTGACGTACTTATGTTACAAGTTAAATCAATATCACATATCTAACCGTAATAGAATGACAATAGTAAGTATCTGTATGCATTAGTGTTAGGGGCATTAACAGAATAATATAGGTACATAATTTACGGCCTCCGTGGTAGAGTGGTACGTACACCGGTTTCAAGGTGTCGTCTACTCTGAGGTCCTGGGTTCGAATCCCGGTAGGGGCAAATATTAGTTTGATGAATACGAGCATTTGTACCTGAGTCATGGACGTTTATATATATATATTTCTACACAACTACTTATAGGTACATTACCCGTTACCCTAGTATCCCATAACACATGCCTTACAGTGCTTACTTTGGGACTAGGTTTATTGGTGTGAGTGTAAGAAATATTTATTTATTTATTTTATAGGTAAGGTACTTAAATCAAAACTTAAGAGATTGACTGCGAAAATCTATTTTATTCCGAATGCTATAAAGGCGTATTCAAGTTCAACAATGGAAAGGTTGATGTGCTGTTGTTTTTTTTAATAATATCTGAGCAGTCATTTGAGCGTCATTCATGGGTATCCAATTTATGTTATTTTTTACTAGAAAAATACTACAACAAATCGGTCCGTCTCACAATTTTCCAGAGAGGGGATCGAGATCGACGCGAGACGTTTCGAACTTTCGACAGTACTTTTATATGGGGATTTTTTTATATGTTGACAATGGAAACTTGCTTAGCTTATGTTGACGAATCATACACAACGTGGGTGGGTAGGAGGATGCTAAATCAATCGCTGGATGGCCGTCTTCCATAGGGAAGTATTGCTTTGGGTGTGGCAATCATATTTTTGGTAGATCGCAAAACATACCTACGTTACCTATGTTTTTATACTGTTTTTTCTGTTCACGAACGTCATTCCTTCGCTACCGTTTTTGGCACAGAAATAAGTACCTACGTAAAAACTTCTTATGCGCAAATCACAGAACACAGAAAAGAGGTTAGAATATAAGTTGGCACTAATGGCAATCACACGTGCCATCCTTTTGCGCAAAACACAGAAGCAGTCTACTCTACACATTTCCCTAGGACGACTTAGAATTTCGTCACGTTTTGTCATGGTTATGTCATGTTTTTGAGGCATTTTTCAGTACTTGGCCCTTATTCACTATGACCCCTTAGCGATTCCTTGCTTAAACCACGCCAATGTCGTACTTGTATATGCCATTTTCAAAATTAGTTTTTTCCATGATACTCACAAATTATGAATCACTGTACAAGTACATGAAAGTCACTAATTGTATAATTATTAAACAAGTTAAAATAACTTTAAAATTTGTAACTGTCATAGAAAAAACGAATTTTTAAATGTCAAAACCAAATACGACATTGGCGTGGTTTGAGCAAGGAATCGGTAAGTATAGTGAATACGGGCCCTAAATGCGAAACATGCTCTTAAGTACAGTCGGGGAACTTCCCGGTTGACTAGTAGAGTTTTTTCAGTTAGCTTTATTAAAAAAATTGAAAGATATATAGAAAACGCTTATATCACAGATAATTAATAGACCATTAAGAAATATTTCATTTAGCCCTTAATAGGGCAAAGGCACAGAATACTTAATAGTACAAAGGGCAATTGCTTACCACCTCAGCTTTTTGACCATAGAGCAAGAGTTGGTTTGTGTACACTTTCTTAAATTCAGTACATAGATAAAAAAAAATGATTACCACCGATATTTCGCGTTTTTTTTTGTCTCAGCCACATAACACCCACTGCTGGGTATAGGCCTCCCCCAAGAGGGGATTTTGCCATAATCGCCACGCTTGGCAGGCGGGTTGGCGATCGCAGTATGGCTAAGTTTGTAGGAGACGCTGCTGCCCGTCTCCTGAAGGCTGAGTCCCTTAGTCGCCTTTTACGACACCCACGGGATGAGAGGGGGTAGTGCTATTCTAGCCGACACTACGCAGCAGCTATATTTCGCGTACTTGTGATTATCTACTTTTAGATTTTCATAAATAATGTTAAAAAGGATCCTAATAAACCTATAATAATGTATAAATAATTTATAAATAATTAACTCCGCCCTATTAAGGCTTAAATAATAAATTATTTCTTTAACGTAAGTACTTTCCGAGAAAACGTTTTAAAAAAAAACTCTACTGGCTAATCGATTGTACCTCTTTCTTTGATTGCAATGCTCACTATCCTACAAAAAATGTGAAAGTTTGCAGTTTGCATGTATGTATGTTTGTTACTCAATCCCGAAAAAGTGAGTGAAAATTTAGCACACGTACATTTTTCAGCCTGGATTAAATAGGATACATTTTAATTGTTATTCCCACGGGAACGTGAACCATGCAAGTGAAACTGTTGGAGGCCACTAGTAGCATAAACGCAAGACATGACGATAGAATAAAAACAGTTTACGTAAATCGTTATATTAATTTTTAATGGTGTGAAAAAGAAGAATAGGATTTCAGTAATAATCATATTTTTCTTTTCAATCTTGAACTACGCATTATAGATTTATTTGAATAAACATGATAAGACTCAAACCTCTTAACAATGAAATGTCAAGTTTATATAATCACTAGCGCTTGCCCTCAACTTTCTGTCTGTATGAATATTTCTTATATAGTTTGTCCTATATAAACTCTACTTTAGTTTTCCCTCCTATAAGATTTATACCGCAAAAATAGAGCATTGTTTCACCTCTTTTCATACATAACTTCACAGTTACCGAGCTAAGCTAAGTTCATCTCTCGTTCAAGTTGCCTGCTAGGTTGTGAGCGCTAACTCTTTCAGGTCATAGTTTACGGCCTGCGCAAAAGAGCAAATATTTGTATTTGTATTTGCGGTTAATAGGTCAAATGTAATAGATAGAAACGAGTTAGTTAAAGTTATAGTAACTTTTATAGCTAGCTCGCTCCATTTTCTTCACTCTTTTACTTAATTAAATATTTTAGTAAGTACTTGTTTCACACTTTCTAAGTAGTTATTTTTTATGAGTTAATTCCTCGGGGCGAGACCTGATGACCCGTACCGCAAATTAGTTTCAATCTTTTTCGTGCTCCAGATCTCATACTAAACAATTTCTACAGTTATGTTAAAAACTTGAAATGGTGTTAAGTAGTATGAGATGAATAAAGTTTTTTTTTTTTCACCTTCTGTTTCCGGCATGGGGCCAAAGAGTGAAAAAAGGACAAAATATGGTTGATTTAAATCTCTTTGTTGTTTCAGAAACAAAGGATTTCGATCTGAGGGTGTTTTACAGAATAATAGAATATGAGAAACTTTTAGACTCGTCGAATATGACTGAAAGAGAGTGGGTTCAGATTGCGGAAGACATAATGGTATGTAAGTTTCAACAGCATTTGATAGAGATGTATAAAAATAATAATGGGTAGGTAGATAAAATAAAACGAACTTCACTCGTCTGTCATTTTAAAATTGCTTTACAATAAAACGATGAAACATTTATGAATACGGGTCTGCTACAAAAAAAAACCAAAACAAACTAATTTATAACCAAACATGTTTAGCAAAACATTGCAGTCTTCTGCGACAATCTGCCCTTCATATTCGCAAGCGAAGATGATTGGATGATGAAGGTTATGTTTTCCGTCCACGAAACAGTTTGGCCACGCCTATATTTTGTTAAATGTTTGATTTTAGCTGTTGGAAAACACAAAACAGTAGCAGCAGACCCTTTACTAATTGTTTTGTTTGAGTTGTGTGTGTGCCGTTGCCAAATAGAAAATAGCACTGAATATGCAAAAATTCAAAAATCATAAGTATATTCGTAGCTAATTAGAACTTTTTTAATTTTGCATTTTACAATGCTATTTTTATGTGATAAATATTAAACAAGAAAATATAATAGAAAAAAGCAACTTGTCTCATGTCGCCCTGACGGGATTCGAACCCGCATCCTTGGGAGTCCGGCCCAATGCACTAACCAATTATGCTACAGAGACCTATGAGGACACGTCGGAGGAAAAGGTTATAATTAGATGGCTGTTTCATCTTAATCGATAGTCAAACATCTGTAAAGATGTTTCTTTCGAATGCGAGGATATTTCTCTCATTGATGAAGCGACGGTGGCCAACACCGTAGAACGGTGAATATACTAGAAAAATTCGACGTGTCCTCATAGGTCTCTGTAGCATAATTGGTTAGTGCATTGGGCCGGAATCCCAAGGATGCGGGTTCGAATCCCGTCAAGGCGACATGAGACAAGTTGCTTTTTTCTATTATATTTTCTTGTTTAATATTTATATTCGTAGCGTTCGTAGCCGGGAATTTGACTGCTACATTATAGCTCGTAGCGAAACCGTAGCAATTCTAGAATGGAATAAAAATGCAATATCCTGCCTATTGTGGGTCCTTTCTATTATTTTCTTTCTGTATCATTATATTAGGCTATGCTTTCCTATAAACGTAGTCCGCCGCGCACAGCGTCCGCGTCCCGAGACCATAGCCTAATAATGATATATTATGATTACTATTATTTTTAAGACAATATATGACCAAGAAAGTGAAATCTTTTTCTTTTAAATAAAAATGCCTTTTGAAAGAAAAAAAATGCGATTGTTTTGCAAACGTTTCTTTAAATGTTGCCAGAGATGTGTTATTATTTTTTTCTGTTTTAAATGTGGCCTTTATTCCAGAAACATTATCACGATCACGACGGATTTGTGGTGTTGCATGGGACCGACACGTTATCATACACGGCGTCTGCATTGTCTTTCATGTTCGAGAACATTGGGAAATGTATTGTGCTCACTGGAGCACAGGTAATGTTATTATGTTAATGCTAATATTGATTATTTTATTGATCTTTAATTTTCATTTTTAAGAACTTGTGTAATGGATACTAGACAACAGATAACTATACTTTTTTACTTTTTCAAATACGAGTAAGTACTTACATAAGTAACACCCAGACCAAGACAAATAGGCATTTAATTGTTCATGCACACAAATATAACTATTGTCCGGGGGTCGAACCTGAGACCTCTGCGTAAAAGGCAGGTAACATGCTGACCCCCTCTAGTTGCTTTTGCGGTACAGTCTTCTTCTTCTTGGTTTGTTAATATTAATATTTTAGTTTTTGTAAGTTTTTCAAAGGACTTTAAATTAGAGTTTGCACATCTAATTGGGAAATGATCTATTTTGCAACTACCAGTTTATATACCTATTGAATGATGTTGTGTATTACATATTAGATAGATAGATTAGATTAAATGCATTTAGATAAATAAATAAATAATTGCATACTATCACACCAAAAATTATCTAGCCATCGTTAAGTTTCATGAAGAACTTGTGTTAGGATACTAGTTATCGGATAAACACAAATAGGTATAATACTTTTTTTCTGTAAATACACACATAACATAATATACATATTATACACTCAGACCAAGACAAATGCAAACAAATATTTATCTTGTCCGGGGATCGAACCCGGGACCTCTGGCGCAGAAGGCGGGTATAGTACCACTGCGCCAGACAAGAGCTCTATTTTCAAATTGCTCGTATGGCAATTGTGTTGACGCACGCGACTAAAGTCGCGCTCGTCTCCAAGTCACTCGCTTGTTTCGTTCGACTCAGAGATCACCTCCAATAGATACCGCATTAAGAGAATCGACGCGCACCATACATCTATGATTTTGCACTGATATGTAGTTGCACATATACGCACAACGCCAGTGCCGACCAAGAGTCAGACCTGTGTGCGAGACTTTCCCGAAACACTTTTATTTACATTTTAATAGTTATTTATCCATAAATAAACGTAAACATGTCGTCTTGTTGCGTGTAATGGTGTGGAAAGAGTTCCAGGACATCAAACTTTAAAAAAGATGGCATAACTTTTCATCTTTTTTTGGAGGTGATCTGTGGTTCGACTGCAACGAATGGGTAGGGACACTCGTTGCGGCGAGCGATTCAAAAATATGGAAATTCATATGTCGAACAAAAATCAGTAGAAACGAAGCGCTCGACGCAAGACGAGTGAATCAAAAATAGATCCAACGTTTAAGGGCCCGCTATAGGCCAACGAAAATAAATAGATAGAACAAAATTGCGAAGTTGCCTCCAAATCACTATAATTAACACGATAAACTGCTAGTATTCAAGTAATACATTAAAATAAAGCTTGGAACTTTTTAGTATAATTACACTATAGATAAGGCAGGGCTTATGTTATATATTTTTTGTAAAAAACCTTTAAATATCCTTTAAAAAAAGAATTTCCTTCATTTCTTCATTCCGGACCGGCCGAATGGGGCCGGAGAATTATATAGTAAATGCTGCAGCATTTACTTTGTAGTTCGCCGTTGCAGTTATTACTTTTGCTTTTGGCCTAGAGCGAGCCCTTAAAACTCTATTTTTACCAACAGATTCCAATATTTGAGCCTCGGAGTGACGGCGCGGATAATTTCGTGTCTTCTCTACTAATTGCTGGTGGATTGAACATACCTGAGGTTACTCTATTCTTTGGGAGCAGATTGTTCCGAGGGAACCGGTGAGTCATCATTATAAAAGAGTCTAAATATTCTTCCTGCTAGTGTATCTATACTGTTATTATAAAGAAGAAAGATTTGATTGTTTGTTTGTTTGCATTAAATAGGCTCCGAAACTACTGAACGGATTTGGATGAAATTTGGTACACAGATAGTAGATAGCCTGGTTATGAACATAGGATACTTTTTATCCCGATATTCCCACGGGAAATGGAACCACGCGGGTGAAACCGCGAGCGGCTGTTAGTTTACTAATATTATGGTATAATTGTAAAACTCCAAAACATATGAGTTACTCAGAGTTTCATACTTAATTATCTTGGCTAAATCTCGTTATTTTCGTTCCGACTGAATAATTTGTTCAAAATAGAATAATATTTTAAATACCGCTTGTATTTAAAATATTATTCTATTTTGAACAAATTATTCAGCCTATATAAATTATATTAGTATCATTACGAACTACTTTTGTAGGGAAGCAACCATATAATGGAAAAAAAAATCTGACGTTCAATACATTTTAGCAGAGTTCAAGATCTTGTGGTTTTGGATTTTGTGAGGTTTTGAGTAAACATAATAGCAATAACAGTACCCTGTCTATGTTGTCTATTCAAAAACTAAGCGATATTGAATTGTACTTGAAATATAAATCTTTCACCTTTGTATTGCAAACGATAAATTAATTTTGCACAGAACCCGAAAAGTGTCAGCCAACAATTTGTTCGCATTCGCCTCCCCCAACTGCGTGCCTCTGGTGGAAGTTGGTCTGGACTTCGAGGTGAACAAAAAGGCTTTATTCAAGCCGAAGGTCATTGAGAGGTGCCGGCTGCATGCCAAGATGAACAAGAATGTGGGGCTGTTGAGGATATTTCCGAGCATCAGTACCGCCGTCATTAGGGCGTTTTTTCAGCCGCCCATCGAAGGTAAGGCAGCTCACATCTTTTGTAATTGAAGACTTGGAATTATGTTAAGGGGTTATGTAGAATTATAATTATACTTTTATTTGTCACAGTTAAAATACTCTGGGGACCATCAGGGCCCTGTTTCATAAAGATTACAATTGTCAGCGACAGGTGACAGGTAACAATTTGACGATTGTACGTTCCATAAAACATTGGTGCTATAGGAAAAGCAGACATAATTGTCAAATTGTCTCGATAATTCTATTTTTTTTTTAAATACTTTTAACGTTTAATTTTACAATTTAACGTTTCATAAAACATTTGGTCCGACATATTTGTCAAATTGTCGCACATTTTTGATTGGCATTCTTGGTCTGTGTCAGGATGAGGAGTGACAGTTATTTTTCTTTTATAATTTTCTCATATGATCGAAAGACTTCGTAATAGGATTTTGTATGATGTATGATTGCTTTTTTAAAGAAAACCTACCTTCTGCAATGATGACAAAGGTCAAAATTGCGTAGATCACTGACAAAAAAAGAATGTTGGAGCATAGTTGACAAATTGTCGACTAGTCAAGCTTTATGAAACAGGGCCCAGGTTAAGCAATAAACGAGTATCTAACTCAGCTTCATCGTCCTCATCATCATCTCATCTCATATCATCTTTAGAATTATCTTTGAATGGGAACTATAAAACAATACGTTGTTAGAATCGTTATTATTAATTTAGCCAACAGAATATTTATAAATGTGTAAATTTTATTTTCCAATATTTTGTAAACTAAAAAGATTTGGTCACACACCACACAAAATTGCTCAAACTTCTATTCGGCCTCGCAGCTCTTAGGGACAACGCTCTTTCAATTGAAAGAAAGAAAAAAGAAAGATTAGCATAGCAATAGCAATTCAATATTTAAATCTTAATATAACTTTTTCAACAAGGGGTGGTGTTAGAAACATACGGGGCGGGAAACATCCCGTCGAACCGGCAGGACATATTCGACGAGATCAGCGCGGCGGTGCAGCGCGGCGTCATCATCGTCAACATCACGCAGTGCACCACCGGTGCGGTCGCCTCGCCTATATACGAGACTGGACGGGTAAGGAAGTATATTGTACGAAGGAACACTTTAGGGTAGTAGGTTAGGTCCGTATTCCAGAACATGACTCAAGCAGTTGAGAACAGTTAGAAAGGGACGTCCGTCGATGAATAAGCGCTACCCTTTCGAACTGTTCTTAGTTGAATCACTGCTTGAGTCATGTCCTGGAATACGGGCCTTAGACATACGGGATGGGAAACATCCCGTCGACCGGCAGGACATATTCGACGAGATCAGCGCGGCGTCATCGACGTCGTCAACATCACGCAGTGCACCACCGACGCCGTTGCATCACCTATATACGAGACCGGACGGGTGACGACATTAACACAAGGGTATTACTACTTATATTGTATAATTCGACAAAGGGTGCTGTTAGGTACAGTTGGGGAACTTCCCCGGTTGACAAGTAGAGTTCTTTTAGGGAACGTGATTTCATAAAGTTTTAGATTCATAGAAATCGTTTATATCACAAATAATTTAGCATGAATAGGTTAAAAGAATTATAAAAATTCTTTTTTTATCTGAAAGGAAATGGTTTATGTGTGGTCCCATATAATTTTTACGAAGATCTGGCTAGTAGTTTTTTCATAATCCTGAAAAATATCAATCACGTTTTGGCAAGTAGCCGTTTACCTAGATGACATCATTGTTGTGTATGGGCTGATTTTTTGTGTAAGTAACGGCACATGATTTAATCATTCAGTAAAGCAGTGCACCACAGGCGCGGTCTCCTCGCCCATATACGAGACTGGACGGGTAAGGACATTGAACAAGGGTTCTCATCATCATAAGCCATTAATGTCCTCACTGCTGACTGCTGGGGTACTGGCTTTCCTTATGGACGAGTAAGAAGAATGAGAAACGCGAGCTCTATTTGTATTGGCAAGTCTTAAAACAAATCCTGTAATAATCTATTGTGGAAATAAATAAATAAATGTAAGTACAGCCAGGACCAACGGCTTAACGTGCCTTCTTAAGTATGGAGGATCTCAAGATTAACCTAACCTAACAATTGTGGTTTTCTGAGATCCTCCCGAGGGTTTTATACTTTATTACATTACTCGATATGAGCTGGGTTTAGACATACGGGGCGGACTATGCTTAAACATCAAAGTCAGGCAGGATGATTTGTGATTTTAATATATTTTTCCGCAGTTTCTCGCAAAATGTGGCGTGGTGTCAGGGTTTGACATGACGCCCGAAGCGGCGCTGACGAAACTCTCCTACGTGCTGTCCAAGACTGAGCTCAGCTACCAGGAGAAAGTCGAGGTGCGTTTTTGATTATTAGTTTTTTTACCCACGAGGGACGGAACGGAACGGATGCGGTATCCGTGGCAGCACGCGACGGATTTTTCTTGCGCTTGAAATTAATGAATATGTAGGTGGATAAATTATGTTATAGTACCAACATTTATTTTAGTCGGGGGATTTTCGTAGAATTATTTAACTCTATAATTTTTGTCTATGACGTTTTTTACATACGGCGGCATTTTTTTCAAAATTATCAATTTTTAATTTTATTTTTCAAACAATAAATTTAAGCGATGCGATAGTTACAGTTTAAAATATAATTTGAAGCTGTCTCTTTCATTTGCTAATAGGAAAACAAAGACAGCTTCAGTGTAGTAAATCCATAAGTAACTAAGTAATACTTAATAAAATTGTTTCGAGTTCTTTCTTTTGGCACAGGACAAACTGCAGATGTTGATTCAGTTATAACTTTTTTTCTAGACTCCTATCTTTTCAGACTTACCTTTACCAGAAGTTTGATGACTGATGACACTACCTATCTTTCTTTTTCGTTTCTTTGACAGATGATGCTCACAAACTTAAGAGGAGAACTGACTACCACCACGTCCTACGCTACAGAGGTATTTTTTTGTCTTCTTTTAATGATAATATAGTATTTAAAAAGCTTCCGTTCAAGATTCTTCATCTGATTGATGATCTGAAAAACTTTGGAACTCCTCCAGCAATCACACATAGCTTGCGTAAGTTCAGTTACATTGCTCTTGTTGAAATAATAAAAGTTATAAAATATTACCTGTATATAAAAGAATATTGAATTGATGTGGACTACAAAAATCAATTTTTAGTAAAGGTAAATTAGTCACGAATTTATTGTTTTTATGAAACTAAAATACTAATGATAAGATGCTCAGTCAGAATCCCAGCCTAAGTTCACAGTATCTAAGTTCGACTATATCGAGCTATGTAGAATATACAATTATTTTAGTTGTTAAAGGCATATTATAGTCACTAAACCATTTTATTAGCATAAATTTTTCCTAGGACAGCACTATCATAGACGCCCTGGCTAGCAGCCTCAACATCCAGTCACCAAAGAGGCTGATAGAAGTGACAGAGAAGGTGTTCAGTGCCCTCCTGCTCTACGCCGTCGATAGGAACGACGAGATATCCGTCAAAAAAATGCTGGGTAAGTGTTGTTAAGCAACTTTGGCAATGGTCGGTCACGGGATGGGTGACCAAATATATTTCGTATTCGCGCTTCTCCGTGTTTCTGAAGACACGCTAAGCCGTTGGTACCTTCTGTATTTGAAATATTTTGAACACCCTAATCCGCATTTGGCTGTGGGTGGGGTGAGCAGGCCCCACTCCTAGCACCAGCAGGGAGCTGGTCGCCAGTGACTCTATTAGACAGGCCTGGCCTGTTGCACCGCGTAGAGGACGCGTAGATGACCCACCGTGGGTCATAGATAGTCCATTCTTCTCATCCATCCATAAGGAAGGCTAATGCCCCAGCAGTGACGACATTAGAATTTAGAATGGCTGATGACGATGTAATGTTTGATAGAATGAGGCAATAGATACACTGGGGCAGTCCATACATTTCCTTTTGTGCTATTTTGAATTTCTTCACGTTTGCTATGGCAACATGTTTGTTTGCGTGACTACACTTCTTCAGTACTAAATACGTGACATGCTTTCCTGCTAAACTTATGGTCTTCTGTACTCAAAATAATGAAGATAAATAAGATAGTTACCCCCTATTACACTTTATAATGATCATTAATCGCTGTGTTATGGAAACAATTTATAAAACATAATAATTTTACTAGATTGACACCAAGGCTGAATTAATTCGTGTGATTTTTCGTGATGGTTGTTATCAATGTTGTCATCACACAACGGGCTCATAATAGAAATAACAAAATAATGGCACTGCGAGAAAACAGCGAAAAAACACTTTATCAGATGTTTTGGAAAAATATCTTTATTTTGAATCTTTGGGTAAAATTGGGGACTTTTGTAATAATGATAGGTACTCGGTAATGATAAGTCTCGGTTGCTCAGTGGTTAGAGCATTGGACCGGATTTCCAAAGTTCGTGGGTTCGAGTCCCATATGAGAATTCACTAGTGGCCGAGTTGATATTTTCCAATATTTTTCTATTTAATAAAATTATTATGATAGGTCCGAGATGAAAGATTTTTGAAGATGTTTGCAGGCTGCACCGTGCAGTCTCTCTTTTTATGTCTTCCGTCCGATTAATCCTTCTAGAATATAGAATGCCTGCTAGGTTAGTTACAAATACAGTTTGTTTAATGTATGTTGAAACGAACTAAAAACCTTTTAAATTTTTTATGCCTCTGTCTTAATTTTTGGTATATATTCTAAACTTTAAATCTATACGCGGTCTCTGAAAAAATAAGCATTAGAGCTAGCGCAGACGACGGATAACGGAGGACTTTTTGTCCGCGACACGTCTTTATTGTTAACCAAATAAGATTCAACTTAGAGCGCGTATATCCATGAAAAGTACGCGATAGTCCTCGTTATTTATTCAACTTTATGTTCTTAGTAATAAGGTCGTGTCGCGGACAAAAAGTCCTTCAATGTCCGTCGTCTGCGCAGGCCATTAAAGAACGGAAAGACGGACAAAATCTGCCTTGTTTTCTATATTATAAAATTACGAACTATAGCATCTGTAGTAAACATCGTGATTCATAAATTTCCAATATTACCAAGCTTGTATTACTTATCATAGTTTTATTTTGGGTTGCGACCTCTAACACTAATCAGTAAGATCAAGGATCGATCGTCTCATAACATAAATAAACTACGTAATAAGTAATAACGCGCCGGTAGTTTCGTTTGAATGATGGTTGCTCTATTGGGATCAAGTACTTATTAATTTAAGCCTCGTTTACATTTATTTTATTGCTGCCATGTCATGTTAAGGTTTTGACAGTTACTCTATTACCTATATGTTACATTTTAATTGCGTTTAATAGAACTGTTTGTGAAGAAATAATGTTTTTTTATACTTATTGCTGTTTCTCTAATGAACAAAAGATTAGACTTTAAGGGCCACTTTGCGTCAACCTGGGTTAGCAAAATTAACCCAGAGTTAGTGCTACTTTTGTATGGATTAATTCTGGGTTAAATTTTAACCCCACTTGGCGCAAGTGGCCCTAAGAGTCCTAATGATTTTCCAGAGTTTCCATTTTTTATTTAAGACAGAAGAAACTAAATTCCTTAATTGAAATAATTAAGGTAATTGGCCCTAATTTAGTGCTAGTACATGTTTCTGGTGCAAATAATAAGGAAATTTAATATAATTTATCTAAATTATACATTATCACAAAATCTCTATTATTTCAACTGTATAATAAATCAAGTACCGACATTTTGGCGACTAAACTAGGATCAATGCGACGTATAAACTTTCAGTTAGTCACGAACTGCTGAGAGGCCTGCGTATCTTTCTTGTTACCGTAATATTAGAGCTCGAAGTTCTTAAGCTTACCGAAAGTCAAATATAATCCATTTAAATATAAAAATTACAGTGATTTTCTGCGTTCCTTAATGATTGATTTGACATAAAAATAATATATATGCAGAATTCCTTTAAAATTGCAATAAGTTTGACTCTCGAAATAGCAGACATATTATTTTTCGTGTGTCTCCTATGTCGTGTCACTACCGAATTAGGGATATTCTAGGTAAATTTTTGTTGCTTTATTATTTATATTATACAAGATAATTTTGATATAACTCAAATAACTAAAAATGCATTTACGTAAGTTTCTTATGATCTAAATTCGGTATATGTTTTTATTTACTAGAATTTTTATTATATGAGTTTGAAGTTGACCTTAAATTTACACTTTCAGGGTAAATTTGCATATACTAGCAAGTACTACTCGCATAATTTGAATTTTTATCCAAAGTTTTAAACAAAAGAGACATTGATTTTATTTGAACTTTTAAGTATTTTAAGCATTTAAATTAGGATTTTTAGTTTTGCATTTACAAGGCATCGTTTTCTTATTTAAAATTTATCAGCTTTGTTTATTTTCATAAAGCTGTATCCAATCACTCGCTCACATCTTGCTTAATTATTAAACCCTTTGAAATATTTATGTGTTTTATTAATAAATTATCATAATTCACTGTGAAATACTTTATCCCGAAACAGGGGCCTTGAGTTCACGAACTTATAGCCAGATGCAAATTCTATAACGGAATAGGGTTCAAACAAGAGGTCCACAAATAAATTTATATAAAAATAAATCTAACTTAAACTACATAATTAATGTATAAAATGACTGTAACAATACCAATATTCATCACATAAAAGCATTGAAACTCATATCATGTTGGGTATTTATTGTAATAGTAGATTATGCACTAAGGGGATAAAGCAGTGTACTATGTCACGGACGGGCAGCATATTGAATCCTGAGAAGAAATCCGAAATGAAGGATTCTGTAGTTAATTGCGGAACTTAGTGAGGGATTTTAATATGTTAATTAAAGAGGGAATTATGGTAAGAACCCTGAATGAAGCGAAGGACTCAAGTTCAAGTCTGCCCAAGGCTATGGCACTTTTATCCGAGGAGCATACTCTACTTTATCACCTACTGTGCCTACTGTGACGTTAAAAAAAACAAAAAGAAAAAAAATCGAATGGAGCGAAAATCACCGATTTCTTCTTTAGATATTTAGTTCCGTAGGCAATGCAATGATAATTTTCATTATATCTGGGACTGACCGCGAGTCAAGACTACACACATTCACAATTTGATGATTTGCCATGTTTTACTGATAAGTAAGACAAAAGACACGAAAAAGCACGGAAATGAAAGCGATAGCTATTACATTATATACAATGATTGCACAATATCACATAATTCCAATTTCAAAGGTTTTCTTGGTGTTAGGGACCCCGATACATACAGCCATGTTTATATTTTTCATAGGAGTAGTCTCTTTGAAGTGTCAATTTTATAGATAAAATTTCCTTGGACCGAAAGTTATGCCTTGAAGAGCCTTGTTTTTTTTCGAAACTGTTTTTGATAGAAGTTTTTGTTGACATTTTGGCGTTCCAAATTTAAATGTTATCATAATTACCCAAGGGAAGTTCCATACAACATAAGCTCCCGCGGGCATTAGAGCTTACTTTCAAATTGAAAATACATGATATTTAATACGTGCTCCAGATGCAGATGGTGCATAAAAAATCCTAAAGTCGTAAGAGCCTTAATATACCGAAGTATGGGACATTTACCTTATGGATGGGGCATGGAGGATAGATCAATTTTGAATGTTTGCGTGACCACGACTCTAGAAAACTTTACCAAAATCATAACTTAATAAGACAAACATGAATATAGGTTACAATGAATTGAAGATACCTATACCGCCTATATAGATAACCGCCTCTGTGGTTTTGGTTGGTGGTAGGACTTGTTGTAAGTCCTTCTGGCTAGTTACCAACATCTTCCGTGTTCCGGCAGTTAGAGATATGATAGCCAGCTCCTCAGTGATTGAGGATTCCGGGAGAGGCTCGCTTCCATCTTCAACCTTATCAATACTTAACATCAGGTATGATGAAGGTTAAGAGTCTCACCGTTATACATAAAAAAAAAACTAAATTTTCATCGTGTTGCCAAATTCACTTAAAATATCACGCTCTTTTATAGATCAAATTTAGGAAAAGACAGCACGTTGCTTATGAGTCTCTTTAAAGTTCATTGCGTGTGAATATTCGAGCATTATCAAATGTTTTCGTATCAATATCAGATATGGGAGCGGACGTGAACGCACAGAACTCCGAAGGCAAGACCCCGCTACACGAGGCGGTGCTCGCCGGGAACAAGGCCATAGTGGAGTACATGCTGAAGAACGGGGCCAACGTGCACTTGAAAACCAAGTAAGAATTCATAGTAGATCCAACCATCGGTTGTGGGTTTGTCCACCAGCTCCTCTAGCAAGACCATAACAAACGCGAAACGATATAGCTCTATCGCGTTTACCTGTCAAAAGACAATGGATTTTAACAGTTGAGTCACAGATTAATAAATAGGGACTTCGTGTTGAGAGTCGATGTTTCGGTAACCATGCTGCGGGGGCAGGGACGAGCATTCATCAGATTACCGTTTTAAACTATAACGATTTAATGGAGTATATATGTATTAACAAAATATATTGAATAGAACATGGCGTGAATCGTGATATGCTGTAAGTCCACATCAAATTAAAAAACTAAATTATCAAGTGTCTTTCCTCAAATATAGATGTTAATGTAAGGTATATCTGTAAAAAATATATTTTCTGTACCCCTGTAAAAATTTAGTAATCTAGATAGTTTTATCGTAAACCATCGCTCTTTGTTTCCTCATAGCCAACGACTGATTTACCGACATACATACTTACCTAGTGCATCCGATAGTTTTCGATAATGTTGACGTTGATAACTTGATAGTGAATGTCAACTAGTACAAGGGGATACTGATATCCGTAGCTCAAGCTAATTAATTAAATGTAGGTATAGGGGCTATGCAGCTCCAGTTGGAAATGTAGTAACTGCGACCTATAAAAAATAAAAATAAAAAAAAAACATTTATTTTCAGACCAAGGAGTCCATAGGTACATTTTATAGCACACAACATAATCATTAAAATTTATCAAATTATAATTACAATTAAAATTAAAATTAAAATTAAATTCGACATTTTATGCATAGTAAGTTATAGATAAGTATTATAATTTAATTATTAAGTTATGTTATTATATTATTATTATTATTATAGGTAAGTATTATTAATATTATTATAGTGTTGTGAACCTACTTAGTAGATTAATCAAAACACTGTTCATAGAACATGTAGCTTAATAAATCTACCAAGTAGTGGGGAATCTACCCTATCGGCTATCATCCTCAGGATACTGTTCCGGCTTCCCCTCACCCTATACATAAGCGAAGTGGACTTTTTACGCATCATTGCATAGAAGTCATCCACTTCGGCATCTGCAAACATTCCAGATGCACTGCAGTATCGAGGAAACCTGAACAATGCCCTGAGTGTATTATTGTATTGTACTCGCAGTGCATTATAAACCCTCTGTGTAAAGCTGGTCCACAGACTGCTTGTGTAGAACGATTGGCAGAAGGCCTTAAACAATGTTAACTTTACTTCTGCAGAACTACAAGCAAATCTGTGCACCAGCATATTACCACGAACTGACAATGCCCTGCGTTCCTATCAATATCAAGATCATCCTTCAAACTATCCATTACAATATGACCAAGGTATTTAAATTAAAGATCTTAATTTAATTAACTCGCCACCTTGTTATAGTATTTCTTTTAGCCTGGCGGCCTCCAGGAAGTCTAAAATCTTCCTAGCTCTGAGAGATTATAGTTCCTCTGGCCGAATTATGTGCCGGCCCAGGTGGATACTGCGTTTGTGAATTAGGGGTCCGCAGTCACATAGGAGATGTTTGGGTGTTTCTCTCTCTAATCCGCAGTAACGGCAAACGTTAGTGTCACTTAATTTCATGTGAAATTGGTGCCTTTTTAGTTTGCAGTGTCCAGTTAAGGCTCTTGCTATCGCACTTATGTTTGTTCTGCTGAGTTCTAGAAGTTCAGCAGTTTGCTTTTGTGAATAGCCTTCGATAAGGGATTTGGCGTGTACTAATCCTGGTTGATTTAACCATTATTTTTTTGACTCGCCAAATAGGTTGCCCTTGAGAAATTGCATGGCCTGTTCCTTAGAGATACCACAGAAAGACTCTGGACCTAGCTGTTGGCTCTGAGCTCCAGCCCTTGCAAGTTCATCAGCTTTTTCGTTACAGTATTATACAATAGTATACAGTTTGTTTACTATATTATATTATTTCTGTAAGTTGGTTGGAGTACTTGCTACATATACTTATCTGCTAAAACAAATCTGCACAATATTAAAACAGTTCTGCACTTTATAGAAACGGAGAGCCGCCCCTCCTAATGGCAGTAGTCCAAGACGACTCCTCCATGATCGAGCTGCTACTCCGCTGCGGCGCGCACCTCTCCGCAGCGGAAACACGGCCCGTTGCCGAAATGCTGTCACTTGCGGCGCGGACTGGAGCTGTGCGACGACTGCACTACCTCAAGTTGGCCGGAGCGGATCTCAACGCCGCCGATGAGCTCAGCCAGACGCCGCTACACAAGGTAACGTTATGAGCATGCTGGATGTTGATGATAAGGTTATATAATATCAATACGTCGTCGACGAACTAGATGCCCTATAGGTGGTCTGATGAAGTGAGTATGAGGTTAGCCAGACGAGACGCCCCTACACAAGGTGCCTCTAACAGATAGCTACTGTGCAAGGAGATGTGATCCGTTACTGAAATGCTATCACAAGCGGCTCGGACGGGTCTGTGCGACGACTGCACTACCTCAAGTTGGCCGGAGAGGAACTCAACGCCGCTGATTAGCTCAGCCAGACGCCACTACACAAGGTAACGTTATGAGCTTGCTGGATGTTGATGATAAGGTTCTATAATATCAATACGTTGTCGACGAACTAGATGCCCTATAGGTGGTCTGATGAAGTGAGTATAAGGTTAGCCAGACGAGACGCCCCTACACAAGGTGCCTCTAACAGATAGCTATTGTGCAAGGAGATGTGACCCGTTACTGATATGCTATCACTAGCGGCTCGGACGGGGCTGTGCGACGGCTGCACTACCTCAAGCTGGCCGGTGCTGATCTTAACATAGCTGACGAACTCCGTCAGCCGCCGCTACAGAAGTTAACTGGATGCTGACTCTGACAGGTAGCTTCTGTGTTAGGCAAGTAGACACTGCCCGTCAGCTCAGCCAGAAGCCGCTTTACAAGGTAACCAGAAGAATCTAACAGGGGTTCAAGGCCAGCCAAACTAGACAGGTGACTAGATGATGACTCTAACACGTTGTTAGTATAAGGTAGGGAAACGAGGCCCATTCCGGAAATGCGATTGCTTGTGGCACGGACTGGGGCCGTGCGATGCTTGAACTACCTCAAGCTGACCGGTGCTGACCTCAACGCGCCGCTGATGAGCCAGACGCCGCTACACAAGGTGACTAGATGATGACTCTACCAAATAGTTACTGCGAATGGAGATATAGCCCACACTCTAACAGATAGCATGCTGAAATGCGTATATTCTAAGCTCCCATAGCTGAAAACCTTACCTCACATGATTACTCTTCAGACGCATAATGTATTGAAAGATAACCTTGGAAACATGGGTTTTTAATTGGTTGCCATGGCGCAACCATGTTTTATTTTCATTTTCATGACTCTATTTTTGACCCAAAATTATCTCATAAGATTACCGATTGAAAAGTAGATACATAGAAAGATATGCCATCGAAGATCAGAACCCGCAAAGGTTAACTCTCCCTACCCTGGTAGGTTCCAGAGGCAGCCAAGTTTTGTAAGGCCAAAAAAAGGGGTCATTTACTTCATCTGATTACTCGGTGGAATTTGTGTAGAACAATAGCTAGCTAGCTAGTCCAAATTTGTTCAGTGGAATGTGTCTTAATACTGAAGGTTAAACAAAATCAATGTCTCTTTGGTTTAAAACTTTGGATAAATATCCAAATTATGCTGGTAGTACTTGCTAGTATCTATGCGAATTTACCTACCTTGAAAGTGGAAATTTAGGGCAACTTCAAACTCATATTAAAGAATTCCGAACTCAAATGGAGAGACAATTTGGTAAACCTGGCTTGCTGTTTGTAGTACATCATCATCATCATCAGCCTGTGGACGTTTACTGTTGGACATAGGCCTCTCCTAGCTCACGCCTATTGTAGCGTTCATGGTAGGCTATTAGCCTACTGCTACCACGCCGGCCAGACGGGTTGGTAGAGGGTTTGTTTCAAGTTTTCCTTCTCTCGCACAGGTTTTCATGCGTCGAGCCTCTTAGTCGACTCTTACGACATCCCAGACATGTAAGGGAGTGGTGACACTGTATTCTTAGGACGACACCACACGGCACATACCCACAGACATATAGGTCTGTGTACATACCTAATCAGTAATTTTGTTTGCAGGCGGTACTAAGCAATCGACCGGATGTAGTCAAGTATCTAGTAGAGCATCATGATGTGGACAGGAATCTCACGGACGTGGTGGGCTGCACGCCGCTCGACTATGCCAAGAAACTCAATTACCACGACATAGCGGCGATGCTGAAATAAATTATTGTATAAATGCCTGTGGGGTTTTATTTGTAATCTTGTCCTCCCGGTTTCCTACTTAGAGAATACTTTTATAGAGGTATAGCTCCCGCCCGCGTTTCATTCGCGTGGTTCCCGTTCGCGTGGGAATATCGGGATAAAAAGTACCTAGCTGTTACTTTCCGTCCTTTCAACTAAATCTATGCCAAAAATTTAGTCAATTGGTTGCTTAGTTACAGCGTGAACGAAAGACAAACAAACACACTTTCGCATAATAATACTGTAATATAAAATATAATACAAACTAATATAAATAGATCTATATATACTTACTAATATTATAAAGAGGTGAGATTTGATTGTTCGTTTGTTTGCATTGAATAGGCTCCGAGACTACTGAACGGATTTGGATGTAATTTGGTACACAGTATACAGCCTGGATATGAACATAGGATACTTTTTAACCCGATATTCCCACGGGAACGGGAACCACGCGGGTGAAACAGCGACCGGCCGGTAGTATTTAATATACTTATAATTATAGTTATTTTATTACAAGTTAATAGTTATAGATAGGATTGGTCTCGCCCCAGGTTTTACCTATGCTATCCCTACCGAGCCTCCACCGAGCTTAAACGCACGGGAGGGGCGTGGGGGCCTATATGTTTGTATAGGACGTATACGGTGAGACCAGCATTTCGAATCGCCCCTGTACCTAGGGGCGAGGGATTCGTAAAAGCATTTCTCCTACTACAAAAATCAAGTTTTACCTATGCGCGGGCGATTCAAACACTGATCACTGCACATCTTTTGTATCGCCGGTAATTTCTTCCTATGGAAAGGGGAATGCACTTACACATATTAAAAATAAGCTTTTACTTTTTTAATGGAGAATATGTACTATTCTGTTAAAGATTTTTTAGAGGATAAGATTGTATGAATAGTTCAATAGTATTAATATATTTTGACCCGGAATCTTATTTTTTTTTTGACATTGTAATAATTTATATATTTTTTTTTATTATTGTCATTGTGGTGGAACTCGTAATTAAGTATATAATTTTTTCACCTCACACGCTCTGAAAAGGCGGTTTTGTCAATCAGTTTAGGCGTAGAAAATCGCTTTTTGCGGCCTAGCGCGGCAAAGTACTTTTTTAATTTAATACCTAAAAATATGTCATAATGCGTTCCGAATCGCACTATTTACTTTTTTGTTATATTTGGTTCTTATTTTAAATAGCTTTAAATTAATTATAATACTCCGTTTTGGTTTTATTATATTATTTTAGTTCATTGAATCGTGAAAACAATAACAATAAGATTAAACTATTTGTTATAAGAATTTTATATTAGGCTGAGTGAGATTTCACAACTTATAATTGGATTTCGGACTGTGTCATAAATCTTTATTTTTAAATTGTCCTTGTCTTGTACCCCATGTCAGTGTCAACATTTACGGAATCGTTTTTATTCTTATTTATAAGTAACAATATATTTATGGTAAATTTTAAATAGAAAAATATTGGAAAAAATTTACTCGGCCACAAGTAAATTCTCAGACGGGAATGCTAAGAGCATTGGACCGGATTTCCAAAGGTCGCGGGTTCGATTTCGTCTAATTTTAAAATCGTTAGCGATCCCTTTCAATTCGTCGTTTGAAAGATATTTACATACTTCAAACCGCCACTATTTGACATTTGATAGGGATTGTGATCGCGTTTTGAAAAGTATTGAATGAACGAAATTGAACTGTCTAAGCAAAGTGACAGACGAAAATATTTTTCAAATATATGGAGAAGTGTCAAATAAAGTGTCATTTAAAACATCATTCATTCCGAAAAGGATTGAGACTATATGTTACACAATTCCATAAATCACTATCACAATCACAATACCTTTGAAAGGGATTGTGATAGATTTTGAAATTAGACATTAGGGGGCAGGTTGCTAATTGCCTAATTTTAAAATCTTTAGCGATCCCTTTCAATTTGTCATTTGAAAGATATTAACATACTTCAGACCGTCTCAATTTGACATTTGAAAGGGATTGTGAACTGGCTAAGCAAAATGACAGACGAAAATATTTTTCAAATGTATGGAGAAGTGTGAAATAACGTGTCATTTAAAACATCATTCGTTCCGAAAGGGATTGCGACTATAAGTGACACAATTCCATAAATCTCTATCAAAATCACAGTACCGTTTGTTTAAAGGGATTGTGATAGATTTTGAAATTAGACAATTAGGGGGCAGTTTCTTCTATCTCTCTATCGTTGGGAGGGCGGGAGAAGGGACAGACGGCCCGTAGCCTCCCGGCCCCACATTCAAGCGCTTTTCAGACTACGCTATAATAAATAATAATAAATATAAATAAATAAATATTCGCATACAATCACACCAATTATCTAGTCCCACGTTAAGTTTCATAAAGAACTTGTGTTATGGATACTAGATAACGGATAAACATACTTATATACTTTTTTTTTTGTAAATACATACTTAATATACATACTAAACACCCAGACCAAGACAAATAGACATGTTCATGCACACAAATGTTTGTCTTGTCCGGGGATCGAACCCGGGACCTCTGGCGCAGAAGGCGGGGTTAGTACCCCTGCGCCAAACAGGTCGTCATAATATCATAATATAATATAATAGCAAATAGCTTATAGCTCATAGCACAACGATATCGCTTACCATACATTTACTTAGAACACGTTCACACTTAGCTGTAATATATATTATTGGCTTACTATACGCTATCTAAGTAAATGTATGGTGGGCGATATCGTTGTGCTATGAGCTATAAGCTATACCTATGCTATTATATTATAGCGTAGTTTGAAAAGCGCTTCAGCCTCGAAAAGCCTCATAATACGTCCTCGTCTTTGCGAACTCAGTTTCATAATTTGCAATCCTTATCCTAACTTAATATAAAAAATGCAAAAGTGTGTTTGTTTTTCCTTTCTTGACGCTGTAAATAAGCAACCAATTTACATGATTTTTAGCATAGAGTTAGTTGAAAGGGCGGATAATAATATAGGCTACTATTATCCCGATATCCCACGAGACCGGGAACCACGCGGGTGGTTCGCTAGTCTATACTAATATCATAAAGAGGAAAGCTTTGATTGTGTGTTTGCATTGAATAGGCTCCGAAACTACTGAACGGATTGGGATGAAATTTGGTACACAGATAGTAGATAGCCTGGTTATGAACATAGGATACTTTTTATCCCGATATACCCACGGTACCGGGAACCACGCGGGTCTAACCACCCGGGTGGTCACTAGTCGTAAATTGTTCGGGACGGCCGGCAGAATAGTGCAATAAAGTGAACAATAGACAGTGACTAATAATTGTGGTAATAAAGTTGTATTGTGATGCGAAATTTCGTGACTAGTTATAAGTGTAAAATCTATTGAATTCGTTGTCTATTAGTGTTTTATAGTATAATAATAAGTTTCTTTGTGTTTGGAATGTATTTAGTCGATAATATTTGCAGTTAGTGTTTTTCGTGTATTGTAAAGCTTGTTCGTGTTGTACTAGTTTGTATGAAAGTTTTATGCAGTAGGTATTTATAGAGTAGGTATTTACAAATAAATTATCCCATGTTGATAAATTGATGTTACGCACATAGCGGCTAATTAGACCTTCACGATAAGGTATGATACATAAGAGTTAAGTAAATAGCTGATAAGATATTAAGAAATAAAGTATATTTTTTCGTGTGTTTTCTCATTTCCCAAAACGATTTATAGGTGGATTAGAAATAGTATTGAACGTAGTATTGAAACTGTAACTTAACTTGATAGCAATAATTTTTTAGAATATTTTAATATGTAACATGTAATATTGTGACTGATAAGGAATTGTTAGTGATAAGAAACGTCGTATGTGCATAGATAAAATGAGATAAATAAAGTTGAAAACTGGTGAGCTTGCGCGCGGCTCTCTATACGGTATTGCCTTTAAGTAGCTTAGTGAGAGTCGGGTTTCTATGGCTACGGATCATCACTTGTCCCACTCTCGCCTCAAGACTCTGAAAGAGACAGCAAGCAAGCTCTCCTAGTTCCTGGTACAACAAGCTCCTCTGCGTTTTATATCGCAACCCAGCACCCAGTTCGAAAAACCGTACGTCTCGCCCTCCGCAACGATACAGTCCACTGCCAAATCCGAGCGGGGCGTGCGGCACATAAATAAAATAACTGTATTCATAACAACATATATTTTATAACAACAATTTGTTTAATAATAATAATAATAACTAATATGACTATAATGCTGGTTTGCTTTACCACGTCCTACCAGTTAGCTTGAAGATGAGGTTGACTACTGAAGGTATATGTCGTCCCTCTAGAGGACAAGGCCTGTACGAGGAGCAGTCCCGTCCGTGTCGGCCCGATAGCATGGCGTCTTCTATTGCTGTAGAGTTGATCATCGATGATAGGAGTCTGTTACTGAAATATAATAAAAAGTATCATCTATTAACGTCCGAAGTTAATACCCTATGCTCAGTAAGGGTCTATCTGAGATTATTAGTTGATAGTTTTGAAGTGAAAACTTCTTTAGCGGCTTTGTGCACATCAGAGTTTAAAATTTTTGGGATGGGTAAAAAATGTTAAAGTCGCGTTAGGACACGTGTCCCTGATCGGAAATTCGTAAGACGGAGGGAGAGTAGACCACCCTTTCTTTCTACCGCGTGGCGAATATTTATGCCTGCTCCTGCTCTTTCGTTTTCACTTCTGCCGGCACTCCAGGAGTGCAACCCGTTGTTTTTAGGGTTCCGTACCTCAAAAGGAAAAAACGGAACCCTTATAGAATCACTTCGCTGTCCGTCCGTCCGTCTGTCAAGACCGATTTTCTCAGGAACGCGTGGAGGTATCAAACTGGAATTTATATCTAATACTCAGGTCTACTGTCCCTTGGAGCTGTGAAAAAATCAAACTTCTAAGCCAAAGCAGTCAATGCCGTTTATGCCGCAAATTTCCGAAAATTTTCGAAACTCGCACGGGAACCAAAACCTACAGGGTACTTCCCGTGAACTTAGAATCTTGAAATTTGGTACGAAGTAACGTGTTATAGTACAGATAAAGGAAAAATTGCGAAAACCGTAACTTTTTTGTTACATCATATAATAGAAAATATTTTACCGAACCCTCGGTGCGCGAGTCCGACTCGCACTTGGCCGGTTTTTCTGTTATAATATGACGGAAATTACGACGGTTGCTAGAGGTCTTTTCCCGTCTCCTTCATATTGAAGCTTGGGCAAATAAACCTCGTCCAAGTATTGAAGGTAGGTTCTACACTATATCGATACTGTCGAAAATAAGGCTCAGAAATCAGCTACTATGACACTATAAAATCTACCTGCTGCGTGCAAGCGTGATAATGCTCCATCGTTTGGGGACTAGCACCATACATACACTGCAAATTGTCGTGAAATAAAAACTCATCATAACTAACCTTAAGACTTGGTTCCACATCTTCATGAGGTCAGCACTGGGCGTCATCTGGCCAGTGCTGCATGCCACCTTCAGTGCACACCCTCGAATGTTCTGACTGTCAGATAACACCTTGGTAGCGAAAGACAGCATTTCATCAGTCTCGAACTCGGCTACTTGAAGCACTGGTAAAAATTAAAAAAAAAACGAGTTTACACAACACCATCTGACCCGTTGGGCTAGGTGAGTCCTAAGAGCTTGTATGGGTTAGTATCCATAGTACAAGCTCTGTTTAGGTCTTTCGAATACCTAGGCTTTGACAATACTACTTCTAATCTTACTGTAATCTCATGGAAGCAAGTAGACATAATGAATCGCCCTAATGTGGTACACGTATAATTATTGGGACATTCTTTTTTTATTGTGTTCTTTAGTCGTTTAGTCGTTAGGTCAAGATTTGTACATGAGAAAATTTTAAAAATTGCACGGAAGAGTTTTAAAAATTCCAAGCACAAGGATAGGAGTTGCTAGCTAAAAGCTAGTTTTTCTTTTTTTTATTGAGGTGACATTTTCAAAAACGCCGAGATAGGTAAATGGTTATTTTCAATCATCAACCTAAATACATAATTTGAAGATCCTAACTTCAAAACTGACGGACTTTCTTTTACTTCACCCCTTTAGTGGTCGATTTTCAAAAATTCTTTCATGAGACGCTATGAGATAAATATCGTAAAAATATTTAAGTCTCCAATGTAAATCACTACTTGCACTGACGAATATTTTAAATGTTTCATTATCTTTGGTGTCCAACAAAAAGTGCAGCAGTTAAAATTACAAAGTATGGTCTTTAAAAACAATAAGAAATAAGAAATTCGTGACATTAACGTCTTTCCCATGGCTTTTATCAAGTTACAAACACTTGTGTCAAAAGGATAGTTACAAGGATCAAAACATGACATGTGCGAAATAAACTTTCTATTCTTGGAATTCGGTAAAGGAGGTACTGTAAGACATAAAAGAGTAGAAAACTATTTTTTGAGGAACTAACCAACTACACTATATGGCAGCACAACTTGTCTGTCTGGGGAGGCCTTTCATGGTCCCCGAAGAGGCCCTCCTGCTGGGGCTGCAGTGGTGGTGGATGGGGCGAGGATCCCATTAAAGCCCAGTATCAATTACTTGGGACTGGTGCTGGACGGGCGCTGGAAGTTTGAAGAACATTTCAAACGACTGGCGCCCAGAATTGCGAAGGCGACAGGGGCATTGGGACGCCCCCTCCTCAATTTGGGTGGCCCTAACGCAAGTTGCCGTAGACTCTTTGCGGGTGTTCTGCGCAGTATGGCTCTGTACGGGGCTCCGGTGTGGGCGGACCGCTTAAACGCGGAAAATAGGGGGCATCTCAGACGGCCTCAAAGAGCCATATCAGTACGGTGTGCAAGGGGCTACAGGACAATATCGCATACGGCGGCATGCGTCCTTGCAGCAATGCCTCCCTGGGAGCTAGACGCTCAGGTTATTAGGGAAGTGTATCTAGAGCGAAAAGATGCCATCCAAAGAGGGGACCGTCTGGCCCCTGAGGAATTTGCAGAGATAAGGAGGAGGGCGGAAACGTCGTTGATGGAGTAGTGGCGGAGGACACTCCAGACGGACCCGGCCAGACGACGGACGGTCGATTCGGTCCATCCAGTCCTGCAAGAGTGGTGTAGTAGGAGGTTTGGGACGCTGGCCTTCAGGCTGACCCAGGTGCTTTCCAGACATGGATGTTTCGGAAAGTACCTGTTTAAGATTCAAAGGGATGCGTCCCCGCAGTGCTATGAGTGCGGCGCTGTGGAGGACAGTGCGGAGCACACCCTTACGGTGGGCCTTGCCTGGGCTCCTCAGCGCGGCATTCTGGTGGCTGCGATAGGGAGCGATCTTTCGCTGCCCGGCATGGCGCGCGCCATGCTGGCCACCGAAAGATCCTGGGAGGCGGCAGCGGTTTTGCGAGGGCGTCATCGGAGCGGATTCGCGAAGAAGAGGCTCATGAGAATCGGCTCCGACGCAGACGGATGGGAAGACCCCCAGGACCCTACGGCGGTGAGAGAGCAAGTATACCCAGTAGTTAATCGGTGTGATGGCGACGACGACCTCAAAGTTCGTCGCGTTCGCCTACTTCTTCGGATGCGCATGACATGAATAAATGATAGTCTGTTGCTAGTGTTGCCAGTAATGTTTATTAAATCTGTCGTTATTTTTTTCAATCACAGTCGAGTTTATATTTGTTGTAAAGTAGTATTCGCAAAATTCGAAAAAGTCGAATACCTACTACTCTCAATAGTATCCGAATAGTAAATGAGGCGAATATCTGAATAATACGAATATTCGGATATCCGAATACCAAGCCCTAGTCAAAACTCCTAGACCACATAAGGAACCTATGTGCCAAATTTAGAGCCTCTTGACCGCTGGGTCTGGGCTGTGCGTTGATATATAAGTCGGTCATTCAGTCAGGCAGGCCTTTTAATTTTATATGATTAAAATTAATACCAAACTTTTTTATACTTTTACAAAGAGAAAAAGTTGATTAATAAAAACTAGAGGCCATGCTTCGGAAAACAAATTGTGGCAATTGTCATAAATATGTCACCTAAATAACAACGATCATGGCAAACATCTAGCTTTAGGGTTACAAAATAAAATTATCAGTGTTAATTAATAGTAATGAAGTTCTTCAAATAAGACGGGACCACTAATAATATCATACAGTAAGTGTTTATTATTTTTGCGAGCATTAAATTAATCCCTTCCCCTACCCCATCCCTTGAGGAAAAAAGGCTTTACATTTGATATTTCAATTCCTACCACAGATAATTAACATTAAAATTTGTTATTTAAAACACATATTATTATGACTAGGTACGATGATAAGTGAAGTACGTGTAATGGAATAGGTACTATTTTATGTTTGGCGAATGAAAGATGCCTAAAACATGATTAACTGTTACTGATAAAAAACTTTATGACTAAACATTTATCTTGAAATGGTCTGAAGAAGCAGTCAAGTATTCTGACACTAAACTATTCAACTCTGCAGGTCATGGAGCAAATGTACCTCGTTGAAATATTCATTGACAAAGTCACTGTCTTCCTATCCGAGGAGGCCGAGAAAAGCGGTGCGAAAAAGAATCTCATCGTAAAAGTAAGATTCGGTCCTAACGTTCAATTCATAATTAAGGAGGGCCAATTAGAAGTGAACAAAGACACAAAAGACGATATAGTTGAATGCGATGAACAGGGCCACAGGAAATGGAGCAGAACCATCAGAGTTGGTAAATCTTATCTGTTCCCGTCTTATCCGGACACTATGCTTATGATACTAAGTAAGTTTCCACTAGAAATAGAGGTATGGAACGATGACGAAAACGAAGTTGATATCTATGTCGGAATTGGTACCATGCATTGGGATACACAATTCTTTCACATGCTTAAAGAATCTGCAGATGCTTGTAAACTACATGACCCGCTTAGCATAAAACAAGTAACCCCCATTTACGCAGAGTGTTGTTGTAAGCAATGCGGGGAAGTATCTTTCATACTTAGACTGACCGCCCTTGGTAAAAGCATTGTGACAGAATTCCAGCAGCTCATGAACGATCCAGATTCTTTTGTTTTTAGAACAGATAAAGCTCCAAGTATGTTCCAATGTAAGAGAGTTGAAGGTGATGATCCTAACTTCTGCATGATTGGAAGTCTGTATGAGACAGCTACATTAGAAGACCCGGATATAGTAAATAATGCTCGAAATAAGATAGAAGTTTGTACAGAACTTCAAAGTTGTGGAGTTGGACAAAGAGACAAGAATTACACATGTGCAAATGATAAGGCTGATGATAAAGATACAAAGAAGTATACTATTGATAAAATCCGTATGGGTGACATTGTTGGACCTTGTGGTAATGCAAACTGTGCGCTAGCTCATAAAGTTAGAACATATATTAGAAGATTGGAAGCGTATAAGAAAGAAACGCTAGGGAAGGTTTCGGAAACCAAAGGGGATAAGACTAAAAAGATTTGTGGTACTTGTAGCTGTAAGGACGATAAATGGCATCGAGATACGTGTCCTGATAAAAACAACACCCAAGAAGAATGTAAGGAATGCGGTGGAGTTACTAAATCCGGTGAAACATGTAAGGATCGAAATGAAAAACTGCTTGATACAGGTGCGACACCAGAACAGAGTAAAACGGTTGGCTACTTTCTATGCAATAATAATTTTCCAAATTTAGAAGATGCTAAGTATGGGAGAAGCTTTATTGTCGAAAATTGTATAACAAAATATAACTTTCAGCAAGAAGTATCAGATAATTATTCGTCCATTCAACCTATTAAGCCAACTGGTGGTTGTTGTTGTAGCAGAAAGCTAAAAGAAAACGCGGCTTACTCAAAGCAACCCAGTGCAATAGCCAGTACGCCTAATTTTAATTTAGAAGCAAAAAACTACGCTTCTTCTCCTAGTATAGGAGGTACTACAAGAGTTTATACCGCAGAGATAAAGGGGTATGGGAACCAAGTTGCCGCTTACAACTTTTGCACAGACATTCCTGATGACAAAGACTGTAAATGCAGTCCACCAAAACCCACGCCACCTTGCAAGACCTTTGACTGTGATTGTATTGCTGAAGCTGGAAACATACATGCCAGAAAACATCATAAACCTTACTGCCCTTTATACAAGCATAAGGACGATTGCCCAGTGAACATTACCAACGAAGATGAAGAGAAGAAGAAACTAGATGACGAGGAGGATGAAGCTGAACCCTTACCCTATGGCCTACCACCGATTAAGCTTGGACCCTGCCCTATCTTGGGCAAGCCATGCACTTATCCGGATGGCTTTGCGAGAATGTATAAAGTAGCTGCTCAACCACCTCCCCCACTTAGTTACAGTGATGCAGGAAAAGTTTGTTGTTCTAAGGAATTTGAGAGAATAAAGAAAGCTATCAAAGAATATATGAAGTACGAAAAAGACCATGATTATCGATGTATAAATCAGTTCAATGTCGATACAGAAAGGAGATGTTGTGATAAAGAACAGAGACTGATGGCTCTTACTGGCAAAGGATGCTGCGGGTCACATAAGCTTGCAATACAAGAAAAATTCAAGGATGACAAATGATGAAGATCGCCAAATAATATTGATTTTTATTTTGTAACCCATTAGTGTATGACAATATCTACATGACACTAATAAAGTAACAATTTTATAAAACTATTATTTCCTACTTTATTTTTAGATCCTAATATTTTTGTGAAAAAATTGCGATGCACTAGCAGTTTTATTTAAGTATCTATTTCATGGGTTGAGAAACCAGTTTTCAGAATTATTATTGAAAATGTTGAAACGCCTTGCAAGTTTATATAATTGAGTGTAGTGATATTACTAATTTAGACTAATATTTTCTCTTATATTAGAGAAGATTGAAAGAGAAACACCAAGATGGCCGAAGACGAAGAAAATGACAAGAAGAAAAAGAAGAAAAATGCGTCCAAGTACAATTATACCTTCGGAGATATACACCCAGGTATACATATAAACAACTATGTTTAAGTACACGGAATTCGAATGAATGATTACTTAAAAGATTATATAATTATACAGGTGTAGTTATCGGACATAAACAATGCTTATACCGAGCACCAGGCTACGCAGTCCCTGGAAGTATGGGTTGGCTTTGGAATGCTCAAGATGTACCAGGGATAAAGGTATTATGTTTGAATTTGTTGATGACAATCGGTTGTTGTCTTCATAGATATTCGTAGTTGAACAACAAGTTGATTTTTGTTTCTAGTATCGTCGTGGTTGGCAACCAGGCGTCATTGGGAAGAGTGTTGCTAGGTTAATGACGTTTAAGTGTCCGCGTGGAGGAAATGAAAGAGACAAGAATAAAAAGAAAAAGAAGAAAGGTAACAGGCCTGGTGTCGATTTAGGAGGAGGTGATTCTGAACCAGAAGAGCCATTGGAACCAAAACCCACATTAAAAGTCCAAAGGAAAGGTGATGTCTTTACGATACAGGTAAGTGTAAGATATTTAAAACCTAAAAATAAAGAGATTCTGCTGCTTTTTTGTCGTAGATAAGATACCCAGGCAAAATATTTTATTTCTATCAACGTTTAAATAAAAAAAACAATGTTTATTTTTAATTTAATTTTTTATAACCAAAGTAAATCAACTGCATAAAATTGTTTAAGGTTAACCCGTTAAAAGACTTGACGGAAATTGCTCCAAATGAAGATCCCTACGTTGATTGTGACCCAATGGTGTTTAAGATCATTAAAAAGCGTAGTCCGGAAGAGCAAGCTAAAGTAGAAGCTCGCAAAATGGTTAAACTGAAAAAGCAGCGAGACGCTGAAATAAGGAAAGCCTTAGCTGAGGCAGTTGAAGACATTTGCAAGTGTGCTTACATGGACGTTTTTTGTAATGACCTTTCAGCCATTGACAGGGTTATAGATAGTTGTCCTGTCTTTAAGGAGCCTGACTGTGTTTGCCAAGAGGAATCATTGAGTTCCTTGTCCAGTAATGCTACTTGGGACATTGAATACACCCCGCCTTTCGGGTGCTTCGATTTAGCGCCAAGAAAGCGGAAAAATTTTATTCACGTGGAAACTCAGTACATTCCTGCTGATGCAGGGATAGTGGAGGCTCCGAAAAAGAGATCTTGCACTTCAGTGAGACCAAGGAAGAAGACGTCTGGCCGAATGACATGCCCTAGGTGTTGTCGCTAGATGCCTACAAATCACTTGTTACACAATGTTAGTCTTATTTATGAAAGTCAGTTAAATTTGGAAATATGTTGGGTTTTTCAAATAAAATTATTACAAAAAATCCATTATTATTAAAATCCAGATACCTTCCTTAAGTTATTGAAATAGAAATATACAGTGACAGGTAGATCTACTTACATCTTGAATACATCTGCTGAGGGTGATAGGTTGCATAGCTCTTTACAAGCCAGGGTATCAGTACCGTCGTGCCCAGGATGACGGCACCGCCCAGCGCGAGAGACGCAGGGTTGATGTTTATAGGTGGCACCCCCTGTACCGATATTAAGAGTGTTAAGTTTTTTTATTAACAATTTCACATAATAATAATTATAAGTCTATCTCCGTTAGATAGACTGTCGGATGGTAGAGCCTAAAACTATTTAAATCACACACTTGCTCGAATATATATTTAAATGGTTTTACAAAGTAGCCAAATAACTTCTTGGTCTAAGACGTATTTGAATTCAGTTTTAATTAAGTCTATTGTTCGGTTTGATTTTGATACTTACTAATGCCGATAATTCAAACGCTGTATCCATAGTCTTCTTAACAGGGATAGTGATGAAAGGTATTGAAAATTCCAACTCGATCTGAACACACAAGAAGTTGGAATAATTTAGACTTAGATCATTGCAATTAAGGCGGTACCCCCACCGAAAGTGGCGCCGCGTTGAATTTTATTTAATATCGTTATTCTAATTCACAATTTTAATAAAACTAAACGTGGAATTTTTAGAGCCCATAGTCTAGTATTTTTAGACGGTATCATTACATTCCCTCGTAGTCACTGCTAGAAGTAGATGGCAAAACTGCTAAAAGTGGCCGTTTTGACACATTTGCTATCTACTTCTATGAATGACTATGACGAGATGTAGCGATACCTTCTAAAAATACAAGACAATGGGCTCTACAAATTCCACGTTTAGTTTTATTAAAATTGTGAATTAGAATTTGTGATTAAATAAAATTCAACGCGGCGCCACTTACGGTGGGGGTACCGCCTTAATGATGTACTTAGTTAACATTCTTAATTCATTTCTTAAATTACTTATTTGTTTTCTTATTATTATCTAATATTAAAGTTTTCTTCTTCACACATTGGCAAACAAACATACCCACCGGCACATCTATTGGCCCACCCCGTTATTTTCATACAAACATGCTCACTTTGCGACTCTAGGTAAGTATACATAAAAATGACAACATATTTCTGCAAAGATCTGTGTTTAGGTTAAGCGTTCGACTGTCCAAATAGTAATTTTAATGAGTACCGAAACTGCATTTGTCCATAGAGGCAGAACAATGAATTAATGATTTTATGACTTGTGGCCGAGTTGACTTTTTCCAATATTTTTCTATTTAAAATTTATCATAAGTATAAAAATAGCCTTGAAAAATGCAATTTAAAAAAAAAAATACGGGTGGGTCATTAAATGTGCCGGTGAGTGTTTTAACTCGGTTTTTTTTATTGTCCGACGATTTACAGCCGGTTTCAATAATCTATCCCTAACAACAGATAGGCCTATCTTGGTTACGTTACTTAGCAACCGCTGTTATTTTGGGCCGATTAACAAAAATATCTAGGCAACAAAGCTCTAGTTAGCCTATCGCTTACTGTGGCTAGGTTATTGAAAGCGACCGTTAGTAAATCAGCACTGGGTTCGGTCACGGGAAATTTTATAAATACCTTATTAATTTACTCACTTTAATATCCTCTTCGTTTGTATTAAATGAAAAGAATCTCGCAGCTCTCGATCCAGATTTAATTTCACCATTCACAAAAAAGAATATTTGTAAAATAAACACCAAAGTTTTAAAACACATCTTCGCAAAAGCCGTTTTTTTCTATTATTAATTTGAGCCAATCATGTGATCTTCGTGCCAAAACGAATCTAGTTTTGCCGCCATTTTCACGTAGCGTCCCAAGAAATAGCGTAGAGAAATGAGCGCTTGGTGTTCCGCGTATTGTTCTGACTAAGTGCAATGTGGGCCCAGCTTAGCACCTTTACTTTGTACACTTAACAAGTGATAGAACTGCCACCTTGTAAAATAGGGAACAGAGTGCTTAGTGCGAGATTTTTCTACTCACGGTTGACCGTCGACCGCTGCCACCTTGTAAAATACGAAACAGAGTGCCCAAAATAATTCTTATGAAAACTTGAATATCCACCCGCTGCCACTTGTTAAAATTTAATCTAGTTAATCAGTATTATAGTAAAATCGATTGGTATTATGATTGCGTATTTCCCTTTCCGCGTTCATTCAAGACAACGCTTGCTTGAAATCCACACATATAGGCCCACGAAAACCCTGTTCAATTCGCGTCTATTGAAAACTGAATATTGAAAATTGAAACGGGTAATAAACGCGTAGAACGTGATAGGTATTTCACTTACCAAATTTTCCCGACGATGCAACGAGTGTATATTGAACACTATTTTGTAGTCGATTAATTGCGCTTTAGTTTTACAAAACCGAGTAGGTACATCTGAATTGAACACTGATTTGAAACGATCTGTCCTAATGCAAAACTGTGTTGATTTCATAATTTTATGCTCGGAAAATATCGTTTACTAGTAATTAGTAGTTGGCGATTGTCGCGCAACGTTTCGGCATAATTTCAACAGTACTGTTCTTAGAGATATTTAAAAAGTAGTCCTATGAACTGTCTTGACTGTGGAGTTACTCCAATTTTGTTTCTTTTATGGTTGATAAAAACAAAATTAGACGTGCACCACGAAATATAAAAATATTTAGCCAACTTCATTCTTTTTAATGGCAACAGTCAAGCCGTATTGTAAAAAGAAAACTTGCACATAATATCGCTATTTAACAAGATCAATATTACTTGTGTACTGTAGCCTATCTTCAAATCAACACGATTTTGTATTAGGTTAGATCGTATCAAAGAAGTGTTCAATTCAGAAGCACACGGTTTTGTTAAAACAAATAGCAATCAATCGATTACAAAACAGTTATTATCATAGACGCGAACTGTGGGGTTAGCACGAATAACTTTCGAGTAAGTATCGAGGAAGTAAAGTAAAAAAATGAATAACATATTGAGCAGCGTTTGACATGTTGAGCAGCGTTCCTACCGGACGTAAACGGAACTACATTTTCCTATACATTTTTTGACATAACGTGCTCGATACTTACTCGATACTATTTCGATAGTTATTGGTATTCGCTTGCCCTACTGAACACGGTTTAGTTTTTATAAGGTACAATATAACAATTTAAATGTCAATCTTTACTATTTGTAACAAGTCGTAATTCTGATTAATGAAACTTTGGTCCACAGTATCTGCTTGTAGCCTGCTCCTTCTAGAGGACAATATATATCCTTATTTTGAAAACATCATATCCGAGGGCACCGACGTCGCTGGTATGGCCAAATACTTTAGCACTATTGTATTTAATGGCGCCAAGTGTTTGTTGCTGGACCAAAAAGCTCCCGCACTGTTAGCTGCCTTTGCAATCTCGTCTTCTTGACTTTGTGGCTGTCTCCATATACATGCGTATAATGTTTACTGCCGAAGCTGCTGAATTAGAATTGGGTCTTCTTTGTTTTAAAAAGTCCAACAATCCAAGCTTTTTCTGTTCTGTGCTACCTGGCTGCTCTGAAGTTGATGGCACAGAGCTATAAGACAAATCTTTTAAGTTTTGGTATAGTTCTTTTCTTACTAACTCCTTCGCCGACAGCATATTCTCTGGGTGACGAAAACCTGTTCTTAATGCTGGATGTAAATATGTAGCTATTTGGGACACAGTTCTTGTCTCATATGCCAGGACTCTCATATGCTTTTGAGTGAAACATCTTGCCTATATGTAGGCTGGGAAATTTCAATAGTATTCAGTTTTTCAAATAGTCCACATATTAACGGAATGACTAGTGAACTAGTCGGATATTGATCAACGCTAACTTTTATTGTAGCAGAATGTTGATAGTTTCTCTACTTGCTTCTTCTTCGAAAGAAGTTAAGTAGTCTGGTGCCTGAACCAATTTTCTACACACCAATGCACGAACGTCACTTATTTGTAGAATTCTCTTCATCATATAGAATGTACTGTTCCATCGTGTAGATACGTCTTGTATCAACTTCAAAGGGGAACAATCGGGGTTTCTTTCTTTCTGGACTAGTTTAAGCGCTCGCCACCATACAGATGATTTCTTAAAAAAAAAAGACTGCACAGACTAATCTGTCAGGTACACCCTAGCGTGTATGGCCTGCTTCAAAGATTCGGATACTTACTCTGTGATTGTAATCGGGTTTTTAACGAGAACCGGTTCACATCACTATTACAAATACGTGTGGATTTCAAGAAACCGGTGTCTCGAATTGAACGCGGAAAAGGAAAAACGCATTATGATTCCCATACGTGTCACATTTCTGTCTAGAAAAGATAATAAAATATTATATATATGTCACAGTAAATGTTAATAGCGTGAAAAATATTAATAATAATCGGTAATTATTAATACTAACTTCGTGATTTGGTCATTGTGATTAAAACTATGAAATTTATCTTTTTTTTCGGTTATTATTTTTAATTTAATTTTAATTTATTTATTTGTTTCAGGCATCTAGGCCCATACAATATATACCTTACAGACTAACATACATATTTAAAATTACATTTCTAAAACTATTTAACTAGTTTACACGTAGGTATTGAATGCGGCGACGTGTTGCGCAATGCAGCGTCCGGTATCCGACCGCGAAACCGTCGGAACAAGACACCCTTCGGCCAAAAGTCTTCTTTCATGAAGGTCGACAGATGTTCGGTCGGTGCCCTCACCACAAATGAATTGAAGTTCACATTGTGGCGGGACTCCAACCGCTCGACTCTCAGATTGAACTTGGTCTTCACTCTGATGTACTCCACGATATCATCAGATTTCGTGCTGTAGTGCAAGCGGGACACGTACAGCAGCGTTGTCGGGATGGCCGGACGAAGCAGGTGGTTGTGTCCGGTCGGGGCGGTGCCGCACAGGTTACGGCGAGTGGGCTTTCTCTTCCTTTCCACCTTCTTGAAGCCGTCCTTGTCACACTCTCCGTCCAGTCTCCGTGGAGGTGGTTTGGAGACCGGCTGGCGTTGTTTTCTTCCCTCAATTGTTTCCCGCTGGAGTTGTTGAACAGCGGGTCCGTTAGCAGCGGTGACTGCAGCGTAAGCACGTTGAGGGGTCGACGTGCTCACGCGTGACGTCTCCGCCGGGGCGGAGGGCCGGGCGGCGGGGCGCGGTGCATCGCACGCGGCGTCGGCGACCGGTGACGCATACGCCGATGCCGGCGCCGAGTCAATGCTGCCGACGGTAGCATTTTGCGCCCCACGACGAGTGTTAACGTAGGAGGCCTCGGTTGACCTACTTACCGAAGCAGTGTTGCTTAACAACATAACTTGGGCTCGCAAATCACCGATGGTGTTTTCCGAGGCTTCTAGCTTACTCTGTACTTCGGCCAAGGATGCTTTTAGGGAAATGATGTCCTTAAGCAGCCTGGTGACGTCGACGTGGTCGAATGTGACGGGGGGCAGCTTGTGCAGCTCCTTCGCCACGAATGTTGGCACGTCGTCAGGATCGGTCTCCTTCAACCGGGTTATAATGTCTTGGAGACTCTTCTCACCCCCATCCCTCCGGCGAGATGGCATATCGTCGGCTTTGCCGATGCTCTGGAACAGCAGCGCCTTGGCACTACGAATCTCAGCTTCGTTGAAGTTTGATTTGCAGATTTGCACGATGCTGACTTCGTCCATGGTGTCAATGGCATTTTGAATGAATGCCAACACTTCGTTCACTATTATTCGCTCGGAGCCCATAGTGTATGACGCGCAGCGGCTAATGCCGCGCGAAACGTGAAATTAAATAATTCTCACTAATGCAATAGTGCACGACCGTTTCCGAGCGCGCATTGCCAATTATTATGTATTAATAATTGGCATTTGAAGTCATTGGCAGGAAAAAGAGAGGAATGGAAAATACTCCACCGACAAGAGCGCAGCTCTTAAATTTAAGAGAGAGAGTTAATAATTAACAACTGTCTTTACACATTTTAGTACATTTATTAAAAGTAAGGTGTACCTAATTATTAATAATGTGCGGTAAAAGTACAAATTAATTAATCACTTTAACCTTTAATCATGGTAATTATTAATAATTGTTGGTAATTATTAATAATTGAAAATTATTAACATTTACCGTAACATAAACAGAACGAAAAACAGTTACCAGGTTTATTTTAATATTAACTATATCTAGGTATGTTACAAGCACTCGCCTAGTAAAGGGCCGAGACTGCCGAGCTGGCTATCTTAACTCTAATCGCAGGAGCAAAACAATGCTGAAACATTGTTATAATGGCGGTTAAGATAACTAACCAGCCGGACTTAGAACAAGTTTTGGGACACAATGTGTACCTCCAGGTATCGAATCCGGGACCTCTAGACCTGATATCGGCGTTGTTACCACTGGATCACAGAGTCGTTTGGTAACTCTTTTCGATATGAATCTTTCCTTTCCATTTAACTTTATTTCTGGCTTGTAAGTACTAGCCGTGCTTAACTCTATGATCAGATAAAGTCCTTAATTTGTGCCATTTTCACGGTTTGAGACTGTTCTTATGACAGTTTTTAGTGCGCGTTCAGACGGGATCCATCATTGACGTGACGATTCCTCTAAAAACACGATACGCCACGACGGGACTTTCATACTGCGTACGGAATCGTGTTTTTTCAAGAATCCTCAAAAACTGAAACGGAACATCGAAACATGATTTTAGACGATCGTGATTTGAATCACTCGTCGTACGAGTGGTTAGGCGAACGGGGAGGCGATCAGGCGTAAAGCGACCTTGGGTCGCTTTTCGCTTGAGCCTCGCGCGCTCGCGTTGGGAGGCGGTATTACAAGCGAAAAGCGAAGCTATGTATACGTATATATAACTCAAACGTTGCACAAAAATCAGTAGAAACTTCGAGACGAGTGAATCAAAAATAGTGCTCCAGGACAGTCGTAATATGAAAAATATGTCAAATTATCTGCGAGTTAAGCTATCCAGAACTTATCTTTTGGTGGTTTTATATTACAGTGTGAACACGGCATCTAAAAACCATTGCCGCCGACGACGCCGCCGTAAAAAAACAACGAATCGTGAAAAAATAGGATACGTCAAAAAACACAAATCGACCTCGTGTGAACGCACACTTAAACATCAAAACCATAACTTTAAAATAAATAAAACGCTATTATTACATAAGCGTTCCCTAATAGTAAAAATGTAAACAATTTACACAATGTTTAACAACCGGAAGACATGGCAATTCGCGGGTTGTTGAGTTTTAATCGCACGAGTTGTTGAGCAATGTTAAAGTAATATACGATAATGTACGAGGTGGCGCTGTACGCACGTATTATCTATCTACACCATGATGATTAAAAACATGATTGGTTTTTACCGGTCAGGCCCCGAGTAATGAGACACAATTGATATTCCATTGTTCTCACCCTGTCTGATGCTTATACCGGTGATGTAAGTAACATCATGTTACCCACTAGACTAGCAGGACACCGCAGACTTTGCTAGCAGGACACCGGTGTATAGATCTATAGATAGATCTATACACCGGTGTCCTGCTAGCAAATGACAAATTAACCGTCTCTGTGGTCTAGTGGGTAACATCACCGGTATAAGCATCAGACCCACAGGGTCCTGGGTTCGAAGCCCAGTGGGGGTACATACACGGCTATTTTTAAGCAATATATATTTTTTAAATTCGACTTAGAATCGGTAAGTGAACAACTTTCTCCTAAAAAAATGGGTCTAAATACGGGAACAATTTTTGGACTTCCCATACTAAATCGATCACGTGATCAGTCTGATTTGTATGAAGAGTGGAAAAAAAAAATATATTTCGACCCATGTTTCTAGGAGAAAGATGTTTGATTCTGTCTGAGTCAAACTTAAAATTTTTAGATATTGTTTAAAAACAGCCGTGTATATTGTATTCTGTTTCGTTGGTGATAGGACTTGTTGTAAGTCTGCCTGGCTAGCCACCACCATCTTAACTAAGTCTGATGCCATAACATAACAAGAAGCACGCTTATCGTTATTTATATCAGGTATGATGAGTGCTAAAGCAAAGGATCTCATCAGCGTTCGTAAACAAAAAGAAAAGTACAAAAAGTGGCGAGGTTTCGAAATATGGCGAAGATAGAGCCAAGCCACATCACTGCGTTGCCGTTGCGGTGTCGCGACGTCGCACAACGCATCGCAAAATTTTCAGATGAGCTGGCAAACCAGCGCGCGTTGATATTTTTTGCGTTGCGACGTCGTAAAGTCGTAAAGCGTTGTGGCCGGGGTCTAACACGGACCAAAAATTTTTCCGAAAATTATCATAACTGTATGGCAGATCGGTGGAGTGGGATTTCTAAAAGGGAAGCCGATAATAATCGGTTTGTATGGACCCTTGCCATTGACTGCATTAAAAAGCTAACAGCTAACGCATTCTATTTTTTTTCGCTCCTAGTCCAGCAAATAGGAGAATTTATTTATGATTTTTAAGTTTTGTGCATTTGTCAATGCTATTTTTATAGTTACTATTTACCTAGTGATAAATATGCTGCTGCTCTGCTCTGAGAGAGTGGGATACCCAAAGGTCGCAGGTTCGAGTCCTGTCTGAGAATAACTTGAGGCCGAGTCGACATTTTCTAACATTTTTCTATAAAAAAAAGATTCATAAGGGAGAATAATAAGCGCCTAACTAAATTTCGGGTTGGCTAAGTACCTATGCTACTGTGTCTCCACAAGATTAAACGTCACAGTTTAGAGATAAACAGAGCAGAAATGAGCATTGTTATAATTACATCACCAAATTTTTTTGCGTAAATATTGCATGTGGGGAACGGAGTACATATGAGTAGGTATAATAATAATATTCATATGATGAACATTTGAGTTTGACCTGTGTCTGGGAATTTAATTAAGTCACCGTGCATTGATATGTATATGTCACCGTCTTTTCGCAAGAACCGATTGTTTGTAAATAATCGAGTACATTTATAAACTGCCGAATTATTGTAAACAGGCCGTACAGTTTGCAATAAAACATATAATTTTTCGTTTATTCATAAATAATCATTATCCAACTGTCAGTTTATAAAAAAAACTAAGTATTTCAGCACCGTTTGATTGTGAACGAACGCACCAATCGCAGTGTACAATTACCCGTAGGTTACCCTATACGTGTTATTGTACGCGGTCATCTCATTGGCCCATGAATTGGTAGAACCGGATACTAAAGTTTTGTTCATCAACAAATTCAGAGTTATTAATAAATGACCAAACAGTGTTACTTTGGTACTGTGGTTTGGTCATTTATTGCTTCGCCCGCAGGCTCCGCTTCACTCATTATCAATGAATTTTCACTTTGTGTGAAAGCCGTTGTACAAGCCGATAAAAACTCGTATTTCAACCAATCAGCGCGAAGCATGCTTTTCGTCACACGCATACGTACAATACAACGAAGAGATTTATGTTTTTTTTCACTGCTATTACAGCACTTATGATAAATTTTAAATATAAAAATATTGGAAAAGATCAACTCGGTCAAAAGTGAATTATCAGACGGGACTCGAACCCACGACCTTTGGAAATACGGTCCAATGCTCTAACCACTGAGCTACCGCGACTTACTTACGAAGAGATACTGATTATTTATAAATCACCGAAAAGTCATTCGTTTTTTAACCGACTTCAAAAAAAGGAGGAGGTTCTCAAGTCGACTGTATTTTTTTTTAAATTTTTTTTATGTATGTTTAGACAGATTTTTATAATTTTTATAATTCTTTTTTCATCTGAAAGAAAATGGTTTATGTGTGGTCCCATATAATTTTTACGAAGATCTGGCTAGTAGTTTTTTCATAATCCTGAAAAATATCAATCACCTTTTGGCAAGTAGTCGTATACCTAGTGACATCATTGTTGTGTATGGGCTGATTTTTAGTGTAAGTAACGGCACATAATGTAACAAAAAAATCTGAAAGAAAAACATTTTATAAAAAAAAAACAAACCGACTTCAAAAAGTAAAAAATAAAACTTTTGGAGTCGGTGCTAGTTAGCTAAGGCCAAAAAAAATATAGTTAATAGAAGTGCAATGTAGAATGCTTTAGCTGGCACCGACTCCAAAAGTTTTATTTTTTACTTTTTGAAGTCGGTTGGTTTTTTTTTATAAAATGTTTTTTATAGCAATCCAAATGACGTTTACAATAATTCAACGGTTTCTAAATGCCCTCGATTATTTACAAACAATCGGTTCTTGCAAAAAGACGGTGACATATACATAGACAGATGTACTTATGTCTAAACATTCCTCAGCTGGTTCTGACATCCATAACAAGTTAATTCGAACTGTTGTCTAATATTTATTAGTAAGGTTAGGCTAGAGGTGTGCACTAAACTTAAGAATCGCCTAGGGCTATTTGTATATTTCTTAATCTTAATAAAAAAATGCTTTGCACTATGACGTTCTTAAAATCCACTAAGGCAAGTCTTCACTTACGGGCCCAATACGCCTAAAGCAAGCTATTCTTATTTTTTTTTAAATACTTAGATAAGAATAGCCTTAGGCGATTCTTAGGTTTAGTGCAATGTGTCAATCTTTTATTGGGCATGCGAAAATTGGGACAATGGTCCCTTTTATAGACCAACCATTATTTAATTCCAATAAGGGGACCGCAAAAACAATTGTCGGCTGATCGCTAAATTTCAGTTTGAAAATGGCACGAAATGATGAAATTCAACAAAAAAATATGAGGGTGAAAGCTTTTGGTGGCTATTTTAGTTGAGCGATAGCAGACTATCAACTCCCAATCAGTATTGACAAGCTCAAATCAGTGCAATAACGTACGACACAAATCTGTATGTAAGAACTGCAAAATATTTAGTGACCAAGAAACACGGTTCTGCACTTCTTCCCGATAAGATGGCATCAGTTCAGTGCGCGTGACGGCTGTCGCATCTGCGCGTACGCAGGTAAAAGTGTTACGCAACGACGTACGACACAATGGCACTTCTGGTGTTTGCCCATGCGATTGTTCACGGGCATGGCTCGGAACGCCCCGTATAAAGCATATATTACAGATGCTGGGCGACCAGTGACGTTCAAGAAACTGACAAGATGAGAGCAGAGACTCTGGTTGTCGTAGCCTGCTTTTTAGCAGCAAAGGCTGATTATGGGAGCGATGGGTAAGATGTTTGAAATTATCAAGTTCGAATCGAAATCCACTTCAACCCCATAAAGAATAAAATAGTTAATGATTTATATGAGTAAGACATATTAAATTATAGATTTCATTTAGTACCTCTAAATTTGATACATCTGCGATAAAAGAGGAACTGATATTTTTTTAGAAAGCTTTTAATTTCATTTTTATTCCTATGTATTTTAGGTACTTATTTATTTTTATTAAGTACCTATAAGTACAGCAAAAAAGAAGTTAATTTTGATTCTGTACCAGGAATAGCTTTGATTTCAGAGGTTTCCTGCCTAGCGCTGGGTATCGCACGGAAGATCAGTTGGCAGAGCCCTCAGCGAGGGTCGAGAAGGGAGACAGAGACAGCCAACCAGAAAGAACGCAGAGATTCGGAATATCATCTTATGGAAGTACTGGCGCGCAAGTAAGTTATCAAACACGGATACATATAGATTTTAAAGGAAACCATAAATGACAAAGATGAGGGAATAGTTATTTGTTATGCAAGGCTGGAAAGTTGGCTATTTAGCGGCGAGTTGCCTCTATTGAAAACTGAGCAAGTGAAGGATTCTAGGGTTGAAATCAGGATTCAAAGATTGAATTTCTGAGCGAATCGAGGATTTCAAAGGTACAAGACGCTAAAAACTTTTCTGCCGAGCGCAACATACAATTTTTCACCTCCCAACAGCGAGGAACATTTCCGGTAAAAAAATCTTTAAACAAAATTTAATCTAAATATACCTTATTCTCGTTGTTTTTATAATATAAAAAACTAAAATAATAAAAACGGGAGTATTATAGTTAATTCAAAGTTATTTAAAGTATGAATATATTGTTACTTATTAATAAGAATAAAAACGATTCCGTAAATGTTGACACTGACATGAGGTACAAGACAAAGACAATTTAAAAATAAAGATTTATGTCACAGTCCGAAATCCAATTATAGGTTGTGAAATCTCACCCAGCCTAATATAAAATTCTTATATCAAATAGTTTAATCTTATTGTTATTGTTTTTTATGATTCAATGAACTAAAATAATATAATAAAACCAAAATGGAGTATTATAATTAATTTAAAGCTATTTAAAATCAAGTCAATAGGGCGATTCGGAACGCATTAACACATATTTTTAGGTATTAATTTTACTTGACGTTGGCGAATGTACAAACTGTACGAGCCAGAAAAAAAAAAAGAAAAAAGGTATTAATTAAAAAAAAGTACTTTGCCGCGCTAGGCCGCAAAAAGAGACAAAACCTCCTTTTCAGAGCGTGTGAGGTGAAAAAGAAATTACTCACGGGCCTTCCCTATTTCACGTATAGACCTTTATCCTATTTACCATTTTATTTTGCGTCTGAAAAGGTAGCTTGGATTTCTTAAGAAGCCTGCCTCTTTTGGGGTTTTGGGAAAAGAGGTGGTTTAGTTTGGTTCGTATTATGTTAAAAATTATGAAGACAACTAGGAAGTTATTTTAATACTTACTAGATTCCGCCCGCGGTTTTACCCGCGTGGTTCCCGTTCCCGTGGGAATATTAGGATAAAATGTAGCCCATATTACTCTCAGTCTTTTAAAATAACTCTTTGGCAAAAATCAAGTTGATTGGTTGCTAAGTTACAGCTTCAAGAAAGGACAAACAAACACACTTTCGCATTTATAATATTAGTTAGGATTAGGATTATGAAGAGAATATGATCCCGATATCCCGACATTAATTTGTAATAATTGTTACATATTTTTAAAACGTTGGTCCTTCGAGCCGGATTTTACAAAACTTGATAATTTCCTTCAGGGTGGATACGGTGGGTCTGCGCCTGGTCTCTACGGGCCAGTGAAAATAGATCTTGGCGGCGTACTAATAGGGTCTATTTTAGGCTTTGGAGCGGTCATAATTCTCCCTAAAATAATCAACGCCCTGTCCTACAGCTATGGAGGCGGATATGGTCGGAGTAAGTGAACCTTATATCCTTTTGATAATAGTTTTTTTTTACAAATAATTATAATACTAATATTTCAATGTCGGACACAACACTCGAATGAGAAGATTGAATACTTATGTCTTTTATAACTCTGTTTAGATAGAGAATATTACCAGTTGTTTAAGCTGTATCCTAAATAAGAAAAACCACCATAATAAAATATTTCATGAATACGTATCACTTGTTCATTTGTAGCTCCTTTGAGGTTACGTAAATTCCAGTAAAGCTCAAATATTATAACTTACTAACACATATTTCGTTCTCTTATCTTCCAGGTGTAGAAACGGACATGTCTCAATTGTCCGAAATGCTGAACAAGCTAGATGACACTTTGAGCCGGTACAACATAGACTCGAGCGCATGCATGCAACGGCTGGCATGCTCCTACGTGCAACTCGCCAATGAGAACATGGTCACTGGCAATGCGACTGACTTCGATGCGCTTCTCTCGTCACTGTCCTCGTAAGCATTGTAAAATGATTACCACTTCCATAGACTTACAATTACAAGCTGTGGAACTGCAGACATACACTCGAGCGCGTGCATGCAATGGTTGGCATGCTCTTACGTGCAACTCTTCAATATGAGAACATGATTACTGTACTGTAATGTTCGAGGTACGGTCAGCCAGAACGCGGCTGACTTTGATGCGCTTTTCTGCAACTGGTATACGCTAAAATTAATTTAGTAGATTGAAACCTAAATTGTCGTCACAAATTATTTCCTTAGCACGACTAGCAAATTTGCAACATGCTGGCGTGGCTGTGCAGCGCCATTTTTTTACAGTTGAGTGAGCCTCTTTAATTGATGATGATGGTTTATATTATTTTTCAGTAACTCCCTGATCCGTCGCATGCTGGACGGGACGTCCATCTTCGAGGCCGTCTCAGCGGGTCGCTCGCTAGACACCGACTGCCAGGTGCAGTACCCAAAGTGCAAGCTCGACAAGAAGACGGTGGTCAAAATGATCACGCAACTGGTGCCCTCTTAAATTTTAGTACTAATAATTTGTTTTGAATAAAACCGTTTTTGTAATGACATGGTATTTTTTGTGATTCAAACTTTAGGGTCTGCTACGCATTACACTTCGTTTTTCTTAATTATTATAACGAATCCCTAAGGAAATCAAGTTCTTATACCTAGGTTAACTTGTAGGTATGTATGAAAGGTAATTTATGGAGAAGCGAGGTATTTCAAATTGATTAATAATAAAAATGAGGGGAGTGTAGGTGCTTTGCGTGCTTCTCATTAATGAAGAATTAATGAGAAGCATGATGATGAATGATGATTTTTTTAACACTAAAAAATTATCTCTATTTTGTATCTACAATTTAACACAAAATATAAAAGGGTAAGTAAATAAATTAGCAAATTGAATACAAATTTAACAATTTATTTAATTAAAGTCAACACCAAAACCTATCTACATAGTCTGATATGCACGAAACTCAATTCCCAAAAGAAAACCGCTGGAAATCGTTCCGATTCCATTCGTTGGCGTGTTCAAACTGTACCTACATCTATCATAACATAACTCGTTCAGCGAGGGACAAATATAGCGCCTTACGGGACAATACACAGCCCTTCTTAAAATGAGACTAGAGTAGACAACGCAAATTATATCATTATAGACAGACCACGAGGCACACAGAGTCATAAAAAGTGGGAATGGCGTAGCGCATTATGCAAATTTTTCTGTATCAGGGCCCAGGCCCCTACCGCGTAAAAAATATGGGTATGAACATGGGCTTCATTTGACAGTTAAATGACCATATAAGGTAATTTTATGAGCTTCAACTGTCAAATGAAGCCCATATCCATATTTTTTACGCGATAGGGGGCAGATCGAGAGGTCTCCAGTACATATTGTATTCGGTTCGGTTAGGTTACGACGAGTTCTAAGTCCGCCTGGCTGGCTACCACCATCATATCTGTTCTTTTTATGAACGATGGGGAGTCTATTATCCTTCATCATACGTATAGCCTTATTGCTCGTACGTAGGCACTCTTGCACGAACCACAGACAAGTTTTACGACTCCAAGTGCCAAAACGATCAGTCGGATAGGCCAGATTATAATATGTTGAACAGATTAAAACACATTGTTGAATCGAGATAGCAATATACCTACACTTGCCTATTCATAAACAGTATTATATGCAATAAACGATGATGGTGTGTGTGTAAGGTTGATTACACATAATAGTAAACGAAAACGTTACATAAGCACACAATATAACCCGTTTATGATTAGGGACAATATTTCCACATTTTTGTTAGAACTCTGTAGGTACTTATCGTAACATAAAAGTGTGTAAATTCTTTAATAACTTTAAAACTCAATTGGTATTATAATACAATAGAATACACGATTATTTTATTAAACGTGTACATTAGAACCACGATCGCCTTATTCAAAAACGAAAAGTTTTATCTATTTAACAAGTAATTATTAAAATAAATTTAAACTATAAGCTCATAAGGTCTACATTTGCACGCTTACAATTACGGCCGTTACATTTATCCCTTGCTTCCATAATAAATCTAAGGTGTTAAATACAAATTATGCATTGAGCATTTCATATTACATTGCTGGTCTGGTTTCCAGTGATCATTTAGCTCATGTCGTTTAATTGTATTGAGTAAGCGAGTACAAAAAAGGCTGCATGATCTAAATTGACAGCGTAGTATTGACGTATCAGGAGGCGGGACGTAGTCTCACCATTAGTTTCAGTCCAAATCAAAATAATCTTTAAAAGCAAGTCCATAAGATTTATGTCCAAAATGATCTTTAAAACGCAGTCTATTACATTTAATTGCAGAGTATTTGCGTGTTTTTGAACTATCAACGTTAAGTACTCAGTAATTAAGCTTAAGTTCACCTTCCATTAAACTTTCTAGCATTTAAGCGTAGCGTATACTCATTGTGTCAGGTATTTTCACCTCTAAACATATTGACATACAGATTACAATCTTTAACCATTTGAGGTGATTTCACTTCAATCTGTTAGTTTTGGCTAATAATTCACTGGTAACAATTAAAGCATAACATTTATTCGTTGACATTAAAGGTCAAATTACAATAACACACAGTTTGCCAGTTTTCGACCTGTGATATTGAAAAGGGATATCCGTTCCAAATACGTTTTTGAAGTATCTAAATAATACTTACAGATGATCGTTCAGTCCAGCCTCCTTTACATTTTAAATGCGTTGTCTTAGTTGGATTCGATAAAAATACAATATCTTTCAAAGCACCTAATTTTGTTAAAGGCATAATGCATTTACAGTCTTAGAAATAGTTATTATTGCTTTTTGGAAACTTATCCTTTAATGATCGACAGTAACAGTATGGCATTACACAGAAGAGACTTTTGTCCGCCCAAGTCACGTTTTATCTATAAGGAAATAGAGTTAAAATTGTACTTGTAGAAAAAAAATACCGGAATATGCATGCACTAAAGATTATTTCGCTACTTCAGCGAGCAAAAAGTGGTCTGCGTAAGTCATAAATGTGCTGTTAGCTATGTACTTGTAATATTTCGATGAGACATTCTAAATAATGTCAAGTTGATCTTCAACAATTTCCACTTAATGATTGTATATTCCATATTTTTTTATCCGTTCAAACATGATGAAACAAAATATTTGCGTATATAAACTAAACATCGTCATTGTCTTATTATAAGCCAATAAAAATCAGCATAGTTAATAAAAGGTATATTTCATTGTTGCATTGCATGCCAATTCGAACCGTTAAAAACGACGAATATCTTTTCAAAAGATTTGGATTTTTTATTGTTAACCCTGTAGGTACAAAATACTGATTCAGTATTAATAGAATAAAAAATTTTGTTACTTTATTTTTATCGAAATTAAATCGAAACTAATATATAAGAACTAAACAGTATTAATTTGCACATTTAAAAGTTGCTATTGAATTACATAAAGTATTATGATTTTATCACTATTAAGTTCTACTTTAGTTGTCTTTTTTTAAATAGCTTCAGCCCAACCGAGATAAAAATCTCATAATAACAACATGAAAATTTTGGCATCCACTTTCTTCACAATCAATTTTCAACTATCATAGCGTGTATTTAAAGTAAAATTTCGTTGTAATTAAAATGCACTGAGATTTCATAACGGCAAGAAGGTCAGAAAAGGGACGTGTCTTGTGTACAAATCTAATTCTTATTTATGGAAAAATACGAGTTTTAAATGGCAAAGTAAAGGTAGACGTCGTTGTACGAATCAAAGTTATTTTATAAAGTTTTTGTTTATGGTTCGTTTGAGATGATTGAATGGAGCTTTCTGTCATTTGAAATCTCACACAATATTTAGTTTTATTATGTTCGTACTAACTGGGGGTCTACATACTGTAATGCGGTTCATTTTAGGTTATTTTCAGGCAGTAGGAGTGAGATGCCGCTATACGCGCCGTATGGCAGGCATCCCACTCTCACAACCTAAAATGAATCGCATTAGAGTTGATGGTAAGGCCCCTGGAGCTCTATTTTTGATTTACGCGTTTCGAGGATTCTACTGATTTTCGTGCGACGTTTGAGTTTAAGTATTCCGTAATAGCGACTTTGCATGTATATACATAGCTTCGCTTTTCGCCTGTAGTACCGCCTCCCAACACAAGCGCGCGACGGGCAAAGCGAAAAGCTTGCTATGTCTACGCTTGCAAGGTCGCTAATCGCCTGATAGCCTCCTCGTTCGCCTCGCCACTCGCGCAACGAGTGATTCAAAAATAGAGGTCCTGTACTTGTTTATAAAAATTGTTCTAAACATCTTAACAACCGAATCGAAAAAAGAAAAGGAAACAAAAACGTATCCTGTTATTAGTACATAAGTCAGCATTACAAGTGTTCACTAGTTTTTTTAGCACTAGCGTCCGCCCGCAGTTCCACCCGCGTGGTTAATGTTCCCGTGGGAATATCGGGATAAAAAGTAGCCTATGTTATTCTCCGGCTTTTCAACTCTATGCCATAAAATCAAGTCCATCGGTTGCTTAGGTAGGGCGTGAAGGAAGGACAAACAAACACACTTTCGATTTATAATTTTAGTTAGGATCATTTATAATAGGCTATTTGACAGGTTTTGAAAATCCATTTTTATATTATGTAGTGGAGTTTAAGGAACCCAGTAAAAGTTGATTTTTTTAATTCTGGTACATATTTGCTGAAAAATATCAAATTAAAAATTCAATATTTAAATAGCGCGCCAAAACGCTACTTTGACAATATAGCGCAGCAATGGGTTCGGTGACGTCACTTGCCTGTATTCTGCATATCATCCACATACGTAGGCAAACGAGGTTTACAAGCAGGTGACGTCATTATAAGCTCGATGAATCAGGAGCGTTTTGTGTCACGTGACAAAACGTTTAAAAAATGCATTTTTATTTACGGATTTTTAAATAAATTTACAATTATTTTCAACTTACGTTAGTAAAAAACCATTTTTAAACTCATAATTTATACTGATAACAGTAATTGACACTTTATTTTTCGCATTGTCAAATAGCCTATTGACATGATAATGATGAAACAACTTTTATTGTAAGGTTTCATTGATTTGAGAGAGAAGTGGAAAACTACGCTGCAATGCAGGGAAAATCAAGTTATTAATTAGTTATTTAGTTTACCTATTTTCTATTAAAACGTTTCGACTTTACGACTCTACTATAAAATCTGTTTATTTAAGTGTTTCAATCAAACGCGCTATATTTCCACGAACTAAGTTGTAATTGTTCGTATTTTTTGGTTTTTTAGGGGTTTTTTGATTTTCCCGATGTTTCGGCACCTTTACAGCTGCCGTGGTCACGGGATGACTGACACGGGATTTATTTCAATGAACAGTGCGCGCCAAAACATAAGATGTACGTATGTTTCAATCAGTTAACAGCGTCCTCTAGTTGTACCATCAAGTCAATAATAATTTTGATCTTTTTAACAATTGGCTCAGCGGCAATTGATTATATAGACTAAGTAAAAAGATAGAGTGAATCCAGCTCATTACATAGATTATATAAGTACGAGTTAGGCAATTTATTAGGCTGTGGTCATTCCATGGTGGTAACTTACTCAAGTAATGTAGAATAAATGCGGTGTACGTCAATCTAATTTTCAGGTTCATAAATAAACTCATAATATATACAGTAATCTTAAAAAGAATCTTTGACATCAACGTGTGATGTAAAAAGTGACGAAATAAAAATTTGTTCTAATATATAAAAAAAAAGAAAACAAAATAATTATGGCATAATTGCAAGATCGTTTTCCGATGAGCGCAAGTAATTTTACTAAAAATGCTTTGTTTCAAGCTCCCAAAATACTTGCCAGCTACTCCGAACCGTTATACTAAGTAGTATTAAGGTTTTTTTAAATATCCCATGTAATACCAATTCAATTTAACTGTGCTATTAATTATATTCAAAATTCCAGTTGATTTTTATATTTGGGGATAGTATTACGGCCCGTGTTGCCATATCGCTGGTAAGAAAATAACCTCGCAGTTGCAACATTGTAAATAATAATGACAATTACATAATATACCTAAGACTTAAAGCTAGAATGTACAAGTAGTTAGCGTTAGCTACAATTTGTTTCCCACAAAGCCTGAGGGAAAGGAAACAAGACTGTACAGATGTTCACATGACGAGTCAGTTAAGTCTTTTTTTTATAAGTGTTGCCAGATCGGTAAAATGTAATACTTCTAAATAATATTTACAGATTGGATTAAAAGCAGATGCAAGCATTTGTAAAAAATGCTTTTATCGCGCCATATTTTAGTTTATTGGTAATCAGAGGTGCGTCTTAATAAAATCGCTTTAAAACAACAGAAAACGAGTGAGCCCGACTTGCTTCGTCTGTACATATAATAATTTGTGAAGACTTTCTACCACAGACGACATAGCTTTACAGACAAGAGTTTTAATACACGTCGCATCTTGTTTAAAATTTTCTCAATTATTTTTTGGTGTGGCAAGTATAAAAAAAAAAAATGCTTTTATAATGCGGTATCTACAACGCTATATAGTCTGTGCTTTCCCAAAGGCGTACAGTATTGTCGTAGAAAAATATGCGTAGGAAGATCTTCCATTAACCTTTAAGGTACCTCCCCCAAATTGACTGCACTAACCTTAAAACTCAGTGTTGAGCATTTTGTGTGACTTATTGCAAGCTTATTTTCTATGACCTCTGTAGAGCTAATTGGTGGTTCTGATAAGTGAACAGTAAGGTGACAATATTTTTTTTAATCAGCTGTTTCTACCTATGCAACGATAGTGTGCAGGTTGGTACAGGCATACAGTAATGTTCTTAGTAAATTCTAATTACAAATTGTAAAAGTGGAGAGTAAAAAAACATTTCAGTTTATCTTCTAGTTCATGTACCGTAATTTCCTATTAGAACTTAAAAATAAAACATAATTTATCTACCAAAAACCAGCGTCTGTAATTTGTATAAAACATTTTAAAGCACCTTACTATCCACTGTTACCGGAAGTTTATCCGCCATCATGGTGAAAGCGTTTGACGACAAAATGGAGGATGGTACGTCCCTTCCGCTTCCGGGCGAAGCGCGGATGTGAGCGCGATCATTGACAGAGCAGATTAAAGAACGAATTCGCGTATGCCATTGGTTTGACGTCCGGGTGCGGCTAAAATGAGAAAAGTTTAAACTTATTACTTGAACTGTAGAACTGAACTCCTCCATTTGAATCTTATCAATCACTTTAGCTAGATTCTTAAGTCTTATTTTAACTTAACGTGTAAACTTTAGATTCAAAATTTGTCATATTGTGAATTTTGACAGTTCATTAGGCTGTGTTGATTGGTGCGGTCAACAGAAACTACGGTTTCTACAAAATGTTAAATTTCTACAGACAAATCTATACTCAACTGCATATGTTTTAAAGTCCAAAATCGATTGGAGAAAAACAGATAGTGTAAAGGCGTAGCTGCTGTTGACAGTACAAGATGTGTCTTGAAACTAACCATCTTATTTAACAGCCGTTTTAAATATCATCTTATCATAGTTAAGTTAGTAAGCGATTGAGTGTGTGAAAAATAATTTTTTTTTTAAAAAACCTAATAAATTTCAGAAAAACTCTCATTTTATAATATTAAATTTTAATTTAGTTTTATAATACTAAAAAACAGTATGAAATGGAACCATAACAAATGATGAAAAGATATACATATATATATACAAATAAACTTACCACAGCCGCGTAGGTGGTGAAATTAGGCTTGAGATCCTTTCCATTCATTGTGATAAATGCGCCTAAGTTACCCATGGTATCACTGAAAAGAAGAAACGCCAGTTGCAGAGAAATTGTGTAAGAAAAGTCCTTTATTTTCAAAGGGGAATTTAGTTTTGTATATAGGTTGACGATTAAAATAAACTTTTACCCGTCTTAGCGTTTTTGAAAATTCCACCCCCAAAGAGGTGAAAAGGGGAGAGGTAATAATATTATAGATGCGAAAGAGACTGTATACATATCTGTCTGACTGTTTCTTTTCATGTTTAAATCGCAGAATTGATTTTAGTGAAAATTTTTTACACACTTTGAACTGTGGAGATGGACATAGAATACTTTTTATTCTGATAAATGCCACCACCACACGACATGCTAAGTCCGCGCAACCATAACCAACCGCGTTAACGAACTCCCTCGCGGACTAAGTCGCGGGCGGAAGGCTAGTTTCTTATAAGAGTGGTACAAAAAGGACTCACTGTGTGTCACATGGTCTTCTCAAGGAAGGCGTTGGTGACGTCAGACACTATATTTTTTTGTAAAAGTGCTGGTGTAAAAGTGGACTCACCGTAGTTGCTTATAATACAGTCAAGTTGTTTCTTCTCTGGGAAGGTGCTGGTGACGGCAGACTAAATATTTTTTCACAAGAACTATCATTTCTTTTGAGAGCTGTACCTATAAGGTGGACTCACCAATAGTTGGGCGCCGAGAACACAGTGATACACATCCCGTCATCAGCGACCTCGTACCCATCGTTCTTGATCTCGTGCCTGCTTGTAAAATACTCAAGTCGGTTCTTGTCAAGGAAGGCACAGCTTGACGTAAGGTCCTTTAATATCTTATGAGAGTTTCGTGGAAGAGGACTCACCAATAGTTGGGCGCCGAAAACACAGTGATACACTTCCCATCGTGCGTGACCTCTTACCCATCGTTCTTGACCCTGTGGCTGCGTATGATATAGTCGAGTTGGTCCCTCTCCAAGAAGACACTGATATCGTCAGGACCTATCATTTCTTATAAGAGTATAAAAGTGGACTTACCGTGGTTGCTTAAAATATAGTAGAGTCTGTTCTTCTCAAGGAAGGCGTTGGTGACGGCAGACTAAATAACTTTTCACAAGAATCCCTATCATTTCTTTTGAGAGTTGTACTTAAAGAAGTGGTGTCACCGATAGTTGGGCGCCGAGAACACAGTGATACACTTCCCGTCATGGGCAACCTCGTACCCATCGTTCTACCTTGTGGCTGCGTATGATGAAGTCGAGTCGGTTTTTCTCAAGAAAAGCACTGGTGCCTCAATATGGTCTACATATGAGAAAAGTATAATAGACTTACAGTATATACTTTATAGTTGGGCGCCAAGAACATAGTGATACGCTTCACGTGATTCTTGACCTCGTGGTTGCGAATGATGTAGTCGAATCGGTTCTTCTCAAGTAAAGCACTGGTGCTTCAATATGAGAGGTATCATATGCATGCACACACACACACACACACACACAATCTATTAAGATTGCATTTCACATTACTTACCTATAGCTTTTTACAAAAAAAAAAAAACTGCCTGTATTAAATTATCTTAATATTTGATTACTTAAGCTTAATACCTATTTGTCGCACGGAAGAGACTGAATCCTACAACACAGGGAATCCTAGTGTGGGAGCCAGTGCTTAACTACCCAATGTAATGTTTTTTGCATTAATAAAAAAATATTATTATTATTATTATATACTCACCAATAGTTGGGGGCCGAGAACACTAGGTTCTTCAAGAAATGCGCTACTCACATAAATTAGTCCACGAAGATAAGTAAGAGGTATAATAGACTCACCAATAGTTGGGTGCCGAGAACACAGTGATACACTTCCCGTCATGCGCGACCTCGTACCCATCGTTCTTGACCTCGTGGCTGCGTATGATGTAGTCGAGTCGATTCTTCTCCAAGAAAGCGCTGGTGACGTCAGGACCAAACTGACAACCAACGCCGCGTCTTGAAGGCGCTCGACCTGACATCGGTTGTGGATCTGACCAGAGCAACTCGCACATTATACCTGGAATAAAGAGAAAGTTTAATTATTTTACTGAATAATTTATAGTTTTAACGCGATTTATACTTTTCTGACGAAATCTGACGTGACGCGATAGAAAAGCTTCAGAACGGTAACGGTTTTAAACATTATTGTGTCGTGGCATGTTCTAATGCCTTCTGTTGTGTCGCATCAGAACCGATCCCGATCATGACAGATCTGACAGATCGAATCTGATTAATATTTCGTGATTAATAATATAAGAATTGTGGACGTGAGAACTCTCTGTGAGCTCCGTAACGTCATCGTTAGGGAACAGTCCAACCTGCATCACCAGAATTAGACTATTGATGAGTTCGTCCACCTACGTGAATAGAATCCACCACCTGGGAAGTGATCAACTATGTTATCTCGCTAGTGTACAACACTCACCGTTTTCTGGCGGCTGCTTGTTCCTGTTCACCTTCCTGATGTCATCCAGCGTGACGTCATCATTGGAGAACAGTTCTCCATGCATCACCCGACCACGACAATTGATACAGATATACATATAGATCCACCATCTGGAATATCTTCAATACTCACCGCCTTCTGGTGGCTGCTTGTTCCTGTCCACCTTCCTGATGTCGTCCAGCGTGACGTCATCATTAGAGAACAATCCTCCGTGCATCATTAGAACCCGGCTATTAATGCAGTGGGATCTGGGATATGTTTTGCATTGAAAGTCTTCAAGGGATGTGTACAACACTGATACTCCTCGAGCAGATTTTTCCTACCAATCTTTTTATGTCGTCCAGCGTGACGTTCTCGTTGGAGAACTGTGGTGTGTGTATCACCTAAATGCACACACTCACTCATAGTATATAATATGCTCATGGAGCACCTTATAAAGACATCTTAAATCGCAGTCAGTCGTATCATTTAAACGAACCCTGAACCTTATATTGCGGAACAAATCCCGTGCATCACCAGTACTAGGTCATTTTATAATTTACGCGTATCGATCCGTTATCTGGGATGTGTATCAACTATGTTACCTCGCTAGTGCACAACACTCGCCATCCACGGGTGGCTGCTTGATCCCGTCCACCTTCCTGATGTCATCCAACGTGACGTCATCATTACAGAACAGTCCTCCATGCATCACCAGAACCCGGCTATTGATGCAGTGTGCTAGAGGAAGCTAGTTGTACACCTCCGTGAATAGATCTGCCATCTCTGATGTATACCAGTACCTAAAGTTTTTGAACTGCTGTTTGTTTCTGTCCACCTTTTTGATGACGTCGAATATGACGACATCGTTGGAGACCAGCCTCGGTGAATCCCCAATACTCGGCTTTTTGTTTACCTACTTGTATGATCTACTATCTGGATCAGAACGTGTATCAACTATGTCATCTCGCTACACTCACCGTCTTCTGGCGGCTGCTTGTTCCTGTCCACCTTCCTGATGTCGTCCAGCGTGACGTCATCGTTGGAGAACAGTCCTCCATGCATCACCAGAACCCGGCTATTGATGCAGTGCGCTAGGGGAAGCCAGTTGTACACCTCCGTGAATAGATCCGCCATCTGGGATGTGTACTTGGATGTCACTTCGCCGCGGAATCCGTATACGCGGTTCATGTCTAGAGTTTCGTGGTTACCTGATGGTTATAAATTAGTTGAAATAACGAAGTTTAGTTTGTTTGTTGTCAGCAGAAATACGGAAGTACAAATTAACAATATTGTGTACTTGGATTTTTTTGTTAAACAATTTATTAGTTGGTTAGTTGGTATTTTGTGGGTAAGGGGATCCATTAATTACGTGAGGTGATTTTGACCATTTTTGCGGACAGTGGACGCCCCTTTATAAGTTATATAATTAGTCGTTATTAAAAGAAGTTTTGTTCGAAAGAATGCTATTCAAAACCTGAAATTAGAAGGGTTTTTTTTACAAACTATTATCAAATTTATCAACATACAAAATTAGAGTATAAGTAAAACATAATATTATAAAAAAAACCCTTCTAATTTCAGGTTTTGAATAGCATTCTTTCGAACAAAACTTCTTTTAATAACGACTAATTATATAACTTATAAAGGGGCGTCCACTGTCCGCAAAAATGGTCAAAATCACCTCACGTAATTAATGGATCCCCTTACCCACAAAATACCAACTAACCAACTAATAAAATGATATTATCATTAATCAATTTTCAATTATTAGAAGGCTAAGGGCCTATTTCACAATCTAAAGTAGCTTACTTGGTAGATGATTTGATATATTTTTCATATCACAGCTGTCAATCCATGTGCCAAGTAAGCTAATCAGAACTTACTTTTAGATTGTGAAACAGGCCCTTACACTTATGCAAAATATTTAAACTCACCTCTCGACATATAAAAGTGGTTAGGGTAAAGTAGTTTGAAGCTAAATAGTGTGAAGATACATTCCACGCTGAAAGACCCTCGGTCAACAAAGTCTCCATTGAACAAATATGGGTTAGTCTCCGAAGGCACACCGTTGAGTTTGAATATATTCATCAGGTCGTAGTACTGTCCGTGTATGTCTCCACAAACGGTGAACTTGGCATCGTCTGGCACCTTAATGTCAACTAGCGAAGGCTGTTTTTGTAAGTACGCTTTTACGTCTATTAGGATCTGGAATAGATATTGTAAATATATTTGTAATATTGCATTCGCAATGCTAATCTTTTAAGAAACTTATGTGGGTAAACTGTTTCGGTTTTTCGTAAAAACACAATCAACTGAAATCCTTATTGCCACATACTTGAAAAACCTGTTGAATCAATCAGCATCGGTTGTAAAGACCACACAGTTTTGTAACTAAGCATTCTCATCCTCACAGCATAGCTGTATAGATAGCATGGTGGATGGCGGAAAGGCATCCTTAAGCAGGATATACTGTCAATTGTATTTACCTATTCCATAATTGTATATGTCTTTACTTTTAATACTAACTTTGTATGCATATTTCTTGTGAAGCTTTTTCTGTTGTTTGTAGAATTCCATTAGTTCCGTGACAAATTTGATTGTCACCTTGCCATCTTCCAACGCAGGACCCTCGTATTCATCCTCTATGGCTGTGGAAATAAGAGCTTTTTTAGTTAATCAAGATTTACATACACTTAACTGATGTTTTAATGAGTACAGTCAACACATACACTGCGCTTTCGTTGAACACTGACAGAACCAACCGCACAGACTCATTCGACTGCACTTATCAACTACATCATTTATGTTGAATGAGATTATTATAACGAATTTATTGTTTGCATAATTTTATAGGTAGCTAAAGATAAAAATATGATAAAAACTTTATGGCTTATTAATTAAGCAATATGATTTAATTGATTATCAGTGATTGATATCATACAAATAGAATCACTAAACTAGCGGCGGCCAAGCGATAGTGCTGCGGGGCATCGCCGGCGCAGACAGGATCGCTTTGTATTGATATTACAAACATCCATCCAAACAACCTCACCAACTTTCAGATTTACAATATTATAATTATAATTATAATATAATATTATTATTATATTTATTCTAAAGGTTTTAATAATGATTTAGAACTTCAATCAATTAGAACATTAAAACGTAAGCCATTGAATTCTGAATTGTCTAGAGAAATTTATATAAGTCATAGTTGCCGTTGGTTGATTGTACAGTCGGGGAACTTCCCGGTGGACCAATAGAGTTCTTTTAGGGAGCTTTGTTTAAAAAGTTATAGATATATAGGATACGTCACAACTAATAGAATATTAAAAGGTATTTCATTTGAATACTAAATTATTTCTTTAACTTTAGTACTCTTCAAAAAAACGACTTTAGCGAGACTAATCAACAAATTGGCGAACTTGGCTTGTAGACACAGAATAATAAATTATGCTTATTTTAGTTTTTCTAAAATTACTCACTCATTGCATCTAAATTAATTGAATCTGCAATATTAACTTCTTTTTTGTCCACAGAAATGGCTTTTTCAAAGGCAATCTTTGTCACAATTTTGTTGCATTCAGTATACTTCATTTTAGCATCTTGGTCGTTTGGCCTAACTTTGGTTACCTGAAAGGAAAAAATTACAAAGTTGACTTTAAAGTTAGATTAACACATTCTGATTAGCACAGTCTGATTAACACATTCACTGACAGTAAAGGGCTAGTGTTAAATTTCTTTATTATATCACACACCTAAATCTAAGCAGAGACAGAAAAATCAAAGGTTTTGAGTGCTGTTTTGATATGTTAAATGTTTGATGAAGAATGGGATGAAAAAGAATGGGGAATAGGGTTTGGGCCCGATGGCACTGTTGCTACTTATACATTTCACTCTAAAGCTGCACCTTGGATGACCAACCCCGCAAGGGATTTATGGAGAAAGTGTATAACAACGCCTCATCTATATCAATACTAATATTATAAAGAGGAAAGATTTGATTGTTTGTTTGCATTATATAGGCTCCGAACTACTGAATGGATTTGGATGAAATTTGGTACACAGATAGTAGATAGCCTGTTTATGAACATAGACTACTTTATATCCTGACATTCCCACGGGAACAGAAATCTTAAATAAGCTTAATCTAAACCTTGGTCATAATAACAAGTAACATAGCTTTAAGTTATACTTATTGGTTTGATACAACATTTTATCGGCAGGAAAATTAATAATATAATTATGGTTTACTTTATTATTTACATTGATATAAAATAATATAAACTACTGTATTAGGCAATAATTACTTGAACAACTGGGGACTAACTGCATAATATTATAGCTATGTTTTTTTTTAAAAGTATATTTTGACATTTGAAATCCCTCTCTATTTATAGGTTTTTGTTGCTTATTCTGCTTAACATAACTAATTAGCAGTTGTTAAGTATTTGAAAGTTTTGTAGCTTCGTTAAATGCTTAAAATTTTACACATATTTGCAAACACTTGTACTTTCATTAAATTGATAAGGTTGAGCAAAAACTTGATTAACTTGTCGGGTTAGGAAAATGAGACAATAAATATTTCATTGTGAGACGCCAGTGGTCTTATGATCCTTGAGAGGTTAAATAATTTGCATGATTACAAATAATTGTTCTTTTGAGAATTTTTTGTAAATAAATTCTAAAAAGTCAATGTTTGTTGTTACTACAAATTAACTAAAGTAAAGTCAAGAAATGAGAATTTTTCCTTCGGACTTGTTCCTTAGTTTTTTGTCTCAAGCTATAGACATTGTATGAAGCAACCAATGAAAAAAGTAATATTGATAAGCCCCAGATATAGAAGTTTCAAAATAACTCTTTTGATGCTGTTTCTATTGTGTTTGGTTTTCTATGGCTGTAAATGACCTATAGAAATACTTTGGAAATAATATTTATGGTATTTCTTGAGTCATAAAGCTCACGAAAGGAGTACCAAATTCAATGAATGTTTGATTCAAAATCAGCCACTAAGTAAGAGAACTAAAAGACTATGACATAACATGATTATTACTCACATATTCAAAATCCTTAAGCGCTAATTTGTACTTCCCTAAAGACATGTGTGCCGCAGCCCTTCTGTAGTAAGCCTTGGTGTAGGACTTATCTAGTTCTATGGCTTTCGACGCATCGTTCAAGGCATAGCCGAAGTTCTCTAGTCGCTGGTTTGCTATACTCCTATTGGCGTAGAAGACAGCATTCTTGGGATTTTTTTCTATCGCCTTTGAGTAATATTCAATAGCAGTATTGTAATTTTGCTCTGAAAAAAGATTTGAGGTTATGTCTGTCAAATTGTATTTTCATTTCGATCGATATTCCCTAAATGCATTATTACATTAATTATTAAATATGCATGTCTTGGTTAATGATAATTGAAAGCATTTACTCACTTTTAAAGTATTCATTCGCTTCATTTTTGAACTTTTCTGCAGCCTCTACATCCTCTTGCGAGACAGGGCCGGTGATCTCTGGATTACTTGCCATTATTTAGCGCGCAATAACAACAGAAGAAGCAATTTCTGAGTATATTTAAAACATTAATCATAAGAATTAAGATATTTTACATTTAGATAAAGTACTAAATAGTAAAGTATCTGCAATTCATCAAAAATGAACTGAGTGAATGAATGTGCTGACCTGCTGACTGATTAGCGAATGAATGAAGTTATGAATGAATCACAATTGAATGAATTTTAATGAATGAAACTGTAATTTTACAGTGCGACACGACATTACAAGCATGAAGGTAGGTCAAGACGACAAGACAAGGCTTATTCACTACGGGACGTTGGCGGAATTTCTGTGGAAAACGGAAGAAGCCAAAACATAAAAAAACAAGGCTTATTTAAAATGAACGTGGCGAAAAAAGGCACTACTAGAACTCTAACATGAAACGTCATTTTTGACAGTTTTGCAGTGCCTCTGCTCTTGTTAACGTTATTATTATGCCTTGTTTGTTGCACGAGGAATAGGGATAATGCCTTTAATGAACGTGGCAAAAATAGGAACTAATACCGCAAACTTGTATTTACTTCAATATTGACAGTTACAGCGCCCCAGTCCACGTTCATTATGGCCCGTACAGTGGGTAGGGTTACCATGTCTCAGGATTTGTCCTGAGATCTCAGGATTTTTAGGCTTTTCTCTGGTTTCCGGCTGGATTTTTGAAATCTCAGGAAATCTCAGGACTTTTAGAAGTTCCAATAAAATAGAGTAACTACTTATAATATTTTTACAAAAACATTTTTTTCCGCACCAACAGCCCCTAGTTAAGTATATTAACGTTAGCTATACTATACCTATCACAGTTTTATAATCCATAAAACTGCCTTTTCCTGCGTAATCCGGTGAACCAATTTATTAAAAAAAAATTGATTAATAATTTGAACCTTAGAGGGAGGAGCCTTGTTGCACCTAGCGCCTAGTGACTTGGTTGCTGGGATACACGGTGTTTATTTGGATACACCCTAGGCGCCTAGCTAGAGCTACTCGCTAGGTGAGTCACAAGACCCTAGGCGCTAAGCAAGTCCCCTTCCTATGCGTTGCGGGCTAAATTCTAAATTATTTTAATTGCACAACGCGACATTAATTATTATAAAATCAATAATATTATTATTATGTTTTTGTTTTTCAACAAGAAATAAAAGAAAAAAAAAACGACTTCAAGAAGTAAAAAATAGTTATTTGTTATGCAAGGCTGGAAAGTTGGTTATTTAGCGGCGAGTTACCTCAATTTTAGAAAGCGAAGTAGCTCACGCAGTTATGTCACAGAAAAACGACAAATCACCAGGCCAAGACTATATTACCAATGAGATCATGAAAATAACATTACCAGATAACATTCAAAACTTGACTAAAATCTACAACTTAATTTTAGAATCGGAATGTATCCCAGCCCAATGGACAGTTAGCACCATTATCTTATTATACAAAAAAGGAGACAAAGACGATGTAGGAAACTACCGACCTATCAGTCTAATGTCAAATGTATATAAGGTGTTCTCAAAAATAATCCTAAATCGTATTTCTAAAACATTAGACTTCCACCAACCAGTAGAACAGGCAGGATTCAGATCTGGATTTGCAACAACAGACCATATGCACACACTGAAGCAAGTCATAGAAAAATGCCAAGAATATGGTCTTGCTTTATACTTGGCATTTGTTGATTACAACAAGGCGTTCGATTGTTTGGAACATGCACACATATGGAGAGCCCTGAAAAACCAAGGAGTAGATCTTAAATATATACGGATAATCAGAAACATATACCTAAATAGCTCATCACGGGTAAAACTGGAGACATATGGTGAAAGCTTTCCAATCCAAAAAGGTGTGAGACAGGGAGACCCCCTCTCGCCAAAGTTGTTTACAGCGGTCCTAGAAGAAGTCATGAAAACCATGGATTGGGATGACTTAGGAATTACAATAAATGGCGAAAGCTTGAACCATCTTAGGTTCGCCGATGACTTAGTGTTAATTACCGATAACCCTGTATCGTTGCAAACAATGATACAAGATCTTGTCATAAAAAGCAGAGAGGTGGGGCTGACAATTAACAGGTCGAAAACCAAGGTCATGACAAACAGGTTGGAAACAAACATCTATATCGATGAGGAAAAGTTGGAGTATGTAAAATCATACATTTATCTCGGGCAACTTGTATCATTTCAAGACCAGATGGCACAGGAAATCGACAGAAGGATCGTAAATGCTTGGAAAAGGTACTGGTCCTTAAAAGATATCATGAAAAATGCCCACTACACCATATCAGTGAAAAGAAAACTCTTCGACACATGTATCTTGCCAATACTAACATGCCAGACATGGGCCATAACACAAGCACTGCAAAACAAAATAAGAACGTGTCAGAGAGGCATGGAGAGAAGTATTCTAGGATACAGAAGGAGTGACAAGAAGAGAGCCACCGACATCAGAAAATTTACAAAACTTGTGGATGTCATTCGAAAAAGTAGACAACTCAAATGGAAGTGGGCAGGTCATGTCACAAGAGATGAAATAGGGAAGTGGGCAAAGAAGACCACCGAATGGATCCCCAGACCAAACACTTTTCGCAAGTGTGGACGACAGCTGAAAAGATGGTCGGATGATATAAGAAGGGTAGCTGGCCCACTGTGGCTGATGTTGGCCAGGGATAGATCGGGGTGGAAAAGGCTGGAGGAGGCCTATGTGTCTGCAGGACACGCTGAATTATAAATGAAAAAAATGTTATTGGTGTGTTTTTTATGTATACTTCAGCAATAAAGGCTTTTGTATTTTGTATTTTGTTACCTCTATTGAAATCTGAGCAAGTGAAGGATTCTAGGATTGATTCAAAGATTGAATCCTGAGCGAAGCGAGGATTTCAAAGGTACAAGACGCTAAAAACTTTTCTGCCGAGCGCAACACACAATTTTTCACCTCACAACAGCGAGGAACATTTTATGTTTATTTTACGTTTCCGCGGTCAACTACCGGTAAAAAAATCTTTAAACATAAAGTTTAATCTAAATACCTTATTCTCGTTGTTTTAATTATATAAAAAACTAAAATAATAAAAAAAGGGAGTATTATAGTTAATTCAAAGTTATTTAAAGTAGGAATATATTGTTACTTATTATTAAGAATAAAAACGATTCCGTAAATTTTGACACTGACATGTGGTACAAGACAAAGACAATTTAAAAATAATTATTTATGTCACAGTCCGCCCCAAATCCAATTATAGGTTGTGAAATCTCACCCAGCCTTATATAAAATTCTTATAACAAATAGTTTAATCTTATTGTTATTGTTTCTATAATTCAATGAACTAAAACAATATAATTAAACCAAAACGGAGTATTATATTTAATTTAAAGCTATTTAAAATAATAATCAAATATAACAAAAAAGTCAATAGTGCGATTCGAAACGCATTATGACATATTTTTAGGTATTAAATTAAAAAAGTACTTTGCCGCGCTAGGCTGCAAAAAGCGAACAAAATTTCTACGCATAAACTGATTGACAAAACCTCCTTTTCAGAGCGTGAGAGGTGAAAAAGGTTTTTAAAGTCGGTGCAATGGTTCATTCTAAATTGCACTTCTATACTTTTATTTTTATTGCTTTGGATGCCACCGATTCCAAATGGCTTATTTTTAGGGTTTCGTAGTCTAAAGGCAAAAAACGAAACCCATATAGATTCGGCCAAACCGATGTATGTCACACTCACACCCTTTTAATTCCAAAACTATGAGGATTACACAGTTGAAACTTGGTATATTGGTCTGTAAACCGCTTTACGGTTTTTACACAAAAATAAATAAATATATGAATTAAGGGGGGGCTCCCCATACCTGGAACTAACACTGAAAAATTGTTTTTCATTAAACCTATACGTGTGGGGTATCTATAGATAGTTCTTTAAAAATTGCATTGAGGTTTCTAAAACAATTCTTTCTCAAAGTCAACCGTTTGAAAGATATACACTTCCAAAGTGGTAAAATGTGTGTCCCCCCCTCTAACTTTTGAAATAAGAGAGTGAAAAATTTAAAAATATATATGCTGTAGATCTTATTAAAAACTTTCAACGAAAATTGGTTTGAACGAAATATGGTTGTCAGTTTTAGAAATATAGCATTTTTCACAAAGGGATTTGAAAAGATTTTTTTTTTACCAAACCTATGCTTGTGGCATATCTACAGATAGGTCTTTAAAAATTACATTGAAGTTTTTTTTAACAGTTTTTTTTCAAAATCAACCGTTTGAAAGATATACACTTCTAAAGTTGTAAGATGTCACAGCCACTTTATTAAAAAACTATGAAGATTACATAGTTGAAACTTGGTCAGTAGATGTATTCTGTAAACCGCTTTACGGTTTTACACAAAAATAATTTTTTTTTAGGTGTAAGTGAACCTAAAAAAGCTCTCATTCAATAATCTGACATTATTATAATGTGCAAAAAAAAAACATAATTTTGAAATACTCAAGCGGGTCAGATTAAGATATATACTAATATGGTTCATCTTTTTGTCCTAGACGTGCTAGCTGTCTCATAATTAGAGGGATTCGCCTAATCTGACAAAAAATCAATTAAATCATTGAACTTAATTAATTGAAAAGCTCAGGAAATAGCATGCAAATAAAAGAGTGTATGTTTTTTAAGTAAAATACTTTGATTTATAAGAAAATAATAAACACAAATGTAAAAAAAAACCATTAAAATATTTAACATTTTTTTTTATGAAAAACGTGTTTTTTTGAGTATTTGAGATAAGATATATCTGATTTTGGAGTATCCTTAGAATATCAGGCTTTACGACTACATCTTCATACTGACGGCAATTGATCACCTGCAAACCAGGGGCCGTACCGCGCTCGTCGCGTCAGCATCGAAATCGGCTTCATTTGACAGATGGATGTGACACATTGCTGCTTCTTTATGACACAAATGAAAACTTACCAAAGACTAAGAGCATTATGTCACATCCATCTGTTAAATGAAGTCGATGTCGATGCCGACGACACTTGCGCTGTAGAGGCCCAGGGCAGGTACCGCGCAAGTGGCTTCGGCATCGCAATCGGCTTTATTTGACAGATGTATGTGATACATTGCCGCTTGTTTTTGACATAAATGAGAACTTACCAAAGACTAAGAGCAATATGTCACATCCATCTGTCAAATGAGGTCGATGTCGATGCCGACGACACTTGCGCGGTAGGGGCCCTGGTTTGCAGGTGATCAATTGCCGACAGCGTTTAAATATGTAGTCGAAAAACCTGTTACTCTTGAGGATAGACAGTGTTCCTATTCCTAGATCAAATGAGAAATTGTCAGATTTATTAAAAATAAAAATTAATAATTGTAATACTAACGATTTTAATTGCCCCTATTTAAATGTTTTAAGTAGAGAAATAAGAATAAATTAATAGGCCGACTAGTCGGTCCATTTTGCCGATTTTTTGCGACTAGTCGCGGCGCCGACTACAAATGTGGCCAGATACTAGTAGACTAGTCGGCTATAAGTCGGTACATCTCTAATCTATTCGAGATTGTTTTATCTCGCGTTCGTACGAGTGGAAATTGCGCGAACTTGCAGATTGCGTTGTGTAAATTTATTATACAAAAATCACGCTTTTACTTTGGGCACCTCACTATACATAAGCAAAATCCATATTCATAAAATTTTTGCTTTAAAAAGCTTCTGTAATTTTTCATATATTTATAAGTTACTATTGCTCTTTACATAATTTATTATTACTTTATTATAACCGTCTTTGTTCCATTGTTTAGTATGTATGCTTAATCCAAGCGGGGTGGGAGATCTGTAACACAGGTCCTTACTATGTGAGGAACATAATATGGACTCCAGCCTCTCACAAAGGTTTTTCTGGCCGCTTTAGTATTTCGTAATTTAGCTACACATTTATGCTATAAGTAAATAAGATACATAATTGTTTTTGAACTTACCTCTGTAACCTTTGTGAAAAGTGAAATAAAGATATTTCTTCATTTATTATATACGGAGCCTTTTAAAAATGGGTAAGAGAACAAAAAGAAAACAACAATTAAATGAAAATAAATAAAAAAAAACGATATTTATTTCTTAAAATGATTTTCACATACTTAAAACCAAAACTTACATCTATGATCTACGTCAATAAGTTACATAAAAGTTTGTATGATGACGCACATAAGTGTTACAATAATACTGCTCTTTATGAGGTATGAAGAGCTCGGATCTCGACATTCATCATTTTGTTCGATGCTGCTAAAGTAGGGTTGATGCAGTTCTTGCCTGTCAGCTATTAATAGATTAATGGCTTGTTGCGCTGGGGCAGGCAATTGGCGGGACCGACTCAATTTGATCGCAACCACTGTAAAAAATATCTATACTTTAGTACATAATCTTGCTTTAGCAGGTAGCGGCCTCTATGTGCTACCGAAAATCGAAATGGGGTATTCAAATGGCTATTACATAAGCTACTAGGGAACCACGTCGGTGAAACCGCATGCGGCCACAAGTCGGTTTCCAAACTGCCTGTGTGCAAATTGCATCAAAATCAGGCCATACATTTTGCGTGATTGAATTTCAAACATCCAAACTTTCTAGGATGTATGATTGTTGTATTAAATATTTAAAAATGTATCACTTACCGACTCGTCTGTACTGGTCAATGTTCTGACAAGTGTACACAAGGGAAAAAGTGGTGTAATCAGTCCTCAACACGTAGAGATCAGCGGTCGTTGTTGCTGAAACAATACAACGAATAAGTATTAGCTTTTTATTAAATGCAGATGCATTGGAACTAAAAGTGAGAATCCGATTTTGACCCAGATAACTTTTAGATAACACCGAAATTCACCAACTATCGCTTTTGAACGATACGTAGGTGTCAGTCATTATATTTTAAGGTAAATGTTTAAAACATATAGGTACTACTTCTTGTTTGAACATCGAACGGAAATGCAACGACATTTAAGTAATGTTAGACAATCGGTTAGGGTGCTTGTAGCTGGAGCTTATACACGGTGCATGTAGCTGGAGCAAGTAAAGATGCGGGTTACACGCGTGAGTAATATGCGCAAGCTATTTGTTCGAGTTACTCGCTTTGTACTTATACATGGTGCATATAACTGGAGCAAGTAAAGACACAGGCTACTTGCGCAAGTAAAGACACAGGCTACTAGCGCAAGTAGTCGTGGTCAAGAGCTACATGTGCATGCTATTCGCACGGTAGCTTTATGAGTTAAAACGCCTCAAAATGTCTCGACGAACGAAAATTCTTTAAAATCATTTGTTAAAAATGTAATATTACCAGAATTATTAAATATGCTAGAAGACGAATTAATACAATTACGAAGCAAAAAGTTATGGATGCGTAACAAACTAAACAATTATAGAAGAAAACAAAAACTACAACTACAAGAAAACAAAAACTAAACAATTATAGAAGAAACAATTCACGTAATAGAAAAACAATTAAATTTAACCGCTTCCTATCGGTCTGTAGCGAGTGACCCGCGCGCGTCGCAGAGCACGCGGATTAGTTGCGCGGGTGGCTCGCTTTGGTACATGCTCGAGTCACTAGACCCGCACATGTTTTTTACGATGTATGTTTACGATGCATATAACCCGCGCAAGTGCCTCAACATGCGCAAGCTACTTGCACCGTGTGCAAGCACCCTTAATCAATCACACAGACATATAGATCTAATCTATGTCTGTGGTTAATCAGATGGTGAACTTGTGCCAAAGGCCTATTCTTTACTCGAGACGCGTTGACGAAATTGCTGATAAATCAATATAGATAATAAAAAAGTGACCTACTTCTAACCTTCTTCTTTTACCTTCTTTTTTTCATGACTTTTAAGGTTGTCTATATAAAATTAACACTAACCTTGTTCGTTCTCAGGGTCCGTTTGCAGTACAACAGTTAATATGGCAGACCCGTTGCCAGTGAGGGTGGCAACACCGCTAATAGTTTCCAGTTCGTCTTCATAAGTCTCCCAGTTGATAACGTCGAGGACGTTGGAGTCTCCTCGCTGCGTGTACCGGGTGCCGATACAGGTGCTGTTAGCGCGGATTTGTGGGTACGGGTACCTTTCTATTTGATACCATTCTCCGGTGTACTGTGGAAAAAGATAATTTAATTTTAATTACGAAGATAAGTCTTATTTAGTTTTAATAGCTTTTCCGAGCGATTTCGTATGCGTGGGAAACTGTGCTTAGTGAGAGTATTTTCTATTCACGGTCGCTAGTGAGCGTGTTAGGTTTTTGTATGGCGTTGGTGTATTCCATGGCGTTGTCCGCTAGATGGCGGGCCGCTGATTTCATACAAAATTCAACTCGCTCACTATCGACCGTGAGTATAAAACACTCGCTTATTTACGTCTTCTCGGGATGAGGTTCATGCGATAATGCGGCTGTTCGTATTCGTGTGAAAACTTTGGTAGTGTAGAACGTTTACCTACTGTTTAGAACGTACAGTACAATACACCTACCCGAAAAGTAAACAGTGCAATGCCATTGTGAATCCACCTTTAGAAATAAAGTAAACAAATATTTTCTTCATATAAAGTAAAAAAAAATAGCATATTCACCAAGGTTCTTTTGTTTTTAACCGACTTCAAAAAAGAAGGACGTTATCTATTCGTCGCGTATATATATATATATATATATATATATATATATATATATTTTGTATGTAAATCGATTACTCGAAGACGGCTGGACCGATTGTAATGGTTCAAACGTTATTAGATCAAGTGTCTTCCCAAGTGGGTCCCATTTTCTTAAATTTCGAAATTAGTTCAGTATTTTTCAGGAAATCTCAAAAATACTGTTGTAAAAACCGCAAGTTGGTAATAAAGTTCACTAGATGGCGCTGCTTATCGGTCAAACGGTTTGACCCAAACGGTTTGACTCAAACTAGATGGCAATAAAGTTCACTAGTTAGCGCTGCTTATAGGTGAAGCGGTTTGAACTAAACGGTTTGACTCAAACTAGTAGTTGCCTACGATACTAGTTTGAGTCAAACCGAAGTGTGGGACTTATCCTAACTTTAACAGAACTGTGAACAAAAAACTCGTTTACATGCTAAAAAGTGTATATTCCACTAATCTGATAATTTGAGAGTGACGTACAGAAAGGGAAGGGCTAAAAAGTTGTAAAAGAAACGTCATCTCGACATTCTCGAGCGTTGCTATTTTTATTATTATTTTGAAGGAAATAATTCAAGGATAACGAAAAATATCTAATCTGACGATTTCCACAAGCCGAAGTAACAAAATTCGTCTATAAAGTTGTCGACGGAAAGTTCAAAAAAATCTGGTTTGCAGGTGATCAATTGCCGAAAGCGTATGAAGATGTAGTCATAAAACCTGATATTCTTGAGGACACTCCAGAATCAGGTATTTTTTTTTTCTCAAATAATAAAAAAACACGTTATTCGTAAAAAAATAATGGTAAATATTTTAAGGTTTTTTTTTATAATAATTTTCTTTTAAATACAAGTATTCTACTTAAAAAACATACATTCTTATAATTGCATGCTATTTCCTGAGCTTTTCAATTAATTAAGTTCAATGATTTAAAAATATTTTTATTTTTTTGTCAGATTAGGCAAATCCCTCTAGATAATCATCAGATTATGAGACAGCACGTCTATGTCATAAAGATGAACCATATATATCTTAATATGACGCGCTTGAGTATTTCAAAATGGCGATTTTTTTTGCACATTACAATAATGGCCGCGAGTTTGCGTCACATCGAAATCGTCAGATTATTGAATGAGAGCTTTTTTTAGGTTCACTTAACACCCCCTGAGAAAATCTGACGCGCTCTAATAAATATTTTTTTCTTTCATTTTCAACCCTTACGTACGACCACCCGCATCATGCAAACGATCAGATTAACATACGTACATTATTAAAAATACGTAGGACATTGATGCTATCAATATATGACGCGCTCGACTATGTCCTTGTCCATGCAACAGTTTTTTTTTACATATTTGAAAGTCTATAGCCGCTCCCCCCACCGATGAAAAGGTATGAGAGCTTTTTTTAGGTTCGCTTAACACCCCCTGAGAAAATCTGACGCGCTGGAATAAATATTTTTTTCTTTCATTTTCAACACTTACGTCCGACCACCCGCATCATGCAAACGATCAGATTAACATACGTACATTATTAAAAATACGTAGGACATTGATGCTATCAATATCTGACGCGCTCGAGTATGTCCTTGTCCATGTAACAGTTTTTTTTTTACATATTTGAAAGTCTATAGCCGCTCCCCCCACCGATGAAAAGGTATACATAACATTTTTTTCTTCTTATCGTCTAAGCTTTGCAACACAATAGGTCTCTATGACGCTCGAGTAAATCCCCATTTAGCATCGTGGGATACTACTATTATGTCTAAATGTGAAAACTTGTAAATTGGTATTTAGATATTACGTTTGAGTTTATTACATACTGATTTCATCACTGTTTGTTTTCCAAATAAAGTGATAATAATAATAATAAATTTCATACGTTTTTGAGTACTACGGTGAGACTCTTAGTCGTCATCATACCTGATGTTAAGTATTGATAAGGCTAAAGATGGAAGCAAGCCTCTCCCGGAATCCTCAGTAAAAGTAAAATAAAATTTAATTCTTACCGCGATAATATCAAAGTCTTCCTGTGTCGGTATGTCGGGGTCACACTGACCGGGTATTATAACTGTTTCTCCGTCTTGTCCTGGGTAGAAGAAGCAATCGTCGTCTGATTGGCTGACGGCACTGAAGAACGTTTCGTACAGTAAATCATTATTTTCTATTACTGGAGCCAGGGCAGTTTTTGATGCCTCAGATAAGCTCCTTGTAGTGCTGTGTATAACGCTCCAAACTGCAAAACGACAAAAAGAAATACTCGTATGTTGCTTTAATTAAAGCTTATTTTATTTAACTTTTACAAAGCCAGTACGGCTTTGTAAAAGTTACTCAGTATTTACCCACTACGGACGGAACACGCGGAGGCCGTATATGCGTTTGGGGTTAGAGGTTGTTTGTGTGTGTGTGTGTGTATGTCTGTTGTCATTCTTGTCGGAAACTACCGGGCCGATTTGTTGCATTCGAAAAGTGTAATTTCAGTAGTGGACTATTGACGAAAATCTAGTTGATGCCTAATAGTTTGCCTATTGTCCTTTGTCTGGTATGCCCGGTTTACTAATTCCACTAGGATTCAGTCCAGCCATCGTAGCACCACTGGCATGGATCTGGAATAGTTAGACCAGCGCTGGAATGTAAAAGTGAAAGTCAAGTGACTGAAAGTTCGTTTTTTTTAAAGAGTAGAACAATGTGAAAGATATAATCCTGTCCACACTAGACTGGGCTGGAAGTCCAGTGATCCAGCGAATCAATCCAGTCTAATCCAATGTGAAGTTTCCTTTCCTTTCCTTTCACGGGCCGGCTGGAAGAAATTTCAATGTGAAATAAGCCGTGCCCCTGTACAATAATTCTTTCTAATTGTTTTTACTGTAATGTTGTGTGTGTACAAAAAAAAAAAAATAAGATTCTCCACTTGAGTAAGTGCACTGCGGGCTGATTCACAAACCATCGGACACGGAATCGGATTCGAATTCTATGCTTTGTCTTTGTCTATTCTGAAGTGATTGACAGTGACAATGCATACATTCCGCTGTCGGGAACATTTCCGACGGTTTGTGAATAAGGCCGCTGAGGTCTACTCTTGTACTTCGCTGTGCTTAACACGGTCTAAAATAATGTCCATTATCATAGCCTTCTAACATATTGGGATGCAAATAAATTGAAATGTACGCACACAGGAAATGGGATGTCGTAAGAGTCGACTAAGAGGCACGATGCATTGAAAGTCTGTGCGAGAGATGGAAAACTTGAAACCAACTCTCTACCAACCCGTCTGGCTAGCGTGGTAGCAGTAGGCTAATAGCCACCTATGAACGCCACAATAGGCGTGAGCTAGGAGAGGCCTATGTCCAGCAGTGGACATCCACAGGCTGATCGTGGATCGTGGTAGGCAATGGAAATGTAAACGCAGGCAAACGTTAGTCTAAAAATTAGACTGTTATATTTTTGTATCTGCTTACCATTAATAAACTCATTATCGACTGTCGTGCACGAGAGCAGCAGCGAGTAGCTTTCATAGTCCGTTGCCACCACCGATAACCCTGAAAAAAAAACGGGTCTCGTGAAAAAATTACTAGAGAATATTATTCATACAAAATGGCAGACATTGTAAATACAAAAATAAAAAGATTTGAAAAGCATTGACATAAGCCATTTAAAAAATCAATTATATTGTTATTAGTAAAATTCATTCACTGTGTCAAATATAATACAAAGCAAATGTAGTGATTGGTCCTTTCACCGTCCATAAATTTTTAGGCTAAACAAAAACGCTCTAACACCAAGTCAATAAATACATAAAAAGGTTTTATAACATATTTGCTCGTAAAAGGTCTCTTATTACACCAATTTCAATATCGTATTGCATCGCATTACGTACTTGTGCGTTATTGTAATGTAAAACGCACGGTTTATCAAGATGCTCCGTCTAAAACGAACGGTACTTTTTTGAATCATAGCAAAGAGGTTTTGTGTCAGAAAAGAGGTCAACATTTTATGAATAAAATTAACTTTGGGAGATAAGAATAATAACTTGACAACATTAAAAATGCCAACTGGCAACGTAATAATCAATTTTACAAATTGTAAAAATTTTTATAACTGCTTTAACAAGTGATTAAAATTTTATTTGTGTAAGAAATCCGAGTTTTATTTATTTCCCCGCAAATATGTTATAAAACGTCGTATGACATACGTGCGCTTTGATAATTACAGCCTCTGCTTTCTTGTTGCCCCTCGGCTGTAATTTTCAACTTACCGCACTTATATCATAATATACTATTACTGCATTAAAATAAGTATAGTTACACCCATTTTCACTAAACTTAAGAATCGCCTAAGGCTATTTTTATCTATCTTAAAAAATAATTGCTTTGCACTATGGTTAGCCATATGACGTTTTCAAAATCCACTATGTCTATTCTAAACTTATGAGTCCAATATCGAGCGCCTAAAGCGTAGGCTATCTATACCTATATATAATAAGAATCAAAGTTCAGCGTGTCTGTACATTGCTTGGATTTGCAAAAAAAAATAGAATAAGAACCAATTTCAATCATTTTTAGAACTTTTGTCTGTCCGTCTGTCTGTATGTCTGTGTGTTTAAATGAGCATCACACCAAAACCACTGATCTGAGTCCAGATAATTACATATATTTAAAGTCCGTATCTCAACTTACCGTATAGGCTTTATTTCATCAAAAGCGGTCAACTCTATCAAAAGTAATGACATTTTAAAGAGAGGCCGGAGAAATTTATATATGACGCGCGTATGCAAAAGGCAGAGTTGAGGTTGCTTCGCATCAGTTGTTGAAAAACATATTTTAGACGTAACTAACTACATTCTTTTTACCAACGACGCGACGGTAGAAGACGGTATATGCGTTTGGGGTGAGAGGTGGTTTGTATGTTTTTATACATTTTTCGTATATATATTTTATATATATTTACGGACTAACGTCCGTATTTATGTGTCGTGTACGGATTGGATATAAATACACATAAATACTAATAAATGTATAATTATATGTATTTATATCCGTTAACCTAGTATTCCATAACACAAGCTTAAAAGTGCTTACTTTGGGGCTTGGTTAGCTAATCGGTGTGAGTGTAAGAAATATAAAAAAAAAAATAGATAAAAATAGCCTGAGGCGATTCTTAAGTTTAGTGCAACTAAGTGTAAACTCCCCTAAACTCACATTCTTGTGTCCCATCTTCATACAACTTTTGAATGAGTCCGTCGTTGTAAATAGTGGCAGTACCGGTGGCCACTCGACCATCGAAGAGGCCGAATACCCTGGTGCTCTCAATTGTGATCGCTTCGTACAACTCGTCGTAGGCCGTACTGACGCAGTTGCCACCGTTCACTTCCGAAGGGTACCTCTCGATCTCATGCCACCGTCTTACGTACTACAATAGAAGAAAATATTCATGTAAAAATTTAAAATTAATATAAGGCATGTGGGAGGAGAGGATATTAATTGCAATATGTCTGACCTAAAGCATTGGAAGCACGCAGTTTTTCCAAACTTCCATAGCGATAGTCTGACATGGGTTTTAATTAATTATTATTCATTATCTGGAGCCGTGTAAAGAATGGAGATCTTTAAACAGAAGGCACGTTAAGCCGATGAGTATACCTATAGTACCTAATTATCTGTGCTGATACTCCCGGCTGCGTTGAAGTCGTTTACATCCACTAATCAGCATCATCTTGGGTCTTCTGTATATCTACTCACTAGCTTGCGCCCGCGGTATCACTTGCGTGGTTTTTGTTCCCGAGGGAATATCGGGATAAAATGTAGCCTATGTTACTAGTCCTTTCAACCAACTCTATGCAAAAAATCAAGTCGGTTGCTTAGTTAGGGCGTGAATGAAGGACATACAAACAGACTTCCGCAGTAATAATATAAGGATTAGGATAATGAAGTCCTGTGCCTCAGTAGTGGGAAGACCCTGGTTGATGATGATGATAGTAGTATGGTAAATACCCACCCTATCAGCCTCAAAGTTTGGGATTTGAACTGCACTTGTGACATCGTCGCAGCGTCCTCTGAACCGCAGCGTCTGATCTTGTACATATTCAGGTACGAAGAAGCAGTCCTCATCTGTTTGGCTGGTCGGTTCATAATAGTCTTCTAGAAGACCCTGAGTGGAGCCGACTACAGCGTTGATGGCAGCATTGGCTTCGTTGCTTAGATCATTGGTTCTGCTGAGCTTCCAACTGAACACTGTGGTGGTAGATGAAATTTTAAATTAAATAATGTATTTATAACGGTATTTTCCAGAGATAGAATTAATACTAGAAAAAATAATTTGTCTTCAGAAAGAAGTAGAAACATATTGACGAGGTTAGCTCTTATTTCTGGAGATTTGTGAATCGCATTGATTCCAGTTACTGATTACTTACAATATAATTATTGAAAGTCTGTAAACTTTCCAACAAATAAATGAATAAAAAGCTCAAAGTGTAGCTTTACAGCAAAAAGCTTTCAAGTTCGAATTCGGTCTGAGCTAGTTGAAGAGTGGCTCGAGACAAGTTTCTTTTTAATGTTATTTTTGAAAATTAACGAATAACAGAATAAAAGTGTTCTTTAAAAAAAATATTTATTCTAATAGTAGGATTACCTTCTCGCCATCCATTATCCAAATTGCGACAACTGTAGACTAGTGCATAAGTCCAGTAGTCCGTAGCAAGTACGTAATAACTGGCCGTTACAGTTTCTGTAATAAAAAAAAATACTCATAATATATTACTTTCCAACATATCCTACATGAACACAGTGGCGAAAAATAAAATCACTTTATATATTTTTTTCTCTAATGCTGCGACCGCACCGCATCGTCATCATCGTGCCGAGGGCTGATTATCTAACGAAAACTCGGTTCAGTTCCAGATTCATCGCTATTGTAGCTATCATACACAATGAAAATGTGACAGTAATGACAGCGAAGACGCTAATGCTGCGGCCGCACCTGCACCTATTGTCCCGAAGTATATTGGCCGATAGATCGTACGATAGAGTTAGCGCGCTAAAGCATTTGGCCGCACTTGCGTGTATCGTGGCATCAGTGGCGATTCCTGGTGTGTAGTCTTGGATTGGCACCAGGCTCAAATTAGGTAGGTACCTAATTTATCTCAATATAAAACTAAAATTAACTGATATAAACTTTTATGAATTGTTAGACTGATGAAATACTACATAATCTTATTAACAATGAAATTATAAACATATACATTTGTTATATTATGTATTTACGTTTAAGCCAATTGACGGATAAGATATTCTTAATAACTGAGTCATATAATTTGAAATTCGTCGAAAAAGGTGTTTTTAAAGATTATTTCGTTACACACGCGTCTTGTCATAACAAGTCACAAGTTAACCAAACAATCTATTACAATCAAAATTTCCACGAGAACAAAATGCTTATTGGCGCCTTTCAATGCGCCAACTAGCCGCGCAATATCTGCATACAAATAGCGAGCGGAATGTGGGGGACTAGCGCGAGGTGAAGGCGCGCGGGGCGGGCTTTTCAATGGAATTTGTTGGCGCTGATGATATCGCCAAACGTAGTCACGAGGTTCCGACAAGATTACGCACGCTCACCGCACCTGCGTGTTGGTGACGTCGACGACGTTGGTCCCGAGGCCGTAATTCGCGCGGGCGCCTAATTGTTCGGATCGTGTTAAAAGATAAATAAGTACCAAAGCAGTGAGTTTATATTTAGTAGGAAAAATAAAAACTTACGTCCATTAACGACGAAAGTGACAGTGAGCAAGCCGCTTCCATCATCAGAAGCGACGACGGCAGTACCTTCTTGGGACAGCAAGGTCCTGTTGACCACCTACAACAGAAAATCTCTTTGTAAGGTTACAGCAGCAAGCATTTATTTATTAGAATTTTATTTATTTTTTCTTGAAGTAATAGAATAACTGTAATTAAAACCACACTTTTAAAAATATGTACTTTAAATTATTTGTTAATCTACCTGGAAGTACCGTGGCCTGTAGCACAGCTTTTAACACCGCGGGTCACGGTGTCTAATTGTATTTGATTTATGGATTTAGTACTCAATAAATAAATATCTTAATTTACCTGCGTGTTGTTGACGACGACGACGTCGGTCCCGAGACTGTAGTACGCGCGGACGCACTCGCCGAACTGGTTCGGATCGGGATAGCTCTCAATATCGAACCAACTTCCTAGGTACTGAAATACGAAGTTACAGGTCGGTTAACGAAAGCTGGCGCGTTATCAGTACACACACAAATGTAATTTCTAAAAAAACAAGAACCTCACTGTATAGTACAGTAGCAAGAGCAAAAAAATTACTGTCTCCTACAGACATACTATTCTTGATGACCATGCAGTGGAACGTCACACCGCGCTCTTATTCAAAGACACTATGTGTAAATGTGTTGTAAGTGCCAGCTTTAGTTAATCGACCTATATTATCTTATCATATAAAGCGTTGGTTTACTATGTGCTGCGGAATTGTCAGTGGGAATTGTTTTTCAAATGGCATAAAAAACAATACTGACCGTTCACCGTAAGATGAACCCTGTCATTTACAACCTTCTTAGTCTTAGTTATAACTAAATTCAAAAAGAAGAAAGTAATAAGTTAGATTACCACATATTAATAAGTTTAGAAAATGGGGGATAAAAGGTACATACATTGTTGGCAACAACATAGGCAATGCTGCCAATTCCCGTGGCAGGGCACAGCTTATGATTAATTTTAAGAATAAAAAATTAAATTTAAATAATTAATTTAGAAAGAGGGCTCTACTCTCGTTGTCCGTTTGCAGAGATTCGCTTGACGCTGGACGTCGCTTCTGCTGACGGTAATTGTATTTTAAATAACCAACTTTTAATAACCCTTTACTTGAAGTTGCATAATTTTTGGATTGTCCGTTTGTTGAAGTAAGTTTTGTTTCGCAAACCTGCCGTCTCCTTTTAGTAGCTTAAAGGTATCCTATGTATTAATTCACGCTATCTACTATCTGTGTAATAATTATATAAATACTATCTAAAATTACATTCAAATCCGTTTGGTAGTTTTTGCGCGATAGTGTAAGAGACATCCATCCGAACAGACTTTCGCATGTTTCGCATGTATCAGGCAAAGAGTCTCCCCGTCGTCGTTCATAAAAAAAAAAAAACTATTTATCAATATTAATAAATAATATTCGCTGAAATGTATGTAGAATCTCTCTAATGAAAGGTGACACTGCAAAAAAGAGGGAAATTTTGTAAAATGTGATTATGGCTATAAAAATACAAGTCAAAAGGTCACCACGTGATATTGATTTTTTATATGTGAAACTGTTGCCATACTTTAACCTCAAAAAATAACGAGTGACACGAATCATTAGACAGACTCTAGTAACCGCAAAACTTCAGAACGACTGCACTAGATTGGATAATTGGTTTTCATGTCTCATATTCTGAAAGTAACTCATAACTTGCCTAAAATGCGGGTTGAAAGTGATATGTGGCGGCCCTAGGGCTGTAATAAATTTGTAAAAAGAATAGGGGGTGTCATGTCAAATCGATATCTGTAATCTCTTTGGACTTTTATTTACCAAAGGTATGTAGGCAAAGGCACAGAAGCCTATACAGCTTATTTTGCTACATTATAAAATAATTTTTCTTATTAAATATTTTTTTAGAATATTCTGTTTGTTTTTACTTTCCTCATATTCAAAATGAAAAGTAGAGTGTTTACTTCGGGTGTATGGACCCATAACAGTCTCGAACTATCGGCGCCCTCACTTCGTTCGGGCGCCAAAACACTCGACTGTTATGGGTGTCATACAGCCCTCGGTAAACAATCTACTATTTTTGTTGTGTTCGTTATTTCTAGGACTAGGTTTGCATATTAAGAAAATACCTGGTAAAAAAAGTGTGTTGTTAAGTTTTTAAACCACGGGGATGAAGTCGCGGGTTGAAAGCTAATTTATAATATTAAAGCTTGTTTTTATATTCGGTCCGGTCAGGTGTCGGATGGGTGACCTTAAAGTGCCATCACAAATGAGCGCTTCCTTGCTTCGGAGTGCACATTAAACAGTCGTTAAGCCAAGTCAAAGGCCTTATAGGCGGCTTGAAAAACTTTGACACCAGAAGTGGCCACTAAACCTCATACGATTAGAAGAATATTATAGGAGTATTGTAGGACTGCCCTGACACTTACCCGTTCTACGTCGAAATTAGGGATCCCTTGTATTCTGGTGTCGCAGGATCCACGCAATCTGATGGAGCTGGGTAACTGCTCAAACACTGGATAGTAGAAGCAGGAGTCGCTGTCTTGACCTGTCGGCTCGTAATACTTCGCAGCCAGGTACCTTCGCTCCTCGACTATTTGGTCGATGTTGCTGATGGCGGTAGCCGAGAGGGATTGCGAGCGGCTGAGTTTCCAACTGTACACTGTTGGTTTTAATTATAAGTAGATTATTATTATTACACTTAAAATTATATGAAAAACGCAGAATTTTATAACTACAAGAGATATCTTTTACATGAGATAAAGGAGAATGGGCAGTTTAGTATGAAGTTTGTCCCAACCCTTTTAACAATATAGGATATTGTGTTCAAATGTTGTCCTTGTTGTCCTCATCGCGAATATATAATTTTTATTGCTCTAAGTAACGTCGCAGTAATAATAAAATAAATATCAAAGATTACAAAAACAGAACTTCGTGAGCCAATAATCCCATTTTCTATGATTTTTTCCGTGTTTTTTTATTATTATGTTTATTGGTGATGCTGACTAGGACCTACATTAAAGTGCAAAAGTAAGTAACAAAATCGGGGTAGTTTCGGTCTGACATTCAGCGCAAAAGTCGAATAGATTCAGCAGGCAATCAGTGCAAATCTTTATTGATAAACGGGCTCTTATTTATAAATTTTAGGAAAATATTTAACTATAATCTACTATAGGTAGTTTCCTATTGTATCTTCCTATTTTGGATAATTTAGCTATTAATAATATAAGAAACACTTAAGTCAAATATTACCTTGTCGGTTTTCAGAGCCGATGTTTCTACAGCCGTATAACAATGCGTAGTCGTTGTAGTCCACATCCAGAACGAAAATAGTCCCGCTGAGGGTACCTGATGAAAAATAGACGGTTTTAAATAATAAGAAATAACGCTTCGTTGCACACAAACAAAAAGATGAACACAGAAGAGAATTTGATTGCTTAACAATAAACTTACGCAACCCTAAAAGTGAAAAAAATAAGAAAGCAAGACGTGCGCTGTATAAAAAAAATGTAAAGCCGAGTCGAGCCGAGCCGAATCGTAAATAGTGGCTAGCTACGCAATAAAATAACTATGAAAGCGCGACCTTAAGAGACGACGCGCCGAAGCGCGCTGAATCAAATCGACCGCGCTCATTACCCACAGGCAAATTTCGACATACTTTACTAAAGAATAAAGGATAAAATATATCGATTCGTCTCAGAAGGACGCGCATAAAGAAATGGGATTCGATTCGATTCTGCTGTAGTGGAGGCTAGAGGGTAGAAACCCCGGTTTAGGATACTGACTGGGGCTAATCGCGATAAAAAATGACAGTTGGATTGGAATCGAACTACAGTTTTTACGACATTTTCTTGCTTTGAAGTTGGATTACAGCATATTATGTCAAATGAAAAAGTTCAAGAAACGCTGCTTTTTTTGGATTGATGTTTAACTTTTAGCGGAAAGTGCTTTTGAATGAAATTTTCATAGAGCCGCGTTGCTCTATGGAAAAATCCATCTTCAAAGCAAGAAAAGCTAGTAATAGTTGTAATTCAATTCCAATTCCCTGTTATTATTTATCGGGATTGGTCTCCTGGTTGTAATTAGGTACATACTTTAACTTTAATACTTGGTAAGTAAGCAAATAAGTAATTAAAAAAGGTAAACGCCTACAACCGGACCGTCTACCCGATATGATAGAATATGTATATAAAATGAAAATAACAAGGTAACACAGAAATAGGAAAAACTTACTGGTGCCATTGCTGAGGCTGGCTGTGAGCACTCCTCTAGTGTCATTAGAGGCAGTCAGCTGTCCAGTGAAGGTGTTGAGCCTTTCGCCATAGACGACATCCTTCGTTACGGAAAGTCCGTTCTCATTTACTTCCAACCGGTTTTCCACACATTTTCCGTTTCGGAATTCGGACGGGAAGTGCTCGATTTCGAACCAAGTGCCATCAAACTAATATAAAAAGAAAGAAAAAATGAGAGGTTTCATGTGTAATGGTGGCACTTGGCCATCAATGAAAACAGGAAAGGGACCAGTGCGCCGCGTATTGTGGACCCATGAGGTCGACATAATCATTCACGCGGGAGATCTAAACACCTCTGACAGTAACTATATCTAATCCTGATCTGATCCTGAATGCCACCAGGATTAAAAAGAAATTCAACCATGAAGACGAGTTACAATAGAAGTTTTAGGAAGCAGTATACACTCTCACAGGAACTACAAACACCATAAATTATTCAAAATACATAGCTATATTTGTGTCGAAGATTAGGTCTCAGCATTCGATAGTGAACAAGACCATTAATAATAGATTTGGAAATGCGTATTATGTTTCATATAAAATTACCTGCTGACACTTCCCTGGGCGCTAAACATTTTTACATGTGATAAAGCCAATATCATTCAGGAATAATTTTCTACTTGTTAAATAATTTTTTCATTATTAAACTTTACTTTTTTTAGGTACTAGTGAAGATTAATTAATGTGACACTCACACTATCAGCGTTAAAGTTGGTGACGACCTGGACATCATTAGGGTCCTCACATTGCCCAGGTATGATCACTGGCCCTCCATTGTTGTCAGGGTAGAAGAAGCAAGCGTCTTCGCTATGGTCTTGCTGAACGTAATATTTGTCTCTGAGTTCTTTGACATTCGCTTGAGCTGCTGCTATTGCTACAGTAGCTTCAACGGTAAGATTTCTCTCCCTGCTAAGCTTCCAACTCGTCACTAAAATAGTTTAGTTTTTATATAAAAAAGGTGCAATTTTATAACTAAAGGTTGTTGAATACATTATGTAGTTAATTTTTAGATAGTAAAAAAATGGGAAACATTTTTGAAGCTTGATTGTTTTTTTTAATTTATTTTAATTTTAATTTGAAAGCGCTCTCATGTCGCTCGTATAGCGACAATTTGCGTAGTGCAATGGTAAATGCTATCGTTCTGTTGTCTGTGCAATCTGTGCATGTACTCAATCACATCGTATATCTCATCGGAAAGATGACATGATAGGTTGCCCATTTTTTTTATACTAGGAGAAATGCTTTTACGCATCCCTCGCCTCCAGGTGCAGGGGCGATTCGAAATGTTGGACGCACCTGGAGTACACGACCTATACAAACATATAGGCCATGCACTCCATCCCACGCCCCTTCCGTGATGATAGGTTGCCCTATGTAGTTAGGATTGTTATCAGAAGATAGAAGCGCGATATTAGAACAGAGCATACTCGTACAAAGTGTCATTCATATAACAAAAACTTAATTCATCTACGTAATTTTTGCCAGATAAACAAAGAACCAGACGACCATATAACTTCCGTTTTTCCTTTAAACCCGGAGACTGTCGCGAGATTTCTGCAGACATTGAGTTTTACATGTTGTTGTACTAACTATCGAAATAGTGTCCAGTAAGTATGGAACACGTAATGTCAAAAAATGTATAGGGAAATGTAGTTTCGTTTACGTCCGGTAGGAACGCTGATCAATATCTCATTTTTTTTTTCGATATTTACTCGAAAGTTATTCGTGCTAGGCCTACTTATATGTTCTTTTGTCCGTAACGTAAAGTTCGCCGCAGCGATCATCGCGTCATGCGCTAAAATTTTCGTATTGGATGCGCAAAATAATTACCTCTATAACTGTCTTCGTTAAGGTTTTCGCATGAGTACACCAAAGAGTGGCTGATGTAGTCAGTATCCAGAACCCAGTAGGGTGTAGTAACGGTCACTGTTAAAAAAAACCAATTAGTAACATACAATAGACTCAATCATTACTGAAACATACAAACTATACCCACAAGAAATTAAAAAATCAACGGTTTCAAGATACATAATTGGAGAGCGGTAGCTGTAGCCTCTAAGCGCGGAGTCAGACCCCCTGACTGAGGTAGAATATCACAAGAAGATATCACGGTGTTTGTAGAGAAAAATTTGGAGTTTTCAAAATACGAAAGCAGTATAAAGTTAATACTAACTATTAGTGTCTGCAACAGGGAATGTTACGTTCAGCTTGGCGCTGCCATCATCAGTGGCGGGGACGGCGACAGCATGGATCTCATCCAACTCCCAGTTTACCACCTAAATATAATCATCACATGCATAGTTAAAGATTTAATATTTTATTATAAATTAGCAGGTACTTTAAAACTTATTTTTCATGTTTCAATTTTTATAACTTGTAAGCAAGTACTGTAGTGTCGATAGTATTTGTTGTAAGTTACTGTTGTAAGCATTATTTGCATTGCCTTTGTTATGTATGGGTCAAATATGTAAAACTTTTTTTTAATTATGACATCAATTGTACTTTAGGGATGATGGTGGAAGTATGGAGAAGGTGGTAGATGGTATGCCACTAGTAGTCCAATAGCGAGCTCTTCCTCCGGACTGGGTGTTGGTAGTCCGGGGACCGCGGTCCGACAGATGATCATCGGATGTTGTATATATGTGAGTGACTCGGTGAAACTTTGCTTGCGTGATGTAGGTTTCCATACATGCTTCGTATCACATACTGAGTTGCTGTCAGCGCCATCTGTTGTCACGGTAGGTAAGTTCCGTGTGTAGTAGTATGTGCGGCGTTAGGTAGGTGCCGCCACAGTACAATCGGGGAACTTTCCGATTGACCAGTAGAGTTTTATGGGCAACATTTTTTTTCGAAATGTAGGTAATAAAATAAGGCTAAATATTTTTTTATTATTCAAATAAAACACCTGGGCCCTGTTTCATAAAGATTACAATTGTCAGCGACAGGTGACAGGTGATAATTTGACGATTTTACATTTCATAAAACATTGATGCTATATGAAAAGTCGACATAGTCGTTATTTTTTTTATTTTTTTTTTAAATTAAATTATCGCGACTATTTTACAATTTTATGTTTCATAAAACATTTGGTATGATTTATCTGTAATCGTAAAAACTGACATATTTGTCGAATTGTCGCAAATTTTTTATAGGCATTCTTGGCCTGTGTCAAGATGAGGAGTGACAGTTATTTTTCGTTAATAAATTCTCACATGATCGAAAGAGTTCGTAATAGGATTTTGATGTATGTTTGCTTTTTATAGAAAACCTACCTTCTGCAATTATGACAAAGGTCAAAATTGCGTAGATCAGTGACAAAAAAAGTATGTTTGAGCATAGTTGACAAATTGTCGACTTGTCAAGCTTTATGAAACAGGGCCCTGCTTATGTGTATTATTTCATTGACTTATATATTATTTATACGTTTTCTATAAATCTATAACTTTTTTAAATAATGCATCCTAAAAAAACTCTTGGTACTGGACGACCGTGAAGTTCCCGACTGTACCATGTGTGTAGCAAACAAATGATTCCTATTTCTATTTCACCTGAGTGTTGTGCACGTCCACGACGTCATTGTTAGGGGTGTATGTGGCGATAGGGCAGGTGCCATCTTGGAAGCTTTGCGGGAAGCTCTCGATGTCAAACCAGGTTCCATTGTACTGGAAATTGTGAAATTTATTTTCGTTGTAGGGTAAGGAAAAAATGAGCTGGCTTAAGAAGGCACCAGCAGTGAAGGCACTTAAAATTACGAGATTATGAATGATAGAAAAAAAAACACAGAACACTATATCTTTTATGTTTAGTCACTATCTGGTTTGGCAATCATTATTATTCCTTATTCCTTATATCCATATTCCTTAGTTACCATGACCTAAAGTAATACTTCAGAATTGAATGATCTTAGAATAAAATAAAGTAAAATAAAAGACTCAAGAAAATACTGACCGCTTCAACATTGAAGTTCTGGACAACGGTGACGTTCTCATCGCACTGACCCCTGAAGACGACAGGCCGACCGTTGGGTTCAGGGAAGTAGAAGCACGACTCCTGACTCTGCGATACACCCTCAAAGTAAACGTCGTTCAAGACGTTGATACTATCAACCACAGCGTTGATAGCGCTGTTAGCTTGAGGAGACAATGTTCTATCGCGACTTAGCTTCCAGGCCCACACTGTCGAAATCAATTTATATTTAAGAAAAAAATAGTCAATCATCAACTACTTAATACACTATGCATATTAATCACTTTTTCCTCGGTGTCTTAAAAAGTATCCAACTGCTGTGGTTAAAATACTTTGTAGTACACTCGGCTACAAAAACTTCGAACCACTTCACGGTCTAATAAATAAAAAAGTAGGTATGTGTATTTTTTTGCAAAGATTTGGGTATTGATGGCGAGTTCAAATGTTCAACTAACCAACCGAAAACATGTCATGATTTCCTAAAATTTCAATGAAACAAATGTTTCATTTTCATTACATACTTATAGTTGTAGGAATTGAATGAATTTGTTTTCTTTACTTTGCACAAAAGTGAAAGTTTTCTTCAATATTTGGAACTTAACAAGTCGAGTATTCGACTCATATATGGACGTACAGCTGATGTTTACATAACTGTTTATATTTTTTGAATAATAAGAATGTGAAGTGAGTTTGTTTGTATGAAAATAACGCACGGGTTCGATTTCTTTGCTTCCGAGTGTAGTTTCGTGTTTTTTTATAATGAACCCAAACCAAAAGTCAGGAAAATAATACAAATACAAACAAATGGAAATGTAGATTATTAATTGTTTACCTCGTCTTTGTTCGCTATTAATGTTACGGCAGCTATATACTAAGGAATACGTATCGTAATCAGTTGCCAGCACGTAATATCTCGACAGTTCAGGCGCTAGAAGAAATGAAATTATTCTTTAATATTAAATATTGTAATAAGATAATTTAAATATTGAAACAATAGGTACAAGATACGAAAAAAGAAAAACATAACAAAGGACTTGAATTACAGAAGGGTAGACTAGTATAAAGTACATTAAGCAATACTCTTAATAAAAGCAAATGTAATTGAAAAAATCTATTGTAGCTGTTTTAAATTTTTGAGATACAATTTAACAGGTGGGAGTGATCAGTAAAACAGCAGAAAGTTGCTTTATTACTTGTTGAACTGATAAATAGTATTCTTTCGATAGGATAGGACTTTGGTTACATTCAAATCATTAATAGGTAATGTTTAGTTAGCACACTCACAGGTCGGGAAATCTACAATTAGGAGACCGCTGCCATCTTCAGCACCAACGGTAGCGATTCCAGTCATGGTATCCAAAGTCTGGTTTGGCGTAACTTGGGTGTTTGCAACTATAACTCCATTTTCTCCTAGAGTATAAGTGGCTTGAATACAGGTGCCTCCTTGAAATTCTGACGAGTATGTCTCTATAGCTCTCCAAAGTCCAAGATACTGCAAATGAATAAATAAATTCCTTCCAATCACGAATTATCTAGAATGATGAATTATCTAGCTTATACCTAGTTTATTTTATTTACGTTTTAGTGACGGACTATTAAGTATTCTGTGGTGACGGTAAACATAGTTGAAAAAACGAAGAGTACACAGACGATGGATTCGTCCACGAAATGTTTGTTATAATAGAATAAGCAATGAAGGGGCCCTCGACATGTCAGTCTCCCACTTATTTTAAATTGGATACTTATTTTGGATTATATTTGAATGGAAACCCAGATAAATACTGTCTTAATCCGAATACCATCACAAGTACAGAAAATAATGCTCTTATGTCAAATAATTTTGGTATTACGTTAGTATGGGAAGCTACCTGGACGCCTCTTGCCTCTTAAGGTGGTACGACTTCCATACAAACAAACATTGCACATTAATTGGTTCATCATACATTAATAATTCATAAATACATGTGCAACTAACTCGTTTCAGTTATTTGTTTGCGCGAATTTATTAAAAAAATGTACTTTCATACATGAGTTATATAAATGCGATAGGTCACACACACACATACGTAGAATTATTGAAATTAAAAGATATTAGTTTACTCGTGTTTTATGTATGAATGTACAATTTTTTATTATTTTGCGTAAACAAATAACTGAAACGAGTTAGTTGCGCATATATTTATGTATTATTAAGGTATGATGAACCAATAATTGTGTAATGTTTGTTTGTATAGAAGTCGTACCACCTTAAGGCCAAACTTTTGTACATACACCTAAACAAATCTACTTAACATTCAAGATCTGTCGTCTTAGATAGAGGCATTAACAAATGACTTACCCCTGAAACGTTAAAATTGGGTACACCAGAAATGTTTTCATCGCACTGCCCTCTGAAGATAACAGGTTCCCCAGGCGCCAAGATGGGTAAATAGAAACAGGCTTCGTCAGATTGATCAATTGGTTCGTAATATTTTTGATCGAGAACATCAACAGAATCTATGACTCTGTTGATATTATCAACGGCGTTATTTGATAGCTCCGTCCTGTTTCGGCTGAGTTTCCAACTGTAAACTATAAACAAGAATGATTAGCTCTTCAATGTAACTATAAATATCATTATACTTTTTGTTTTATTAATGAAATCAACATACTTCCTCTACGATCATCACCGAGGTCCACGCAACTGTATGCCAAGGCATAATTATCATAATCAGTGTCCAAAATCCAGAACGGGATTTCAATATCTGAAAAAGGACATAATTTAGTATTGTTTGCCAAAGACGTCCATATAAGATTTTAAACTTTCGCGTTTCATTAAAATTAGAAACGAGAGTAACGGAACTAAACGCGACATTGTGTAGTACATATACAGGAGGAAAAAAAGACAGTAGCTGAATGGAAAGTACCCTAAATATTGATGTAAGCAAATTTAACGCAACGGGAACATTCCTTAATTTAAAAAAATGGGTTAAACTGCATTCTAAGATTTTTTATTAATCACTTACCTGCACCGGGAATTGAATTGGCTTAAATAAGAAAAAAATTACATTCTGTACTTTTATGGTACCGTTCGATCGTCTTAAGTTCTTTTAAATATCAATTTAGCTTTATCTTAGTATCTTAAAAGACACAGTTTGTAAAGACAAAATAATACATATAGTTCAAAATACTTTGTTGTTTCTGGGTACTCATACTTATTACTTAAAAAATAAAATTCAATTATTTATTTTTATAAGTTTTCTAAATGAAAGCCATGTGCAGCATCACAACATCTCAGCTTATATCTTTTAGTTAATTAGGTTATTTTTGAATAATATTCACCATAAATCGATACAAAATTCCACGAAACGCGAGTTCGAGTTCTATCGATGAATAAATTTGTGCTCAATGAAGATTATTGTACAAGTTTTTCAGGATTTGTCTTTAATTTTAGATAGTTTATCACTCACACCATGTGATTTATCTTTAAGATTAACACTATCGATTGGTACCATAAAAGTACACGATGTTGTTATTCTCATTATTGCCGGATCGATTCCCGGTGCAGGTACGTGATTTATCAAAAAACTTTGAATGCAGCTTCAATGTTTCGTTTGAGTAAAATTTGCTTACATCAATAATAGGGTACTTACCCTCAGACGACCATCTTTTTTCCACCCTGTATACTTACAGCTTGACGTTTCGGCTGTGTTGCTACAGAGGTGGTCACAATCAGACTTTGACGAGTCCAGTTACTCTTGTTTATAAAGACGTTCATGTGCTTTGAATGTCAATATGTGTTGTAATATACCTGATCCATTAATTGAGATAGTAATCGTCATTCTTGCACTATTATCCGTAGAATTACTGAAGCTAAGTACACCGTTGTTTACAGTCAGAGACAAATTAGCCACTTGTGTTGATTGCAAATTCAATGTGTTTCCTTGCCCTTCTGTATATTCATGATTAATACATGGATCTTGCTGTTGCTCCTTTGGATATGCTTCGATTTCATGCCAGGTCCCTTGGAACTAAAAATAAAAAAATAAAAATTAGACAAGGCCGAGTATGAAATGCTATTGAGATATTATTTATTTATTTCCTAAATTTAATTTCTTGATCCATATTCTGTAGTGTGTAATAAATGAAATAGACTTATTTTTATCGTTACCCTCTCCAAACTGAAATTCTGAACAACGTCGATGGTATCATCGCATCGGCCATTGAAGACGACTGGCCTTCCAGGCTCAGGATCAGGGAAGTAGAAGCAGCCATCTGGAGACTGGTCCACATCGAAGTAGTAGCGGTCGTCCAACACTGGGATTCCACTCGTCACTGCGTTGATTACATTTGCTGCGGCTTGTGGCAACTCTCTGGTTCTACTCAACTTCCAACTGTAGACTAAAACGAAAAGTATAAAAAAATATTCGGTTGGTGGAAGGACTTGCTGTGAGTCGGCCTGGCTAGCTATTACCATCTTATCTAAGTCCTGAGGATTCCGGTAGAGGTTCGCTTCCATCTTCAGCCTTTATCAATACTAACATCAGGTATGATGAAGGCTATGAGTCTCCCCATTCTTCATTAAAAATATATAATAATAATAATAAATATATTATAACTTCACGCCGTATTTGGGCTGCGAGTTTGGTAGAGTATCAAAGGTGCAGTTTGAGAGTTAAAATCATTCATGCCACATTTGGCATTGTTTGGATCTAAGATGTGGTCCGGAAACAGTAGTTACCGGGACTTAGGCGACAAATCATTCGAAAAATATCTCATCCGCGGGTGAAAAAGTAGGTCAGTTGACCTACTTTTTTTTTGAGACAAGAACGTTTAATTAATATACAAATACTTACTAAGTCTGTATTCTTCATCTAATTCCTCACAGGTGTAAACGAGAGCGAAGGTCTCGTAGTCCGTGGCAAGTACCCAGTAGTTTTTTGTAATGGTATCTGAAAGATTATTAATTAGATAGTCTCTACTTACTTGATGAACGACAAGTAGCTTATTTTTGTGTGTTTTTTTATTTTATTTTAAATCTATTTCTCAAGTCGATGCCAATTTAGCCCTAGATACTTTCCTAACACCTACGAATTTGCAAGAACTGTCACTACCCGTCGCCTACCCTGCTGGGTGCGAAGCTGATCCCTAAAGTCACGACTGCATTATCCGTGATATTGTTCAAGCGCATATTTGGTTTTACTAACAGAGGTATTAGGATGAAACCTAGAGTGTCTATGGTATTTGATGAAACCTCCGATCCAAGGGATGACAAGTCCATCATGAAAATGTCATCAAGAACTGTCATTTTAACGGAAAATTTGAACTTGCGCTGAATTCGTTTGTTCAATATTGTATGATTGCCTATTATAATACTAATTCTAACCCCAAGGCATGACTGGCTTGATTTAACTCGTGATTTAGGTATATCATTGATATTATTGATATCATTGAACATTGATGTATGAAAATCTACTAACTGTTAGTCCCTGCAATGGGGAAGGTCACATCGAGCTCAGCACTTCCATTAACAGAGGCGACGACGGCCAGACCCGTCATTGTGTCGAGGGTCTGGTTGATGACTTGTGTGTTGAACACGCCCACGCCTTGCTCTTCCGAAGAGTATCGAGCGTTGCTGCAAGAACCTCCTTGGAACACTGATGGGTATAGTTCGATGTTGTGCCACAATCCTAAGTACTGAAAAATCAAGTAAAATAGCATAGTTATTGCACAGCCTACATAACTTCTCTTACATACAGTTGTCCAACGGACACGTTCTGATTCTGACAGAGCAATCTTGCGCTGCCATATAAATAAAACGCTCGCTCAGGACCCGCCTGACATTGAATGCCTGACCTCTCTCGGAATCCCCAATCACTGAGGAACTGGCTATCTTATCTTTAACTGCCGAAACACAACAATGCTGAAAACATTATTGTTATAGCGTCAGACTTAGATAAGATGGTGATAGCTAGCCAGGCGGACTTCTTGTCAAAAGCAGCATTGCGTGAGGTTTCAAGAGAGATGTTTCAAGATTGTAGATTTGTGTTTGGCAACGACATGTTCCTTTTTAAATGTTGTTGCTTCTGTTAAAGCTGATAAGTTTCTTGCGGCCGTTCTTCTTATCAGTTAAAAGATGTCCTGAATGGCTGGTAGGAAAAAAAAAATTGGACGATTCGAAAGCACTTATCTATAAGTCTATTTGAATAAAAATCTTTGACTTTGACTTTGACTTTGAGTTGTCCCACTGTTATTTCCACGTTGTGGTCTTAGAATCGGGAATTTCCTAAAGAGGTCTGCGAAGAAACGAAACACCAAAATACTTCTTGAAATGTCATATTCATGATCACTTACGTCTGCCACACTGAAGTTTTGAACAGCTTGTATGTTTTGGTCACACCGCCCTCTGAACCTGACTGGGGTGGATATGTCAGGGTCAGGAAAGTAGAAGCAGGCATCATCTGAGTTATTGACTTGTAGATAGAAACGATTATTGAGAACGTTGACAGTGTCGATTTTCTGATTGATTGCTTCGACCGCCGCAGATGACAAACTTCTTGTGCGACTCATTTTCCAACTCCATACTGAAGAGATAAATGATATTAAGAATCAAAATTACACTTTCGTGACTGTACAATCATCTTGTACCACTAATGTCATTCGATCATGGAATTATTAAGTACTTAATAATTCCATGGACAAGGTTGCTTTGTGTTTTTATGTCATTGCCGTATACAATCGCGTTAATTCCCGCAGGCTGATTATCTGACAAAAAATCACAGTAGCAACCAATTTCGTTGCTGTCATTACTGTCACATTTTCATACTGTATGACAGCCACAACAGCGACGAAACTGAAACTGAAGGCCTACTCTCTAATCCTAAGGACGGGGGCCCGTATCTATAAATAAGATACGATAAGATAAGATATCCATCCGTAAGTTTCTCGAAACTACGGATGGAGGCTACTCTCTATTGATTTCGTATGTACTAGTTTTGGACAAACGGCACAAACACATTGAGAGTAGGGACAATGTCAAAACGTATTCTCATTCATTCTTAGTTCGGGTCTCCAAACTATTAAGCTGTCCGTAGGTGATACGGAGTAGAAAACGTCCGTAACTTAGGCCGAAACTACGGGTTTCGTTCTTAGAGAGTAGACCTCCTGAACCGAGTTTCAGTTACATAAGCACCCCATCGGTTGTAATCCCTTGAACGACTCTGGATGATGCTGTAAATGAAATATGACTGTCCAAATATAAAGTGGTCGACTGGGAACTTTCGCGAAAGTACATGTTATCAACATCACAGTAAATTTTACCAACTGTCATTAACGACTAACGCTAAACATTATTTAAATGTCACTGCCTTCGTATGTTTGAATTTTAAAGGAACAAAATTATGTTTAATCACGATTAGAGATAATAAAGATTAGTAACAGTTAAATTGGGTCTTAAAATCTTCACCAATGAAAGTGGAACGAGACACAATAGAATTTTTATTGTTATGTCTGCTTTAGCAGTTTAGAGTCCCTGAAAGGGTTAATTTCGTGTCCAATGGTTAATTCGTCCAAGTGTTAAACAAGGGTAAAACTGAAAGTTAACGGTAATTTGATTCGTAGTCTCAGCCACATGCCACCCACTGCTGGGTATAGGCCTCCCCCAAGGATCTCCACGACGATCGGTCCTGTGCTGCCCGCATCCAGCGGCTTCCCGCGACATTCACCAGATCGTCGGTCCACCTTGTGGGGGGCCTACCAAAAGAGCGTCGTCCGGTACGCGTTCGCCATTCCAGAACCTTTCCGCCCCAACGGCCATAGGTTCTTCTCGCTATGTTTCCCGCCCACTGCCACTTCAGCTGAGCAATCCTTCGAGCGACGTCAGTAACTTTAGTTCTCCTGCGGATCTCCTCATTTCGGATTCGATCACGCAGGGAAACGCCGAGCATGTAATTTGATTAGTTGCGTAAAATGTACGTCAAATATCAAACGTTACGTATAATGACAAAGCTATAGTTACCTTGCCGTTGGTTGTTCGGGAGGTCTCGACAGGAGTAAACTAAAGCGTAATTATCATAGTCGGTGTCCAAGACATAATACTCAGAGGCCTCTTCAGCTGAAATGGTTTAAAAAGGATTATTCGATGTTTAAGCCATTGTTGTTTCTTCCTATTCATAATTCGCACAACTCTAAAAATATGCATTTGATTTCATTCGCTATTCTTCACACATTAAATAAGGATAAAAAAATTACACGTGAAAGCTTATTCCTTCGACTTAATGCTCGTACTAAATAAGAATTATTGGCGTTTATAACTAAGGGAGTTATAAACGTATCAGTCTGTCAAGCGCTCAAGGCCGCGCTTGACAGACTGATCGTATTCGATCACGTTTGTTAAGCAAAGTTCGGCCCGGTCAGGTGTCGGATGGGTGACCGTAAAGTGGCATTACAGCTGGGCGCTTCCGTGCTTCGGAGGGCACGTTAAACCGTCGGTCCCGGCTGTTCTCATTTGATTACAGTCGTTAAGCCAAGTCAGAGGCCTTACAGGCGGCTTGATAACTCTGACACCAGAGGTGGCCACTAAACCTCATTCGATTTGAAGAAGAAGAAGACTACGGGAGTTGTAGTTAACTATTGTTTGAATAATAACGACGCTAACAACTTAGCCTTACAACCAAAACAATGATATTATTACTTTTTCTAGTTTATTTAAGTAACTTTAACTAAACACATCATAGGCGCTGCCTTATTTTGTTATAGTCTTTCAAGAGCTTTTTTTATTGACCACACTTAACCATTTAAAATATGTTTCATACACGTGAAGTCCTATTATTGGCTGACTGTTCCTTATGTCAAAATTCAAATGGTCTTCCAAATATTAAATTTTAAAAAATACCTGTAGGAAAGTATACAAGTAGCTTTCCATCGTCTTCAATTGTTGCATATCCTTCGATTGTAAGTAGTGTTTGATTAGCGACTTCTGTATTGAAAACTCTGACCGTGTTATTGTCATTAAGAGAATAATCAGCATCGTTACATTCTCCGAGTTGGAACGCAGATGGGTAGGTCTCTATCATATGCCAACGACCTAGATACTGGAACAGAAGAGTTCTTATAAAAAAACTGTTTAAAAAGCATTGGTGACCGAACAGGCAGAGGTAGTCGAAGTAACACGTTTTGATAATTGTTAAAAGTTTCTTAACTTTTAACAATTATCAAAACTGTTTTTATATAATACTACACGTTTTTAAATAATACTACATAAACAGTAGAATAAAAAAAAATATGTAACATCGCTGATTGAGCCGCTGTCTGTCACTTCAATGTTATTCCAAGTTTTGAATAGGTGATGAATTCAATTCAGACTTACCCTAGTAGCGTTAAAGTTTTCGACCACAGATATATTTCTGTCGCATTGTCCAATTATTATGACCTCTTCACCAGGTGCTAGATCCGGTAAGAAGAAGCATGCTTCAACTGATCGGTCTATTGTTTCAAAGTAGATATCATCCAAAACCACGATATCTGACATTGCATTATTGATTGACGCATTTGAAGCAGGGGATAGCTCTTGCGTTCTGCTCAGTTTCCAACTGAAAACTGAAAAAAAATAACAAAATATTTTATAGTCACCTAATATTTAGGTACATTTTTGTACTTTATTCAAACTTAATACGGTCGATAAGTTAGAATTTTTAAAAGGAACATACTTGCTTGGTAGTCGTCGTCTCGATTTTCACAGCTGTAGGCCAGAGCGTAATTTTCGTAGTCGGTTGCCAAAATCCAGAATGGAATTTGAATGCCTATGAAATGAACACACTGAATAATATAATCATACTATTGAATACTGTTATAGTAATATCAACACACAAGTAGACCTAGTTTTAAAGTAGCGAATTACTACCATTTCTTTATTTTATTTTTGACAGAATGTCGAAGAAGGGAAATATTTGCCCCGGGTGGGGACCGAACCCAAGTCCCCTGGTTACGTAGCATAAACACCACTGGTCATTGGGCAAAACGTAATGGTAAAAAAGATAAACCTGAATCAAGAGTGATGACTAGTCTTGCCGAAACATCAGTGTCAGAAGCGAAGCGCAAGATCCCGTTGGTAACTTCGAGGAATTGATCTATGACAGACGTAGATTGCAGTTCCAGTGTGTTGCCTGAGCCGGCGGCGTATGTGTGGCTGACACATTGTCCTTGCTGCTGTTCCTTAGGATATGCTTGAATTTCATGCCAAATGCCCTCGAACTGTGTGAAAAAAAATCAATATTCTTTCTCAAGTAGAAATCTAACTTTACAAAGTTGTATTGCTATTGAAATTATGGGCCATATTTATTTTGTTGAAAAGGATATACAGAAAAAATGCATTAATAATTTGCAACCTAGACTCTGGTATTGATTATAAAGTCACATACACGTTGGTACAAACAGCTATTAATCATACGATTTTTCGCTTGTGACCTGAAAATAAAGTTGTGTGCCCATCAGAATTTTACATAAAGGCCAGAATATGCTGAATGTAATTTTACATGTTATTGCAATGTGTATGTTCTGGGAAATAAATCAATTATATCAATAATTATTATCATAAAAATAAGTTTATCCGACTTACCTGAGTTAGATTGAAATTTGGAACAGCGGCTATGGAGTCATCGCATTGACCAGGGAATATTACTGGCTTTCCAGCTTCTGGGACAGGGAAGTAGAAACAACCGTCCCGGCTTTGGTTTACGGGCACGAAGTATCTTTGATCCAGAACAGGTACTTCAGCTATCGTATTGTTAATGGCAACCTGAGAACTTTCGGTCAACTCCTTCGTTCGGCTCAGCTTCCAAGCCCAAACTATGGAACAAATAGATTCTGTTTTATTCTGGTTGCAAATTTTATTCGTAATTAGCTAACTATTTTTATACAGAAGATTTGGTTTTGATACGCATTTTATAGACTGGTTTTTTTATGCCTTTGTTTTGACTTAAGGTGGAACGATTAAGTTACAAAAAGCTGAACGGTCGTTAGATGGCGCTACTTTCGCTATTTAGTAGTTTTTATTTATTTGTTAATTGTTCTTTGTATCTTTTTAACTCAAAATACTATTAGCGCATTCTATAAATAAATATTGAATTTTCGAAACCAACATTTATCTTTTTGTAGTACATAAATCATCCAAATATCTCGAGAGAGTGTTTCTGTCTCCCAATTTTACTAATCACTCACACATGCATACCTTATTTCTGAGTTTCTTGTAGAATATTTCGACCCAGCTGAAAATGATAAAGTAGCCCAGCGGTCTACGCACTCGGCATAGATATCAAAGAGTTAGGGTTCGAGACTTCTGATGGTAGATTTTTTTTTATTATTTTTTTATTATTTATTTTATATTATTGTTTATTTAAATATCACAATATTAATTTTGATGTATAAATTGCAACAAATGCAATTGCAACTTTTTTAAATTGCACAAGTGACAAGAATGTAATTGATACTCTAAATTTTAAGATTTCTTAGTGTGTTTGCCCATTATAATACCTTTTTTTTAAACCACTGCTGAACAGATTTTGATTAAAATTGCAGTGTTTCCTCAATCAAAAAAAAAGTGGTGGTGGTTGTTGGATCATCATGTTACCGTTTTCTATACTTCTATACTATATAATATTACTAGCTTCCCGCCCGCGGCTTCGCCCGCGTGGACTACACGACTTATGCTATTGTGGGTTATCCATAAGAGATAAACATAAACCACCGCGGAGTTTTCTGTAGACATTTTCAAGGTGTACAAATACTTATTACCTTATATTGATAAATCTCGTAGGGTTCAGCCTGCGTTTGCAATGTAAGCGGAAAAAATGTAATTATTTACGACATCACATTATAAACCTTAAAAATTACAGTATTTCTCTACTATATATTGAAGGTTATTTTACCATCCTCTTGAATCACTCTATCTATTAAAAAAAACCGCATCAAAATCCGTTGCGTAGTTTTAAAGATCTAAGCATACATAGGGACAGACAGCGGGAAGCGACTTTGCTTTTATACTATGTAGTGATAAAGAGGAAAGATGTGTATGTATGTATGTAATGAATAAACTCAAAAACTACTGGACTGATTTCAAAAATTCTTTTAGGATGCTACACTATCCCTGATTAACATAGGCTATATTTTATCCCGATATTCCCACGGGAACAGGTACCACGCGTGTAAAACCGCGAGGATCCGCTAGTACAATACTACAATACTATTATTTTAGTTTTATTTAAAATCAATACATTTAGCTCCTTTCGGTATATTGGCGCGTATATAAATTTGCGCAAATGATCATATTTTGTCTACTTGTTTGTTAGTTACAATCTCCATTTTATATTATAATAGTTTTGGAATCAAGCTCGAGACGCCATTTTTATACTTACTCTTTTTGTTTACTTATGTGGTGAAATTTTACATCTTGTAAATCTTGTTAAATTCTACCTTTAAAGCTTTAATTTACTGCGATAATTTATTATGGTGATGTAACTTAGAAGCTTGATTTTTACAGTTCGGGGGAACTTCGTTCGGGAGTCTTTCACGTTATTAGCTTTTCGCGCAAATGTCCTGATTCATAGTCGAAACATCAATAGTCAAGTGATATGTGACGTCCACAGATATCAGAATTAAGGTCAAATTCATGTTTTGTATTTGTTTAGTCTATGTTTATCTCTATCCTATCATCATACTTATGATGTTTTGAAAAGCTAAGTAAAAACATCATAAGAATTAGTACTTGAATACTTAGATTGTTTTCTTAACTTTCTTAACGGTAAAATCAAAATTAAGTCTGTTATTATCATTTAATACGTTAAAATTGTAATATTAATAATAAAATAAATCATTAAGATCGTTAAATCATTAGGATGTACGTAAAATAAATAATTTCTAGTCAGAAAATAAATTTCACTCAAAACTGAAATATTTCAACCCGTTTTGAAAGATTTCATAAGTTTCGTTTATATTTCATTTTCATTTCACTGAAATTTTAGTCAGTAGTATTGACCATCCCTAGTCACAACAACACAACGAAAAAACACTATAAACAAATGACAAATACGGATCGGTCGGTGTTGTCAGTACGTAGAATGTGATTCCAGACAATTTAATACCTATTTGAAAAAATAAAATATTTAAATATTAAGTACGTTACATAATACAAGTAAATTTTATTTGCACAAAGCAGCGGTAAAATTTTCTTTTCTTTTTTTTTGTTTATAAAATCTTATTTTCCATTTTTTGACAGTGATGGGAGAAAAAAAGTTTTACGCATAAAAAACAAAATGTAAAGTCGTGTTTAGCATTTTTTTAAAATCGAAGTCAGGATAAATCCTACAAATCACAACTTTATATCATAATCCCAAAGTAAATTATTACTGACGAAACTCATCTCTTTTGGGACGCAACGGCAACACAGCTGAAAAATCTAGTAAAGAGAAATTTAAACAATTATTAAATCGAGACAAACGTAAGAGCGGCAACTTCGCGCGTTGCGCGTCTTAGCCGCATGGAATGGCAACGTCGCGATTTTTGTATACGTACACGACATTTGTCACATACACACACGTAATATTTGCAAAAATTTTGTGTTCATTTATAGGTGATTTCTGAATGAAACAATGTTTGTTTATTAATTTAGCGCAAATGAATACCCGAAAAGAAATAGTTGCACATATATTTAAGTATTAATTCTGTTAATCTACCAAGATTATGTCGACTGTTTTTTGTATGAAAATCGTTCCACCTTTCCTATCGATATCCCTATAACAAACATTTACAAAACGTGCGTGCACACGTAGCTCTATGCTTCTGCCTTCAGAGCGAAAACATTTATTTGTTTGCTCACACGCAGTAGTGCAGCTTACAAAAAATACACAAAGCTTTTTCATTGGACACAAAGCCACGTAGTTGACGCACTATTTGAGTTTGTGCACGAAACATGTGCTGCACATTTGTGCGGTACACGCATTCCACCTTTAACAACAGAATAGTCACCAGGGAAGATTACTGGCTTTCCAGCTTCTGGGAAGTAGAAACAACCGTCCCGGCTTTGGTCTACGGGCACTATCGTATTGTTGATGGTAACCTGAGAACTTTTGGTCAACTCCTTCGTTCGGCATTTATTTACAGTCAACAGTATGTCAGGTTTAACAGTTTGACCGTCCAAAAAGATGCAAGTGCAAAGACTTATACACTTATCGAGTGTGTTCTGGAGTTTTATTTATACATATACGACGGGAAACGCTTGCTACATGAAACCCGATGTAAAGTTGAAGGCTGAAGGCGGAAACACATTTCTCCCGGAACCCTCAACCACTGAGAAACTATCTACTATCTTATCTTTTAACTGCCGGGACATAACAACGCTGAAAACATGTTTGCTATGGCGACAGACTTAGTTCAATCAAAGTTTGTATCAAACAAAGTTTACACACGCAAAGTAAATGTTTCACTCTTAGCAAAGCTTTGACCAACCCTATTAAAAAGCTGAAACATTTGTGCTGTTTTTTTATAATAACTTATGGATAATATTGACAAGCTCGTAACAAGTACCTCTTTTCTCCTCTCTTTCTGGTATTTCCACGCAAGTATAGACAAGCGCATAGTTGATGTAATCAGTGTCCAGGACCCAGTAGTCAGTAGTAATTGTTACTGAAAGATAATACTTCTTTAGTTTCAGAAAATCACATGTGATGTTCCATCAATCAATCTGATAATATTAATTTCTCCTTTGTGTTTTATTCAAGTTCAAATAGAGAACTGTTTAAGTATGTATATTTGTTTTTATGAAACTCTTCTTTACCCAAAAACACATTTTTATCTTCTAATTGAAACTGACTTCTCAGGAAAAGACCCAAAATTATTTTGCCGTAAGCAATAAGTGTAACACTTAACATTCGTATTAATATGAAATTTGATCTCTTATAAATTTAAAGTTATCATAATATTTGTAGATTTCAGCTTAGTTTTAGGAACTATATTTAACCGATCAACAAAAAACTTTTCAGGCGACTAAAATACTAGGTGAACTCCTTAGTTGCCAATATAACTTAACTTATTCTTTCCGAAAGCTAACCTAGATTTTAAGTCACTCAATTTAGTAATTTTTAGTCGACCGGTTTACTAAATTCCATACAAAATCCGTCAAATGCTTACGGTTTAGTCCTGCTACGGGGAATGTGACTTCAAGTTTGGCGGATCCATTTCCAACTGGAACTGCAAAGCCGACCCAAGTGTCGAGGGCTTGGTCAATAACTTGCGTGTTCAGAACGTCGATGACATCGTTGAGTTCGTAGTTGGCGTTTCTACAGGTGCCAGTTTGAAAGACAGATGGGTAGGATTCTATGTCGTGCCACGTACCCATATACTGTAAAAGAAGATTTTCCTTTATTTAATCCTACTTATAAACTAGTGGCGGCATGCGGACACTGGCGTGGTTTCCCGTTCTTGTTGAAATATTGATTGATGATTTGTTTTAATCCCGGTTATATTAGTGATTATTGAATCTATGAATAAATTATCAAGTATCAAGTTTTTTGACTAATTAGTACTAGCTTAAACTCGTCAAGTCAAAAAAGAGGTCTAACTTCATGAGATTCAAAACTTCAAGCCAATAAGACACACAATATGATGTGCCAAGTCAAATCAACACTAATCATCATAAATTAAGACCTATCGTAAAAACCGGATGGGTGGCAAGCATGTTGACTTACAGCAGTAGCATTGAAGTCTTGGACGACTGCTATACTTGAGTTGCATGATCCTCGGAACACGACTGGAGTACTGGATTCTGCATCCGGAAAATAGAAGCAACCTTCATCTGATTGGTCAGCCGGTTGGTAGTACAGATCGTTCAGCACGAGCTCTGAAGCTATTGCCGCATTGACCGCCAGTTGAGCGGATTCAGACAGTTGACGCCTTCTGCTTAGAATCCAGCTGAACACTGGAACAAAATGAGATACAATGTTAAGGCACACCTTTTAAACATTAATCGGGAAGCAGTTGGTTTCAATCATCCCGTGGTAGATGGGCTGATGATGATGGTTTTAATCATCTCTCTTGAAATGAATGATCGTCATTCATGTCAAATGTTACTGTTTTCTTTACTTTGTGTGTTGCTGATAACCGATTTATATTCTATTCTGTTTAGATGTAGGTAAGTACACATCGAATTGTGACGATCGAAACGTTGCATTGAGTACACCTACTTGTATTTAAAATGGATAGTGGTACTGTTATGTAGCTCATCGTCATACTACTGAACTTAGAGTTACCCTAGGCCATTTGAACTAAGAGGGAGTTAAAGAATAAAACATGCCGGAAATGAATTCCTCCTAATATATAGGTTTTAAGTAGAAAATGTGGGTAAGCCCCCGACAAGGTTGATCGACTATCTGGAGCGCGGTCGCGGGAAGTTGCTGGATGCGGGCAGCGCAGGACCGATCGTCGTGGAGATCCTTGGGGGAGGCCTATACCCAGCAGTAGCTGAGATGATGTCATCATCATGTCATATCATCATGTGGCTGAGATGATGATTAATGATGGTGATTAGAAAATTGCAGTGAATTATTGAACTTATCATAGGAGCTTGGTTGGAGTGGGCTCGCTTACACAATGATTGGCCATGGGATGGGAAACCAGTAAAATTATATCTTGAGCTCCTCAGTGCATTGGAACGAACACGTTACTCCCGGCTACATTAGTAGTCGTTAACTTCCCTTTACGTCAGTAATACCGTTGATCAGTACCATTGATGATACCTAATTACTGACATATTCTAACGTCAGTAGTACCATTGATCATCTACCATTCCGAATTGAGTTCGCGTGGTGGCCCATTTTCCTTATCCATTAATAAGTAAGCCAGTGCCCCAACATTAAAAGGGATGATGATGAAAACGATATAACAAAATAAAGTCTTGTTTAAATTGGCTTTGAATTTAAATTGCAACTAATAACTTACCTCTCGATGTGTCGTTATCGGTATTATTGAGACAGGTATATGAAATAGCGTAACTTTCATAGTCAGTATCCAGAACCCACAAATCTTGCTGAGTAATCACTGTGAAAAATAAAATCAGGTCAATTTTATGTTTTCTTTATCTGAGAGTCGTATTACAAAATGGTAGATTGTAATTTAGTTAGGCTGATTTCTTTCCACTATTAACTGGGCCGGCATTTGAGTACCATCTGCTTAGGTAAATCTAACTTTAGTATATCCCTGATCTGTTAACATTACAAACAACATGTCATGAAAATTGTTAGTTAGATGGCGCTATATGATGTACAATTATAATATTAGTTGGATTTTAACATAGAAGGCTCAAAAATGATTTGAAGTATTATAAGGAGACATATTAATTACCGCCTTCGACGAGTAGTGACACTCTAAGCCTGGCACTATTATCCGTACTGGCTACTGTGGCTGTGCCAGTAATGACGGCCAGATTCTGGTTGATAACTTGACTGTTCACTACATCGATGACGTCACCAATAGCGGTATACTCTGCCCGTGTGCACTGATTTTCTGAATTTTCTGAATAGTAGCTTGCAACTTCGTGCCATAGACCAGTGAACTAAAAGCGAACAAAATAACACATGATAAAAGTGAGAATTATTTTATAATTTTTTTAAGAAAAGGACAGTTTACAAGACTGACACTTATATACAGGGTTACAGGGAAAGTCGTACTGAATATTAAAGGACGTTATTATTTAGGTCATTTCTGATGAATTTGATCCTATAATATAGTGTCCGAAACTTAACCGTTATGGAGATATTGATATCTTTAAGTTTTTTTTTAAATATCCCAATTTTTTTGTTTTTTTGCCAATTTTTTTATGATTAAGACTCCTAGGGTTCGTTTTTTTATGTATTTAGTTAGAAGACATGCCAATGAATAAAAATGATCAACAAAAACTCAACCCTCCATTAACAGCTTAAAATAACTGCACGACAACGGTATAAATTAAATAATTTTTGCTAAGTATTCCTAACTTTGAAGCGATATGATAAAAAAAAATTGTATGGAACTTATTCTGCAGATGATTTTAAAAACTTCTACGTCTTCTTAGCTATTCAAAAAGGTATAACACTAGCTATTAAATAGGCAAAACATTGACCAAATAACAGTTCAGTTAGCAAAGGCTACATTTTTGGTTTGAGGTATAAATAGCTAAATCACGAAAATAAAAAAATAAAAACTGTGATATTTTTATAATTCATGTTCAACATCTACTAGTAATGTACAATACATTGTACAGTAGGAATTTACAATCTTAATAGTCCAAACTGGTATTGCAACATAACGGGGCGTCGATACAAACGGACGGCTCGGTATTTCCCAGTGGAAAGCCTGGTTCGTAATGCACAGTTCTGGCCAATACCCTTACCATTACACGCCAGTGCACGTAAATGAAGAAGGGGACCCGCTGAGGCGACTAGACTTCTGCAGATTTATGCTAAATGCCGATATTGATAATCCGGCTTTTTTAAAGAAAATTTTGTGGACAGATGAGTCTAAGTTTGACAAAGACGGTATCACAAATTACCATAACGCCCATTATTGGGCTCCCAAAGCGCAAGGTAATCCCAATAAAAAAAGATTAAAAGGATCGCAAAGGAGATTCAGTCTCAACGTGTGGATGGGCATAATTTCTAATTATTTGATAGGGCCATACTTTTTGCCCGATAATTTGAATGGCGAGATGTACGAGAACTTTTTAAGGGAGGAGTTATACTCTTTAATGCTCGATTTACCTCTGGCAATAAGACAAAATATGTTCTTTCAACACGATGGCTGCCCAGCGCACTACAGAAGAAGTGTTCGAGCATGGTTGGATGAAAATTACCCAAACCGGTGGATTGGAAGCGGTGGACCCATACCGTGGCCGGCAAGAAGTCCCGATTTAACGCCGATGGATTTTTATGTGTGGGGTCATATGAAAACCCTAGCGTACGACGAAATGACACCAATCGCAAATATCGAGGTTTTACGACAAAAAATTATTGATGCGGCTGAGGAAATGAGGCGGAGCCTGCAAACATCTGTTGTAAAAAGTAACTTAAGAAAACGAATGAGAATTTGTATAAGAAATAGTGGCGGCCATGTTGAACATGAATTATAAAAATATTACTGATTTTTTTGTTTTATTTTCGTGATTTAGCTATTTATACCTCAAACCAAAAATGTAGCCTTTGCTAACTGAACTGTTATTTGGTCAATGTTTTGCCTATTTAATAGCTAGTGTTATACCTTTTTGAATAGCTAAGAAGACGTAGAAGTTTTTAAAATCATCTGCAGAATAAGTTCTATACAATTTTTTTTTATCATATCGCTAAAGTTAGGAATACTTAGCAAAAATTATTTAATGTTGTCGTGCAGTTATTTTAAGCTGTTAATGGAGGGTTGAGTTTTTGTTGATCATTTTTATTCATTGGCATGTCTTCTAACTAAATACATAAAAAAACGAACCCTAGGAGTCTTAATCATAAAAAGATTGGCAAAAAAGCAAAAAAATTGGGATATTTAAAAAAAAACTTAAAGATATCAATATCTCCATAACGGTTAAGTTTCGGACACTATATTATAGGATCAAATTCATCAGAAATGACCTAAATAATAACGTCCTTTAATATTCAGTACGACTTTCCCTGTAACCCTGTATACATGAAAAACATGATCAAGTACAAAAGACACGTAGTGTGGCCTTAGTTACAAACTGCCACGGCATGTTAGGTTCACAAAAAGCAGTATATGAAGCAGTTCATGAAAATCAAAAAGTTATATAAACAAAAAAATAAAAAAAAACAAAAAAATAAAAAATATATAAACAAAAAAATACTTATTATATGTGTAAGTTATTTACTAGTTAAACAAACAGTATTGTTTCAATAGAAATAAGAAAATCTACGATCTAGTAAAGGTCGCAGAAAGCTGCTGGATGCGGGCAGCGAAAGACCACCGTCTTTGAGTAAGGCATATATCCAGCAGCGAGTGTCGTGCTTCTGGTATGATGATGATGAAAATCCATCATGCAATCACCATAATCGTCATTTAGTCAATTGCAGTCCACTGCTGGAGGTAAATGTGGGTCCAGATATCCGTATCGTACCTCCATTTCATATCAGCGTCGCGATCAAGAACGCTAGTCTGTTTCTCGTTTGGTATACGGTACGGTGGTACGGCTCTTAATATGGATACAGGTACGCTTCGATCCATCGTAAGTCGGCTTTTCGCCCGTTCGAAGGAAGTGAACGCGCGATGATCGCAGCGACGAACTTTGCGTCCATAGTTTTTTGATCACGACGCTGATATGGAACGGAGATACGATACGTACAAAAGAACATATTTGGACCCATCAAAAGCACGGTTCCTTCCTTATTCATACAGTCACTACCTGCTACCTTCCTCACGTCATCGGTCCATCTAGTTGGGGGTCCTACACTATATTTGCTGAAACGTGGTCTCCATACAAAAACTCGTCTGCTCCAGCGCTTGTCAGTTAATCAAGCAAATGCCTTTAGATCAATTGGATAAGTACTAGAAAAAAGCATTTTGTCTCCCACTCATAAGTCTAGGCTAGTGCTACATTTGTTTGGTTCATTGCTCTGCCATTTATGCTACTGATAGGTCAGAAGACTTGTCGAAATTTCTAATAACTACATTGTTGTAACTACAATATGTAGATTATTTATGTATTTACAATAAAAGTATATATGTATGTTTATCCGTTATCCATAACACACAGTGCCCATAACACAAGTTCTTCATGAAAGTAACGTGGGCTAGATAATTGGTGTGTTTGTTTGTATGCAATTATTTATTATTATTTAATAATAGTTACTTATTTTTAATAATAATATAAATAAATTTGTAATCTTGTTCTTATCTTTGTTGCAAAGGTACTTAATAGTTTGCATATAACTATTTAGATTATAATTAATCGAACTCCAAAGTGTCGTAATACTTTGCTCACCAAATTGTTAATTTTACTACAATTTGGTGAACACACAGACCTATATCGAGATAGACGAAAAGAGCGCTTTAAACTGTATGGGACCTAGCGTGTCGAATTTTTTTGTACCTACGATGATGTCACGAGCGAGATTTCAAAACTCTAAATTCAATATCATTTATTCAGTATAGGCTGTTACAAGCACTTATGAACGTCAAAGACGCTACGCCATCGGTTCACAAACCCTACGGCGGGAGACCTTGTAACGAGAAGAACCGGCAAGAAACTCGTCAATGGCTGTTTTTTTCTCCCTGTTTTATTTCATAGAGTCGTCAATTTGAAAAGTGTCCTTAAGGGCCCGCTATAGGCCAACGAAAATCAGATTGCTTTACATGATCGTCTGTAATATCATATTAATGAAAACTGAATTTCAAATAAAGATGCAGCAAACAAGAGGACTTACACTAGTGACTATGTTACTCAAAAACACGATTGCATAAAATTTTCTCGATAGAAAAAAAATTGCGAAGTTGCCTCCAAATCACTATAATTAACACGATAAACTGCTAGTATTCAAGTAATACATTAAAATAAAGCTTGGAACTTTTTAGTATTTACTCTATAGATAAGGCAGGGCTTATGTTATATATTTTTTGTAAATAACCTTTAAATATCCTCTAAAAAAAGATTTTCCTTCATTTCTTCATTCCGGACAGGCCGAATGGGGCCGGAGAATTATATAGTAAATGCTGCCTTATTTCTCATAGAAATAAGGAAGCATACTTTGCAGTTCGCCGTTGCAGTTATTACTTTTGCTTTTGGCCTAGAGCGCGCCCTTGACATATCAGTTAGGTCTATGTCCATCACAAAAAGAAAATATTAATTATAATTTTACCTTTTATGGTTATTGGCATAAACATTTAGTGATAGAATTATGTTACTGACGGGCTCTTGCAAGAAAGCACTGCACAATTAACCATTTTCGTTGCTGAGTGACGCGTGTTATAGTGGTCTCAAGCGGACTGATTTAAGTCGGACCGTGGATCAAACTTTTTACACGTAAGGCAGGTAAACTTTTACCGTCTATATAAGTCTGTCCGTTATGTCTGTGGGTGAGCATTTAGCTGTTTTGGTGGTAAGGCTAGGGTAAGTTCCGTCTCTGGTCTTAGGGGTGATTACGACCTCTATCCCCCGTGACCAGTGACTGCCTGGTGGGCAAGTATTATGAGTTTTACTTGGTAGTTCACAGGGGGCTAATTGCCTCATTTTAAAATCTTTTGCAATCTCATTCAATTCGTCATTTGAAAGATATTTACATACTAATTCACGCCGTCACTATTTGACATTTGATAGGGATTGTGATCGGGACGCGTTTTGAAAGAATATTGAATGAATGAAAAGCTTAATGACACTCGCGAATATCATTAAAAATGTATGAAGAAGTGTCAAATGAAGTTTCAATTAAAACATTATTCGTTCTGAAACGGTTTGCGACTATAAGTTACACAATTCCATAATCACTATCACATTCACAATACCTTTGAAAGGGATTGTAATAGATTTTGAAATTATGCAATTATGGGGCAGGTGAGTCCAACATTTTGAATCGCCCTTTGAAACCTTGGGGTGAGGGATGCGTAAAAGCATTTCTTCTAGTACAAAAAGGTTAGGTTAGGTTAGGTTAGCTGTTAAGCATGAACTATTAGCATTATTTTTTATGAACGACGGGGAGACTCTTAGCCTTCATCATACCTGATGTTAAGTATTGATAAGGCTGAATATGGAAGCGAGCATCTCCCGGAAACCTCAATCACTGAGGAACTGGCTATCTTATCTCCAACTTCCGGAACAACAATGCTGAAAACATTGTTGTTATGGCGTCAGACTTAAATAAGATGGTGGTAGCTAGCCAGGCGAACTTACTTCAAGTTCTACCACCAACCAAACCGAATACAAAAATACCCCCGCTGGAAATCGAACCCGGGACCGCTGGGTCAGATACCGGCGGTTGTACCACTAGACCACAGAGGAGGTGAAAATAATAATAATACTATTTTACTTACCGCAGAAACGTTGAAGTTTTGTACCACGCCGATGTTTTCATTGCATAGTCCAGGTAGGATGATAGGGTTCCCTGGTTGTATGACGGGAAGAGGGAAGCAGGCGGTTTCGGTACGACTCACTAGCCGTAAGTCATCGAGTTGCATACCCAATCGATTGTTGAGCGCGGTATTTATAAAAAACACAGCAGTAGACTGTAAGGTTTCACTTCTACTCAATACCCAAAGCGAAACTAAAAATAACAAACGTTCTTTTAATAGGTACACTTAAACAAAAGAAAGATATAGAAACTTATTCAAGTCTTAACTTAATAAAAACAATTATTAGTATTACTTAGTGATAGATATAATTGTAAGAAAAAAAGAAGTGTGGCATTCGGGGACTGCCGCGGTAAAGCTATTGCTAGGTACACTTAAACAAAATAATGATATAGAAACTTATTCAAGTCTTAACTTAAAAAAACAATTATTAGTATTACTTAGTGATAGATATAATTGTAAGAAAAAAAGAAGTGTGGCACTCGGGGACTGCCGCGGTAAAGCTATTGCTAGGTACACTTAAACAAAAGAAAGATATAGAAACTTATTCAAGTCTTAACTTAATAAAAACAATTATTAGTATTACTTAGTGATAGATATAATTGTAAGAAAAAAAGAAGTGTGTCACTCGGGGACTGCCGCGGTAAAGCTATTGCTAGGTACACTTAAACAAAAGAATGATATAGAAACTTATTCAAGTCTTAACTTAAAAATACAATTATTAGTATTACTTAGTGATAGATATAATTGTAAGAAAAAAAGAAGTGTGTCACTCAGGGACTGCCGCGGTAAAGCTATTGCTAGGTACACTTAAACAAAAGAAAGATATAGAAACTTATTCAAGTCTTAACTTAATAAAAACAATTATTAGTATTACTTAGTGATAGATATAATTGTAAGAAAAAAAGAAGTGTGGCACTCGGGGACTGCCGCGGTAAAGCTATTGCATAGCATTTTTATCATAGATTTTGGTTACTTAGCATAACAAAATTGTCAATGATGAAAAAAACTATGAAAATTTGTGTGGAAATATAGTTTCTTTTTAAAATCTGGTACCGCATTTTTTCCAGCTGCGGTATAATATGCTTATGATGCGGATAACTAAGCAACCAAAAGCTATGACACGGAGTGGGGGGTGTTAGGTTTTTTCGTTACGGAATTTCTTGATTCGGTCGCCGCGCTCAAAGCCCGCGATAAAAGCTATGCAATAGCTTAAAAATACTACAATAGAGGTGTTTATTATTATATTTTTAATAAGCTATAACTTTTTAACATTACTATTGGCAGATACATCTATCCAAACGTTGATATGATGTTTCCTTACTATAAAATCACCAGGAGTTTCGTATATTTATCATTATATACTAATAAAAGGTTATATATTAATACATATTACCGTAATGTTAGGCCAAGAGAAACTTTTTTGGAAAAACAAACGAGAATAGTACTAATAAAAGACACTTACCACTTCTTTGGGTATCGGATATATCGACACATTCGTAAAAGACAGCAAAGTCATTTAATTGCGTAAACACCCAGAAATCTCGAGCTGGAACAAAAAGATAACAGTAGAAAGATTGTATACTTCTTGGAATCCGCCAGACAGCAACTAGTAGTAGGCGCTAGGCGTGTTACAATAGGTATTTTAGATTGCAGTAGCTGCATCAGTTTCCACTTGAGCTGCAAAGTCCGTTATACAAAAAAAAAATTGAAAATTTTGTATTATTTCTATTAACTATGACGTTTTTACAAACAACCGGCCGGCGTGGCGTGTTTCGAATTGTCCTGGTGGTCTATTATAATGAAACGTGTCTAAGAACCTGCTCTGAAATGAAACCTTTTGAATGCAAAAAGCCGCATCGAAATCGGCCTGGTACTTTCCGCAAAAAGGCCAGGACCTACAGGACTGTCCAAATCGAGCGCTCGACTTGTGGTAGTCGACCGGGAGCTGGAGTGGTGAGGGGTCGAATTATGGCTAAGGAAGGCCGGAACCAAAACATATACAAAAATTTGATCGTTTGTATGAGTTTTCATAAGGTGGTACGACTTCCATACAAACAAAAATTGCACATTAATTGGTTCATCATACCTTATTAATTCATAAATACATGTGCAATTAACTCGTTTCAATTATTTATTTGCGCGAAATAATTGAAAATTGTACTGTCATACATAAATCACGAATAAAATAATATCTTATAATTTCAAACGTATGTGTGTGTGACTCATCGCATTTTATACCTCACGTATGTAAGTACATTTTTTTTATAATTTTGCGCAAACAAATGGCTGAAACGAGTTAGTTGCACATGTATTTATGAATTATTAATGTATGATGAACCAATTAATGTGCAATGATTTTTTGTATGGAAGTCGTACCACCTTAAAGGGAAGCGGATGGGAATTGACTAGTAGTACAATAAAAAAAAAAGTAGGGACCCTTCGCACTAGAACCTACGTACTTGGGTAATAAATGTATACTCACGTTCTCCAGAAGACGTCCAGTCAACAGACATAAAATAACTTTCATTTGCTGGGACTGGGAGAATGAGACTGCCGTTAAGAGTTTCTTCGAAGTTTTCGTTCAAACCATAACGGATCACGTTTAAATCATTGTTGAATTCATATGTTGAACATTCTCTTCTTGGGTCCGAGGTCCGGATTTCAAACCACGAGCCCACAATCTGTAGAAGAGTATTGCAACAGTAATTAGATAGGTATTCATTCGTTTCAAGAGAACTTACTGGTCTACCGGGAAATTCTTTCTGTGGTTACTATCGACCTCTATCAGTTGAACTAATTCAAACCTATGGATAAAATCTATGGGCCCTGGAGAGGAACTACCATAAATCCTTTAGTTAGCCCGTTTTACTGAAAGGAAACATTATTTTATTTTTTAAAAGAAACTAAACTGCATTCAATGATTTTTGTAAAATTTTCAAAAGAGCCTTGAATAAAGTGCTCTATCCATCCCATTGAGTTTATAAGTTGAGTTTTCATGGGTTTCCTTTAATTTAGTTTACTATGTTCGTTAAGAGAGAATTGATCCTTTTGATTGACCCTATCTATTGATTACCCTATAGAAGTTTATTTTTTACAGATATTAGCTGGTTCGAATCCTGGGTGAGGGAAGCGTATTTTCAAAATGTTTCAATGCAGTTGTGTTTCCTTTAAAAAATAAAGCAATTTCCTTTCAGTAAAATGAGCTAACTAAAGGATTTTAAGGGCCCGTAGATTTTTTCCACCCTGTGTATAAGTAGTAATAAACCAAAGCCGAAGCAGTTTGTGCTTATTTCCAAGGACGCAGGCAAATTGTAGGTACAATATTTTAAAGTAAAAGGTAATTTGCTTGTGGAAAAAAAATTAAAAGCGGAAAGAATACAATGTAAAATGTAAAAAAAACACAAAACGTTTTTAATATAAATGTGTTCATAAACCGTGCGCATTTTAAGCCCTAAAAGTCGCATTGATAATGTAATCAACCGATTATACAAAAACAATGATTTCAATTTTGATTTCGTGCACGGAATTTGATTATTGATATGACCAACATTTTGTTTAATATACAACAGTGAAAACTGTTCAGTGTATTGCATATTTAATAATGATAGGTGTTTCCTTATCAATGGATCGGCGTTATCACTATTTGATATGGTGGAATTCTCATTAGCTCGTTCATCATATCTTATTATCTATACTTTTTATTAGATAGATAGACGTCAGTGAGTCCCGTTATTTTTCCAACTTATTATTCCTTAACGTAAATGCTTCTATTAACGCCAAGCATGCTTCGGAAAATTTGACGAAAGACAGTAACAAACCGTGGTGAGAGGAAGGTCATTATTTTTTTTCAATAATCTTTGTTGAGTGTTCTATGATATTCAGTATTGCAACGTCACATGTAGATGACTAGATCTAATGGTTTTTAACTATTCGATTGACATTTGAATTAAACTGAAAAAATCTAGATTTACAGGGACAGACAAAACCTGGATGTTAAGGATCGAGAGAGCTGTGATAAAGGTTATGCTGCGTCGGCCACGCCGCTATCTAACAACCCTTGTCTATGAAGAAAGTGAAATCCTTAGCGTTCGCAAACTATTTATTCTCAAAGCTGTAACACCTACTCACAAGTCCGTACCCCGTTCTCACAATTCCGAAGATCCACTTCAGAAACGTACTTTCAAAATTCGCGTCCCTAGATCATTCACCTCTTTTGCTAAAAGACAGTGAATTCTTGTTTCCTTTCTTCTATACTTATGATAAGAATCAAAGTTCATCGTGTCTGTACATTGCTTGGATTTGCAAAAAAATTAGAGGGACTCAGAATAAGCAGGAGAACCAATTTCTATCATTTTTCAACAGTCTGTCCGTCTGTTTGTATGTCTGTGGGTTTGAATGAGCATCACACGTATCTCAACTTACCGTATAGGCTATATTTCATCAAAATCGGTCAACTTTATCAAAAGTAATTACATTTTAAAGAGTGTACTGGTAGAGAAATTTTTATTGTAACGCGCACAGAACACTTTTTATGTTCTGTGGTAACGCGCCTATGCAGAAGGCAGAGTTTACGCGTCGTTCAGGATTTGGTTTGCTTAGCAACAGTTGTTGATTTTAATTCTTGAAAAATATATTTGACGTAACTAACTATATCCTTTTTGATGCTTTTTATTCTTCTTTCTTAATTAATAGCTTGCTCGCGATAAAATTAGCGAATTTTGCCAATGTCAAGTAAATATATTTTGTAGTATAAAGAAATTGTACGGTAGATTGAGTTAAAAATAGAGCTTCACAACACGAAAGAACTCGGGAGAGACTCCCTGCTTTTTATTACTTTAGCATTAGCATTAGTATGGCGTGTATGAAAGATGGCGTTGTATGTATATTTTGTCGTAATGTCTAAAAATTTTAGTTCTTTTATTAATTTTTAAGCGACTTAAAAAAATGAGGAGTTTATCAATGTGTCGCGAATACAAGTGGTATTTTTATGTAGTCAACAGCAGGTCAGGCTTCACCTATGTCGTTCATTTTAGATGCGGTTTTCGTAATGCAAGTTCAAACATTATTATTATTACACAAGTTTTGTTTTAATACCTCTGAACAGATTGAACAGTCGTCATTTACCATTTCTTATGCCACCACTGCCGGGGCACTGGCCTTCCTTATGGAAGGATAAGTCGTAAGATAAGGAGAATGGGCCATGATCCGCCACGCGGGCCCAATAGTAACTATTTATTGGGTATTATGTGGGTTTTCATGACCGTAAATACAGTCGCGACCAACAGTTTAACGTGCCTTCCGAGGCAGAAGAGATAGTAAATGATAGGTCACCTATCCCATGACCGACCATTGTGAAACTAAATCGTAGGCCGAGCGCGCGAACCACTGCCCCTCCTCATACCGTACTACAGTAGTTTGTAGCAAATCTTGAAAACGCTGTCGTTTTCGCTATCTTTAAAATTATATCAACTTAATAATGATTGACCTTAACTTTAACTACTTAGGGACGTTAGTAGCACACTGACACCAACTCTGGCGTAGGTATTTCTTGTAAATGGATTTTTGACATGGCCGTCATGACCTTTTTGTTCTTATTAAGACAGGCCTCTGCACTTTAAATGGCTAAAAACGAATCGAAATGTGGGTATTACATTAAAGCCCACTTGCGCCAAGCTAGGTTAACACATTTAACCCACAGTTAGTGCTACTTTTGTATGCACTAACTCTGGGTTAAATGCTAACCCAGCTTGGCGCAAGTAGGCCTAAGGGTCGGTTTCACCAACTACTGATAAGTTATGGTTCTCTTAAGAAAAATTATGGACTATTTTATATGTCCTTTAGCTGAAGTGGCACTGGGCGGGACACATAGCGAGAAGAACCGATGGCCGTTGGGGCGGAAAGGTTCTGGAATGGCGACCGCGCACAGGACGACGCTCCGTGGGTAGGCCTCCGACAAGGTGGACCGACGATCTGATGAAGGTCGCGGGAAGCCGCTTGATGCGGACTGCGCAGGACCGATCGTTGTGGAGATCCTTGGGGAGGCCTATACCCAGCAGTGTGTGTCATGTGGCTGAGACGACGACGACGAGGCCAGCTTTGTCACATCAATGCTAGGAATATCCTTGCATTCGAAAGAAACATCTTTTCAGGTGTTTAACGATCGAATGAGATGTAACAGCCAATAATTTATGATTGAATAAACAACTTGGCCACAAGTGAATTCTCAGATGGGACTCGGTTTTTTCCAATATTTTTCTATTTAAGATTTGTCATAAGTATAAAAATCCGATTTAAAAATCATAAAATATTTTGTTTCCTGATTGGTTTCGAACAACAGTTATCAAGCAATAAAGAGTGAACGTACATAAATAAAATATAAGCGACGAATTGATAACCCTCCTTCTTTTTTTGAAGTCGGTTGAAAAATCAGCTTGGTTTGGTACGTATTATTGTATTTGTTTCTTATGCAGATAGGTACTTTCTTACCTAATTAATGCCACAATGTTAAAGAGTTTATCCTACAACATTCGAACCTATTATCGGTAGGTAAACCTTAGTTACCCAATCATTTATTTAAGTAAGTACTTTATAGCCTTTGTTGGTTAGTCAGTAAAACAAAGAAATAAGTAGGAATAGTCAGGATTCACCGCAGACACGAGCTTCGCCACAGAACATGTGAGCGTCGCGGTAACTGCGGTGCAGCACTGCAGGAACCAGCGGTGCATGTTGCCGTGCCGTTCGGTGACGGCCTAAGAATACAACTGTCACCACTCCCTTACATGCCTGGGATGTCGTAAGAGTCGACTAAGAGGCCCAACGCATTGAACACCTGAGGGAGAGAAGGAAAACTTGAAACAAAGCCTCTACCAACCCGTCTGGCCAGCGTGGTAGCACTAGACTAATAGCCTCCTATGAACGCCGCAATAGGCGTGAGCTAGGAGAGGCATATGTCCAGCAGTGGACGTCCACAGGCTGAATGATGTAAGATTTTATAGTGAAGACGATTCGATTCTATACATTTTCAGGAGCAATTACTCTATATAAGTGCAGTTACTTTTTACGATGGTAAATTAGTACCTACTTAGTTTAATTAGCCTATTTTATACCTTCCTAATTATATATAGGTACCTAAAGTTTTTTTTATAGCGCAATTACATTACTTAAAGGTATTAATTTTATCAACGTAGATTGATTATTAAACTAATCTGTGATTGCGATTAATTACTTGAAGTGTAGGTTTTATAATAGGTGTAAAGTTTAAAAAAAAATACAACACAGTTTCCAAGTTTTGAAAGCAAATAATAAATAGATAGATAGAATAATTGCTATCAATTTGGTAGAATCGTGCAATATCGCATATAAACTTAAAAAAATACATTTTGTAAAATCAACACCACTAAACTAAGTTGTTGTAAATTAAGATTTAGAGATAGTTGTTAACGCACTTTATAAACCTGAATATTATGACCTTACCTTGTTTATACATACATATATGAAGTAGCTGTCTTTGTGAAAACCAACATAAACATGTTTCCAAATTTTAGAAGCAACAGACTAAAAAACAATATTAGTTTTCCTCCCAGTAAAACTGCCCTGCTTAATAAAAGCATATTTGGTATGGCACCGCGACTTTATAATCATTTACCAGAAAGTCTTAAAGAGATAACTAATGTCGAAGGCTTCAAAACTAAACTAAAGATTTTACTAAATCTTGAAAATCTTATTATACAGTTGACGCATATTTAAGAGATACATTTTAATTATTCTAATGTAACGTATTTATTATTATTGAAATTAACATACGGACGGACAGACAGACAGACATCATGACGCATCTATAAGGGTTTCGTTTTTTGCCATTAGGCTACGGAACCCTAAAAAGAAGTTAGAAGTATCCATACATTTCCACTCGTACGTTTCTGTGCCAGATATGATACTGAGCTGATTTGTTTTATTGATGTAAGCAGAAAGAGCTTCACAGGGCAGGGGCCCAATTCTGCTAATGCTTAGTCACAATCGTATTACAGTGGTGTTTCAATGGTAGTGCTGTTTTACACAGTTCTTGTTACAACAGTGTAAATAAACACTACTATTGAAACACCACTGAGAGATGATTATGACAAAAATTTTGCAGAATTGACCCCCTGGTCTCTGGATTTCTATAATAGGCCTGAAGTTTTATGAAGGTCATTTAAAATTACATAATTACCTATGACCGGTTTCACTAAAGGGATATTCTTTATCTTAATTGAATAACGTCTGTCAAATGACAACGCAACTTGTACGGTCAACAGCACAACAGCATAAAAGGCTTAACAAAACTGTCAAAAGACGAAGGTAGGTAAGCCGTTGAGTTCGGAATTGTCGGTAGTTTGTCATTTAGTATATCCATAGTTGCTGACTGTACGATTATAAACTACTTCATGATGCCGTGGCAAAGTTAAAGACACTTTTGTTAGTACTTAATGCGAAATATTCACCATCTAACCACTTTCTTATGTTATTGTAAAAAAAAACACTGCTTACGTTTTCATATGCGAAATCAGTTTGAAGAATTATATTTGTGTCACATTTTCCATCCTGTATTATTTGTCCCACACCACTTCGAAATAGTCCAAATATACTTAACACTACTAAAATATACATTTTGAACATTATGAGATCATAATTAGTAACACCGACCACAATACATTAGCCTAACTAATCAAGTGTGGATTTATCAAGTTCACATCATATTTATGTGAGATCTTATCATTTGTTTTATCGGTACACGCATTCGGTAATTCCGTACCGATTGGTTTTGGCTCGAGGCCCGTGGGGTCGTTAAGGAAAGTGTAAAATAAATACACCCATCTTCTTCTATATCCCTCTTGGCAGAGCGGTCGTGGTCACGTTGAGCGTCCACGTCGGTGGTAGAGGCGCACACAGCTTTTCTTCCAAGGATGCGGGTTCGAATCCCGTCAGGGCGACATAAGACTAGTTCCTTTTTTCTAGTATATTTTCTTGTTTAATATTTATCACATAAAAATAGCATTGTAAAATGCAAAATTATAAAGTTATAATTAAATGGCTGTTTCATCTTAATCGATAGTCAAACATCTGTAAAGATGTTTCTTTCGAATGCGAGGATATTTCTCTCATTGATGAAGCGACGGTGGCCAACACCGTAGAATGGTGAATATACTAGAAAAATTCGACGTGTCCTCTTATGTCTCTGTAGCATAATTGGTTAGTGCATTGGGCCGGCCTCCCAAGGTTGCGGGTTCGAATCCCGTCAGGGAGACATGAGACTAGTTCCTTTTTTCTAGTATATTTTCTTGTTTAATATTTATCGCATAGGGATATAGTATCCAGAGTAGCTCGCCTCCTAGTTACAGTATCTCTTTTCGCTTGGAGGCCACCAGGAAGTCTAAAATTTCCTTAGTTAAAGAGATTTTAGTTCCTCCGGGATAATTATGTGCCGGCCCTGGTGGATACTGCGTTTGTGAACTAGGGTTTCTCAGTCACATAGATGTTTGGGTGATTATCTTTATAGTGTAGTTTGTAGTAACAGTGGAATATAAGGGTAACTCGAGTCGTTAATCAAAATAATATAGTGAATAGTTGTTACCTGCTGTGATTTTTTTGTTATTTTTACTAATATTATAAAGAGGAAAGATTTTATTGTTTGTTTGTTTGCATTGAATAGGCTCCGAAACAACTGAACGGATTTGAATGAAATTTGGTACACAAATAGTAGACAGCCTGGTTATGAACATAGGATACTTTTTATCACGATATTCTCACGGGAACGGGAACTACTCGGGTGAAATCGCGAGCGGCCGCTAGTCAATGATAATTTTATCTTTGCGAATTTTCCAGAAAGTTGTATTAATTTCGAATGAAAAGTTGATAACGGTACATTAGTGCGTTTTGAAGCGCTTATTGATAAGTTTGATTATTTCGTTCATACAGGTGGTTTATTTATTTAATCTTTATTACAATATAAACAATACAGCAAATGGCGGACTTAATGCTACGAGGCTTTCTCTACCAGTCTACCGGTAAGTTTGGTTTGAGCTATAGCATGACAGAAATTAGAGCTAATACCTTACTACTTGCCTTTTCAAACTTATATTTAATAGCCTTTGTCGTTTCCTAGTTAAAAGGTGTTTCTACAAACTATCATCATGATAAATATTAAACAAGAAAATATACTAGAAAAAACAACTAGTCTCATGTCGCCCTGAAGGGATTCGAACCCGCATCCTTGGGAATCCGGACCAATGCACTAACCAATTATGCTACAGACACCTATGAGGACACGTCGAATTTTTCTAGTATATTCACCGTTCTACGGTGTTGGCCACCGTCGTTTCATCATTGAGAGAAATATCCTCGCATTCGAAAGAAACATCTTAAATAATCATAATTCTTCTCCTAATTGAATATTATTGTGCTCATCAGGGTCCATAGTGATACCTATTTTAAGTATCTTTGCAGATGTTTGACTATCGATTAAGATGAAACAGCCATCTAATTATAACTTTTTAATTTTGCATTTTACAATGCTATTTTTCAGTGATAAATATTAAACAAGAAAATATACTAGAAAAAAAGAAAAAAATTCTACGTGTCCTCATAGGTCTCTGTAGCATAATTGGTTAGTGCATTGGGCCGGATTCCCAAGGATGCGGGTTCGAATCCCGTCAGGGCGACATGAGACTAGTTGTTTTTTTCTAGTTATAATTAGATGGCTGTTTCATCTTAATCGATAGTCAAACATCTGCAAAGATGTTTCTTTCGAATGCGAGGATATTTCTCTTATTGATGAAACGACGGTGGCCAACACCGTAGAACGGTGAATATACTAGAAAAATTCGACGTGTCCTCATAGGTCTCTGTAGCATAATTGGTTAGTGCATTGCGCCGGATTCCCAAGGATGCGGGTTCGAATCCCGTCAGGGCGACATGAGACTAGTTGCTTTTTCTAGTATATTTTCTTGTTTAATATTTATCACTGAAAAATAGCATTGTAAAATGTAAAATTAAAAAGTTATCATCATGATTTTCATGACAATTATGTTTGAATTCCATCAACAAATTGCCTAAAACAATAAAAATACTTTAATATATCCGGTTATTTCAATCCATCATATACAATAATCCGTATTAAATACCTAAGTACTTTAATGAAATTGCCTCCATTGATAATGTGATAATATTAAACGATGTCTTTAAATTATGTTAATAGTAAAACTATTTGGTTTAATATGAAAGTCGATCGATATTTTGAAACTGTCAAATCAAAATTTCAATCAAAATTTTGAATAAATTACCAGAACCATTAAAAAACATAAATGATGAAAAGCAATTTATAAATGAACTAAAACAAGTACTTTACAAAAAATGCGACTATACCATTACCGAATATTTAGAAGACAAAAATCAATATCAACACTTAAATAATCATAATTCTTCTCCTAATTGAATATTATTGTGCTCATCAGGGTCCATAGTGATACCTATTTTAAGTAACAATAAGAGCTAGCGCAGACGACGGATAACGGATGACTTTTTGTCCGCGACATGTCTTTATTGTAAACCAAATAAGATTCAACTTAGACCGCGTATATTCTCGAAAAGTACGCGATAGTCCTCGTTATTTATTCAACTTTATGTTCTTAGTAATAAGGTCGTGTCGCGGACAAAAAGTCCTTCAATGTCCGTCGTCGTCTGCGCAGGCCATTAAGTATTGAGTATTGAAACTTAGCACGTACTCGTAAGCAGTCGAAAGACCCTTTCTTAAATTGGCCATTGCTCGCATGATGGTGCGACACGATTTCATCGTGCGATGAAGCAAACAGAGGCTTTTTCATCGCGCGACCGTCAATTTTGACAGTCAGTAGACATTACCTATGTTTGATACTTATTTAGTAGAATTTACTCGGAGTTTCACCCGAGTTCTTTTCGTAATAACACGTGTTGTGAGGCTACATTTTTAAATCAATCTACCGTACAATTTCTATATATTATCCCCATACATTTGAAAGATATTTTCGTGTGTCACTTTGCTTAGACAGTTCAATTTCTTTCATTCAATACATTTCAAAACGCGTCCCGATGACAATCCTTATCAAATATCAAGTAGTGACGTGACGGCCTGAAGTATGTCAATATCTTTCAAATGACGAATTGAAAGGGATTGCGATAGATTTTAGAAATTAGACAATAAGCCCTCTGTTTCGTCGGACGGTAGCATCATCGACAGGGCCTAAATGAATCGCTTTTGCTAACAAATAATAAATAATTGCATAAAAACACCAATTATCTAGCCCACGTTAAGTTTCATGAAGAACTTGTGTTATAGATACTAGATAACGGATAAACATACATACATTTTTGTAAATACATAGGTACATAATATACATATTAAACACCCAGACCAAGACAAATAGACATGTTCATGCACATAAATATGTGTCTTGTCCGAGGATCGAATCCGGCACCGCTGGCGCAGAAGGCAGGCTTAGTACCCCTGCGGCAAACAAGTCGTCAGTTAAAGCGCTACTCGGAAAAAGTATGGACTTTTTGATATAAAACTATAGCACGGTTACAGTTGTTACAAAACTGGTAATAACATATATATTTCTTCATACCTTTATCTAGATTCGTATAGTTTCAAAAACACATTTTTTCTTTTCGAAAAGGCCTCTAAAAAATACGAAAATTCAAGATTATTCTTAAATGAGGTTACTTATACTATTGGAAATTGGTTTAATAAGTGGACACCAATAATATTTAGGATCGTATAGAAGCATTTTTTTAAAATCGCTGTACTTTTTTAATACGAAGAGATTTTGTGTATTTTTTTGCCTAATCTGCAAAATCGGTCTCGCTCACGTGCGCGTCGTTTTCTCATTGCTATCTCGCTTCAGCATATTTTTTTCGAGTATCGCCTTAACTAACTAGTGGTTCTGTGAGAGCAGTAGACCTCGCGCAAAGAAAGCCCAATTTTAAATAGAATTTTAGATGCTTGAATTTTCCAATAGGCTTAGGTACCTATGTAGACTTTGGAGCAAAATAGGGGTATAAGCCCTTCTAGGAGAGGAGATCAAATCTGGTATCTGGTAAGGCGGAGAAGACTGCGCAGTTGGATTGGATTAGTTCAGGGTCGATAAAAATCCTGATAAAAAAAGACGTATTTATTTGATTTAAGTCGGATTTATTTCATTTTTTTATATTCTGATCGATTTATTTTAGAAGTCAGTTATTAATAAAAAAAAAAATTGGCAATTATTAATAAAATTAAAAAATCATTGTTTTTAAACATAACAGTTTCACATTTAAATACGAGTAGGTACCGAATTAATACCTACCTACTTAGGTGACAAAAAATATTATAAAATGATCAAAAAACAAAAAGTTCTTCTTAAATCAAATCACTTTTTAAAAAACACACCGTCATTTTAATGAATACTGAAAATAATTTCAGTTTAGTTCTTTCATAAGGAACACTAATTTGGCTGCCTTCTCGGTGCCTAATCTTTTTCTTATTTTTCTCCTGTAAAATTCATTTATTTATTTATTTATTTGTTTATGGTGCCAGTCAACAAAAACATGTACTAACAATATGTAATAAATTAAATATAGAATCTTAGTCTAAGTACAGTTTCTAATTATAGACAGCCACGTCATGCAATAAAAAAATAAATAAATGCTAAAATCCAAAACATGTTGCGGAAGGTTAAAATCAGGTTGTTGCAAGATGATCTAATTTAATTTAATTTAATTAAATTAATGAATTAATGCTAAATTCTTAATTAGTCGTTTAGCGTTAACGCTAAGGCGATGACGATGCGCGCCGTAGTTTATGTCGGAGGAAGTCCCTTGACACATTTTACCTGATTTGTTCGCTGTAAAAAGTATTGATTTAAATCATAGATTTTTATAAAAAATCACTTGACTTTAATCGCGATTTAAATCACTGATTTAAATCATATCAACCTGATTGCTATACATGGGTCTAAGTATAATATTTTCCGTAAAATACTATTTGAAATCCCTTCATATACTTACCAAACGCTACAGCAAACCCCTCCTTTTGGATTTTTTTCACAACATTTTGTGTAAAAAGTCCTAAGGTGCCTCTCAAATATGATTGAAATCCATAGATAAATAACGCTACAGCAAACTTCCCCCATTTCCTATATTTACCCCGATCAATAAAAATTCTTACCTAAATAATTCAATGAACTTGCGAGCCATTTTTCTTCAAAATCGTTTGAAAAATGCGATATGCAGTCGAGAACAGTACCCCTATTACGACATTTACAGGACTCGTGAGCGTATATAGACTATCAGATACACTGCTCATGTCGGTAAAACAGTCGCTAAATATGAAAGAGACAGAGCTACATTTTACATTAACGTTTACTGTAACGTCGAGTTTGCCAAACTCGTAATAAGTCTACAGACAGACTGACATACGGAAAAAAAAATTGCCACGTCTCGAAACTGAGACGCTTTGTTCGCTTGGTTAATTATATACTCGAAGGTACTGAATTTACCTAATGATAAACTTCATGTTATTTATTTCAATAGAAGTAAGTAATAAAAATAATTACAAAAACTAATTATCTGATTACAAAATAAAATCTTATCCCACCAGAGCACATTTTCATGTAAAAATGTCATGCCAAGACGACATCATATAGCTGGCACTGTTAAAAAAATTTAAGTTTTTTTTTAATTTTTGAATTTTTCAATGAAAGAAAGAAAGAAAATTAATATTATTGAGACAACAAATACAAGGACAATTAAATATATTATAAACAATTAACACAAAAACATTGTCTCAAAATGGTCCTGGTTCAGCATAATGCATGGTCTACGACCAGCGCTGATATTCCGCCGGAACCGGTTTGTTGACTCCTCAATGCTATTTTTATACTTATGATAAATTTTAAATAGAAAAATATTGGAAAAAGTTAACTCGGCCACAAGTGAATTCTCAGATGGGACTCGAACCCACGACCTTTGGAAATCCATTGCATTGGATTTGCAAGAGCATTGAACCGGATTTCCAAAGGTCGTGAGTATCAGATCAGATCTCAAGTAGAGCCAAGCTTCCAAGATTCCAAGCTGCCAAGCCGTAACTACACAAATTCTATCTATACCTTAGTCAAAATATGTGGCTTGGCCGTTTCGGTACCTTTACATGGGCGTATAATGTGAAAAAATTATTAGTTCATTACTTTTCTGGTACACAATAGTTCTTACAGTAACTCTCTGTCCTGAGAATTTGGTAGATCTAGTATAATTCAGACCGAATACGTACATCTTATGTTTTGGCGCGCACTGTTCATTGAAATAAAACAACTTTTACGGATATCAAACGCGCAATTTCACGAACTAAGTTGTAATTGTCCGTATTTTTAGGTTTTTTTTATTTTCCCGACGTTTCGGCACCTTTTCAGCTGCCGTGGTCACGGGATGACTCGATGATCATCGTTTGATATCCGTAAAAGTTGTTTTATTTCATTCAGACCGAAGTTGTGAAGTTTTAAAAAACCACAAAGCGTCATATATCGAGATAACGAAAAGAGCGCTTGTATGAGAACCTAGCGTGTCGAATTTTTCGTACCTACAATGACGTCACGAGCGAGATTTAGTGATGTGGAAATGTTATTGACAAGCTCTAAGTAAAAAAGTACTGCACAAATTAACCATTTCTCAAGCGGACTGACTTAGGTCGGAAAAGTTTGACCGTGGATCAAACTTTTTACACGCAAGGTACACTTTTACCGTCTATCTCGATATAGGTCTGTGCGTAGTGCCCTTGCGCTTCGCTTGGCTCCGTCTTGGCGGGGACACTACCATGTCCCCAGATAAATAGCAACGTTTACACAATGTCAGACTAGAATAGCCAGCCACTTGACGCATAATTCACCGCTAACGATAACGCCACGAGGGGTAATAATGCGCCTGATTAATATAGATAAAACAACCTTGATAACAACGTGACATCATAGTTGCATGTTGAAGCATACGATAATGCGTTGTACTGGCGACGACACGTCAGGCTCGCGCGGTGGAGGCCATTCCGCGCGCATCTCCCGCTGCTTCGACCTGCATAACCAGAGGGTTCGTCAGGTTATGGGTTGGTGGTGGGTTTGTATGTTTAGACTGTGCCAGTTGTGGCACTATTCGACGTCCCAGAGAGAGGTCCAGGACAGGCGCAGGGTGGGGATTCGGTAGTCCTGATAGACCCGCCCCCGGACGGAACACCTTTGATTTTTTAGTGGCTGTACATAACCACTGCTTTGTCTGCGGAAGACGTAAGTGGTTAGTGTTCCGTGTTATAATTATAATAATAATTATAATTATAATAATATGCTTACTGGGTCACAGGCAGCGCCTAAAATACTGGGAAGAGGTAAGGACCCCATACTGGCCTGGGAGTGAAAGAAAAACATAGAATGTGCTACCTGCTAGCTCTCCAGTGCAGTACTAAAAGCCTATCAAGGGTTTATTTGAAAACTAATATAGGCGATAGGCTGGCATCCTGACGCTATTGTTTCCGGACAACATTTTGGACCCAACCAATGCCAAAAGTGTCGTTGTTGAAGTGTGGCTATAATGTTTATAAACATCACTCTCATTGCCACATTTCAGCAACGCCGCATTCACTCTTAGCTGCACCTCTGATGATCTGCCAAACCCGCAAGGAATTTAAGAAGTGAGGGTATGTCTGAAGAGGATTGTTTTCATTTTTTTATATTTAATGGTCTTACTCTTCACCTCAATCTGGCCGAGGAGCGTAGATGAGGTCTAAGATGGAGATGAAGCCTGTTCACTTGTACCTTGAAGAGGTTTGGGTTGTATGTGCTTGGGAAAACAGACGTCGGCAGGGCATTCCACTCCTTGGCTGTTTGTATGATAAAAGAGAACTTAAAGCGCTCTGTGCGTAGGTTTGGAATGGCAACCAAGTATGGATGGTAGTCTGCGTACTGGTATCCCGATGAAAAAAAGGATGGTGATGCACAGTCCCAAAGTAAAGTCTGTAGAAAACTGAAAGACAAGCGACGGCGGTGACTCACACTATGTAGATTTTTTACTAGGTAAGTAGGATTATACTCTTAGCCTTTATCATACCTGATGTTGAGTATTGATAAGGTCGAAGATGGAAACAACCCTCTCCCGGAATACTTATCACTGAGGAACTGGCTAACTTATCTCTAACTGCAACACAACAATGCTGAAAATATTGTTGTTGTTGAGATAACATGGTCGTAGTTAGCCAGACGGACTTATAACAGGTACTATCACTAACCAAACCGAATACAATATGTACTATGTACCCCCGCTGGGAATCGAACCCGGGATCCCTGGGTCTGATACCGGGGGTTGTTAACACTAGACCACAGAGGCGGTTAAAACTATAATAGTGCACATACTACAGGCTAAGTGCACCACGAAGCACCGAGCACTCGGAACAATACTGGCAAGTCAAGTGGCCAATCTTCTATTCGTATAAATGCTTATGCAAACATAAAAATACTGAATCTATTTTAAAATTTAAAAAAAGATACTAACTTGGGAACACATCCGATGTTATAAAGTTTAATCATTTCATTTCAGGCGTTCTCGAGTAATCGGTGAACATACATTCTTCTTTTGAAGTCCGTAACAAATTAAGCTAGTCAATCCCATTAATACTTCAATGTGACTAAGAGTGGTACACCTTGTGTACTAATTTCACAGTCCTACATAAATCTATCTATATTGGTACCGCGTGGGGCCTATAACCGCAGAAAATATTGAAAATAGAGACTCTTTAATTAGAGTATTAGTATTTATTCTGAAAATATTCCAGTTAATCAAAACCCAAGGAGGAGGAGACCGTGGCGCAGTGGTTCGTCGGCCTACGATTGTTGAGGTTAAGCAACTTTCGCAATGGTCGGTCACGGGATGGGTGACCCAAAAATTTAACTATCTCGAGTTCCTCCGTGCTTCAGAAGGCACGTTAAGCCGTTGGTCCCGGCTGCATTTGCAGTCGTTAAAACCCACCATTCCGCATTGGGCCCGCGTGCTGGGTCGTGGCCTATTCTCCTTATCCATCCATAAGGAAGGCCAGTGCCTCAGCAGTGGGGCACTGGCCTTCCTATGATTAACCTTTTGATTCAGCTGTTTAATTAACTAATATAGATCAATATTGTGTACTGTATATATTCCAAACTAACATCTATTTTCAATTTAAGTGTGAATGTATGTATAAATCTAAGTTTGTGAACTGTTATTGTGTCTTACGCTCCTAGCGCGGGAAAAGAATCAAACAGCCAGTGTGGTGTGCTAATGCTGAGAGCTAATAGCAATCATTTATTTATTTTATTCATCTTATATACTAAATTATGATTTATTATTGTATGTGCGTCAGCTGGAAATAAATGCCTCAGTGTGAGTGAGTGTATTTTGGCCTAGATACAAAGTCCGAGCTGACGCCCCATGTCTAAATAAATATTGAAAATGTTTATGTTTTCCTGATCGAGTATAGTGCCCTGATTTATGAAATTGTGACATTTGCCTATAGTTTCGCAGATATGATAGGTATAGTCCGGGAGGTAGCGTTGCATTTTAAGTAGTGATTTTATGCCGATCGAGGATAATCTTTTTCAATAGATCTCGGATGACTAATAATCGAATCAAGGGTCAGCTGGCGCACCCGCGGTGGGTGTGGGTGTAAGAGGTCACGAAAGTCGTAAAAAATATATATATTTTTGTAATAGTATGCCGACTGAAATTTTTGTCAGGGATAGTTTTGATCGTACCGAGCTGAAAAAACATCGTCAGCTGCATCTTGGAGGGGGGAATATGCGTCAGCTGCTTGCATGAACTTGTAAAAAAACATCTTAATTAAAGTGATAGTACGCCGTATGAAATTGAACTGGGTGATTTTTTAAATAATTCAAAGTACAAAAACAATAATCAGCTGCGTGGGTAGCGGTGGAAAGACCGTCAGCTGACGAAATACAGATTAGAAATATTCGAGCATTGCTATACTACGCTGTTTTTTTCAAGCACATATTTCGAGATAGTTTCTAGAGCTGCGTGAGCCCATAATTTCAGGAAGTATATAACATATGTAAAACAATATGGTACGAAAACATTTTATGTTTTTGTCTTGTTTTATTGTATATACATGAAAGAAATGGAAATAATCTACAAAATATAAACGTATGGAAGTACAGAATCTGTAAGTTTGCCGATATTATTCATCATCGATGGTACTATCGCTATCATATTCGCTCTCTGAGGCATCATCATCCGAACTGTCTTGTGCTTTGTTCTGTTCTTTAGCCTGTTCAATGTCCGTAGCTCGATCCTCTCCACCATCATCTGTAAATGATCATTTTATCCAAAATAATTTAAGATAAAAAGAAGCATTGCCATTTGTGCCATTCTGTTTTTTCGCTCTGTGCGGCGATGTGCAACTTCATTGCATTTCGACAATTCCGTCGACAAAATTTATGATTGGAAACGATTTGAGCTTTTGAATATTGTTCCTTAATTTTTGCTAACAAATCTACGTCACCTACTTCGCTCACGTTGCGTTTCAGGTTAATAATGCTTTCAGCAGTTGTATACGTCTGTAGCTGTTCCTCGCGAACTTGATATTTTTTGCGCTTTTTATTACAAAAAATGCACACGTGTTCCGTGGAATCTTGAGCCTCCTTAGCGCCAGATACATCTTGCGTCGTTCCTCCTTCCTCTTCAGCTTCATGAATTTCCTCAATTGTACCAGCGATCGAAATATCTTGTGTTGTGCTGGGTGTGACTTGATTATCAGCAGGATTTGAGGAATCATCGATGTTTATATTTTCAACTCCTGAACATTCATCCGATGGTTGAGCGTCTCTCTCCGAGCTACAAAAAAACCTGTTATTATTTCACATGAAATAGTCTTGGTAAAGTTTGTATCGTTGAAATTATAGAGAAATTCCATACAAGAGCCTAAAATTTCCACGCAGAGTTTGCCTACGGCAATTAAACAATATTTTTTTCAAGACTTGAAAGCAAAATCTGCTGGCATCATTAAGACGATAAAAAAAATGAAAAAATAATGAATTGAAGAAATATTTTTCCTTGCGTATCAACGATGCGAACTTCAAAATTATTATTATTGAACAGTATAAATTGAAATGCATTTTAAACAAAATAACTATCAAAAAATAATGAAATATAACGTACCTTGACGCTGCAGATGTTGATGCAGTTTCAACAGCTATTCTGTATTTTGGCGGTAAAGCTGTGAATTGTCGATAAAATTTCGCATGATATTTTTGAAAATCGTTCTTAAAGATAATTTATTTTTCTCACGAATCTCCAATATAGAGGTACATTTTTGTACAGTTTTTTCAGAAAAAGATATTAATGTTTATTTTTTTTGCCACAGAATACACAAAACGGTTGAATGGCCGACATATTAGGGTAGTGCGTCCGTTCGTTCGAAGAGCACAACCGAAACTGGCGGTACTAAAGGGCAGTGCTTAAAGGAAACAGCGAGTATCAATGCTCCAATATTTTTAATCTTTATTGCGTCAGATGACGGTCTTTCCACCGCTACCCACGCAGCTGATTATCGTTTTTATACTTTGAATTACTGAAATAATCACCCAGTTAAATTTCATCCGGCGTACTATCACTTTAATTAAGGTGTTTTTTTTACAAGTTCATGCGAGCAGCGGACGCATACGATGCAGCTGACGATGTTTTTTCAGCTCGGTACGATCAAAACTATCCCTGAATTTTTTTTTATTCGGCATACTATTACTTTTTTTTTTTTTTTACGACTTTCGTGACCTCCCACACCCACCGCTACTTGAGCAGCTGACGATCGGATCACTCATGAGTCATATAAGATCAACGGCTGATGTCAATATCAACCGGCATACTATGACTTTCCCATTTGCAACGCTACCTCCCGGACTAGTACGCGGATAGGACAATTAAGTCTGCCGGACGGCTTCAAAGTGCAATTTGAATTCCCAAAATCAGTCGGTAACTTTTTGAGATTTTCTGAATTTTAAATTTTTTTCGCTGCCTTGAATCGTGAGCTTCCCAATAACTTTTTTTTTGAGTTCGCTATTCAAGAAACGAAAAAACAGTATTTCAATACAAATAATAATCGAGTAAGCAAATAATTACGTTTAATTAGTAAGTAACGTTTAATTTTTAAACTTATATTTTGTTAACGGCTCGCTCGATTAAGATGAAACTGATTGATGAAACTACGGTGGCCAACACCGTAGAAAAAGGTGAATATACTAGAGAATTTCAACGTGTTCTCGTAGGTCTCTGTAGCATAATTGGTCAGTGCATTGGGCCGGATTCCCAAGGATGCGGGTTCGAGTCCCGTCAGGGCGACATGAGACAAGTTGCTTTTTTCTAGTATATTTACTTGATTAAAAATTATCACATAAAAATAGCATTGTAAAATGCAAAATTAAAAAGTTATAAGTAGATGGCAGTTTCATCTTAATCGATAGTCAAACATCTGTAAAGATGTTTCTTTCGAATGCGAGGATATTTCTCTCATTGATGAAACGACGGTGGCCAACACCGTAGAAAAAGTTGAATATACTAGAGAATTTCAACGTGTTCTCGTAGGTCTCTGTAGCATAATTGGTCAGTGCATTGGGCCGGATTCCCAAGGATGCGGGGTCGAGTCCCGTCAGGGCGACATGAGACAAGTTGCTTTTTTCTAGTATATTTACTTGATTAAAAATTATCACATAAAAATAGCATTGTAAAATGCAAAATTAAAAAGTTATAAGTAGATGGCAGTTTCATCTTAATCGATAGTCAAACATCTGTAAAGATGTTTCTTTCGAATGCGAGGATATTTCTCTCATTGATGAAACGACGGTGGCCAACACATAGGAAAAGGTGAATATACTAGAGAATTTCAACGTGTTCTCGTAGGTCTCTGTAGCATAATTGGTCAGTGCATTGGGCCGGATTCCCAAGGATGCGGGTTCGAGTCCCGTCAGGGCGACATGAGACAAGTTGCTTTTTTCTAGTATATTTACTTGATTAAAAATTATCACATAAAGTGGTCATAGTGAATAAGGGCCCTGCACCCTTTGGATGTCCGAACCTTGCTCTCCCAATTTAACTACCGAGTCTTATCTTGTGAGCGCCCGTTAAAATTTTGTAGTACTTAGCTGCTTCTATGCTGCTCTAGACCAGCTTTAATTTCAATGACACACATTCTTTAGAAACATTTTTAATCTATCATAAACTAGCGGTTTCATCCGCGTGGTTCCCGTTCCCGTGGGAATATCGGGATAAAAAGTAGCCTATGTTTTAACCCAGTTTATATTCTATCTGTGAAGCAAATTTCATCCAAATCGGTTCAGCAGTTGTTGCGTGAAAGAGTAACAAACATTCAAACATCCTCACAAACTTTCGCATTTATAATATCACTAGCGGCCGCCCGCGGTTTCAACCTCGTGGTTCCCGTTCCTGTTGGAATATCGGGATAAAAAGATCCTTTGTTTTAATCCTGGCTATCTTCTATCTGTGTGACAAATTTCAACCTAATCCGTTCAGTAGTTTTTGCGTGAAAGAGTAACAAACATACAATCATCTAATGATACAAACTTACGCATGTATAATAGTAAGTAGGATTAAAGATAGTATAATATAAGGAAGATATATATAAGATAAGGATAGTAGGATAAGATAGAATTTTTTGAAGTGAAAACTTCTTTAGAGTCATTGTGCACATCAGAGTTTTAAATTTTTGGGATGGGTAAAAAATGTTAAAGTCGCATCAGGACACGTGACTCTGATCGAAAATTCATAAGACCATTTACCGTTGACCTATTTCAAATCAAATAAAGTCTCACACTTGAAAGATCTACATACATATTAGTTAATAACAACGATTATATAAAGATCTCTTATTACTACTAACTTTCATACTGATGCCAGGTCAGTTTTAATGGATTTACCTGCCAAATCAAGTTGGTCTCCGTTTTCATGAAATTGTGCTCAAGATATAGTTGATTTTGATCGTTATTTTCATTTAAGCGGTTTTAACTTCTGCCGGCACTCCCAGAGTGCAACCCTTTGTTTTTTTTTAAATTAGTATAAATGTAGTTGGTCCTTTTGAAATAGGGCAGAAACCCCGGATGCGGCCACTGAACCCCTTTGGGCCCATGTTGAATTTAAAAATTATTTCAATAACTTTTGAATATTTTTATTATTTGTTCCGTTGCGATATCCGGAATTTGTTATTTACTTATGCAAAATCCTGTCTGGTCTAAGAATATCCTTGGTAATGCCCAATTATATGATTATGCAAAATTTTCAAACCAAAAATCATCCTCAAATAACAAAACAAATCTAAAGCATGTGGGAATCGAATATTTTGGAAGAAGCAGAACTGACACCCAGCTTCCTAACACCATTTTTTCTAGTGCCGAAACAAGACGGGAATGTTCGGCCGATATTCAATTTGAAAAGACTAAATCAATTTGTCAAAATAAAGCCCTTTCAGCTTTTCAGCCACTTTCGTGTACCAGGCTTCTTGCAGGCGAACGATTGGATGACAAAGTTGGACCTGAGCCAAGCGTATTTTCACGTCAACATCGCCACCGAGCATCGCAGGTTTCTTCAGCTCAGTTCAAAAACCAACTTCTGCAAATGACGTGTCTCCCGTTCGGCTTGTCATCAGCTCCAAGAATCTTCGCCACACTGTCGAATTGGGTCGCCGAGTACCTACGCCGCTACAATATCAGGTGTGTAGTGTACCTAGACGATTTTTTACTGGCTTGTCAGTCTTACTACCGTATGAAAGACCAGATTGCGTACGTGGTAGGAATCATGAGACAGCTAGGCTGGACGATACATTACGAGAAGTCAGTGCTGGTTCCGACGCAACGCCTAGAATTTCTGGGAGTTACTTGGGACACAAAACTCAACATAAAGTCCTTGTCGGAACCGAAGTGCCTAACGCTTCGCATGGCACTTCAGCAACAGATCACGAGGGGCAGTTGCTCCCTGAAGGAGTCGCAATCACTCCTAGGACGCCTTAACTTTGCCTCGTTCGTGATACCGAGAGGGAGACTTCATTGTCGGGCAATGCAGCACTACAGCCGACAACTCCCAAAATCGTTTCAGTATTCCAGAAACTGTTATGATCGACATGACATGGTGGCTCGATGCCGCTGCGGGCTGCCTCCCCATCCACCCAGGCCCGATATCTCACCTGGACGCAACTGGACGACACCCAGGTGTCCGGACAGTGGACAGTAGGTCAACAGGCGTGGAATGTCAATCTGAAGGAGCTCTATGCAGTCCATGCGGCGATCCAACACGAAAGGTATCGACTTCGGAATGCTCAAATCCTCTTGCTAACCGACAACCGCACGATTGTCTCCTACATCAACAAAGAAGGAGGAACCAGATCTATAGCCCTTCTAGACATGACTCGCCAAATTCTGGAAATGATAGATTGACTGAACATCCACCTGGTAGCTCAATACTTCCCAGGGAGGTACAATGGAGAAGTGGATGCATTATTCCGAGAAAAAGGTTGTCCCGAATGGCATCTGACTCCACAGGCTACGCGACCAATATTCGAGAGGTGGGGCATCCCGGAAGTGGATCTGTTTGCCTCCAAAACGGCACAAGTCGTTCCCAGGTATGTGACTTTAGATACGACAGACGCGGATGCGATTCACTTTAACGCCTTCAGCCTTCAATGGAAGTACCGACTAGCCTGGGTGTTCCCACCACCGAATCTTATACCACGTTGACTAGCTCAATTGAACTCGGCAGAGGGCCACTACATCTTAATCAGCCCCAGGTGGAACAAAGTTTTCTGGGCGGCGGATCTGAAACGCCGTGCAGTGGAAGAACCCTATCGGATCCCATACCTTCCAAGGGTTCTAAGAGACATGACGACTGGCACACATACTCCGAAGATCGAGAATATTCAGCTGGAAGCCTGGCTGATTTCGGGTGAACAGACTTAATCAAAGAATGGACTAGTGATGAAAGGTCGCTATTACTATCGAGTTGGAGAAAATCTACAATGAACACTTACCGGTAAACCTAGCAAAGTTGGAAATGCTGGTGTGAACGGAATAATATTAACTTTAAAAATCCTGCTACCACCGAAGTAGCCCGGTATTTAGCATTTCTACATAACAAAAAAGGTTTAGCTCACAGGACAATCCTAGTTCATAAGTCTGTAATTGCTACCGTTACCAACATATCGACTAAAACCGACCTATATTCAGACTTTTTTATTAAACATTATGTTAAAAGCTATTTCTATCTTATTAAAAGCTAAATATGGGACCCTGAAATGGTGATAAATTACCTAGAAGCAAATGCTCCAGATGAAACCAACCTGTACCAAGTGTTGCAGAGAACAGCTATTCTGCTTCTGTTATCGTCGGGACGCAGAGTTCTGATTTGACGTTGTTAACTACTGAAGATGGAAAATATTATGATGAAGGTAATTTTATTGTATTTTGGCCTCTATTCGGATCTAAAACTGACAACGTAAACTATAGACAGTCTGGTTGGAAATTATTACAAAATCCTAAGAGATCACTAGACTGTGTTTATTGGGTTCGTTTGCTTATTCAATTGGGAGAAGAACATAGAAAAGTTACAAACAATTTGTTTCATTTATTTGTTACCATAAGGGGTGTACCTAGCTGCCTCTAGCACTGTAATTGGTGGTTGGGTTAAAGCCATCCTTCAGGAAGCTGGCGTGGAGGCATCTCCAGGATCAGTACATGCCGCAGTGGCGTCCCTTAATTGGTTGGAACAGTTTCCCATTGACAAAATTTTGGAAACTGGAAACTGGTGTCAGGAACATACATTCAGAAAGTATTATCATAAGGTTATGAACAGATCTAATCAAGAAAATTCGATTTCTTTATCACAGTATTTTGATTCAGTGCGTTAATTATAAGATTATTTAAAATAATAAATGCAAGAGTTCTTCAAAATGATATACTTCTTTCATTTATTTAATACTAATTTATTTCTATTTTTTAGCCAATTTTTTAACACATTATAGCGTCAGTGCATATCGCACTCACCAGGAGATAACAAACACATCACTCAAGATGGATTCCGGATATCGCAACGGAACAAATAATAGAGAGTTTTAACTACCAATAAAACTTATCTATTATTTTTCCTGAAGATATCCGGAATCCATCTTGAGTCAAGCACCTGTCTTTGTCCGCGATTTCCTCTCCAGGAATCCCCAATCACTGAGTAACTGGTTATCTTATCTTTAACTGCCGGAACACAACAATGCTGAAAACATTGTTGTTATGGCGTCAGACTTAGATAAGATAGCCAGGCGGACTTACAACAAGTCCTACCACCAACCAAACCGAATACAATATGTACCCCCGCTGGGAATCGAACCCGGGACACCTGGGTCTGATACCGGTGGTTGTGCCACTAGACCACGGAGGCGGTTCCTTTGGCGCAGGAGGCGGGTATAGTACCCCTGCGCCAAACAGTCGTTAAAGATCAAGTATAGTAATGCAATGTTGAATGCAGCATCGCTTCTTTTATTACTTAAGTACAAAAATACTCGGCTCTTAGCGATTTTCTTAATTCGTCATTTACCAGCAGGACAACGGTGTCTGAGAGGTTAATAGGTATCTACTATATACAAATAGTCATGACTTAGTTTAACATTATTAAGAAATAAACCGGACAAGAGCGAGTCGGAATTGCCCACCGAGATTTCCGCACAAATTTGTAGGTACCTACTTAGGTATATAATATCATAAATAGTTCAGGAATTGAATCTCGCAGGTTTTTCCGAAGTTTTACCGAAATTCTGTTTCCGAAACAAAAAACGAAATTTTTTATGATTAAAAAAAAATAGTTTTAAGTTTCTTCCACTTGTAGTAAAAGACGATATTACTTGCAGAATTTCATAGTACTAGGTCAACGAAAAGTATGGTAAAGTAATACGGTAATTATGAATTTTGATTCCCTTGAGATTGTAGAAATTTATGTTTTTGCGGCATAAATGGCCTTACCTTTTTTACGTTAATTTTTAAGTTTGATTTTTTTACAGTTCCAAGAGATTGTTGACGTCAATATGGTTGGTATGGTTTTAATTTCAACTCGATACCTCCACGCGTTCCTTAGTTTTTCCCGAAATTCAGTTTCCGAAACTAAAGACTATAGTTTTATGATTTAATTACAAATGTATAGTTTTTAGACTTTTTCTTGTATTTGTAATAAAACGCGATATTACTTGCCAAATGTCATAGTTCTAGGTCAACGGGAAGTATCCTATGAATTTTTTACACCGTCAACAGACTGTTGACCTGAATAAATGGTATTAATTTCAACTCGATACCTCCACGCTTTCTCGAGACAAACGATAACGGACGGACGGACAGACGGACAACAAAGTGGTCCTATAAGGGTTCCGTTCTTTCTTTTGAGGTTCCGAACCCTAAAAACGGAATTTTTACTAGTTTGTATTTGTTTTCGAGTCCCCGATATATATATAATATTTAATGCATACGTATTTTTTTTAATTATTTATTGATTATTATAGATTCTGTTTTCTTTTTATTTATATTTTTTGACATTTTAAAAGATTGACATATTTTAATGAGAAACACGTATACGTACGTTTACGACATATACGTAATCGTAAAATTTTATTACTTAATTTAAATTATGCATAATTTTAAACAATATGTAATTGTGTTATTTTAATAGTTTAATTGAACTGTATAATTTTAATTACTATTATTACGAGTATTGTAGAATATTGTAATTGCTACGCATTTGCAGGGTGTCACATGTTCTGTCTTAAAAATGTAACAGTTTTGTTCATTGTGACGTGCAATAAATGGCATGTCAGTTATTACCCCAGTTCTACATAGATCGTCGCGATCAGCCCTGTATAATTTAATTTATTATTTTCTATGGAGTTTAGAACTGTGTCAGTGTAGCAGAATTGACTTAATAAAAATAAACAAATCCACTTAGCAATATTACGTTAGCGTCATTTTTAGACCCTCTGAGCTGATATTTTTCTATTTAAAATTTATCATAAGTATAAAAAAAGCATTGAAAAATGCGCAAAAGTAAAAAACAAAAATTGGCTCGTTGCATCTTAATCGATCGTTAAACATTTGAAAAGATGTTTCTTTCGAATGCAAGGATATTCCTAGCATTGATGTGATAACGCTGGCCGTCAGCGTATTAAAAATATAGTATTGGAGAATTTCAACGGTTGTCCGCTTCTCGGTAGCTCAATGGCTAGAGCATTGGACCGGATATCCAAAGGTCATGGGTTCGAGACCCACCTGAGAATCCACTTGTGGCCAAGTTGATTTTTTCCAATATTTTTCTAATTAAAATTTATCATACTTAAGTATTATTAAAATATGTTTAAAAGAATGTAGTTTATCATTACACAAGCTTATGCTATCTTAGATCAGGACACGGTTATTATATTAATTCAGTATTATCTCTATTAGATCAGTTTGTATCTTGTGTACAGTGCTTAATTTTTATCATAATTTTAAGTACCAAATATTTTATTTATTACCTCTATGAACTATAGTTACGATATCTATCGTAATAAAATTGGCCTTCCTTATGGTTGGATAAGGAGACTGAGCCTTGAACCACAACGTGGGTCCAATGTGAATCGGTTGGTCATAATAGGTATATAATAATAGTATATAAGTAATACAAGTAATATAATAAAAAGATACCTATGCAGTTTAAGACAAACTGCAAATTGGTCATCATCAATAAAATCCTAATTCTAATCCTAACTAATAATATAAATGCGAAAGAGTGTTTGTTTGTTCTCCTTGACGCCCTAACTAAACAACCAATCGAGATCTCATCGACAAATCCAAAGAGTTACCTAGTTCAAAAGACGGAAAGTAACATAAGATAGATAGATAGATAAAACACTTTATTGCACACACAAAAATACAGATAGACACACAAGAAAGAGTTGACATAAATGTGGGCAAAGGCGGCCTTATCGCTAAGAGCGATCTCTTCCAGACAACCTTTGAGGCATAGGAAAAATAGAGAGAGAGAGCGAGAGGTAGTGCACCAGCAACAAGCAAGAATAACAAAATTTACTTAACAATATTACAGAAGATATAAATCTACCTACATAAACTACTAAATAAATAATCATAAATAAATATAATTTATTTAATATATCTATGTATATACACACACCGGCACAATTTATTAGGGGAACACAAAAAAAGGTCAATTTTTTTAATTAATATAGTTTCTATAATTTTTTGCAGCTATAAAACAAATACATAGTGTTAAAATATCTCAAATTAAACCAAAAGAAGCTACGCATTAGCAAGTTTTTAGAAAATACACTTGAATTGCGAAAATTTGCAAAATAAAACAATTTTACTGTGGGATTTTAAATTTATTTTTTCTTTTTAATTACACAATAATCTATATACTTAATTCAGGTTCGCAAAATTTGTGACGACTCGATATCCCTATCGATTTGGCGCGTAGTACGCGGCCGAGTAAGGTATCAAATTAAAGGTACTCGAGTCTATTTGTTCCGAAAACTATAAAATATACAAAATGTTAAACGTGATGATTACAAACTGCAATTAAAGATTTTCGCATAATTTGGAATTTTTCGTCTGTCGATTATTTTATGGGGTACGTTATCCCACTCTTCCACCAAAGCCAGTTTCAGTTCTTCGACATTCCTGGGAGCTGGATTTCGCTGACGAACTCTTCTTCCCAGAATGTCCCAAGCGTGTTCTATTGGGTTCATGTCCGGTGATCGTGCGGGCCAGTCCATTTGATTGATACCAACCTCCTGGAGGTAGCTACTTACTATTCTTGCAGTGTTAGGGGGTGCATTATCATGCATAAAAAGGAAATTTTGGCATATAAATTGGGCAAAAGGCATGACATGTGGTTCTAAGACCTCTGTTACGTATCGGTGCGCAGAGAGAGATCCATTTTCAATGAGCACTCTGTGCGGGCTCCTAAACATATGCCACCCCATACCATTTCTGACCCTCCACCATATGACACCGTTTCCGTGAAGTTAGTCTGGTTGTAGCGTTCAACTCGATACCTCCACATCCAATCCCTCCCAGTCACAAAATTTACACAAAAGCGGCTCTCATCGGTGAATAAAACACGACCCCACTCACTTGTCCAATCTCGTCAAAAATCGACCTTTTTTTGTGTTCGCCTAATTGTGCCGGTGTGTGTATTATAATAATATATACTTGATAAAAAAGGTAGTTGCTAACTAGGACTTAGTGAGAAGATGTGAATGCAGTTTGTTTTTGAAAATGGCAAGTGACTTCGAATGACGGATCTCATACGGGAGGTTATTCCAGAGGCTGATTGACTTAAGCCGTAATGGAGTCCTTGCAGTATCCAGCTACATTTTCTCCAGATATTCCCATGGAAGCTGGAACCACGCGGGTGAAACCGCGGGCGGAAGCTAGTGAACAATAGTCACACACACCTATTATCTAACCGCCTCTGTGGTCTAGTGGTACAACCACCGGTATCAGACTCAAGACTCAGATTCCCAGCGGGGGTGCATAATTGTATTCGGTTTGGTTGGTGGTAGGACTTGTAGTAAGTCCGCCTTGCTAGCTACCACTATCTTATCTAAGTCTGGCGCCAAAACAACAATGTTTTCAGCATTGTTGTGTTCCGGCAGTTCAAAAATAAGATAGCCAGTTCCTCAGTGATTGAGGATTCCGGGAGAGGGTCGCTTCCATTTTCGGCCTTATCAATACTTAACATCAGGTATGAGGTATGATGAAGGCTAAGAGTCTTCCCGTCAAACATAAAAATCTTATAAAAGTCAATTATATAAATTTTCGTAAATATTCTGTCCGTTCATTGACAGGTTTTGTTCTTTTTTATGTTACATATTGTTTCCACACTACATCTTAGACCCAGCCATTGCCAAATATGTAGCCTCGTTGAGGTGTATCAGCCTACCACCTGCAGCATGAAGGACCTCATGAAGGCAGCCGACAACGCCATCCAAGTTGCGGTCCACTGGGCCAAACAGTTGTGAATTATCGTCACGACGAAACAGAATTGAATTTAGGATCGTTTTATATTTCCAGTTTTAAGAGCTCTCATTTCTCAAAAGACAAACTGCCTCTTTTCTTTTCATAAATATTACAAAAATTATGTTTTGGTTTAAACGTCCAAATAACTCCGTTGGATATCCTATTCTGTATTTCCGGAGGGCTAGCCCGTTAATTAATCGAGGGCACTTAGCCATTTCATTAATCGCGAAAGTTGTTTAATCTCAACAATCGCTGTCCGAGTACGCGAGCCACTGCGCTACGGGCTCCTCGATCGAAATGTATGCAATTTTTTCCTGATTGCGTTGTTGTCTCCATAGTAAACAAAAACCTTGTGGTGTTCCGGCACTTAGAGATTAAGATAGCCAGTTCCTCAGTGGTTGAAGATACCGGGAGAGATGCGCGACGACGTCCATCTTCAGCCTTATCATTACTTAACATCAGGTATGATGACGGCGTAAGTATCCCCGGTATTCATTAAAAAATCGAAGAGTTATACAAATTTCAATCGTCGTAGATATCGAACCGACCACCGACTCCGCTTTGTTTCTCGACATGTCCGAGAAGATTCGAGACGCACCCTCCCGCTTAATCAATTGAACAATTCCCCAGCCGAATCGCTGAATCGGCCGCTTCCTCCAAACTTTCCGCGATATCGTTGGCACTCTGTATACTTTACAACTTTGATTGTTGCCGACTTCAAAAAAGGAGGATCTTAATTTGACAAGTTAATTCTTCCTCCTGAGTCGTTCCCTCAAAATTGAGGACTGTGACTCTGCAAGGACATCTCGTACAAGGTGCGGTCTACGGCTTGATGTAACGCGACGTCTACTGGCATCTCTATAGATTATCTAATGCTTGCCCCAAGCACGAAAAACAATCGACAAGGATCAAAAAAGTATCGAGCATAATGTCTAAAAATGTTTAGGAAAATGTAGTTCCGTTTACGTCCGGTAGGAACTCTGCGTCTGGATGGGGGATGAAGAAGGGGGATGGCGGTGTGAGCTCAAGCAGCTCCTGAGCACATTCTCCGAAGTACAGCCTGCAATAAACTGTTTGCGCGATATGATATGATGCAAAATGTTGCCATACTTACCCCGCTAAGGTGTGAGAAGAATTGTGACAAAATATCGAGCGACGAGCGTCGATAAAAGCTAATCATTCTAGGCAGACAGATCGATGTGTGTGATGTTGGCCGATATAAATATATATATATTTTATTCAAGACGGGGAGACTCTTAGCCTTCATCATACCTGATGATGTATTGATAAGGCTGAAAATGGAAGCGAGGCTGAAAATGGAGGTTCCCGTATCTGTAAGAATATCGAAATGAAATAGCCTATGTTTCTCCCCATCCTTTCAACTAACTAAAAAGGATACCTCATAGCCTATAATCACAATTGTCTTCATAAAAATAAAACGAGCGAACTGTCCTGCGACTGCTTACCGACTCAAACTGTAGACTCTCACGTATACCTCGGGTTACTTATTTCAATTTCAATTTCAATTTATTTGCGTTCCAAAATGTTACAAAGATGGTATATAAGTAAAAGACACAATTTTGGACCCTGTTTTTTTTTTATGAATGTTTTGCGAATTGCGAATGATTGTTACGAAAGTTGCGAAAAATACGTACGGCACCCGTACCTAATACCACGACTTACAAATAAACTAGAACCTGAGTTTCGGGATTCTCTCAATAAACAAAATATAAAGAAAAAACTAAAGTTGTTACTTTTGAGCAAATTGTATGGCAGCGATCGCATTATACTGTAATATTTTAATAAATCGTAGTAAGTTCTTAGAAAATTATAAATTGTTAAATGTAAAAGCGAACGAAGCACATGCATTAAACCTAAGTGGTTTCTATGTGCTGTTTATGTAATTTTTTATTGTAAATTTATTTGATAATAAATGAAAAAAAATTAAAAAAACTACATGCCAAAAATCAAGTCGATTAGTAGCTTAGATAAGGCGTGAAGGAAGAACAAACAGTTAGTGGTTCCCGTTATCGTGGGTATATCGGAATGAAAATGAAAAATGAAATGAAAATGAAAAAATGTTTATTTCTGTAACAAAAGTAGTTTTTTTTTTAAAAGTAGCCTATGTTAATCTCCGTCATTTCAACTAACTCTATTTTTTTTATGAACGGCGGTGAGACTCTTAGCCTTCCTCATACCTGATGTTAAGTATTGATAAGACTGAAGATGGAAGCGAGCCTCTCCCGGAATCCTCAACTACTGAGGAACTGGCTATCTTATCTCTAACTGCCGGAACACAACAATGCTGAAAACATTGTTGTTATGGCGTCAGACTCAGACAAGATGGTGGTAGCTAGACGGTCGGACTCACAACAAGTCCTACCACCAAACAAACCGAATACAATACCCCCCGCTGGGAATCGAAACCGGGACCCCTGGGTCTAATACCGGTGGTTGTTACCACTAGACCACAGAGGCGGTTGTATTTATTTATTACTAGCGGCCGTACGTGGTTTCACCCGCGTGGTTCCCGTTGCCGTGGAAATATCAGGATAAAAGTATTCTTTGTTTTAATGCAGGCTATCTACAATCTTGGTGCCAAATTTCATCCAAATCCGCTCAGTAGTTTTAGCGCGAAAGAGTAACAAAAAAAACAATCGCATTTATAATATTAGAAGGATTTACTTTGTCCGAGTCGTAGTCGTCGCTACTGCGCCACTGAACTCCTCAATTTTCACCTTTACATAAATGGTGGCTTCACATAATGGTGCATAGTGCGTTACACGTACCTACTTCCATTGATTACCAATTGGATTTGCCTTTGTCCCTTCATGGTTCAATTGATGGTCACAGATCGGTGATGCTGCCCTTCGTTATCTGGAACGTTCGACTTTTTTATTGTGATGATACTACTTAGGCAAATTATGGTACAGATGACGACACATCTTAACAGGACAGGGCCTTATGACCACTTATTTTCTTGCAGTTTTAAATTTCTATAATGATATCTCTTGCTGTTTGTAAAGTAGATGCACTAAAGAGTAAAGGAATTGAAAAAAACAATTCAGAAATCTGCCTCGATTAGGGAGGTCTATTAAAACTGCGAAGTGTGTGATGGCCTCCACTAGTGTGACGAGGGACGTAGCTCTACTACTAAATAAACACTCGCTTTGACTGTTCGTCGTCTCAGCCATATAACACCCACTGCTGGGTATAGGCTAATCCCTTAGTCGCCTTTTACGACGGGATGAGAGGGGGGTAGTGCCATTCTAAGCCGACATTACACAGCTCTCCTTGGACTGTTATTATCGTTATATTCAATAATATTTAATTTAATTTAATTAATATTTAACAATTTTACAATATGTTTATTATGACCTATCCTACGCACGATGGGTCTTTCTTTTTTTAATTTTATGACAAACAAAACCAGCCTGTTTGTAGAAACATACGATCTCCACAGTATGCAATAAGCTTGAAAGGCTTGATATCATATTATTGTTCATTGGGTATGCTGTCGAACGAACCTTGGACGAATGAACCACACTGTCACACCTCGCGCATAACTCTATTAACACAGAATCAGTCTACCACACTTTTCTTGGTACAATTTTGAGCTTCATCGCGGTGCCAATTGTAAGTGGACACACTTCATATCTTTCAATAGTACCAACTAACATGCTCTTAGTGCCTCATTGCTCGTCTCTGACACGTGGCGAATGGCGTGGCTATGAAACGTGATAGTAACGTTTGTAGTATGCAAACTTAGGCACCTGTCTCACCGCGAGCGAGTGAGCGAGAGATTGATCGGCGCTCAGCGAAAACTGAAAGAAAGATTTTGTTTGTCGTTACCGTGGGAATATCGGTAAAAATATCATTGCGCTAAACAATAACAAACAATTTTGTGGCCAAGCAGTTATTCAAGTTTGTCAAAAAGTAATGTCATTACTTTTTGTATAATTACGGCCACAAAGCGAAACCTAGCAATGAGACGTTCGTGGGTGCTTAAGATGCTGACGAGGAACTGATCTTAATGTAATGAACGATATTCTGTTAAACGAGTACATTATTGCGTGGTGGGTCAGTCCGTTTTGTGGTCGTATAATAAAATATACAGTTATTGAAAATGTCATTATATATGTCATTATAAAATAATGAATAATGTGCCATATATTTTCGTTGGCCGTTTTACTTTTTGGACCTTATTTACTGATCTTCTTTTTCCAATCGACTTCGAATCTTAAGACGGAAGCCATTGAGTTCGGACTTGTCTATAGAAATTTTACATTTTGTATAAACTGTAGGTTGTTGACTGTACTTATTTATTTTAACTCGGTTATCAACTGATGCTGTCAGTTACAAAATAGGCCTAATAAACTATGACGCAAAGCTGCGTTCAAAGGTTTCTTTCTTATCAAAGTCCAGTATATCAAAAAATAGATCAGTACTTATCAGGTATTTTTTTTGCACTATCTGCCATAGGATTATATTATCGGCGACTGTCCTTGACGCCGGATGTACAAGATTACTTAATCTCAATTGATGAGTGACTCAGAACTCAGAAGACACCAATCGTATATGAATGATTGGGTGTAGAACAGTTTGGACTTGTGATAAATTTTAAATAGAAAAATATTGGAAAAAACATAAGTGAATTCTCAGATGGGATTCGAACACACCACCTTTGGAAATCCGGACCAATGCTCTTTGGATCTCCAAAGGTCGTGGGTTCGAGTCCCATCTGAGAATTCACTTGTGGCCGAGTTGTTTTTTCCAATATTTTTCTAATTAAAATTTATCATAAGTATAAAAATAGCAGTAAAAAATGCTAAAATTAAAAAATCATAAGTTTGGACTTGGTTTGGAACATATCTCTGAAATTAAATAGGAAGAAAAAAACAGACCGTGACGAGTTTCTTGCCGGTTCTTTTCGTAACGTAGGATTTTGCGAACCGATGCGATGGCGTAGTTTCTTTGAAGTTCATTATAAGTACTTGTAATTGCCTGAATTAATGTTTTTTTATGATTTTGTATTTTTTGCATTTTTCAACGCTGTTTTTATACTTATGGTAAATTTAAATAGAAAAATATTGGAAAAAATTAACTCGGCCACAAGTGAATTCTCAGACGGGAATCGAACCCGCGACCTTTGGAAATCCGGTCCAATGCAATGGGACACTTGTGGCCGAGTTAATTTTTTCCAATATTTTTCTATTTAAAATTTATCTTAATGTTTTTAGTTAAGACCGCATAAATAAATGCGGTATGCTAAAATATTTTATCATTTACAAAAAGAGGAAAGATGTAATTTTTGTATGTTTGTGACGATTTTTGTATGTTTGTGACGATTAAACGAACAGCACGAATTTGGATGGACGAAATTGGCACACATATAGTAGATAGTCTGCATTAAAATACAAAATATTTTTTATATCGATATTCCCACGATAACGGGAACCAGAGTTAAAAAACCGGCCAAGTGCGAGTCGGACTCACGCACCAAGTGTGCCGTTTAAAATTTTCTAAAATATTTTTTATTATATGATGTTACAAAAAATTTACGGTTTTCGCATTTTTTCCTTTATCTCTACTATAAGACGTTACTTCGTACCAAATTTCAAGATTCTAAGTTCACGGTACCCTGTAGGTTTTGATTCCCGTGCGAGTTTCGAAAATTTGGGGAAATTTGCGGCATAAACGGCTCTTTCTTTTGATTGCTTTGACTTAGAATTTTGGTTTTTTCTCAGCTTCAAGGGACAGTAGACCTGAGTATTAGATATATATTTAAGTTTGATACCTCCACACGATCCTGTGAAAAACTGTCTTGACAGACGGACGGACGGACGGACAACGAAGTGATCCTATAAGGAACCCTAAAAATAAATAGAGAAAAGACGGATAGCCTAGTCATTATGCATAATCATCCCTTATAGCTTTTAACATAGTATGGAACTAATAGCACACCATAATAAATAGTTACTTCGTATCTAAGAGTTCTTATAATGGATATAATTTGGAAACTTTCGACTAAGTAACTTTTTTACGAAATAAAATAATGTAATTGTTTGTTTCCTGTAATTATAATCTTTAAACGCAAAAAGTTTGCAGCCTGAATAAATATTTTAAGCCTCATTATGAGTATTTAAGAGGATTAAAGGATTAGCAGTAAACGATCACAACATTATTAACCGACTTCAAAAAAAGAAGGATATTATCAATTCGTCGTGTACCTACATAATGAAAGACATTAAGAGGATATTAACCTAACCTAACCTCACCACCTTCGATTTTGTCGCGAAGTGGGCAGAAGAACACCGCGTCCCGGAATTGGGACAACTAGTGGTCCTACGTGCGGAGGACATCCCAAGACGGGTCCAATGCGGTTTTCTTCTGCCCACTATCTGGAACAGGGACGACGGTTTTATTGGCCGACTCCTCACCTACTCCAACCCAGACCTACAGCCCCAGCGCTGGGTTTTAAACGGAGTTGATAGGCAGGTGGCGAAGTCGCGGACTTTCGTGACCGTGTCTGTGCCGGAGGACATCATCCCCGCCATCATGGCGAAAAGGCGCCGGCTTGGGTTTGAGCTCGGGTCGGTGTACCTGCAGTTCCGTAACGCCAAAGGGAAATATGTCCTGTCCCCACCCGCTGACGATGAACGGGACATGTCCCCTGGCATCGACACGACCGCAACGCCACCGACACCTACAGTGGCACCCACATCGGCGCTGATCGTGTCACCCACGCCGGCACCGACGGTGACACCCACCGCTACTTTGGCTGCACCGGCACCAACACCCGCTCCTGCACCCACTCCTGCACCTACACCCGCACCCGCACCCTCACCTACGCCGGGTACGTCAAAGGACGTCAGCATCGCCCCTCCAGGAATGATGGTGGACTTCTCCGATCCCTCTGCGGCCGAAGCCTCACCGGAAAGTCTGCTACTGGAGCTGGGCGATATGGGCCTAGAGGACGACATCTGTGAAGATGGCGCCCTCCTCTAAAGCCCAAATAGTTCAGGCAAACCTCCAGCACAGCATAACTGCAACGGCTCAACTTCGGCGCTGGCTGGAGGTCAATAACACAGCAGTCGCCCTGATCCAGGAGCCGTGGATCAGAGACGGCACCGTGCGGGGATTCTCCAGTTTGGGAGGTAAGCTCGTACAAGCCGCATTGGACGACGTAAGATCCTGTATTTACTTCTCAAAAAACATATGTGCACAACCTCTACTGAACTTCTGTTCCAGAGACCTATGCACCATAACATTAACACTCAAGGATGGTGATATCAACCGGCAACTGGTGATTGCATCAGCTTACATGCCGGATGACAGAAGTGCACCACCGGATGAAGTAGCGGCCCTATCCCGCTACTGCAGAGACAACAACATTGAACTTATCGTCTCAACAGACTCCAACGCCCACCATGCTCTGTGGGGGATGGAAAAATGCAACAACAGAGGTAACCAATTAGTTGAATACCTTTTAACCACTAACCTGGATATTTTAAACGAAGGAAATAAACCAACCTTCGTAACCAAAAGGTTTAGAACAATTATTGATTTAACACTGGCTACGCCCTCAGCGGCAGCAGCAATCACAAACTGGCACGTCTCAGATGAGGCATCGTGTTCAGATCACAGGTGGGTCCGCTATGATTTGCAGATACCGACCCTTACAGTCGTCCCGAGGAGATATCCCAGGAAAACAAATAAACAACTGTACAACAAACTCCTGGTGGGGAAACTAGACCTACAGGAGTGCGATTTGACAACAACCACACAGCTAGAATCACAGGTAGAAAAATTCTCAAATACCATAACACTCTGTTACGAGGAGGCATGCCCCCTCAAAACTCCAGCGTCGGACGACTCCGAAGGAAACCACTGGTGGGGACCTGAGCTCGAACGGCAGAGAGAACTGGTAAGAAAGAGACTTAACAGAGCAATGAATACTTGCAAAGACACAGACTGGGACAAATACAAAGCTGCAAAAGCAGAGTACAAGAAGAAAATAAGATACTGGAGAAGTTCGTCCTGGAGGAAATTCAGCACGGAGATCACCTCCACCAAACAGGCAAATCGAGTCAGAAAGGTGTTAGCAAATCAGGGCCCTGGTATAGTAGGTAACCTGCGCAAACCTGACGGCACTATGTCCCGTTGCCGGGAGGAATCAAACACCATTCTTTTGACGACTCATTTCGCAGATTGTGTCCCGTTACAACGACCGGAGTGGCAGCAAGAACCGAATCAGGCATCTGCAGCCAGCTGGCGTCTGGCCGAACAGGTTATTACACTAGATAAGGTAAGATGCGCAATTAAGAGCTTCTCCCCTTTCAAGTCCGCAGGAACAGATGGCATCTTCCCTGCACTGTTACAATGGGGTGGGGAACCTGTTGTCATTGCACTCACAAAACTACTACGAGCGTGCCTAGCACATGGATACATACCTCACAAGTGGAGGGAAGTCAGGGTGGTGTTCATACCTAAACCAGGGAAATCCGACTACACCAACCCGAAGGCTTTCCGACCAATTAGCTTGTCATCCTTTCTATTGAAGACAATGGAAAGGCTCTGTGAATGGTATATAAGGAACGGAGCTCTAATTAGAAACCCGCTACACAAACATCAACATGCATACAGCCCTGGCAAATCCACAGAATCTGCACTCCATCAAATAGTCGGTAAGATAGAGACAGCCTTTCAGAACAAACTCATCTGTCTCGGGGCCTTTCTAGACATAGAGGGAGCCTTCGACAAGACCACCTTTAACAGCATCGAGACCGCACTAAGGAAGCGAGGGGTGGAAGAGCAAATCATCAACTGGGTAGTTAGCATGCTACGCAACAGAACGGTACAGGTGGAGGGAGAAGGATGTCAGAGAGCCCTTGTTGCTAGGGGCTGCCCACAGGGGGGGGTACTTTCCCCTCTACTGTGGAACCTGGTGGTTGACGACCTGATCGCCCAACTAAACTCTAGCTATTTCTACACTGTAGGATATGCTGATGACATCACCATACTCACCTTTGGCAACCAGGCCAGTCTGACCTGCGATGTCATGCAAGCTGCCCTAAAAAAGGTGGAGAACTGGTGCAGAGAACAAGACCTGACAGTTAATCCGTCAAAAACTGAACTGGTTATGTTTACTAACAAACACCAAGTGGGTAATCACCGCTTGCCGAAACTTTTTAACGAAACTTTACAGCTGTCTCGTGAGGTAAAATACCTTGGGATTATCTTGGACAGCAAACTCACCTGGAACAGCCACATCGAGCACAAGATCAAGTCTGCCAGTGTCATACTCTGGCAGTGTCGCAAGATGGTGGGTAAGCGCTGGGGTTTGTCTCCTAAATTGTTCCTATGGCTATACAACGTAGTTATCAAACCCCTTGTGTGCTACGGCTCGCTGGTCTGGTGGCCAAAAGCTGTCCAAACCAATGGAGCGAAGAAACTTCAAGGGCTTCAACGTCAGGCCTGCTGTGCTCTAACTGGATGCATGAGCACTGCCCCGACAGCAGCACTTGAGGTAATGCTTAACATCAAACCACTACATCTCCACATCCAGCAGGAGGCTGCAAAGACAGCGCTAAGACTCAGACACCTGGGTACACTAAAGTATCAAGGGGTAAGACATCTTAACGGCTTACTGAAGGAATGGCTTGACACCCCTCTGATTGAGGCAGCCAGTGACAAAGTTAAGCCATCCTTCATCTTCGACAAAAAATACAGGGTACATCTGGAGGACGGACTCGACTCCAGACTGCAACACAAGGCTCTCCTGATTTTCACCGACGGCTCCAAGACGTCATCAGGAGTAGGTTCGGGTGTATTTTCAGAGGACCTAAACATACAAATTGCCTATCCACTTAGTCCATACAACACCGTTTTTCAAGCGGAATGTATTGGTATTACACTAGCAGCACAGGCAATTATATCCAGAGAGGTAACAAACTGCGACATTTACATACTCTCTGACAGCAAATCGGTGCTACAGGCTCTGAATAGTTGTCGCAGCACATCGAGCCTAATACAAGAATGTTACAACACCCTAAACAAGGTAGGGGCTTCCAACAATCTCACTGTCCAGTGGATTAAAGGCCACAGCGACACAAGAGGAAATGATATGGCAGATGAGTTAGCGAGGCGGGGTTCAGATTCTACCCCTCTTGGACCAGAACCTTTTGCTCCCATCCCGGCTAGCTGGTATGATGGTAAGATCCGTGAGCACACAGCTAACTTGCATCAAAACTACTGGGACTCACTGGAGACTTGCAGACAAGTTAAATTAGCACTACCGCGCGCGGATGCTCGTCTCTCCAGAGCTCTCCTTAAACTCAGTAGACCGCTGTTACGTTTAATAACAGGGGCCATCACTGGCCACGGCAACTTTAACAAGCACCTTTTTAATTTAGGTGTCACTGACAGCCCACTATGCAGAGGTTGCATGGAGGAAGAAGAGACAGCTGCTCACGTCCTGCTGGACTGTGACGGAGTAGCCCCTTACCGGGCGAAGTACCTCGGCTCACCAGACAGTCTCCGGGAAGCCGTCTCTGACGTGAAGGCACTGGGAGCATTCCTGGTTGAGCTGGGATGGCTGGAGTGATCCAGCCCGACACCCTCCGGACGCAAAATAGGCGCAAAAAGTCGTCGAGTTGCGGAAACCGCCCGTATTGGATGAAGAAGAAGAAGAAGAAGAGGATATTAAGTTTTCAGAGTTTATCTACTATATATATATATATATATTTTTTTTTAAATGAAATAGTTTTTAATACTATTACTATTATTCTTGCGGTAATCGTGAAAGGTTTGAAATGAAATAAAGAGAAAGCTGTCGTATTTAATTTTTTTATGTAATTTTACTTTATTGCAAGCGGTATGAACTAACACAAATTCTTGGCCAACTAATTAAAGAAACAAATTACGTAACAATAAAAAATATATGTAAATATTGAAACGAACGTGACTTTAATAAATATTTGATGTATTATGAAAACATAAAACCACGTCATTAATATTTTGTCGCATGTGACGGCCCGACATTACTTAGGCATTGAAGCGATCAAGTTATTGCAGATTTATATCGACATCTGCTCCCATGCCTCTTTAAATGCCGTGCAAAGTTGATGCAAGTTACTTGTACGTTTTTTTGACACTATGTTCTTCACACGGGACCACAAGTTTTCGATCGGGTTAATTTCGGGAATGTACGGTGGCCAATCTAAAACTGTTACGGATTGGTTCCTTAATTCTTTGACCACTGCTGAAGTGTGCTTGGGATCGTTATTGTTTTGAAAAGTCCATATCACCGGCAAATGATCATAGGCATATGGTAACATGGTTTCCTGTAAATATTGTTATATTGAAATTCATCCATGATACCATCATTTCTTTATAATAGGTCCCACACCGTGACCAGAAAAACATCCCCAAACTATGATATTACCCCCTCCATGTTTGTCTGTTTTCTTTGTGTACTTTGGATCCATTTCTTTGTTTGGAGGACGCCTCGCGTAAACTTTTTCGTCAGAATTAACGATATTATTTTAGTTTCGTCGGCAAAAAAAACTCATCATATTTTTCGGCGGATTGTAATGTTGATCTTTCGTTATTCAAAAGTGGGTCCTTACGAGAAATTCTTCCAAACAAATCTGCTCGCATAATCGCATTCTAACCGTTCTTGCAGACACTCCTCTAGAGCCCTCTGCACAAAATACTTCTAAACGAATAACTTCTGATCCTTTGAAAGGGTATTTTTAGCCAACGATGCTATTCTTGAGTCTCCTCGCGAGGTCGTCATTCTCGGTCTAGGTTTCCTAGGCACATTTTCCGTAGTATTAAACTTCTTAAAATGCTGGATAGCGTTCATAACCATATCTTTGGAGCATCGCAAGTGATCTGCAATTTTCCTGTACGACCAACCTTTGTCATAAAAAATTAGAATTATCTTCCTTGTGGAAGGATCGCATATTTTCTTTTACCATAATAGCTAGTTCAACATAAATTTCAAAAAACTTAAATAAAATTGAGCTAGTTTTTGCGTGTCACGAAAATGGAACTAATGGAAAAAATAAAAATGCTCCTTTTTATTTTATTTTAAATTTAGAACATGAAATAGGCACTGTCTTTAATTAGCTGACCAGCGGCAAATGATAATAAATATTGAAAAAGTTTGTGTTATATTTCGACAAAGAATTAAGACTTAACTATTTGCTAACATAACTTTTTCTGTTTTCATTTAAAAAATATGACATCGTACGTAAAATGATAATTAAAATGGAATCGATACTTTTCTTGGGTATCTAAATATCATTTATTTTGTTGTATGTGGTCAAAATCATGGGTGTCCTTAATTATGTGACCACCACTGTATATTTTTTTTTATGTATGTTCACCGATTGCTCGAGAGCGCCTCAACCGATCGAAATGACCAAATTCAACATATAACATCGGGTTTGTATTTCCAAATCGGTCTCATTTTTGGAAATCGGTTCAATAGTTTTGAGAAAATATTGAAAACCTAACGTTTTTTCGGTCAAACACAAACGGTTTTTTACTTTAAATTTTAAATAGAAAAATATTGGAAAAAACAACTCGGCCACAAGTGAATTCTCAGATGGGACTCGAACCCCCGACCCTTGGGAATCCGGTCCAACGCTCCAACCACTGAGCTACCGAGACTTGCGAACCACCGTCGAAATTCTCCAATACTTTTATAATTTTAATACGCTGTTGGCCAGCGTTGTCACATCAATGCTAGGAATATCCTTGCATTCAAAAGAAACGTCTTTTCAGGTGTTTATCGATCGATTAAGATGCAACAGCCAAAAATGAATTATATTTGAAGTCGTTTTTTTATTCTTCATTTAAATCGGGTTATTGCATATACATTTTTATTACTCTAAAGTAAAAATAAAGTCAATGCCATTTGATTGCAGAAATATTATAAGGGCGAAAATTAAACTACTTACCGAAAGATTATTTATGCAAGGCGGTAGATTATATTATGAAATAAAATTATTAAAATCGAAAAATAGATAAAAAACTTATCTTTCAAGTTCATTCAAATATGTTTGGTTGTTTTTTAATAAATTATAAAAAACATTTAAAAGAAATTGGAAAAGCTGTTAAATTTTCGTGATTTTTTATCAGCCTGTGGACGTCCACTGCTGGACATAGGCCTCTCCTAGACCACGCCTATTGTGGCGTCCATAGGAGGCTATTAGCCTACTGCTACCACGCTGGCCAGACGGGTTGGTAGAGGGTTTGTTTCAGGTTTTCCTTCTGTCGCACAGGTGTTCAATGCGTCGAGCCTCTTAGTCGACTCTTACGACATCCCAGGCATGTAAGAGAGTGGTGACACTTGTATTCTTAGGCCGTCACCACACGGCATTTTCGTGATTAAACATCGTTAACTCCATAAGCACATGTTAAGTTTATTCGCGCACTCAAAATTGAAATAAATCAACTTTTACGGATCAATATTTCACACCGTTTATTTTTTAGGGTTTTTTGGTTTCCTGACGTTTCAGCACCTTTTCAGCTGCCCTGGTTACGGGTTGACTACTTATAAATAAGTCTACCTTCGAAAAGTTAATTTAAAAACCTTAAAAATACCAAAAAAATATACCACTAAATATAATATACGGTGTAATATATTGTGGACTTAAATCTGTAAAAGTTGTTTTATTTCATCGCTAACTCCAGTTTTAACCAAAACTCTATCAACCTTATAAATACACGTGGAGTAAGTTATACCCAGGAGTAAATCTGATGCTGTCACTTTTATTTGTTAAAAGGAAGATAGAGATAAGGCTGTATAAGAATAAGCTTTTATAATTCGAACTTAATGTTTTAGAATGCCAAAATGTGTTGGTTTATTTTTGTCCTTACTTCACGCTCTTACTAAGAACCCAATCGACTTGATTTTTGGCATAGACTATTGCTAAATTAATAACCTATCTGTAGATATGGATTGGGCTATCTGAGATAGTTGCATAGGATATTTTAGTTAATATGACCAAAATAACGACGGTTGCTAGGCAACGAAGCCAGTGCCCTAGGCAACTATCTCAGATAGCCCTACCCATATCTACAGATAGGTTATTAATTTCGGCCGTTAGTTGAAAGGACGGTGAGAAACAAAGGCTACTTTTTAACCCGATATTCCTACGGGAACGGGAAATGGAACCACGCGGTTAAAACAGCGGGCGGCCGGCCGCTAGTGTTAATTAAAAGCGATTCAAGCTCTGATTGCAGTGTTTACTGAGCTATTAGCGTCAGATGAAATCAATTGTACTTACCTACTTAACCATAGAAGCTAATCTAGAACCCACCCACAGCTCAATAGTCTCAATGAAATAATCCTTCTAAAATTGACTGTCCGTGACCTCTGCATAAGTGTATAAAAGAATCCTGCAGCATCACTCGGCTTTAGTATCTCGCTGACTCTCGAGGTGGGCAGGCGTTGGAGACTTAATTTTTTTGATATACTTACCTAAATTTTTTTTTGACACGATGCTCAGATTATTGTTCGTTGTTTTCATCGCGGCGGCTTCAGCCAGCGTTATTCATGATGGTAGCTGCCCAGATATCAAGCCGGTGGAAAATTTCAACGTTAGCGCTGTAAGTATTTATTTATCAATGAAACTTTTTTTTATGATTGAAAAAAGTTTGTATTTTTTTGTTTACTTTTGTATATTCTTACTTTTTATTACCGGCAAAGGTTGAAGTATCTAGGTAGGTATTTCACAATCTATGGTGAGGCAGTATTAAATTAACTTCTGGTTTCATTTAAAATGGTACTTTGTGATACAGGCCCTTACTGTTGTTTTTTAACCGACTTCAAAAAAGGAGGAGGTTCTCAATTCGACTGTATTTTTTTTTTCTTATGTATGTTCTACCATAACTTCGCCAGTTGTTAACAGATTTTTATAATTCTTTTTTTATCTGAAAGAAAATGGTTTATGTGTGGTCCCATATAATTTTTACGAAGATCTGGCTAGTAGTTTTTTCATAATCTTGAAAAATATCAATCACCTTTTGGCAAGTTGTCGTTTACCTAGATGACATTGTTGTGTATGGGCTGATTTTTAGTGTAAGTAACGGCACATGATGTAACTAAAAAATCTGAAATAAAAACATTTTATAAAAAAAATTCAAACCGACTTCAAAAAGTAAAAAATAAAACTTTTGGAGTCGGTGCTAGCTAGCTAAGGCCAAAAAAATATATAGTTAATAGAAGTGCAATGTAGAATGCCCTGGCTGGCACCGACTCCAAAAGTTTTATTTTTTACTTTTTGAAGTCAATTTGAATTTTTTTTATAAAATGTTTTTTTTATATTATCAACTAGGTTCAACCCGCGGTTTCACCCGCGTGGTTCCCGTTCTCGTAGGAATATCGGATAAAAAGTCGTTTATGTTACTCACCGTCCTTCAAACAATCCAAAAATCAAGTCGATTGGTTGCAATTGCAAAAGAGGGTATTTAACATACTGTGAGGAGTCAAGAACAGACAAACAAACACACTTTCGCATTTATAATATAAGTTAGGATTAGGATTAGAATTAGAATTTCAAATTCAAAGCAACAACGATAAAATAAGTTTTAATAAATTTTGGCGCGCTTGTTCATTGAATAAAATTAGTTTTTCTGATTTAACGAACTAACGAACGACTAACGCAACGAACTAACGGAATTTACGAGTTTAGTTACGTTACAAATATGACCAAAAAACCGCGAGCCAAGCAAGCGAAGCGAGCGGTTAGCCGGTAAAGCAGCATAGTAGCAGCCGGTAAAGCAGCCGGTAAAGCGCCATAATGGCCTGCGCAGACGACGGACATTGAAGGACTTTTTGTCCGCGACACGACCTTATTACTAAGAACATAAAGTTGAATAAATAACGAGGACTATCGCGTACTTTTCGCGGATATACGCGGTCTAAGTTGAATCTTATTTGGTTAACAATAAAGACGTGTCGCGGACAAAAAGTCCTCCGTTGTCCGTCGTCTGCGGTAGCTCTAAACCGAAGATGAAGGCTAAGAGTCTCCCCGTCATACATAAGAAAAAACTAAAAAATAAAAGAAAGACTTCAAACTTAAATTGTGAAATGCATAAGGTCAGAGTAGGATTAGCATTGCAATTATTATTATTATCATTATTATTGTCGGCAACAGTGTCCATAAGAAATGTAAATAATTACCTATGTCTGAGTTAAAAAAATTGCAGTAAAGTGTGGCTTAACTAACAATTGTTTTAAGAAATAAATCCGAAAAAACAACAAATGTTTTAAATATCTTTATTATTTATGTCAGATTATTACTAACTGTAGGTAAATCAGTTTTTAATCCTAACAGCCGCTTGCATTATTAATGTTATATGACATTTTGATAATGTTAAATTCCTTATTAACAGTATTACTTATGTGCAATCGTCCAACCGGATGATAAATAATACACTCCAGAGATAAAATTAATATTGTAGATATAAACTGTAGGTATCTTTTGTTGCTAACTCTACGAGATTTCGGACAGTTGTATAAAGCTTAGGCTTAGTTTAGATTGAACAAGCGGTGGCGGGGAACGAGCGTGAGTCCTTTCGACGCATAATACTATATAAAGTGTTAATTTATCAAGTGCCGATCGAGCCGGGGCTGCACAGGTCAACAATATAGAATACAATATAGGCATTTTTTTTAATTTTATAAATTCAATTTTCTGTTTTTGACAGCCAACTCAAACAGCTAAATCATACATTCCCTTGGTAACTTACTTAAAACAAATTTAGTTTTTTTGAAGCAGGCGGGTTTTATAGTTTTTTAAATTTATATATTTATATCTTTTTAGTTATTTATTAGTCATGATATACCTTTTTGAAATCCTAAAGATCAGCCCTTTAATTAGATACCCATATTGGAGAATTCTAAATATATTTTTTTTTTTCACTTCAAATACCTCTCACCTCTCACAGCCGCCATAAAGGTTTTTTTAACATCACTTACCTAAGAACACTTGGGCTGTCAAGACAAATGTAACGATATCATAATTATAGAAATCCGTTCAGCCGTTTGAGAGATAAGAGGTAATAAAGAATATTACATATAAACATACAAACATACAACTTACTTTCTTTGCAGTCGGGTAAAAAACGTCACCACCGGACTTTATAAAAAGAGGTACACTCCCAAATTTTAATTATAAAACACGTGATTTTTTTTAAATCATCTGTCTTTGAAATGACCTTTAAGATTACAAAAAGCAGATAAGTGTATGACAAATTATAGATAAATTTATTAGCTAAAGTAAAGTGCTAACAATTTTTTGTGTTCGTACACTCCTCTTTATGTGTCACAGTAACAGAGTTTCCGATCAATACTGCTACAGTAAATATTAGGTTAGGCAGTACCTCAACTACGCTCCTATCAATCGATCTGATTTTCTATCTGAGTTCCAAACTTCGTTCATATCGCTTCTGTAGTTTTTGCGTGAAAGAGTTACAAACATCCATCCATTCAAAGATTTAAACATCCAAACTTCCTCACAAACTTTCGCACTTATAATATTATATACTTAGTAGGATATGATATAAATACAACGCTTTATTTTATATTTTCATTATTATGCAATCGCATTAAATGTCGCTTTGTATGTAGTTACTGCTTTAGCCATTATGCATGGTGCAATAGTGAATTAGTAGTACAATCGTAATTGTATATAACAATACCTTTCCGGCTATTTCAATCAATCTCTTTAGATATGAAGCAGATTCCGTGAAACGAAACCTGGTTTCATTTAACATTTTAATTGAAGCATTTGTAATTGGAGGAGGAGGACTTTTTTTACTTAGAGCAAGTTCTACCACCAGCCAAACCGAATACAATATGTACACCCACTGGGAATCGAACCCGGGACCTCTAGATCTGATATCGATGGACGATGGTGTTACCACTAGACTAGACCATTATGGCGGTTAACCCCAAATATAAACGCACGAACTTAATATTTCCAAGAGCTTTGTAGACATGTTCGATAACAAACAAACCTCTTCAATAAATAGAGAAAAAAATAACTTTGTACGAGAAACATGGAAGATATTATTAAGATTTAATAAGGTCGCTGATATTAGTAAAAGGCTTTGAGGGAAAACTGATATGCTTGTTTTTTAGTAGCTAACAAGTCACTCGGTTATGCGGAATGCTACTTTAGTAATGCAACCAATGTTGCCATTTATCTCCAAAACTACTAGCCAGATTTTGATGTGGTTTTCAGTGATAGGTTTGAGTTTTCTTGGTGCATGTTCTTAGATAGGTGTTACGGTGACAAATCACCAGGCGGCGCTGCAGTAAAAATTTTTTGTGCAAAACTAAAACTGCTAGATCTTCAAAACTACTAGTCCAAGTTTGATGCAGTTTACAGTAATGGGTTTGGGTTTGATTGGTATAAGTGCATAGATAAGTGTTACGGTGACAACTCACCAGGGGGCGCTGTAGTAAACATTTGTTTGAGCAAAACCTAAACTACTAGTCCGATTAAGGTGTGGTTTTCAGTAATGGGTTTTCTATAGTACAATATATATTATATCTATGCTCTCTAAAAAGTTTGAAATAAAAAGCAATTCCCTACTTTCACAGTACCAAGGAGTCTGGTACGAGATCTCCAAGTACGAAAACCCCAATGAGACCAGCGGTAAATGCGCACAAGCCGAGTATACCGTGGATGGCGATGTCGTCAAGCTGAAGAACACCCACGTGGTCAATGGAGTCCTGACCTCCATCGAAGGAACTGCTAGATTGGCTGATGATGCCAACAACGCAGCTAAGCTTCTCGTCACATTGAACTTTGGACGTAAGTACATAAATAATGATAAGAAAGCTTTCGTTTTGTCGGTATAAAATCCTATATTTTATATTTTTGTTTAGAGATTTTATATTTAACCGCCTCTGTGGTCTAGTGGCACAACCACCGGTATCAGATCCAGGGGTCCCAGGTTCGATTCCTTGCGGGAGTACATATTGTATTCGGTTTGGTTGGTGGTAGGAGTTGTTGTAAGTCCGCTTGGCTAGCTACTACCATCTTATTTAAGTCTGACGCCATAACAACAATGTTTTCAGTTTATTGTTGTGACTTAAGCGCGTGCTACCCACGTGTACTTACTGGGGTCACTTGAGAAAAAAGTTTAAAAAAAATAATTATATTTTTTTCCGCCCGTCTACTTTTTTTTGTGATTTTTGAAGCTATTAGTGAAGGCTGTAGGTGTTATACTCATGCTGTATACTCATGTTATACACGCGCTTATATAACATTAGAATGGATAACACGGGCCTTATATATAGAGATATTACCTCAAACCAAGACTAATATTCAACACAGATATGCAGGTAATCGCTGCCCCAGCGCCAGACAAATCGTCAAAAATATAATCGCGAAGTATAACTTTTATAATTTGACTAGTAAAAAGTGTAAAAATATATATATATAGCTGCGGGCCTACCATTATCTGTTAGAAACCATCATGTCATAAGGACGTTTTGTTTACATTTTGTTTTATGTAAGTTGTCACGTTCATTTTCTATTGTAAGTTGAGGAGCTCGTGGCGCAGTGGTTCGCGCGCTCGGCCTGCGATTGTTGAGGTTAAGCACCTTTCGCAATGGTCGATCACGGGATGGGTGACCAAAAATTGACTATGTCGAGCTCCTCCGTGCTTCGGAGGGCACGTTAAGCCGTTGGTCCCGGCTGCGATTGCGGTCCCACCAATCCGCATTGGACCCGCGAGGTGGGTCATGGCCCGTTCTCCTTATACATAAGGAAGGCCAGTGCCGCAGCAGTGGGGACATTTAAAATGGCTGATAACGAAGTTGTCACATTTTGAAACACTTCACACTTTGGAGGCGTTTATTGAGTGAAGACGTTACTAAACTTCCGTCAAAAAACAAGTTTACTTTTAGAGGTTCGTAGTACGAAATAGCATGGTAAGATTGAAACAATACTGCACTAAGAAATGGCGGTAGGCCCCCTGGACGGATGACCACAAATTTTTGTTTGCTTCGCCGTGCTTCGGTACGCGTGTTAATCTGTTGTTCCGGCAGTTGAACTTGTGAGTAGGTACTGTATTTTTTTCAATAAACTTTTTTCAATAGACCTATGCGTCTGTTATTTTTATTATAATAGGACCTTGAGTCTTTAATGATAACTAAAGTATTTTTTATAGTTTTTTTTATTTGTACTCGCACAATGGACAATTTCATCAAGATAGAAGTCATTTCCTTTCACTTTCTCCTAATCTATAGTAACCTATTACCTTAATTTCTTTTACCAATACTTATGTATTAATATACTTACTTTTTTCATTTATTTTCTTTATCTTTTGCTTTGCACCACCCTACAGTTCCTTATATACTCTCTTTCACCAAAGTTGCCTGAAGAGATTCCTGTGTAGCATCAAGGTCGCCTATTGTATGTCTACTTCTTGTTTGTCTTTTCGCGATATTATTTTTAATGTCTCCAAACTCTAGAAATATCAAGAATACTTATCTAATTTCTAGTTGTATAAAAAAACAGTAATTTCTCAGTAAAAACGGAAGAAAATGCAGTCTTAGTCAAGGCACACTTGAAAACCTGGTCTGTGGCGGAGAGCTGATTGGCTTTCCACAGATGCACCATAAAAATTTTCTCCCTCTCCACAAACGACTGGTTATATAAAAAGTAAAAAAGTAGCATTACGAAAGTAGCATTTCACATAAATGATATACTATACAATTATTAGAAATTAAAGGAAAAATTTGATCTAGATCATTTTATTTCAATAAAAAAAGAATACTCTCAAAGTTTTTTTTTTCTAGTACAGTCGGGGAACTTCCCGGTTGACTAGTAGAGTATTAGAGGGAGGCTTTATTTATAAAATTAATAGATATATAAAAAACGTTTATATCACAAATAATAGAACATTAACAGCTATTATAACTTTTTAATTTTGCATTTAACAATGCTATTTTTATGTGATATAATATATCTTCTTCGAATATATTTTCTTGTTTAATATATTATATTAAACAAGAAAATATATTCGAAAAAAGCAACTTGTCTCATGTCTCATCCCGTCAGGGCGACATGAGACAAGTTGCTTTTTTCTAGTATATTTTCTCGTTTAATATTTATTAACAGGTATTTCATTTGAATTATAAATTATTTCCGAGAAAACGTTTCCCAAAAAAAAATCTACTGGTAATCGGGAAGTTAACTAACCAAATTAATTAGCTCTGTGAAGGCAAACATTTTGAACACACCCATCTATACTATATCTATACTAATATTATAAAGAGGAAAGATTTGTATTTTTGTATGTAACGAATAAACTCAAAAACTACTGGACCGATTTTGACGAAATTTGGTATAGAGAATCCTTAGGCCCCAAGTAGTAACATAGGCTATAAATGATCCCAAAATTCACACGGGAACGGGAACCACGCGGGTGAAACCGCGCCCGGCCTCTAGTATTTATATAAATGTATTCAATCTCATGTAGGTAACTTTAGTTTATCATCAGATTCCATGAAATAAATTATGGGAGGATTTATTACTATAATCCCCACGTGGGAAAATCCTATACTAACTAATATTATAAATGCGAAGTGTGTATAAATGCGAAGTGTGTTTGTGTGTCCTTCCTTCACGCCCTTACTAAGCAACCAATGGACTTAATTTTTGGCATAGAAATAGTTAGTTCAAAGAACGGAGGGAAACAAAAGCTACCTATTTTGTATTCCGATAATTCCACGGGAACGGAAATTATTACTGCAAACCACATCTATATTTCTACAGAGTGGTTCAAGTCTGGTAGGTATGAATTTTTCCATAGATGGTTGAAAAAGTGGCCCATTAGGAACCGGAAGCAAAACATTTTCGAAGAAACATTTTTTTGGAAAAATAAAACATTTTTTATTCCTAAAACAGCCAATTTAGCCTGGATATTTTTTAAAGATTTTTTTAAGAAAAGCATCTGATAAACGCATACCACAAAGAAAATGCCAAAAAATATAAGAAACGTAAAAAAAAATATTCTCTTCTTATATAAAAAGATATTTCAAAATTTCGTATCTTGCAATCAGGGCCCTTATTCACTATGACCACATAGGGATTCTTTGCTCAAACCGCGTGGTTTGAGCAAAGAATCGCTAAGTTTTCTCAATGGCACTTACAAATTATTTTTTTTTAGATTAAATTTGTCAGTGTCATATAGAAGTATATTACACACACAAATTATATGGTTATCAAACAATAAAAATAACTTTAAAATTGTGAGTCACATAGAGAAAAGGAATTTTGAAAATGTCGAAACCAAGTACGACATTGGCGTGGTTCGGTGAAAACGGTTTTTTCCCTTGCGGTGTCTAATCATTATAGGCCGCTTGGTCAACTATCTACATATAAAAAAATATACCAGGCTCAGACCACCCTGTATAAATGTATACTCTTACCTACCTATAAAAATTCATCTCATGTTGGTAGCTTTGGTTAATCATCTGAGTTCCATGAAATAAATTATGTGAGTACCTACCTAAGTAATGAATGAGAATTACATAATTAATTATGCTGGATTGAAGGTTTAAGCTAAATATTTAATCAGATAAGTAACTGAATGATTGAATGTTAAAGATACCGGGGAACCACAGGTTTCAGTTATTTACTTACGTTTTGTAATTTGGTTGTTCACGATTTTCCTTGGTTTTCTAACAATTAAGGTTTTCTATGCAGTCATATGACATGATGAATTCTAAAAGATGACAGTAGGCCGCCTGGAGGCCTGGATGCGAACGCGAAGCATCGCGTTGCGGCGCGTAAACAATTAACAGTCGATACCATTGAAGTGTCCTTTGTGACCAAACACAGGTTTCTATAGTCCCGGCAAATAACTTCTCATTCGCGCGGCAAAACTAGTCTACAAAAACTAGACACTGCGCATCTTGAACCGTATTCTCTGTGATCACTTAGCGATTCCTTACTCAAACCACGCCAATGTCGTACTTGGTTACGACTACGAAGATTTTTTTCCTGTTGGTGCGATTGTTCGAACTATAAGGATTTTTCGAAGTTTTGTAGTACTAATAATCGAACTAACGGGATTTTGAAATTCCATCTACTCCGATCGATCGAACTACGTAAACCCTTTAAAATCCTCGTAGTCCGATCATAAAAAAATATATTCCTGGTAGTTTGATTGACGCGATAATTATTTTTTTCTAACCATAGACAATTCCTGTGTACATTATTAGTAATTTTATAGTTAGAACTGTATCGGCCGTGATAATTTCATAAGGGGAATAAAACACACGGTCCAATACTTTAGCAATGGTTGCTGCTAGCGAGATAGGGCGATAGTTTCTTATGTCGGAGATATCACCAGTTCCGTCGTTCACAATAGGCACCACGATAGTTTTCATTAAGTCATGTGGCAGATATGAGTGACTTATGCACAATGAGAAAAACACAGCTAGCACTCTTGGTAGGTGATCCCCAGCATACCTCAAATACCTCAAATGTTCCACACCAATATCATCATGACCGGGAAATTTGCCGCCGCTCCTTTTCTTTAACGCGTCTCTTATTTGCTTAGCGGATATGGATATTGACAGTTCCTCTCCCTGATATGGTGATCTATCGTATTGTGTAGATACAGAGGGACCCAGAGGAGAGTGTACTTTAAACTGTGTCATGCAAGCATTGGCAATATTTACTGGATCACTCTCCCCATCATCACTTACAGGGGGGCACGGACAATAGCCTAATGTTATAATTTCTAGTAGCTTTCCAGAAACTTTTAAATTTTTTCGCTCTCCGGTGTTTAGTTAGAATGTCCATTTTGAGTTGAACTAGGTTCCGTTGACACCAATTTTATCGACTCTTAAATATTTTTCTAGATTCGTTTAAATCATCATAGACTTTACTATAATTATTTGATTGTAAACAAGCCATACACTAAAATTAAGCCTGGCAACCGCGAGCTTCATAATTTTTTTTGATTTTTGATTTGAAAAACATTGATTAAGTACAATATTTTTTTACAAAAAATTGCCGATCATGGTCCCTTTGTCTGTCAGAATTGTGAGACTAGATATTTTTTATTTATTTTTCTGTTGCTTAGACGCATTTATTAGCCTATTCACAAAAATCACAGGACTACGGATATACGAAAAAAGGAACGTATATCCGCATATAACAATGGGTTAATTGCGCCACATTGTACTATATACACAAATATACATCATTACTATAATATACTTATCGAGGTTATTTTTAGCGTCACACAATATAGGTGGTATTATCTACGTCAGATAACAAATAAATACACTCTCGTTAATAACAGTACGTTCTAGCGATAAAACTCTATCAGAAATTCTTCTCCTTTGAGTAATAATATAAGTACATACACTTATTGCACAGTACAGAAAAAGCCAAAAACAGAATCGATAAAAGGTAGGTAAAGTATTTACATAAACAAAAACTGACTTCAAAAAGAAAAAAAAAGGCTTAAGGAGTCGGTTCGGATTTGTTTTATTGTTAACAATTCTATTTGCGTGTGATTTTGTACTCGTAGAAATCAATTAACAACGGCTAAATCTATATCGCTCAGACGGGACTCGAACCCTAACGACAAGTCAAAAGACAAGTTGTTTTTTTAAGTTTCTTTTTTAGTTAAAAAGGGAGTCAGTGCCCACTAACACCCATATTCTAAGTCATTCCTCCAAAACTTACTCGTCCTCGACTTAACGAAATCTCATTGAAAACCTCTTCTAAATATTCCTGGAAATCGGTATTCTAAGTCATAACTCCGTAAGGACCTGGAGGATCCAAAGAGTACGTAGCCACTCCGTGTTAGGCCTAGCACACACTACCATTTTTACCCGCGACGAGGTTGAGTGGAGTGTAAAAAGTTTTGGAGGAACTACTTAGAATATGGGGATAAGTCCGATGGTGCATTCAACATAGTACTATGTTTAGTTTAATTTACTACTCAATAATTCACGAGTGCCTCGGATTAGATTTAATATTGTTATTTTGTTATCGTTATCGTTATTGTTATATTGTTATCGGAATTAGATTTAATATTGTTATGTCCTTACAGGGCTCATGTGTATGTTCTAATAACTACCTCTAAGATCTTAAATGTACCACATGAAACGCAATAAATTATTCTGATTCTGATTCTGATTCTGAGGTCATAATGTTCACTATATTTAAAATTTTCAGTGTTGTAAATTTGTAACATTATGTATGTGAATAAATGAATTATGAATTACTCTATACTATTTGTCTTCTTGTCTTGGCTGACACCGACTTGATTCCTTGACAGGGGGAAATCGGGAAAGGAATACAATGGACTGAAGATATTTGTTTAATTCTATTCCAGAAATCAGCAGGGAGACACCACTGATGGTGGCTATCACAGACTACAACAACTACGCGATCGCCTACAACTGCAAAGAGGATGAGAACAAGAAATCCCACCAAGGTGAGCCAAAACAACTTTTAACAATTTATTAACTCTTTATTGCACATATACAGCAAATAACGGACTTAATGCCCTTAGGCATTCTCTACCAGTCAACCGGAAAGGATGTTAAGGCGCTACTCGGAAAATGTATGGACTTTTTGATATAAAACTATAGCACGGTTTCAGTTGTTACAAATCTGGTAATAACATATACATATTCTTCATACTTTTATCAAAAACACGATTTTATGATTTTTGCCTCGACACTTTTCTTTTCGAAAAGACCTCTCAAAATTACGAAAATTCAAGATTATTCTTAAATGGGGTTACTTACACTATTGGTAATTGGTTTAATAAGTGGACCCCAATAATATTTAGGATCGTATAGAAGCATTTATTTTAAAATCGCTGTAGTTTTTTAATACGAAGTGATTTTGTGTTTTTTTTTGCCAAATCTGCAAAATCGGTCTCGCTCCCGTGCGCGTCGTTTTGTCATTGCTATCTCGCTTCAGCATATTTTTTTCGAGTATCGCCTTAAGGAAGAGATCAATGGAAAAAAATCAATAAAAAGGCAGTGATTAACAAAGCTAACAACATTATAGATAAATATACATAAACATACATGAATGCATACATACCGTACAGGTACTTCTTTTTTCCTAAAGCTAGCGTTTTTCTATGAAAAACGGGGAGACCTTAGCCTTCATCATACCTGATGAGTATTGATAAGGCTAAGATGGAACCGGTGGTTGTTCCCACTAGACCACAGAGGCGGTTAAATAAAAAAACAATTTAAAGTATTTACTTACACCGCTCTTACTTGAAAATTATTAATGGTTACTAAGCGCGCGTTCACACGAGGACGATTTGTCAAAGTCAAAGTCAAAATATTTTTATTCATATAGACTTATAGATGGAGTTTCACTCGTGTTCTTTTTGTATTAACACGTGTAGTGAGGCTCTATTTTCAACTCAATCTACCGTACAATTCTTAAATATTACAAAATATATTTACTTGACATTGGCAAAATTCGCGTATTTAACGCGAGCACGCCATTCATTAAGAAAGAAAAAGAATACTTATAGATAAGTGCTTTCGAATCGTCCAATTTTTCATTCCCTACCAGCCATTCAGGACATCTTTTAACTGACAAGAAGAACGGCCGCAAGAAACTTATCAGCTGTAACAGAAACAAAAACAACAACATTTTTGTGTTTTTAATGTAATCTTTTTTTACAATTTGTTGTTTTTTTTGACGGCGGCAATTTTGAAATACCTTGAGCACACATCACAAATATTAATCTTAAATTACAAGTATGTATCGTCTTTTAAAAATCACAACCGTCAAAAAATACGAATCGTTAGTGTTTAGATAGTCAAAAATCCACGGTCAAAGTTTGAGACTATTATTGCCATGAAAACACGCGTCACTCAGAAACGAAAATGGTTAATTGTGCAGTGCTTTCTTGCAAGAGTTCGTCAATAACATTTCCACATCCCTAAATCTCGCTCGTGACGTCACCGTAGGTACGAAAAAATCGACTGGCTAAGTTCTTATACAGTTTGAAGCGCTCTTTTCGTCTATCTCGATATAGTTCTGTGTTCACAACTATCGGATACGGAATCGGATTCGAAATCTATGCCTTGCCCTTCTCTATTTTAAAGTGAGTAACAGTGAGAAATGTATAGACTCCGCTCTCGGAAAGTTTCCGAAGGTTTTTGAATAAGGTGGCTGGAATGGGTGTCCATAACATTTTATTTCAAGCTTCAGACGAAGCCAGCCGTTGATCCCGGCTTATTTTGCAATCGACCTATCAGTGTAGATCCGCATTGGGATATCCTTCTTATCTCTTACGTGCCCCAGCAGTGATACCATAAAAAATACTGGTGATTATTTGTTTAATATTATCGTTATATAACAGGTATAAGGTATGATGAAGGCATGAATCAAACCATATTTAATCGCGTGTTTCCACGAACAATATTATAAGCACGTTTTAAAACACGCTGATTCAAATGTATACGTATTAAATAGTCTTAAATCAATTGTGATAAGGAGTCCAAAATATAAAAAATATTGTCCTCCTTTTGTAAGTTTGATAATAAAAGATAGGAAATCGGATTGTGATTGTAAGTCGTTGGCACAATATTGAGACTATATTGATAAATTCGAGACAATCTTTTAAGTATGAATCTGTTGAGGTAAGCATTGTGAATTCAAAATTTTCAATATGCCATACGATCTAATTTGTAGTCAAAACATCTACAAAATGTCTTGATTATCTATTGTGCTCTGATTTTGAAATAGTAAACTAGCTTCCACCCGCGGTTTCACCCGCGTGGTCCCCGTTCCCGTGGGAATATCGGGATAAAAAGTAGCCTATTTTACTCAACATCTGTAAACTAACTAACTCTATGCCAAAAATCAAGTCGAAGGTTGCTTGGTTAGGGCGTAAAGGAAGGACAAACAAACACACTTTCGATTTATAATATTAGTTAACATTAGGATTTTTGGTCACCCATCCCATGACCAGCCTCAGCAGAAATTGCTAAAATCTTAATTGCATCGCAGGTCGACGTGTCTACATACTCAAACTCCGTAAATCTGCTAACGTTAAGTTAGAATAGTATTTCAATCTTGTTTCAATTTGTAGTTCTTTTAGGACCAGAGCCGTTCAATTCAATTCAATTCAATATAATTTATTCAGTCTAGGCTGTTACAAGCATTTATGAACGTCAAAGAAGCTACGCCATCGGTTCACAAACCCTACGGCGGGAGACGTTGGGTTAAATAACCACCATATGGGTTAAATAGCCACTTGCGTTAAGTGTAAGTGGTTGTAGTTAGTTTGTTGTAAGTGGTCCTAAAAACTACAAATTGAAACACTGTGTAAGGCCCACAGTAGGTTAACACAAATGTGCAAGCTCTCACCCACATAACACCCACTGCTGGGTATAGGCCTCCACCAAAAGGGAGGGTTCGCCATAATCGCCACGCTTGGCAGGCGGGTTGGCGATCGCAGTATGGCCAAGTTTGTAGGAAACGCTGCTGCCCGTCTCCTGAAGGCTAAATCAATTAGTCGCCTTTTACGACACCCACGGGATGAGAGGGGGTTTTGCTATTCTAAGCCGACACTACACAGCTCTGTGCAAACCTAGCTTGGCGCAAATGGGCCTGACACAGTTCTTGTCAGTGTCAAAAAGCACTACGATTGAAATACGATAATTAATAAAAGTAGCAGATTTTGACCCCCAGGTGGGTCGGGTAGGGCCGCATTGCACAACAAAAATCCACCTGCTATGAATCTGCGTCGTCTAAAGGTGTGACTAGCTAGACAGAGCGCGATGGAATTCGACTACTGATAATATTATGTATTTTTCAGTCACTGCGATAACGCCTGCCGTTTCGACCTTAAGCCCTTTATACCATTCAAAATCGCCCTTGACGATTCACATGATTAAGATACCGTATCATTCTGAAGTTAAATGATAGTTTTTGTCCGTTTAGGTGTAAAGTCCAAAAAAGAGATAAGCATAATAGTTTCAAACTAATCTGATAAATCATTTTCCTGGTCAGATTAACACGATAAAATTAGTACTAGAAAAAATAAATTCTTTAGCTACACAACACTACTTATTTTTTTTTCATCGCAGATATCGTTAACATTTTTTTTTTGAAATATTTATTTTAAAGCCTGAGAGGCGAGAAACTAGACTATATTTTTAAAAATAAGAAAAACTTGTTAACTTAAATGTCTTTCATTAATTTATAAAAATAAAATTGTAATTTTCTCTTTAAATAAACTTTATATTTATTGGGGACCTAGGTCCCCCACGATATTTGTGTAGGCTCAAAATAGCTGGTGTTGCTAAGGGTTAAGTTAGAGTCAAGGGTTTCCAACAGAAAGAAATCTGCTTTGTTTAAAAACGGTAAATCGTAACAGGGGTTACTATGGGATCTTGAGCTCGTGTAGTCAAAATTCAAGACCACATACCTCCGTTCTTATAAGTCCTATCTATATACCCGTAAACGTAAGGTAAAAATTGTCAAAAAGTAAAATGTACACATCTCTTTCTCCAGAAACACTCTGGGTGCTCTCCCGAACTAAGACCCTGGAGGGAGACGCGAAGGCAGCAGTCGACGCCTTCTTCAAGGACAACAAAGAGTTGGATGCCTCCAAACTCGTCCAGACTGACTTCTCCGAGGAAGCATGCAAGTTCACCAGCACTGGAGTCGTCACAGAGCATAAGGATTGAACACTGATGAATGGTGATGCGAAGTCCTAATCTAGTATCTACCACCAGTACACCTAGCATGCGCACCGCGACTATTTGTCGACATGAACTCACGATGTTTGTCTGCATATCAGTACGATGTGAGCAGATACGTTACTCTCTACCAAACATCCTAGATATCCACGACTGAAACAGCTGAGATCACCACATTTACATTACTATTTGACAGTTGATATGACATTCAGTCATGACAACAGTATCGATGTTTGCTAAGAGAATTAACCCCGGGGACATTATTTGCTTACGCGAGAAAATTTTGTCATGGTGCGCATGCTATGCTTACATGATACATGGTGATGTAAGGATTCAAGTATAAATGTCTTAATTGGACATAAAAAGCTAACAATTTTATTATTAAGTTTTATCGTAGTTATGTACAAAATTTTGAGGGGCCACAGGTGTTTCACACTATGATGCTGACTCATCTTTAACAAATATAGTGATAACTGTGAAAAACATAAATATTGAGTTAATTTTCTTGTGTTATGAATATTAGACTATTAAAGTTTGGGACTGAACATCAGAGCTTAAGTTGCTGAATTAGAAATAGGTATTTGTAGAAGCAAAACATACACACTGTAGGTAGTATCGTAAGATATTTTGCTATTTACATAAATATCTATTTTTATTTTTTAAGAACATTAAACTTAGGTATTGTAAGTTTAAAATAGATTAGATTAGCTCTTTAATAATTATAGTACCTACTTACTATAAATGCTATAGTTGTTTTATTTCAATACCTACCATACCTACCTAAATTAGAATTGCTACATATGAATCAGACATAAACAAGAACTTTTCAACTGGTAAAAATATACCTAAATTAAAAGTCAAGTCAATTTAAAATATGGAAACGATCTAATATTGAAGGCAAACTTACAAGGTAGTTTTTAGAACTTTGATTCTCTTTACACGTTATATTATTAGGATATTGCTGATTATAATTTAATTGTTATCAATATTGAACACGATAATTGCCTCATAGATATTTATGACATGAATCATTTAGTCATACGACACATTGATATGTGACGACAAGAATATTATCGGATTCTAGGCGGTGTTGCAGCCTTAATAGTAAATTACTGCAGCAGCCAGCAAAAGAGGCATCGATGGATGAAAGTTTAAATGTGGGCCCAGGCGAATCGAGGCTCACATACGTAAGTCCATCAATGCCTAATTGTGGCCAAGGCTTGTATAGTAGTACTTTTCTCAAATAATGCGCGGAAATTAAAACTACTTTTCGAAATCAGACGAACAACGAACAGCAATATTTTTTCCCGCGTTAAGGTGTTTATTTGTTGGTTTTTTTCGAAAACAGCTTTTTATTTGCAAGCCAGTTCGAAATTTAAATAAAAATTTGATAAGTTACCTTCTTGGTTGCCTATTTAGGAGTAAAAAAAGATCGTTCCAGTTTTAAATTACACGACAGTATGAGTTTACTATGGTAATTTATTTGGCCGCTTAGCACGACAGATATGGATTTTCATACAACTTTTGCTGGCCGCTGCTCGCATGTACGTGGCCAGTAAAGCAATTTCGATTTATCTCGAAGAAGGTTCTCAAAATAATGCTCATATTAATAAGCATGTTTGAGAAAAAGTTTTTTTTGCAATGCAACCGCATGTTGAGCCTCTTGTCGCGTCCACAAAACGCGACCACGAGTGGTGCGGTCAAGCCACTGGCCGCGGCTACTAATCGCCACCACTGTGGCTGAGTAGCGGCCACAAGTCGCCAGAGAACCGACAACTGTGGCCGAGTGTGCGCGCGAGGTGAGCCACAAACGCGGCCCCTATACAACTTACTTTATGTTTACTCAAACCCATTTGTAGAAATCGTCAAAACAAACAACTTTTCTAAAATGTATGAAACAGCTGATTTTTATACGCTGATTATTTATTAATCGCGGCTACTCGAGCGCCCGGTTTGCGCAGATGCTGTACTATGAAGTAACTATTTATTAATCTGTGGCTGTACAAAATGTTGCATAAACTAGTCCGCAGCTTGTGGTTGCGTTTAGTGGTTGCGACTAGTAGTTCAATGTGCGCTTGGTCTCAAAGAAGGTATACATCTCTGTCTATGGGGTCGGTCCGTCATGTCTGAGGATCGTGGTCAGCATCAGGGTTGCATCTGGAGCGGATGATTTGGCTCCACCGGTTACAGTCCAGCCCTTCTCTTACGACCGTGTATAGTTGGAGGATGACTTAAAAGCTTTAAAAGAGTTTACAATCAGAATAGAGGTTATATAAAAAAAATAACAACACAAAAACTTCCCATAGGACGTTATTATTATAAGTATTAAACAAACTCGATCACAGTCCGTTTGCATTAAATTTGTTACCAAAAGTTGCTAGTGAAAAAGTCAGTCTCGTATTTATTGGTGTAGCCGCAGCTGGTTTCAGAGAAATTCTTGAAGACAAAGGACTGCCGGTGTTCAGCCAGCTCGGAGTATTTTGACAGGGCGTTTTCTACCTCTTTTAAGGTGTCGCCTTGTAGAGCCTCTTTCGTACGCGAAAGGATCCATGTGAATACTGAAAATAATATGCGGATTTAAATACACTCACCGGCACATCTAACTGCCCATCCCGTTGTTTCATACAAACATGCTCACTTTGAGACTCTATACATATTATAAAAATCACTTTCTTTTACAAAATAAAAGTGACAGACGTACATCTTATGTTTTGGCGCGCACTGTTCATTGAAATAAAACAACTTTTACGGATATCAAACGCGCTATATTTCCACGAACTAAGTTGTAATTGTCCGTATTTTTGGGTTTTTTAGGGGTTTTTTGATTTTCCCGACGTTTCGGCACCTTTACAGCTGCCGTGTTCACGGGATGACCACGGCAGCTGTAAAGGAAATATAGCGCGTTTGATATCCGTAAAAGTTGTTTTATTTCAATAAAAGTGACAGCTTCAGTTTTTACTGTACTCCAGCCATCTTACGGAAAGAACATTGGAGCATTTTTGTACCTAATTATTTCACAAATACGTTATATTTCAGTTAAGTAATACCATATAACAGACTTGGATAACATAAGTGAGCTATTTATGAAGTGCACATAGTTCTAAAACGTATAATAAAAACACTGATGAGGTTAAGTACCTATGGGCGTATAATACATTTTAAATAGAAAAATCTACTCGTCCAGAAGTGAGTTCTCAGATGGGAATTGACCCCACGACCTTTGGAAATCTGGTCTATTGCTCTAATCACTGAGCTACCGAAACTTTCAGTATAAAAATAACATTCAAAATGCAAAAATCAACTTTCAACTGTGTAATCCTCATAGTTTTGGAATAAAGTGGCTGTGACATACATCGGACATGACAAATCTATAAGGGTTCTGTTTTATGCCATTAGGCTACGGAACCCTAATATCTATGGGCGGTTAGGTTTACAGAATTTTATTCTTATAAAAACACAAAGTTTACTTATAATGAGAAAACAAGTATTACATTGTTTGTTTTCTTAGTGGCGATCTGAAATCATCGGATACTCGGCACACAGACTAAAGCTTGAAAACGTTTATGAAAATAAGGCACAAAAAAAATCAACGGGTTGCACTCTGGGAGTGCCGGCAGTAGCGAAAACCGCGGAATCGAATATAACGATCAAAATCCACTATATCTTGACCACAACTTCATAAAAAGTTGGTGAAAACGGACACCAACTTGATTTGGCAGGTAAATCCATTAAAACTGACCTGGCATCAATATGAAAGTTGAGAGATCTTTATATAATTGTTGTTTTTAACTAATTTACGTAGATCTTTCAAGTATGAGACCTTATGTAATTTGAAATATGTAAATGGTCTTACGTATTTTCGATCGGGGTCACGTGTCCTGACGCGACTTTAACATTTTTTACCTATCCCAAAAATTTAAAACTGATGTGCACAACGCCGCTAAAGAAGTTTTCACTTCAAAAATGTATGTTATTAGAAAAATGCAAGTTATTAATTAATATTATTTTCATATGGTGCCTAATCAAATAAATACCATTAAAGGACAACTGAAACAATTAAAACTAAGATAAGCCGTAGGTTATAAAATAGACATAGTCGCAAAATAATAATGAGCATAAATAAATTTTATAATAATTTAGAATAATTACGACTAACAAGATAGCCAACCGGTGCAAGCAAAACAAGGGAACAACATTTGTATTACTTAAGACCGATTGATCAAACTCAAAATCTCGGACAAAAAATACTTTTCAGATGTTACGTTATGCGGCTAGATTGAAAATTAATTGACATTTATATCTCTTGTAGTTTGTAACAATCATTTTAGTTGATTATAAATAAAAAATAAAAAAATCGAACTGACTGTTAAGTTTTCTCCGCGGATCGAAAAATCAGCCCTAAAACAATCTTATAGATACATTTTATTAATGTCGGGTCCTTTACACCACTTATGTATCAAAACGGCTTGACTGATTATGACGAAATTTGACACACAGTTAGTTTATAGTCTGGGTTGAAACAAATGATAATAATTAGTTACGTTAAACCTACGACTGTAATAAGTTACAAATTAAAAAATTCTTTCGTTTTTTCTTGAACATATTTTTACTAAGTATTGCATTCCTTTAAGTACTTTATTCAACGTATACTAATAGGACAGCAAGAGTACTAACTCACCATAATGGGTACGTTGCTTCTTCATCAAGCTCTTGCAGGTGTAAGCGATGGCATAACCTTCGTAACTGGTGGACAGTATGAAGAACGGGAACTGTAGGACTTTGTCTGGAATTTAAGAAGAATGAAACGTTTAATTGAGAATAACTTCCAAGCACTTTAGCACTTCTTTTAATAATGTACCTAATACTAATTTTTAATAGAATTGTAATGGACGCTGTGTTAATAGTTAGATTTGGTTCAAGCCGCCGCAAAGTTGCTATTCTGTCGGCCTTTTACAGACTACACTTCGGAGAGTGTGCTCAGGATCTGCATGAGCTCATACCAAAATTCGTCCATTGACATCCAGACGGACTGTGGGCTACCACCCTTTCTTCGTTGATGTTCCTAAATGTAGCAGCGCTAACTCAACATCAGCTTTTATGTCGCACACGAAAGGAGTGGAACTCTGTCTGTATTTCCGAGTACTTATATAACCCAACCACTTTCAAAGCAAAGGTGCACCTTCTGAGTTATCTGGCTCCACCTTGGATCCTGTTTTAGCCCCTGGGCTTGATTGGGACGAAGAGCAAACCCATTAAAAGTAAAAAAAAGTGCCGGCGGGAGTGAAAACAGCGGAAACGAATATAATGATCAAAATCCACTATATCTTGACCACAACTTCATAAAAAGTTGATGAAAACGGAGACCAACTTGATTTGGCAGGTAAATCCATTAAAACTGACCTGGCATCAATATAAAAGTTGGTAGTAATGAAAGATCTATAAATAATGGTTGTTATTAACTAATATAGATCTTTCAAGTGTGAGACTTTATGTATTTTGAAATAGGTCAACGGTATATGGTCTTACGAATATTCGATCAGGGTCACGTGTCCTGACGCGACTTTAAAATTTTTTACCCATCACAAAAATTTAAAACTCTGATGTACACAACGCCGCTAAAGAAGTTTTCATTTCAAAAACCTGATTTACTATTTCCTGTTTCCTTTCTTAGCTTTAAACAAAGTTTAAATTTAGACGTCTTCGTTTGTTTTAACACTTAACATTTTTAATCATACTTGTCAAAGATTGTCATTTTAATTGATTTTTATCTATCGGTATCCGTGTATTTGTTTCTGTTCCAAGAATTCTATTTTATCACTATCGAACATCAAGGTAACTATTGAAAACCAAATTGGTAAACTGTGCACGGTGTTATATCTAAATCAATCTACTGCCAATTATTTAAAAGCAAAAATAAATGTCTCTCCTGGCCCCTTTTCAAACTTTAACCACTGAACCAATTTTTATGACTTTTGGCATATATATAGATATGGGAGAATTCTAGCGTACGCAGACAAAGTCAAGGGCGGAACAAGTAATAAAAAAAAATCAACGAAAATTGTATTGTGTTCATATTAAAAGTATCTTGTGAACAATGCCAATAGTTGTTGAATTTTTTGTTAATATTTTTGGTGCCTTGTGGTGAAGGCCTAAGAATACAAGTGTCACCACTCCCTTACATGCCTGGGATGTCGTAAAAGTCGACTAAGAGGCTCGACGCATTGAACACCTGTGCGAGAGAAGGAAAACTTGAAACAAACCCCCTACCAACCCGTCTGGCCAGCGTGGTAGCAGTAGGCAAATATCCTCCTATGAACGCCACAATAGGCGTGAGCTCGGAGAGGCCTATGTCCAGCAGTGGACGTCCACAGGCTGAGGATGATGATGATGATTTTTGTTAGATTGTTGATGATTGATTGATTGTTTCCTTTTACGCCTTATGTATCGGCTACACGCTCCTTCATGACTGCGCAGTCCAGCGGGCCTAACATCTCGCTAGGGTGTCTAAGGTATTTGCTACCATTACCAGCTAGAAACCATAATCTCATAACAACGTTTTATTTTTATTGAAGTTGACACATTTTGACACACTTCACATTTTGGAGGCGATGATTGAGCGAAGACGTCACAAAACTTCCGACAAAAAACAAGCTTATTTTGACAGATTCGTCGTACGAAATAGCATGGTAAGATTGAAACAATACTGCGCTAAGAGATGGCGGTAGGCCCCCAGGGCTGCGCAGTCATGACGGAGCAAAAGACGGAACACTACTTATACGTGCAGGTAAGCATGCACAGTCCTGTACTGCGCAGTCCTCAGAGTTGTTTTGAGAGATCTCTATGAACCGAGAGAAACCTCCTTCGAATAACCTCTTATCATCAGGCCATTAACAAGCGGGAGATTAAAATGAAACTAAATTTTGGGTAGAAATAGCTTTCTTATTACCCATGGGAAAAGTTATTGCAGTAAAAGTTCAATCTTAAAGCAAATTGCAGTCCATGAAATTATAAAGTATCAGGCGCCTATTCCGCTACAATAAGCTTACAAATGATATTGATTCGAAGTATTTTTTTTAAATAAACATATTGCACATTAAGATGTATGGCATTAAATGCAAATGTTATAGTTTTGAGTTATTGGCGTTTTAAATTCATTGCAATTGAAGTTAATATTCATCAAAATTTGTTGTATAACTTTAGTATCTTTCTCCATACAGTTCTCAAGGTGCGTTATGATACGTTACCTCCATCTTCATGGCTCACGATAAACTGAGCCTTATTCCCCGCATCGAAGGTCGGGTCTACCCTGGCAAAGTAGGACTTCTGTGTGCGATTGCCTAGGTCTTCGTTCACGTAGGTTTCTCTAAGAGTGTAGCCCAGGTTGTCCTCTTGGAAGTCCAGGATAGCACAGTCGTAGATAGGACGGCTGTCACTCGCGTAGCTGGCTACATTGTACCACACACCTGAAAACTGTATGAACTAACTTTGTAGCAATAAATAAATAAATATTTCCGTACAATCACACCAATTATCTAGCCCACGCTAAGTATCATGAAGAACTTGTGTTATGGATACTAGATAACGGATAAACATACTTATATACTTTATTTTTTTGTAAATATATAACATAATATACATATTAAACACCCAGACCAAGATAAATAGACATGTTCATGCACACAAATATTTGTCTTGTCCGGGGATCGAACCCGGGACCTCTGGCGCAGAAGGTGGGGTTAGTACCCCTGCGCCAAACAGGTCGTCACATAAATAATTGTGCAATGTACATTTTGTACTGGAAAAACAAACTGCTAAAGTGACTTCTCTTTTAATTGAGCTACGGAGACGTAAGAAGACATGTGAATACACAAGTTTACAGTTATCAACTTCTTTTCATGTTGTCAGTGACAGACAGCAGACCTAAACTTTAACGGTCCAAAGCTGAAGAGTTGATAATCAATATCTTGTCTTTTAACTTCTCATACAAGACTCAAACTCATTAGTTTTTGTTGAACGGACGGGCTATTGCTCCACCATTTCAGTCAACGTTAATAGGTAGTTATTTGTTATGCAAGGCTGGAAAGTTGGTTATTTAGCGGCGAGTTACCTCTATTGAAAGCTGAGCAAGTGAAGGATTCTAGGATTGAATTCTGAGCGAAGTGAGAATTTCAAAGGTACAAGACGCTAAAAACTTTTATGCCGAGCGCAACACACATTTTTTCACCTCAGAACAGCAAGGAACATTTTATGGTTGTTTCCGCGGTCAACTTCCGGTAAAAATTCTTTAAACATAAAGTTTAATCTAAATATACCTTATTCTCGTTGTTTTAATGATATAAAAAAATTAAAATAATAAAAAAGGTAGTATTATAGTTAATTCAAAGTTATTTAAAGTAGGAATATATGGTTAAATAAGAATAAAAACGATTCTGTAAATGTTGACACTGACATGAGGTACAAGACAAAGACAATTTAAAAATAAAGATTTATGCTACGTTCCGAAATCCAATCATAGGTCTTTTAATTAATTCTTTTAACAAATAGTTTAATCTTATTGTTATTATTTTTATGATTCAATGAACTAAAATAATATAATAAAACCAAAACGGAGTATTATAATTGATTCAAAGCTATTTAAAATAAGAATAAAATGTAACAAAAAAGTCAATAATGCGATTCGGAACATATTATGACATATTTTTAGGTATTAAATTAAAAAAGTACTTTACCGCGCTAGGCCGCAAAAAGCCATTTTCTACGCCGAAACTGAATGACAAAACCTCCTCCTCCGAGCGTGTGAGGTGAAAAATTAATTATGCAATTGGACAACTAGATTGTTACAACTATGTAGTTGGCATTTGACTAAGAAAAAGGAAAATAATTAAATATCTAGTAGGCAAAGGATAAAGTATATTAAGGCGATACTCGAAAAAAATATGCTGAAGCGAGTTAGCAATGAGAAAACGACGCACACGGGGAGCGAGACCGATTTTGCAGATAAAGCAAAAAAAAAGCAATCACTACAGCGATTTTAAAAAAACAAGCTTCTATACGATCCTAAATATGATTGGTGTCCACTTATTATACCAATTTCCAATAGTGTAAGTAACCCCATTTAAGAATAATCTTGAATTTTCGTATTTTTTAGAGGTATTTTCGAAAAGAAAAAGTGTCGAGGCAAAATCATAAAATCGTGTTTTTGAAACTATACGAATCTAGATAAAGGTATGAAAAAATATATATGTTATTACCAGATTTGTAACAACTGTAACCATGCTACAGTTTTATATCAAAAAGTCCATACCTTTTCCGAGTAGCGCCTTAATCATTACCGATTATAATGCAATGTAATTGATTATAACATATTTGTGTTGTAAAAACAATTAAAGGATTACAAGAAGTAGGTAAATCAGAAATTATAATTGATCGGTTTTTGGTAAGTACCTATGTACATAAAAATGATGTCATTGTATTTTGCACTTCGTCTTCGATCGACGTCACTTGTTTATAAATACAAATACAAATTCCATAGATTTATCATTGGTCTCCACGTTGTTACAATAATAGATACCACGCTTCATGCAAACACCGGCCGTATCAAATAATGTGACCACAAATTTTGACGTTTTTTTAAATCAACAAATTCTGTTGCTAGGGATGCTCGGTTGATGGCTGTTTTGCTGCTTATGGCTGAGTAAAGCGGTCAAGAACTTAATGTATGAGAGCGGTATCTAATTTTAGCAACGCGACCAATAATAAATCTATGACAAATTCCTTATTTGCAAAAATAGGGCGATAAAGTTTGATGTCAAATTAGAAAAATAAAGTGTCTTAATCCTATTTAGCCATATATATAACAAAACATGCAAAAAATGGTTATATTAGCAGCTGCACATAACGCCCACTGCTGGGCCAAGGCCTTTCACAAAAATCGTCTCGATTGATATAGCGATTTAGCCACAGGTAGGGCTGGCGCTTATACAACTTTTAGTTGTGATTCATATATAAATAACTATATATGGAAGCGCGCATACTGACAACTCGATAGTTAGACAAATGAAATGCTAAGTATTTAATAGTTCCGATGACCATTTGTGATATTTACCAACCGTCCTCGCGTAATCGAGTAACATTCATAAAAAAATAAATTAAAAAAAAACCGTCGAATTGAGAACCTCCTTCTTCGTTTTTGAAGTCGGTTAAAAGTCGCTGAACGACTTCTTCACCAACTAAACTATTTAGTTATGTGGAAATCGCGAGAGGTACACAACTCGACAAAGCAGTTTAGGCGATGGAGAGTTGTATATAAGCGCGATCCCTTATGTACTAAAAATACAAAAGCAAATAATAAATAAAGAAACAATATTTTCAAAAAAAAAAAACAGTTGAATTAATTACTAACTAAAAGCGTTTTATTTTACTACAAGCGGCCGCCGGCTGTTTCACCCGCGTGTTTCCCGTTCCCGTGGGAATATCGGGATAAATAGTAGCCTATGTTTCTCTCCGTTCTTTCAACTAACTCTATGCCAAAAATCAAGTTGGTTGGTTGCTTAGTTAAGGCGTAAAGACAGGACAAACAAACACACTTTCGCATTTGAATATTAGTTAGTTATGTATCTACTAATTTGTGCGGAACCCTCGGTGGGCGAGTCCGATTCGCACTTGTACGGTTTTTTTGGCATAGAGTTAGTTGAAAGGTCGCAGAGTAACATAGGCTACTTATTATCGCAACATTCCCACGGGAACGGGAACCACGCAGGTGAAACCGCGCGCAGGAGCTAGTCAGTTAATAAAGACGTTTTATTTTACTATCATAAACATTAGGAATTTACCTTAGTATAATCAAGATTCTCCTGGAGTTTCACGTTCGGGCATACTCCTGGCAAAGTGAATTCAGCTCCCAGTACAGCTGTTACTAGTAGAGAAAGTGTCAACACAAACATTCTGTCTATTTGTATTATTATATTATTATAGTGTTGTATACTTTCCGTGTGTTTCGAAGGACCGTTTCGTATCGAATGCTGCGCGCGCGCATCCCACGCTTTAATTATCCAATGAGATGACCCCTGTTTATAAAGGCGTATTACATTGAAATTGCTTTGCAAATTGCTTGTATAGGGTTTCTTAAAATGCATACATCCTTATACGTTAGAGTATTTTTAGTCTATGATTTGTCCCTTTCGCATGGAAAATACATTAAAGCACTACGCCGTAGAGCACCGCGGTTTCCGTATCGAAATAGGAAGCCGCATTGCTCTTTGTAGTACCTACCCAGTAGAGGTGCAAGATTTTTAAGTTTGTCGTTCCTCCGTAATAGTCGTTCTCAATTAATTTGACGTGCTCTCGAGTGTACCATGCTACTGTGACACAAATGTTATTTATATGTTACCCTAGGTCTTTACTTCTGATGTTACCAGGTCAACTTTATCTTCCAGTGGCGAGAGGTGGAAATATGGCGATGGTAAACTGGACCAAGAAAAAAGCACAAATCAGACAATAATTGGATAAAATAATTCTGTTTACTTTGCTAAACTGTCTCGCATACGCGTTTGTTTCAATAATTTGGTGTCTATAATTAATGACTTAATTTTTATGATTTGCATGGTGGCTCGCTGGGGTAGAATTTCTAAAAGAAACGTTACGTCTACGTTAAATTCGACTAGTCCAATTTTCCGCAAAGAATTTACGGACCCTTTGGCACTGTTATCTTCTCAGATATACAAAGAGAAGATATATAAATAATTATCACAAACATTTCAGGGTTCAGTATCAATCCATGTTTTTAATAAAAGCTGATAGGTTATTCAGCAGTCGTCCAGCGTTATAATTGATATACAATACACATTTCTAAAATCACTATAATAAGAATTAATGATAATGTAAATACATCTTTAGTTTCGCAGATTTCCATATCTGAATGTTTTGTTATTGTTTATAAACTTTTAGTAGATAAATTTCACAGAAAAAGCAGCAATATCGAGAATTATTTTTATGACATTTAAATTGTATGTGTATGAACGAATAATAATAGTACACGACTTCTCATTAATATTTTTGAGTTTTCATGAAAAGATAATATTGATCAATGATCTAATTTCATGGTAAAAAGTTACAATCCATAAATCCCTGATTAATTCATAAATTTTTCCGGACTCATATTATTTAGCAAAATAAAAGAAACGGTTTCTCGAGTTTTCTAGATTTGTTTATTTATTTCTAGGATTATTTATAAACTAGCTTCCGCCCGCGATTTCACCCGCGTGGTTCCCGTACCTGTGGGAATATCGGAATGAAAAGTAGACTATGTTTCTTCCCGTCTTTACAACTAACTACATGCCAAAAATCAAGTCGATTGGTAGCTTAGATAAGGCGTGAAGGAAGAACAAACAATCACACATTCTCATCTATACTATATATAATATTATAAAACTGAAGAGTTTGTTGGAAATAAAACAACTTTTACGGATATCAAACGCGCTATATTTCCACGAACTAAGTTGTAATTGTCCGTATTTTTAGGGTTTTTTTGATTTTCCCGACGTTTCGGCTTTTGGAACCAGCCTTATGGAAATATCTTTAATACACTTTTTGGTAACAATTAAATCAAAATATCATATCAATAATAATTTGTGCCATAGTAAATGTATAACCGTATCCGAACGAAAATAAATTAACTTTTCGAGGGTAGACTTATAAGTAGCCAGTCATCCCGTGACCGTAAAGGTGCCGAAACGTCGGGAAAATCAAAAAAGCCCTAAATATCCTAAAAATACAGACAATTACAACTTAGTTCGTGGAAATAGCGCGTTTGATATCCGTAAAAGTTGTTTTATTTCAATGAACAGTGCGCGCCAAAACATAAGAGTTTGTTTGTTTGAACCCGTTAATCGCAGGAACAACTGGACCGATTTAGAAAATTTTTAGACCATTAGAAAGCTACATTTCTCCCGAGTGACATAGGCTATATTTTATCCCGATATTCCCACGGGAACGGGCACCACGCGGGTAAAACCGCGAGGATCCGCTAGTTTATAATATTAGTTAGTGGTTCCCATTATCGTGGGTATATCGGAATGAAAAGTAGCATAAGTAAATCTCCGTCCTTTCAACTAACTCTATTTTTTTATGGACGACGGTGAGACTCTTTTAGCCTTCCTCATACCTGATGTTAAGTATTGATAAGGCTGAATATGGAAGCGAGCCTCTCCCGGAATCCTCAACCACTGAGGAACTGGCTATCTTATCTCAAACTGCCGGAACACAACAATGCTGAAAATATTGTTGTTATGGCGTTAGGCTTAGATCAAATGGTGGTAGCTAGCCAGGCGGACTTACAGTAAGTCCTACCACCAACCAAACCGAATACAAAATGTACCCCCGCTGGGAATCGAACTCGGGACCCCTGGGTCTGATACCGGTGGTTGTACCTCTAGACCACAGAGGCGATTGAAAAATGTCAAATTCAAGTCGATTGTTTGCTTACATAAGAGGTGAAGGAAGAACAAACAAACAAACTTTCGCGTTTATAATATTAGAATTAGGATTAGGATCATCAAAGCTAAGACTTGTTTTTATTTCTAGTCCATTGTATTTTTTATGTTTAGATTTAAATACCTAAGTAAAAGTTAAACACAGGATACTAGTATTCAACTTACTTTCATTCCAATCATAATATTAAAAACAGGAAAACATCCCATACAAAAATAAATTATTTTCTAAGAAGCTACAGATTCCACTTAACTATAGCCACATCCATTCAAAGTTGACAAAGTGATAACCTTAGATTTCATATAATCACCTCTCGGCTATATTTATTGACAGTATCTGGCTGAGACTGATCGCATTAAGTTAAATATAATGTTGAAAATTATACTGTTGTTATTTTGTGTGTGTGGAGTGTACGGGTACTTCACGTTGCCGGGGAAATGTCCCGAAAATGTACCGTCTATGGAAAACTTCAATTTAGCTGATGTGGGTATTAAATCATAAATAAATTAAATCTTTATTTTTATATGAGGTAAAGTTTGTGAGTTTCAAATAAAACAAATTTTAATGAGTGCACTGTATTTTCGTTACTGTCGTTGTATAACGTTGGGAAACCAAAAACCCTAACAAAAAAGGACCAAAAAACATTCAAACGACGAAAATACAGAGCATTTAACCCGGCGAGGATGTGGTGAAAATAGTTAGATGGAGGTTGTGGAGTGTATATTTGACCCTGTGTTTCTATTGCATTTTAGACGAGTAAATCTATATTTTTAAACGGAATTGGAGATGATTATGTTAGTTAGGTTATATTTTATGGATTTTGATAAAAAAAAACAGACTTTATAGAACAAAATATTTTTAAGATATTTTTGTAGCAAAGGCCTAAAAATAATCAATTTTAGCAAGACTCGAAGGGAAGATGAAAAAGCGAAAAATAAATAACACTTTTCATTGCATTTAGGATTATTTCGTATACATTTAGAGATCAATCAGTTTCATTTACAATTTAATCATCAGTTTTAAAAACTGACTCACTTAATCGTCCCTTAATTCGCATCGCCGGCGGCGGCAGCCTGTTTAGCGGTGTTCAGCATGCTGGGGATGCACTATCTCAGCAGCTGTTACAAAAAGCCAGTAACAGCTACTGAGATATTCAAAATTATTCGTCGGCGGGAAAAAACTACACTCGATAAAAAAAATTACAGGGTCAAATTGACCTCCACATCCTCCCCGGGTTAAATACGTAAAAGTTGTTTAATTTCAATGATGAGTGCGCGAAGAAACTTAAGATGTGCATTTGTGAGTTTGTTTGTATGAAGTAATCACTAAAACCATTGAACCCATTTTCAAATTATTTTACCAGTAGAAAGATAAATTATTCATGTTGCCCTAGCATAAACGAGTTTTAGTTCTCGTAACTCGACAGCGTGTCACTGTCCCGCTGACCTCTTACGCCTGAAATAATAATAACCTATCTGTCTGTGTATATGAATTGGGCTATCTAAGATAGTTGCCTAGGATATTGTTGTTAATATGACCAGAATAACGACGGTTGCTAGACAACGAAGCTAGTATCCTAGGCAACTATCTCAGCTAGCCCTATCCATATCTCCAGATAGGTTATTAATTTCGGCCGTTAACGGTGTAAATAAGACAACATCATGCTCCTTATCATATCGCGTGATATAGCGGTCTTTATGCAGTTGGGCTGAGAGACAGGCTATATTTGATTATGATATAAACTAACTTATCACAAGTAAAAATGTTTGACACGATAGGTTGCCGTTAAAATGAGATTGAAAGAAAGAAAGAAAGAAAAAAATTTTATTTGGGACAAATAGAAGGGCGATACAAACTAACAAACAAAATATAAACAAATAATTGAGCACCGTTTGTCCCAAAACGGCCCCGAATCAGCATGATGCTTGGCTTTTGGCCAGCGCTGGTCTTCCGTCGGTACCGTTTTGGTGGGGCTGAGAGCTGTATTAACCGGTTTAGAAAATAATAAAAGAAGCAAGAATTAAAATGAAATAAATGTCTGAATAAACTAAAAGCCAGTGCCAGCACAGATACGCTAGTTTGTGAGATTTTTATTACATTGGTAGTCTGTGGACTGTGGTGCTGACAGGCAAAAGCATGAAAGCAAGCAATGATGACAAACACGGAGTTTCACCCGAGTTCTTTTCGCAATAACACGGTTTGTGAGGCTCCATTTTTTACTCAATCTACCGTACAATTTCTATATAATACAAAGATATATTTACTTAACATTGGCAAAATTCGCGAAATTTATCGCGAGCACGCCATTAATTAAGAAAGTAGATGGCAAACACTTAGACAAACAAACAAAACAATAGCACAACATAATATCTTGCTTACAAACTAAATAAAAAACATAAATTGAAATGCGACGAACTTTAAGCAATGCGCAACAATGTCAAAAAGTGATTGATTGGGCAATCCAACCATCATTTTATTCATCATTATCGTCATCAGTCGTTATAAGTCCACAGCTGAACATAGGCCTCCTCTATAAAGCGCCACACAGAGCGGCTGTGATCGTCTAGCAGGCATCGGCCCGCACTGCAACCTTCTCCAGGTCATCGGTCCACCTAGTGGGTGCGTTCCTACGCTGCGTCGTCGTTCAGTTCGTGGTCGCTAATTGAGTACATCTCTTCCCCAACGGTTATCGGTTCTGCGAGCTATATGGGCTTGTCATAATCTTATTGACAGTTATTAGACAGTATGTAGGTACATAATAAAAATACCTGTTTACAGTTCCACGGAAAATGGTACCAGGCTTTCTACTACGCTAGTGATGGCCAAAAGAAAAACAACTGTTCCACAATTGAGATGAAGTTTAGTCCTAGCAACGGATTCCCATCCCTCTCTTTCAACCAGTCCAGGGTAGACAGGGGTCTGTTCCACAGATACAGTATAGCGACCATTCCACCTCCGCCGAGTGGCAACCTTAGCTCCAACTTCGAGCTGGTGTTTAAGTACGAGAATGCTCCAAGAAGACGTAAGTTTAAGCTTTAATTAACCTTTTAGACCCCGAGTTATAAGACACAATAGATAATCTATGCTTGGACTCTGGTATCCTACAAGCAAGTGTCGAATTAATAAATATTTCTCAACCTCGAGCCTAGTCCCAAAGTAAGCACTGTAGGCCTAGCACGAAAAACTTTTGAGAAAGTATCGTCAACAAATGTATGCCGTATTGAGCAGAGTCTCTGCCGGACATAAACGGAACCAAACATACAAGGATTCGAACCGATCTCAGAGTAAGATCCTGGCAAACCGGTGTAAATTCCACTTTACGAATTTTTTAAGTTTACTTTACGAAGGTTGTAAGTTGTTTGTATATTAAATACAGCCTTCAGTTTTCCGATTAGGTTTTTTATTATTTTCTCTTGTTCCAGTGGTAACACGGAAGTACCTATTCCAAATATTGGCCACGAATTACAACTATTATGCCACTGCTTATACCTGCCAATACAGTCGTCTCATCAATAAACATTTCAGTAAGTACAAAGAATACGAGAAAAAGATTAGATCGAGCATGTAACGTGTTTAGAACTGAATGACTGCTGAAAACCTTTCAGCTTTCAAAAAAACATAGATTAATACTGAACCCTTTTGCAAATATGAAAGAAAGTAGCTATTTCATCATCAGCCATTTTTAATGTCCTCGCTGTTGGGGCGCTGTTCCTTGTAGTTGGATAATTAACGACTGGAAACAAAGTGGGGATAGGGACCAACGACTTTACGTACCTTCCGTCTTACAAAGGAGCTTGAGATATTAAACTATTGATCACCCATCTAGTGACCGACCTTTGCGAAAGTTGCATAACCGCTACCACTGCGAAACTGATCTTCTCAACTGGAAACAGTGTCGCCTCGAAAACAGAATGCTTAGTGCGAGTTTTTTCTACTTCCAGTTGATGAGTGCGTCAGATTTTTGTATGAATTTTGTGTAGTCCACGTGTAGGTAGTCCGTGGCATATTCAGCTACTATGTCAATGTGAAGATATTTAAAATAATAACATAATGTTTGGCCTGCTTGTGTTTCGAGCAAAAGCGTATACTGGTGCGCAGACATCTCTGTGCGACGTAGATCTGTGCGGCACACGGTACGCACAGGCGCCGTACGAGCACCATACGCATGCGCGCCCCACAGACCTACATCGCTCAGACATCTCTGTGCGACGTAGACCTGGCGCGCACGTGTAATCGGCATCGACATCGACTTCGTTTGACAGATGGATGTGACATATTGTTCTTACTCTTTGCTAAGTTTTCATTTGGGTCATTTGGTCAAAGAAGCCGCAATGTGTCACAATGTCAATTGAAGTCGATGTTGATGCCGACGACACTTGCACGGGGCCCTGTGCGGCGCGCGGTACGCACAAGCGCCGCCGTCCGAGCAGCATACGCATGCGCGACCCACAGACCTACATCGCGCAGACAGTCAGCATGCGCTCACCCAAAGGGTGCCGCATGACGTCACGTCACCGCAGGCACAATCTAAACAGTTTTTGCTCTGTCTACAAACGACCGTAATGACGCACTCACACAGCTATACGCGCCACTACACGCGCGCCTCCACGCTCTCAGAACTGTTTTACCAGTAGTGAAAACCAGTGAGATCGAGGGGGCGGCCGTGTATCGATTACGAGCGGCGTGTGTGTGTGTGTGTGTGTATGTGTAAAGACTATAATTATGTTTAGCCTGTGCCGCTGGGCCTAGGTCTTTCCCAAGGGTCTTTCAGATAGATGGCTCCAAAACCAGCGGTTTTCGATTATTAATCATTAATAATTTAAAAATCATTCGCGGCTGCGTAAACGGAACCACATTTTATTGTATGACGTAAATAATCCAGCTGTTTTTCTTTATTTTAGTATACGTGTGGATTCTTTCAAAGAACCCGATCCTGAACGATGTTTCCAAAGAATTAGCCGTGAAGCCTCTTCAGCAGCTCGGCTTGGACGCTGCAAAGCTTGTACGAGACGACCAAAGCAAATGCCAACCTAAATACTACGAAGATTCACCTGTAGAGCCTACCACATTCAAATACCCTGTACTTCTGTGATCTAATCTTATTAAAATAAACGAGGAGCTTTTATCTTCATTTAATATATCTATGTTATTTTTGTCCATCCTAGCTGTTTATTTTAGTCCACTGTACGGGAAAAAATATTACACCGAGCCTAGACCTTAACTTTTACCTTTGACCAGTTTGATAGATCTAACGGTAATATGGTTTCGAACGTCCGTCGTCCAAACTACCGTTATCAGTACTAATATTCTAACTAGAAACGCCGGCTTATCTAAATAATTCGCTAATTTCATAACATTTTCTAATGAATGACTCATACTGAGCGGCGGCTTATGCGATAAGTCCAGTAAACTAAAAACACATTCTGGTAACAAAAAACAATATAAAAAAAAAACTGGAGGTATCAAACTGAAATTTATATCTAATACTCAGGTCTACTGTCCCTTGGAGCTGTGAAAAAATCAAACTTCTAAGCCGAAGCAACTTGGACGAATTCGTCCAAGCGAAGCAATCAAAAGATACAGCCGTTTATGCCGCAAATTTCCGCAAATTTTCGAAACGCACGGGCATCAAACCCTACGGGGTACTTCCCGTGAATTTAGAATCCTGAAATTTGGTACGAAGTAACGTCTTATATTACAGATAAAGGAAAATTGCGAAAACCATAAATTTTTAGTTACATCATATAATAAAAAAAATATTGAAAATTTACTTACTTATATACCTACAGGTTTGTACGGAACCCTCGGTGCGCGAGTCCGACTCTCACTTAGCCTTTTTGTTATGTTTCACCCGTGTGGCTCCCTGTTTCCGTGGGGATATCGGGAAATGATCTAGGCTCATTCAAATCCGGTCATCCGTTTTTGTGTGATTGATTAACAAACATCCAAACATCTAAACATTCAACCATTCACTTACAAGTAGGACTATTAGGTGGTAGGATTTCCATCACACATCACTTTACTTAGTGTAGTAAGTAGAGTGACGTGAGATTGTAATCCTGGAAATGGTAGTAGGTTGCAAAAAGCATATTTTTACACGAAGACGGTGGAAAATAAAACGAGTTGATATTATTAGAATTAGCGTCTATTTTCCTCTGTCGTATCTGCGTAGGCAGTCCAGCTGTGAGCACAAGTCTGTGGGTCCTGGATGACTCGCTCCATATAGTTGGGGCTGCTGTATGGGATCCTGTTAAGAGTCATCTTCAGACTGTAGACCGTCTCCTCAGATAAGGATAGATTCCTCGAAACTATCCAAGCGAAGCCTGGAATGAAAAAGTTAGGAGGTCAACTGTAATTGTCAATTATCTAATATATAAAATTCTCGTGTCACAGTTTTCGTTCCCATACTCCTCCGAAACGGCTTGACCGATTCTCATGAAATTTTGTGAGCGTATTGAGTAGGTCTGAGAATAGGCTACTATCTATTTTTTATCCTGAAATTCCACGGGAGCGAAGCCCCGGGGCACAGCTAGTATTATATAAAATCATTGACAATAACGACTAACATGGGGTCAGACGCAAAAAGAAAAGGTTTGAAATTGGAATAAGTGCACTCATTCAAATTTGCTATCTCTTTAATTTCTGTGCTATTTCGTGCCTTTTTCTGTAAAACATGGCAAATTGTCAAATTGTGTATGTGGTAGTCTTGGTCACAGGTTTCAACGCAAATAACTATGAACGTATGAACACGTGAAACACACATAAAAAACGTGTAGGTATAACATGTTATTATCTATGTACGAAATATCATTGCTAGTTGTAAAGATATGGAATGAAATAACATCTCAATTTTTTTTTTACTCTAAATAATCAGTCTAGAGTGTAAGGCTTGAATTGTGTTATGGCTTGAGTTTTGATTGGTTAAATTAGGCCCTAACTTAACAATTCCATGTATTTTACCCATTACTCTAACTGTTAGGGTAATGAATAAAATACATGTAATGATACATACATATAATAAATAAATAAACAAAAACATATTTCTTACACTCACACCAATTAACCTAGCCCCAAAGTAAGAAGGGCTTGTGTTATGGGATACTAGGGTAACGGATATAAATACATATAAATTTACATATAGGTATATTAGGTTGGGGAAAAAGTTTTTCGCATATAGTATGTATGAACTTGCAATAAAATCTCTTTGGCTATACTACTTGTATCTGGCTGGTTTTGGTATCATTAAAAGTTTAAATTTTAAAGAGATATTCAAATTAGGAAAATGTGTGATTTTCATTTATTTTTCTTACTGTCAAGATGAGTAAATCTAATGAAGAAATTCGATACATTTTTAAATTTTACTACAAAGAAGGTAAAAAAGCAACGCAGGCCGCGAAAAAAATTAACGATGTTTATGGGCCTAGTGCAGTGTCTGTGAGAGTAGCACAAATTTGGTTTAAGCGTTTTCAATCCGGAAATTTTGATGTCAAAGATGCACGCTGGTCGCTCTATTACGGATAAAATGGATGCCATTTTTGGAAAAGTGGAGCAAAATGGGCATATCAGTAGTTACGTCGTAGCTGAAGAACTGGGAATTCACCACAAAACAGTTTTGGCGCATTTAAAAAAAAGAACTGTGTAGACAAAAAGCTCTATATTTGGGTACCTCACGAGCTCACTGAAAGAAACTTAATGAACCGTGCACTCATTTGTGATTCTTTATTACGACGTAATGAAACCGAACCATTTTTGAAGAAGCTGATAACTGGTGATGAAAAGTGGATCACGTATGACAAGAACTTGCGATAAAGGTTGCACTTTCAGATTTCCACCTGTTTCGGTTTTTTCAGAATTCTTTAGGGAGTTAACAACACGAGAGGACTGCCAAAACCACTTGTCGCGGTATTTTGATCAGAAGCCCCAAAGTTTCTATAGCAATGGGATCATGTCCCTACCTACAAGATGGCAAAAAGTTATCGAACAAAATGGCACCTACATACTTTAGTTAAATGTGAATATACTATATTAAAATATTTTGAATTTTCTTTAAAAATGCGAGGCAACTTTTCCCTCAACCTATTATATATAGGTCGGGTCATAAATTCTGTCACGAATTCTTATCGAAGTAAAAACCATTTTTCAATTAAATATTTATTTTATTGTATATGAAAAGGAAGCTTATCTCATACTTATTAATAAATAATAAAAATATATCGAAATTGCTGGCACGGTTTTCGATACGAGCCTTTGCTCTTCGCGCCCACGCATTTCTAAAAGTACGCGCCACGTACATGTCTATTTTGGCACCTGCTTTACTGAATGATGCATTAAGAGGCCCTAAATTTGGGTGTGTTTTAGCACAGGTCCTCTACTCTAAATAGGGTCTAATCTCATAATCCAGGGATTGATATCTGGGCTAGAGGATGGCCATCGACATGCCGGATAAAGACGATTTAAATGGGCGTACAGATAATTTAAGGTCCTTTTGGCTATGTGACCAGGAACTGAAGCCAGTTGGAAAACCCATCGCTGATTTTTTTATGTGGTCTGATAAAGTGGTCTACGATGTCTGTCAGGGCTTATTTTGGTATAAATTGCTGTAGTTTTACGTACACTTTTCAAAGAAAAACACATTTTTGGGCCAAAATACGACATTCCTAGCCAAACTATCACTGACGAAGGGTAATTGGCCTCGCTGGACTCGAGGAATACATTTGCTAGATCCTTCACTGCTGTGAGCATAACATTTAATTGTTTTGACAGTTGCAGTAATCTTCCATTGTAAAAATAGATCATCAGAAAACAGTATCGGGCCTTGCTTATTTCCTGCGTGCCGTTCTAACAAAACACGAGATCGGCCCAATATAATTTTTTTCAGGCCCGTATCAAGGAGAAGTTATTTTTTTCTACGATTAGCCTATAATCCCACGTCTTCTTTTATCACACTTTCTGCGGTCATTTTGTTAAGTCCCATCAGTAATGCTGTTTTCTTTTTGGACCGGATTTTTTTGAATACGCGCCTTCACTACATTTACCGCCGCACACGTCGGAACCGTACCAGGATGACCATTTTTCTCTCTCTCTCCGTTTCTTGAATCGTTCCCCAACCGTTTAATAGTAGCTAAAGGCAAAGCTCAGAGTAATATTAATTTTTTTAACGAGGCTGAAAACTTAACTTGCATCGTAACCACAGCGAAGTAAACCGAGAAACACGACCTAATCTCCTTTTAGCGTTTACTTCATTGTAACAAATTAAGAAAATACTTTATTTATTCCTTTTTTTATATTCCTCGAATGTCTGTAAATCGATTATCAAAAATAGATTTTAAATATCCCTTAAGGGCCCATACAAAGCTAGAAGAAATAAGGATTTCCCCCGCGCGTCCCGCACCCTATGCCGCTGTCAACTAGCTCCGCGCGTGTCGTTATCGCAGGCCGAGAACAAAGTTCGCTTGAGTTTACGTGCACAGTGTAATGAAGAAAACAGAGACAAGTGTCGCATGTATATACACATACTTAATGCATTCAAATAGATATTCCTGGTGAGTACTGTTTATTATTTATTTTATAAATTACGTGTTTTAATAATATTTATAATGTTTTTTCTGTTTCAGATTGGCAACAGTGTAGCGCGAATAAAAACAGGAGATGAGTACTTTTTATTATGGTAATCCTTAGGTAACCTGAGGATTAATAATAAACATACAAGTAATAAATATATAAAAAATGTGCGACATTACATTTTGTATTGTAATGTGGTTTGGTGAACCTCCCGCATTATTATTCGTTTTACTTATGTTAATAACCATCTTGGGATCCATTGGTCTGTATGCCTAGTGTGAGTTTTGTTTGCTTACGTGAAATTTATATGAAAAAAACACAATTTACACGTTCTGACAGGGGTTCAGTACGTCTCTCAATAATAATTAATTACTATACTAATTAATACGCTCAACATAAAGATCATAAACTATTTGTACCTTTTCTTATTAATTCGTGATTTTAATATTGAAATGCAAAAATATTATAATATACCCAAATCCCATGTAAGAAGGAAGCGTGAAAAATAATAAACTATTCAACAAGCAACCAATTTTTTATTTACATTTTCTTACGTTTAGCTTCAATACTCATTGATATTGCTCCTTTTCGTTTATTTTTGCTTACATTTACTAGCGGACTGCTTAAGGTAGTACGACTTCCATACTAACAAACATTGCACATTCATTGGTTCATCATATATTAATAATTCATAAAAGCATGTGCAACTAACTCGTTTTAGTTATTTGTTAGCGAGAAATTATTAAATAAATGTACTTTCATACATGAGGTATATAAATGCGATGAGTCACACACACATACATAGAATTATTTAAATTATAAGATGTTATCTATTCGTGATTTATGTATGAACGTAATTTTTTTTTGTTATTTCGCGCTAACAAATAACTGAAACGAGTTAGTTGCGCATGTATTTATGAATTATTAAGGTATGATGAACCAATAAATGTGCAATGTGCGTTGTATGGAAGTCGTACCACCTTAAGGGCATATTTCGAGTCTGACGAGGATCCACTAATTCTGGCAAAACATGTTGCATATAAAAGTCTTTCAGTTTCGGTAGCATAAAGGTCTCCCAAAGTTAGTCGTCTCTTTAAATTTTTTCAATTTGCATACTCACACAGTACACAACTATAAGGGTATTTTTAAAAACCTTTTGGGACGACAACATTCGCCATCCGTATTTTTTTCTTGCAACGTCAGATCAAAATTGGACAATGAACTACTTCAAATAAAATCAAATCATCTTTATTCACATAAAACAGAGTAAGTTACAGATGGTCGTTTACAATGTTGATCTTCCGTTTTGCCAAACAAAGGGCATGTGAAATGTCACTATAAAATAAAAGGAAATGATTATTACGGTAAATAATTGCAAATAAAATAAAATTGTATAGCATTAATGTCATTAATAATAATAATAATTAATTTTATGTCATTTTTTTAATTAAAATACTCCTCAATTGAATAAAAACATACCATATTTGCAGTTTTTTCCTAAATATAGGTAAACTAAGCTCCGTTATTGATTTTGGTAATTTATTAAAAAAAATATGCAATTAGGATAACAATTCCTTTTATAATACCTTGTATGCATTTTAGGTAACATCAACTTACCATAGTTTCTCGCTAATCTACAGGTATCTATATTTTTAAAATTAAAAATATGGGAATGTTTCTTAACAAAAATGCAACACTCCAATATGTACCTGTATAGAGGGGAGGGTAAGCAAATTTAGTTGTGGAAATAATTGTCTACAGGACGTCATTGGAGGAACGTCACATATAGCCCGGATACATTGTTTCTGCGATATGAATGTGTAATATTAGGTAGATCGTAGTATCGTGCCTTGAGGGACACCTACATTATTTACCGCATGTGTCAAGCAAAAAGATACTTCTTCATTATTTTTATTTATATTTTTTATTTCTACATATTGACGCCGATTATTCAGATACGATTTTAACCAGTCTAATGCTACCCCTCTCAAACCATATCTTTCGCATTTGTACAGGAGAATGTCATGCGAGACAAAGTCGAATGCTTTGCTCATATCAAAGAAAAACGCTATTGTGTCTATGTTCTGGTCTATATTCTCTGTTACAGTTTTTACTAAGTTAAATGCTGCAAGTGTAGTGGATTTTCCTTTGCGTAAGCCATTTTGTTCGTGGTTGAGAATGTTGTGTTTCTCTAGGAACTCGAAAATTCTTCCGTGCATTGCTTTTTCATACACTTTAGCAAGTACCGGAGTCAGTGCTATTGGTCTATAATTATCCAGTGCCTCTGAGTCATCTTTGTTATGACAGAAACCTTCAATGTTTCTGGAAATTTGCCTTTAGTGAATGAAAGGTTGATAAGATAAGACAAGCCATCGGAGAGAATTAATGCACAATATTTTAACACTTTTGTAGGCAATTCATCGAAACCAGTTGATGTTGTGTTGTTTAGGGATTTTATAATTTTGAATATTTCTTCTTGCGTAGTCGGATATAAGAATATAGTTTTATCTACAGATTTAATGTTATGATTAGATGTCTCATTAGATTGATTACTATTATTAAATGTCAAATTTTGATCAGATGTCAGGTTATTATTACATGTTAAATTACTATTCGTTTGTTTATTTATTATGTCAATATAATAATAACAAATAGATTACAAATGTCAGGTGGATTTTTAATTAAATTGCCATCATTATTTTTCATTTTGTTTCTTCTATGCTCAGATCTGAAAAAGAGACAATAACATGTATTTGTGTCTAACAATAAAAACATGTAGGGTTGTATAATGTCTTCGACAATATAAGTATTATTAATTTTACAAGCTTATCTTCTTTTAAATTTCCCTGGTTATTGAAGTTACTAGAATAAATTAGGACTGGATTTACACCATGTACCTGTTTATATTTGAGACTCCGATATTTCAGCGCAGTTGCATGCGCCATGGTCACGGAAGAACTGTTGATTGTTGCGGGTTGATGTTATTAGCACACGAATAGATCTACCTTCTGTCTAAGTCTAAGTCTTTTATTTCGCTCGATACTGGTACCACTGTCTGCAAACTTACTTGCATTTTAGCCCTCACATTGTCATTATCTAAATGTTGTTGCTGCTCATCATTAATTAAAGTAGAAGTAACATCAGGAATTATGTTTGTAAGATCTGCCAATACGATTCTAAAAAACAGAAAAATAATACATTTTATAACTGTTTTGTTTTGTCATGCACCAAAGCACTTTTAAGGTATTGAGTATTTTAAAATACCTTTTGGGACTAATACATTCGCCATTCGTAGCTTCCTGCACCGACATATCAGAATTGAACATTGAGCTACCTGTTACAATGCTGTTACTACTAGACTCGGCTCTGAAATAAAAACCGGAAACAGGTTCAGCCCGAGGAAATAAAGAAAATAAATTCTGATCATTCAGGTGGTCATCAGTCATATGGTTCAGGGAGGAGGCAATCTTAGCTTATTTCATAATTGCAAACATTTTGCACGTAAAACTGTGTGCCGGGGGGGAGGGGGTCAATGGCAATTGTCCCCCCCCCTTTTGTTTGTGCCTGAAACTAAAAAAAGTATACTATGTATTTACTTATAATAAATTACTACTTTTACCTAAAAAGTACAGTCAAATAATATCTTTAATCAATTTCAAACATTAAAACTGGCACTGATTTCTGACAGATATTTGCCATAATTTTTAATCAAGTAAATATACTAGAAAAAAGCAACTTGTCTCATGTCGCCCTGACGGGACATGATACGAGTTGCTTTTTTCTAGTATATTTACTTGATTAAAAATTATCACATAAAAATAGCATTGTAAAATGCAAAATTAAAAAGTTATAAGATATTTGACAGTTTTGTATCTTAATATGCTGCTCGTCGAATACTTGTCTACTTTCTACAAAAGCTTTTTTTTTATCTCTGTTTGCTATAATTACCTATACCTAGGTTATGATTAATTAAATATTAACATTATTATTAATAAAATTATACATACCTTCGAGCAAACTCCATAATCGGCGCAAGTAATTTTCTCTGAATGCATTTTTTCTTTTAATATTACTTTTATTTCCCATATTTACACAAATAGATTTTTTAAATAATCTACGTGCGAAATCGTCGCGGAGCGTAAGGCAAGCGCAGTCCACACGTCTCAATGGAGCACTCACGACTGAAGAGCGAGGAGCGAATCAGACAGAAATACGGTGAAATAACGCATGCGAAAGAGATGCAAACACCGGTGTCTGTTTTAAAAACATCGACGTAAGCGACATTATGGTTTTTAATTTATTATTAATGAACTACTTAAAATTTTAAAAATCCGTCAATCACAAAACTAGACAACTAGCTAAGGTATTTTTTAATAATAGTTTTAAGACTAAAGAATTAATAGCGGTTGACACAGCATTGAAAAACTACAAAATTGGAAGTAACTTTACGATTTTTTTCTATCGAGAAAAGTTTTAGCAATCGTGTTTCTGTCAATCACATAACTGAGTACTATAGTCTACTTTCTACAGTATTTTTTTGGGGCCGATAAATCCAGTAATACTATGTGAAATCCTTGATCAAAAATGTGTATTTGGCTTTGTATGGCCCCTTAAAAATAAAATCTATGAGTGTGACAGTACTTATGACCGTTATTGTTATGTTGCATACTTAAAGCTCCTAATTGTTATAACAATAATAAATTTTTAAATAGAAAAATATTGGAAAAAATTAACTCGGCCACAAGTGAATTCTCAGACTGGAATCGAACCAGCGACCTTTGGAAATCCGGTCCAATGCTCTAACCGCTGAGCTACCGAGACTTGCGAACCACCGTCGAAATTCTCCAATACTTTTATATTTTTAATACGCTGTAGGCCAGCGTTGTTACATCAATGCTAGGAAATATCCTTGCATTCGAAAGAAACATCTTTTCAGGTGTTTAACGATCGATTAAGATGCAACTGCCAATAATTTATGATTTTGTAATTTTTGCATTTTTCAATGCTATTTTTATACTTATGGTAAATTTTTAAATAGAAAAATATTGGAAAAAATTAACTCGGCCACAAGTGAATTCTCAGACTGGAATCGAACCAGCGACCTTTGGAAATCCGGTCCAATGCTCTAACCGCTGAGCTACCGAGACTTGCGAACCACCGTCGAAATTCTCCAATACTTTTATATTTTTAATACGCTGTAGGCCAGCGTTGTTACATCAATGCTAGGAAATATCCTTGCATTCGAAAGAAACATCTTTTCAGGTGTTTAACGATCGATTAAGATGAAACTGCCAATAATTTATGATTTTGTAATTTTTGCATTTTTCAATGCTATTTTTATACTTATGGTAAATTTTTAAATAGAAAAATATTGGAAAAAATTAACTCGGCCACAAGTGAATTCTCAGACTGGAATCGAACCAGCGACCTTTGGGAATCCGGTCCAATGCTCTAACCGCTGAGCTACCGAGACTTGCGAACCACCGTCGAAAATAGCATTGAAAAATGCAAAAATTACAAAATCATAAAAAAAAAAAAACAATAATAAACTTTGTTTATTTCTTTTGTTATAAACATTTATTGTACTTACTGTATTTAATATTTAAATCCGGATTATATTTGCAACCATATAGCAGCGCGTAATCAGTATAATCAGTTGCTATAACTTCTATTGGGGCTCCAATCTTATCTGAAATGTAAATGAATCATTATTTAGATATTTCATTACGAATCAGTATCAATGAAATTACAAACAACTCAAAAATTATGTGCCTTTTAGAGTGCGTTTTATCGTATATAGGGAAAATATGTTTTCGTTAGGTTGGTACCCCTGGCGATTTCTGTGAAAGGGTTAGGTTAATTTAGGATAAAAATTTGATGCTGGTTTTTTTATGTTTTGGGTTCTGTGTTAAAATCATGCTCAAAACATTAGTAAGCGGTGAAAGAACATTGGTTTTGAAATGGTGTTTCGCGTTCACGCCTCTTTGGCATACGGGGGTACCAACCTAACGGAAAAGGAAATATACGATGAAAAGCACTTTATTTTTTTTTCTCGGTAAACTTACAGCTACTAAATACAAATGTTTCTATATAATATGGTTAGCCATTAGCCAATTAACAGTTTTCACATGTAGGATACAAATGAATTAATGATTTTTTTTGCGAGTAGATAAGTGTGTTTTTCTCTAATTTGAACATGCTTTGACAACAGGCATGATAAACAATTAACAATTAGGCTCACTTGATTATTCAGAAAACAACAATCATCAATACAAATAATACCTATAACATAATAACAAAACAACACCCAACTAAACTATGCTACTAAACTAAACTAAGTAGTTCCACTGCTAGTGCTCGCTTCAGTGATGCAGTACACTTGCAGTATGTAGTGTATGCAGTACACAGTACACTTTACGACACATCAAAAGTTGCATGAAACATGTCAAAGAGGAGCTTTGTGGCGCTACTGTCGTAGCGGTTAGCGGGCTCCGTGCTTCGGAAGTATTTCAGAAGGTAAGCTATTGGTCCTGGTTACATTTACAGTCGTTAATCTACCAATCAGCATAGGGACCATCACCCCGAGCCACTCGCTTGGTCCTATGCTCCTATACTATGATCGTTATCGCTAATTATCGCCTTGTTTCTATCATTACTACTTTACCGTCATGACCAGAGGGGTTATTCTCATGCGGTCGGTTTCAATAACTTATCTACGGTAAGAGATAGGCTTACTAGAGCTATGTTGCCTAGATATTTTTTTTATTCTGCCCAAAATAACCCGAAATAACAGCAGTTGCTATGTAACGTAACCAAGATAGGCCTATCTCTTGTTAGGGATAAATTATTGAAACCGGCCGTTAGCAAACATCGATGCTGTTGTCATGACTGAACGTCACATTAGCTGTCAAATAGGACCGATAATAGAGCGGTCTTCGCTGTTACAGCCGTCAATATGAAGGATGTTTGCTTATAGAATAACCTATCAGGGCATCAGATAGTTTTCAATAACGTGTCGACTTATCGCAATTGCAACACATCTGCATTCGCATGTACATCAGCATTGATTATTGCGGATCCCGATACGTATTTTGAAAGAAAGAAAAACAGTTTTTATAAATACGTCACAAGACACCAAACAAAAATATGTAAAAACTACTACCTAAATACAAACAAAATAAGAATAAAAATACAAACATATCAAATCAATCAAAGCAAAAACGATGTGTGACGGGCCAATCAGCTAAAATGCTTACGATGTGAGAACGATAACTCAACACCACAACAGCGCTGGTATTCTGGCAGTGCCTTTCCTGTACGAGAAACGTTCAACCGTACAACACGCGAGCAAAAGAGCTGAAAGCTATAATCTGTGTGTTTTGCGTTAATCACATAAGTAACATCTCTGTTACCTATGTAATTAACTACACTAATTTGCACATCTAACAGGCCACCCCGTTATTTTCATAGAAACATGTTCAGTTTGCAACTTTATAAGTACATACAAATGTCAATATATTTCTGCAAAGATCTTTATGCTAATGTTTGTTAAGCATTCGACTGTCTGTAAATTAGCACTTTGAATAGTTTTAAAAGTGTCTTCCCGTCCCAAACCTTCGTTTAAGCAAGAGCAAGAGCAGATACAGATCTTTGCAGAAATTTATTGACATTTTTATGTAGGTTTAGAGTCGCAATGTGAGCATCTGTGAAAATAACGGGGTGACCGGTTAGATGTGCCCCTGAGTGTATGTTTCAAAGAATATCTCACCAATTGTAGTATCTTCAGTCGCAAACACAGCCTCGTCTCCTGGATTATAGCTGCTGTTTACTTGGAATACGAACTGTATGTCTTCTATAACGTAGGAATGTTCAATCTCGATTGTTCTGCCGCACAATTCAAACCGCTTCGATGAGCAATGGCCGTTTTCATAGAATGTCGGGTACCGCTCTATGACTAACCATTTACCAAGAAACTGTACAAAAAAATACGTTAATTTAATAGTATACTTTACTATTTGCAATCACGCCTTTCTCCCCTTTTTAGTAAATATGTTATTTAACAGAAATTATTCCTTGTTTTCCTGTGTACCGTCTACTTTTTCCCACTTGGTGGTCGGGGAATTCCCGGTTGACCAGTAGAGTTTTCTTAGGAAGTGTTTTTTTTTAAGTTATAGACTAATAGAAAACGTTTATATCACAAATAATAGAACATTAACAGGTTTTTCATTTAAATCCTAAATTATTTCTTTAACCTTATTACTTTTCGAATAAAAAATTCCCGAAAAAATCTCTACTGGTCATCCGGGAAATTCCCCGATTGTACCATCCAAAAATAACTTTGCTTCCTATTGTCGTCACTTTCCTCGACGCTTTCCTAATACATGTCTCCTATCGTCTGACATATCCCATTTATTTGACCTTCTTTTCCTCTTCTGCCATACAAAAGAGCAAAATTAATATTGAGTTTAAGGGGTTTATTATGGGACAAAATAATGTTGTCACAAATGTATTTGTTTGATGTATTTGTATCGGATATGCCACCGTCAGCAAATCAACTTAACAGTTGAACTATGGTAGTTTCTCTTCTCTAGTACACAATAATTATGCCGTCGACTGTTTCGAATAAGTTTATTATAGTAGTTATGACAATTGTAACCGTCTGAGCCATTTGAAGACTATTTATTACTTTACTGGTATAAAATTTATCACTTTGATTTATCTCAAACACTGTTGAATCTTCGACAGAACTTACAGTTTAAAAATTAACTTACCCTTTCTATGTCGAAATAATTTACTGTGTCGACTTCAGGACATTGTCCAAAGTTGAGCAATTGACCAAAAGCATTATTTACCACTATAATTATTATACACAATTGAGTATAAAATAGTACACTCATTGTTCTCTTGATCTTATCGTCGCACAAGCTCGAATATCTCTGACAGATTTTTCTTATCCTCTTCTGAATTGAGATAGCATTGAATCATTGATATCCGAATTTATGTTTGTTTCGAAATACTATTAAGATTAGGCTCGGTAAGTGTGGTTTTACCGTTTTTATTGTACGGTTGACGGCATATTTAGCATTACATTTTGATACATTACATACGGTAAGTGTTTGTAGTAATGAGCGTTTTTTCAAAGTGTAACTATGAATAGAAAAATATTGGAAAAAAATGACTCGACCACAAGTGAATTCTCAGACGGGAATCGAACCCGCGACCTTTGGAAATCCGGTCCAATTCGTCTGAGAATTCACTTGTGGCCGAGTCATTTTTTTCCAATATTTTTCTATTTAAAGTTTACCATAAGTATAAAAATAGCATTGAAAAATGCAAAAATTACAAAATCATAAAAAAAAAAAAAAAAAAAAAAAAAAAAAAAATGTAACTATGAAGTTCGATGTGTTTGACTGTCATTACAGTATTTTTTTAATTTTCCTGGCTTTGTCTTTAATTTAAGACATTAAGTAATATAAGCTAAATTGATCTTTATACTTAACACTAGGGAATAGTACCATAAAAGTACACTATTTTTTCTTCTCAAACAAGCCGGTTCGATTCCCGGTGCAGGTATGCAATTATTAAAAAATCTTGGAATGCGGTATAAATTAATTTTGAAAATCCAGGAATGTTTTCTTTGGGTGAAATTAGCTTATTTAGAGTACTTTCCCTCCAGTCACCGTTTTTTTCCATATATACAGGGTGGAAAATTAAGTCGGGTCAGTAAGGGCAGATATTACACCGTTGTAAATACATGAATGCAGTTCTAAATAAAAAAAAAGTTAGAATTGTTTCCTCATCAACATGAACTTAACATCGGTTAAGTTACCTGCCCTTCGTGCCCAGTTTTAAATTTCCATCATGTATAGGGTGTCCCTGTCCCAAAATTAAAGCAAGATTTGATGTTGAAAGAAAACACAGATTTTATTCTTTTGATTGAATTTCTTTTATTTAATCATGAAGGACGTAGGCTGTTCCAAAAATAGTGAAATGAAAAATAGTTAGAATAGGTACATTAAAAAATATTTTTTACAGCTTTTCAAAATATCTCCCTTTAATCCTAATGCACTTAAGCATTCGGGTTAACCAGCTTTCAAAACATTTAAAAAACGTGTCTTGCGGGTGGTCGAAAAATAAGCGCCAAAATGCAAAATTTTCGCTCACGAAGCATTTTCTTTACCGTGTGAAATAAAAAAAAAATCGCATTGAGCTAAATCTGGGCTGTACGGAGGATGGGGTAAAATTTGTACCCCCAAAATTGTCAAATAGTCCATAGTTCTAGCAGCTGTGTGAGGGGCGTTATCTTGGTGAAAAAGAATGCCACGGACACCGCTCCTTGGGCGCTCGCTACCCAACTCCCCGAAAGCTTGAGACAGAAAAACTTCGCTATACCATTCACTAGTAACTGTTCTACGGTTTTCTAGCGTAATTACTGTTACTGGTCCACTGCGTCGAAAAAAACCGCTTTCATTTTTTTATTAACGCTCCGACCGCGAAACACTTTTGTGGGCAAATCGACTTCTTCCAACACCCTTTGTGTGGATTGCTGCTTTGTAAGAGGATCGTAGCTATAAATGAGTATCACAGTATCCATGATTCAATCCAAAAAAAAAACCTATTTGCTGTGCCCTATCAGGGTCCACAATGTACTTACCATCTTTATGTTACCATCTTGTTACCATTTGTGGATTGCAATAAATTGAAATTGAAAATTGAAATTGAAAAATTGAAATTGAAAAATTGAAATTGAAATTGAAATTGAAATTGAAATTGATTCGGCATTCCTAAGAATGTACGATACGTTTTGCGAAGTTCCTCCTTCAAACTTTTCTAACATAAATTTGCACTAATCAACACGACGGCATTTTTGCTTATCGGTTCTTTACTTTAAGGTGTTCATGCAGGATGGTGGAAACTGCCTGTTATCCAATGTTTAGTTCAGCCTGTATCTCTCGATGTACGAGTATATACACATCGAGAGATACAATAGTAATATATTAGTCAATATGTCTATTTTCTCACAATGGTCACTATACCCTGATGACGTTTTCATGAGTTACTGCAGTTGGGTGGTCGGCCGGGTCATCGTTTAAGTTTTCTCGACGACGTTTAAATACACGAAACCAATAAGTAATTGTTGCTAACGCAGGGAGCACACTCCCAAAAACAGCTTGTAAATTTTCTTGAGATTCCTTGAAAGTTAAGCATAGAAAATCATAGCACAAAAGCTTCCCGCGAGATGTCCATTGTTGCAAACAAAAGAAGAGTCTTTAAACATAAATAAAATCAAAGTTAAGGGGAGGTTGTGTTTCGTGTTCAGAAAAATTACGAAAATATATTTTTCAATTTATATTTTATCAAGTAAGTATTAGCGTCGTTTATTTGGATATTAAACTTACTATGCAATGCAAAACGAAGAAAACATACATAAAATAATATTCATAATAGTAAAAATAACTATTGAGCGTGCACATAGCGCGGCGCGGCGCTACGATGAAAAAAAAAAAGACGGGTTGCACTCCGGGAGTGCCGGCAGAAGTGAAAACTTGATTATTAACGTTGAGCATGTTTGATATTTTGGAATGGTTAGGGAATAATTTTGCACCAATTGCTTTATCAGTATAAAAGTACTATCATTTATGTGGTAGAATACAATATTCATTTATTGCGCTATCGTACACAAACATGACAAACCATATTAAAGTGAACGTTAAGTTAGGTAATAAGATATAAGAAAACATTAGTTATTATAGAGAATCGAAAAATATATATTGACAATAAAACAAGAGACAAGTAAAAGACATTATCAACAGTCTGTCGCTAAGCAACCGAGACCATAGTCAACCTGTCACCTCAACATTCTTCATCCGTCCTACGCTTTTTCGATCAGGTCACGTGTCCTGACGCGAGTTTAAGATTTTATACCCATTACAGAAAAAGTGCTCAACGCCGCTAAAGAAGTTTTCACTTCAAAAAATTAATAAGAATATTTTTTTCGCCTTTTTTTGTTCTAAACACATAACTCAACCTCCCCATTGACTTTCGGCAAATAAAATAAAAAACACCCAGACCCCAATACACTTCGAATAACCCCATAAAAATAATGCTCATTATGTTAAATAACACGACCGAGAGCGCCGATGCGAATTACGGAGGCGAGAGAATACTCCACCGAAAAATGTCTTATTCAGTAATTTAATTATTTCATTATGTTATTTTACATCCGCGGTTTTGGGCTTGTTGATATAGACCAACGACTTCGAATAATCCAATTTTTTTTAAAGTGTTAAATAACACGATCTTGGGGGCCAATTTGAATAGTGGAAACGAGAGAAAACACGTCCTGAAAATGTCTTATTCAGTACTTGAATTATTTAATTTGGCTCTTGATCATAATCAAGCTCGGAGGCTAAGTCAGGATCTACGGTGGAGCGAGCTAGCCCAGAAGGTGCCTTATTCACCCTTGCTAAACCACCTCCATTCACCTTTGTGGCACTTTCGGCTGTCGAATTGAATGTTTTTGGAGATTGCCAAACACCTTGCCAATGGCAAGCAAATTCAAATCTTGCGTTAATTTTGGGACACCCTGTATAAGTACGACTGTTCAGCAACTTAGACAAACTAATGGTGTAATCCTATATAAAATTTACCTACTAAAAGAAAGCTCTTATTCATATTTATGAACTACTGGGTCACGACACGATATAAAGGAGTAATTCTAAATACGTAAACTATCGTTGGGATAAAATGCCCCAACAAAAAACTACTATAAATGAGGAAGAAGAGTAGTTCTCGATTCAGTTGGTGCGCATCCGTTCACGGTTCGTGACGACAAGGTTCCATCATGCTAGTCTATTGTGCTATTCTAGGACTTTTGCTGTGCATAGTGGAGTCAGTAGTGAGAAATGCATCCTGTCCGACGATTACACCAAGGGAATTAGACTGGAAAGCGGTAAGTAGAATAGTTAATTTATGATATTAAAAAAAAGTGAAAGTCAACTCGGCCACAAGTGAATTCTCAGATGGGACACGAACCCACGACCTTTAGAAAGCATTGGACCAGAATGCTCTAACCACTGAGCTACCGAGACTTGCGGACTACCGTCGAAATTCTTCAATACTTTTATATTTTTAATACGTTGTAAGCCAGCGTTGTCACATCAATGCTAGGAATATCCTTGCATTCGAAAGAAACAACTTTTCAGGTGTTTAACGATCGATTAAGCCAAGCCAATAATTTATGATTTTTTAGAGTTGTTGCATTTTTCAATGCTATTTTTATATATATGAAAAAAAAATGAAAAATATTGGAAAAAGTCAACTCGGCCACAAGTGAATTCTCAGATGGGATTCTCTCACTTCGAAAAAAATCTTTAAAAAAAAATCATAAAATAGAGTTCTTAAGTTGTTAATAATAATAATAATATAATAAGTTTCATACAATCACACCAATTATCGAGCGTTAAGTTTTATGAAGAACTTGTGTTATGGATACTAGATAACGGATAAACATACTTATAAACTTAAAAAAAAAAAAACATACGTTGTATACATACTCAACACCCAGACCAAGACAAATAGACATGTTCATGCACACAAATATTTGTCTTGTCCGAGGATCGAACCCGGGACCTCTAGCGTAGAAGGCGGGTTTAGTACCCCTGCGCCAAACAGGTCGTCTAAATACTATCATAGATCAGTACAAAACCTACGGTCAATCGTCAAATGTTACCTAAGGTCTAAATGATATGCCAACTTACAAAACGAATTTTCGTAAACAAACATTGTCCGTTTTTCGTAATTATTCCACAAATACATTTATCTGATGCCATATACAGCGGTGGTCACATAATTAACGACACCAGCCGATTTTCATACAATCGAGGTAACTTTGGAGCCTTGGTTCTCGGCCACGGATTGACCGAGCTGTAATCCGATAACGGCCATCCATGGAGTGAATGGAGGAGATCCAGAATGCTATACACACCCAACTGATCCGATCAACATTCTAAAATATGTAACTCAGAGTTTTCAGTTTCAGAAGTTCCATACATTTTTATGCTATATCTATTAGAATTTTGATCAGATCAGCTGAGTGTGATGATCTTCTCCATTCACTCCCTGGAGTAGAGAGTAATGTATGATAAGTCCTTCTTTGCAAGTTAACAAAATTTATAATGTACTTTAATTTCAGTAAGTATTTTCTTTGTAATGGAGAGTGACCATACTGATTTGTTGAGATCACTTTTCAATTTGACGACTCTGTATGAAATAAAACTGGGAGAAAAAACAGCCCTTGACGAGTTTCTTGCCGGTTCTTCTTGTTACAATGTCTCCCGCCGTAGGGTTTGTGAACCGATGGCGTAGCTTCTTTGACGTTCTTAAGTGCTTGTAACAGCCTAAACTAAATAAACAATATTGAGTTTGAGTGAGTTTGAGTTTAAGTGATTTTATGTAATAATTTCGGGGTGTAGCGGTACACCGCGAAATTTTGTGAAATCCTGCAAATGGTCTGAAACCTAAGGTGCGTGGTATGAAAGGTCTTTTTGTGCTAATTCAAAAAAATTATCACACCAATATATTTCGGCGATATTTTCTTTATTAAAATTAAAATCATTTGCAAAACATATGATATTTGGTCTCCTCCAGATACTAATGGTTGAATATTTTTTTGTAAATGAAACCTCAAATCTAAGTAAGTAATTTTTGAGATTCTTATACGAGTATATTGTATATTTTTTCGAAGCCATTATGGTTTTTTTAATTATGAAAAAAAATATAAAAAAAAAATACTTAATGCAAATATTATCCAAAATTGCTTTCTTTGGATTTGAAATGAGTGTATTATGTATCATTTGAGTCATACCTTACAAAAACTATTCAAACGTATCGTACCTAGAGGAGCCCAAACATGGTATGTTTTGAAAATTATTTTAATTTTAATTAAAAATATATGATTGAAATGTAATGATGTTATACATAGAGCATTGGACCGGATTTCCAAAGGTCGCGGGTCGATTCCCGTTTGAGAATTCACTTGTGGCCGAGTTAATTTTTTCCAATATTTTTTTAGTCAAAATTTACCATAAGTATAAAAATTTAATTGAAAAATGCATAAATTACAAAATCATAAAAGATGTTATACATTTTTAGAAAAGATTTTTTTTTTAATACTAAAAAAATATGAGAATAGTTATTTTCACCTCACACGCTCGGAAGAGGAGGTTTAGTCATTCAGTTTCGTCGTAGATAGAAAATCGCTTTTTGCGGCCTAGCGCGGTAAAGTAATTTTTTAATTTAACACCTAAAAATATGTCATAATGCGTTCCGAATCGCACTATTGACTTTTTGTAACATTTTATTCTTATTTTAAATAGCTTGAATTAATTATAATACTCCGTTTTGGTTTTATTATATTATTTTAGTTCATTGAATCATAAAAACAATAACAATAAGATTAAACTATTTGTTAGAAGAATTTTATATTAGGCTGGGTGAGATTTTACAACCTATGATTGGATTTCGGAACGTGACATAAATCTTTATTATTAAATTGTCTTTGTCTTGTTCCTCATGTCAGTGTCAACATCTATGGAATCGTTTTTATTGTTTTTTATAAGTTACAATATATTCCTACTTTAAATAACTTTGAATTAACTATAATACTCCCTTTTTATTATTTTAGTTTTTTATATCATTAAAACAACGAGAATAAGGTATATTTAGATTATACTTTATGTTTAAAGAATTTTTTACCGGAAGTTGACCGCGGAAACAACGATAAAATGTTCCTCGCAAATTTATTAATATTATGGGCAAAATATCAGTCGTATGATTTCGATTTTCTTGCCCATAACAACATTTGCAGGTTTTTTGGTGTACCGCTAGGACAATATTACTTACGTTACATTTGTAAAATAATAAATAAATAAATATTTATTACACTTACTTGTACACCAATTTACACAGCCCCAAAGTAGGCACTATAAGGCGTGTGTTATGAGAAACTAGGGTAACGGAAATAAATACATATTATTATCGACGACCTGTTTGGCGCAGGGGTACTAACCCCACCTTCTGCGCCAGAGGTCGCGGGTTCGATCCCCAGACAAGACAAATATTTGTGTGCATGAACATGTCTATTTGTCTTGGTCTGGGTGTTTAATATGTATATTATGTATGTATTTACAAAAAAAAAGTATATATGTATGTTTATCCGTTATCTAGTATCCATAACACAAGTTCTTCATGATACTTAACATGGGCTAGATAATTGGTGTGATTGTATGGAAATATTTATTTATTTATTTATTATACATATATCAGTATTTATGTGTAGATATATATATATATATATAAACGTCCATGACTCAGGTACAGATGCTCGTATTTGTCATACAAACATTTGCCCCTTGCTTGTCCTATCGCTATAGCTATCGATTTTTCAAACCCCCTACTAGGGCTCTCGCTGACGCTATTACTTTTATACTAAAAATGCAATAGTGAATCTAATGGATGAATAGAAATATGTAGGAATTAGACAAAAACCCTATCTTTGAAGGGTTTTATAGCAGTTTGAAGTTTGATACCGGGGTTCGATTGGCTCTCCAGTGTGGCGGGGCTCCTAGTCCGGCAGCACCACAGTAGCCGGAACGTCGGAACCGCCGCACTCGTTAAATAAATGGGACGAAATAAAAGAATCGTTCCAGGAGACTTGTTTTATTTTGTAATGATGGAAATAAGGAACTGTAACAATATAAAAATACAAAGATATAGAAAAGTCCTACTTATAAATACTTAATCTAAATAATGAGTAAAAAAGTAGGTAGTTATGCTTACCCCGTGTATCGGGTTCCTGATGTATATGAAAAATATGGTTGGTTTATAAAAGTATGAATAAATAGTAACACAAATTATATAGGTAGTGTCTAGCCTGCTAGCTTCTGTAAGATTACGTCAAAATGAGCCGAACAGGAATCGTGGAACGGAGAAAATTTGAATTTAGACAGAACAGATAAAAATACAACTTGATTACCATAGAGTGAGACTACGGAGTTTCCAGCCATTATAGAGGTTTCATCCATCCATAAGGCTAGAACGAAATGGCATTGTTACAGCTATAGCGTTAGCACAAGCTTTACCGTCCGGCTGCGGGTTTTGAACCTGGGGACTTCAGAGTTGACGACACCTTGAAATCGGTGTACGTACCACTCTACCACGGAGGTCGCCAAAATGAATTTGGCATTGATATTCGTCACAGAAGTGTGTTAGTTACTTATGTTGAGTCAGATCAATTTTAAGATTTAGTCACGCTGGGGCATGTGTATTTATAAATAATCTTACCAATATAATAAATGCGAAAGTTCTGATAAATGTTTGTCAATCACGCATAAAACGGCTAAACAGATTTGGATATGATTGACACAGACAGTTATAGAAATACAAATTACCTATCAAAGCTGTTTATATTATTGGAATAGGAATCTTTGCTATGTAATATTTATTTCGGTCAAATGTTCCCAAGAGTTTTAACAATACAATTTCCCTCGCCCTCGGGTGTTTGGGGCAATTCCCATGATTAACCTGAGATGGTCCCAGCGGCCGGCCGTGAGCTGTCACCTCGACTAGAGTTGAAAATGACCTGGAAAGTTTGAATTACGAGAGAGTTCTGAAAATTTTCAATTTAAAAAGTTTCAAAAATCTTATTTTTTTTTTATTTGAACCTGACAACTAATTCTTCATTCGAGTAGCTGACGTAAGCTGAGAAATGAAAACTACTAGGAACTTTCCATTTCAAATTATTTCCAATAATATTAAGTACCGGAAAAACTCGCAAAAACTTCCATAATTTTGGAACCATTTCGGAATTCTGTAATTGGTGGCTAGGAGGAAAAGTACTCGGATAGGCACTTGTAGCTGTCCAAGTACCAAGCAAACCAAGCACCCGCCGTAGGATTTTGCAAATCGATGGGGTACGCACCACAGACGAGACCTTGGCACGAGCTGAACCGGCAAGAAACTCGTCAAGGGTTGTCTTTATCTCGCGTTTTATTAACCGACTTCAAAAAGGAGGAGGTTATCAATTCGTGCGTGTGTTTTTTATGTTTGTTACCTCAGTACTCGGTCATTTACGAACCGATTTGAATAATTATTGCTCGATTGGAAGGGTGTACTTTCAAGTTGGTCCCATTAAAGTCAAGACAGGATCTGATGATGGGATCTTGGTGAAATCGAGGGAAATCTTCAAATGTTACAAGCACACCTATATCGATTTCGATGTTTTCTTAAGTAACTTCCGTAAAGCACCATTTGGTGGAGTAGGTAGAACTGATGATTAAGACCACAAATGGTCATCGGAACTATTAAATACTTAGCATTTCACATGTTTAAAGATTTTTTTTACCGGAAATTGACCGTGGAAACAACCATAAAATGTTCGTCGCTTTTGTGAGGTGAATGGTCGGTCAACTTCCGGTAAAAAAATCTTTAAACAAAGTTTAATCTAAATATACCTTATTCTCGTTGTTTTAATGATATAAAAAACTAAAATAATAAAAAAGGGAGTATTATTGTTAATTCAAAGTTATTTAAATTAGGAATATATTGTTACTTATTAATAAGAATAAAAACGATTCCGTAAATGTTGACACTGACATGAGGTACAAGACAAAGACAATTTAAAAATAAAGATTTATGTCACAGTCCGAAATCCAATTATACGTTTTGAAATATCACCCAGCCTAATATAAAATACTTATAAGAAATAGTTTAATCTTATTGTTATTGTTTTTATGATTCAATGAACTAAAGTAATATAATAAAACCAAAACGGAGTATTATAATTAATTTAAAGCTATTTAAAATCAGAATCAAATATAACAAAAATGTAAATAGTGCGATTCGGAACGCATTATGACATATTTTTAGGTATTTAATTAAAAAAGTAGTTTGCCGCGCTAGGCCGCAAAAAGCGATTGACAGAACCTCTTTTTCAGAGAGTGTGAGGTGAAAATAACTATTTATAAAAAATGAAAATCGGTGGCGGCCAAGGCATTCTACATTGCGGTCCCACTCTTTTATTTTTCTTGCCTTGGCTGGCACCGACTCCAGAAAGCTAATTTTTTGCTTTATAGTTTTTTGAAGACGGTTTTAATTTTTTTTATAAAAAGTTTTGTTTACCATACCGAGTCCTCGAATTGGAAAATTAAGACAGAATACTTATTAACGAAAATAATCTTACTTTTAATCTCGACAGCTTGACGGCAAATGGTACATCGCAGCTGTAGCAGCCGACCTGGAGGTCGAAGCAGACTGCGCGATGCTCGTGTTCAACCACATGAACTCAACAGACGTGTCCATCAGCTGGATCACGAACAACACCATCTCGTACTACAACGGGTCCGTGGCAATTATTGTCGACCCCAACAGCAATAGCACGACGATTGGGGATCTACTGCAAGTCACTTACACTGGTAAGTTACATTTATGACCGCAATTACGAAATTGTTCAGTTGCACTAGGTTTGCGACTGCAGCGATTATTAGAAGCCATATGGCAGGGTAACCAAGAATTTATCATCTCAAGTTCCTCCATACCTCGGAAGGACGTGAGCCGTTGGTCCATCTTGGCAGATAAACCAACATCGTTCGTCAGCGTCACCGATGATGGAAAGTAATAATAAATGTAAGCCTAAGCCAGCGGTATCATCGAACCTAGCGGTTTGCGAGATGCTTGTGTTCAACCACATGAACTCAACCGACGTGTCCATGAGCTGGATCACGAACAACACCATATCGTAGAACAACGGATCCGTTTTTTTTTTCTTTTTTATGAACGACGGGGAGTATCTTAGCCTTTATCATACCTGCTGTTAAGTATTGATAAGGCTGAAGATGGAAGCGAAATCCTCAATCATGGAGGAGCTGGCTATCTTATCTTTAACTGCCGGAACACAACAATGCTGAAAACATTGTTGTTATGGCGTCAGACTTAGATAAGATGGTGGTAGCTAGCCAGGCGGGCTTACAAGAAGTCCTACCACCAACCAAACCGAATACAATATGTACCCCCGCTGGGAATCGAACTCGGGACCCCTGGGTCTGATACCGGTGGTTGTACCACTAGACCACAAAGGCGGTTGGTCCGTGGCCATTATTTGGGGACCTACTGCAAATCACTTACACTAGTAAGTTATTATCAAAATTTTTGTTCCGAGTTTCATGGTGCAGTGACATGTGTACTCGGTCTGTGACTGCAGCGATCAGTCATTGGCAGGGTAACCAAGAGTTTATCTCAAATTACTAATGTGTCTCAGAAGGCATGATAAGCTGTTGGGCTTGATCTCAACTTGGCAGTAGAAGAACATTATCTCACCTTACGATGATGTTAACCAACCATGTGATGTGACGTCGAGATAAAAGCGGTTTGGGCCTTGCTTATGTACAACCACATTGACTCAGCCGAGACGTGTCCATCAGCTGAATCACGCATTTCACTATCTCGTACTACAACGGATCATCATCACAAGGGTCTCTACAATGATGGGTCCAGCGCTGCCTGCATCTAGCGGCTTCCCGCGAACTACACTGAACGGCGATCCACTATGCAGAATAAATACTCGTACCTTTGAAATATTATTATGATGATTCCGTAGAAAGGGACTCAATTATCTTTATGCAGTAGTTAAGTAACTATGTCATTTTATTGCATTTTCCAATGCTATTTTTTTAAGTAGACAAATATTGGAAAAAATCAACTCGGCCACAAGTGAATTCTCAGATAGGACTCGAACCTATCTACGACCTTTGGAAATCCGGTCCAAAGCTCTAACCACTGAGCCTCTCGGTAGCTCAGTGGCATTTTCCAATATTTTTCTATTTAAAATTTAACTATGATATGCTCATGATAAAAGCGCTCATGGCGGCACTTGACAGACTGATCGTATTCGGCCAGGTGTCGGATGGGAAACCGTAAAGTGGCACTACAGAGAAGCGCTTGCGTGCTTCAGAGGGCACGTTAAAACGTCGCTCGCTCCTCAGAGGTCTTATAGGCGGTTTGATAAACTCTCACACCAGAGTTGTCCACTAATCCTCATACGATAAGAAAGAAAGCAGGGAAAATTTTCACTTGTATTCAGTTATAACGGGAGGCCGCTAGATTACTTATTATTTTATTAGTCACATGGAAACAAATATGCCTACCTAGTATCTATCTATACCTTCAAGGTGTTTTAGAAGAATTTCTTCCGCATTAACAGTTATTAGTCACATACTCACATATAATTCACGAAATTAAATTTTATTGCCGTTTTCATTGTCTTTTCAATCACGCCGTGATAACATTATTATTGTTTTCCAAATCTACTTTAAAATGGCCGATAACAATATCAATGAAGTTTACTTGCAACAATTGTATATCATGAATTATGCATTTTAGCCACTTAGTCATGATATTGTTTGAGATTTCACTGGGTTTTTTCTACATTTTCCTTTGATATTGTCTTTTCGTCCAACCTGAACTTTGGTGACTACGTCGATTCCATTTCAAAGTGTGCTGCAAAGAAACTGGGTGTCCTCTCTAAGGCTAGGCGATACTTCTCTCCGAATCAGCTGCTCCTTTTATACAAAGCGCAGATTCATCCGTCTATGGAGTACTGCTGTCACCTGTGAGATTGTTCTGCTAAGTATCAGCTAGAGCTTCTAGAATCGATTGAAAACCGTGCCAGGAAACTCATTGGAAACTCAGCATTGGCCACGGCGGAACTTCAGAGCCTCAGACACCGCCGCAAAATTGCATGTTTATCGGTCTTTTATAGGTTACACTTTGGAGAGTGTGCCAGAAAATTTCACGACCTTTTTCCTCCAGCCCCTTACCACCATCGGGATACCAGACGCAGGTTAGCTTATCACCCGTACGTCGTTGACATTCCAAGCAACGGTCCGTACCAAGCGCTTTGCTGATACATTTCTTATGCGAACCGCTAAATGTTTGTGTTCATGTCATGTGTCCCCCGATTCCTACAACCTTGGCCTCTTCAAGGCGAGAGTGAATAGGCATTTCCTGGGCAAGCATGCAACACCTTAGACCGCATTTTGTTTATTAAGCACGATGGTGGTCAAATGCCTGCCTAGTAATTATAAAAAAAATGTTGCTGTTTTTTCCTTATATCTAACACTAGCGGCCGACTACAGTTTCACTCGCGTGGTTTCCGTTCCCGTGGGAATATCAAAAAATCCTTTCTTAGTGCTCTCCTACATCGTTAAAGGATCCTGTTTGCAAAATTTCGACTTCATCGGTTCAGCCGTTTGGGCTGTGCGATGTCTGTCAGTCAGTCACTGCATTGTTTTATTAGTAGGTTAGGTTAGGTTAGGTTTTTTTTAATCATTTATTAGTTTTTAACGGCAAGGGGTTTTCTGTCTAATTTTATTTAATGAAACTGTAAGGAATGGGTGTGGGGACAAATGTCACAGCTTTTTTTCAATTCCCACCCTGCGCCCCGACATGCAATTCCACACGCAGGGGTGGGTGAGTGGAAGAAAGGGAGAGGACGGAATTTTAAAGAAAGGAAAAGGATAGGAAAGAAAGGAAAGGAAGGAAAGGAAGGAAGTGAGATAGAGTTTTGTCGCGAGCGACGAGGTAGGGCGCCTATTTAGGCGCCGTGCGTCCTGTAGCACATAGTGTTTTCTCAAGTGGACCGTATTCGATCCGGCTGCGGATCTTCTCAGCCATGGCTTTGACCCGAGAACAGGAGGGTGAATCAGCCCGATGGTTGGTTTCAAGATAGACCACAAACATTTTAATGTCGCGTTTTAATGTAGAGATACGTTAGTACTAAATTTTATACTTATTCTGTAGTAAATTAATAAACGTTTGTACCTACTTAGTTAAAAAATGACATTACATTAGCATTCACAGTTAGTATGAAAATATTGATATAAATATCTTTAAAATGGCGAATTGAAAGAGATTGCAATTGATTTTAAAATAAGACAATTAGCCCCCTGGCTTATCCAGGTTGATGTATACTTTAGGATGGCTTACAGGACCGCTCCCTCCATCACACCAGACCACCCTATCAGGTATCTCCCTCAGAGGAACTGCAGCAATCAAGTTCACTGCCCAATTCCTGTTCACCAGCTTTGGTGAAAGTGTGCACCTCACCAACCTGTAGTCACAAGAATTCCATCTCTGTTCAAGACAATTTCATGGTTAAAGACCTGTAAGGTATTATGGAATTCGCCATTGAGTCATAGCAAAAGATATTATCTATCCGTTAGTGACGATATTCTTTCAATAGATGGCTAATAATTATTTCGAAACTTGCTTTATATATTTCTATGGGTCCTGTTTCAAATACCTCAAGGTGTTGAAACGTCAAGTAAAAGAAACAAACTAAATAACAGAAAATATATAATTATATGTTAAGTGTATCAATCAATGGTGCTCCTTCTTTACAAATCTTAATCCACAATACCCACAGGCGTTCGGACCAGGCTTATCCAGGTTGATGTATACTTTAGGATGGCCTTCTGTACCACTCCCTCCATCACACCAGACTACCCTGTCAGGTATCTCCCTCGGAGGAACCTCAGCAATCAAGTTCACTGCCCAATTCCTGTTCACCAGCTTTGGAGAAAGTGTGAACCTCACCAATCTGTAGTCACAGGAATCCCATCTTTGTCCAGTGTGGGTGCACACGTCTACTATCTTGTTGGATTTCAACCGAATGTTGAATGGCATCGGGTTGAATTTTAGACGAAGGGAATTGCTTAAACACGCTCTTTGAATGGTATTCATTGTGTACACGACTTTGAAGAAGGTTTGGAAAGAAAACGGGGATTTTACGTTTGCAATGTATCAGTTTTTGTCAAATTGGCATTTGGCTGATTTACATCAATTTACATTGTCTTTGGTCCGTCCTTTGACATAAGCATAAATAAAAAGTTGTACATTATAAAAAGTTTCATTTCATCAACTAAACTTCTTACACGCAACTAGAGATGTACCTTAGGCCGGTATTATACCATTTGTAATTTTTGGTATAATACGAAAAATACCGTATTAAACCGTATTATACTATTTCCAATATTTTTGGTATTTTTCGTATTACTTCTTGTACATGTAATATAGTTATACATATTTTTTAAAAACAACATCAGCTAGGTATGGGGTTTAAGGTGCGGTGTCTATTTAATGTGGGCGGAGGGGAAATTAAGCACAGTGAGTCGATGGGGTACCGATGAAAGACTTTTGAGACAAAACAGTGCAAATAGCACGACAGTGACGAGCGTCTGTTAGTGTAGAGTTCGTCCATTAGGCGCGCCGAGCCGAGACGAATCGAATAACAAAATCATCATCATCACATTCATCACCACCACTATCATCATCATCGCCACCATCATCATCATCCATCATCACCATTACCATTTTATTATAATCGTCAACCATGATCCATCATCATCACCGTCATTATTATCATCACTACCATAATATAATCGGACGGACGAAATCGGGATGGGAGGGAAAAAGAAATACGATTCTAGTCGATTCGCGTTACGGCGCGTGATAAATATTACTTCCACTAATATTGAAGCAATCTGATCATTATCATCATTAATAGTATGATTGTACATTTGACAATTTAGTGAACAGTCAACAATGATATGTGGAAAATCGAAGAAAATTCAATTTATGTATTAAAAATAAAATACGAAAAATACCTTTTGTTATTGTATTAAACTATAATACATGACCACTTTGGTATAATACGGTATTTTTACATCTCTACCTACGCCCTAATCAAATGTGGAAGCGAGGCGCGTTCTTGAGGTGTTTTTTTTAAAACGGCTTCTTCCGTTTTTACAGAAATTCCGCTAACGTCCCGTAGATAAAGGAACACGGTTTATTTATACAATTTGCCCGTTGAACATCGCACATTTTCTGTTTCCACCTTGATTTTCTTTGTGGCACCTAAGGAATCCTTGAGGTGTGTACCTACATTGCAAAAGCTGCTCCTTTGACGCTCTGCCGTCCCTTTAAGATATTCATAGCGCGAGGGTATGAACAAATTATGAAATTAAAACATTATCATATCAAAAGTAATAGTGATACGAGTAGTATTATCATGAATGATAGAAGTCAAGATTCAAAGTGTTTATTTATTCCTAATGTTTACGGGAAGACGGGTGAGCTCATTTCGGGCATAGTAGGCAAAGCCCTTTTGCCTCCTATGCCCGCATTGAGCTGACACACCATGTTTTATGGTGACTAAAAACGATAGCGCCACGTTTGCCATTCTGCCCTATAACCAACCTCCCGCCTTGCACCGAGCAGTCATTAGGTGGTGATAGGAGCAAACCCGTGGCCGTGGCGACGAGTGCAAGGTTTTTGAGCTTTATGTTAAAAAAATCAATTGTAAGTTCAACTTGTTTTGATCAAACTTCTTTAGAATTCAATATTTTTATTGGGTTTGTTACTCATCTATTTGGCTTTGTTTGTTTATTATTAGTTCATTTTATTTTTAAAACAATATGGTGTAAAAAGGCAAAGCGGTTCGGGCAAAGTGGCCAAGTGGCCGCGTCATGCCGTATTCACATTAGTGAAGAAACGGTTCTGTAAAAAAACATTAGGATCTAATGCAAAAAAACCGAGTATATCTGTTGATTATGTTACTATATGTAGAAGAATTTTTGGTACCTTGATTTAACACTTTCGCGGACAGTGAACGAGACACAATAGATTTTTTTTTGTTATCACTGCTATAGGCGTTGAATGTCCGCGAAAGGGTTAAGTAATGAGGTATGACTGATTTGAAAACTGAAATTACTGTTTAATTTGTCACTTCATTTTAAAATATTCCGTTTTTCAACGTAAATAAAGTGAAATTTTTATTTATTTTGGTATTTTGTTTAATTCAAATTGTATTTCTTGATATATTTTAGCATGAAAACTTTGCCCTTATACCAGTGGCCGCTTTAGGCGCTTACTCAGGCAAAGCGGTTTTTTGACTAATTTTCGTAATTTACAAATAATAGTAAGCTTTTCAAGGTTTTTTGTGTAATGTGATAACATTTTATAAAAGTTTATTAAATTCCTTATCCATTGACATAACATGTATATTATGTATGTATTTACAAAAAAAGTATATAAGTATGTTTATCCGTTATCTAGTATCCATAACACAAGTTCTTCATGAAACTTAACGTGGGCTAGATAATAGGTGTGATTGGATGAAATTTATTTATTGACATACCATGTATATTATGTATGTATTTACAAAAAAAAACGTATATAAGTATGTTTATCCGTTATCTAGTATCCATAACACAATTTCTACATGAAACTTAACGTGGGCTAGATAATGTGATTGTATAAAATTTATTTATTTATATTTAACAAAGGTACTTTTACAAAATCGATTCTAAATTGTAATTTTTTTTTAAGTCAAAGTTAATGTGGCCGCTCTGAGCTGACATCCCCTATTTATCTGTTTTTTTTAACTTAAACCTAATTATTAACCGAATTATATTGTTCGCTCGTGGCGGCACTTGACAGACTGATCGTATTCGATCACGTTCGCAACGTTCGTTCCGGCCAGATGTCGGATGGCCGAGCGTCAAGTGGCATTACAACTGGGGGTCAATTCTGTTAAATTTTTGTCAAAATCGTCTCTCAATGGTGTTTCAATAGTATTGTTTATTTACACTGTTTGAACAAGAACTGTGTAAAACAGGACTACCATTGAAACACCATTGGAATACGATTATAACTAAGCATTAGCAGAATTGGGCCCCCGACGTTTGCGTGCTTCGGAGGGCACGTTATACCGTCGGTCCTGGCTGCTTCTATTTGATAACAGTCGTTAAGGCGATACTCGATATACTCGACATAGCAATGAGAAAACGACGCGCACGGGAGCGAGACCGATTTTGCAGATTAGGCAAAAAAACACAAAATCACTTCGTATTAAAAAACTACAGCGATTTTACTAAAATGCTTCTATACGATCCTAAAGATTATCGGTTTCCACTTATTAAACCAATTTCCAATAGTGTAAGTAACCCCATTTAAGAATAATCTTGAAATTTCGTATTTTTAGAGGTCTTTTCTAAAAGAAAAAGTGTCGAGGCAAAATTATAAAATCATGTTTTTGAAACTATACGAATCTAGATAAAGGTATGAAGAAATATATATGTTATTACCAGATTTGTAACAACTGTAACCGTGCTATAGTTTTATATCAAAAAGTCCATACTTTTTCCGAGTAGCGCCTTAAGCCAAGTGAGATGCTTATAGGCGGATTGATAAACTCTGACAACAGAGGTGTCCACTAATCCTCATACGATAAGAAGAAGAAGAAGAACCTTATTATTGTTTATCTTTATTTTCAGACCAGAAGTCAGAAAGCTATTCATTCTTGGATGTGGACTATGAGCACTACGCGGCGCTGTTTGCTTGCTACGACAACGACGATAACAGCAGTTCTTGTAAGTTTAATTAAGATTTTGTCCTTGCTGATAAAGCTAAATACATTAAAAAAACCGACTTCAAAAAGCAAAACAAAGCTTTTAAGAGTCTGTGCTAGCTAAGGCATCGATGGTCTCGTAACTTACCTACACAAACTTGGTCCCTAAAAACCTCATTTAATTCTATTTATTTGCAAATACAGGTGGTACAGAGGTATTTCATGAAACAATAATTATATGCAGCTTAGTGCATTGGGCCGCATTCCCAAGAATGCGGGTTCTAATCCCGTCAGGGCGACATGAGACTAGTTGCTTTTTTCTAGTATATTTTTTTGTTTAATATTTGTCACACAAAAATAGCATTGTAAAAAAAGATGCAAAATTAAAAATGTATAATATATGCAGTTTATTCAGTATTTTACCATAGGGCATGCAAATTGACAAACTTTAAAACGTACTTAATCATCTCATTAGTCACAATTATTAATTTTCCTTTAAAATTCATTTATCGTATTTATTTCAGCTTACATCAAAATTTATTTAAATTATCAATTTCCCTAATTTCAGGTGGTATTTTATTGTACCCTTTAGGAACCATAGACAGGACACTATTATTCATAATCCTCTTCCCCAAAGAAGTCATTCATTTATTTTTATTTCAAGTACGTATTTTCAAGATTTTTCGGAAAGCTAATAAACCGATTTCAATATTTAAAAAAATCGGCCAAGTGCGAGTCGAACTCGCACATGAAGGGTTCCGTCTCTCACCCAAGGTTGCCTGAAAGAGATTGCTATGTAGTAATAAGGGCGCCTATTGTGTGTTCCTCTTTTTTGTCATTTTCTTTGTACTATGTGTTTGTTTTTGTATCGTGTGCAATAAAGTTTCTATTATTATTATTATATTAAATACACCTACCCAAAATGCCAATATAATTTTTCATCTGCAAAAATAACGTTGTTTTTCATAGTGTTTGTTTGAATGATATAATAAATTTGTGTTTTGGAAAATGTGCTATAGCTCTGAAACTGCCAAATATATTTCTTTCAAACCAATTTTCGTTGAAAGTTTTCAAACGGTTGACTTTGAAAAAAAAAACTGTTTTAGGAACCTCAATGTTCCGTTCCAAAGGGTTCAAAGGGTTCCGTTTTTTGCCATTAGGCTACGGAACCCTAAAAACGGGACACCGTATGTAGTTTGCAACATTTAAATATTGATCCGGTCCAGCCGCCTTCGAGTAATCGGTGGATACACAAAAACAAAATTAAAGACGAACATAGAACCTCCGCCTTATTTGAAGTCGGTTAAAAAGTAACTGAAGCGCGACTAGGTATGAGGTACGTAAGAAAATCAAGGAAGGCGATATCTTATGTTATTTTAAGTGAAAAGACCTGTCATGTGTATACATGTGTATAAAAAAAAACGCTTGTTTTCGTGAGAGACCCGAAATCGGCCCAATCATCTGTCGAATGAGTTGAGAACTAAGACGTTTTTTTAGCTCACACAACCACAACCCAAATACACTCATATACATAATCTGCAGTAGTGTAAGACCTATTGCACATTGGCGCTGTGGCAGCCAGTCGAACTGTGTCGGTGTATCGGAGCCGGCGCAAATGTCTATTAGATAACTGGCTGCTCAAATAGTTTTCTGCGCAGACAGGCTGCCGCAGCCAAGCAGCCTAGTTCGCGATGAGTCTTAATTTTTAGGGTTCCGTACCTCAAAAGGAAAAAACGGAACCCTTATAGGATCACTTCGTTGTCCGTCCGTCCGTCCGTCCGTCTGTCAAGACCGTTTTTCGTATAGAGCGTTTCTCGTTTAACGCGTAGAGGTATCAAACTGAAATTTGTATCTAATACTCAGGTCTACTGTGCCTTGGAGCTGTAAAAAAATCAAACTTCCAAGCCAAAGCAATCAAAAGATACAGCCGTTTATGCCGCAAATTTTCGAAACTCGCACGGGAATCCTAACCTACAGGGTACTTCCCGTAAACGTATCGTCGTATAGTATAGATAAAGGAAAAATTACGAAAACCGTAAATTTTTAGTTACATAATATAATTTTTTTTTTTAATATTTTAAACGGAACCTTTGGTGCGCGAGTCCGACTCGCACTTGGCCGTTTTTTTTGTACTATGTTCCTATTTCAGCATAATGGTAACAATTTTGTATGAAAAGCTTGGTCTCAGTGTGTTGGTATAAGTGCTACTGGTAGGAGTAGGGGTAGGGGTAGCACGAAAAACTTTCGAAATAGTATCGAGAAATCTTTACGTGAAAATGTAGATCCGTTTAGTAGAAACGTGTGCTTAATACGATTGCTGAATACGAATGTAGGTCGAAACTTTCGATACTTGAAAGTTTTTCGTGCTATGCTTACTGAAATGGGCTATCACTACCAGTGTGGCTTGCATAAAACAACTTTCCCATACAGTTGTTGACGTGACTTTCTCGCATGTACCTCGCTAAAAAAAAAATGGTACAGACAAGAATTTGAATCTAACAACATTCTAGCAATTCACATTCTCGTTAGAAAGACAAATGCAATCGATAAAAAGTGGCCAGTGGTTTGATTAATTGATCTCAAGCAGTTTTTTCATTAGCTGCGTTCATTTGTTTTTTGTGCCGGTAGCAAAATCGATTTGTTGGTTCACTGGAGGTCGGAGCCGGTGGTACGGAAAGATTTTGGATAGACACTTATTTTGTTCCGTTAGAATGCACGCAGATATTTTAAAGCAGCTATTTGCCCGATGTATAAATGGAAAATAATTAAATGAGAACAGAATGCCCTCAAATCTGCTACTGTACCAAACAAATGGTCTTTTACACTTAAAACTGAAAAATCTTGGTATTGTTAACTATTAATGTTTATGTATATTCAAAGAAAAAGTATCTATTTAATGTTAATTAAATACTAGGGGAAAAAATAGTCTAATATCTTCAGACGGTACTTGAACCCATACGTAACCCTTTTGGCTGTCAATGAGCAAACAAAAGGATTCATATAATTATGGCAACAAATGTATAATATTACATATTTAATTCTTTATTGCACATTTAAAAATACATATACAAAAGGCGGACTTAATGCCCTCAGGCATTCTGCACTCTTCTCATGTATGAGGAAAGGGTATTACTTATTAACATAATTTGTGACATATTCACTAAAATCACGTATGCGTAAACTTAAAAACACGAAATGGTATGGGGGTGGATACGTCAGCTTCTGTAGAAAATGATCAAATTCCTTTAGTTTCGTTTACGTTCGGTAGTGGCGCTCAATTACCTATACAAAAAACTTTTATAAAAAAATTAAAAAAAAAAAACGACAACATTAAACTAAAAAGCAAAGCCTTCTGGAGTCGGTGCCAGCCAAGGCAAAAAAATAAAAAAGATCGGATTTGAAGTCGGATAAAAATAGCTCAACCCCATAACAATACAAATACTGTATCGCAAGTACGTCGTGCTAGCCCCAGAGGCTAATTCGGCTACTGATATTCAAGGCAGACCACTCCGGACTATTTTTGTTGCGTCTCTTATTCATATTGTTTTTCCCCAAAACTTTTTTTTTGAGATAAATATTAAACAAGAAAATGTACTAGAAAAAAGCAACTAGTCTCATGTCGCCCTGACGGGATTCGAACCCGCATTCTTGGGTATCGGGTTGGTGTCCAGTGCATTGGCACTAACAAATTATGCTAATTATATATAATTATATATTAGGCTATTTGACAATGCGAAAAATAAAGTGTCAATGACTGTTATCAGTATAAATTAAGAGTTTAAAAATGGTTTTTTATTAACTTAAGTTGAAAATAATGATAAATTTATTTAAAAACCCGAAAATAAAAATGCATTATTTTAAACGTTTGTCACGTGACACAAAACGCATGTGGATAATAATGCAGAATACAGGCAAGTGACGTCACCGACCCCATTGCAGCGCCATATTGTCAAAGTAGCGTTTTGGCACGCTATTTAAATATAGAATTTTCTTATTTGATATTTTTCAGCAAATATGTACCAGAATTAAAAAAAAAACAACTTTAACTGGGTTCCTTAAACTCTACTACATAATATAAAATGGATTTTCAAAACCTGTCAAATAGCCTTTTATGCTAATTAGCTATAATTGGTTAGTGCTAGTTGCTTTTTTCTAGCATGTTTTCTTGTTTAATTATCACATAAAAAAGTATTGTAAAATGCAAAATTATACCTAAAGTTATATATTTTTTTATTATTTTGCCTACGAAACTGAGTACAATCCACATTAGACTAGGAAAATAATAACTTATGAAAAACTAACTTACTAGGATTTACCCTTTTCAAAGTAAGCACAAAATGAAGGCTTCCTAAGTATACTTTTAAAAACTCAACTTTAGTTTTAATTTTAAATTTAACTTAAACATTACTATTATTATCAAAAAACTGATATGAAACAGACATATTATAATCTAAAAAAATACTCTTAATTCCAGATGAGATATGGAAGCTGACTCGGACCCCTCACCTGAAGGAAAGTGACGCTGCGAAACTGGACCAGGCCATTGCCAACTACAGCCTGCAGGCCACCAAGTTCACATTCTTCAACAATACAGAAGATACATGCAGTATTAGTGGCGGATTCCATATAGATCCATCTCTGGTGCTCACGTCTGCTGCTGCTTTATCGATGTTTAGGTTTTTCTATTGATAGTGGGGGGTTGACTGTGATTAATGGTTCCAATGATCTCATTGGAGGTTTAGATGCATCGTTAACATCTGTTAGTGTACGTTTTGCTTTGACGCATTTGTGAAAAAATGGCATTTATTGTACGGAACATAGAGTCATTGGACATAATCTTATGTTCTAATGTTGAGCATATAACGAGTTGTGTGAAATAAAACATTTTTTTACGGATATCAAACGCGCTATATTTCACGAACTAAGTTGTAATTGGTTGTAACGGGATGACAGTTATCCTGTGACCACGACAGCTGAAAAGGTGCCGAAACGTCGAAAAAATCAAAAAACCCCTTAAAAAACTAAAAATACGGACAATTACAACTTAGTTCGTGAAATATAGCGCGTTTGATATCCGTAAAAGTTGTTATATTTCAATGAACAGTGCGCGCAAACATAAGATGTACGTAAAGTAGTTGTCTGTTAAAATGTACTGTAAGTTTTATCTATTTATTCTGTGATTTTACAAGGTCTAGCTAAATCATTATTGATCATGTGGAACCACACAACCACAGAACATAACACAACTCTATAATATATAATCTGGGAAAAGATAGAGTCTGGTACCACGTAACCAGAATTTAACGGCAAAGTAACGAAAGCAACGGAAAAGGCAGAATAACAGCGCCTCTGTGTCTCATCCTGTCCAAATGGATGGCACGGAGGCAAATTGCTGAATTTACTATAAAAAAAAATTACGTCGTCGATATGGTGTTTGTCGCGCAGTAAACATTTAAGAGCATACTAGAAAAAAATTACACACAGGTCGTGCAATACCAGAAACAGGGCCCAATGTCAGATCTCGGGAAGGTTAATATTTTAAAGGTTCCTTAAAAGAAAAAAAAGGAACCCTTATAGGATCACTTTGCTGCCCGTCTGTCCGTCCGTCCGTCCGTCTGACCTCGTTTATCTCGAGAACGCGTGGACGTATCGAGTTGAAATAAACACCATATATTTGTCAACAGTCTGTTGAAAGGGTAAAAAAATTAAACTTGTAAATAAACATACATAATGTAATTTTACATTAAAAAAAAGATAGGACCGTTAATGTCTTAAGGCAATCAAAATTCATAATTACTTCCCGTTGACCTATAACTATGAAATTTGGCAAGTAATAATTTCTTTTACTACGAATACAGGAAAAAATTATATATTTGTTATTAAATCTAAAAAGTATATATTTGTAATTAAATCATAAAAATATAGTCTTAAGGTGGAACGATTTTCATACAAAAAACAGTCGAGATAATCTTGGTAGATTAACAGAATTAATACTTAAATATATGTGCAACTATTTATTCTCGGGTATTCATTTGCGCTTAATTAATAAACAAACATTGTTTCATTCAGAAATCACCTATAAATGAACACTAAATTATTGCAAAAATTACGACTGTGTATGTGACAAATGTCGTGTACGTATACAAAAATCGCGACGTTGCCATTCCATGCAGCTAAGACGCGCAACGCGCGAAGTTGCCGCTCTTACGTTTGTCTCGATTTAATAATTGTTTAAATTTCTCTTTACTAGATTTTTCAGCTGTGTTGCCGTTGCGTCCCAAAAGAGATGAGTTTCTTCAGTAATAATTTACTTTGGGATTATGATATAAAGTTGTGATTTGTAGGATTTATCTTGACTCCGATTTTAAAAAATGCTAAACACGACTTATATTTTGTTTTTTATGCGTAAATCTTTTTTTCTCTCATCACTGTAAAAAAATAGAAAATAAGATTTTATAAAGGAAAAAAAAACGAAAATTGTATCTGCTTCGTGCAAATAAAATTTACTTGTATTATGTAACGTACTTACTTAATATTTTTTTTTTTTTATTTAGACAAATGTCATGTGGTCCCTTTTCAAATATTAAATTGTCCGCAATCACATCTACGTACTGACAACACCGTTCCGTATTTGTCATTTGTTTGTAGTGTTTTTTCATTGTGACTAGGGAATGGGTCCAGTAAAAATTTCACTGAAATGAAAATTAAATATAAACCAAATTTATGAAATCTTTCAAAACGGGTGGAAATATTTCAGTTTTGAGTGAAATTTATTTTCTGACTAGAAATGATTTATTTTACGTAAATCTTAATGATTTAACGATCTTAATGATTTATTTTATTTTTAATTTTACAATTTTAACGTATTAAATGTTCACTTAGCTATTCAAAACATCATAAGAATGATGATAGCATAGAGATAAACATAGACTAAGCCAAATACAAAACATGAATTTGACGTCACATATCACTTGACTATTGTTGTTTCGACTATGAATCAGGACATTTGCGCGAAAAGCTAATAACGCGAAAGACTCTTACACGAAAAGCCGTTTGCTCGAATAAACATTTGCGCGAATAGTGCACAAATGTAATTAAATTTGCCTCAATTATTGGTCAGTTAGCCTTCAAAAACATTTTCACCGCATGAATGAATGTTAGCGCTATCTCAGCACTTTTTTTTCTAGATTGTACTTAACATTACATAATACATATTTAAGATACACAAGAGGTTAGCACTTTTTATTTTATAACCTCTCAGGCATCGGAAAACGAAACACAATAGATATTTAATTGTTTCCAACCCCGGTGTTCGCTGCGCTGCTTTACGAATTAAGTATTTGTTGAATAATACAATTTCATTTTGAGGTAAGTACTTAATAGTAATTTTTTTTGGGGAATTTTTGCTTACTTACATGTTTTATGTATTAATATTTTATAATATCAGTATCTTTATAAATTAAAACACGAAATTAGTTATATGCACATAAGTGCCTTTAAAGACTCAATGCTCAGAAACACGTGAAGTATCAAATTGATATTAATATAGATTAAAGTCTATGGTTCCCCTGAACTGTAAAAATCAAGCTTCTAAGTTTTTACATCACCATAATAAATTATCGCAGTAAATTAAAGCTTTAAAGGTAGAATTTAACAAGATTTATGAATTTCACCACATAAGTAAACAAAAAGAGTAAGTATAAAAATGGCGTCTCGAGCTTGATTCCAAAACTATTATAATATAAAATGGAGATTGTAACTAACAAACAAGTAGACAAAATATGATCATTTGCGCAAATTTATATACGCGCCAATATACCGAAAGGAGCTAAATGTATTGATTTTAAATAAAACTAATATAATAGTATTGTAGTATTGTACTAGCGGATCCTCGCGGTTTTACACGCGTGGTACCTGTTCCCGTGGGAATATCGGGATAAAATATAGCCTATGTTAATCAGGGATAGTGTAGCATCCTAAAAGAATTTTTGAAATCAGTCCAGTAGTTTTTGAGTTTATTCATTACATACATACATACACATCTTTCCTCTTTATCACTACATAGTATAAAGCAAAGTCGCTTCCCGCTGTCTGTCCCTATGTATGCTTAGATCTTTAAAACTACGCAACGGATTTTGATGCGGTTTTTTTTAATAGATAGAGTGATTCAAGAGGAAGGTAAAATAACCTTCAATATATAGTAGAGAAATACTGTAATTTTTAAGGTTTCTAATGTGATGTCGTAAATGATTACATTTTTTCCGCTTACATTGCAAACGCAGGCTGAACCCTACGAGATTTATCAATATAAGGTAATAAGTATTTGTACACCTTTAAAATGTCTACAGAAAACTCCGCGGTGGTTTATGTTTAACCCACAATAGCATAAGTCGTGTAGTCCACGCGGGCGAAGCCGCGGGCGGGAAGCTAGTAATATTATATAGTATAGAAGTATAGAAAACGGTAACATGATGATCCAACAACCACCACCACTTTTTTTTTTTATTGAGGAAACACTGCAATTTTAATCAAAATCTGTTCAGCAGTGGTTTAAAAAAAAGATATTATAATGGGCAAACACACTAAGAAATCTTAAAATTTAGAGTATCAATTACATTCTTGTCACTTGTGCAATTTAAAAAAGTTGCAATTGCATTTGTTGCAATTTATACATCAAAATTAATATTGTGATGTTATTTAAATAAACAATAATATAAAATAAATAATAAAAAAAAATCTACCATCAGAAGTCTCGAACCTTAACTCTTTGATATCTAAGCCGAGTACGTAGACCGCTGGGCTACTTTATCATTTTCAGCTGGGTCGAAATATTCTACTACAAGAAACTCAGAAATAAGGTATGCATGTGTGAGTGATTAGTAAAATTGGGAGACAGAAACACTCTCTCGAGATATTTGGATGATTTATGTACTACAAAAAGATAAATGTTGGTTTCGAAAATTCAATATTTATTTATAGAATGCGCTTATAGTCTTTTGAGTTAAAAAGATACAAAGAACAATTAACAAATAAATAAAAACTACTAAATAGCGAAAGTAGCGCCATCTAACGACCGTTCAGCTTTTTGTAACTTAATCGTTCCACCTTAAGTTTCGGGAACTGAATTTCGCGAAAAACTCGGGAACGCAGTAGTAGAAATTAAAACCATATATCCACGTTAACAATCTGTTGAAGCTCTGAAAAAATCAAACTTCGATATTGACGTTAAAAAAACATTTTATAAAAAAAAATCAAACCGACTCCAAAAGTTTTATTTTTTACTTTTTGAAGTGATTTTTTTTTATAAAATGTTTTTATTTCAGATTTTTTAGTTACATCATGTGCCGTTACTTACACTAAAAATCAGCCCATACACAACAATGTCATCTAGGTAAACGACTACTTGCCAAAAGGTGATTGATATTTTTCAAGATTATGAAAAAACTACTAGCCAGATCTTCGTAAAAATTATATGGGACCAAATTGACAGTGTACCCGATCGAACAAAAAAACAACTATTAAAATCGGACCACCAACACCGGAGTAGTCGGTATACATACATCAGACAAAAAAAAAAATACGCGTTGAATTGAGTACCTCCCTCCTTTTTTGTTGAAGTCGGTAAAAAGGAAAGGCCATTTATGCCGCAAAAACGTATACTTTGCCACTCTCAAGGAAATTAAATTTCATAGGGTACTTTCCGTTGACCTAGAACTATGAAATTTGGCAAGTAATACCCTCTTTTACTACAAGTACAGGATAAAATCTGATAACTAGACATTTGTAATAAAATCATGAAAAGTTTTCTCTTAAATTTCAGATACTGAATTTCGGGAAAACTTCGGAAAAACTGCGAGACTCAATTCCTAAACTATTTATAATATTGTGTACATAGGTAGGTACCTACTAATTTGTGCGGAACCCTCGGTGGGCGAGGCCCACTCGCACTTGTCCGGTTTTTTATGATATCAATGGTATAAAAAAAAATAGTCGAAATAACTGATTATTTTGAAAGGAAAGTTTCAAATGACCTCCGTACAGTCAGAGAACTTCCAGGTTAACCAGTAGATTTTTAGGGATCTGTATGTAAATAGTTAAACATACCTACATAGAAAATCACAACTAATATAACATTAACCTTAGAACTTTCAGAGAAAAGGTTTCCCAAAAAATCTCTACCGGTCAACCGGGACGTTCCCTGGGGGGCAATTCTCGCGCATTCGACATCTCGAATTCGACATTTTTGGAACCATAAATCTATATTTAAAACTCACAGAAAACAATCTTCAACATTATAGGATTGTCAAAGATCATTGAAACTAAAGTATTATGACTAGACATCGGATTATATGCATTTGCATGTTTGCATATGCAAATGCATAAAACTCTCTAATTACGGCGTTAGTGCATATTTTAGCCTTTTTCCCCAATCGTGCATATTTCGTTAAGTAGCGGGAGCGGGAGGCATGTGTGACAATGACGTGTAAGCGCGAGCGCAGTGGCAGTGGCTGACTGACTGACTGACAGTGACAGTGCGGCTCGCGAGTCGCAACTCGCCAACTCCCTCCCTAATTCAATAGCAGAAAAGGTTCGCACAAAGTTGGACGATGTTTTGCGCAAAAACCCAAGTCTTCAAGACCTGAAGAACATTAATGCCTACATCAACGGCACAGGTCGTGCCCTGCCTGAACAGGTTACTCCAGAAATGGCGCCAAATTTTAAATATTGTCCAATGACATCAGTTGATGTGGAGAGGTCGTTCTCGGCGTACAAATTGATACTGGGTGACAAACGTCACAAATTAGCGCTCGAAAATTTGGAAAAATGCTTAATTGTATATTGGCACAAAAACTATACTTAATTTTAAGAGAATTTCGCTGTTTTTGTATAATCTTTGATTAAAATATATAAAAATAATAAAGGTTTTTTGATTTTGTATTGTGCATATTTTAGGCATATTAGTCGTTTTTAGAGCATATTTCGGCCTTTTTTAGTGCATATTTGCATGCATATTTTGGCATTTTGTTAGTGCATATAATCCGATATCTAATTATGACCGTAGTAAAGATTTTACTTACATTTTTAATAAAGAAATTATGGTTTGAAAAATGTCGAATATCGACATATCTCATCGCGAGAATTGCCCCCCTGATCGTACCCACCTACCTGTTTCTCGAAAATGTTTATAAGTACGTAGGGGAATTTGTGATAGAAATTAAAAGAAGACCATTTATATAAGATATGCGTTCTGTGATAGAACTAAGACCGTCCTTAGTGTAGTTTGGAGGAAGACATCACGTGGAGTCACTAAAGATAAGTTGTGAAGGAAAAGTGTCGTCAATTAATGTTCAACAAATTGAGGTTGAACTTAGGAATATAAAGTAAGGGTAATGTTTAATTAAAATTAAAATCTGCGCCGTCTGCTTGTTTATTTATCTAATTCAAGCAATTTATTGAATATAAAGTCGCCCAAGTGGTTTTGAAGTGATTTATCAGCTAAGTAATTTCACAGATTTTTGATTTCGTTTTATTTGGTTTATGTGAGTTAAGGATGGTAATAAATAGTGTTCATTATAATTTAAAGAGTCATGTATGTGTGTATGTGACTATGGAAATGTGTAATTTATTGTTCGTTTAAAATAATATTAATTCAATAACAAAAATAAATCTTTTGGTAAGACCAGAAATTTTATTTATTTTGCTTCACAGCGCCATCTACGTATCTTCTAGGACAACGTTTTGTCGCATATTCTGTCTGCTTAAAGTTCTATGAACAATTCACAGAGTTTCTACTCGATTCCTTAACTTATTCGTAGATGGCGCTGTAATTTTCCGAGATAACCTTTTCTTTTTCTTGTTTTTTATTTTAGTGTAGAAAACACCATTCCCTTTTTATATAATGTCGTTTTTTTTCGGTGGACATTTGAACTAAGCGAAAATCTAACCAATTAAATAGATTTTTAAAGAAACTTATATCTACAAGGAAAACATAAACAACCCAAACCCATCTTCAACATTTTGTATATATATATTTTTTTTCAATATTTTCTAGTTGTGGCTTATTACGAGTTTGGCAAACTCGACGTTACAGTAAACGTTAATGTAAAATGTAGCTCTGTCTCTTTCATATTTAGCGACTGTTTTACCGACATGAGCAGTGTATCCGATAGTCTACGCTCACGAGTTCTGTAAATGTCATGTTAAGCAAACTCGTAATAGGGGTACTGGAGTTGAAAACAAGGGACTATGAAAACATAAAGTAGACTACTTTACATAAGAATTTTTTAATCTCTAGTCCTAGGTGTCTTAACACATAGGTCGAGAGAATTTAAAATATAAAAATTAAATTTTGTTTTTTAAAAGTAGAGTACTAAGACTTATACTTTAGATAAAAACGGTTTCATTTTTGCTACTGGAGACAGTGCCAGCAATGGCAAAAAACTAAAAGTAGGTGTAGAAGAGCAATGCAAAATGCTCCATTGATTCCTTGGTTAGCAGTGTTGGCTGGCACCGACTTCAAAAGATATATTTTTAACTTTTTGAAGGTTGTTTTCTTGGTATAAATAAATCAATTTTGATAAGGAATCCTCTTGAAGAACTCAATGATATTAAATGTAGTCGAGCTATTTAAAAAATAATTAATATTATTATGCCATTATAAAAAAAACTACAAAAGACACATTGTACAAAAAGTATAGCAGTTGCTTCATAGTACCTCTTCCAGTATTTTCAGCACACGCCTACTAAATCAATGAACTAGTTCAGTCTAGGCTATCGTGTGGACAGTTTAAAATTCAAAAGAACGATGTTAACACCTAGAACCGTTTTCACTAGAAGTGGCTATGTATACTCGATCAAAAAGTAGCTGACCGTTTCTTAACCATGCCGAACCAATTTGTAAGATGGTCGGTAGGTTTGGCCCTTGTAGATCAAGTGTTGTTTGATGTTGTGACAAAGTTAAAAATAATGTCTTTACTAAATGTCTGTAGGTTAAGAAAGAAACACAGAAGCAGTGCATGCATTTTCCGTTAACCTTTATGGTTTTGAATAATATATATTCTATTTTTCTCTTTCCTGTTTTCGAGGCGACATCGTTAGGTACCTATTTCAGTACTAAATGCGTAATAATAATGTTCCTTCTAGTTTCTTTCTCGTGTTCTGTGTTACACGTCAAATGTTGTACCCCATCAGATGGCTCAAGGTCACCCATCGTGCAATGGAAACAGCCATGCTCGGTGTGATCCTGCGTTCCCCTACTGACGAACGCAGGATTAGATCCCCTAGATTTAGTTCCCCTACTGATCTCCTCATTTCTGATTCGATCTTTAGGGCAACTAAAATTACCGACATCGCTCAAAAGATTGCTCAACTGAAATGGCAGGGGCAGGACACATAGCAAGAAGAATTATTGGCCGGTTGGGCGAAATGGTATTGGAATGGCGACCGCGCACCGGACGAGACGCTACGTGGGTAGGCCCCCCATAAGGTGGACCGACGATCTGGTGAAGATCGCGGGAAGCTACTGGATGCGAGCAGCGCAGGACCGAGCGCGTGGAGCTCTTTAAGGGAGGCCCAGCCTCAGCAGAGGGTGTCGTGTGGCTGATAATATTGATTGATGATGATGACGATTATGTTTTGTGCTATGATAAATGTCAAAAAATTTACCCTATACGGCATGTTGTCATCTATGGGTCATTTCCATGAAATCAACATCTTTGTTAGTCATACATTTAAATTAAAAACTTGCGCTGTCCACTAGCCGAAAATAATGAACATAGTCAAAGCCGTGGTCGGATTAATATTCAGTACTTAGTGTGTTGTGTTGAAAATTGGAACGGTTTATTGCATGCGGGTGAGCTTTATGCATTTTTTATTCCTTGGGTCGATGATGCAGTAGTATTATTGGTACAGTCTTCTGCACCAGGGTCGTAGGTTCGATCCCTAACCAGTACGTATACAGGGTGTTTTTATTATATGTGCCCAAACTTAAGGGGGAGGTTGTGTTATGTGTTTAGAACAAAATGAAGCGATTTTTTTTTACTCAAATAGTTTTTTGTCATCGTAGCGCTGCGATAAGCTGATAGCCCTGAGCCGAGCTTGGTGCACGTTCAATAGTTACTTTTACTATTATTGATATTATTTTAAGTTTGTTTTCCATTGCTTAGGTAGGTTTAATATCCAAATAAACGACGCTAACACTTGATACAATAGAAAAAAAGAATTTGAAAAAAAAATAACATGTTACACTACCTCCACCTAAACTTTAGGCACAAAGAAAAAAACACGGTGTTTTTATTATAATACCTTTGTTATCAAATTTTTTATATTCTTATAGGTAAGTGTATCGGAATTAAAAGTGTATGTGAAATGTGATGTAGGCAGATATCGAGACTCGGTAGATCCAAAATAATAGTACGTACAGTCACGAGCAATGACATGTATACATTTTACAACCTTATCGCATTGACACACACGGAAACGAGCTACCGAGACTTGCGAACCACCGTCGATATTCTCCAATACTTTTATATTTTTAATACGCTGTAGGCCAGCGTTGTCACATCAATGCTAGGAATATCCTTCCTTGCATTCGAAAGAAACATCTTTTCAGGTGTTTACCGATCGATTAAGATGCAACAGCCAATAATTAGACAAAACCCATGACCTTTGGAAATCCGGTCCCCATCTGAGAATTCACTTGTGGCCGAGTTAATATTTTTCTATTTAAAATTTATCTTATGTATAAAAATAGCATTGAAAAATGCAAAAAATATAAAACCACAAAAAAAAAAAAGGTCACTCTGTCCACAAATGCCATTCAATATTGTAATGTGACAAGGTTGCTTAGTGTTTCGTTGCTTAGTGATTCGAGGAACCCGTGGCGCAGTGGTTTGCGCGCTCGACCTGCGATTGTTGAGGTTAAGCAACTTTCGCAATGGTTGGTCACGGGATGGGTGACCAAAAATTTACTATCTCGAGCTCCTCCGTGCTTCGGAAGGCACGTTAAGCCGTTGGTGCCGGCTGCGTTTGCAGTCGTTAAAACACACCAATCCGCATTGGGCCCGCTTGGTGGGTCATGGCCCGTTCTCCTTATGCATCCATAAGGAAGGCCAGTGCCCCAGCAGTAGGGACATTAAAAATGGCTGATGACGATGAAGATGAACTTACCGAAATGCAAAAAAAAACATGAAAACGTGCATGCAAGTTGTGATATTTTTTTTCCTGTAAATTGCTTTAACCAACCCTAGGTACCTTTGCTATTATTACAAAGCATCTCTCTTCCCATAAGAGACTTTAGGAAACAAAATAGATGCATGGAAGTACAACACTACGTAGGTACATACATCAAAAAAAGTTTGTGATCAGTTAATGTTTTTCATACAAAATACAGAGATTATTAGTAAATCTTGACCGATATTTTTTCATTCATTGTTCAACATATAATGAGCATAGAATGTTCAACATTGCGACGGTCATTTTTATTTTTTGTGAAACGATTGTTTTTACTAATGTGGCGCAGGGGTACTAAATCCGCCTACTGCGCTAGAGGTCCCTGGTTCGATCCCTTGACAAGACAAATATTTGTGTGCATGAACATGTCTATTTGTCTGGGTGTTTAATATGTATACACAAAAACAAAAGTAAAAAGGTATGTTTATCCGTTATCTAAATAGTATCCATAACACAAGTTCTTCAGGAAACTTAACGTGGGCTAGATAATATCGGAGATAGCCAGTTATCTCCGAGGAAAAAAAATCTTTACAGTTCACCAGTTATCTAGCCACGGTTACCTATCTGTAAGGAACAAGGGAAAAAAACAAGATAAATGAAATACACAGTCGAAACGTTCGAACAATCTAGCTTTTGAAAGGTACCAAATTGAAATAACTTTTTATAAAAAATAAAACCGACATCAAAAACCAAAAAGTAAAAAATAAACCTTTTGGAAGCGGTGTCAGACCAAGGCAAGAAATATAGAAGTGCAGTGAATAATTTAAAGAATGCACCATCACTGCCTTGGGTGGCAGTGGTACTGACTCCAACGTCACTACACCACTACACCACTAACTGGTGAAGTCGGTTTTAATTTTTTTATAAAAAGTTTTTATTTCGCATCTTTTTAAGTGACAATAAATCCCGCACTTCGGTTTGACTCAAACTAGTAGTGTAGAGAACTACTAGTTTAAGTCAAACGGAAATAAAACGACAGTTTTTTCAAGATTTCTTGAAAGCTACAGGACCGATTTCATAATTTCAAAAAATTTACCAACTTGAGAACAAACCCGATGTTACAACGTTCGAATCATTTCGATCGGTTCAGGTGTTCTCGAGTAATTGGTGAACATACATAAATATATATATACTCGACGAATTGATAACCTCCTTCTTATTTTGATGTCGGTTAAAATATTGGTCAAGATTTACTTTAATAACAGGTATTTTGTATGAAAATCGCAGACTTTTTTGGATGTGTGTACGTACTATGCATACATCTGGAATCAGAAATACTTATATATTAAATGGCTACCCTTGTGTGTATTCAAAAGTATCCGAATTACTAAGTTCCTCTAAGTATTTATGTACTAGCGGATCCTCGCGGTTTTACCCGCGTGGTGCCCGTTCCCGTGGGAATATCGGGATAAAATATAGCCTATGTCACTCGGGAGAAATGTAGCTTTCTAATGGTCTAAGTATTTTCTTAATCGGTCCAGTAGTTCCTGAGATTAGCGCGTTCAAACAAACATACTCTTCAGTTTTATAATATTATTAGTATAGATTACTAACTCGTAAGTACGACTATATTCTGACTGCTACAGCTCACAATCAATACCAGAACTTAGTTTACATCGCCGAACTACAAAGGCACTGCTGTTTTCAGCTATGTGATGCACTTCTTAGCATTTTAAGCACATTCTGGGTCCATTTGATCAAGATTCCTCAAAAATCCGACCCAAGGGAAGGTTTTATGAGCAACACGGCTATGGCCGTTTGGTAGGAAATAGGTGACTCAGTAACTCTTCTTAAAAGAAAAACAAAAAGCCTTTTGGGTATTAAACGACTTTTTTAGATTTATCGTCGTCTCAGCCACATAACTCCCACTGCTGGGTATAGGCCTCCCCAAAGGATCTCCACAATGATCGGTCCTGCGCTGTCCGCACCCAGTGGATTCCCGCGAGATTCACCAGCGTCAGACTATGATAAGATGGTGGTAGCTAGCCTGGCGGACTTACAACAAGTCCTACCACCAACCAAAATTATATTTTTTTAATCTTCTTGGAAGCCTCCAGGTTATAATACTTGTCTCTAACTAAGAGGCGAGATAGAATAGATACTTACCTTTAGAAGTACCACCGCAAAGCCACAAAATCATCAGTTGGACACGGCAAATGGACCACGGATCGGTAGAGAAAAAAAAATGACCTCTGAAATGTTTTTGACTATTAGCCGTTAAACGTTCTTTAGTTCAGGATTTCTAGAGATTTGGAGCCTTACCATAAACTCTTTGCGATTCTTTTTAGTTTGTGACAGTAGGATGCTGCCATACGGCACGTATAGCGGCGTCCCAATTTTACTACCTAAAAATAACCTAAAATGAATACTGTCAGTTGATGGTAGGCCTCCTGATCGCGTTTCTTTAAGAAATCTATGCAACATCCTTGGTAGCGGCGGTTGCAATATTGGTGATGATCGCACTATTTTAAATAAGTACTATTTTGGCAGCAAGTACGCTTCGGATTTGTATGAAAATCTGTACGAACCTCTATTGGACAATAGCAGGAATACAGATTCTCATAAAAAAACGTTTTACATTAACTGTACTTGTTGCAGCTTAGAATGAATCTCGTATCCTTATTTCCCTTCCCATACATTTCCGAACGCATCTTATGCCTGTTGCTTGGACGAATTAACCTAATTCGTCCAAGGCCTGCTGTCAACTGGCAAATGAATGTCACATCACTTAGGCATTCAAACCGAGAGATCGAACGGGCGCGCGCCCCCTGTGTGTTTTATAGTGAAAAATCTTCAAGCAGCTTCCCAGTAAGTCCTTTTTTAGGGTTTCGTAGCCTAATGGCAAAAAACGAAACCCTTATAAATTCTTCATGTCCGATGTATGTCACAGCCACTTTATTTCAAAACTATGAGGATTACACAGTTGAAACTTGGTAGGTACAGTTTTATTCGTACACGTATTCTGAAAACCGCGTTACGGTTTTTACACAAAAATAAGAAAATAAATATATTAAGGTAGGGCTCCCCATACATGGAACTGAAGCTGATAAAATTTTTTTTCATCAAACCTATACGTGCGGGGTATCAATAGATATGTCTTTAAAAATTACATTGAGGTTTTTAAAACTATTTTTTTTCAAAGTCAACCGTTTGAAAGATGTACACTTCCAAAATGTGCCCCCCCTCTAACTTTTGAAATAAGAGAGTAAGTAAAGTAAGTTGTAACCTCCAGCTGTACTTACAATAAACATTAAAAATAAAACCACAGACCTATATTGAGCTAGACGGTAAAAGTGTACTTACCTTGCGTGTCAAAAGTTTGATCCACGGCATAGTTTTCCGACCTAAGTCAGTCCGCTTTAGACCATTGCCATGAAAACACGTGTCACTCAGAAACGAATGGTTAATTTTGCAGTGCTTTCTTGCAAGAACTCGTCAGTAACATTTCCACATCACTAAATCTCGCTTGTGAAGTCATCGTAGGTACGAAAAATTCGACATGCTAGGTTCTCATACAGTTTGAAGCGCTCTTTTCCTCTATCGATATAGGTCTGTGAAAAAACCTCATGGTAGAGGGGTTTATGTGAATATCAAAGCTGACCTTCTGCAGTCGTTAGTTTCACTCGATCACCCCCAGGGCAACCCCATAATTCGGCATAGGTATTGCCCCGTTCGATTACGATGAAACATGGTCCAGAATCACTCCTCTGGGAGAGGTGTGCCATTCCGCACAACGCTCCCAAAATTAAATTGCGAGCGATATTGTGACGGAGTATTGGGTACATACTTAGTAATATTGTCCTTCAATTTAGAATGAGTCTGTATTGATCGTCTCTTTCATGGCGTGTAGATTCAGGCTTTAATATTTGTGAGGACAAAACGGTTGGTGAAAATCATACAAGTATGTTTTAGTCATCATGATACTTTGATCTGATTCCGAGATTAACTATCACAGCCTAATTATTACCCGCTTTTGCATCACTTTGACTATATAGGTATATAAATAATAATCAATCTTTGTATATTTGTCGTTTATGCGTCCCGAAAACATTGATGATTGTGATGAAACTTTTGCAGGGTGTTCTGGTAAAATTAAGTAACGCATTATAATCGAATAAAACATGTAATTAATTTGGCTGGTTGCATTAAAACATTTTTATACTTAGTTCACTCACCTCACCTTAATCTCACCTTACCAAGGTTAGGTGGACCTCTGCAGAAGTTGCAAGTTTCCTTAATATTCATAAAAGGGCTGGCAATCTCTTTCAAAAGTATTTCAATTACAACAGTAACCAGGAAATCGATGAAAGTAGATTGTGAGCTTTCTAAAATGTTCTTCACCCCTTCAGCGAAGACTATAAAATATTCATTACGACTTAAAATCATGGGACCGGTCCTACCTTCGAGTTTTATATCATTAAGTAACTAACTTCGTAAATTATTGACGGATCATAACTAATTTTCCGTTAGAGTACCGCCATTAACTGCGCAGTTTGAAAGCCTTAAAACCTGTTTTAACGACAGTATTAAGTTTAAACTTCGGGTAGTATCACCTGCTTCATTATTTTAAGTCGTAAGACGGCTTCTTTCAGGTGTGTAGGAATACCCCCTTTTCCTCCCCAAATAAGGTGTTGATCCATAATCACAATGTTTATTTGCAGTCGCCAAGAGTTAAATTACTGTTGCTGCTGTCTTGTTGTGTGAAGTGAATAAGGGCCCTGATGTTAAGTATTGTTAAGGCTGACGATGAAACGAGCTTCACCCGGAATTGTCAATCACTGAGGAACTGGCTATCTTATCTCTAACTGCCGGAACACAACAATGCTGAAAAACATTGTTGTTGTAGCGTCAGACTTAGATAAAATGGCGATAGCTAGCCAGGCGGACTTACAACAAGTCCTACCACCAACCAAACCGAATACAATATGTACCCCGGCTGGGAACCGAATCCGGGGCCCCTGTGTCAGATACCGGTGGATATTCCACTGGATCACAGCGGCGGTTAAACGTTAAATTATGGGCTTGTTTTACCAGTTCCATTGAATTAAGTTACTTAATTGACTAATATTTTTAAACTAGATCCGTTCTATTTCCTTTAACCAGAAGTTTAGTCAGTAGACTGCGAAACCGGCACTAAAAATGTCCAAACACTAACGACTGCCGACTGCAATAGGTTTTTAATTTCCTCTACTGAGGCCACAGGCGAATCCGGAAACAAAGCAGCTTCTCTTTGGAAAAGGATTTAATCAATCGAATTTATACCACCAGTGTTCTTTCTGGTTTAAAAACTTTTTTTACTGAAGCCCACTTGTATTTCGTTGTGTATTAGTGATTGTTATAACACCCAAATCTGCAAACAATTTCCTTCCAATTATTACTTTTTAACTTTGCATGCAACAATGCTATTTTTATGTGATAAATATTAATCAAGAAAATATACTAGAAAAGAGCAACCCGTCAGGGCGACATGAGACTAGTTGCTTTTTTCTAGTATATTTTCTTGTTTATTATTTATCATTGCATTGCCTACGGAACTAAATTTCTAAAGAATTTTTTTCGGTCCTTTCGATATTTTTTTCCGCGAATTGTTGTCACTTGGTTTTATAATTTATAATTTCTTTTTTATTTAACGTCACAGTAGGCACAGTAGGTGTATAAAGTAGAGTATACTCCTCGGGGATAAAAGTTAGCCGTGGGCATACTTGAATCCTTCGCTTCTTTTAGGATTCTTACCATAATTTAACGTCTTAATTTTAACTTTAACTACAGAATCCTTCATTTCGCTCAGGATTTAATATGCTGCCCGTGACATAAGACACTGCTTTATCCCTTAGTGCATAATCTACTATTAAATTTCCCAATCATATAATTTTTTAAGTTTTACATTAGCAACAACATAAAATTCCGGGAGAAATCTAGGCAAGAAATAAATATAAGAATATACCGCCCACCCTGACTTTCCCTAAATTATTTTAGGCCATTGTCCTTCCAGTGAACCTTGTAAACAATGGCCATACAATTGTTTTCTTTCGGCCTCGTTTGCCGCCGTTCCGTCACGATGCCGCCATCTTTCTTTTGAAACAAAAGGAAATCCTAACATTAAGCAACGCTAATGGTATTATCTGACTTTGTCGAGCCACTCAATCTGATTATTTTTGCTTATTTAAGATGACTTACGGACGTAATTTCTACCCTCTATTTTGGAAAGAGTAAGCTTTCTTTTTTTGCTGGTTGGAGATTATTTTGTTGTTATTTAATTAATTGCTGTTTGTGGGTAGATATGTTTTTAATTTCATGCGAGACAAAATAAAAAAATAAAAAATTAGTAGAGCACGATTTTCAATACAAATTCAATTTCGTTACTGCTCAAACACGATATTCCGCTAAAATAATGGATCAACAACATAATAAGTAAACTTTATGCTTTTATTTCGGAAATTGCTTTTGCATTAAATACTTGTCTTAATTACTTAGATTTATTTGCATATTGATAATTAAAATAAAATATTTTTAAGCATCAAAAATAATCCATCTGCATAAAGAAAACCAAAACAAAACTAACTGTAAAAAAAACCCAAAAAGTCTCGTAAATAATGCTCGTCTGTAATTATCATTGCAATTTCGATAGTCATTAATGTTCGTTATTTTGTTTCAGTAAGTACTTACTGAATTTTAATAAAAAAAAATCCCTTCATATTTCAGCGTAACAATGTTTCAGAAAAACATGCAGCTAAATACGTGCGGAAACGCAATACGGGCAAAGAAAAAAACTTGTAAGTGGCTGCACAGATTGTTTTTGCCTGTTCGTAGTGAATTGGCTCGCAGAGAGCCCGACGAGTTCTCAACTGCGCCCGACGACGCAGCGAGAATCGAGAAAACATGGCGACACACTACAGCACAAAATGGCTGACGAAATTATTTAAATACGCGGCAAAATTGTTTTGATACGAGTCTTCCACACTGGGTCGGCGGACCGCGCTGACGAAAACCGACAATAAAGGCCTATTTCACTACTTACTGATAAGTTCTGGCTAGCTTACTGTGCAGATAATTTAACATATTCTTCATATTACAACTGTCAAATATGCTATCCAGAACTTTTCAGTAGGTGGTGAAACCGGCCTTAAATATCTAAGACATGCGACCGTGTCCTTTTCAGTCCCCTGTGGGCCGAGCACCGAGGTGTATATCGCTAGAGGAAAGTTCCGCAATCACACAGACTAATTGAGTTCATATACAACAGTGACGTCACAAGTATTTTATCCTAATATTTGACATCTAAAACGGCACTTATTGAGGTATACTCTACATGCTATGTTGGACGTTTTGACGGTCTGTATGTCTCATAGTTTTGAAGGAAGTACTACATCAGCGGACGAAGTGTAGTAGACGTTTAATTTGTTGTTTCGTTAAACGATCAACGACACAGTTACTCTAAATATATTGAACCAAATTCTAGGATCCACTTTAAGAGATTGCATCTAGGTTGTACTAAAAAGTGTGATAGGTTGATAAACATAGCTTAATTTCTCCTTATCTATCCTTAAGGAAAAGCTGCTCTTTTGTTCGTTTTATTGAGAAGGACTCTGTTAAGTAGTGAACTACTGATGGTTGATGATAATGGTGATGACCCATATAGATGGCTTTTGCCTCGGCAGTGAAAGTAGTAATTACAATAGCTAAAGAAGTTAACACGCTTACCTTGTCTTTATTAGAAAAAATATATATTCGCGAAAATATCTATAACCGTCAATAGAAAAGCGATGAATTCTGCTAAAGTGCTCTTTGGTATACAAAAAGATTCAACCAAGGGAGAATAAAATTTACCTGCCTTTTGTTGTGAAAGTAAATCACCCCCTTATCTTAAAGTCTCTAGAGAATAAAAGGGGGCGTAAGTTTGTATGGGTATTTGGAAAAACCTCTATGACGACGAAGTCGCAGACGACAAGTGTTATTTTTTTTACAGTGATAGGTTTTCTCTTGGCCTTATTTTGAATAGTTAGATTAAAAAAGAAAGAGGGCGAAGATAAATAATAATAATAAATAATTGCATACAAACACACCAATTATCTATATACGTTAAGTTTAATGTAGAACTTGTGTTATGGATACTAGACAACGGATTTTTTTATTAAACATACTTATATAGGTATTTTTTTTTTGTAAATACATACATAATATACATATTAAACACCCAGACCAAGAAAAATAGACATGTTAATGCACTCAAATAGTTGTCTTGTCCGGGGATCGAACCCGGGACCTCTGGCGCAGAAGGCAGGGACCTGATTGGCGCAGAGGTCTCGGGTTCGATCCCCGTACTAGACAAATATTTGTGTGCATGAACATGTCTATTTGGCTTGGTCTGGGTGTTTAATATGTAGGTATATTAAGTATTTATTTACAAAAAAAGTATATAAGTACCGTTACCTAGTATCCATAACACAAGTTCTTCATGAAACGTAAGATTGTACGCAAATGTTTATTTATTTATTTATTTAAATCAATAATGTATATTCAAATGAAATATCTGTTAATGTGCTATTATTTGTGATTGAAACGTTTTCTATATATACATATTTCTCTTTTTAAAAAAGCTTCCTAAACTCTACTGGTCAATCGGTTGTACCACTATGCCATCGGGCCCGTCAAATGGATGATTGATCGAGAAAGTACCAATAAAAGCAACACTACATCAGTGGAAGTGCAGACGCAGTTTTAATTGTCGTGCCGTTGCCGACGACAGTGTTGCTAACGATACATTTGGGGAATTGAAACTGTTTATGGCCACGACCGGTAAACTGGTCACGTATCGCGACGGCGGATCTAATAAAACGGGTGTTTTATTGTTTTTGTAAGTTACGAGTGTATTTCGTGACCGCATGCGGTGCTTGGAGTAGTTTGGAGTTTAGGCGAAATGCATCTTGCATGTTCTGTATATAAATAAAAAGGAATCGAAGAAATAAAAGTCGCACATAACTACATACGGCCGACTTAACCCAATTCGATAATTTATGATTTTGTCATTTTTGCATGTTTCAATGCTATTTTTATACTTATGGTAAATTTTGCTCTAACCGCTGAGCTACCGAGTCTCGGTAGCTCAGCGGTTAGAGCATTGGACCGGATTTCCAAAGGTCGCGGGTTCGATTCCCGTCTGAGATTTCACTTGTGGCCGAGTTAATTTTTTCCAATATTTTTCTATTTAAAATTTACCAATTCGATAACTATTTTTTTTTGTCGTGTTCCTTATTGTCACGACAAGGTTTGTATAAAAGAACAGAAAAACCTTTTAAGTTCCAAGCGGAACAAGTCGCGGGCGGAAAGCTAGTTTTTTTAATTATAACTTTTTGATTTTTGCATTTAACAATTAAATTTTTATGTGATAAATATATAACAAGATAATATACTAGAAAAAGTAACTTGTCTTATGCGACGACGAGATCCCGTCAGGGCGACATGAGACAAGTTGTTTTTTTCTAGTATATCTATTTTTATATACAACGTTATTTTATTTTTACCCAAAACCTCAAAACCATTTGTAGAACTCATCTTAACAAACAACTTTACTGCAGAGTGATTTGAATAGACTCTCGGAATGGTGCACGAGAAATTGAATGACCCTAAACATCGAGAAATGCAGCCATATAAGATTTTCCAGGAAAAAAACAATGTCACATTTCCCATATACGATAAATAACACCAAACTCAAAGAGGTTAAATTATATATAATAGTATATTGCAAAAAATAGCATTGGACCGGATTTCTAAAGGTCATGGGTTCGATTCCCATCTGAGAATTCACTTGTGGCCGAGTTAATTTTTTCCAATATTTTTCTATTTAAAATTTATCATAAGTACAAATATAGCATTGAAAAATGCAAATATTCAAAAATTATAAAATAGTATATTGCGGTTTAAATTAGCCAAAAAAAGTTTTAAGTTCTTAGGTTTTATCTTGAGGAACTCGAAAGATTAAAAAAAACCCGTTACTGTTGTCATACTTTACAATAGTCTTGTCAGATCAGTGCTCGAGTACGGTAGTGTAGTGTGGTCTCCGCAGTATGAAGTTTACGTAAAACGCCTCGAAAGCGTACAAAAAAGGTTTCTTTGGCATCTTCCTCCGAAATCCGAAATCCGAAAACTTCCTCGCTAAATCGTTGAGATCTTATGAGAGTTGACTTGAATATTTTAAGATCCAAAGCCTCAAACATCTTTTCGATAGCATGTTTCTGTACAAACTAATGAATGGAGGGCTGGATTGTTCTAACATGACATGAGACTAGTTGCTTTTTTCTAGTATATTTTCTTGTTTAATATTTATCAGCAATACAACAGCTTATCTCGGTCAAATAATTCTGAAAACTTGGACATATTCCACCTCAATCTGAGAAAATGTAAAGAAATTGTTAAATCTATTAATAGTATCGTAAACCCCAATTAAATTAAATTAATCATCTTATAACAACCAGATTTTAACCTTCCGCAACGTGTATTCGATTTTTACATTGTCTTTATTTATTTTTTTATAGTTCGTAATTGCATGCCGTGACTGTCTATAATTAGATACTGTATTTAGACTCAGATTCTATATTTAATTTATTACATATTGTTAGTACATGTTTTGTTGACTGTCCAATAAACAAATAAATAAACAAACTTTTTGTATGGAAGCAATCCTGAAATTGCGAAAAAAAATAGCGGTTTCATAGAAAATTTTATTTGAACTCTGCTAGTATGAAACAGCTGATTGTTTTTTCGGATTACGGGGTTTGCTTCCAAACAGAAAGTTGTTCGTAATGATGAGTACTACAAATGGTTTTAAGGTTATAATAACGTTGTATAATTTGACACATACCTACTTATGAAGCTACTTAAGAATACAAGTGTCACCACTCCCTTACATGCCTGGGATGTCGTAAAAGTCGACTAAGAGACTCGACGCATTGAAAACCTGTGCGAGAGAAGGAAAACTTGAAACAAACCCTCTACCAACCCGTCTGGCCAGCGTGGTAGCACTAGGCTAATAGCCTCCTATGAACGCCACGATAGGCGTGAGCTAGGAGAGGCTTATGTCCAGCAGTGGACGTCCATAGGCTGATGATGGAACTTATGGAGAAAGGTTGCGTATTCATGACTGTCGTTTGAAGACAAGTTGCCTTTTTCAGGTATTTTTCTAGTGAAAATTATCTTATAAAGACTTGGACGAATTAATAAAGGTCATTGAACATTTTGTTTGGACATTTGACCTAAGGCGGACATAAATGAAAAAGGGGTACTTATGTAGATAAATGTATATACTACTCAGTGGTATCGGACGCATTATTGCAGGCTATGGGCATGGGTGAATTGGGAAAAAAAAATATTATCAATATAACATTTTTTTATGAATTAAGTCAAAACTTCTGGACCTAATTCAAAAATAATTTCACTAGTAGAAAGCTAATCTTCCCGGAGCGTCGGAGTGGCTGAGGAGCGTAGATGAGGTCTAAGATGAAGCGAGTTCGCCCAGAAGAAGCCTGTTTACTTGTACCTTGAAGAGGTTTGGGTTGTAAAACAGACGCCGGCAAGGCATTTTTTTAGCGATTTATTTTATTATTATGTTTTTTAATGTAATGTAATTTTTGTACAACATAGTATTATGTTTTTTTAATGTAGAATTGCCTGCAATAATTTTATTAACAGCCGTTGTTGTAAATAATTTTAAATCAAAATCAAGATCGAAATCTATATCACTTATGAATGAATGAATGAATGAATGAATGAAATAGTTTATTGGGTACCAAAAACAGAGGAACGAAACAAATAGAAAAATAATTAAAAAAAACCGTTAACAAAAAAATCCAAAATTAAAAATACTTAGAGCTAGGTACCGAATAGGCCTCTACTTATACTGACTAGGCGGCTGTTACAAGCATTTGTAAATGTCATAGAAGCTCCGCCATCGGTTCACAAACCCTACGGCGGCGAGAGACCTTGTAACAAGAAGTTGTTCTTAAGTGGAACACAGTAGCAAGTTGACGGTCTGTCACGCGTCACCGGTAGGGCTAGTACGAAAAACTATCGAAATAGTATCAAGGACATAATGTCAAAAAATGTATAGGAAAATGTAGTTCCGTTTACGTCCGGTAGGAACGCTGCTCAATATGTAATTTTTTTTTACTTTACTTCCACGATATTTACTTAAGGTTCATCGTACATTTATAATTCATAAATACATGTGCAACTAACTCGTTTCAGTTATTTGTTTGCGCGAAATTATTAAAAAAATGTACTTTCTTACATGAGCTATATAAATGCGATGAGTCACACATACATACATAGAATTATTGAAATTACAAGATATTAGTTTATTCGTGATTTATGTATGAAAGTACAATTTTTTAATTATTTCCCGCAAACAAATAACTGAAGCGAGTTAGTTGCGCATGTATTTGTTAATTATTTAGGTATGATGAACCAATAATTGTGCAATGTTTGTTTGTATGGAAGTCGTACCACCTTAAAAAGTTTTCGTGTTAGGCCTTCAGTTCTCCAACCTTTTGCGTGAAACACAGAATCAGTACCGTAATACAATTTTGATTTTTTTCACATTAGCATGTTAACTTACCTTACGTTTTTAACCGCCTCTATGGTCTAGTGGTACGTATATAACCACCGGTTACAAGCCCAGTGATCCCGGGATCGATTCCCAACGGGGCTACATATTGTATTCGGTTTCGTTGGTGGTAGGACTTGTTGTAAGTCCGCCTGGCTAGCTACCACCATATTATCTAAGTCTGACCCCATAACAACAATGATTTCAGCATTGTTGTGTACCGGCAGTTACAGATAAGATAGTCAGTTACTTAGTGATTGAGGATTCCGGGAGAGCCTCGTTTCCATCTTCAGACTTATCAATACTTAACATCAGGTATAATGAAGGTTATCCTCCATAACATATAACTGCAATGTTCGTCAAGAGGAATCCACATCTATTTCCCACAATATCAACTGGCCAGTCAAAAATAAGCAAACGCCATGGAAATAAGTTAAGTGCACCTATGACTAAAACAGCGTTAAAAGGAAATAACTTTTACTGTATGGCACCTAAAATTTTTAATAAACTGCCAAAAGGGTTGACTTGAGTGCGGACTTGAGTTTGACTGGGTTTCGTAGGGACTTATTAGCATTATTAACTAGTAAAGCCTATTATACCATAACTGAATTTTTAAATGACAAATTTTAAATTGTTATCCGTTATTATGAATTGATTTACTGTATCTGTGACATAATTAAATACTTTTAACTTTACTTTTATTGACATCTTATTTAAATAATTTAATGGATTGCCATTTGATACGCCTGACTTGATTTATATGTATTAATATGTAACTTCTTAAGTATTTCAATCTAATTTAATACTTGTTGTTACTAAGCATAGGTAATCAACAATCCAAATTTGTACGCCTAATAATGGCCAAGCATAGTGATACTTTTTTTTTTTAACACCATCTGTATGTAATTTACTACCTATGTTTTCAAACAAATGAATTTCTAATTTCTAATAAGAGTCTCCCCGTCGTTCATAAAAAAACCTGTTTTGAGGCTTTCAGTACTAAATGTTTAAAATGTTCTTATTTTTATGTAAATAAATATAATTTATAAATTTAAACAAAACGGGACTACGAGTACTACTATTCAACTATGTACTTACAGCTTGACGATTAGGCTTTGTTGCAATAGCCCACAAATGTCGCGTTTTATTCCCGTTGTTTTAATTTACAATTAAATTGAAACGCGCAATTTTAAACTCTTATAAATAGGATTTTTGTTCTATAAATGTGAGGACTTTATATTCATTAAATAATTTTGTCCCGTCCCATCCTTAATAGCAGGCAGCTTAGTATAGTTATATCCGTTTTAGATGGTAAACAATTAAAAGTAATTCCAAAGTTTGGACCTTGTCACCGACACACCCGTTCCGTTTAACTTATGGGTGGACTGGCACGTTAACTATGTCGTGTACCTAATAGTTAAATACTTTACTTTACTTTCTACTAATTTGTGAATACAATACATTAATAAAACTAAGAAATACTTTAGTATTTCAAGGGTTACAGAAATTTGTTTTTACAAGACACCGCGTGTGGCTTTGCCTGCTTTAAATAAGGGTAGTATGTACGTAGTTTAGTTTTTATTTTACGATCACAATACACTAGAATTTTACTAATAAAATTGCTAATGAAATACATTTGTTTCTCCCTATTTTAACTAAAATCATGCGTGACATTAATTTTGTTTCTATGACAAACTTTCTCCAAGTATGTAAAAAAAAAAATTTGCTTGTCGACTAATTCAACAGGTCATGCTGTTACAATTTTTTTAATTTATAAGATCTTGATGTATTTACCATGTCCTGCAAGAAATAAATGAATTATGAATTATTTTATATCATAAAAATCTTACATTAATATTGTATTAAGGGACAATAACTAAATTTTTCCACAGTTTTAAAAGATTTTGTTTTAGTTTATTCTTTCTTCGTTCCCCGATATTTGAGCAGCTTTGCTATGGCTATTGTTACGAGAATTCTACTAATTAATAAATGCGTAAGTATGTCAGTTTGTATGATTATTTATTTATTTGTTAATCTTTCACGGCAAATCTACTGAACGACTTTGGATAAAATTGGGTACAGAGATAGTAAATAGCCTGGATTAAAACAGAGGATAAGGGATACTTTGTATTTTGATATTCCTATGGGAACAGGAACCACGCGAGTGAAAACTAACAAGTAATTAAATAAAAAAAATTCACTGTCTGCAACTTTGGGTTCGAGATGGCGATAAATATTTCCTGACCTCTATATACTTATAATGTGCATTAAATTATACTCAAAAGGAGGAAATTGGTTGCCAAATAAGTCACAATCTAGATATATTTTTCCCTTAAGAAGAGTTAGGGGAGGCAGCAAATAGTTTTATTTACTTTTCGGTTAGGGCTCTACTATCACGTACTGCGTTGCCCATTGTTGGGTCAATTTACGACATTTGGGTGGCAACCCTCGGTGTTCGTTACAGTCAAAATAGACACAGTATACAAACGCAGCTTAAGATAAGTTTCGAAAGTATAAGACCTTTATACACTTTGAGTCTTTGGCTTTGCATTATGATTGAAAATTGAAACGGGTACCTATTTTTTTTAGACACATTTTATCCACCCCACGTTAAGTTTCATGAAGAACTTGTGTTATGGATACTAGATAACGAATAAACATACTTATATACTTTTTTAAAATACATACATAATATACATATTAAACACCCAGACCAAAACAAGTAGACATGTTCATGCACACAAATATTTGTCTTGTCCGGGGATCGAACCCGGGACCTCTGGCGCAGAAGGCGGACTTTGTACCCCCTGCGTCAAACAGGTCGTTCTTCGCCAAACCTCTTAATTAGAGGAGCTCATATACTTATTGAAAATTTAAACGGGTATTAAACGCGTAGAACGTGATAGGTATTTCACCTATCTAAACTTCCCGACGTTGCGGCCAAGTTACATCAAGTCAAATTTTCAATAAGTATAAGAGCTCCTCTTATATAAGAGGTTGCTGAACAAGATTGAATTACATAATTATAACGTCTTCAAGCCTGGAATATTGCGCGCAATGGGGGCGTAGTGCGTTCGCGAACACTTTAAAATTTATGAAAAATTTGCATTGCTTCTGTGTTGCATTCTATACCTGGCTTAACGCTTTCTTCTTAATCGGTCCCTTTCACCGCTTGGTGGAATTTGCTCGAGGAAGTTGCTGCTTTTACTTGGTCAGACCATCTGGTTGGCGAACGCCCTCGTGCTCTCTTCCCTCTTATTGCACCAACCACGACCAGCTTTTCGAGAATCTCATCTGCTCTTCGTATTATGTGGCCAATGAGAGTACGCGATGTAAGCAAATAGTGGAGAGCCGAGTCTTGATGTTTAGTTGTGAAAGAAAAGATGCATTTGTGCGTTTGGCTGTCCAGGCCCAAGCATTCGCCTCCAGCACCACATCTCGTATGTACATCTAATCTCTGTCTCTCTCTGGCGATAATGGTCCACGTTTCCACTCTGTACATAAATATGGGAAAAATCTGGTCTCTGGTGTTTTAGTCCAAAAACTTAGGCCAAGGGTTTTTCAAGATGACTAGGTGACGCGTCATCGCGTCTTTGGCCATAGCAATACGGGGTTTAATCTGGAACACTTCTGCCATCACTGTTAATTTGTGCTCCCAGATAGATGAAACTGTCCAACGTGTCGATTCCCTGGACACATTCATTGGCACCAATTAACTTGCTAGCGCTATAGTTTGGTTTAGATTGGTTAAACCATTGGTTTGGTTTTTTGTTTGTTCACTGCCACGTCAAGTTTGTTACTAAATATAAATAAGAAAATATACCTACTAGAAAAAAAAAACACTGGTCTCATGTCGCTCAGACGGGACTCGAACCCGCACGCTTAGCTTTACGCTTTATTATGAAATGTTGACCTACAGATGCATCATGGCTATATCCTGTCGCCAATGAAAAGACTTGCTCCGGGTCAATCAGAAACGCAAGCTTTTCCAGAACATAAAACAACAAAAAGTTGTTTATGGAACATGTTCTTAGACATGACAGATTCTGCTAAGCTCTTGCATTACAACTCTTTAAGGTGAGAAAGGTTGCCGAGATGAAAAAAAACGTAGAGGTAAGTCCTGGTTGCGCAACATTAGGGTTTTTTTTTGTTATGGGCATCCAGAACGCCTAGCGACTGGCGCTCTATTTTTGATTCACTCGTCACACGTCGAGCGCTTCGTTTCTACTGATTTTCCTCCGACATACGCATTTCCATATTTTTGAATCGCTCGACTGCAACTAGATCCACTACCCACTCGTTGCAATCGAACGAAACTTAGCTAGCGTCGGCAAAGAGCGACTTAAGCCGCTGTCATCGCTATGTCATACGAGCGATTCAAATATAGAGCTCTAGGAGCTCTATTTTTGATTCACTCGTCTCGAGGTTTCTACTGATTTTCGTGCGACATTTCAGTTTTCGTATTTTCTGTATTTCGGTACTAGCAACCTTGCACATACATAGTTTCGCTTTTCGCCTAAAATAACGGCTCCAAACGCGAGCTTGCGACGGGCAAAGCGTAAAGCGAGCTACGTCTACATCGACTTCATTTGACAGATGGATGTGACATATTGCTCTTAGTCTTCTTCTTCTTGTTTCTTAATTAATGGCGTGCTCGCGTTAAATACGCGAATTTTGCCAATGTCAAGTAAATATATATATTTTGTATTATACAGAAATTGTACGGTAGATTGAGTTAAAAACGGAGCCTCACAACACGTGTTATTATGAAAAGAACTCGGGTGAAACTCCGCTCTTAGTGTTGGGTAAGTTTTCATTTGTGTCAAAAAGAAGCAGCAATGGCGTCTCATACATCTGTCAAATAATGCCGATTTCGATGCCGACGCCACTTGCGCGTAATGGCCCCTGAGCCCCCACCGCTAAAGTGCCGTCGCATCGCTGTCGACTTCATTTTGACACTTACGCCGTAGGGCCACTGTTCCGTTGTAGGAAATTTTAATGAGATAGGTACTGACACAGCACTTTTTTTTTTTTTTTTTTTTAATCTTTATTTAATGAGCTTGATCACTGAGTGAACATGTCGCTCAATTACATTTTCTTAAATCTAAGTAACAAAATAATCTTATGATCTACTTTCACAACAAATTTTAACAATCTTATATATATTTTTTGCATTGTCAGATAAAGGATCTGTTAGGATAATATTACAATAGCCGATCGTATTTAATTTACTTCCAAAGTACAATTTTCTAATGTCCTCGTTTCGGGTACATTCCACCATCACATGATATGTGTCTTCAGGAACGTCACACCTTGCGCAGTTAGGGGACGGAATCTTTCTCATCATGAATGCAAATTTGTTCAGTGGAATGTGGCCGGAACGAAGTCGTAATGCCATAACAACTATGCTTCTGCTAAGCGAACAATCAATCCACGGGGAAGATTGAGGATGTGGTTGGATAGTTTTATACCATATACCCTTTTTCTGTAGACCTTTAATCAAAATATTCTCGCCACAATTCATAACATCGTGCCCTAACAGAGTGCATGTATTCAGAATGGTAAGGATCAACAAAAAAGGGTATGCCATCCGCACAAGCATGTTTAGCTAGTATATCGACATCTTCATTCCCCGATAGTCCTATGTGAGATGGGATCCACTGTAGCACTACCATTTTATTATTCGTCCTGAGATCGCGAATAGTTTTCAAATTATCGTAGGCAATCGGTAGACCTCGACGGTTCGTCGAGGTACATCGAGCCAAATGTTGCAGCGAACTTTTAGTCTGTTAAAATAACAAATTTATCATAGCCCAAGGTACTAATGTATGATAGTGCTTCCGCAATTGCTATAAGTTCGGCGTGCATAATTGAAATACTCGCATCGATTCGAAATTTGATTGAACATGAACTGGTAGTGTCTAAGAATGCTGCTCCTATCCCATCGCTCTGTTTTGAACCGTCGGTATAAATCGGCCAGAAACTTTTATAATTACTATTAAGATATTTAGAATTGATGGTATTTTGTCTTTAACAGTATCCTCTAAACTGATATTACTTAACCAAGTATCAAAAGAGAACATTTCCAGTTGTTTGCTGCTATTAATAGGATTCAATTTCAAGTGGTCATGTGCTAGAACCAGTACTGGAGTTTTCCTCTTCCATAAGTTAGAATGACAATGATTATTGAATGTCTCCAATAAGTTAACAGTAGGATTGTCCGCAAAAGATTTTGATTTCAACCAAAATTTCGCTCCTAAATACCACCTTCGTATTTCTAACGGATAAAGGCACATTTCACTTTCCATGGCGTGGATGGGGGTACTTTTTATAAAACCACCGATAATCCGCATCGCCTGATTTTGGACTTTATCTAATTTACCTAGGTGAGTTTTACAACATGAGTCATACAAAAAACATCCGTAATCTAATCGACTTCTTATAGTTGCCACATATAATCTTCTCAAATGTTTTGGGTGAATCCAGACCCTGCCAAAACTTTAAAAGCATTTAGATATTTCAAAGTGTTATGTAGTAGTTCATTTACATGTTTCGTCCATCTGAGAGACCTGTCCAACCACATACCCAAATATTTAACGTTATCTACTGACTCAATGTTACAATTATCAATCCTTAAATCCAGTGACACCCTTTTAGATCCCTTATGAAAAACACAAATTTTACATTTCTCTGGTGAAAATTCTAAGCCAATTTTGTGTAAAATCTTAGTGAAAATGTCTAATGCCGGTTGTAACATAATTTCAGCTTCCCTAACGTTAGCAACTGAACAGTATAGAACAAAGTCATCAGCGTATTATGAGACATTTACGTTACAAATTTTATGGCATACTTCCCAAGTGGCGATATTAAATAATAAAGGAGATAATGGATCTGCATAACTTTTTATCTCCAACGTGCATTTTGAGAAGTCTTTCCCTTAAGAAATTCCATAGGTAATTGCAAATTTTCGTTCCCACACCAATACTATCTAATTTGTTTAATAGGACGCCAACATCAATATTATTGTATGCACTATTTATATCAAGAAAACAACCAATGGTTATTTTATTATTACAAAAGCCAATCTGTATTGATGAAACTAAGCGATTATGACTGTCTAGACATGATCTCTGTTTTCTAAAACCTACAGTATTTTCGGTTAACAAACCGTTTTTCTCTATATGCCATTCGAGCCTCTTATTTAAAATGTAGTGAAAAATTTTACATATGCAAGACATTAACGATATAGGGCGAAGGGATGATGGTGAACTTTGGTCACGACCCGGTTTTGGAATAGGAACCACAGACACGTCACGCCATTGGGAAGGTACAAATCCAACAGATAGGAATCTATTATATAAATTTAGCAAAATATGCTTACCCACGTCTGGAAGTCTTTTTATCATGGAATAGGATATGTTATCCAAGCCTGGAGATGTATCTTTTGATTTAATGCTTTTCTCAAGTTCATCAAATGTAATTATATCTTCCAATTGATTATTAGACGAGCAAAACGTTGGTGAGCATGGTTTTGCGGAATCTGGGGTAAGACTATGAAGAAGATTGCTAGCCTTATCTATATCTGTACTAATTCCATGAGACCTGCGACCTTTTAGCCATTTCATTTTTCGCCATAGGTCACTGGAGCTCATATCGTGTTCGATAGAACTGCAAAACGTTTGCCAATTTTTGCTCTTGGCATTTCGCAAAAGTTTTTGAGCTTCCCTTATCTTATGTTAGAGTATTTCAAGGTTAAAAGGACAAGGGTTTCGTCTGAACTTGGCCAGAGCCAACTACAATTTCTGCTACAATTTTCGATATTTTTTCATTCCAGTATGGCTTCGGGGTAAATTTATTAGAAGGGTTCAAGTTTATTTTAATGTTAGGTATATGTTTGTCCGCCGCATTAATAACTACACCTATGAACATGTCATAAGCTTCCTGGTTATCAATTGGCAGGGAAGCATTTGCAAATGACATTTCAATTTCTTTGGCGTACGACTCCCAATCAGCTTTTTTAAAATTTCGTTTTAAAATATGTTTTCTATTTGGTTCTATATGTGTACTCATTCTTATAATAAGGTGGTCACTACCCAGGGATTCATTAGTGACAGCCCATGAAAATTTCGTAGCTATGTCTGATGTGACCATAGAAATATCCGGTGATGATTTTTGAAGTATACCGTTTACCAGCTTTATACGAGTTGGGGATCCGTCATTCAAAGTAATTAAATCATTATCAATTAACGAGTCAAAAATTTGTACACCTCTGGAATCAATTTTGTATGACCAATTCGAATGATGTGCATTGAAGTCACCAAGAAATAAAGTTTTTCTGCGGGCTATACTAAATACACCATCCCAGTCTCGCTGAGTAGTTTGTACATTTGATGGACAATATACCGACATAACGTTCTCCACATGTTCACAATTAAATAGCCTAACATTAATAATTTCTATTCCGCTTGTATTAATTTGTACCTGACCAACTAGTGATTGAATAGACTGATGAATTAAAATTGCAACACCACCATACCCATCGTCTCTGTCCCTCCTATAGGTGTTATAAACCGTTTATTCGTAGTATACTCTCAGGTTCCAACCATGTTTCGCTTAACGCTACAATATGATTTTTTTCTTGAAATAATATCTGTTCAAGTTCAATTAGTTTTGGCATAAAGCTTTGTGCATTCCACTGTAATACGTTTAACTTAATTTTTTTGGTTGTGCTAGCCATCAAAAAACGTTTAAAAAATTTTCAAATCTTTGATGTTTTTAACTACATATGATAGAATCCACTCTCCAATTATCTGCAAAATGGTCTTGATTTTAGTTTCCATGTTACATTTATTCATAAATAAAATCTCTTGAAGACGTTGTATCAGATTGCAATTTGTTTTTTTCTCCTTCTCATTGCATTCATTTGTCACATGTCTATCAGAAGCTGTGGATTTAGTCTCCATAGATATGTTCTCCCATTCGCGTTCAGTACGGATAGTAATTCTTGGGTATTTGTTTACATTTTTAGAGTGTCTTTTATTCGGTGACTTATTGCTTTCGGGGTGTTCTTGAGCCGGGATCGGTGTATTTACCACGGCCGCGTACGTTCTTGGATTAGTGTTGAACGAGTATGTATTTTGAGTATCTCTTATTGGGGACGCCCGTGGTGATGCCTGGACATACATATTTATGGCCATTTTATATGTGCAATTAAACTCAGACATAATCTCCCTCACTCTTTTCTCTTTTAAATACATTGGACAAAAAAGTGCCATATGCTGTGATTCGCAATTAGCATGGCTTTCACTGCATTTGGGGCAGGTCAATTTACGAGATGGACAAATCTTTCCAGAGTGCCCAAAGCGCCAACACTTAGAACATTGTGTCACCGGGAATTTAAATTGGTCAACTTTAGTTTTAATCCCGTGGATGTATACAAAAGCAGATAATGTTGATCCCTTAAAACAGACTCGAATGCATTGACTAGGTACCCACTTCCCATCCAAATTCCTATAGTTCAGTCTTTTTATGGCAATAATGTCAGCTATAGGCGAGGATAGGCTCTCTAAAATCTCCTTGTCCTCAAGATCTTCTTCACAGTCTCTCAGCACTCCATAAGACAGTCCCACTTCAAGTGTCTTTAGACACTTCCATCCCTTATTTTTAAATGCAGTATTAAGGCACAATTGGCTTGCATTCTCCTCGCTATCCAGCGTAATTAACACCTTGTAGGGGTTGACGTATTTCACTCTTGATATGTTTTTGATATTTTCAGCTTTAAGCAATCGAGCTAACGCAAATTGTTTGGGCAAAATATCCTTGCAAGTAATACATACTTCTATTTTATTTTCGCTTATTTCTCTTGTCGAATTTATTCCTTCCCTTATTCTTCTTTTACCACTCTTTGTTACATGGGTCCATATCTCTTCTTCATCTACGTCACGCGTTCTCTTCTCTGGTCTTGTATTTTTATCACTACTATCTCTTAAATCCTCCATACTGCCGCTACTCATTCATATCCCGCACTTCACTTCTGCGAATATTCATATAATCTCCGACTGCATCTTGAGTAAAGTTATTATCGTTCATCGAAAAGCGTAAACACCGGCCCGAGCCGCGTTAGGCAGGCCCGCCGCGCGGGGCGGCAAACCGGTTCCGTGTTGATAACGCGTCGCACAATAGCCAGTAGCGAACGACCGAACAGAGCGGGCTACGCTGCGACACTGACACAGCACTTTAACTATGTCACAGGTAGGGTAGAATATTGGGTTCGCCCTTTTTGGAGAGTTTAAGTTCCTCGCGGAATGTGTGGTCCTATTTATTTATTTTACGTCGCAGAAACCAGGGCGTAATTGAATTTCCCATTTCGGCCTCTATTGTGAAGCCCCAATAAAATGAATGGACGATGAATGGAATCCGTATGGTTAAGGAATTATTGGCTGTGACTTTTAAACTATAGTGAAAGAACAGCTATCATTTAAGGAGTGAATGGTTTACAACAGTTTTTGGTATAAAGCAGGTTATGCAGCGTACACGACGGCGGCGAAGCTTGTTGCTGCTTTTTTATGAACAACGGGGAGGCTCTTATCCTTCATCATACCTGATGTTAAGTATTGATAAGGCCGAAGATGGAAGTGAGCCTCTCCCGGAATCCTCAATCACTGAGGAACTGACTATCTTATCTATAACTGCCGGAACACAACAATACGAACACAACAATGCTGAAATATTGTTGTAATCGCGTCAGACTTAGATAACTTGATGGTAGCTAGCCAGGCGGACTAATAACAAGTCCTACCACAAAACAATATAATATTCATTTTCACTCACTGGTTTTGATATCAGAAGCGAGTCGCCATCGCTTGAGTCGCTGCCGCATGCCGTGTAGACCCTGCTTGAAGTTAAATAGATAAACTATTGACTAAAATAAAACTACTAGCCTGCTGCTCTTGGAACTTTGGAGAGTAGGTAGCTGTAAATATTTGTAGTACTTATAAAATTATATTAATGGCTCTTAATTGTTTTTCTAATCTTATAAAATGCTTGAATAACAGGTAAAAAATTTATATTTATAAAACAAGCTTATTCTTTAATAAAAAATTAAAGATTTGTACAGTCAATGGCAAACGGCTTATACAAAATGTCTCTTCTCTCTTAACGGCTTAGGTAATGGGCACGTCTTAGGACGTTATACGGAAAAAGAACATACTTTTTGTTAAAGACCTATAGGACGGTCAGAGATGTTAGAATCCTGTAACAAGATATCGATACCTTTGGTTTCAATTTGGCGTATAAACCAAAACCCGACTTTTCAGGAGAAACGAAAAACGTTTTTTTTTTATAAAAAAAAAAATACCCTTGTTGCACGTGGTCCTCCTGCGTAGTTATACTGGTATTTGGATTTAATACTATTCTATTACATGCCTACCTAACAGTTTTAACATTTTCAAATTGAATTAATAGATTATTATACAAGGGGCTAAAATGAACTATTAAATTAGAGGTATTTTTACTCCCGAGGCAGTAAATAGAAACCAAGGGGTATTAAGAGGTTAACCCACTACCTTTCACTACAATTGCGAGAAAATAAAAGTCCAATACAATATTAACCCCTCAGGCCCCGGATTATGAAAACAAATAGATATTCCATTGTTCTCTGGACACCGATTTCCTGCTAGCAAATGATGGATTAAAACAAACAAAGTCACCAATTCAATTTGTGATTAGAAAATAACTCCAAAGAAAAGATGTCGAGCCTTTTTTGTATTTTTATTCTGTAAACCTTAGTACAGTTAGCATCCCTGTTTTTCAAGAATACATAAATGCGTTACAGATAATTTTTATAATATACTAACATAGGTAACCTTCTTGTCTTGATAGATAAAACATGGGTATCAACAAAGTGGCAAATGAATTATTCTGCGAAACTCATTGTACCGAAGATGTCGCGGCGGAGTTCCATTTTCAGTTAAGTTAAAATCATCATCAGTTTTTCTTAAGACTAGAGTACACGCGCCCCTTTTTTCACATGTTTGCTCGCGCGCTCTACTATAGTAGACCAGTAATATTTGTTATAAAATATTTTAACATGGACATCTATTGAAATTAATGTTAATAGCACTACCCCCTCTCATTCCATGGGTGTCGCAAAAGGCGACTAAGCCTTCAGCCTTCAAGAGATGGGCAGCAGCGTCTTTAAATTTGGCCATACTGCGATCGCCAACCCGCCTGCCAAGCGTGGCGATTATGGTAACCCCCCCCTGAGGGAGGCCTATACCCAGCAGTGGGTGTTATGTAGATGAGTCAACGATATACAGATCGATAGAGAAAAGTGGTATATTTAATTCTATTGGCCAAAGGTCGATCGATATATATTTCTTTATACCTTTATCTAGATTTATAAAGTTTCAGAAACAAGATTTTATGATTTTGCCTCGACACTTTTAATTTTCGAAAAGACCTCTTAAAAATATGAAAATTCAAGACTATTCTCTAATGGGGTTACATAAACTATTGAAAATTGGATTTAATTTGTGGACACCATTAATATTTAGCATCGCGTAGTTTAATTTCTCTTAAAATCGCTATAGTTATTTACTACGAAGTGATTTCATGGTTCTGCCGCCTAATCTGCAAAATTGGTTTCGCTGCTTCACTCGTATAGCGCCGTAGAGTTCAAAGTCAATTAGAGAAATTTGTTATTTTTGCAAAGTCTTACCTGCTGTTGACCGTACAAAGTACTTGATGTGTATTTCGTTGTACTCTTGTGGTGCTTGTGGGTTAAATGAAATGGTTCTGGCAAGGTTTGCAGTGCCATGGAGAAATCGGTCACGCGGTACTCTTATAATAATCTTGTTATTGGAAATATATGACCCGGAAATGTTTCCAACGGGTTTGCATAAATCATTATATCCACTTGGAGAGGACTCGAACGTGTCGGCGGCTTTTGAAATGCAAAATCAAACCAAATCTCATAAACACTCAAAAATTTGTATTTTGTCACCACAGGGTGAGTGAAAAAAATTATATCTCGAGTTCTTTCGCGCTTCTGCAGGTATTTTAAGGGTCGGGTTCACCGAATTAACCGAACGATTAACGCTAAACGCCATTTTGACGTCATCGCATTTCAGTTGTTTCTTTGAAGTTGAAAGGGACACAACGATGTTTTAAGTGCGATTATCTAATCGACAGTTGGTGAACTCAGCTGTAAGCAATTGACCCCGGCGGCTGCATTTCCAGTGGTTGACCAGCTCCTTTCTGCAGTTAGGCTCTAGGTCCTTAAGGAATAATCTATCCTTATGGAAGTCATGTGTACCAGCAGACGAGAAATTTAATGTTGATGAAAGATGTACGAAAATGCGGATACAACCGCAATTTTTTAAGATTTGTAGACCGGTTTACATTTTGTCGCCATTTCTCAGGTTCCAGCTTCTATTCCCGGCCGGCGAAGGCATATGAAGAAAATGCCAAAGTGAAAACTCCAACTTATCGTCAAACATCCAGACATGAAACTAATTAAGTATTGCGACGATGCGCAGTGTGCGTTTTTTATTTATGTCTGTATTTTTTTTTTACATCTGTATCTGTTGTATCATTTCTGTGGATGCCAAATAAACTTTTTTTTATTCTTTCTTTCTTTATTGATAACGACGTATAATGTACCTAATCGTTGTGTTTGATATCTTTAACAAAATACAAGTGTAGTTTGTTTTTCGTGTAAGAAATTATATTCTAAATTCTAAATTGTAGCTTCTTGTATTATTAGGTGTGTGTATCTTATCTCATGTGTGTATGTGGCTAATAAATATTTTTTCTTTCTTTCTTTCTTTCTTTCAAGTGATTTATTAGCCAACGTCTTTGATTAAATTGAGTTTTGGTTTTTATACTGCGTGTTATTCTAAGTATTTCTCGAGTTTAACAGCTTTCCTGTGGTCGTTTAACACGGGTTGACAGAAAATGTCATATGCTTTAGCTTTTTCGACTTTGGTATACAGCATATTCGTTGTTTCATAATATAATATTATGTTGTTGGTCTCATTGTCAAAAGAGAGAAGTGTAGGTCGCTGATAAGCCTAACTAAGTGGCCCGTAACTTAGTACGTTTTGATACAACTTGGGTAATTGTGTAGTTGAGTGGAGACGATGTTCTCAAACAGTGAATTGTTTTCGTGTTTCGGGTTTATATTGGTATTCGATATAGTGTCTGAAGATCCGATAGCGAAGATAATATTTTGACTAGAAACTATGGCTTTTCTTCGAAGAGTTTCTTGTCAGTACAAGGTCTCGTGTAGAAGTAAAAAGGTGGAGTCACCTAACTGTGATATGTGGTGTAGTGGACGATGTGCAGCAATATGTTGTTGGAGTGCAAAAAGTATCGCATCGAAAGGGAGAATGCGGTAAACGCAGTCCAGCTTAATGTGTTAAATGTCGGTGTAGCGCAAAGCATCCTCTCGGAACCGACTTCTGACTCCACCATTATGCTATATAAAATAGCTCATAAGTATTGTCTATAGTTGATAAGTTTCAATTGTATTGGGGTTCGATGGAACTGACATGTTTACACAAAGAAACAAAGTTCCTAAAAAAAATAAAGAGAAAAAAAAAGAAGGTCTCCGTATCGTAGTGGTTTGTGGGTCGATGGCGTAGCTTCCTTCTCAGGTAATAGCCTAGACTGGTTAAATAGTTTTGATTTTGAGTTTATTAAAGCGACCAAATAATCTTGTGTACCTAACTTATTAGGATTAAGAATTTCAAGATACAGCACGGTAATGTTCTTTTGTGACGTATATTTCGAGTTAATATCACGTTTTTTAATGTTTTAATTGATTGATTAAATACTTGAGATTGCCAGAATTTTTCTACAGTCAGTGCTATTTAGTTACACTCAAAACAATAATGACGCTTTACTATAGCAGCATTGGTCACAAAAATTAACCCCTATATTCTAAGTCGTTCCTCCAAAACTTTTTACACTCCACTCAACCTCGTCGTGGGTAAAAATGGTAGTGTGCGCTAGGCCTAACACGGAGTGGCTACGTACTCTTTGGCTCCTCCAGGTCCTTACGGAGTTATGATTTAGAATACCGATTTCGAGGAGTATTTTGAAGAGGTTTCGTTAAGTCGAGGACGAGTAAGTTTTGGAGGAACGACTTAGAATATGGGTGTAAGAATCATGACAACACCGATCATGAATGAAGCCAAAATTTTAATTTCCATTCATTTCCCAATGTATACAAAGTTAATTTGCATAACATTTTCATCACAGCCTCAATTCTGGCATGTCGAAAATAATTAATAACGGTGTTCGTAACATTTCATATTTTGCATTGCAGCATTATTCATATTTTAAAAATCAAAGTCATCACAATTACTGCGCGTTCACACGGAGACATGTCGGATCCGATTTTGTCGGATCCGGATTTAGTTACAATATAATTTATATGATTGATTATAACTGTTTAATTATTGCATTTACATGCTTTTTTATGTGATTATTGTTAAACAAGTAAATATACTTGTTTAACAATTATCACATAATAATAAAAATTTACAAGAAATGTTACGAACACCATTATTAATTATTTTCGACATGCCAGAGTTGAGGCTGTAATGAAATTTTTATACAAATTAACTTTGTATACAGTGGGAAATGAATGAAAATGAAAATTTTGATTTCACTTATGATCAGTGTTGTCATGATTATTAATTTTTGTGACCGATGCTGCAATAGTAAGGCGTCATTATTGTTTTGAGTGCCGTGTGAACAGAGCATCCAATTCTGTCGGATCTTGCAAAATTGGATCTCCGTGTGAACGTAGCGTTAGTCGCCGGCTTTACGTAAAGTTAAACGTCCAATTAATAAAGCGGGTCACAAATCTGTCAATATCAGCAAAATGATGTATTTTTTATAAGCTTTAATGGCCGAGGCACACCATATTAATTTTTAAAGCTTTTAAGTTTACATTAATAACTGCTGATATATACGGCTCATAACGTTTCTCTGCATCGACACCGCAGATACTTTTTGTTGCGCAACGTTTCAAAATGTTACAGAGCAACATCCGCCACCAAAGAGTTAGTATATAAATATTGCCGTGTTATTGTTTATTGTTATCGAATGTTACCATGTTGCAAAATGGTGCTCCACAAAAAGTTACTGGATTGGTAACCATTTTGTTGGTTGGTTCTGTATAGCTTTAATTATTAACTATATGTCTATACATTTTTAATTTTGCATTTTACAATGCTATTTTTGTGTGATAAATATTAAACAAGAAAATATACTAGAAAAAAAAAGCAACTAGTCTCATGTCGCCCTGACGGGATTCGAACCCGCATCCTTGGGAATCCGGCCCAATGCACTAACCAATTATATAGGTCTCTGAAGCATAATTGGTTAGTGCATTGGGCCGGATTCCCGAGGATGCGGGTTCGAATCCCGTCAGGGCGACATGAGACTAGTTGCTTTTTTTTTTCTAGTATATTTTCTTGTTTAATAACTATATGTCTACTAAAAAGATAAAACAACAATTTAATTGCAAATGAGTTATTTTATTTCATTTTCAACTTGTCTTCTCTTTTTTTTTGAGTACCTAGTTAATTTCATGGTTTCGCTAGTGTCGCTTAATGGTCCGAATTATCCCAAAGCATATTAGTCGCTAAAGTTTTCATAGTATTGCGACGCCTTTATCTTTCAATATTTTATTCTACTATCTATGGAGAAAGACAATAGTTATTTGTTATGCAAGGCTGGAAAGTTGATTATTTAGCGGCGAGTTACCTCTATTGAAATCTGAGCAAGCGAAGGATTCTCGGAAAAACTCGCTAAAAACTTTTCTGCCGAGCGCAATACACAATTTTTCACCTCACAACAGCTAGGAACATTTTATGGTTGTTTCCGCGGTCAACTTCCGGTTAAAAATTCTTTAAACATAAAGTTTAATCTAAATATACCTTAGTCTCGTTGTTTTAATGATATAAAAAACTAAAATAATAAAAAAGGGAGTATTATAGTTAATTCAAAGTTATTTAAAGTAGAAATATTATTGTTACTTATTAATAAGAATAAAAACGATTCCGTAAATGTTGACACTGAAATGTGGTACAAGACAAAGACAATTTAAAGATAAAGATTTATGTCACAGTCCGAAATCCAATTATAGGTTGTGAAATCTCACCCAGCCTAATATAAAATTCTTATAACAAATAGTTTAATCTTATTGTTATTGTTTTTATGATTCAATGACCTAAAATAATATAATAAAACCAAAAAGGAGTATTATAATTAATTTAAAGATATTTAAAATAAGAATCAAATATTACAAAAATGACAATAGTGCGATTCGGAACGCATTATGACATATTTTTAGGTATTAAATTAAAAAAGTACTTTGCCGCACTAGGCCGCAAAAAGCGATTTTCTACGCCTAAACTGATTGACCAAACCTCCTTTTCAGAGCGTGTGAGGTGAAAACTGTATTTAATTCCGATAGTATTCCATGAAGCTCTGTAGTGTCGGCTTTGAATAACACTACCCCCTCTCATTCCGTGGGTGTCGTAAAAGGCGACTAAGGCACTCAGCCTTCAGGAGATGGGCAGCAGCGTCTCCTGCAAACTTGGCCATACTGCGATCGCCAACCCGCCTGCCAAGCGTGGTGATTGTGGAAAACTCCACTTTTGAGGGAGGCCTATACCCAGCAGTGGGTGTTATATGGCTGAGACGACGACGAATATTCCATGGATTTTTTATAACAAAAAAGTGATAACTGGACTTAAATGATACGGATTTTACTAGAATCAACATAAGCAACGAGCACGGATTAAAGTTGTCACCTCTACACGTCGAGCAGCGCCATCTATTGGAAAGTTCCGCCATCAAGCTGCCGACATAATCAGATTACTGGCGGCAGATGACGTCGAACGATTCAGATTTGCATACCTAATGGCGCTAAGTGCACTTTTGAATGCGCCATTTTGTTACAGAACCATGGTTCACTGGATGGTTTAACCTTTACATCATCGTCCTATTAGCATTACAATAACATTAACTTTAACAATTTTAAAAGAGAATCAGACAATTCTAGAGTTCTTACGTACTTCACGAGGACGTGTGTCGTCGGTGCCGACTCCATTCGTTCTTATTGTTAATATTGAACCCGTTTATAGGGTTATAGACCAACCTGGAGAGCTTTAGCCAAGTAGTCAGGATATATAAATAGCTGATGATGATTTACCAAAAACTATTATAATATTACCTGTATCAAATTTTGCGCAAAATATGGGTTTCTCTCACATAATGTCTCAATGCTTTTGGGAGTTCTGAGAGTCTAAAAGGACGCAAACGCAATATTAAGTGAATTCCCTAACATTTCATTTAATTGTTTATCTTCGATGGAGTTTAAAACTGTGCCAGTGTAGAAGAATTTGGTTTTAATTTTTTGAAGGCAAGAAAACTTACTTAAAACAAATTCCATGGGAAATAAACAAAAAAATTAATTGTCAATGAATTCACGAGCAATAATGCGCCTGCGTCTTTTTTAACTCCTCAGTTCTGCACTATTGATGTGCGCCACAATAGGTACTAACCTTACCTTCTTCGCCAGAGGTCCCGGGCTCGATCCCCGTACAAGACAAATATTTGTGTGGTGCATGAACATGTTTATTTTTCTTGGTCTGCGTGTTTAATATGTATATTATGTATGTATTTACAAAAAAAAGTATGTAAGTATGTTTATCCGTTATCTAGTATCCATAACACAAGTTCTTCATGATACTTAACGTGGGCTAGATAATTGGTGTGAAAGGAAATATTTATTTTATTTCTTTATTTATGATTATCTCAATACAAATACAGTCTCGGTAGCTCAGTGGTTAGGGCATTGGACCGGATTTCCAAAGGTCGTGGGTTCGAGTCCCATATGAGAATTCACTTGTGACCGAGTTGTTTTTTTCCAAAAAAAATCTATTTAAAATTTATCATAAGTACATACTAGTAGACAGTTTTGTTGTTAAAGTTAACACACAGAGTAAAGTACCTAAGTTACTTTATCTGTGATATGTAAGTAATGTATAACCTACCTACCACATTCAAAATTTACAATAAACAAGACCGTATCTAGTCGTTCGAATGTCCTACTTTTCTTTGGCGAAAATGCCATCCTTGAAGGGTCATTATGCTCGGTACGTGTAGATAATGCCATCAAAGCCTATCCAACAACTGGAAACTGCAGTTAATTTTAATAGGTCGCATTACTCCCTTTATATTACCCGCACGGAATAGTGCTTGTTTTTGCATATGTTATTCTTTATATACAAGAATAAAACTATTGATAAAAAAACCGGCCAATTGCGAGTCGGACTCGCGCACCAAGGGTTCCGTAAAATATTTATTAATATATGATAAAACAAAAAATTTACGGTTTTCCCAATTTTTCTTTTATATGTACTATAAGACGTTACTTAGTACCAAATTTCAGATTTCTAAGTTCACGGGAAGTACCCTGTAGGTTTTGATTCCCGTGCGAGTTTCGAAAATTTGCGGAAATTTGCGGCATAAACGGCTGTATCTTTTGATTGCTTTGGCTTAGAAGTTTGATTTTTTCACAGCTCCAAGGGACAGTAGACCTGAATATTAGGTATAAATTTCAGTTTGATACCTCCACGCGTTCCTGAGAAAAACGGTCTTGACAGACGGATGGACAACGAAGTGATCCTATAAGGGTTCCGTTTTTTCCTTTTGAGGTACGGAACCATAAAAAACAGAAAATATAAATGATAGGGTGCGTGTTCACTAAGGTGGATTAAGAATCAGCCTATCTATCAATGTATTGAAACTTAGCTCCGCTCGGCTAGTCCATCTTTGTGGAAACATCTTAGAGGTTATCTGTAGGTAGTAGGGAATGAAAATCTACGTTTTTGTGTCCACAGTCCACACACAATGAAGCGCGAACTGAATTTATTTTGCCCAAAATTACATGACAACTAGTTACAACGGGTTTATTAAAAAAAACCCTGTTTTCTCAATTTAGTATTTGGTTAATCGAAAAATTTTCCTTTAGCCACCGAATTGAGTCTATATAAACAGCATAATTAGTTTTTACGATTCGCTTCTGAAACCAGAAATTACTGCCCATTTCCATGCCCCTTTCTTTACATAATCGTCTATCAAAACCAAAGCAAGATTTCTATACTTTAATTATTGTAAGTAGATCTAGATTTTTTTAAATTATTTATCGACGTATATCTTAAGTTTAGGCGCGCACTGTTCATTGAAATTTGATTTAAAACAACTTTTCCGGATATTAAGCTCGCTATATTTGACGACCTGTTTGGCGCAGGGGTACTAACCTTCTGCACCAGAGGTCCCGGGTTCTATCCCCGGACAAGACAAGTATTTGTGTGCATGATGATGCATGAACATGTCTATTTGTCTTGGTCCGGGTGTTTAATTATGTATATTGGTTATGTATTTACAAAAAAAAGTATATAAGTATGTTTATCCGTTATTTAGTATCAATAACACAAGTTTTTCATGAAACTTAGCTAGATAATTGGTGTGATTGTATGCAAATATTTATGTATTTATTATTTATATATTTCATCATCATAATTATACATATATTGTCATCCCGTGACCACGGCAGCTGAAAAGTTGCCGAAACGTCGAGGAAAAAATACTTATAGATAGTAACCCAGATCATAGTTCATGAAATATAGCGCATTTAATATCTGGAAAAGTTGTTTTATTTCAATTATTTATTGAGTTTCTATCTGTAACTGCTTACCACTCGGATAGATTTAGAGTATGTTCTTGTCCGATAAAGAAGTCTTTAATAGGTGCTAGAAAAATATAACAAAATCATTCGACTAAAAATATTTCTTTGAACAAAGTTAATCTTTTTTCAAGTGTTCACTGCCAGTAATATAAACTAAAAGGTTTGTTTTGTTTCACGCCCTTTTGTCAACAGAAAAGTATTTACTTATTAAATCCCTATTCCACTCAGTTAGCTGCTATTCCCCGTAATGGACTAATAAAAGCGACGCACGAAGGAAATTTGAATATGTATTAAGAGGTTGTTTGTTTGACTTGGACCCTTGACGCTGTAAATGGTGGAAGGCAGTACCTTCACTTTGTAATTTTCATATGCGGTCCTTTAGTAACCTGCGCCCTTACTCTAGACGGAATTGAGTTCATATTAGGATCAATAGAAAAATCTGTGGCCTTACCATCAACTTTAATGCAATTCATTGTAGGTTGTGAGAGTAGGATGCTGCCATATGACGCGTCTAGCGGTGTCCCGCACTTACTACCTGAAAGTAGCCTAAAATGAATGGCATTACAGTTGATGGCAGGCCCCCTGTTATTTTGATATTTTTAAAACGGTTGCTATGGTTTCCATAGTACCGTTTTGGACGTTGATTCGATTCATTCAACTCGATTCGGTCCAGAGTAAGGGGGCTGTAAGTTTAAAAATGAAGAAAAATTCGGTAATAACTCACTTCCGCTAATAGCTTACATTCCTTGTGTAGACAAGGCTAACCGTAAGCATCTAACGACTGATTTCATTTAAATATAGGGCAGGATTTGATGACAATAAACGCAATTAAGTAGTATTATTTTACATTGATAACTTAGACTGGTCAACTAAGTGCGAAAGCAGAATAAAGTAGGGATCTAATTAGCAGTCTTAAAAAAATTGAGATGATGTTTTCCTAACTTTCATTCAATTGACGTAAGGAGACTGCGTTGCACAAATGAGGTGTCCAAACGGCCATCATAGCTAGTCGCTACTTTAGTTTGAAGTAGCAGTAGGTGGGTTACAAAGCAAGAAGAACCGAAAGCCGTTAGGTCGGAAAGGATCTAGAATGGCGACCACGCACCGGATGACGACGCTCCGCGAGTAGGACCCTACAAGGTGGACCGACCGACGATCTAGTGAAGATCGCGGGAAGGCGCTGGATGCGGGCAACGCTGGACCGATAGTCAAAGAGATCTTTTGGGAAGGCCTATACCTAGCAGTGGGTGTCGTGCGGCTGATATGATCATGATGATGATGACTTAAGTTTGAGGAATTGACCTGGGGTTTTGCTTCTTCCAGCTAATTGTGTGAGTACCATTAGCACTGTTATTGTAAAACGCCTGCTGGGGAGCCACGTTTCTGGCTATAGGGGCAAACATTGGCCAGTATGAACATCTGTAGAACACCTCTTTGGAGGAGTAGTAGAACTACCAGATTTTCATACGAATACTTTTGCGCTTACTGTACAGTAAACAGTAAAAACTCTTGGTTCGTAGGTTCTGCTCTTCAATTTACTGTGTGAGGTACCAGTGCCATTAGCACTGTTATTGTAACGCCTGCTGGGGAGCCGCCGTACTCGGCTATAGGGGCGAAAGTTAATTAGCCAGATCTGCTCCACTCCACTTATTTCAGCCTGTAGGTAATTATTATTTTTCGACCTTTGTAATACATTTGATTTTAGCCCTTAATGGGGCTTAATGCACGTCTGGACTGGATTTGGGATGTAAGAAAATTATTTACGTGAGCGTTTGGGATTTATCAAGAATAGGAGGAGGAGCTCGGATGGCGGTCAGCCGCGATTGTGGCTGTAAAACAACTTTCACAGTGTCGGTCATGGGATGGCTGACCAAATAACTATTGTCTCAAGATTGTTGGTGTTTTGGAAGGCACGTATACCAGTTGGTATCGACTGTATTTTCGGTAATTAAAACCCACCAATCTGCATGGGGTACGTGTAATGGGTGTACGTGGGTAATGACCCGCCATTTTTGTTTTAGATAAGAATGTATTTGAATGTATTACGACCTGTTTGGCGCAGGGGTACTAACCCCGCCTTCTGCGCCAGAGGTCCCGGGTTCGATCCCCGGACAAGACAAATATTTGTGTGCATGATCATGTCTATTTGTCTTGGTCTGGGTGTTTAGTATGTATATTAAGTATGTATTTACAAAAAAAAAGTATATAAGTATGTTTATCCGTTATCTAGTATCCATAACACAAGTTCTTCATGAAACTTAACGTGGGACTAGATAATTGGTGTGATTGTATGCGAATATTTATTTATTATTTATTTATTGTGTCCCAAAAGTGGAAATATGAAATGACTGATGATAAACTAAAATAGTCTCTGAATCCTACATTTCGTTTTAACTGTAACTGTAAGGAGAGTTATGTATTTTTTTTTTTTTTTTTTATTTGGTTACTTTTATTTTTAATTTCTAAATTAGTTATGTTTACAGTTCTTATTGCATGCTGTGTTCACTAGTTAAGAAGCAACATATTCATGTATATTTTGTTCGTCTATGTGTATCTGTAACGACTTATGTTTCAAGTTGTGAATCAAATTAAAAAAAAATAAGAAAAACGCTAACAAGCGAACTCTTACTTTCCTAGTTTTTCAACTGAAAAATAATGTCTGTTAACAATAACTAATGTAATTTATATTACAGTCAAAATAACTTCTCTGAACCTGCAAAAAAGACCAAAACAGAAAGCATTCTATAAAAAGTTAGAAAAGCATGCCGATTATTATTTTTGGAAGCAGCAAAAATAATAATCAGCTATAATAATAATAATTGCTTTTGAAAAGGTGTCGAAGCGTAGAGAAATAAAAAAAAACATAAATTAACACGCCATAGAAGAAAGCACTTTTGAATCCGCAAAACTAGTTTAAGGCAACCTAAGTGCACAACAAAATGCGCGATATTTTAAGATGTGTTCAGTAAGTTCTGAAAAATCTAATTCATCTCACAGTTGAAGGCAAGCAGAGGTGAAAACAAATGAAAAGCTTACCAACTGTTACCTTGAAACTTATCTTTGCTTGGCCCATTACCAGGCCTAATTTAAAAAAATACCCAGCAACCAGCCATAGATTACGTGCATTATCCAAACCCCAGATTGCATGGGTCATAAAAGATAAACGGTGGCGGTAATTCAAGCCCTCCCTAGCCCTCGAAGTACATCCCTTGTGTGAAACAAAAGGCGGTCCCTTAGGTAGAAGGTATGAGATTAGGGATGACGAGCACTTGCGTCTTCGGCGTTATTTTATTTATTAGCAAAAATATATTAATAAAAAAGAAACCCTCCTGCTTCAAAAAACAAGACAACTGAAAAGATGGAAACAAGATCAAATATAGAACTTCAGTTCAATATAATAATAATATGCAGTCGGAATTATAGAATTTTAAGCAGGAGGTATTTTTAGTTATTATTATTTTTTTATTTCTCATTAAATATTTATCGGGCATGATATACCTTTTTGAAATTCTGATGATAAGCCTATTCATTTGATATCTATATTGAAGTATTTAAAAAAAACCTTTGTTCACCTCACAGTCGCTTTGTTTTTATTTTAACATCACTTATGAACACTTGGGCTGTCAAGGCGAATCTAACGATATTTTAATTATAGAAATCTGTTTTGAAAGAAATGAGGTAATAAAGAATATTTCATATAAACATACAAACACACAAGATACGGGCGGATAACATAACCAAAGCAAAGAGAAAAGACTAAACAGATAATAATCTAGGTATTACTTGCAAGCTTACTAGTTGGATGTTGTTTCAACGGGTCTTTTAAGTTTCGTTAGCTAAAATGAATTGGAATTGACCCGGACCGCCGAAGGTTGCGAGTTTTAGGTCCTTCTGAGCAAGTTCGAGAGTGGTTTTTTCAAGTATAAAATATATTTTTCACGCCTCTTGCTCGAAAAGTTGGTCATTATAGCGTACCAGAGAGGGAGCAAAATTGATTTTTAATCCCTAGGGCAATAAAGTAATTTGAAAAAAGAACTAACCGCGACCTCTTCGGTGCAGGTTCATTTGTCGCTATGGTTTTTTTTTGTGGCAATAGGGTTTGCCTATTTTACAAGCCGCTTTGTTGATACCCCTGATTCATCTACCAAGAAAGTTACATATAATTAGTACTTATTATGTAATTAAAAATTCGCTGCATTTAATATGTTTTGTATTCTTTGTTGTAATCATGCCTAAAACATTAAAAAGTGGCAGTAGAAATAATGGCTGCTCGTTCGGGACTTCGCACCTTCTTGAAAAATAGGGGTACCAACAAAGCGGTAGGAGAAAACGCACTTGAGAATGCGTGCGTTGGGGTCCGTTACGGTTAGAGAAAAAAAGACAGGCTCGCCATCTTTTCTTTAGAATTATTTTATAATTACAAATTGAATTGGTGACCGTAATTTGTTTTCAATGTATTCCTGCAATCGTAGTGATAAGTAGAGTGATAAGTACACGGCGCTAAAGTATATTTTAAACAAAGAAGTTGTTTGACAGCAATAATAACGTTAAGTAAACTAAAGCATAAAGGTAATTAATACACGTTCAAATAATTTAACGATTAGTTGAAAACTGTTTTTTTTATTTTAATTTTTTTATGAACGACGGGGAGACTCTTAGCCTTCATCATACCTGATGTTAAGTATTGATAAGGCTGAAGATGGAAGCGAGCCTCTCTCAGAATCCTCAATCACTGAGGAACTGGTTATTTCATATCTAACTGCCGGAACACAACAATGCTGAAAACATTGTTATTATGGCGTCAGACTTAATAAGATGGTGGTAGCTAGCCAGGCGGACTTACAACGAGTACTACCACCAATCAAACCGAATACAATATGCACCCCCGCTGGGAATCGAACCCGGGACCCCTGGGTCTCATTTAAATTGTCACTTTGATTTTGGCGTTACAGATTTAACCGTCTTACCCTATTATTATTATCCTCTGGCTTTGCTTTAATTGTGATAGTTATGAGTATCTTCACTGTAGCACGTTTGCAGCAGCCTTTATTTCTCGAGTACCTATTTTGCTACGGTCATGATTCGTCGGTACACAGCAATATCAAGTTACTGATGGGCGCCTTGTTTTCCTCGCCCCAAACGAATATTATGATATTTGGAGGATCGGAGACTTCAATGGGAGTATCGGAAAACTGTATATGGAATTTCCACTTGGATACGTGGTTATCGGACGTTTTGCCGAAACCGAAATGTGGAACGTCGATAAGTCGAAAACGAATTCACAAATCGTCGATATATTACATATATTAGGTGACGTTTGGTCGAATGTTCTAGAAAATTTAAAATAACGAAGCGACATCTAACAAAAATTCAAAGTACCTATCAGAATTAATATTTAAACTGTAACGAAAGTTTTGTAGGTATGGAAAATATACCGAAACAAATGCCTTAGCAAAGACTTTATTTTTTAAGCTTAAATACGACTTCTATTTTCACCACTATTGTACTCTTCGAAATATATTTTCATCCCACAGTCCATACTTTACAAGTCTTTTAAAAAAGTTTAGACATTTAAAAGTATCAAAGTCACTAACAGCTTCACTGCATTACTTTCGACTTAAGAATAGATGTAAAAGTGATTCTTCTTTAACTTTACTCTTTTTTTTTTATTAGCGACGGGGAAGCTCTTAGCCTTCTAGATGTTAAGTATTGATAAGGCTGAAGATGGAAGCGAGCCTCTCCCGGAATCCCCAATCACTGAGGAACTGGCTATCTAATCTTTAACTGCCGGAACACAACAATGCTGAAAACATTGTTGTTATGGCGTCAGACTTAGATAAGATGGTGGTAGTGGTCCTACCCCCAACCATCAATCTTTTAAGATGACACGCTATCATTAAAACATACGTTCATTTACTCACATTAAAGTTACAATAACTCGCAGAGAATTTCGTAGATCTTACTTCAATCCTCGGAGCGAGCAGTTTTGTTGCATAGCTCTTTGCTAAGAAATCCTCTTCGCTAAAGGGAAAATTCGCAACAAATAAACATTAAAGTATACGTAGAGCGGATTTGCATACAAAATGTCTAGGAACCGTTGGGGTGCTAATTCCTACGGCTTTACACTCAAAAACGTTGAAGAGAATTTAGTTTTGTATTTGTAGGAAGTTTCCAAGTTTGCTTTTGATAGGTGCTTGAGAAGATACGTAGAGCTAAGGATCGCATTAAAAAGTGCTTTAACATCGAATGACATTGCCGTGTTAAAACAGAACAAAGAACTTGTTAGTATTTAGGTATTCCTTGTATCATTGACTTTGCGAAATAAAAGCTAAATGTGTAAAAAGATAATAAACGACTTTTTCATGAACGACGGGAAAACGCGTTGCCTTCATCATACCTCTTCTTTATACTAGAAGAAATGCTTTTACGCAACCCTCCCCCAGGTGCAGGGGCAATTCGTATGTTGGACTCTCGAGTACTACCAACTAAAACTCCTAGTACTTGCTCTCCTGGCCGCCATTGGTCACGGGGGGTATGGTTCGCAATCACCCCTAACATCAGGCGGCTGCCTTCATCATACCTGATGATAACTAATGGTAAGGTTGAAGGCAGACACGCGCTTCTTCCAGAATCCTAAACCACTGAGGAACTGTCTGGCCTATCTATAACTGCCGAAACTCAAATACTGACAATCATTGTTGTTATGGTGTCAGACTTAGATAAGGTGGTGATAGCTAGCCAGGCGGACTTACAACAAGACGTACTGCCAACCAAACCGAAAACCAAATGTAGCCGCACTGGCAATCCAAACCGGAATCTCTGAATCTTATCCCAGTGCCGGCGGTGTTACCACTAGACCACGGAGGCTGCTTTTCAACAATAATACTGGTGAATTCATACATATGTTTACATGCGAATAGTCAACTAGGTTAAGGTATGTAGATTTCCAGGGTGTGATATTCCATAGTATCTGAAACTCCAATAATCCATACCAATTTCTATGCATACAGCAGAACTATATTCGGTACTATGACAGAATTTCATTTCTGCATGGGCGTTGCACGGCGCGTTGCAAGCGAGACATCCATTTGAATGATGCAGCTATAATGCTTAGAAGTAATAGTTGGATTATAAGAACTGCGTGCATAGAAAGCTATGCTTTCTAAGGGTAAACAAATACAAATACAAACTTTTTTATTTGGTACCAATCACAGGACATTTTACAAATTAACATTATATTTTACTCCTAGATATAACAAAGACATGCGGTACAAAAATGTGAAACATTAAAAGATATAAGAGTACAAGGAATCTAGTGTCCCACGTCAGTACCAAATGGGTGTCTAGTTCAGCATTGAGACAGCGATAAAGCTGACGCTGATTTTCAACTGGATCCCTAAAAAGATGTTTTATTGGCACGTGGACGTCAATGCAATACTACGGCGAAGATAATCAATAAATAGTTAAAAAGAGGATCCAAAAACGTAAATGAGTAAACTAATAAATTTAAAAAGAATATAAAATAACAACGGATAAATAAACTACATATACTACAGTATTCAGCAACAGACTGGCATACCCCAGACCGTGAGGCGTGATAAACGTGAGGCCAGAGACTGAAAAGTCTGCTAGCTTATTATCATAAGCACATATAAAATATTTGTGCGCACTTTCATTGAATAAAACAACGATTACGGTTTGAAAACGCGCAATTTAATTTACTTTTACACTTATCATCTGTGATAATATATATTTTAGAGATGCTATTAAGACAAAATAAGAAACGAACTCTTTCTATTAGACATCTATTTTCAATTCATAGATATCATGGATGTACTGTACCTTCAATGTTTATAGCTGTATATAAATAATAGTTTGTGGCAATTTTTTTATAAGTTAAGTATATCAAAATTTCAATACTGTCCTCAAAAACAGTTGGACTGAAATAACAATTTGCAGAATAAGTTTCAAAATGTCGTTTAAATAAAAAATAACTGAAACAAAATAATTTTTAGAACTGTATTTTCCTATTGTTTTCCATTCCCATAAATAAATCGTACAACTTTTCGTAGAACTGTACTTAAAATATTTAAAAAAAAGTACAACGTTGACTTGAATTAATTCAATCAGTGACGTTAAGAGATAATCGCTTGTAGTGGAACACAAGCTAACATAGCTTCGCCTTCAACTTTATGACATAAACAAGTAACATCTGCTTTGTCTTATTGAGTTTCGAACTCAATATTGGCTCTCAATACAGAATCTACAACTATAGCTGTACCTAACTCACTTCTACGAGCTGTGCTAGAGAAAATTAAGTACTACACAAGTTTTCTAGAAACAGTTTTCCCTCGTCCCAGTGATGGGACAAAATTTTCACAACACGCGAAAACAGCGATCCTACTTGGGTTTTGAAAAACTACAGTTTTTTTACTACGTCTAAAACACTGACCGAGTTTTAAAGAATTTTGGCGTAGAAATAAATTTGTCCTTGGAAATGGACTACTTTTTTTGCGAGAACTTGAAGTGATCTGTAAATAGCACAATATAACCGGGACCGCTACAGAGGCTCTCCTTCTATTGATTTGAAATTGAATTGAAATAAATTAACTCTAGAAGATGCCCGCGACTTCTTCCGCGTGGAATTATGTTATCGCGCGGACGAGGGTTATCGCGTGCAGGTCGCATTAGCTATCATATTATAAACTATCCTTTGTAAATTTCCAGGGTTCAAGTTATTTCCATACAGAAGAAACGTGGTAAAATAGATCTTTTATCTATATTAATATTATAAAGAGGAAAGATTGGATTGTTTGTTTGCATTGAATAGGCTCCGAAACTACTGAACGGATTTGGATGAAATTTGTTACAAGGTAGTAGATAGCGTGGACATGAACATAGGATACATTTTATCTAGATATTCCCACGGGAACGGGAACCACGCGAGTGAAACCGCGAGTGGCCGATAGTGCATATTAAAAATCGGCCCAGTCACCGGAACAAAAACATTAAAATTAGTCAACCGGTGAGTGAGCCCGCATTTGAGGCAGGCTGCATAACCAGTCAGCCTACCCACCAATCATAGACATAATACTAATGAAAATAATAAGATCTAGATACTTTAGTAAGTATCTAGTGTAATGAAAATAAAGATAAAAAAAACTTCACTTCATCTGTACACGTATAATTTATTTAATTAAAAACAGCCGAATAAGATACACTAATACATTTAAAGAAAGTAAAATTAATTACGCAAACGTTGGAAATAATAAAAAAAATATTTAAGGTGAAAAAAATTATTTGAATTATTCAAAAAAAATATTCAACTTAAAAAAAGGAAAATTGCATAATTATAAAAAACGGTGTGGTCGGGTGGTGTTGATGGGAATGGGTAAGATGGGATGAGAGCCGACGGTTTGTAAAAATGCAACTAAAACTTGGTAGCCCGACTGTAAGGTTTTTGGAATTTGGAAAAATTTCACTGGTGATTCAATCGATCACCAGTGAAATCGGAATTAAATGGGAGGAAGACACTTCTTAATAAAGGGCAAAACATTATCTAATAAAAATAATCACCAATAATATCGGAACTTAAAAACTAAAACGAGATATAAAAAAAACGGGACAATGGCCGGGGCACCGACGCCGACGGCCCGTCCGGAACCGCTATACGCACAAATGGACGTGCAGGAGCACCGGCGAGACGACCGTCCGCCCCCAGCCCTCCGTAAGCCGGACCGAAAGGTTTCCAGGCGGAGTCCACCACGTGAACGACGGGAGACAGCGGGCAACGAGGTCCACGATTAGCCCGTACGGTTTAGCTAAAAAACAAACACCTTATCAATACTACATCCACACGAAAGTAACTAGCAATCTCAAAACCCACCCCTAATGCATCGGAAATGCCCTCGACTTACCCAGTAAACCTGGCTTCCAAATTAAATTAAACGGTTATAGCGGCTGGATTTCACAGTCACCTTTAAAAACAGGACAGCAATGGCTTATTTGCCAATTCTTTCACAAAGAACACCACAACTTCGACAGAAATAACACGCCACGACGAATTCAAGAAAATATCTGACGAAAAATTCAAAACATCGCCTTGACAACGCAAACAGAAAAAAACTCATTTGAAAATTCAAAAGTGACACAAGAAAAACTGCCAGCAAATAAACATGGAGATTTCACATATTTAAAGGTCGGACCACACACAATTGAAAGATAATTATAGGCGGCGCCGAAAGTCGACAACTAGTAGCTATTATTTAACGCTACACTAGGTACTTATTACTCTCATTAGGCATTTTGATGCCCCCACTGCTGGGCCAGTGGCCTTCCTTCCGTATGGGCCTTAAGACACATGGGACCGTTGTGGATACTTATTAAATTAAAAACAAAATAGAAGATTTCACCATCTAGCTTTAACGATAACTTATATTTAAAGGTGGAAAAGTGCATAGGATTTGACAGCTAGGGTTAAGCAACCCTGTAATTAAGTGCTTTTGAATCCTATCCTACTAATGTTATAAATGCAAGAATTTGTAAGGATAATTTTTAAATAGAAAAATATTGGAAAAAAACGACTCCGCATCGACAACTCTTCATTCAAATTCAAAGAGCATTGGACTGGATTTCCAAAGGTCGTAAGTTCAAGTCCCATCTGAGAATTCACTTGTGGCCGAGTTGTTTTTTTCCAATATTTTTCTATTTAAAAATTATCATAAGTATAAAAATGGTATTGAAAAATGTAAAAAAAAATCATAAAGTTTGTAAGTAAGTTTAGATGTATGGATTTTTGGTACTCTTTCACGCAAAAACGACTAAACTCATTTGTATTAAATTTGGCACACATATATAAGCCTGGAATTTACATAGGCTACTTTTATCCCTATATTCCCACGGGAACGGGAACCACGCGCATGTAGCCAGCGGCCGCTATACTTCAATATTTTCCTACCATTACGAATTAATTTTTGTTTATCTAACTAAAAATCGTTTCAGTTTCCGATTTCGTCACTTTTGTGGCTGTCATACAGTATGAAAATATGACAGTAATGACAGCGACGAAACTGGATGCTACGTGATTTTAAGTTAGATAAACAACCTATCGTTCCTAGCCGTGTGGTGACGGCCTAAGAGTACAAGTGTCACCACTCCCTTACATGCCTGGGATATCGTAAGAGTCGACTAAATAATAAGATCTAGATACTTTAGTAAGTATCTAGGTACTTATTACTCTCATTAGACTTGACGATCTGTTTGGCGCAGCGGTACTAACGCCGCCTTCTGCGCCAGAGGTCCCGGGTTCGATCCCCGGACAAGACAAATATTTGTGTGCATGAACATGTCTATTTGTCTTGGTCTGGGTGTTTAATATGTATATTATGTATGTATTTACAAAAAAAAGTATATAAGTGTTTATCCGTTATCTAGTATCCATAACACAAGTTCTTCATGAAACTTAATGTGGGCTAGACAATTGGTGTGATTGTATGGAAATATTTATTTTATTTTTTATTTATTAGACTCACTTGACGACCTGTTTGGCGCAGGGGTACTAACCCCGCCTTCTGCGCCAGAGGTCCCGGGTTCGATCCCCGGACAAGGCAAATATTTGTGTGCATGAACATGTCTATTTGTCTTGGTCTGGGTGTTTAATATGTATATTAAGTATGTATTTACAAAAAAATATATATAAGTATGTTTATCCGTTATCTAGTATCCATAACACAAGTTCTTTATGAAATTTAACGTGGGACTAGATAATTGGTGTGATTGTATGCGAATATTTATTTATTAGGCATTTTGATGGCCCCACTGCTGGGCCAATGGCCTTCCTTCCGTATGGGCCTTAAGCCACGTGGGACCGTTGTGGGTACTTATTAAAATAAAAACAAAATAGAAGATTTCACCATCTAGCTTTAACGATAACTTAGATTTAAAGGTGGAAAAGTGCATAGGATTTGACAGCTAGGGTTAAGCAACCCTGTAATTAAGTGCTTTTGAATCCTATCCTACTAATGTTATAAATGCAAGAATTTGTAAGGATAATTTTTAAATAGAAAAATATTGGAAAAAAACAACTCGGCATCGACAACTCTTCATTCAAATTCAAAGAGCATTGGACTGGATTTCCAAAGGTCGTGGGTTCAAGTCCCATCTGAGAATTCACTTGTGGCCGAGTTGTTTTTTTCCAATATTTTTCTATTTAAAAATTATCATAAGTATAAAAATGGTATTGAAAAATGCAAAAAAAAATCATAAAGTTTGTAAGTAAGTTTAGATGTATGGATTTTTGGTACTCTTTTACGCAAAAACTACTGAACTGATTTGTATTAAATTTGGCACAGAGATAGAAGATAGCCTGGAATTTACATAGGCTACTTTTATCCCTATATTCCCACGGGAACGGGAACCACGCGGATGTAGCCAGCGGCCGCTATTCTTCAATATTTTCCTACCATTACGAATGATTTTTTGTTTATCTAACTAAAAATCGTTTCAGTTTCCGATTTCGTCACTTTTGTGGCTGTCATACAGTATGAAAATATGACAGTAATGACAGCGACGAAACTGGATGCTACGTGATTTTAACCCGGCGTCATTGTGGCGGAAAAAAGTTACACTAACGTTGAGGTGGGTCATTATGACCCTGGTTATAATTGTCACAATTTTGCCTAGTATAAAATAATTTTTAATATTTAAAATTTAATATTTATTATAAATACTGTATTTATAATCAATAGCAGAAATAAAACACATTGGTAACAATTGCAATAATTTTTATTTTTCATTTTTCTTATAGACTATTAATTATACAACAAAACTGTAACTCTTTTCTTAATTTTTTTTTAATCAACATAAAGCAATATTGTTTCTAACAAAAATAATACTTAAATCAAATCTATACTACCTATGCTCTATATCATTGGAATATTAATCACAGTAATATCAGGAACTTTGGTACAATTACTATTGTTGAACCAGACTTTCACTGCAGCTTTTACAGTAAGAAATTACATGTTCAGCGCAAATAAACTTATGGCAAGTGTTACACAAGTGACTAGTCTTGCTATCTTTTTTGTAGGAACAATCTTGGCACCTTCTACGAACACCAGTGAGTTTTGCAGGAGGTTCTCCAGATGTCTCTCCAGTAAATTCTTTCATTCTTTTGTGCATTTCCCGTGGAAGATTTACTGAATCTTTGCGTAAAGAAATATGTTGGTTCACGAGGGCTAAGCCCAAGTTTTTCAAAAACTGGCGTCCTTTCATTTTTGCCATGTTGTTGCTGTTTTTTATAATTACAGCATTTACTCCCGCCATATTGAGCATGGCATAAAATAAGTCAACGGCCATTTATTTGATTTCCGGCAAACATTATAAGTTGAACAGAGCTCATCTGCAACATCCACTCCACCTTTTGTGGTATTATAAAAAGTATTTATCTCTGGCTTTTTCTTTTCTCCAGTGGTTTCGTCAATTTTACTGTCGTGATGCAAGCTTGAGAGAAGCAGAACGATTTTTTTTTTCTTTGGTATGTGTGACATAATTGTCAAGTCTTTTTGAAATCCAAACTTAGTTGAATAAATCTCCTGCGCGCGGGTTCTCGTAAACTCTGGTTGGTGGTATCTGACGTTTGTTTTTCTCAAAGTACCTACAAAATCTTCGCGTCCAACTTACTGCAGTGTCTCAAGACGAAAGTCTATGACCAGTGTGTGTTGCCAGTGACTTATGGTAGTGAAACGTGGTCGCTAACGATGGGTCTGATAAGAAAGCTCAAGGTCACCCAGCGTGCAATGGAGAGGGCTATGCTCGGCGTTTCCCTACGTGATCGAATCAGAAATGAAGAGATCCGTAGGAGAACTAAAGTAACTGACATCGCTCGAAGGATTGCTCAGCTGAAGTGGCAGTGGGCGGGACACATAGCGAGAAGAACCGATGGCCGTTGGGGCGGAAAGGTTCTGGAATGGCGACCGCGCACAGGACGACGCTCCGTGGGTAGGCCCCCGACAAGGTGGACCGACGATCTGGTGAAGGCCGCGGGAAGCCGCTGGATGCGGACTGCGCAGGACCGATCGTTGTGGAGATCCTTGGGGGAGGTCAGCAGTAGGTGTCATGTGGCTGAGACGACTACCTACACTGGTTAATTTATGTTCTTTGAGAAGGCGAAGGAGGCACAAAACAGCAACGTCGCCGTTGAGCTGGGTCATAATTACCCGGTCGCACGTTTACACCCGTGTTGCTCCTTGCGCGGGCGACGGACGACTGAAATGAGGTACGTGAAGGGGTGGGGTGATCCTTAGCTGCAGCTACTGAGACAGACGGTTGTGTGCGGCAATTATTTCTAAGCAATTTTTCGTATACAAAACTTGCAGGGTCATATTGACCCTGCCTCAATGACGCCGGGTTAAGTTAGATAATCAACCTATCGTTCCTAGCCGTGTGGTGACGGCCTAAGAATACAAGTGTCACCACTCCCTTACATGCCTGGGATATCGTAAGAGTCGACTAAGAGGCTCGACGCATTGAAAACCTGCGCGAGAGAAGGAAAATTTGAAACAAACCCCCTACAACCCGTCTGGCCAGCGTGGTAGCAGTAGGCTAATATCCTCCTATGAACGCCACAATAGGCATGAGCTAGAAGAGGCCTATGCCCAGCAGTGGACGTCCACAGGCTGATGATGATGAATCAACCTACGGCCCAAAAAACTTGCCAGCTTTAACGGAATTAACGACATTAACAAATACAATACAAATATGTCATTATTTGTATTAATGTACAAGATCATCTCGCATTGCATCGTTATCGGCTCGCATGATCGGAACAATGCACAAATGCACATACAAAGCTACCCCTATAATTGAATTAGAAAACGCCTTTGAGCGTAAATCGATGCACCTGGCAACCCTGTTAGATGCAACAACGCGAATAACATTGATTAAATAGAGTGTATGCTATGATTCTATACTGAATGCAATATTTACTTCCTACTAATATTATTAATGCAAAGTATGGACGACCTGTATGGCGCAGGGGTACTAAGCCTACCTTCTACGCCAGAGGTCCCGGGTTCGATCCCCGGTCAAGACAAACATTTGTGTGCATGAACATGTCTATTTGTCTTGGTCTGGGTGTTTAATATGTATATTATGTATGTATTTACAAAAAAAAAAGTATATAAGTATGTTTATCCGTTATCTAGTATCCATAACACAAGTTCTTCATGAAACTTAACGTGGGCTAGATAATTGGTGTGATTGTATGAAATTTATTTATTATTATTATTATATTATTATTATGTCTGTTTGTTACTCTTTCACGCAAAAACTATTAAAAGAATATATAATACATAAATAACAATAACTTATAGTAATATATAGCCTATCGCGCGGTTCCCGTTCCCGTGGGAATATTGCGATACTTGTAAAAAAAGTAGCCTATGTTTTAATCCAGGCTATCTTCTATCTGTGTGCCAAATTTCATCGAAATCGGTTTAGTAGTTTTTGTGTGAAAGAGTAACAAACAATAAAACAAATAAACAAACAAACATACGTTAGCATTAATAAATAATATTAGTAGGATTTCCACGGGAACGGGAACCACGATGGTGATATCCTACTAATTTTATACATGCGAAAGAATCTCAGTTTGTTTGATTCTTTCACGCAAAATCTACTGCAGCAATTTTGATGATATTTGACACGCAGATAGTAGATATCCGATTAAAACATATCGTACTTTTTATACTGATATCAAGTACTTTTTTGTTATGAGCATTTTTGTTAACTTGGACGATATAATTTTCACGATAATCTTGTTTATAATGTACATGAAACCTGATCTAATATAGAAAAAACATTCTGTACTTAAAAAAAATACCTATAGCAGACACTAAAAAGTAAAAAATAAAAATACTGCGTTAAAAAAAACGACTTCAAAAGCTAAAATTCTAAACATAGGCCTTTTGGAGTCGCTGAACAATAGGCGCTCATATTATTTTTATTTAAATATTTGTAGTTATATATTTTGTGAAAATAAATAATAATAATAATAAAATATAATTTGCAATTTTTTTGTGTTATAGTTTTTGAAGTCGGTTTTTTAACGCTGTTTTTTTAGTTCGATAGAATGGCGCCATCACGCGACGACCTAAGTCCGCACGATAACACGATAACGCATGTACCGACCATATGGGTCCAACCCTGGGCATTTGGTCCCCAACTGAACCCACTTGGTTATTATTGATAGTGTTGGTACCATTTTGACCACAAAAATTCGCTTACTTTCCTTAAAAATGAAAAATGTGGGATCGATGAAGAGAATAATCTGGAGTTAGATTCAAGCTGTATTTCTTAAAAATATAATTTACACGTACCTATTATTATAATTTTAAAATATATTAACTCATTTCTAAATAGATTTTATTTTAATAAGAAATGATAGTATTATGATAGCTCTTGAAATTTTGTTCTCTTTCGGATTACTGTAAATTTATCCTAAGATCCTTCCACACTAGCAGTTAATCACATCTTAAGTTACTTCGCGCACTCATAATTGAAATAAAACGTTTGCGGAATATTTAGTGCGATTTACCCGAAATATACATTTGGTACTATAATTTTTTGGTTTATTTGAGGTTTATTGGTTTCACTACGTTTCGGCACCTTTTCAGTTGCCGTGGTCACGGGTTGACTAGCTACTTATAAGTCTACCGTCACAAAGTTGATTTATTATTGCGTTGGGAAAAGGTTAAGATAATTTTTACTATGGCAACAATTATTGAGATATTTAGATTTGTTTGCTATTTAAAATATGTATTATTAACAAAAGAAAAACTAACGATTCTATTGGCAGTTCACAAATTGAGAGGACTTTCGAAGAAAGATACTGCCAAGAAAACTTCGAAAGCAGGCCGACCTCCATCTTTATGTTTGTTATTTATCTAAAGCTAACCGTATCATTAGGTCTTGCAGTGTGTGATTCGGGTCGAGACTTTAATTAACTAGCAGTTAAGCTTAAGAAGAGACTAACTAATAATACTAAGATGAAGTGTTGAAATGGAAGCAGTTGTAGGGAGTGAGGTTTTTGATTAATTTACTAGATAAAATGCTTATTTAGGAAAAGCAAATATGATGGAAGCTGTCATTCGAAAGTTGAATACAGAAAACCAATAAAACATTTTGAACAACTTAGCATACTTTATAGTATTATAGTATTGCTCAGTTTAAGTATAATAAATGCAATACCTCCTCCTTCAATGGTTCAATAATTAAAACAAATATTCTATTTTATAATCACGCAATTTATAAAAGATAAAATACTTTGTTTTATAAAAAAAATATACTGGCTTCAAAAGAAAAAAAATATTTTTTGGAGTCCTTGCCAGCCAAAGCATTCTATACTGCACTTGTATTGTCCATATCTTTATTTTCTTGCCTTGGCTGGCACCAAAAGGTTTATTTTTTAATTTTTGAAGTCGGTTTTAGTTTTTTTATTTAATTTTTTTTTTGTAACATTGTGACATTTTTGCAACAATGATATCTTCTATGTTGGCAAACGCCGGAAATTCAAGAAAACTACGTTAAGAATTTTCATTTGTAGTTTACATCTATGTAACGACTAATGAAATTGTTAATTTTTACTTGCCGAAAAGAAGTTGATACTTTTCAAGGTTATGAAAAAAATCTAGCTAGCTCTTCGTAAAAAAATTATGGGACCACACTTGAAATATGTTCTTTCAGATAAAAAGAATGATTAAAATCGGTTGGCAACTGACGACGTTATGCAAAAATAAACATAAAAAAATATATACAGTCGACTTCAGAACCTCCTTCTTTTTTGAAGTCATTTAAAAACACTGATGACTTAACCATAATTCGTGAGCGAATTTTCCTATCATTTTAACTTAGAATAATAAATTCAAAGCATCTAAACAATCATTTTGCTAAGAATTACTTTTTTTACAGAAAAAACATTTTATAAAAAAAAAATCAAACCGACTTCAAAAAGTAAAAAATAAAACTTTTGGAGTCGGTGCCAGCCAAAGCATTCTACATTGCACTTCTATTAACTATATTTTTTTTTGCCTTAGCTAACTAGCACCGATTCCAAAAGTTTTATTTTTTACTTTTTGAAGTCGGTTTGATTTTTTTTTATAAAATGTTTTTATTTCAGATTTTTTTGTTACATTATGTGCCGTTACTTACACTAAAAATCAGCCCATACACAACAATGATGTCATCTAGGTATACGACTACTTGCCAAAAGGTGATTGATATTTTTCAGGATTATGAAAAAACTACTAGCCAGATCTTCATAAAAATTATATGGGACCACACATAAACCATTTTCTTCCAGATAAAAAAAGAATTTTAAAAATCTGTTAACAACTGGCGAAGTTATGGTGGAACATACATAAAAAAAAAAATACAGTCGACTTGAGAACCTCCTCCTTTTTTTGAAGTCGGTTAAAAATGGCTCAAAATGTGTGTATCAAAATAATTTCCCAACCAATACATTTCGATAATGCATCTAGGAAGTAACTTTGAACTTTTAACAATATCCTGACGTCTATTGTCTATTTTTTAAATCTATCGCCATCCGTTTCAATTTGTCAATTGGAAGATATTTACATACTTCAAACTGTCACTATTTGACATTTGATAGGGATTGTGATCGGGACAGGTATTGAATGAACGAAATTGAACTGTCTAAGCAAAGTGACACTCTAAAATATCTTTTAAGAGCTAGCGCAGACGACGGATAACGGAGGACTTTTTGTCCGCGACACGTCTTTATTGTTAACCAAATAAGATTCAACTTAGATCGCGTATATCCATGAAAAGTACGCGATGGTCCTCGTTATGTATTCAACTTTATGTTCTTAGTAATAAGGTCGTGTCGCGGACAAATAGTCCTCCAATGTCCGTCGTCTGCGCAGGCCGTAAATGTATGGAGAATTATCCAATGAAGTGTCATTTTAAACATCATTCGTTCCGAAAGGGATTGCGACTATAAGTTACACAATTTCATAAATCACAATTACAGTCACAATATCTTTGAAAGGGATTGTGATAGATTTTGAAATAAGACAACTAGGGGGCTGTTTGGCGCAGGCAGGGGTCCTAAGCTCGCCTTCTGCGCCAGATGTCCCGGGCATGAACATGTCTATTTGTCTTGGTCTGGGTGTCTAATATGTATATTATGTAAGTTTTTAGAAAAATACAATATATGAGTATGTTTATCCCTTATCTAGTATCCATATCACAAGTCCTTCATGAAACTTAACGTGGGCTAGATAATTGGTGTGATTCGCAATTATTTATTATTTATTTATCCTTTTGCCAGTGATGTAAAAAGCATAGTCCCATACCGAAGCTTGCCATGACGAGCTCTCGCTATAAATCTATGATACTACCATAGATAACAAAAAGTAACTTTTGAATTTACGAGGCTTTCATGTTGAGGTGATCCATCTTTCAGGGACTTGATAAAAGCCTATTGCTTGTTCGGACTATATTTCAGGCTAGCCGATGTCAGTCCGTCACGTGACGAACGGAACAACTGGGGGTCAATTCTGCTAAATTTTTGTCATATTCGTCTCTCAGTGGTGTTTCAATAGTAGTGTTTATTTACACTGTTGTAACAAGAACTGAGTAAAACAGCACTACCATTGAAACACCACTGGAATACCATTGTGACTAAGCATTAGCAGAATTGGGCCCCTGATATATTGGATAGTCGACATACCAAAAAGCTTAGCTCAGTACTTTTTAGAACTATAGTGTTATTTCTCGTTCATCTAGTATTTCTATATGAAAACAAAAATATTTAGCTTATTTCCGCTAGAAAACTAAAGAAAGAACCAAGAAGAAAAAAAGAAAAATATTTATTTGGCATCTACACAACGATACAACAGATACAGATATATATAAAAAATAATAAATACAGACAAATAAAAAACGCACACTGCGCATCGTCGCATGACGCCAAACTGTGCCAAGCTCTGCACTGATATTCTGCGTGACACAGCAGTGACAACCATAACGACAGATGATAAAATTTTAAATAGAAAAATATTGGGAAAAATCCACTCGTCCACAAGTGAACTCTCAGATGGGACTTCTGGATTTTCAGAAGATTTTTTTATGTGTTGGCGGGCTATTACGATAGCATGTTTTATCTATAAAATTATGTTTTTATTTTTTATTTATTTATTATAACATAACATTTACAAATCAATAAACAATATTTCCGGTGTTTCATAAACCTTTTAGATTTTACTGAACACCGCAACTCATCGTCTAAAAAAGTTATTATCAAATATACATAGATATAAACACGCAACACAATCGAGCAAAACAAACAAGTTGGGTTTGTAGACTGTTCGCTCTCAACCCGACGAGCGACGATGACAGCCGAGTTGCACACGACGCGGCTCGGCTAAGTTAGTATGTCACTTGTTTTTTTTTTTTTACTTTTCTTGGTCCAAGACGACTTTGACGAAGGAAATCAATTAAAAGTAGTGGTTAACGTTTATTTCATTTTTGCATTTTGAATGCTATTTTTATGTAACAAATACTGCAAGATACCAGTGGCGAAAGGTCCATAGAAATAGATTCCGATCGGCTTCCCATTTTAGAAATCCCACCCAGCAATCCACCATACAGATCAAAATAATAATATGATAAATTTTAAATAGAAAATCGGTGGCTCAGTGGTTAGAGCATTGGACCGGATTTCCAAAGGTCGTGGGTTCGAGTCCCATCTGAGAATTCACTTGCGGCCGAGTTGTATTTTTTCCAATATTTTTCTATTTAAAATTCATCAAAAGTATAAAAATAGCACAGAAAAATGCAAAAATTCAAAAATCTTAAAATAATGTCTATTATGTCTTGGTCTGGGTGTTTTATATGTATATTATGTATGTATATACAAAAAAAAAATATAAGTATGTTTAAACGTTATCTAGTACCCATAACACAAGTCCTTTATGAAACTTAACGTGGGCTAGATAATTGGTGTGATTGTATGCAATTATTATTTTTAATGAATTTTCATTGTAAGTGAGTTTATTAATTCTTAAGAGAATAGATGTCTTATACTTACCATTATATTATTATTAATATGACCGCGCCGCGCTGCATTACCAAACTCCAAAATTAACTAAAAACTGACATGATAACCTCCTTCTTACTTTGAAGTTGGTTAAAATAGATATATTCCCTTGATGCGTTCAATATGTCCCGACAAACTTCTTTCACACCGCGTCGCTGCATTACCGAACTACAAAATTAATAACTAGTTGCTATTAATATTAATACCGAGAACCGCTAAGTGTGGTGGTAGTTCGGCTTCGACTAGTTTCTGATAGCACGAATTCCAGCTGCCTTGCTTAGTGAAAGAAGAGACGGTAGAGTACAATGATACTTAATCCTAATCCTAAGTAAAATATTATAATTATATCTTTTTAATTTTGCATTTTACAATGCTATTTTTATATGATAAATATTAAACAAAAAATATACTAGAAAAAAGCAACCTGTCTCATATCGTACTGACGGGATTCGAACCCGCATCCTTGGGAATCCGGCCCAATGTACTAACCAATTATGCTACAGAGACCTACTAGGACACGTCGAATTTTTCTAGTATATTCACCTTTGTACGGTGTTGGCCACCGTCGTTTCATCAATGAGAGAAGTACCGATGAACCGATCAACTGGAAGCTGGTTTTTTTTTATGAACGCCGGGGAGACTTTTAGAATTCATCATCATCATCAGCCTGTGCACGTCCACTGCTGGACATAAGCCTCTCCTAACGCACGCCTATTGTTGCGTTCATATGAGGCTATTAGCCTACTACTACCACGCTGGCCAGACGGGTTGGTAGAGCGTTTGTTTCAAGATTTCCTTCTCTCGCACAGGTGTCCAATGCGTCGAGCCTCTTCGTCGACTCTTACGACATCCCAGGCGTGTAAGGGAGTGGTGACACTTATATTTTTAGGCCGCCACCACACGGTCATCATACCTACTGTTAAGTATTGATAAAGCTGAAGATGGAAGCGAGCTTCTCCCGGAATCCTCAATCATTGAGGAACTGGCTATCTTATCTTTAACAGCCGGAACCCAACAATGCTGAAAACATTATTGTTATGGCGTCAGACTTAGATAAATTATAGCTAGCCAGGCGGACTTACAACAAGTCCTACCACCAACCAAACCGAATACAATATGTACCCTCGCTGGGAATCGAATCCGGGACCCCTGGGTCTGATACCGGTGGTTTTACCACTAGACCACAGAGGCGTTGAATTTAAATTATTTACTTTCACACTTCGCGATATCTGCTTGAGCTGAAATTTTGAAGGTATAAATGTATATCGCGTGACAATGCAATATTATGATGACACGGGCTGATCTGATGATGATGATGATGGAATGTGGCCGAAGGAACTCCGCAATAAAACGACACCACCCCATCGAGTTTAGGCTCGTTTAATTCGTATTGATGAGTAATTTAATCTTACATGGTAACCAAGGTCTTGTCCGGCATGATGAATACAATTTTTTTTTACTTCTCATGTGCTTTACTATCTTTTCAATTACTAAATTTAGTTACAACTTATGAAGGTATTTACCCGTTGTTTTTTTTCCAAATACGATAGTACTAAATACGATAGTTCAGTAGTTCCAAAGAACTCCCTACAAACTAACTCAGTTTACTAACTTTTTATAAGTTTCATAAGTGTAGATTTGTGCCCTGTTTCAATCGAATGTATGACAACATGACATGCTGCCGTTTAAAAATGTGAAAAGATTTAATGACAGAACTTCAAGATACTCTATGGTTGGCTGACGTCGCTTCGCTGCCTCAATCCCAAGTTTCGGGGAGCTAACACTAAACAAAGGCCCTTTGTAAGTGATCCCCTTTTCCAGTTTCTAGCGAAGAAATAATTGCTTCGTGAAGTGCAGTTCTGCTTATATTATAGTAATGCAGTTTAGTTGCCAACTATCGTGTTAGATTAGTTGACGAAAACTTGTTCCGATTGCATACATTTTTGTTGGTTAATGAATGAAAGTATTTTATTGAATCCGGCTCGAAGGACCATTTGTAGTCAAGACTTCTTTGTAAAAAACTAGGCAAGTAATCTTTTAAATGGTTAAAACATGGCTATTTAAAAAGCTTTGGTATACACTCAAAGTATACATCTAAATTACTTTTTTTCACTACACAATTACACATGTTAAGCTTGTACACGGGGCTTTATCAGGAGCCATAAGCGAGTGTGTTAACACGTTAGATATTTCAACTTAAAGAAAGATAAAACCAAACTAACTTAGTAAAAAACATATTTCGAATTTTGTAAATCTACTATGGGTTGCATCAGTGTACTTAAACTGTTACTAATACGTTTACGCTGTCAAATCTCATATATTTTTTAACCGCCTCTGTGGTCTAGTGGTAACAACCACCGGTATCAGACCCGGAGGTCCCGGGTTCGATTCCCAGCAGGGTTACATATTATATTCGGTTTGGTTGGTGGTAGGACTTGTTGTAAGTCCGCCTGGCTAGCTAACACCATCTTATTTAAGTCTGACGCCAAACAACAATGTTTTCAGCATCATTGTATTCCAGCAGTTAGAGATAAGATAGCCAGTCCCTCAGTGGTTGAGGGTACCGGGAGAGGCTCGCTTCCATCTTCAGCCTTATAAATACTTAACATCAGGTATGTGTACGATGAAGGCTAAGAGTATCCCCGTCGATCATAAAAAAGTAACATGGTGCAACCCACTCCTAAAATTAATACTCTACTGACAGTATTTTGGGTAACGATATTAAATCAGCAGTCTTGAAACCAAGCTCTGTAGTCAGTGTGTCGTAGCATCTTGTAGCCGACTAAGATTCTCGTAGCGACTAAGCACATTGTATCTTTGAAATCGGAATGTTAGACAATTATTGAGAATAATCACTCCGAATATCAAAATAATTTAAATGGAATTAAGCCTATAATCCTCTTAGTTATATAATACTCGTATTTAATCTTAATACTTTTATAATATCTCAATACCTGCATAAGGTGTCCTAGCGAACGCCTCAACATCAAAAGTTGCCAGCAATGCAAGTTACCTGCATAAGGTCACCTGGCGAACGACTAGTTTAATATTAATTTCAATTTGACGACTCTGTATGAAATAAAACAGGGAGAAAAAAATAGCCCTTGACGAGTTTCTTGCCGGTTCTTCTCGTTACAAGGTCTCCCGCCGTAGGGTTTGTGAACCGATGGCGTAGCTTCTTTGACGTTCATAAGTGCTTGTAACAGCCTAGACTGAATAAATGATATTGATTTTGATTTTTTGATTTTTATTATAAATGTGAAAGAGTGTTTATTTGTTCTTTTTTGACGCCCTAACTAAGCAACTAATTGACATAATTTTTGGCATAGAGTTGAAAGGGCGAAGAGTAAAACAGGCTACTTATGCAGGTTGTATGGAGACTATACATAAATTATATATTTTTTTGTAATATGTTTTTTTGGAAAAACATGTGATGTATAATTTATGTATAGTCTCCATACAAGTATCTCGAGAAATCGCAGTTTAACGCCGCGCCGCGCTGTATCACCTGCATAAGGTGTCTGGCGGACGCCTCATTAACAAAAGTTGCCAGCATTGCAAGTTGCACTTGAAGCATGCACGGAAAACCGAGTTTATAAATGCCTGGCGATCACTTGGTTACGATTTTTTGCTGCACCGGCTAACTGTTTTTTTTTTTAGAAAACACTTGTAAGGTTTAAGTAGTTTAAGTAAATTAAATAATTAAATTCTCCAGGTCCAGCGGCGAGGGTTCGAAATACAACGTAGGTAAGCTGAACCAAGTGAAATCGACAAATCAGACAGAATCAGAAATTTGGCACAGAGATAGTAGATACTCTTAAGGTGGTACGACTTCTATACAAACAAACATTACACAATTATTGGTTCATCATACCTTAATAATACATAAATACATGCGCAACTAACTCGTTTCAGTTATTTGTTTGCGCGAAATAATTTAAAAAATGTACATTCATACATAAAACACGAATATACTAATATCTTTTAATTACAATAATACTACGATTGTGTGTGACCCATCGCATTTATATAGCTCATGTATGAAAGTACATTTTTTTAATAATTTCGCGCAAACAAATAACTGAAACGAGTTAGTTGCGCCATGTATTTATCAATTATTAATGTATGATGAACTGAACAGTCAAGCTGCCATCAAAGCTCTTGACAAAGTGGAGACTACCTCAGCCCTAGTGAAGGAATGCAAACAAAGCATTCAGGAACTCGCCAACTTGGCTGAAGTAGAAATTGCCTGGGTACCTGGACACGAAGGTAACAGTGGCAATGAGGAAGCTGATAACTTGGCTAGGAGGGGGGCTGATGAACCCTTTATTGGCCCTGAACCAAGACTACCAATATCACATAGAATCTCTAAGAACATCATTGAGATTAGAATAATCAAAGAAACTAACCAAAGATGGATGAAAAGAAAGGACTGCAGACAGTCAAAGATCTTCATCAAATCAGTTGATAAGAAGAAAACTAGAGAGCTGTTGAAACTAAGCAGAAGAAACATAAGGAACATAGTAGGAGTACTGACAGGACATTGTCCACTGAATAGGCACCTTTCAATAATCAAAAGGACAGAGGACCCCACCTGTCCACAATGTAATGAAAAGGAAGAAACAAGCTACCACTTCATGGCAGAATGCCCAATGTATGCATCATTGCGCTGGGAGCTCTTTGAAGCGGATAAGCTAGAAGAAGAGGATTTAAAGCAGTTGACGATAAGTGAACTCAACAGGTATTGTAAGCGCACAGGAAGGTTCGAGGGTCCGACGCTGGTGGGGTGAACGATAACCCGCCCCCCCCTGTCCGTCAGGGGATTTCTTCACCGGGGAATTGGGTGAAATGGTTCCAACTAGGGAGACTGATCACCCGTCCGGCCTTGCTGGCGTCCCCTCTCCAAAAATAATAATAATAAATAATAATGATGAACTGATTAATGTGCAATGTTTGTTTGTCTGGAAGTCGTACCACCTTAAGTAAAACATAGCATTTCTTCGTCCCGATATTATCACGGGAACCACGCGGGTGGAACTGCGGGCAGCCGCTAGTGTTTGTTAATAATTTTATAGCGTTTTTTGCTTACTTTACTTCGCTCGCTTCTACTCATACTGAGTATATTTCCTAAAATATATGAAATGGTGAAATCACAGGCGGAATATTATCAATTAAATGAAGCCGCCGGCAGATTAGTCCCGGAAGCCGCAGCTAATATCCCGTCTTAACCGGATCGAACCGGTTCGTACCGGCTGGCGTCAGATTTAACCGGTAATATCAGTATCTGTAAGCGATATGTACAGATACAGATTTAAGATCGAGTGTATTTTAAAGTTGCTAGAATCAATTGCGCGTCTTCAATTGATCAAATTATTTATGACTAAAATAAAAGATTATTAAACCCCGATGTACCTTTTTCGATTATAATAGCTTACTATCTTTGTCACTTTTCGAAATTTCGGATTATTTTGTGATCGATCTTAATAATTGGCTTATGTCCAGCAGAGGACTTTTAAGAACCTATGATAAAAGATCATGATCCTAATAATTTATGCACATGAATAACAGAGCTTTTGTTAGATTACCTTGAAGCAACGCCCCACTTCTACTGTTGTTTTAGCTTTTAACTTACGAAAGACATAATAATAATTATAACTTTTTTTTTTATTTTGCATTTTACAATGCTATTTTTATGTGATAAATATTAAACAAGAAAATATACTAGAAAAAAGCAACTAATCTCATCCCGTCAGGGCGACATGAGACTAGTTGCTTTTTTCTAGTATATTTTATTGTTTAATATTTATCACATAATAATAAGTTCTGGATAGCTTATCTGACGAAACAGGCCCTTAGTAAATTCAAAGCTACTTAAAGACCTAGCGGCCGCTCGCGTTTCACCCGCGTGATTACCGTTCCCGTTGAAATATCGGGATAAAAAATATCCTATGTTTTAATTCGTCATCAGCCATTTTTAATTTCTCCACTGCTGGGGCACTGGCCTTCCTTATGGGTCGATATGGAGAATGGACCATGACCACCACGCGGGCCCAGTGCGGATTGGTGGGTTTTAACGACTGCAAATGCAACCGGGACCAACGGCTTAACGTGCCTTCCGAAGCACGGAGAAGCTCGAGATAGTAAATTATTGGTCACCCATCCTCAACCTCAACAACACATGCTGAGTGCACGAACCACTGCGCCACGGGCTCCTATGTTTTAATAAATTATTATAAATTAAAGTAGCTATCTAGCTGTGTGCCTAAGTTCGGCCAAATCCCTCCAAATTCATCTGTGGCCTAGTGGTACAACCACCTGTATCAGACCCAGGGGTCCCGGGTTCGATTCCCAAGGGGGGGTATATATTGTTTTCGGTTTGGTTGGTGGTAGGACTTGTTGTAAGTCCGCCTGGCTAACTACCACCATCTTATCTAAGTCTGACGCCATAACAACAATGTTTTCAGCATTGTTGTGTTCCGGCAGTTAGAGATAAGATAGCCAGTTCCTCATCAGTGGCTGAGGATTCCGGGAGAGGCCAGCTTCCATCTTGAGCCTTATCAATACTTACCATCAGGTATGATGAAGGCTATGAGCCTCCCCGTTGTTTATTAAAAAAAACCGTTTAGTAGTTTGTGTGAAAGAAAAACATTCAAACATCTCACCAACTTTCGCATTATATTAGTAGGTAAGATTGCAAAAGATTAATTTCATCAAGAAGAGATTAACCTTGACAGTGGTTGGAAAACAAACTGTTTAATATTAACCTCTTGTTTGTCTATTTATGGGTTAAACACCCGTCAATCTGCTCCGTCGAAACTTCGAGGATCCCTAATGATCTTGCTAATAAGTTGCGAACCACAAATCCAGTCGATTTCCTGGAGCAAATTAACGTTTTAGAAATGGTGTAAGATTTCCGTCGCTTTGTACAAGATTTGTTTTCAAGTTACATTGCTGGAGTTTGAGGAGTTTAAGTCTTTATGTAAAATAAATAGTTGAAAACAAATGAATTTTAAACTTCTCTTGAGTTCCTAGCCTTTTAATGTAGTTCTTGGACAGAAATTGATGATTGATATTGGAATATAATTTATTGTAATCCATTTTCTTTGGTGCTCCATATTATATAGGATGATAGAGCAACAGAAAATACTTAGATGACATCTTACAGTGCCGAAGGGTCCATACTTACTGATCTCCATCGGCTTCGGTTTTAGAAATCCCATGTCAGTGATCCACCATGCAGATCATAATTATTATTTCATCAAGTTATTGTCACCAATTAGAATACACGTGTCACCACTCCCTTACATGCCTGGAATGTCGTAAAAGTCGACTAAGACCTGTGCGAGAGAAGGAAAACTTAAAACAAACCCTCTACCAACCCGTCTGGCCAGCGTGGTAGCAGTAGGCTAATAGTTTCCTATGAACGCCACAATAGGCGTGAGCTAGGAGAGGCTTATGTGGTTGATGATAAATGACGTGGATGCTGAAAGTAAGCCGGACAAAGAAAAACTTTTGGAGTCGGTGCCAGCCAAGGCAAGAAAAATAAAAATATACTTAATAGAAAAGTGCAATGTAGAATGCCTTGGCTGGCACCGACTCCAAAAGTGTTTCTTTGTCCAGCTTACCTTCACCATATTTCGACCGCCTCTGTGGTCTAGTGGTACAACCACCGGTATCAAACCCAGGGTCCCGGGTTCGATTTCCACCGGGGGTACATATTATTCGGTTTGGTTGGTGGTAGGACTTGTAAGTCCGCCTGGCTAGCTATCACCATCTTATCGAAGTCTGACGCCATAACAACAATGTTTTCAGCCTTGTTGTGTTCCGGCAGTTAAAGATAAGATAGCCAGTTCCTCAGTGATTGGGATTCTTTATTATTCAGCCTTATCAATACTTAAGTGAAGGTTAAGAGTCTCTCCATACTTCATAAAAAAAGTCCCCTCGTCACTGCCATCTTCCATAATACTCGTACACCCAAAATTGTTGAACTTAGTTTCTTTGTATTGTACTTAGGTCACGTGATTACAACCCTTTGAACATTGACTACAGTACAACCTTATCACATTGAAACGAAGCTTTCTGTGTCCACAAATGTCATTCAATACTGTGATGTTTTAATTAGCTCTGCAATTTGTTATTTTAAATACAAGTGGGATAATTTAATTAAAATTTACAAATTGTAATGTGGCACGGTTGCTTAGTGTTTTATATTATTGCACGCTTGTACCTAAATACCCTATTTAGACACGTATGTTAAATATTGATAACACATAAATAAAAGACAATCGATTTTTCTTCCACTGAAACATTTTCTTTGTGCTTTGAAATTTAAGAAGATGGAAAATAGCTTTGTCAAATAAAAGGCTTGCGAGGCGCTGAACCGGATCATAGAAGGAACGTAATGGTATTACGGCGGCCATTTTGTTAATGCAGATGCATGCAGCCTACGTATGGAATATGTCGCAGTGAAACTAGGAAGATTTTAAGGAATAACATGTAAAAAATATTTTTTTTAAATAAATATTGAAAGGAGAAATAAAATGCTATTATAATTTGGAAAGTAGCCCTTATAAGCATAGTTGCCGAGTAATCGACAGCTCATAATACTTTAATTAAGTATAATAAAATCATAAAGTGGACTAGTATTAATGTGTAGTGAAAAAAAACATTGTATTAAGTGTAAGGCATTAATGAGAGTGTTATATTAAGAAACAAAGTTCAAATACAGTGAAATTAAGTAAGCAAAGTATAATTTTCCGAGTCCGTGCCTCGTGAGGCGCTGGACCGGATTCTATTCTATTCTATTCTTATTTTTCGTGTTATTCTCAGCAAACCCTTTCATTTGATACCCATATTGTAGGAGTGCATCAAGAATAACTAGTCGGCCATCTTGGGTGCTCTGCCACGTTGGATTTAGAATGACGTCACATAGCTGACCATTTCAGCTCAATCTGTTAAAGATAACTACTTACTTCAAAATTTAGTTGCAAGATCCTACCTGAGCAAACATAATATATACACATACATACATACATTGCAAGTTAAAAAAAAAGCTTTTAAAAAACAAAATAACGCTTTCACAGATATATGACCATAACAATCATAATTTTAGTAAATATTCTTTATTGACTTGGCTAGTCATTTTTGCACGGAAGCGTATATTGGACAGGTTTTTCTGTTTCCTTAATTTCCTACAGTGCCTGCAACATGCGGTATGAAATAAAAAGCTTTCGGATTAATTCGTATAGCTCCCTGAATAATTTATGGAGGATTACATTATCGCACTAGCTGTTTGCCCAGGGTTCGCCCGAGTCCAGCCTTCGTTCGCCAATTGCGTTGGGCTTTATGCTTTTATTTATGCTCTTTTATTTTTATTGCTGGTATTTTCCTGTTATGATGAAAGAAAAAAGAAGTTGAATTCTGATTAGAGTGTTTATTGTGTTTGCAGTTTTTTTGATGTTTTACAGTTTATTTTCACTATACAAAAAATGAAAAGGCGGCTTTAGTGCTTAGTCAATAGATTAAACAATTAATCTTAATTATTTGTATTAACTTATCAAAACATTAATAATTTTTAATTTTGCATTTTACAATGCTATTTTTGATTGATAAATATTTAACAAGAAAATTTACTAAAAAAAACAACTAGTCTCATCCCGTCAGGGCGACATGAGACTAAGTAGTTACTTTTTTCTAGTATATTTTCTTATATAATATTTATATTCAAACATCTTTTGTAATTTGTCTTTTTCTCAGCTTGACTAAAATCGATACTAAGCCTTAAATCAATTTGGAATTTGAATTTAAAATTACATAATTGAGTTTAAAGCGTGCGTAAAGTCGAGCGCGGTCACCGGAGACCGCTTCGATTTCAAGTACCAGCGTTACCATAACTGAGCAGAGTTCACTAAGAAGGTAATCAGCTCGAAACGCCGAACTCGAGTCCATTGAAGCCACGTGACCTGTGTCGGTCACCTTTGAGGGGCAATGTCGGATGACATTATCTAAACACCTATGTATGACTACGGATTTTGCAAAGATTATACAGCTAAGAAGTGGTACCTAGTTGATAAAATGTATAAATTTAAATAATTAAAATAAAAAGGTAAAAAAAGGGTTCCTAAATTGAATTGGTTAAGAAAGAACACAAGTCCATAAGAATCTATACTCAATACTCAATAGTTTGTTGCAAAACCATAATGTACTCAATTGTTCAGAGGAGAAAATTGTACGAAGTAGTAAAAAATTACGATGCAATTTGGTTATTAAAGACTATATACATACATTTGAGGTAAATAAAGTAAGCATTTCTATTTTTTTAAATGCTTCAAAGTCCCTGCACTTAAGTTGTTTCTCAATTACAAAAAAAAACATTTAATTAAGCAAAATAGTTTTTTTATAAAATTAGGCAATTATACAGGGTGGAAATTTAAAACGGGGCACGAAGGGCACCCCGATGTAGATGCATGAAAACGTTCTGAAACCATCCTTAATTTTTTGAGAAATTTTGAACGGCATTCACCGATTTTGAAAAAATATTTTTTTATGGCAATCGATTTTGTTTCTCATGAGGATCAAAACACGCTATGACACCAACTGAGGTATGAGCACTAGGAAAGTCAGAAATCGCGAAAAATCCTTTTTCGATATATAGTTATATTGTACTTGTACAAAAAGAAAGACGAAGGGCACAGCGGCACGCCGGCCGGCGGGCGGAGCGCAGCGCGCTGGTTACCATTTCGTACCTCCGGAGAAATAAAGGCACAACTGTAAAATTGTCATTTTTCAGAACATGAGTTTAAAGATTTTTTTCTATAATTTGTGGATTTCTTGATCAGGGAATAATTTATTTATTTTTTTGTTCACGATTTCTGTAAGAAGAGGGTGTTTACTAAGAAAATCAATATTTTTTTAATTTGAAATAGCTACCCATGGTAAAAAAAGAAAAACTGAAGTAATTAGGTCCCTTAAATGTGCCTTTGTGGCACTAAGTACATGAATTGCTAAGTACAGTTGTGACAGAATCTGAAAACAATAGTACATTTTTACCTCATAATATTGAATTTAATTATAAATATCTAAATAAAAATAGTAACATAATGAAAGGAAACAAAAAAAAAGCGATAAAAATAATATTCTAATTGACATTAAATTGAAGATGTGCCTTTGTGTCCCTAAATTAAATTCACTACCTGCGGAGCGCCCCGCACAACTGACAGTTCGCTCCCCGCGTCACCGACTCCGTACAAAATTTACAACGGAACCTCAAAGACACATCACGACATCTAGCGAAAATTGATGAAATTACAATTGGATCTTTGTTTCTACGGTTAAAGGTGCACTTAAAAAATGGTTTGGCATAATTAACTAAATTTTGCTATTTTTGCAATTGAGCCTTTGTTTCTCCGGGGGTACGATTTATAGAAGGTTGTTTATTTGCATTGTGCATTTGTTAGGAGATGCCTGAAAGTCTCATTCCGTGTTTTCTCGTTGCGCTCGGCACGCGCCCCGCGGTCCCGCCACGCACTCGCGCCACACGCAGCCGCAGCCGCATGCGCTTCAGCTTTTCTTAGAGAATGAATGGAAATAGTTTTAGCTATTTCTAACTTATCTAGTGCTCAAACCTCAGTTAGTGTCAATGAGTGTTTTGATCCTCATAAGAACTAGGATCGATTGCCGACAAAAAAATATTATTCTGCTGACTGACTTTTTTTTTTCAAAAACGGTGAATGCAGTTCAAATTTTCTCAAAAAATTAAGGATGGTTAGAACGTTTTCATGTAGCTATACCAGTTAAGGTACCTGCCCTTCGTGCCCTGTTTTAAATTTCCACCCTGTATACTATACCACAACTTGATACTGATGACGGAGTCCATATAAAAGCGCTCAAGAATTATGGTCGTATAATGCCTACTACCGAGTCTGTTCTGCATAAGCTATTCTATGGCCGCTCAGCGCCTGTGGGATGCGATACGCCAATACAATAGCCTGCTGGACTGTAAACTAGATAGGACCTTGGATTAATTAATGGTCCGAGCGATACCCACCTTTTGTGCCTAAACTTTGGGCCTCCTCTGTTTGTGATGTAATCTTTGACAGAATTATGAGTCTTAATTGTTTTAAATGTCGAAAGGGTGAGAGGTATTCGCAGAATTGTGCAGTGACAGAGTTTTGGAATACAAAGTGGCTGCGAACGAAAGAAAAAACCGGTCAAGAGCGAGTCGGGGTCGCGCACCGAGGGTTCCGTACCATCATATATTGTCCCCATATATCGAAATAGGTCGAGGTCAGTTAAGGCTAAAAAAAGGAAAAATGTTTGAGAATGTGCCAGCAGCGCTCTTTCATATGATACCCCGCATCGCATGCCCTAGTACGACGACGCCTTTTGAGTCCCTGTTGCAATTTTTTTGTTATTTCTCTCTTTGTTGCCGAATAGTCGTTGGTGGTAGGACTTGTTGTGAGTCCGCCTAGCTAGCTACCACCATCTTATCTAAGTCTGACGCTATAACAAAAATGTTTTCAGCATTGTTGTGTTCCGACAGTTAGAGATAAGATAGCCAGTTCCTCAGTGGTTGAGAATTCCTGGAGAGGCTCGCTTCCATCTTCAGCCTTATCAGGTATGATGAAGACTAAGAGTCTCACAGGCGTAAATAAATAAAAAATGGGAATAGTTGGACAAACGTCATCTTAACTATTCCAGATTTCAAGATGATAGCATAGCATTAGTAGTTCTTAATATACCCAGCTGTGACAGACAGACAGACAGACTGAGGGTTCCTTTTTACTATTTTAGTAGGGAACCCTAAAAGGACTGTTAAGATCCACACGTGAAGAAAAAGGTATTGTTTCCTAAATCTAAGACGATTGTGAGCTCAATTATTTAAGACATCTAATTCCGAGATTAGTATCTTTAGCAGTTTTTTTATTTTATTTGCCATATAATAAGCAAGTTATAACAATGTTGATTACTTAATCACATTATTTAAACCACTAAAGTTTATTATGATGCGATTTCATTCACTATAAAAGTCACAAAAATAATCATTTTAATTATACAATACAATTTTGTAATTAAATAGGCGTCGCAATGTAGGCTTTGACCGTCGCTGGCTGGTTGAGGGAATGGACGGTGCAGCAAATGATGAGACATTTTATTTATTTTAAACTGTAGTTTATTTATGGATCACAAACCAACATTGCACATAGTACATTTTTAATGTAAAAATGGAAACGGAAACAGCAAGAAAATGTTGTCATTACAAAAATAAAAAATCATTTACTCAATCTTAATGTTGCCTGCAACAATAGGAATTGGGTAAGTAATTAGCTTACAGTCAAAACACAATGTTTTTTAAATTGGTTAAATAGTATTTTTTAAGTATTTATGTTACGGATATCATTCATACATTAAATAGACACCAACGCCCAGACACAAATCGACACCTGCATGCAAGAACATGGTAACTCAGTTTTTGGCATTTTACAGGAAAGCACAACAAAGATTTAAAAAAATCTTAGCAATTTCGGATAAGTCTTAATGCCAATCGATCTTGACCATATAAGTAAACGTGGTAAGACCTAAGCTCTTGTATCATTTTGATGCCATATATGTATATATTTAATTATTAATTGTATATAATTAGTAAGTTACAATAAAATTCTTCCACATATACTTTGTAAAATTACATTGTAACTCCGAAATACAATCAATATTGTATGAAACTGTTATGTTCGTTAAATTTGAAATTGTTGAATAAAATAATTGTATGTCTGAGATACAATGTTTTTAAGACGTTTTACAGGCTGTAGATTTTAAATTATAACGAGTTTAAATACGATGATAAGTGTAAAAAAATCCGCATTTTTTGCTTAGTATGAATATCATCTTAACTCAATACTGCCTAAAACTGAGTTACAATGTTCTTGCTTGCAGGTGTCGAAATATTCATCACATGAATGTTTGTCTTGGTTGTGAATAATGTGAAACGAAGCTGTGAGCCTAGCCTAGTAAGACAGTACCTACTGCTACAGTTACCAAGAGCCCGTCTCATGATCTAATAAGACGGTTTAAACTTAAAAATAAAATTAAAATTTCTTCCAAGAACTTATCTTTCAAGTTTTATTAAGACCCGGAATTTCTAAAGACTTTGTCTAACTTTTTCTTTTATTAACGACGGCTATACTCTTATCCTTCATCATACCTGATGTTAAGCATTGATAAGGCTGAAGATGGAGCGAGCCTCTCCCAGAATCCTCAATCACTAAGGAACTGGCTGTCTTATATCTAACTGCCGGAACACAACATTGTTATGGCGCCAAACTTAGATAACATGGTGGTAGCTAGCCAGGCGGAATTACAACAACTCCTACTACTAACCAAACCGAATGCAATATGTACCCCTGATGGGAATTGAACCCAGTACCTCTGTGCCTGATACCGGTAGTTGTTACCACTAGACCACAGAGGCGGTAAACTTGAAAAGTTTTTTATAGTCATTGTAACTTTCTAAAAGCAAAGCTATATTGTTTTCCGTTAGATACACTTGTAATCTCGGGCTAATATAAAATATAACAACAAAACATTATTACGGTTAGCATTGTTATTTTTATAGCCTCCAGGCGACCCATAAAATGTTCCCCGAAGCTTTCTTAAGTGAAATTTGTGTGAGCAACAAGATTTTTTTTCTAGCAAAGTGATTTTTAGTTGATATTTATTATGAGAACCGACGATTGCTGGAATAAGAAAGAAAAATTTGGCCATACGTCTTACACGCTGCCTTATTTGGGAATACGATTAGATTAATACTTTAAGAATGTATTTATTTACGAGAAGAACGGAAGATCTAAATATTTTTTTATGCTGGATAAATGAAAAGAAAAGTATCAACATTCCTACAAAAGTAATTGTTGGTGGACACTGTCCCGATGACAGCACCAAATCTTTTTACAAGCAGTCCTTGACGATTCTTCTTGGCGTGACTTCCGAGTATATGTCATTCACAAATACTTGTAGCAATCAAAATATGTTTGGAATTTAATTAAAATGACACTTAAGTCAACGATCGACAGATAAGTTGTCTAATTTCAAAATATATCACAATCCCTTTCAAAGGTATTGTGATTGTGTTAGTGATTTATGGAATTGTGTAACTTATAGTCGCAACCCCTTTCGGAATGAATGATGTTTAAAATGACACTTCATTTGAAACTTCTCCATACATTTGAAAAATATTTTCGTGTGTCATTTTGCTTAGACAGTTCAATTTCGTTTATTCAATACCTTTCAAAACGCGTCCCGATCACAATCCCTATCAAATGTCAAATAGTGACGGCCTGAAGTATGTAAGTACCTTTCAAATGACGAATTGAACGGGATTGCGATAGATATTAAAATTAGACAATTAGCCCGGGCGGGGCCTACCGCCATATTTTAGATACCATCATGTCGTAATAACGTTTTGTTTTCCTTTTGTTTTAATAGTGTTTGAATTCGTACCTCGAACTTCATAAAGTTTATTTTTTCATTCCTGCCCAATGACACAACCATTGAGATATTATATATAATGGAGATGAAATATTACAAAAAAAGAACGTGACTACTTGCACTTGATGGTACTTAGTAATGACGGACTTGACAAGGCAGCTCCTGAACATCGCAAGAAAAATACTGACATCCCAACACTCATGATATATTTGAATAATGTAAGTTTCTATAAGCAACTATCTGAGATCCATGTACATCTTTATTCATTGTTCCTGCTAACGAACAAATTGAGTTGTCATATTTTGACACACTTCACACAAAACCTCCGTCAAAGAAATATTTTGTTTTATGATTTTCGCGGTAGATATTTGTGTAATCCTCTTTGTGATACATAATATGCATCACAAAGAGGAAGAGAATTGTACATAATATGTTCTATTATTGTGTTGTGAGTATCGTTTTGTGTTTGTCCGTAGGTACCACAAAGAAAATCAAGGTATAAACTTGAAAACGTGCTTTTTTCACCGGGCAAATTCTCTATAAACCGTGTCTCTTTCACTACGGGACGTTGGCGGAATTCCTGTGGAAAACGGAAGAAGCGAAAACTATAAAAAAAAAAAAAGATTTTCGCGGTTCGTACTGATATAAAAAAATAATGCTAAGAGATAGCGGTAGGCCAGCTAGACAGCTTATCTGGCAGATGATTTGGCATATTTTTCATATTGTCATCGGTAATTTTTAATGCGCCACTGGTTGGGACACAGGAGCTCTATTTTTGATTCACTCGTCTCGAGGATTCTACTGATTTTCGTGCGACGTTTGAGTTTCGGTATTCGGAAAAGCGACCTTGCACGTATATGCATAGCTTCGGTTTTTGCCTGTAGTACCGCCTCCAACGCGAGCGCGCGAGGGGCAAAGCGAAAAGCGTGCTATGTCTACGCTTGCAAGGTCGCTAATTGCCTGATCGCCACTTCGTTCGCCTCGCCACTCGCGCAACGAGTGATTCAAAAATAGAGGTCCTGACCTTCCTTAAATGGATAAACAGATCCTTTCATATTACAACTGTCAAATTTTCTGCCATTTTACTATCCAGAATATACCTATCGATGGTGATACCCACTCAGACTAAAACTTCTCAGAGATTTTTAGGTGATACTCATACTCTTCAAAGTCAAAGTCAAAGTCAAAGTCCAAATATTTTTATTCAAATAGACTTATAGATAAGTGCTTTCGAATCGTCCATTTTTTTTCCTACCAGCCATTCAGTTGAAGATATCAGTACTAATATTATAAAGAGGAAAGATTTACGTACATCTTATGTTTTGGCGCGCACTGTTCATTGAAATAAAACAACTTTTACGGATCACCTTTTCAGCTACCGTGGTCACGGGATAACAGTCATACCGTGACCACGGTAGCTGAAAAGGTGCCGAAACGTCGGGAAAATCAAAAAACCCCTAAAAACCTAAAAATACGGACAATTACAACTTAGTTTGTGAAATATAGCGCGTTTGATATACGTTTTATTTCAAGGAAAGATTAATTTGTTTGTTTGTTTGCCTTGAATAGGCTCCGAAACTACTGAATGGATTTGGATGAAATTTGGTACACAGTAAGTAGATAGCCCGTTTATGAACAAAGGATTCTTTTTATCCCGATATTCCCACGGGAACGGGAACCAGGCGGTTGAAACCGCGAGCGGTTGCTAATATTGTATATTTTTAAATGTATATTATTATAAGACTAAAAGGACTTTAGCTACCCAAATTATTCAAATTGAGGAGGTCTATCGCTATCCTTATTCTTCGTTTATTCCACGAATTTTTATGTAAGTAGGATGAGAAAATACGGTTATCATAAATTTACCTAAACAAGTATTTTGCTAATGATGGGGTATTTTTAAAGGGATGATTGCAACATTTGAATAAAATATACCATCAACCGTCACGTGGCCTAAGCAATTTAATTCTGAAAATAATGTCTAAGGTGTAAAATTATTTATAGAAATTAGTTTGTAGAATTTAATGTAGAAAAAAAGTTTTGTAGAATCTGATGACACACAAACATACATAATGAATAACAACTATAGGTACACATACAACAGGACACTATAGACAACTCCATATAGGCATCTTTGACATGTATTTCAATAAACCACAAAAATATATATCAATATGATCCGAAAATTCTGAAGTTCCAACAAATAATACTGTAACACCTAATTCATATCTGTTTGTATAAGTACAAAATTCACATTCAACACCAAAAAAACATCAAGAAAATTTACATACACAGCGTAACAAATTAGCATATGAAACGAAATAATTCTTGTGCTATTCTGTGTAAAGGGAATGGAAATAATGTAAGCTGTATGAAAGCCTTATAAAAGCATGTTGGACATGCCTTAGTTGAAAGCTACAAGTCTAGTGAGGTGTATTCTTATAAAGTTCCTTTGAAATTCAAATTCGTAAGTGAAGATAATATAAATATAGCAATGGTCACAACAGAGGAGCCCGTGGGGCAGTGCTTCGCGCGCTCGGCCTACAATTGTTGAGGTTAAGCAACTTTGGTCGGTCACGGGATGAGTGACTGGTTGAAATTTACAATTTCGAGGTTCTCCGTGCTTCGGAAGGCACGTTAAGCCGTTGGTCCCGGCTGCATTAGCAGTCGTTAAAACCCACCAATACGCATTGGGCCGCGTGGTGGTTCTCCTTAACCATCCCTAAGGAAGGCCAGTGCCCCAGCAGTGGGGACATTAAAAATGGCTGATGAGAATGACGAATGGTCACAACACTAGCAGTTAACGTTTTAAATACTCAATACTCAATATGTTTATTGCATTCCATAATGGTGATAAAGGTGTTACATACATTTATTGTACAATTATGGGCCCTGTCAGGCACAGCAATTGAGAGAGGGAAGACCTTTCTTATTCTTATTTATATAACTTATTAATAATTATTAATTAACTATTTCCTTATTGCTATTATAATTATTATAATTTTTTATCTTCTAAATATTCTGATATATTATAATAGCACTTTTTTGTAAGTAATTATTTTAAGTTTTTGTAAAGTGTTTGTCATTTTTAATATTTTTTATAGAATTTTGTCAAAGGTTTGCTACATATACTAACTACAGTATGTTCAACATAAGATGTCACCTACCTTGGGAATTTTCAGCATTGCCTTGCCAACAATATATTTATCTTTTAACCCCTATTATCTCAATTTGTATATGCCCATCACAGATTAAAATGTTTTACTCGCATATTTTATAATAATTAGATAAAAAATAATAACATCACGACATCTTACGGTGAATGGACTGTAGTTGGAAACCAACTACTTGGAAGCAAGTGGTGTGTTTTCGCCATGATATTATTCGAAGCAAATAGTTTTTAGATAATATTTTAGTTAAACTAAATGCTTTTCTAAAAACGTAGTCTATTTGGCAACGTTTTTTATCGCTCAATATTGAAGTGTTACTACTCAAACAAATGACATGCTACTAACCACTTACTACAATTGCTTTCAGCCTGATGGAAGCGTGGTTTCGTTCCTGGGACCACTTTGATCATTCGAACAAGTTGCTCGTTCCTGACCCAACAGAAAAATCCGCAGGAAGCGATAGCCAACGCGCAACTTGGGTGAAACTAAATCGGTTCAGAACTGGACATGGGCCTTCGAACCACCACCTCTACAAATGGGGACTTAAGGACTCGCCAGCGTGTGAATACGGAGCCCCAGACCAGACCCTGCACCACGTTGCAGAGAACTGCCCACTATACTGTTGACCTGGTGGCCTGAGAGAACTTCACCACCTGACGCCCGCAGCCGAAGAATGGGTGTTGAACTTGAAAATTAGGGTTTAGGACGCCGCAGTTTCGACATTAGAAATGATGATGATGAGTCCACGGTTAAAAGCGTTATTTACTCGTGGATCCACCAGGAGGACAAAGTAAATGCGGTATTGTCGTTTGAATTACCCGTAGACCCATTGCACTGTAGCGCAGTTGCAGTGGGACTACGGGGAAAAAAATTACTACGGGCAAAGCCTGAACTATCCAGTACTTATTAACTGCTGACAAAAATGACATAAACAAAGTATGTTGTACTCGTATTATATCAACACTTCGAAACTCGAAGTACCGTCGTCACCTCAGCGAAGTTTCTTCAAAACTGGGTCTTAAAGATGCTAAAACTCGCATCCACCTCGCGGGTTCCGTGCAAACTCGTTTCATAACTGCGACCGCCGATAAAAATATACCAGGGGGCTTACTGCCATCTCCTAGAGCAGTATTAGTTCAATCTTACCATGCCATTTCGTCCTACGACCCTCTTATATTAAGTTTGTTTTCTGATAAATATTTTGAAGTCGTCGCTCAATCATCGCCTTCAGAGTGTGAAGTGTGTCCTTTGGCAGGAATAACAAAATTTTACTTAGTGGGTCATGGTACCACAGAATACTTAATAGTACAAAGTATGGTACGAACTTGAAGAGTATTGAAAACGCGAAGTTTTTATATTAGGAAGGCTTTATAAGTACCTACATCTTACTCAATTAGACCAGTAGGGCAAGCACGAGTAACTATCGAAATAGTATCGAGTAAGTATCGAGCACGTAATGTCAAAAAATGTATAGGAAAATGTAGTTCCGTTTACGTCCGGTAGGAACGCTGCTCAATATGTCATACATTTTTTTACTTTACTACCTCGATACTCACTCGAAAGTTATTCGTGCAAACCCTTAGTCTGAGGTCCCGGGTTCAACTCCCGGTAAGGGCAAATGCCTGTATGATGAATACGAGCATCTGTACTTGAGTCAGGACGTTTTTATATATTTCTACAAATAAATACTTGTAAAGTATATCTATATTTATTTATATCCGTTACCCTAGTATCCCATAACACACGTCTTACAGTACTTACTTTGGGGCTGGGTTGATTGGTGTGAGTGTAAGAAATTTCATTTATTTATTATTTACTTATAGACATTACTAAAAATAATTTAAGAAATCTTAATTCCATGGGGGAGGTAGAAAAGGCTGTATCAAAGTCAAAGTCAAAGTCAAAGATTTTTATCCAAATAGACTTATAGATAAGTGCCTTCGAATCAATATTGTATGTGATACAGGTAGGCGTATACATAATTATATGCATCAACTCCAAAATTAGAAGCAGAATATATTTAGCTTTACCAAGGTGGTCAGCATTGTTTTTTGGTATGAAAACTAATGAAAAGTTAGAAAATAATCGAAATGTAGACCCATATCGCACTTTACGCATCTTGCAGGACACAATTGATGACACAGTCCACATTTTATTGTTTTATTATGTGGTTGTTTGATGACATAGTGACTTTTCTCATCTCGCGTTTGTTAGTGATGATGGTCAGCTCGGGCCCAGTTTCCTTTAAAACAAGTATTTGATTCTATAAGTTTAATAGCTATACGGCGCGTCTGATAGTCAGCATATCCATATAATATATACGTACTACCACCTGAAATAGTAGCCAGACGTTCTAAAGAGAGATATCAATGCAGTGCAAAATAAGGAGCATATTCCACTTCTCACCGCAAATACTTGTCCTCAGTGTCAGAGTCTTCAGATTATATCTTCCATCTTTTGAATAAAAACCTCTTAATATACGAACTTTGTTGAGAAACATGGAATATAGGTTTTATTGTATCTAATTTTATTATAGTTTTTAGATATTTTATGTGATGGCTCGTAAATTCTGGATCTTGACTCTACTCACGTCAATGATCAAATCATTAGATAGAATATTATAGAATTTAAAGAGCTTCATGCTCCGTTTCTGTATTTGCTCGATTTAGTTCGGTTTTCGTTATCAAAAAATGCTGGTAGATAGATTTAAACGATATCTTCTTCTCTGGAATCTTCATCAGTCAATTCCTCGTTTGCATTGGCTGACGGCAGCAAATAGTGTAATTTTCTCCGCAATTGTTTTCTATTTTGTTATCTTCTAATAGCGTAACGATGTCGTTCATTGACTGAAAACTAATATGAGACAATTTTGATATGTGTAATAACGTGTCATAATTAAAAATGTTGTGTATAAGCCTACTGTATCAAATACGATACGAAAACAAAACGTTCTCATGACCATAATGGTTTTCTAAAGATGATGGTATGGCCCCCAAGTTTATAAGTTGCACCTTATATCAAAGTTGTTTTGCGGTACATTACCCCCGACGACTTGACCTGTATTAACAAACTTAGTTCGCTGCCGGAATGCTAACGTGCCTTCTCGTAACAACTTGCGGACTATCGAATTCAGGAGTGCCACAGGGGTGTTTACTTTGACCAACACTATTCTTCTATGTCGACAAGTTTCGAGCGTGTCCCTTGACGAAATCCGCTTAGTGGCAACGGTATGTTTTTATTTTCAGTAATGACATGCTATGAATAGATATAATATTATAAAATAGATATATCATATGCAGATATTCGTTAGAATTTATAAGATTTAGTAAAAGACAAAGTGAGTATTGAAATTTAATACCTACAGTAGGTACCACAAATGTAAAGTTAGTTTGTTTGTCAAGGCCTTATCATAGTATATCCAAATAACTGTGCTCACTCATGTGCTAGATGTGAGTTTTAGTTATTGAGAATCAATATTGATACAAATTAATTGGTGAAAAAAAATGACGTCATATTAATTGTTATTTTTAATCCTCAATCAATCAATCAATTCCAATTATCATTATGATGTGCTGGGGTTGGATGAAACATGCGATCCAACTAAAATTGCAATAAAAACAGTATATATTGTCATCAATCTAATATCCTAAGCTGGTACGGATACGGCTTATAAAATAGCACAGACAAAGTAAGCTGTTCTTGTTAGCTGTTACATCGGAGCCCTGCGGCTTTCACCTACAATGTAGTGAATTCTTGGCAAAAAAAGCGGATTCAAACTTTTGAAAACGTGCACTGGTTGATGATCATCCCCTAACTAAAGTAAACATTCTTCAAGATATCGTGGATTTACTTCTTTTACATAAAAATGTCATTAATAGATGATATAAATATCTGAGAAAATACAGAAAACTACTAAACTACTAAATGATATTGTGCCTCTTAGTACATAAGCAAACATTATGTTTTGATCAATTATAGGTATGAAGGTTTTGAGGCACAAATAAGGTATAAGGCAGATTTTATGTTGACAGAAATCTATTAAGTTAAAAAAACCGATTTATATACACCGCATTGTCACTTTTTTTTTGTTGGGTAGGTAATGCGCTCGACCGCTATCTTGCCTGATGGAAAGCAAAGATGCGATCTAGGATGTAACGCGCTTGCCTAGAAGATACCTATTCACTCGTGACTTGAAGACCCCCAAATTGTCAGTGTCAGGAAACACAGACTCTGGCATGGAGTTCCACTCTTTGGCGGTGCGGATGATAAATGTCGAGTCAAAACGCTTAGTGCGACTTTTGGGTATATCAACCATATAATTGTGGCACCTGTTTGTACGTCTGGTTAGTTGTAACTGGAGGTTAATCCTAATCCGAACTAATATTAAAATGTGAAAGTGTGTTTGTTTGTCCTTTCTTGACGCCTTAACTAAGCAACCAATCCACTTGATTTTTGGCATAGAGTTAGTTGAAAGAACGTAGAGTAACATAGGCTGCTTTTTATCCCGATATTCCCACGGGAACAGGAACAACGCTGGTGAAATCGCGGGCGGAAATTAGTGGACTAATAATTATAAGTCCAAAAGGTTTATAGCCCGACGCCGGACAAGCTACAAGATTTTTTGCTCGAAAAACTGAAAATAAAGGACTGAAATTTAGTCATGCGCACTCCATAAAATAAGCTTATAACAAATGTTCTTTGAAATAGTTTCCGAGAGGACCGTCGTATCATATCTTTGCGTAGCTGAGATATGGCCGGTGGAGTCACGTAGGGGTCATATGGAAGTTGTCAAGTTGGTGTTACATCGCTGGAGTTGCTCAATGTCAAGCGATAGAGGAAAACGTGCGGTGTAACGTTTAGACATAGTTGAGTAGCAGACAGTAGGTCTCTTGGCCATAGGTACAATTGCGAAACTTCCTCTATTCTTTCCTTGCTGCCTTTGACAAGTAGTTATGTACAGGGAAACGTCATTTTCAAAACAGCAATAATTCGTCATTTTTGAAATTAATTTTTCTACAAATTTATGACTTTTTGAAACAACGCTCCCTCAAAACTCTTCTGATACTTGGAAGTTCCTTGATTATACTTGTACAGAGCTACATACGCAGAATTCACAATATAAATCTTTTTGTAGCTAAAATATAATCGGTGCAGTAACGAAGGGGTCATATGGAAGTTGGTGTTACATCGATGGAGTTCCTCAATGTCGAGATATAGGGTGGTGTAACTTTTAGATATAGTTGAGAGGTAGCCATAAGGGCTCTGTCATGCCGCGCGGAATAAAATATATTCTTAGCGCTCAGCGTCCTCGGCAAGGACAAAATCCGTAGAATTCAGATAAGCTGAAAAGCTGGCTTAACAACTATAAAAAATTTCATATTTAAATATTAGTATTAAATAATAAGTAATATTAGTATTAAATTCAAGTACATCATCATCCTTTTTAATGCTTCCACAGCAAAGCCTTCCAAGTGGATAGGCCATGATCCACCATACCAGCCCTATGTGGATTTGTGGGTGTTATCGACTACAACAACCCATTCTTTGCAGTCGGGTAATTAATGCAGTCAGGATCAACGGCTTAACGCGTAGTTTATGGGAAGGAGGAGCTCAAAATAATAACACCCGTGCAAAGAAGATTACTAAAGCAGAGCATTTATGATTTAAAAAAAACATTAATACTAGACATATTTTCATGGAGATACAGCATTTAAAAAAAAATACTTTTTAACTGGATTTTTTTCACTGTGCCAATATTTACTATGCGAATTCTTTCACACACAGCTGTCTCTTTCTAAACGTATTAAGCGGGAAAGTGACATATGGAATCCCTTAAGGAAAATATCTCGTTGTTTTATTTGCATTGAAAGAAGAACCAATTGGCTTTGTCTTAGAAACATAACGACAAAGTTAAATACAATAAACTCTTAAATAATACCACAAGAGCTTTGTTTTAGAACTATTATCAATGTGATAACAATATCTGGGTCTAGTGATAACACCAGCGACATACAAATACAAACTTTTTTATTTGGTACAGTCAAGGTGAAAGATATGTATACACCACAAGTTGCCACAAAATGTAACCATCTAAATTACTATAGATATGGAAACAGACAAAACTACAAAAATAAGTATACAACAATATGAACATTACTTGGTAAACAGACAACTGCAATAATATGTATCCACAGGTACCTTATTAACTTAGAGACAACAACGTAATCATTAATATATACCCACATGATAATAAGTATAGAGTTTTTCAATTTAAATATCAAGTATTAAGGCTAATTGCGCACTACGAATTTTAATTGTTGCGAATAATAATTGTTCGCCTGTAAAAGTGTGAACTATACTTACCTATACTATACTACTAGAGTCTAGGCATGGAACATTTCATGAATAGCATGTAAAAAATCATATGATATGATTTTCATGCTGCTTCCCTTCACATCATCAACTGCTACAATTTCACACGAAAAATCGCAGAATGCTCCTTCCCTTCACAAGTTCACATCGACTACTAAAATCGCAAATAATTTTGTTTATGTGATGTGTGGTGAAATCCTTGAGCGCAAGCGAGCGAGTATGAATTGTGTGCTTAGAGCGCTTACAACGTCCGATCTGTAGATATCGGGAATACAAGTGAAGGTAGGAAAACATTGTATAGTGATCTATAGTTAATAAAAACAGATGCAAGAAATTTTCGACCTTATTGACGTTTTTGAAATTTGGTGGGTAAATGTCACTAAGGTCGGAAATCCCTTGCACTAGTTTTTTATTGTCTAGTAATCTGTAGTTTAAAAAAGGAGGTGCAAGCAATTTTCGACCTTATTGACGTTTTTGAAAGGAGATCATTCAGGCTCTATTAATTTTTGGGCCTTTTCTGAAAGTGCGGGCCAACAAAACAATTGCTACGTGTGGTTAGAACTAGTCGTTTGGAGCAATAGTTGATATGACATAGAAGTTGTAAAATTACTCAAAGTCAAAGTATACACGTGCAGAGATTCGTCATTTGTTGTAAAAATATCATAGTGCGTGCTTAGCCTTACTGAAAAAACAATGAAAAACAGTAACTAATTAAAGTTTTTTTTGCTTGACTGATGACGTCAAATGAAATAGACAAAACATCATTGACAGGTAAGCACTCTTTACGGTGATTGTCAAAATTCAAATTTCGAATCTGTTTTGTTTTGTATTGTAGTCGAGTTTATACTGTATACATATTAATGTACCCTTAAGTGAATATATAAATTTGTGTTTCCGATTGCTTACATATTATTAATACCCATGGCTACATATTTATGTTAACAATGTTGTATACATATTTATTTGAAATTAGAAGAATACAATATTATGGGACTTTAGATGACTACTAATATACTGTCAAGATGCTTGTATCTATATTTTTGACCTTGACTGTACCAAGCACAGACATTTTACAAATTAACATTATATTTTACTCCTAGGTATAAAAAAGACATGCGGTACAAAAACATGAAAATATATAAAATAAATTTAAAGATATAAAAGTAAGTACAAAGAATTTAGTGTCCCACGTCAGTACCAAATGGGTGTCCAGTTCAGCATTGAGTCAGCCATAAGGCTGACCCTGATTTTCAACTAGGTCCCTTAAAAAATGTTTTATTGACAAGTGGACGTCAATGCGATAATAAAAAAAATAGAAATACTACGGCGAAGATAATCAATAAATAGGTAGTTAAAAGAGGATCCAAAACGTAAATTAGTTAACTAATAAATTTAAAAAGAATATAAAATAACAACGGATAAATAAACACTTTTACATCTCTTATGTTCGGTAAGTAGGTTCTTTTTATCTCCAAATGGGGCTTGTAGGTGACTAATTAGCGCTCTAGGGTAATAATGTAGGTAGAAAAGCCCTAGGGCGGTAAGTAATTTAAAAAAAACAATTCTTTCTTTCAAAAAGTTCGCGAACATCTAACCATCATACTGGTAATAGACATCATGCATTCAGCCCAATGACCAAAGAGGTTGCTTTGCTATCAGTCATCAATTTTAAATATCGAACGGCGAAGCTCAATTTCGATCTTGAAAAAAAAATTTAAAAAGTTCTTTACTTGATTCTTTTTAATGAAAAAAAAGGCGGGAATAGAAAACTTTTACTTAAATATTGTTTGTTTTTGGGATTGTTCTCATTTCCCTATAAAGTTCAACAAATAAAATGTTTTATTCTTGTAATGCCGGTTTTTTTTCTACTTACCTCACAATCGAGATGTAAAACAGAATAGTTAGCTCGGGTGTAAGCATCAATTGCACCCTCGAACTCTAGGCGCAATAAATAAATATAAATGATGCCTTACAGCCCTTGGCTACTAATCTACTATTATACACCACCTGCATCTGTAGCACGTATTAAATATCAAGTATTCTCAATTTGAAAGTAAGCTATTTATGCCCGGAGGGAGCTAATGTTGTATGGAACTTCCCTCAGGTAATTATGATAACATTTAAATTTGGAACGCCAAAAGGTCAACAAAAACTTTTATCAAAAATAGTTTCGAAAAAAAAACATGGCTGTTCAAGGTATAACTTCCTGACCCAAGGAGTTTTTAACTATAAAATTGACACTTCAAAGAGACTTTACTCCTATGAGAAATATAAAATGGCTGTATATATCGGGGTCCTAGCACCAAGAAACATTTGAAATTGGAATATTGTGATATTGTGCACTCATTCAAGTATAATGTAATAGCTATCTCTTTCATTTCCGTGCTTTTTCGTGTCTTTTGTCTTACTTATTAGTAAAACATGGCAAATCATAAAATTGTGAATGTGTGTAGTCTTGAATCTTGGTCACAGTTATAATGAAAATTATCATCGCATCATAGAGAAAAAGTCGGTGATTTTCGATCCTTTCGATGTTTTTATTCGCAAATTGTAAATTGTTGCCATTTATTAGTTTTATAATTTATAATTTCTTTTTTTATTTAACGTCACAGTAGGCACAGTAGGTGTAAAAAGTATAATATACTCCTCGGGGATAAAAGAGTCTTAGACTTGACCAGACTTGAATCCTTAGTTTCATTCAGGATTCTTACCATAATTCCTTCGTTTCGCTCGGGAATTAACATCTTGATTTCCTCACAACGTTCGTGAATTAACTACAAAACCCTTCATTTCGCTCAGGATTCAATATGCTGCCCGTGGCATAAGACACTGCTTTATCCCCTTAGTGCATAATCTACTATCATTCATAACTAGCAGCCGTCTTCGGTTTCACCTCGGTTTAGTGCTCGCCTACATAGTTCAAGGATCCTCTGTTTAAAATTTCATCTTAATCGATTCAGCCGTTTGGGCTGTGCGTTGTCTCTCAGTCACGGTATTGTTTTATTAATATAAATGAAAGTACACGTGAATATCTAAGAATTTATTATTTTAATTAGTTAACCCTATTTACAAAACTTATTAGCTATATTTCTTAAAAAGATAAACAAGCATACAAGGAATAATCATCGCAATAATGAAATCCGGCCACCAATCAGCTGTTCGATGAGCTTTTTGCTCCAACTGCGGGGACTAACGAGCTGTCTGTAATAACGAAACGCAAGCCACTACTGACAGTTCGCAGTGAAAAGGTTTTATATTTATTTATGGCTATTAATTTTTAAGTATATATCAGTCATCAGTCTTATTATTATAAATGCTAAGGTTTGTGAGGAACGATAGAGGTTTGTTACTCTTTCACGCTAAAATACTGAACTTATTTTTATCCACGCGGTTAGTTGGTAATAACGTTTATTTATTTATGGCTATTATTTTGTTGAAAATACCTTATTTATTGGTTTATATCAGTAGTCACATCAGTAGTACACATCACACACAACACATATCAGTAGTTACACCATATTTTTACTTATGATATTTTTTTTAAACTAGCATTGAAAAATGCAGAAAAAATATATATTGGCTGTTGCATTTTAATTGATCGTTAAACATCTGCAAAGATGTTCCTTTCGAATGCAAGGATATTCCTAGCATTGATGTGACAACGCTGACCTACAGCGTATTAAAAAAAATATTACCATTGTGACCATAAAAAGAGAAGTACTAAAAGGGTATATTATTCGTTATTATTTAAAAAATATTTTTTTGAATTTTATTTTGTGTGGGGGGGTTTTTAAAATGTAATTTTTTTTTTTTAAATTACACACAAAATTAAAAAATAATTTTGCACTGCATTGCAATCGCTTAATTCGTTTAGGCACTACGAATATTTATGCACAGAAAGACAAAAAAAAATTTAGCCGCCATTTTTTTTTGCTGTACCTAAATTTGCCCATGGTGTACATTGTTTTATAAGAATAATAAGAATAATTTTTATTTTGCGAGGAACATGGTTTCACCGCCGCCTTTGTATCTTTTACCGTTTCGGCAGGCAGTTGACCATCACCATAAATGGCCGGATGGATTTCCACGTGGCTAAGAACCATCTCGATTAATTTAGCTTTCAATTAAAAAAAACCGCATTGAAATCGCTTGATTCATTTAGGCTCTACGAATATACGTACAGACAGACAGACAGACATAGACTTCAAACTTATAACACCCCTCTTTGCGCTGCGTAAATATAAAAGTATTGGAGAATTTCGACGGCGGCGGGGCGGTCCGTAAGTCTCAATAGCTCAGTGGTCCATAGGTCGTGGGTTTTTGAGTCCTATTTGAGAATTTACTTGTGGCCGAGTTTTTTCTATTTAAAATTTATCAGAAGTATAAAAATAGCATTGCAAAATATAAAACATTCAAAAATAATAAACCATATTTTTTGTCCTTTTTTATAGGGTTTCATAGCCTAAAGGCAAAAAACGAAACCCTTATTTTTTCACTGTCAGTTCCATGTATGGGGACATGGAACTGACAGTGAAATTTTTTTTTTCATCAAACCTATATGTGTGGGGTATCAATGGATAGGTCTTTAGAAATTGCATTGAGCTTTCTAAAACGATGTTTTCTCAAAGTCAACCGTTTGAAAGATGTACACTTCCAAAGTGGTAAAATGTGTGTCCTCTAACTTTTGAAATAAGAGAGAGAAATAAAAAAAATATATATGCTGTAGAGCTTAATAAAAACTTTCAACGAAAATTAGTTTGAACGAAATATATTTAGAAGTTTCATAGCTATATTTTTTCCAAAACCGCAAATATAACTTTGTAGTTTTTACAATCACTATGAAAAACAAAATTATTTTTGCAAACGAAAAATTATAGTGGCATTTTGGCAATAATAATAATAGAAACTTTATTGCACACGATACAAAAACAAACGCATACAGAGAAAATGACAAAAAAGTGGAACACACAATAGGTGGCCTTATTGCTACGTAGCAATCTCTTCCAGGCCTTGGGTGAGAGACGAAACCCTTCATGTGCGAGTTCGACTTGCACTTGGCCGATTTTTTAGAAATAGAAGGACAAAATCTTGGACCCAACCATGGCCAAATGTGGCATTGTTGAGGTGTTACTTTGAGAGTGATGTTCATAAATTATTTACTCTCAAGCCGCTCTCAAACCAAGTATTACTTGGTTTGAATAAGCCTAACTTAACCGCCTCTGTGGTCTAGTGGTAACAACCACCGGTATGAGACCCAGGGTTCCCGGGTTCGATATCCAGCGGGGGTACATATTGTTTTCGGTTTGGTTGGTGGTACGGCTTGTTGTAAGCCCGCCTGGCTAGCTGCCACCATATTATCCAAGTCTGACATCATAACAACAATGTCTTCAGCATTGTTGTGTTCCGGCAGTTAGAATAAGGTAGCCAGTTCCGCAGTAATTGAGGATTCCGGGAGAGGCTCGCTTCCATCTTCAGCCTCATCAATACTTAACTAAGATGAAGGCTAAGAGTATCCCCGCTGTACATAAAAAAAACTTACTAAACTAAAAACCCAAACTAAATACACCATGTCTGAGTATGGGTCGCGAATTTCCAAAAGGTGATCGTTTTTTGATTGACAAAAGAGTAAAACAACTTTCACGAATTGCGAATTGAAACGATTGAAACACACTTGTGGAACACGGGCGGTCGATCACACACACTTGGTTTTTCAGGGATTCGGGCTGAGGAGTGGACTGTATTGAAAGGCGATTTTCTGCTTGTTGTTTATTCTTCACTAGCGGATCCTCGCGGTTTTACCCGCGTGGTGCCCGTTCCCGTGGGAATATCGGGATAAAATATAGCCCATGTCACTCGGGAGAAATGTAGCTTTCTAATGGTCTAAGAATTTTCTAAATCGGCCCAGTAGTTCCTGAGATTAGCGCGATTAAACAAACAAACTCTTCAGCTTTATAATATTAAAAAGTATAGATTATTAATTTCACGGTGAAAGTTCTTCAAGTAATGCGTGCCGTGGTCACAAATTGCGCGCTTTTATAGGAAATCGATCAAATTATTACTGTGCTCCTTTTGGCCGCGAGCAGTCGATCAAAAATAGTTGACCAATACAGCTCGGTTTACTAAAGCTGGCACGTTCAACACATTAACACGTAGTGTCTGTGAATAAGCGCGCGGCGTGACGTTGCACGGCATAGTCATCAAGAATAGTTTGTCTGTTTCTCTCGCGCGCGAACAAACTTACGAGTATGAAGGAGACAGTTATTGTTTTGCTTTTGCTAGTATAGAGTGAACTTTTTATGTATTTGTCTATTCGTTTTTTGAAATTGCATTAGTGTGAGTACTGGTAACGCGCCAGCTTTCGGTGACCGACCTATAGGAGCGCGTGTTCTACCGCGGCGGGCGCGAGCTATCTCGAACTTGTCCGTGCAGGTTGCGACCAAGCTTGACTCGATATAATACAAGTACTTATGCTATTTACATCTTATAACTATGTTTCGATCTAAACGATTTTACAACGACACATAATTAACAATTCAACTATGAAAACAATAAAATTATAGAACTATTCATAACTTACGAACAAACGAACTATAAAATTATAAAACAAAACTTAATATGAAACGAAATAAACTTATTAAGCTAAACTTAGCTATTGCTCACTAGCGTCCGATTGTTATTATTCACTGATTTAAACACATAAACGATCACTTTAGTTAGTTCACGATTAACACTGTAGTTGTCCGGAACAGCACTATTTCATTTCCGTTTTCGTAATTACAGTTTTCAATCCGTAAAAGTATTTTTTTATTATTTTTATTAATGACGTGGAGACTCTTAGCCTTTTTCATACATGGTGTTAACTGCCGGTACACAACAATACTGAAAATATTGTTGTTATGGTGTCAGGCTTAGATAAGATGGTGGTAGCTAGCCAGGCGGGCTTACAACAAGTCGTACCACCAACCAAACCGAATACAATATGTACCCCCGCTGGGAATCGAACCCGGGACCCCCTGGGTCTGATACCGGTGGTTGTACCACTAGACCACAGAAACGGTTAAATATTCAATTAACAGTGAAAGAAAAATAATCGTATACCTACTTGCTTATTTGTAGCATTACGATTGAATTAGAAAATCATGATAATATTATCTGTCACGTAAGCCTGAGGTGAGTCGTGCGGTTAATCTCCTCTATGCTACTGAAATCGTTTTAGAAACTATCTTCCTATTAAAACCATGATTACCCAGGTTCGTGGTTTGGTAATTTATCATCAACTATGTATGATTGATATGTATATTTCTTTTCTCATTTTATCGTTGGTACGGTATTTTTTTATTTATGTATCTATAATACATAATATATGTATAAAGTATTAGTTTAGTACGTATGAATTTGTATATTTTTGAAGTATCAAAGTGATGTACGGTTAAATATCAATGTTAACAAATCGCATATTGTACCTCTTTCGCTACTCACTGTTTCCCTAAAGGTTGACTGGTAGAGAATACTTTTAGTATTAAGTCCGTTGGGTTTATTGTACAATAAAAATTTAAATAAATAAATGAAATAAACAAATAAACCTGTCAATATTGTAATACCAGCCAGCCCCCTAATTGTCTAATTTCAAAATCTATCACAATACTATTCAAAGGTATTGTGATTGTGTTAGTGATTTATGGAATTGTGCAAATTATAGTCGCAATCTCTTTCGGAACGAATGATGTTTTAAATGACACTTCAGTTGACACTACTCCGTACATTTGAAAGATATTTTCGTCTGTCACTTTGCTTAGATAGTTCAATTTCGTTCATTCAATACCTTTCAAAACGCGTCCCGATCACAATCCCTTTTAAATGTCAAATAGTAATGGCCTGAAGTATGTTAATATCTTTCAAATGACGAATTGAAAGGGATTGCGATATATTTTAAAATTAGACAATTAGCCCCAGCATGTAACAGTATTAAAACCACACTATCTCGTCTCGCCAGATCCAATCAAGCAACCGCTCAGTTAACCATCCGTTACAACTACATTAACCGCAGCCTAACGAGGCGTCACTCTGTAAACCTATATAATGTATATGTTACGTCAAACTGTAACTGTAATAAGACGTTTGGTCTACAACTTGGATATTATTGAATAATGGGACGCGCAGTCGTAACACCACAGACCTATATATATTCAAGAAAAGCCTAATGAAGCTGCTAATTGACAAAGCATACTACATAGTAGTAGACTTCCTCACTGACATTTCCTTAAAATAAATAGATATAAAATTATTATAATTGATTCTATTATATTCAATTCTTTACCAACATATTATTATGGCACAATAAAAAATAAATAAAAAACTATAATTACGTATTCATAATATTATCATAATCTTGACATTTAATATTTTGACATTGATAACTAAAATTCTATTAGTGTACTTATATTGTGTACTATATAATCAATGATATTATAATTGTGTATTTGTGTATTTGATATTATAATCGTCAACCATCTACTGATTTTAACCATCGAACTTTACATAAATACAAAAAGGTCTATTGATGGAAATGGCAATATTATTAGTTTTTGTATAAAACGTGTCACTGAAACAGCTTTTCAATTTCTAAGTGAAAAGAAACACACTGTGATTCTGTATAACAACATCGAGACCTAAAAAAACATAGAACTGCTGGTAAAAATTTTAAGGACTTAAAAGCTTTCGTTTATTTTCTTTTCCTCCGAATAGGGTTAAAACATTATATATAGAAAAAAAGATATACATCATACTGTATATAATACTTACTGAAGTAAAAAAGTACATAAAAAATATGGCATGTCTTATTTTTATGAACAACGGGAAACGCGTACAGCTTACCCGATGATATGTAATGATGGCTGCATGGATGACTGGTCGTATTTTCAACGAATATGTTATGTGATATATATTTCATTAAAAGCTGTTCAGCGGTTTAAGCGTGAAAAGGTAACAGAGAGAGTAACTTTCTTATTTGTAATATTACTTAGTATTTCTTTTTGCCAGTCTTCTTCTTCTTCTTCTTATCGAGTGAGGATTAGTGGCCACCTCTGGTGTCGGAGTTTATCAAGCCGCCTATAAGGCCTCTGACTTGGCTTAACGACTGTAAACAAACGACAACAGCCGGGACCGACGGTTTAACGTGCCCTCCGAAGCACGGAAGCGCTCAGTTGTAATGCCACTTTATGGTCACCCATCCGAAACCTGACCGGGCCGAACTTTACTTAACAAACGTGATCGAATAAGATCAGTCTGTCAAGCGCGACCATGAGCGCTTTTTGCCAGTTAAAAATTGTTTACGGTTACAATAACCATAAAATGTAATATTATAATTAGTATTTTCTTTTTGTGATGGAATTTGACCTTACTGATATGTTAAGGTCACTTTTCAATTTGACGACTCTGTATGAAATAAAACAGGGAGAAAAAAACAGCCCTTGACGAGTTTCTTGCCGGTTCTTCTCGTTACAAGGACTCCCGCCGCCGTAAGGTTTGTGAGCCGATGGCGTAGCTTCTTTGACCTTCATGAGTGCTTGTAACAGCCTAGACCAAATGAATGATATTGAATTTGAATTTAGTATGGATGGATTATAAGCATGAATCTTCTATGGCAAAGGCCTCTCCACCACGTCATGTCACGCGGTCTTGTTGTGGATATTTTTGTATTTTTTAGAATCTAAGAAATATATCAATTTATCTGTATTAATCTAAAAAATATTTATCTAAGACTTAAATAAAAACTTTTTATTTTGCATTTTACAATGTTATTTTTATGTAGTAAATATTAGACAAGAAAATAACTATATATACTAGAAAAAAGCAACTTGTCTCATGAATGTTGTAAAATGCGTAAAAATGTTTCTTGGTGAGGTGAATATACTAGAAAAATTCTGTAGCATATTCTGTAGCATAATTGGTTAGTGATTCTCAAGGATGCGGGTTCGAATCCTGTTAGGGCTAAATGAGAGAAGTTGCTTTTTTATAGTATATTTTCTTGTTTAATATTTACAATATAAGACTAAGATGTTTAAGTCTATGGTCGTTACCTTTGAAACTGCATCGAAAAACGTGTTTGACGTCGCAGCTCAGTGACTGTGACAAGTCAACGAGACGCTTACATAAAGTATAGAACGAACTATACCTGTGCAAGCTTCTACAAATACTTTTTTGATTATTATTTTCATTGTATTTAAGTAACATTGTAGGTATGCGCGCTCGGCCTGCGATTGTTAAAGTTAAGCAACTTTCGCAATGGTTGGTCACAGGATGGGTGACCAATTTTTTTTTATCTCGAGCTCCTCCGTGCACGTTAATGCCTCGGAAGGCACGTTAAGCTGTGTTGGTCCCGGCTGTATTTGCATGCGTTAAAACCCACCAATCCGCATTGGGCCTGCGTGATGGGTCATGACCCATTCTCCGTATCCATCCATAAGGAAGGCTAGAGCCCCAGCAGTGTGAACATTTTAAAATGGCTGATGACGCAGAATTGTAGGAATCACTGAACAAAAAATAGAGGTTAGAATAGTCATTGTGGCACTATTTTGAGCGAAACACAAAAGCTTTCCTTACGTTTCCGTTTGTACGATTTTGATTTTTTTACGTTGCCATGACAATATCCCTGTTTTCCAGATAACACTTCTTTCAGTCTTGCTATTCTGAAAATTGAAAATTACTTCAAAAGTCACTTTACAATAGGTAGAATAGTTAAATGTTTTTAAAACTTTACCTCTCAGACCCCGGATTATGAGACACGATTAATATTCCATAGTTCTCTGGACACCGGTGTCCGGTTCGTGTTTAATGAATTAAATCATGTTCGACAATATGTTGTATTCTATCTATCTTTTTCTCACTCATTCTGTATTATCTTCCATCCTTTTCATACCAAAACAGTGACGGGTGAGATGATTTGCGAGATGGCTTTCGCAATCATTTACCATTTTCAGAATAACAAGGCAGTACCAAATGCGGTTAGATAATATCATACTCTAATGTATCTTCATATCGTCATACGAAGATAGATAGACAGTGAAATTATGTAGACATGTTGTTGCTAATTCTTATCGAATGTTGCCGTGTTTCACAATCAATGTTACTCCACAAATAGTAACTGCAGTGTGGATGCACCATAACATATCACTTCACATCTTGCTTGTAACAGGCCTCCGTCACTCGCCTATACCTACCGCGGTAAGCACCGAGCTACAACTTGGAGTTGTAATTCAGTCAGGGCCGCCCCGCTCTTGTGAATACACGTGTGTAGTTCGAAACATGAATTTTACAAAATATTAATACTTCCGTTATTTGTCAATATCGAATTTTCGCAACACTGAAGTTAAATAATAGCTACTTTAGAGGTGGAAAGAAATACTAACAACATTACATTAAAGTTAAACAATTGTAAACACAAAAATGCTTTGTTAAATTATGTTGTTCTTTAATTTACTTCTCTTGTACAACCCTGTTGAATTTCTGAACACAAAGGAATTGCGCTCTTGTGAGCGTTTAGTGAGCGTTTAGTTAAGGTGCAATTTTGACTGCACCAGATGCGTTGGAAATTGTGTAGGCTATTATTTATTTATATATCTTTATTTACAAATGTAATTAAGATGTCGGTTTTCTTCGAGGTCAAAGGAGTGCAAATTCTGTTATATATTCTGTGCTTGTATGCAGTAGTATTAACTAATATTGTCTAACCTTATTAAAATGAATCCGAAAAAACGAAAATTCCGTTTTAACAACGTTATAATTAATTTAATGAAATCATCTTTTAATTGTTAGAATATTTTTTTACTTAGGTATATTCAGTATCATCATTTCATTTGTTTAAAATCACCTTTATCAAGTCAGTACCTTAAAGAAACAGAAACTGCGAGTGTCTATAACTGGGAATACTCATAACCTCCAGCCACATAGTATAAATATTTGACTGAAAAAGTTTCCATCTCGTATTTTAGTTCATCGTCGGCTTAGAGAGGCGACTGAGGGATTTGGCCCAAATGAGTTTTTTCTCGTACATACTCGGATAAAGGCCAACATACGAGAACAAAAGGATTGTTGGGTGAACAGAGTTGTCATACTGAGTTTTTTATGGCTTTGCTGGGAGAGTTGGGAGAGGTCGGGAATTTGGTGTAACTATTGCCAGAAGTTTTTTTTTTCAGGTTGAACTTTTGCCTTGATGCGTTTTAACCAACTTAAAATGTATTGTATGATACATTGTGATAATGATTGAAGATAATAATCCTTTGAAAATATATTTTCATTGACATTCTGTATTTTCAGTCTCGATATATGGAGTTACTTATAAAAAAGTGCTGGCACTGTCGCGGGCGTGGAGTAAAACGGCTGCCTACTTTTCTTGCTAGTAACAGATGTACTGTACAAGATATTGGATTAATACATATTATTATGTTCAGTTAGTTTTTATACTGGTTGTTTACCCTACCTCTTACTAGTCTCCACATCACTCTAAGGTTGAATGGTAGAAAATGCCTATGGCATTAAGTCCGCATATGTACATCCAATTTGTGCATGAAATATTAAATAAAAAAGACTAATGTAAATCACGTAGAAGCACGTAGTCGTATAATGATAATCTTAAAACAAACTTTATGTACATATCGAAAATTGCATGTAGGTGTGTCAAAAACTTGTTTGAAATAATGTTTTGAGCTGTTTACAGCCAGTGGCGAAGAGTCCATTCCAGTGAAGCCAATCCCCATCGGCTTCACTTTTAGCATCCCACCAAATCTACTATCATTATCATCATCAGCTGTGGACGTCCACTGCTGGACATAGGCCTCTCCTAGCTCACGCCTGTTGTGGCGTTCATAGGAGGTTATTAGCCTACTGCTACCACGCTGGCCAGACGGGTTGGTAGAGGGTTTGTTTCAGGTTTTCCTTCTCTCGCACATTTGATCAATGCGTCCAGCCTCTTAGTCGACTCTTACGACATCCCAGGCATGTAAGGGAGTGGTGACACGTGTATTCTTAGGCCGTCGCCACACGGCAAAAATAAAATTGACTATCCAGGTCACTAATCATTCAACATAATTTTTCGAGCCATGTTTGGTCCGGGTTACCTTCGCTGGGGTCGAAATATGGCCCTCGCCAGTGGTGTACAGTATAATTTTCACATAATGTGAGGTACATACAAGAATTTGACAGTAACATACCTCATGCTACGAAATGCTACGAACTAGCTACGGAGATGTAGTTACCGTAGAACTAAGAGATAGTTACGAGACGAGTAATACTAGTGCAAAGTGATTACACCGAGTGCAAGTGTGTGTACCTAAATAATTGAGTGTAAGTAATATATATTCCTGTAGGGCTTAAGAATCTTGTAACTAGATTATCCTTTGTCTAAACGAAATAAGAACTAGAAAGAAAACTGCCGTTATTTGAACCAAAAGCTTGTTGTTCCAGTTACCAATCCAATTATTTCACATTTTTGTTTTACATATTTCAGTGTGTTCTATCGTTGATTGTGAAATTGCCGAATTATCCGTGTTGTCGCAATACCCCTAGGATTTTTGCGAAAATCCGATTTATCAAATTATCCTACTACTACAACCACATATTCACAATGAAATCGAACAAACACGTAAATTCGACGGTCTATATATTAACTCGCGTTACCTATACGCACCTGGCTCATCAAATATTCCGCACGTACGTTCCGATTGCTTAGCATTCAATGTGCATACCCTCGTTAGAACTATCGTTCTGTGTAATTACAGTCTGTTACACCCTCTGTGTTTTCCGGTGTCTTACGCAAAATTACGGCGTTGTGTTACACCGGAGCGAATGAGCGGAGTAGAACACTTCTCTGAACACCATGATGGGATGACCATTCAGGACCGCGCCCCCTGAAACGGTTATAAACGTCAGAATACCTATTAAAATATATTATTTATTCTTTGTTCATAATAATATATTATGTATCAGTATTATTATTATTGTGTATTTTGAATATTTTCGTCTTCTGTATCTATCGTATTAATTTTTTTCTCGTCATCTTTCCTACCTCTTAACCCTGCAAAATAACAGCGCTTCTGTGCTCATTCGGCCCACCTGTGAATGACACAGAGGCAAATTGATGAAATTTATTGACCCCCACACACTTATGTTACTTAGTTATATGCTGTTGTCTGTCTGTTTATTATTACTATGATGGGTGTTTTTAAGTATCTGTATGTTTTGGTTCTTATACTTTTTTCGCCCTCTCTTTTTTTTTTGTCGGTATCGTATATTTGTGTGTGTTAATAAAAGTTTATTTATTAAATAAAACATAGATACCTTAGTAGAATTAATCTCATTAATTGTTTTATCATTTCTAATTATACTTCGGTGTGTAAGCAGGACCGTTAATGTTCGCCGCCATTGTTTTTAATGTCAGTAGCAGTGTTTGGTTTGGGTTCCCACTACATTCATTGTAATTGGTGCCCACGCGCCGTTTTGTTTAGCACAATGACCAGGTATCTTGTTTTTATGCGGTGTGAGGTGGGGCCAAGACGGTATAAGTTTTGAGAGTTAAGAGCGCTTACACATTGCGACTTTTATGTCAGTTGACACGATGCGAGATTTCACACATTAGAAGCATGTTGCCTTCTCGAAGCGTTCGCGCTGCGTTAGTTTTCGTTATATTCGTGCACGCATGCGAGCTTTTGAGAATCATCTAGAAGCATTTCCCGTGCGTGAACCGCATCATGTCAACCAGTCATTAGCATCGATAAAAACTCGATTGAGTCGCGATGCAGCATCGATACGGTTGCAAAAGTCTACTTACTCACACGCGCTTCTCAAAGCAGCGATAGAATCGCGATGCAGTCGCGATTCAATAGAAAACCGCTTAGCTTAACTGCAGTGATAATTACACTTGCCTGTGGTCCTACGGGTAGAACCACGGACAATATGACCTACCAGTAGGATCACGGCTAACAAAGGATACAGTCGTGATGCAAATGCGATACAATCGCGCATATAATAAATCAATACAAATAGTTGTTGATCGCTGGTGTCGCGGTGCAGTCGCACGGCTGTCAAACGCGCTTCTATAACGATGCATATTGTTATCTATGCGAGCCATAGTTAATAAGTTAATATCATTTAAGTATAAAATAAAATGAAATGAACGCAACGCCTATGAACTGTAATTTCAGTTTGGCGAAGTATAATATAGTAAATTTAAATGGAAATAAACGAATATAAAAAAAAGTCGCTATGTGTAAGCGGTCTAATGCGAAGTGGGAAGAAATACATGATGATAGTTCAGGAACTGTTGTTAGAAGTTTTGAAACCTAAATACAATGTTGTACTCGCAACTTAGTTTCTCAATTTAGTAGTTGCTTGTTTCTACGTTAAGGAGTGTAACACTGTCTACTAATTTAAATTTTTTTTCCTCATTTGCACCATGGTTCTGTTTGTAAGTCTACTTAGTTAGGAGAGGAAACGTTTTAACGTTTTATAATTGTCTAGGAACGAGCATCGTTTATTCCGTGTCTAGGTGTTAATACAATAGCTAACAGAATAATGCCAATTTACTATCTATATACATAATTCAGGTTCGCAAAATTTGTGACGACTCGATAGGGACTTTGGCGCGTAGTACGCGGCCGAGTAAGGTATCAAATTAAAGGTACTCGAGTCTATTTGTTCCGAAAACTATAAAATATACAAAATGTTAAACGTGATGATCACAAACTACAATTAAAGATTTTCGCATAATTTGGAATTTTTCGTCGATCGACGAACCCGAGTATCAGGTTGTAACCTCCCTAGTTATCTGTTAATACATCTAATCGGTCAAGTGATATGACTAATGAGATAAAGATTTAGGAGCTATAAAAGATTTTAAACTTTCGCGTTCCATTATAGTTTATTATAAATTAAAAATTGAAACCGTGCATCCTAGTCCCTTTGTTTTATCATTTTTAATCAGAGCAATAGATGTAAATGATGAAGGTATGCTGTTAAAGACATAGTCAACAATTTATGTCAAGAACATTGTAAATAATCAAAAATGTATTCAAAGAGATATTCTTGAAAAACACTAACTAGCATTTTGTTTATTAAGTATAAAAATATTTTCCAGCCTTTATAATAAAAATGACCTTACTCACAGTTAAAAAGTAATTAAAAAATACGCAATTACAGTGCACACCCGACGTAATTATCTGGCTCGAATCCCGCCTAAATGGACATTCTCAACTGGGGGCCGACCGCCATCTCTTAGTGCAGTATTGTTTCAATCTTACCAAGCTATTTCATACTACGAATCTCTTAAAATAAGCTTGCTTTTTGACGGAAGTTTTGTGACGTATTCGCTCAATCATCGCGTCCAAAATGTGACAACTTCAATAAAATCAAAACGCAAACAAAACGCTCTTACGACATGATGGTTTTTATTAGATGATGGTTGGCCCGCAGACCCGTAATGAATTCAGAAGTCGTGGACACGGGTTGAATGCGAAGGAATACCATTGCGACCTTTTATGGATGCTTTTCACTCAGGATATTAATAAAGGAAACTTCTGTAGAGTGACAGCATTTTTTTTGCTTTAAATCTCGTGATGTGTTTTATGGTTGTGGCAACGGATCCCAATTAAAATGGTTGAACTATGTTTGTAAGCAAAAATAAATAGTCATTAAATAGATAAAGATAATTCATACAACTATCCAAGATAGTTTCAAACAAAAAATCTAGAAATAACGGTTTTACATGTTACTTAATGGCCAATTCAAACTACTCACGCTGAAAAATGTGCATTTTTATGAGTTTTTTGCTAATGAGTATATGAGACAATACAAATTACATCCCCTTTGCTACATCTAAACAATCTAATGGGGTATTTCAGATGATAGAAATGATATTTGAGGAATGCAATGAGAGCACAGTGGAGTAGCAAGCCAAAAAAGTGATTTATTATTATTATTGTGTGGACCATTTTTTGGCTTTAGATTTTGTGGGACCAGTATTGCATGATACTGACCGCATTATCGGTAGCGCTATACAGGTTTTCGCGTGTGCAGGTTGATGGACACGCAGGGCAAGACAGGAGGTGTGTCATAGTCTGTGGGGAGGTACCACATTCGCAGGTGTTGTCGGAGCCATAACCCCATCGGCACATGTTTTCTTTGCAGCGGCTGACCTGGGTTCGGAGTCTGTTTAATGACCTCCAAGTCGGCCATGGGAGATTATGGCCCTCGGGTAAGCTCTCTGCGAGTGTGGAGAAAGTTGAGAGCGATGCCCGGTATCTTTCCCCCCAGAGTTTGATGCGA